>CM062815.1:480746118-482203618 GCA_031772625.1 Pinus tabuliformis
GGTAGTCGGCTAGTCAGTCGTTCAGTGTAAAATGAGTATCGACCATAGTCAGTGTCGACCATAGTGGGAAGTACCATTGTTTTGGAGAACAAAAGAAGGCACCTACTTTATTTATTTTATATGTTAATTAAAATGCTATGTTCTAATTTATTTTAATAATATAAATAATAAATATACCAATTGCATTTTTTTGCTTTCCAAAAATTTTAGATCATGGTTTGTTTTTTTTAAATACCCAATATTATTCTATATTCTCATAATAATAATATAGAATACTTTTAAAATTTATTTTCAATATTTAATTGACTATAGTATTAATTTAATACTTTTAAAATTATATTAAAACATTATTTCCATTATTATATATGATTAATGTCACTCAAATACTCAGTAGCATATTCGTTCTTAAAACTTATCTAAAGAGATGAGAAATTAAAAAAAATAAACCAAAAATGGTATGCACATATCACAACCATACACCCTTTACAAATTAGCGTATTCCATGTGGACAATGTCTCGTCACACACTACAACTCGGCCATTGCTTACACTGCAACGTTGCTCCAATAACCGACCTTGTAATCAATAGATGCTTCAGATGCGCAATTGAGAAGGTCACAAAATCTAGAACCTTCAACAATGCATTTAGTACCTTTTAAAGCAGAAACCGGAAATTTTTAAGGATAATAGAACTTCCACTTTTAAAACACTATGTTATATGTTTTTTTTAAATAGAATATATTGTGTTTCAAATATCATTGTCTTAAATTTTAAAGACATTTTTAAAGTCATATAAAATAATTAATATTATATAACTAAAAACTTTAATATAATTTAATTATTAGTTAAGAGTATATATAGTAATTATTATTGTATAGAATACAAATATTAAATATAACTTTATTATTATTAGATTGTATAAATAATAATTATTACTTATTATTTGTAAATATTGTTTAAATTCGAAGAGGAAACCGACAAATTATTTCTTTTTTGTAACTATAATTGTGCTAAGCAAGAGCATATACAATGTAGCCTTTTTTCAAATGTGATAATGAATTCATCTCAAAGTTCAATAATTAAACTAAGTGGCATGGAATACTAGTTATGTTTCTTTGTTTATTATTGATTTTTTTACTTTTTATGGTTTAGAGACACATTAAAAAAAAAATAATAATAATAATTATAAGTTTGTAAATGATATTCGTTTCCCATCATTTTGAGATTATGAATTTTATCGGGATTTCAAAAACTAAAATATAATGAATGATTTTTTTGGGGGGTTTATTTCCCATTATAAGTATGATTTAATATTATTTTATCAATATTTGTATATGTTATTATAAGTAGCGAACACTTTTTTCATTATTAAAAAAAATCGATATCATTTAATAATAAAAATATTAATATATAACCAAGAACCTTTGATTCTTCTCTGTCGAATTACTACCACTGAGAAAATCGAACTGCCTGGGCAACTGAGTATCTGCACTGGTGTATTCTCCATCACCACATCGAACTCCTCTTATAATCCACTATTGGAGCACCAACAACCAAGATTAAAACTTAATCAATGGATAGGATCATCTCTAGATCAATTTGTGTGAGTTTCTAGATTGTTCTCACCTTATCTCATTTAATACTGGTTAATTAACCATATTCCCTAAGTTTAGAATTATGAACTATTTAACGGTTAATAATCTAATTGAGACACTTCTAGGCAGAATTTCTAGAAACAATTTCTGGGTTTTGGAGATCTCATGTATTATAGCCTCTCCACCAAATTTTGTGGCTAGAAAACATCTGATGCTACAAAAACTAACACTCCCTCTTAGTGAGGAATGTGTTCTAGTGCTACACTCCCTACCATAGCACCCTATCTCTGCATCATCTCTTGTCATGTCGCTGATGTCTGGCCATACTGACCACCAATCACTCTGCAACTGTGATATACGTTGCATCTGTGTTGCTATTAATGCTACTATATTGTTGCCAACACTGCATCTGCACTACAACTCCCTCTCATCTATTGTTGCTGCAGCAGAGAATCATCCAAGGTAATATGCCTCTGCTACTGGAATGGGTTCTCCACCATACCCATATGTTCTCTAAAATAGACGAACTTATCTCTTCTTATAGCTTTCATGAGTATATCTGCAACTTGCACTTCTGTACGAACATATTGTCGCTGGACTGCTCCACTTTGTACACAATCTCTGATGAGATGACATTGAATATCTATTTTTTTCGACCTGTCATGAAACACTGAATTCTCATAAAACTTTATGAAACTTTGATTATCACAGTAAACATTGGTCATCTCCATCCTCTACCTGAACAAGCTCACTAACAACTTTTGAAGACATATATCTTCACACATAGTTGTGCTTGCTACCATATAGTCTGCTTATGCATAGATCAGTGCTACTTACTTCTGCTTCCCACTACACCATGAAACCATCCCTGATCCAACACTGAAGGAGTGCCCAGAGGTACTTTTCCTCTCCACTGAACTGCCTGCCTAATATGCATATGTGAATCCACATAATCTGACATCATCTTCTCAGGTATATCTCAACCCATACTCGATTGTGCCATGCACATACCTCAGAATGTGCCTCGCTGCTACCCAATGTACTCTCTTCGGCTCTACCATTAACTAGCTAAGGGTATTGACTACAAAGCAAATATTTACTAGATACATGAGAGATCCAATAAGTTGTATATAAAAGGTGGGGTCGACATCCTCGTCATCCAATGCATTTATCTTCTTCCAGTGGGTGATCATGGGCATAGACATCGGTCGACAATCCTACATTATGAACCTCTTCAGAATATTTGTAACATATCTTCCTTGCCCAAGGAATAACTCCCATCCTTTTGAAACACTTCTAATCCTAGGAAATAGTGCGTTAACCCCAAACCTTTCATGTCGATCTTTGTTTCCAGGTTCCTCTTGCAGTCCTCTATGAGCCCTGATGATCCTGTCAAAAAGAGATCATCCACATACAAAAATAGGATGAGTGTCTCACCCTCTACCATCAAATAGTAAAGGTTGGAATCTGCGTCACTCTTGACGAATCCCATCTGCTGCAAGTAGCTGTCAATCCTACCATACCATGCCCTGGGAGCCTGCTTGAGTCCATATAGAGCTTTCTTCAGTCTACACACATGAGTGTGCCTCTCATGAGTCTCGAAGCCCTCTGACTATTCTATGTACACTTCTTCCTCTATCACCCTGTTCAAGAAGGTTGTCTTGACGTCCATCTGGTGAATCTGCCATCCCATCTGAGTTGCTAGGGATATAATTGACTGGATAGAAGTGTATCTGGCAACTAGGGCGAAGGTCTCCTCATAAATATATCTCTTCTTTCTGTGCATACCCCTTTTCCATGAACCTAGCCTTGTATTTTTCCACACTGTCGTCTACAACATATTTGATCTTATAGATCCACCTAGAACCTACAATTGATCAGCCTTCCAGCCTTGGCACTACCTCCCAAACATTATTCGTTATGATAGAGCTATACTCTTCTACCATGGCATCTATCCATACTTGATGTTATGTGGCTTCCTGAAAGATGGAAGGTTCTGGAACCTGAGCCACCAATGCTTCATACCTATCAAGTTGTCTACGTTGTCTTTTGTTCATCCTGGGAAATCCAATAAACTTCTCTACATCTCTCAATGTCCGATGAACCTCTTTGTTGGATCGACCACTAGTCATGGGAAGTTCAACCGACTCCTTCTCATCCTGTCTCTGTTGCTCCATCTACTGAGAACTCCCAAATTTCCTGCACCTGCGGAAATATTGGTACTGGTCAAAGTACTCAATCCTTATGACTGTCCTCCTACCTGTCCCAATGATTGCCCCTATGGCTACCCTGTTGCTGGACCAAACGAGCTTATGCTGACTGATTTTGATCACCTACAAGTATCTCACGAGATCTTCTGAAAGCTCGATCCTCCATGAAATTCACATCTCACCTTACTACAATCTTCCTATTTCTAGGAATGTAGATCATGTATGCCTTTTAGGTTTCATTGTACCCAACGAAGAACCCCTTTGATCCAGTTTGGTACGTTTCTCATCTGGCACGTGGTAATAAGAAACACTGCAAAAAATTATGAAGTGACTCACTTCTGGCTTCTTCCATGTGAAGACTCCTTCTAGCATTTTCTTCCCCAATACTCTATGAGGAGTCATGTTCTGAATATATACTACTGTGTTACATTCCTAGTTCTGAAACCCTGTTACCATTTCTCTGAGCATCCTGAGTGCTCCATGGTGTAGATGTCCCATTCTCCTATGCCATAACTCATTCAGCTCCTTCCCACTACTACTGTCACTGCCTATTAGTGCCATTGGAGAGTCAATCTGTAGCTGATACAATCTGTTACTTGAAACTCCAATTTGTCTTTCCTTTTTCTAGCTTGGGTGTTTGACATAAACTTTCTTCCCTACGAAGTGAATATCATACCCCTTATCCTATAACTGGGATACTGAAATTAGGTTCATACCCAATCTTGGCACATGCAATACATCTGTAGCACTGGTGCTTGCTCTTGACTCCCTTTGAAAATCTATGGTACCTCTCCCTACTAGAGTACATTTCATCATGTTTCCCATAGTAATCTAGAAGTCCATCTGCTCCTCCTTGTAGCTAGAAAAATATTCTCTAACCCGTGTCATGTAAGTTAATGCTCCACTGTCTATATACCAGACACCTTGTGAATTTGATCCTGATAAGCAAGAAATTTCGTCCTCCAACCTGGAAGACAAATCTGAAGTCTCCTGAATGTCACTTATGCCCATGGTTATGCTAAAGAATTTATAGTGTGTTATTATTCTTTCACCTGAAACTGGTTTTGCATTAGCAATCTGCTGCAAAACCTTCTACGTCTCACTTAGAGATCTCCCCATCAAAATAAGTTTCTCCCTCTACCTCTGGAATCACTTGAACTAAAAGAATAAATTTTTTCTGCCCCTTGCTCAGAAAAATCGGACTTCCTCAAGCAACTCGGCCTCTTGGCAAAAAGACTGCGCTGCCCTTGGGTATTTCAGCCAGCGTCGATTGTTGAGCTGTGAAATTCATTTCCTTCATTTTTGATCTCTCCAGCTGATCAACTATGTTGTAATACCGTGTGAAAATTTTATCTATTGTAGTAACTAGAAATTATTCTTCTAACTATAAATTTAATTATGCAATTTATTTGCTACGACAAATAACGAATAAAATCACAACTGTAATTTTCACCATAAAAATACTGTGGAAAATAAAATACTGAAAACTGAGAAATTCTAGCACACACACAAAATTTTGACACAGTTATTTTTGGACAATTGTCCTCGGAAAAACCCAATGCGGGAAAATCGATGCAACAAATGAGGGTTTTATTATTATTCTTCAGCAACAATTATGAGTACAATAATTTAGATGCTCAACTGGCAATCTAATCTGAGGAAAATACTGGAAAAATTATTGTGAGAATTTTCTCTCATCCCACAACTAATTTTTTCCTCTGAACTTACCTCCCTAGCCTCTTCATTGAGCCTCTTGCGTCACCCCCTGCGCAGTGCTTACGCAGACCTTGTGCGGATTTTGACCTTCCTTCCTTTACCTCTTCCTGGAACAGGAAAATTCCCTCTCATAATGTTGCTACCCTCCTCTTCCACCTGCTACTCACCCTCTGGATCTATCTTCTTTGTTGAATTACTACCACTAAGAAAGTCGAACTGCCTAGGCAACTGAGTATTTGCACTGGTGTATTCTCCATCACCACATCAATCTCCTCTTATAATCCACTATTGGAGCACCAATGACCAAGATTAAAACTTAATCAATGGTTAGGATCATCTTTGGATCGATCCGTGTGAGTTTCTAGATGATTCTCACCTTATCTCAATTAATACAAATTAGTTAACCATATTCCCTAAGTTTAGATTTATATTTAAAAAACGGTTAATAATCTAATTGAGACACTTCTTAGCAGAATTTCCAGAAACGATTTCTGGGTTTTGGAGATCTCATGTATTCTAGTCTCTCCACCAAAATTTGTGGCTAGAAGACATCTGATGATACAAAAAAATAACATGATGAAGATCAATGGATTGTTGTGGATCCAAGTATTGAACCAACAATAATTTTGACAAAATACTAGACCAAGTTGGATCAGAAGGAAAATAGCACAATATGGTTGTGCGTCTCAAATTCAATATTACTAAATGTTTCAAGAGAAGCTACATCAAAATATTTGTGGGACAAGTTAGGGACTTTTTATCAATCTAAGTCCTTGGTAAATAATTTTTCCTACTAAAGAAGTTGTATAACCTGAGGATGAGGGATGGAGACTCGATAATAAAGCGTCTGAATGCCTTCAATACTGTGGTAAGTCAATGATTATCTATTGATATTGAGATTTTAGATGAGGATAAGTGCATCAGTCTGTTATGTTCTCTACCAGACTCATGGGATGGTCTGGTTGTTGCCATAGGTAGTAATGTGACTACCCTAAAATTTGATGAAATAGTATCATCCTTGTTATTCAGAGGATATGAGACAAAAAAACATGGAGAGCCAAAACAAAGTTGCCTTGTTTGTAAGAGGATGCTCCCAAAACAGACATAGGAATAATTCCTTAAGTGGGAGATCTAAATATATAGGGAGATCTACATATCTAGGAAATTTTGTAAAGGTATGTTGGAAATGTGATAAAGAAGGGCACTACAAGAAAGATTGTAGGTATGAAACTACCGAGAAAGGAAAGGGATCTAATGATGCTACTTATGCAAAATAAAAATGACCTCAGATGAAGGTAGGGATGTGTACTTGGTTTCTTCAAATACACATGTAGATCATGAGGCAAGCTTGATTGACTTGGGTGCATCCTTCCATATGATTCCCCATAGGGAGTTGTTCTCCGAGTATGAGAGATATGGTGGTGGTGATGTCTTCCTAGGGGATCATAGGGAAAACAGAATCATGGGAAGAGGAAAATTCAAGTTAAAGTTGATATATGGAACGATTAGGACACTCCTTGGTATTCTACACATTCCACGATTGGCAAGAAATCTATTTTCTATAAGAAAGAAGGATGATGTAGGTGTAAAAACAATGTTTCATACAGATACCTACAAGAGTGAGGAGGAGAATTAATATTGATGACGGGAGTTTAGATGGGAACTTTGTACAAGCTATTAGGTAATGTTGTGGGTGCAATAATTCTGTTGTTCTTGAGAGTGGAGCAAAAAATCTTGTACTCTCAGGAGAAAAGATTATGATATGGCATCAAATACTAGGACATATTAGAGAGAAGGGCCTTCAAATACTTCATGATAATTGTATGGTAGAAGGTATGGCTATTTTCTTTTTGGATTTTAATTTTTGTGAGAATTGTCTATATGGAAAATAGAATTAGGTGAGGTTTTCCTTTGGTGGTAAGAGGGGAAAAGGAATATTAGAGCTAGTGCAAAATGATGTGTTTGGACATGTGTCGGTTCCATCACTGGGTAAATCTATGTACTACATCTAATTTATAGATGAATTCTCGAGGAATAGATGGATATATTTCCTCAGGAAGAAACTTGAAGTCTTTTGCAACTTTAAAGAATTTAAGGCTCTGGTAGAAACTCAAACAAAGAATAAGATTAATGTGTTGAGTGTAGATAATGGTGGAGAGTTCTACAAGAATTAATTCAAGGAGGTCTATAAGAAGTTTGGTATAACATGACATAATACTACTCTATACACACCTCAACGAAATGGAGTTATAGAAATAATGAATAGGACAATGATGGAAAAGGAAAGGAGTTTCCTTGTTAGTGTTGGGATGGGATAATAATTTCAGGCATAGGTAGTGGATACTGCATGTTACTTGGTTAATATATCACTTTCATCAACATTGGAGGACAAGGCTCCACATGAGGTATGGATTGGTAAGAAACCTTGTCTCTCACATCTCAGGGTAACTGGTTGTGGTGCATATGTACATGTTCCATAGGATAAAGGAACCAACTTGGATAATAAATCTGAAAGGCACATCTTTATTGGGTATAAAGATGGTTTAAAAGGTTATAAGCTTTGGAACCCAGAAACAAAGAAGGTTATGTACAATTGAGATGTGGTATTTAGAGAAGTGAAGGATGTCATGAAATAAGAAGTCCTACCAAGGAAAAAGGAACCAAAGAAGATAGAGTTTGAACTGAAGGATGAAGAATCAAAATCCACAAAAGAACAAGAATTAGAAGAAAAAGAACCACATAACCCGATTTTGAGGAGATCGATTTGGTAAATAAGGTAGCTAAAGAGGCATTCTCCATTTTATTTTTTTTCAAATTTTGATTTATATATTGCTAATGATGATCTTAGAACTATTGGGGAGACAATATATTTAGAGGAAGGCGAACTCTAGAAAAAGGCCATGGTTGAAGAAATGGCAACCTTGGACAAGAATGAGGCTTGGGATTTGGTGGAGTTGTTGGCTGGAAGAAAACCCATTCGCAACAAATGGGTGTTTAAGAAGAAGATGAATGTAGAAGGAAAGTGGAGAAATACAAAGCTTAATTAGTAGCAAAAGGTTATTCCCAGGGGTCGGGAATTGATTTTGGTGATATTTTTTTCTCTTGTTGTCAAGTTATCTTTTATTCAATTACTTTTATATGTTGTTGTTGCTTTTGATTTCGAGGTAGAACAAATGGATGTGAAGGCAACATTCCTACATGGGGATCTGGAAGAATAAATCTAGATGAAGTAGTCATAATGATTTGCAATGTAAGGTAAGAAAGAACTAGTATGTAGACTAAAAAAGTCTCTATGTGGGTAAAACAATCACCAAGGATGTGGTATCAAAAATTTGATACATATATACAGGGACTTAGCTTCTAAGGAGCAAAGTGGATCACAATGCATATTTTAAATTAGTTTGAGATCGTGCTATTTATTTTTTATTGTATGTGGATGATATGTTGTTGATTGGAAATGACATAGAGATTATCCAAGATGTGAAGACCTAATTGTCCTCTAAATTCAACATGAAGGATCATGGTGTTGTAAATTCTATTTTGGGCACATAAATTAAAAGAGATAAGGAAAAGAGGAACTCTAGTTAAATAAGAGGAAGTATATCAAGACAATATTGCAAAGGTTTAATATGAAAGATAATAAACTAGTAAAGGTTCCTATTCCCCTTGGATGTAAATTTATCTGCAAAATAATGTCCCAAGACACAGGAAGAGGAAGAGGACATGTCACATGTTCCATATATAACAAGTGCAGTTGGAAGTTTTATGTATATAATGGTCTGTACTAGAGCAGATATTGCACATGCAATGGGAGTGTTAAGTAGGTTTATGTCAAACTAGGGAAGGAGCATTCGACAAATCAGTTTCAGGTATCTAGGTGTCACTAGTGATTATGGCTTGTGCTACCAAGGAAGACCAAGATTGGATAGAGTGTTGGGCATACATGTCTTTGTTGGTGTTGGATGGCTTAGAGATATAGATCATAGAATATCTACAAGTGGGTATGTGTTTAACCTATTTGGAGGAGTAATCAATTGGGTGAGCAAGAGACAATTTACAGTGGCACTTTCAACTGAAGAAGCTAAATACATCGCAACCACTCATACAAGTAAGGAAGTAGTTTCATTATAGAGATTGTGTTCGGGTACGGGGTTGGTACAACAAACTATAAGGATAGATTGTGATAGCCAAAGTGCAATTTTCTTAGCAAAGAACCCTGCTTATCATTCGAAGAAAAAGCATATTAGTCCAGTATCACTTTGTGAGGGATATGGTTGAAGACAAAAAGGTGTCATTGGCAAAAGTGGACACTTTGAAGAAGGCTGCAGATGCATTGTCAAAGTATAAAAGCACTGAAAAGTTTTCTTGGTGTAGAGAAATAATGGACATTATTTCCCTGGATTGGTGATTGTGTACTCATGTGGCCCCTTGTGTGCAAAGAAAACAAAAAGTGGGAGAATGTTGGGTATGTGTTTTGCACATGGTTTTACGCATGGTGATTTTGTAGATCCGGTAAAACGAAATGCAATTATATTCTAATATAGGGTTGATGGATTGGGGATTTATGAATGCTTTGACATGTATATCATGTATTTTAACATTGAAAGAAATAATGAAAAATCAATCTAGTTTTCCCAATTTTGGGCTATAGGAGAAAAATCTTTGTGTATATTTTTGGTCATTACTATTGTATCTATTGTGTTTTTTTTTTTCCTTTGCAGATATTGTCTATATAAGATTAAAACCTATAGCTTGTTAGTCAATAATATGATAATGCATATGGGAGTTAGTAAAATTAAGCAGAACATGCATCAATTCGCTTTGCTCTGGATGCTACATTTATAACAATGGTCCCAAAATATAGAAAGGCAAGTCTTTTGCATCCTTTAGACCCATAGCACTTTGTAATGCAATATATAAAATAATACCTAACAAACTTCAACCCATTCTTTCCAAAATTATCTCCCCTAAACAAATGAGATATGTTGAGGGTAGACAAATTCTTGATAGTATTCTCCTTTCCCATGAATTAGTTCACTCCCTGAAGAGCACTAAGAAGGCTAGTATGTGCGTCAAACTAAACCTTTCCAAAACTTTTAATCCATTAAATTGGCAATATATGTTTCACTTACTCCTAGCCTTCAGATTTGTTGAAAAATGGGCTCATTAAATGCTAAATCTCATCTAAAAATCCTTCTTTACTATTTTGATAAATGGAACTCCCTCACAAACAGTTACCCCATCTAGAGTAATAAGACAAAGGACCCCCTCTCCCCTTTCCTATCTATCTTAATGGCTAAAGGCTTGGGTTATGTTCTAAAAGATATAGCCAATAGAAGTAAATTAAAAGCTTCAAGCTTCACAATGTTAATTCAACTACTACTCACCAACAATTTATAGATGACGCACCTCTGTAAGGACACCCCTCTACTAGAGAAGCTAAAGCATTTAAGATCATTTTAGAAAACTTCCAAGCATCCTTGGGAATCAAAATTAATTTTAACAAGTCCCAAATTTTCTTCTTTAATACTCTACTTACTGTGCAAACTCATATCTCCAAAACAAATGAAATTCAAGGGAGTTCTCCTTCATCCAAATATCAAGGGGTTCCTCTCATTGAAAACTTGTTTAGACACACTATTTGGGAGGAGATCATAAGCAAACTATCAAGTTGGATTTTAAATCCCTGAATATTGCGAGAAGACTCATTTCACTCAAATCAGTGCTTCAAACTATGCCATTATATTTGTCTCAACTTTAGGAGCACCCATCATCAACAAAAAATCAAGAATATTCAAAGATTTTTTTAAGGGGAGGAGCCAAACTCGAAAAAAATGGGCCCTTATATTTTATGTGAATCATTTTGCTCAACTTTGATTCCTCAACTTTCCTTTTCCAACATTTTTTGCTTGGTTTTGAGGCATCCTTCCTCAGCTGGGGGGAAGGAAACCAACTATTTATGGGGATACCCCCACTAAAAATTTCCAAGGTAAGGACATCGATAAGGAAACTGGGATAGGTGGCAGGGAAACAAGGATCGTTAATTGGTGCAAATGTGGAAAGGGAAACAAGGATCATTAATTGGTGCAAATGTGGAAAGGGAAACCAAGTCCTCAAATGTGGCAGTTGGAAAGGGAGCAGTTGACATTGGTAGCTTAATGGAATCCAACTTCACAAAAATATCAGGAGTGGTCAGATCGAGAGTTGGAAAGGTCAGGTGGGGGCCCTCAAACATAGAAAGAGATGAATGGAATGGAGGACAAGTGTTTGATATTCACCACTCTTATATTCTTGATCGAATATGCAAACCAGATTGCAATGAACATTGACCTTGGTCCACACTTAAGACCAATGCATCCACACCTCATCTTTTCTCTATTAATCATGGGTTTTTCATTATATTCATCAGTCTCACATCATGCTCTATTTATAGGCACAAAAAACCCTAATTCATATCTTCTATAATTAGTACATGTGGTTGAAATTCATTGACCAAGATCTCAGGAATCTCAGGGTTCCTAATTATTTTCCAACTATTTCCAAATGTAACCTTCGACAACCAATCTCAATCAACTATGTGTGTGCGCCCAACTACGATCCATTTGATTGCTCCAATTGATTATTGTCCTTTTTTGGTTGCTCGACTACCCATTGACTTTGTCCGTGGTAACCTCTTTTGACTTGATTATCGACCTATCGACTCGACTATCGATTTGTCCTCATCTTCAACCATCGATTGAAAAGTTCATTGAATTGAATTCAACCATCTAGTGGATTTGTTGTCCTAGCTAATTGTCCTAAACTAGACTTGTTGAGGTTCATTCCTAGTCATCTTGCTTGACTAGTTAGTCAACTCACTGAACTCTAATCGATTGGGATTATGTGCAAAGAGTACACCACCTCAACATGATGATGGATTCATCTTGTCCAATATTGGAGGGATGAGAGTCTTGGTTGCCTAGATCCATATCCTCCATCATTTGATGGACAATGTCTTCCTTCGTGAGGCCTTCCTAAATTGTTATTAGAGGTAATAATATGAGAAGCTTTGTGAAGTTTTCTTACCATATATCACAACAAGGAGCATTTTGCCTCCAAAACATCAATTTTTTTGCTCTCGTTGAACCAATGTATTCATGATCCTTTCATTATGGGATATAAATTTGTGCTTATTTTCACGGATTCTGCTCGTCACTAAAGAGAGTGAAACTACGTTGTTGTTGATGGATTCCTCATGTGAGCAACTTATACAGTTCCCATGCCTCTCTATAATCCATCAATGGCGGGGTGGTATACACACAAAGAAAAGCCATGGTGCAAGTCCCAAAGTAGAGCTTAGCTTAACACCAAAAGATGGCCCAAAATGGACCAAGTGTGGAAAACTAGACTCCAGAAATCCAACTTCCATAATATGGGTGAAACATCCAACTTAGTGCACCAAACACCACTAAACACAACTAGAAGGAGGGATAGAACACTAATCATAAATAATTTAAGGACACCAAAACCTAGAGCTCCTAAATAATTAACACCATGAAACACTCAAAATTTCATAAACACCATAAAACTAGGCACCATACAAACTTTTAATTCCTAGAGTAGAGGGTTGACAATGCACCAAATGTCCAATGACATCATTTTCACCATATGGAGGCCCTAAAATATAGACAAAAAATAAACATAAGTCTTTACCATGAAGAAATTTTGGTCTAAAGCAATCCACCACTAGACAATGTTGCTCAAGCCACCACACAATATGTTGTTATCCCACCTAAGTAATGATAAATTGCATAGGATGAAACAAAGCCAACCAAGAATTAAGGCTTGCATGTGTGGATCCTTTCATATCTTGATCCTCGCTTAAAACCATATTATAGTGGAAGTATTGTGACATTTGTTGATCCATAGTGTTATAATGCATTTTACACCGAGTAGCATACCAAGGATTAAGGTATTGGCTTCGTAAAACATGCCTCCATTTTTTTGAAGAACCCCAGTGTTGAGCTTGGTTGCTTCCTTAGTTAGAGTGTTAGCTTGCCAATTTACTCTCTCTTAGATCTTGGAATAAAGAGACACTTGAAAATCTACAAACCTCATTTTGGATTCGTACGATTATGGATGCTAGTTTGTTATCAATGTTTTCTTTGAAATCATTAAATTGTTTACTATATTTGACTCCTAAACCCTAAACCTTAAACCTTAAACTGAGTCACTAATATCAATTAGTGTTTTTTGGCTTGGCTTCATTCACTAAAAAAGATATTACTTGACTTCAAAACCATGAAAAAAAACATATGCTTTGGCTTCATTTTCTATAGAATTTCCAAGAACCAAACAAAAGCGATTTTGAAATGCCCTTTAAAGTCAAGAATGATCCCCACTTCAATCATCCATAATTTAAAAAAAAAATCTTTAACATACATATTTTCTATCATATAAAATTTCAATTTTATTTAAAATGCAAATTTATTAGGATATATTATTCATTTTCTCTTATCGTAAATATTAAGAGTTTGTACTGTCATCTTTCTTTATAAAGCTATAACTTAAAAAAATCTTTAATATACATTTTTCCTATCGCTTAAGATTTCAATTTTATTTAAAATGCAGATTTACTGTGTTATATTATTCAATTTTTCCCTCATCTTTCTTTATAAGCACTAACTTCAATGTTGTAGATCTGAGCGGGATCAAAGTTGGAGTGCATAAGGTCTAACATGATGTCATGGAGCAATACGAGGGGAGGGACGATTAGCTTTCAAATTAAAGTGGTGAGGGTCCCAAGGTGGGCCTATAACCATGCCCATGACACATACCCAACCATATCTGGGAAGAAAATACAAAAAACTTTAAGAAAAAGATGTTAATGAAGTCTAACATGGTGACCGCTTATGCCACTCACTTTGGTACTTGCGCTTAACCTTTCACCAAATATTTAGATATTCGTATAATCGAAAGTTTGCTGTGTTACAAGCCAGGAGTATTAATGGTTTGAGGTCTTAATTGTAATAACATGACACTAGATTTATCAACACAGGATTTATGTTGATAATGGTAATATTTAAAAATAAAATTAAATAAAATATATTAAATGTTAGATTTTTAAAAATAATATTTAAAAATAAGATTGATTAAAATTTATAGTATTAGTTAGGTGTTCATTTTTATTTTATTTATTTATATTTATATATATATAATATTTTCAAATGGAATGACATGAATTGATCAATTTTGGGTTTTCTAATTTTTGGAATTGAATATAAATTTAATTAGGAATTTGAAACCTTAACCATTTTAAAAGATGAATATTGTGATAAAATTTTCAAAAAATCTACAATCAAATAATTTAGTTTTAATAGACAAGACACATTTCATATAATTTAAATGAAATAAGGTATTTTGAATTCTTAAAGCACTATCAATACTAATTTATTTTTTAAATGGAAAGAATGGAAAAAGATATGAAAAAGGAAAAAAAAAATACATGATTTCTTAAGGTCTATAGTAAATCATTTCAAATTTACAAAAACAAGTGAGAAAATTATTTTGCTTGGATAAAGCTTATAATTGTATATTTTCACTCGTCCTTACTATAAAGAAATGCAAAGTGAAATTAACACTTCGATGGGGATGATGAATAGTTTGGTAAGTAAACTTAATAGAAAAATGTTTAAGGAAATGGATTCAAAAACTTATATCGAAAGAATTTAAAGGCTTTCCCTTATTGACTTCATGAGATATTCGATCTAAAGAAATGCAAAGTGAAATGAACATTTCGATAGGGATGATGAATAGTTTGGTAAGTAAACTTAATAGAAAAATGTTTAAGGAAATGTATTCAAAAACTTATATCGAAAGAATTTAAAGGCTTTCCCTTATTAACCTCATGAGATATTCGATTAACTTGGAATGCTTGAAATCCCATTCAACCAGGCTAATCAATGGAAGTCCTGCATTAGAAAACATTTGCCGATCAATATTAGGGCCTTGCCCAAATTCAAAACTTGATTAACCCACCTAGTGTGTTTGAGAGCTTTTACATTAGGGTTAGAAGTATAGTGGTGGTTCCTTCAACCCGACCCCAAGCCTCCTTGATGATAGGTGACAAGTTTACTGATTCTTTTAATAAAAAAAGAAAAGAAAAAGTTTGGAATACTTGAATCCTTAAAGGAAAATATACTCCTCCTACTTAGTATGTATACAAAACAAATTTTATATTGGTTAGCTTTAAAAGTGAAACTAAAATTGTTATGTAAATACAATTGATGTATCCCTCATTAAACAAAACTTGAACTTGGAGATACTCTATGGGTTTAATCAAGATACCCCTAGAAGGGTTGAGTAGGTGGATTATTTATTCGAAGTAACATACATAACATCATAATCAGACTCAAATATTCTTCAAAGGTTAGATTATTATACTAAAACTTTTGTTCTAAAAATTCTAAAATTGATCGTAAAAATGAAAATTCCAGATCTTAGATTTTTTAGTACTTCATTTATTACTATAAATTAGATGATAGAAAAATATAGTGAAAATTGAGTAATGAACCAATCTAAATCCCTCTTTTTGTTAGTTTAGCTCAATTTCTTTAAAGAAGAAGTATAGTTGATAGAAGATACATGAAATATGTATCTAAAACATAGATCCAATATCTTATGAACATGACAACAACATGGTAACAACATTTTAATAAAGAACTTGTCAACAATGATTAAGCATGGTGCTTGTAAATTTTGTTTATACATCTAACTCAAGTACATAACTTGTTTTCAGTTTGATGAATGAAATTGTATGAGTTATATATATATATATATAGTTTCTAAAAGATTTTTTTATAAAATTCTTTGATTTATAAAATATATATAGCAATTTTTTATATACAAGAAAATTAATAAAAATATATATTTTTAAATGTTATATATATATAACATAAAAAAAAATTACATCATTTGCTATCAAGCTTTATTTTCTAGTACAATTAGCTCTATACTAATGATATCTAAGTAGGGATGAATGATATTGAGAGTAACAAAGAAAACATAAAAGGACAAAAGAAACAATTACAGAGACGAATCACCCAAATTAGGGCTCATCCTCAAGGATACTCTTTCCCCTTTCTTTTTGAAAACCTTGATCCAACCTTCTGAAGGTAGTTTGATCAAAGTGATCTACATATTATCATTACACATTAAGAGAGATTCCTTATCAGATTTTGAAGAAGCCAACTCATGCGCTCATTTCAATATACCCAAAGAAGCATTATTGTTCGATATCTCTGTGCTTGTTGAAGGAGCATGGTCCATTCTAGTTAAGAGCCGTTGAGCCTTGGACCTTGTCCCTTGGATGAATTTCATCATCAACTTTTTCATCCTTTTTCGGCGTAGAGGAGGCCTTGCCACCCATAGGAGGAGGGTTTTAGGGCTTCCAACTTTTAGATCCAGAATTGCAAATGTTTCGCTTTTGTTGAGAAGTAAAAACTGGGTAAGAGTTCTGTAAGTGGTTTGTTTGATGACAGAAGTGACAATGAAAAACAATATTCTCATAATCTAAAGCCCGGGTCCAATGACAAATCACCAATTTTTAAATTGATTTGATTTGAAAACCCTTTATTAATATCAATTTCAAGACAATTTTTTCCATAAGCATATACACCAAGCTGCCCACAAGTGGCATCAATATTAAGATAATGACCCAAAGCATCTCCAATGCCCTGAAACACTGTGTAGTGCCACATGTGAGTTGGTAGATTAGGAAGCTTGACCCATATTAACATCTTTGTAATGACAATTGTGGATGGGTCAAAATATGAGAACCAAGGGGTTAAAAACAATCTATCATTGCCCAAAACCAAGGCCTTTTAGATAGATCTTTATGATAATCTTCTGGTTCCACAAATAACACAATGAAGAAGCCTCTTGAGCTAAAAATAACTTTACAATCCTTAGTCCATACAATATGGATTCATTGGTAAAGATTAACCACGCATGGCTAGAAGCCATTAAATCGGCAAATTAGGGCTACCTATGAGTATATTTGATGAAGATCCTCCAAATATGAGTGAGAAATTTCTAGGGAAGGAACTTCCTTCGATTTTTCCACCAAAAATGGGCCAGGAGCCATTTGGGCCTAATCTGCCTTAGGCGGGGTTCGAGCATGGATGACATCTTTATAAGAAAAATTCCAAGAGGAGGAAGGCTTACCTCCAACCCCCCTCTCATAGACAAAGAACCATGAAAACAATGACATCTTTACCAATATTGTAAATTGAGAGAGGATCAACACATCCAATTGCTTACCTTGAAAAAGCAGGCATTGCATGCCTGAGGGAATACTCACTCGAAGCTCTAAGTAAAACTTGAGATCTTGAATTAGATATGAAGAGCAAACCATAGTGAGTAGTGACTACCGAGAGGGAAGCTTGACAAAGATTTGATAACAAGTTGGTGAATTTGACACACGATCTCTCCACAACATATGTATAAGTGTAAAGAAAAAACCCCTCTGCGAAATATTATTGGTCGCCATAAATATTTATGAAACCTTTTAATTATATATAAAACCTGAAAACCCTAATATATAATCTCTCATATATATATTTAAAAATATAATTTAAGAAAAAATAAAAATCAAAGTTATTCAACATTGAGTTGGTGAAAAAAAATATAAAAAAGAAAAAAATGATTTAATAAATATTTTTCTACTATAAATTTCAACTTTTTATATCTATTTTATCTTTTTTTTCTTCATTTGACAAAAATATTATAATTTAATTGACTTAATTGTGAATTTACAATTAAAAAATTATTAATTATACTAATTCATTAATATTATTAATAACAAATTATATAACTTAAAATAACTATAATGATCTATAAAATTTCACTCTAACTAAATACCATGTTATTAAGAACAAATAATGTAACCCCAATTAACCATATTAATCTACTTTTACTAAATATCATATTATTTAAAACAAATCATGCAACCAAAAATGACCATGATAATCCAAAAAGAAGCTAAGCTTCATGGTCTTTGCATGTCTATGGATTTTAAGTTATATTCTTGTTTTTCTTAAATATAAAAAAATAAAATTTAACCTTTTTAAATCTAATTATAAAATTAAAAAGTAATTTCGACCCCTTATAATATATTTAAAAAAAACTCAAAATACCTTTCACTTCATTATCATGAAAACTAAATTATATAATATCAAATATCCACCTCAATTTAATTTTATCCATAAAACTAACGCATTATATTCAATGACAAATTTACATTATACCTCATACCCAGTAAATGATCCTATTGTACACTTTTTCCATTTATTTAATAAGTGTTATATTTTCTTGAATTATAAAAGCCCATTACTAAATCTCTACCTCCCTAACTTTATCAATATATTTTCCAACTTTCAAAGTCTCTTTGATGTCTTGTCCAAAGTTATATTACCGATATCATTACAACTAGGCAAATTTAATTAATTTAATTAATTTACAAATTAATACCGTAAAAATAGGATCATTTTATTTTAAAATGGGGAAAATTCAATTAAATTTTATTGTTTTAATAAACGAAAACCGGAAAAACAGGATCAAAATGAATCTCATGAATCTTCACACCATTCCACACCTGACACATCAGCATAGTTTTATCGTAGGGCCTTGCTAAAGTCATCACATCTTTCAAATCCAACGGTTCAGATCAATTTGCGGGCTTCACACAAACCGACGGTTGAAAGTAGAGGATCACCTTCACCCGTCCGATATTTAAGAAGGTCAGATTCAACAAAAGGAAAACATTGAACAGGGTTTGGTGAGACATCGCACGGCTGAGATTAAGCCAGCGCGCTCAATCAACGGCCTCATTGAATCTTATGCCCCTGAGCAAAGTATAGCTCCAGAATAGCCTTGTAAATTCATCGGAACCTGGTGGAAGAGCTGTGTAGGAGGAAATCTTGAAGAGAGTGCTATTGTAGATTAAAACGGCGATCGCTGGAGTTTGGCCCAAGTAAACTGAAGGCAGAAGATCCCCCGAGGAGTTGAATCCTGCAAAATTATCATCGGTAAAAATTTGCTCTAAAGAAACCCTTGTTTTTTATTCATATTTCATTCTTGCAGCATCTTTAAGTAGCTTTTGCAGTCCGATCGTGGCTCTTTAAGGCTGGATTTGAAGCTTTGGCAAAGAAATTTGAGATCCCCAAACTTTGTGCTTTTGCAGTATCTCTTTAGGGCTATTTGAAGCCGAGGGACGCTAAGTCTCTGTAACCATCCGTTAATTGTGTGGGTCGGAGAGGTATTTACTTAAGATCTTCTTGAATCGGCCTTCTCCAGCAACATTCATCTGAAATATTTCGTTATTCCCTGGGATCAAACTGTATTGCATCGGTTCTGCATTTTCTGGCAAGTTTTTGCTCTCTTTTACTTCTAAATCTAAGTTTCTAGCAAGCTTTGAATGTATTTCTCCTGTTTTTTCGTTTTCTCTCAGGTTTATTAGTCGAAATGGGAGAGCATCCAGAGGAGGCAGCGTCTTTTCTGGAGAGTGTGCTGGAGAAGGTCACCGAAAAACTTCCCGGGCATGACTCCTCTTCTTCCGATTCGGATGATGAGAAATCCAAAAAATCCAAAAAACCCGAGCCGTCTTCAATTGCATCTTCAGTAAAACGTCTCTTTGGCCGCGAGAAGCCCGTCCATTCGCTGTTCGGAGGAGGCAAATGTAATATGTTTACTTTTCCATTCTTATTTTTTCGAATTAGTCATTCATTTACAGTGTATAAGGAAGTCTTCTTTTCAGTTTTAGAGCCGGTTGAAGAATAAATTATTGTTTTTGACCTCATTTTTAAGCATTCGAGCTTTTATAGAAAGAGTATTCGAAACATTCTACGCATCTTGATTTGAATATCTTCGAAGCTGTTTGATTTGAATGTGTGTCATGAAACATTTTCCCTCTGATAGACTGCTGAAGCATTATTTACAGAGTGATGTAGAAAATTGATGAATATTTAAATAAGTACACATTACTTTGAAATATGATTTACAGTTTCTCCAGTTAGGATATTTGTTTTCTTGATTTTCACTTTTTGGATGGTCTCGAATGAAAATGTGTTTGTGATCCTAATTGTTTGGAGGATTATTTTGAAACCTTGCTGTTGATTTTCAGATCATTTAGTTTTTATTTTATTGCTAAGTAGTGTGTAGTGCTCATTTTCATCTTGAAATAATTCTAAGACCCTAGATCGGATGTGTAGCTGCGGATGTAATACTATGGAGGAACAAGCAAACCTCAGCAGGTGTTCTTGTCGGTGCTACTGTCATCTGGCTCCTATTTGAGTGGCTTGGTTATCATCTATTGACACTTATTTGCCATGTTCTCATACTTGGCCTCACCATCTTGTTCGTCTGGTCCAACGCATCAGCCTTTATTAACAAGTAAGTTCCTGTGGTACAATTTTCATGTGGTCTTGTTGAAGTTTCAAGTGCAGTTTGACGCTTGACAATTATCTCGACAATAACCGTTGTTTCGAATCGATGAGTTGATTTGGTAGATATAAGCAAAGTTCATGACATAAATTCAATTGTCTGACTGAAATTTCTCTTGATTATTTGCATGGGCAGACAACCGGTGCGTATCCCTCAGATATCATTTTCTGAACAACTATTTCAGGATGTCGCTTCTGCTGTCAGATTTGAAATCAACCGCTTGTGTGCTTTTATACACGATGTTGCATCTGGGAGAGATTTGAAAAAGTTTCTTATGGTATGTGCATCCATAACCGCTATTTGTGATAGTTCAATATTTTGCTTGCTTTTAATGGTGTGTGATTCTATCAATTGGAACCAGCATATGCTAGGAAATCTATTGCATTAGAGGCATACTAAATCTGCAAGTATAGTGATATGATCAATTTCAATTGGAAAAAATTATTGTATGCAACAATCAGATGACATTCAGAGGCTCACTAACTGCAGAAGTGTCACAACATGACAACTGTGAAAAAAATAAACTGACACCAATATGAAATGAAGTTTTAAAAATGTCTAGCTAGTTTTAAGAAACCTAAGAATATATCTTCAGAAACAGTGCAGACTCATTACTGATCATACTATTGGGTAAATGTTAGAACCAAAATTTAGGCAGTATAAAACATTCTATCGATGTAGAACACTTAGAAAAATTATATCATAGCCTACAAGAATGCGTGCATATGTATATGTTCGACGTAAATTCTAGCGAGAAAATCACCAAGGCTATTTGACAAAACAGATTAGCCAGAGTGGACATAAAAGTACCTCATTTAACAAAATGTTGGAATATCCTTCTCAGTAAGCATTACCCATGCCAATGGTAACCCTTTTTTTGTTACAGGTTGTTGCAGGTCTCTGGCTTCTTTCTGTGGTTGGCAGCTGGACTAATTTTTTGACTCTCTTCTATGTTGGTAAGAACAATATTGTTGCATTCTGTACACATTTGCTTTTTCTATTTTTAGGGCAGGTTCCCACTACCACTTTATCATGACAAGGTCAAGTATTTTTATTGTATAGCATAGTACATACTCAGGTATATTCCAATTTAAATGTGTAATATGCTTTCTCTGTATGTCTGTTAAGGTTTAAGACCTGTAGCACTCAGTTAAAATTGTGCAATTAGTTAAAGTTCGACAATCAGTTTTCCACAATAGAATGTCTAGGCAGGCCACTTAGCAGCCTCAACCACTATGGACTCAAGTAGATACAGAGCCTCTTTTTCAATACCTGTTGGAACCTGAGGTCTGCATATTTGAATTCCATTATTAAACTTTCTGCCACATGAGTGGAGTTGGTGTCTGGCCTGCTTAAACTAATTGGAATAGGGAAAAATATGTTCAGAGTGCCACCCTCCCTCTCACATGGCCGTGCTTGTTATTTTAAGATAATAATTTGTGGCTACGAATTCTTGTGAAGTGTTTTCAATCTACTTTTGGAATGAACACAGAATTAATTTGATTGGTTGTGCTCTTGTTTTGTGCAGCATTTGTTTTTGCGCATACAGTGCCTGTGCTTTATGAAAAATATGAAGATCAGGTTGATGCATTTGCATTCAAGGCAATGGATGAAGCTAAGAAGCATTACAGGACATTTGATGCCAAAGTGTTGAGCAAGATTCCAAGAGGCCCACTGAAAGACAAGAAATTCTAGATGTGCTCTCTTTTAGTTATTATTTATGGTGATGGTAGAGTGACTACTTTTTGCTAGTTTTGCTAATTTTCCTTTTTTGCGCTTAAGCCTGCCTAGAAATAGTTGCCATGAAGTGTGGCATTTTGCTGTTTGATTTGGATCCAATCTACTTTTGAATTTGATCAGCTGCATGATCTCAGTTTTCTATCAGGTCCTCTATTTCCTCGGACATGCCCTCTGTATTTAATTGTTCAGCATGGGCAGTTTTTATTGTTTAATTTCCTTGAAAATCCCTGACTTATTTTTGTCAGCATGATATGATCTTTTACATTCAATTTGTGTAAGCAGTCAACAGAATTGCAATGCTTACGCAATTAGAATTATAGCATTTGCTTCGGCATCATTGCATTTTTACACTAATGCTGCTGTTATATGTACCACGTAATAACCATGGACACAGTGAGAGGTTGGAATGCTTTGATTTTGAGTTTGCTGATCCTGCATGTATGAACCATGGATGTGTGCTTTTGATGTTTAATACTAAGAGCTTGTGAAATAATATCTTGACTTCTCACATTTATGTCTCTCACATATAGACTTCTAAGTTCTAACGTTTATGCAGCTCATGTTTAGACTTCTCTGGTGTAATCCTAGATCTCTAGGACCAAACAACCAGGGTTGGATTTTCTCACATTTTGGCTTGTTAGTTTCTGGCCATTATAGATTCTGTAATCTTAATGGAAGAACTTGCAAACTGCATTTCATTGCTGCAGTACTAGGACCACCACATTTGTTCCAGTCAAATGGTACATTAGACCCTCTTATAAGCACCTAAACCATCAATGAAGTGAAAAAGTAAAAAATAAGACTTTACCTAAACCATCAATGAAGTGAAAAAGTAAAAAATAAGACTTCACCTAAACCATCAGTGAAGTGAAATAAAAGTAAAAAATAAGACTTATCCATCTCTGAGAAGATGAATTGATTACAAAGATTACATCCTCACAACAACCAATAGGGAGAACAAAGAAAAACTACAAAGACTAGGCTTGTTTTCAAAACGATGACACTCCACCATATGGTCCAACCAATAATTAACTGCCCATCACTAATTGCTTTGCTTTGTAGTGGTTGGCCTTGTAATTTGACATGATGCTATCTATGTTGTTCACTGTATGCTTCATCTTTGAGTTGCAAAATTGTACATTGATGGGTCGAGCAACTTGAGCTACCCTAGTGGATACTTAATTTACCTGTAACTATGGTAACAGGTTTATTTTTAGTTAGAGGAGGCCAAGCTTTGTTCATCATAATGCATCATTCCTAAAATCGGTTGAGGATTTGTTGTCTCTATTTAATATGTTATATATTGGCAATTCAAAATTCCGCTGATCATGCATGTTTTTTTTCCTTCCCTTGAAAATGACTATGGCCTTACCTCACTTTAACCTTGTTTGGTGAATTGTTTTTTAAAGTAATGGCCAACTAGTGATAGCCAAATTGAGAAATTTATGGGTGAATAACTCAATATACTGGGTTGTTGAGCTAGAAATTTTGAATTATGTAGTATTTATATGAAAATATTGTTACTCCTTTCTTCATTTGCCCTCGTTTAACATTTGCTCTTCAATCCATTTAATGATCAGGAAAGTTGCACTCCAAAAGATTTGATATTTAGTGTTTGATAGATTTTTAGTTAAAAATGAACCAAAATTAGTAACCAAATTGGGAAATTTATGATTGAATAATTCAATATAGTGGGATTGTTGAGCTAGAAGTTTTGAAGATGATGTACAAATAGTGGGTTTGTTGAGCTAGAAATTTTGAAGATGTGCAAATAATGAGTTTGTTGAGCTAGAAATTTTGAAGATGTACAAATAGTGAGTTTGTTGAGCTAGAAATTTTGAAGATAATGTACAAATAAATTGAACTATTATGTTAAACTTAAAACTATTCTTTAAATTGTGTTTGAGATTAAGGGTTTTTATACCTTTGAAGTTGAGGAATTGATGGGTTGGTGGAGGGCAGGTTTTTATAATAAGCAAGTTAAAAATTTATGAATGAATAGATAGAGTTGATGGACTTGTTGAATTAGAAATCTTGAAAGTAGTGGGCAAGTGAATTGAGATTAAATTTTTTATTTGAAGGGTTGTGTTTGAAATGAATTGTTTTTATGATAACACTAGATTTTAGAAATTAAATGATTAATTAAGTTTAAATGAAAAACATTTAGAAAAAGAAAATAACATTGTTGAAAGCAACTACCATATTTGCTATAAAAAAGAAAATGACATTGTTGACATCAATTACCATATTTGCTCAACATTCTTTCCCAACTAATATTATATTTGTTTTGACCAAATATAGATGTTAATCAAAATTTAAATACCTTGCTAAACTTGTTAAGAATGCAATAGTAATTGAAAATCTTCTTAATAATATTCATTATAAAGATGACTACACACTGACAGGGCCTTATATGGAGCACTGAAATCACCCAATTTTTATAAGCCTTGTGTTTTTGGCTCACCAAAAAACCACTTGTTTTGATCTCTTTTTTTTTCAAATTATGATCTTAGTTATCTTATGAAAACCCCTTGGCAAAGTTTCCAACACGGGGTGGAACTTTGATTTCCAAAATAGTTCCTATAGAATTTAGGACTAATTTTAATTGAAAAAGTGAGGTGCTTTTAGTGCCCTTTATCCCATGCCCAAACTAATAGTCATATCACAACTAGTTTTTTTTTCATTTCAAAACAAGAATAGGGTGTATTATATTAACAAATTTGGGCATAAGCTCGAGTGTTTTGCACTTGGTTGAAGATGTTGAAGTTAAGTTTTAAGTGAGTTTTATGTGGTTAGTATATAATATGCTAGTCAATCAATCCACTTGTATTGATAACAATGCAATCTCATTCTTACATTTTCCTTTGCCATTTGTGCTTCATTTCTTCCCTTTTTTGTTCTCCATTCCCATAGGTTGAATTGCTTATTTTGTAGTTTGCCAACTGCTTGCTACATTGCCTCTTGTTGCCCTAATGCTAGCTGCATTGATTGCCTTGATTTTGCTACTTATTGTATGGGTCTTTTTGTTCCAAATCCAAAGAGAATATAAAATTAAATCCCACGCATGGTCTAATCAAAACATCCTGAAATCCCCACTGTTTGGTGTGAAAATGGGGAATGATTACAAAAATAAGTAATTTATCCTTTCTCATTCTTTATGTTTGTCTTGCTTTGAACTATAATCCCCCCACTAATGCTTTCTCGAGGGGGGTTGTGTTGATGAGCTTTCTTGAGTTGGTTGCCCATGTCAATTGCATGAGGAAGCTCTTCTGCATCACCTGATGTGCCATTCTATTTGTGGAAATAATTACTTGGTACATTGCATTATTCACCATAATTTTAAAACAATCACCATTGTGTTTAGTTGGTTCCATCTCATGGCTTGAGTTAACCCATTACAGATCCAAGGCAATATGGGGCTGCCATGTTTCAACTATGTAGGACATATCACAACCTTAGATACTAATTGTGATTGCAGTTTCATAATTTATGAAATCATTGTATCCCTCAAGGTTCCATCAATTCACATTGTTTTGGCGGCTAGTAATAAAGCTTGGTTAGCCAATCGATCACCTATAGTGTTGAGGTCCATAAGCACAATTTAACATGAAAGTTCGGAAATAAAGATAGATTTTCCAAGATTCTTTTGTGGAGATGGACTAATTTGGAGTCTTAAGGAGAGTATCCCAAAGCAAGTTGTTGAATTGTGTTATTAGAGTCTCCTATGATAATGAGGGATTTGATTGGCAAGGATATTGCTAGGTTGATGCCTTGAAGGAGAACATACATTTCAACTTGGAGTCTTAAGGAGAGTTTCCCAAAGCAAGTTGTTGAATTGTGTTACTAGATTTGATTGGCATGGATGTTGCCAAGTTGATGCCTTGAAGGAGAACATACATTTCAACTTGATTATTGGAGGTGAGGTTTTGTCGAAATTCCGTGTGTAATCTAATTTGGGGCAATAGAGGACCTTGCCTTGCCACTCTTCACATCACAACCAATTATTACTAACTTTAACAACCATAATAGAATATACTTCTTCATTTTTGTGATGATTAACCTTAACAACCATAACAAAATATGACACATTCATTTCTATAAAATCATTACAATAAGTTTCTCATCTCTTTTTTGTTTTCTGGAGACATTTCCCTTCTAATATTTTTGTATCTTTTACACATTATCATTTTCACAAACAATTTTAAGATTATTTATTTATTTGTTTTTTAAATTACAGTTTTTCATCCATTTTTGTATATTCTTTGTTTTTTTGATATATATAGACTTGAAATGATTAGTTATATATCCTTACTATAATTTGAAGATAACTTTTGGATTTTTTTAATTTTAATTTTATTTTTAAAATATAACTACTCTTTTAAAAAAATGATTTTTTCTATCAAAGTAATACCAAATTACATAATATCAATTTTTTTTTGTAGTGGTTTAAAAATTGGAAACTAGATCAATGGCAAAAGTTGATGTCTTTTATATCAAACGTCCATATATTAATGGAATATATAGAAAAATATTTATTGTCTATTACTTCTTTATGCGATTCAGTTGTTATCTTTATAGCAATTTAGGTTATGTGGTTTTGGTCAATATTATTCTAATGGTGAAACTGATTCAATGATTTATCTTTATAGCAATTTAGGTTATTTGGTTTTGGTCAATATTATCCTAATGGTGACACTGATTCAATGATTTATCTTTATAGCAATTTAGGTTATGTGGTTTTGGTCAATATTATCTTAATGGTGAAACTGATTCAATGTTTTCAATAAGTTGGTGTTTATGATCCATACTATTGATGAAATGGTTCTAGTTTCTTTTGGTGAGACAATGCTTCTTCTCTGAGTGTGCATTCATGTGTACTATGGTACATTTCCAAATGTCTTATGGTTCTCCTGGGGTTGTTATAAATCATTGGCCATAGCCACACAAGTTTCTTGTTTTTGGAAGTTACTGCTAAGTATTGTCTTCTCTTGGCACAATGATTTTTACACTTCTTGTGTTCTTATGGCATGTTGTTTTCTCTTTCATTCTTATGCGCATTATGGAGGCTTCTTTGGTCTTTATGGAGGGTTTTTCTTTGAAAAATGGTTACAAATTGGACAACTTTTTCAAGTTCACGCTGCACATTTCTTCTCTTAATTCACAACTCTTTGGACAAGTGTCTTTTGGTTAGAGTTATTTTGGTCTTATGCCTTATTTGGTATAGATGAAATGTATTTAGCTGTAGCTTTGTTCATAGATGAGCATGTTTTGGCTTTGATGGAAGACACTATTTTATAGACATGAATAATATATTCATGTATAGACATGATAATATATTCTTGTTTTTTAGATAAAGAATATTAAATATTGAAATTAGAAAAAAAGAAAAGAAAAGATATATATTGATTTGGAGAAAAATAAAATAATAATTTTAAAGATAACAAAAGAGTCCTACATCATTTTCAAATAATTACATAATAATTAATATTCCCTGAACCTAACACTTGTTAAACATACAATTTCCTATGTTTATAAAAGGTTTTTTAGAGAGAATGTGCGTGGTACGTTAAATGATTTTACGGAAGGGAATCGATCAACCTGTTGTATGCGCGCGCCCACAGTATGTTAAATGATTACAGGGAAAGGGAATAAATGATGCTGTTCTATGCACCCTAGGAATGCCGTTTTCCATCTGTTACACCACATGCGATGGATAAGGGTATCCACTCGTCTTTAATGGAGGGTGGATGATAGCGTTACCTTATCCCTACCAATCTGCACAGAGAGTTGAATTTGTGTGCCAAACGATGGCATGTGTCTCCCCAGAGTGGACCCCAATGAGATTCCAATTCATGTGTCTCCATTAAGTATCCCAATTTCCCTCAATTATGCTCGGCTCAACAAGTACTGCACCTGTGCTTGGCATTGAAGTGACATAAAGGACTGTACTTTAATTTTAGGTGGTGCCCTGCCACTTTCATTTACTTAACTCTTTGGCCAGTCCTCGGGATCAGTAATTCTATATTTCCTGAGTAGGGTTCGAGCCCAATTCCTGCCAAATCTGTCTGCGCGCCTGCTGTATTTCACATGGCCGATTTCTTTGGCCCTTCCTGTAACTACGACGAATGCAATGGTGTCATGGAGTCCGAGGTCAGCGGATATGGAGATTTGGAAGCTGCTATCCCGAAGCGCGTAATGAACAAACTCTTGGCGTGGCTCCACGCCAATTTAATTGCTTCTATGCAGAATCATTTCGGAAAAGTTACCAGGGCCATGATCTCTTCTCCGGGCTTCAATGACAATGTGAATGATTACTGCGGCTTGCTTTTGGATCAGGCCACATCTACCATACCGGAACTGAGAGCGGCCATGTTTATACCTGGAGCCAAGCACCGCGCTTTAAACGTGATTAAAATGCAGGTAAAGCAGGGGCTGGTTTTGCTGCTGGTTGGGAGTGGCGAAAACTATAATGACGCCAAGGCCTTTGTAGATCTGTATGTTACAGACACAGTTTAGCCAAATAATTAAATGCTACCGGGACTCGAGGTCTGAAACATAATGTAATGTAGTGTTGTAAGCTGTTATGCGGTTTTGTGACTCATCTTTGCTCCGGTAAAGCGGGCAGTGGGGGCCGAAACAACCGGGCAGATAAAACTGTAATGCCGTGAAAATATTTTCATTGTTAGTTCTCCTTTGTCTGAAAATGTTGTGTCATCTAAGTAGGTAGGGAAATTTCAAATGATAAATAACGATTTAATTCAGTGCTGGTTCAGGAATTTCAGTTCGGATCTACTGAGTTAGGGAAATTTCAAATGATAAATAACGATTTAATTCAATTCTGGTTCAGGAATTTCAATTCGCATCTTCTGAGTAGGGAAATTTCAAATGATAAATAACGATTTAATTCAGTTCTGGTTCAGGAATTTCAGTTCGGATCTACTGAGAGAAGTTTATTTTGAAAATACTTTTAGAAATTTCTTTAACAGAAATCGGCCAGAAATTTACTTTGAGAATAAATTTCGATATTTCTGTAACAGAAATCGACCTGGTGGTTTGTCAAACTAAACCTTGGCCTCGCTGAAAAAGTAATTTCAAAAGGAAAAGTATGTTCACTATTAAGGCACTCAGTTTAATGGGACAAATCAAATCTTACTTTGAGTAATGACGGGACTGATTAAAGCATACTCTGAGTGGAAAGCACATACCATAGATCAAGAAAACCTGAACATCACCTTTTCAATTCATTATGTTATTTTTTATTTGCAAAATGCAATGCATGTGGCTCTTAAAATGTTGACATTTCAGCAAAGTCATTACAATGCATGTGGTCGTATGAACATAACAGTGTACCAGAGTGTAATGGAGTACGGCATCGTTTGTCTGGTGGCACAATTTTTTTTGTTGCCAAAAAAAATCAGACTTATCGAAAGCATATTTATGGATGATTTATATGAAAAAGTGTTTACTTTTTTATTTTTTAATAGTAGTTTAATTGATAGATATTTTGGATTTTTTAATAGTGAATTTGTATCATAAAAGATAAAATATAACATTATAGTCACCGTTGTAAAATTACAAAATTAGTAATTTATTTTTCATAAAAGAAAATGTTAAATTTTTAGGTATTATAGGTATAAATTTATTATATTTATAAAATTTATATTTATTAGTTTGTTATGTTCTCTTTTTATATAGAAAATTTTAATATTATTAATTACTTTGTAAATTATAACATTTTATTGAGATATAGTAATGTTGTTTTTTTTTCACTTTTAGATTAGTTAAATCTATTATAGGTATAAATTTATTATATTTATAAAATTTACATTTATTAGCTTGTTATGTTCTCTGTTTTATATATATAGGAAATTCTAATATTATTAATTACTTTGTAAATTATAACATTTTATTGAGATGCAGTAATGTTGTCTTTTCTTTTTTCACTTTTAGATTAGTTAAATTAGATTTTTGGTAGTTAATATTCATACTATAATGAACAATATCTTCTTCAATTTCTAGATGAACAAAATTAGTAGGCATCTTAAGATTTGAGGTAATGATTGAGAGTGGTTACTTAAATTGAGAAACAAATTTCTAAACATTTTGTAATGTGTTTTTAGGGAATCTTTTTGTTGTTTATATTGTGCTAGAGTAATCATAATTATGAAAAATTTAAGAGGAATTGGTGTTCATTCTCTTAAAGAGTTGAAGTAATTGAGCTAATGGAAGTCCTGTTACACATGACTCTCCTAATATCTTGGGCCTTTGGAAAGTGAGGAGAGAATTGGTATTCATCCTCAAACCTTTAAAATAATTGAGAAAATGGAAATTATATTATACTAAGTGGACTCTTTGTGCTTAGACACATTACTCTCCTAATGAGATGGCCTTCCTATAATCCATAAAATTAGAAACTTCATAGATAAATTGGAATAAGATGCCAAAATAAACATCATTGCTTACCAATAAGCTAGTAGTATATTAAGACCAAAGGGCTCAAAAAGATGCACTATGAAATTGCTAGGAACCTAGAAAAGAGTCTATCACTACCTCTTTAAACAACCTACAAAAACATTAGACCCTTATGCCATCACCAAAATAATAAATCTCAACACAACAAGTAAAGGGCATTGTTTAACTATCTTAGATTTTGGAGTCAAACTATGTTTTTGTTGTTGTTTAAAATCCATTTTTGAATGTGTAAATGGATTCAAAGCTTTGAAAAACTCTTAGGGAACTTTTTGTAGAGTTCACATATCAAACTTGTGATTACAACAAATTCGTGCAGGATTATAGGAAAATTTAATAAAAAAATATGCTCAAAAGACCTCCAAAACCTAGAATAGTTAACTATAACTATATAACAAGTCAGAGGCAAAAGGAGTGGAGGATATGGTGGCTCATCAACATCTTTGTCTGTAACTTCTACCAGTGGACATGCTTCAAAACATCTGGTGCACTCTCCATACGGCCTGGCATTAATACTGGTGCTTTGTTTCTCTTATCCTTGCTTTATTTTTGTTTGTGGCTGCTGTTACACATTTCCTTTTGCTGGTCTCGAATACCCCGGGTGTTTGGACATCCCTGTCGTCTTATGTCACGACACTGTGTAAGTGCACTTTATATCTAGCGGATAGCACTTTGTTCCATTTATTTGCCTCTACTATCCTTATATGCCTGTTTCTCTGGGGTCTACTGGTAACTTTTCTCTGGCCGTTTCGTTGTGGTGGGTATTCATTTGATGGTTCCCGGGGGTTTCTTCATTTGTCATTATTGTCGGATGTCTTTGTCCAGTTTACATTCTTGGGTTTTCAGTGGTTTTTCATGTTAACTTGGTGGATTTTTCGTAGTTCGGGTGGTGTTCCCTGCTGTTTGGGTAGGATTGAGACCCAGGTGGTACCGTTTGTTGCCGATATTTTACATGTTCGGTGATCACCCTGGGGCTGACATATCTTGACCTCCACCTACTAGAATGTTTACTTCTTAGTTCCTGGAGGTGTTGCACATATTTATGCTATTCATATGTGCCATTTGCATCTTGACGCACATCTAGTTGAACACTTCAGCTCCTGGCGTCTACGTACTAAATTGAGTCTGGTTCGTCGCCCATAGGGACTCCCTTTTGGTATTCTTTTCCTTGCACTCCCCGCTTCTGTATATAGATGCAACATTGGAGTGACGCTCTCGGGAGGTTATTCGGTGGGGACTCCTCTGCTGATATAGAACAACAAGGACAATTTCGACTTCCATACCTCTGGCATAAATGGAAGGACTCTTTCAACATATCACGTCTGTTCAAGGATATTAGTTTCAGATTCTGCAACTTGTGGTGGAGGATTACGGGTTATTGGTCCTGTGAATAAATCATTGTTTGTGACCGCTTCTCCTCCGCTCGGGTCGTGCTGGGTCCTTGTTGGGTGGCGCTGGGGTTACCACTTCTGACTAGTTTTTTTCCCGTTCTCCTTTTTCTAGCTTTTTTCATGTGACATTTACCTTTGCGGGGGGTGGTTGACATTCTCTGTGATCCGCGTCTGGGCAGATCAATGGTCTTGGACTTTGTGTGGGCTCCCATTACCTGTTCTGGCGACGTATCTTTCCTTTTCTGCCTCCCTACATTTAATCCTTTCCTCTCTGACTATGCATTGTGACCCGACATCCACTCGCTGTGGGTTTTTTATTCTCCTGGTTCCCTATTATGTGTACGCACTCCCTCTGACATCCTCAGGTGTTTCTTCCCTCGCACGAGGATGGTAATATTCTTTCCTCAACATCTGCAGTTTTAGACTTTTTCTATTCCGGGCCTTTGTGGTACACATCGTTTGAGGCGATCTTTTTCTCTTCCCCAAATTGTGGTAGGTGGGGTTGGTTTTGACATGGCGATGCATTCTGGTTTGACATGCTCCAGGGGTGGATGGAAGATTACTTGGCATCATTGGATGCATACATTTATGCTCAAGAGACCTTTCTACGAGCTACGTTGGAGATGGAGCAGTCCTGGGCTCGCAATACTGGCCATCTGAGATCTGAGTTGGATGGTGCACGTGTGGTTGATGTCGAGCCTACGCATGCACCCCCGTGATATTTGCATGTGCATGCAAATGATGTGTTGTCGCAAGATGGGGGCTTCAGTAATAGACTGACGCGTCGAAGGAGGAGGCACAAAAATGTTCGCAGTGTCGTTGAACCCAAAATGCTCAGTTTCATACATGATGTCATTTGGGACCGAGTTCAGATCCTCCAAAATAGGGCGTTAGAGGGTCGATGGTATTTTGATGGCTCTCAAAATATGGATATGGAGGGTTGGGTTTTGGCTCAGTGGAAACCATTATTGGGTTATACCCCGAAAGTTAGTCATTTAATGAATCAGTGGTACAACTTCCATTTCTTGCATCAGGCAGATGTCCAGAAAATTTTAAAGACTCCATGGGTGCGCAGCCAGATTTTTCTGCAACTCTGTAAATGGTATGTGAGCTTCAACCTACTCACCAACACTCCTCTTAACATATACACCTGGGTTAAACTTCCTGGCTTGTCGCTGGAATTTTGGACCAGGAAGGCTTTGGAGGAGATCAAAAATTCAGTGGGTAAGTTTGTTTATATGGATCCTAAGGTGTTGGGGGCTTGCAACAAGAGGATGGCTTGGATCCTCGTCGAGGTGGATTATGTGGGTGGCTTGCTGGAAGACATTATTCTGGAATGGGGTCCCCTACACATTGTTCAATGTATTGACTATTGAGGTGTCCTGTTTAGATGTTTGTTGTGCCACCATACTTGTAACCTCCTTAACTGATGCTTGCGATGCCAACTTACTGCTAGTTCTTCTTGTTGGGACTTGCACAACGGCGAAAAAGACCGTGGTGTTTCTATGTGAGCGCCGGCTTGGAACCCAAGTACTTTCACTCTTTCGGATGGCCCATCTCATTGTGTATATAATTATTTATCTATTCCCTCTCAATCTCCTCGCTCCTCTCGTGATGCTGATATCGATCTTGAACCCCATCCTTACCTTCCTATTACGACTCTTAGGGATCTCTCCATTAACACAACTCACCCACCCCATGACCTGCCTTTGCCTTCTCCTTCGTGTGATAACGTGGATACACCGGCCCGCCTTGTATTGCTACGTCTGGTCCTTTGTCCTGTCCCAATGAGTCGGGGCCTTCAACTTCTCCGCTGATGGCTCTTCCTCCCCTCATGTTTTGATTGCTCCCCCCTCCCTGCAATTCTATGGAGAGTGATCTAGAATTTCTCCTTCTTAACCCGACCATGGATCTCCCCGCTCTTATCGTCTAAAAAGGAATTGGCGGAGCCTCTTCCCCTATCATCAACCCTTCCTCTGCTAAGAATATCACCACCCAACATAAGGCTGGCAAGTGTGGCCGACATTCTTGTGGGAAATCCCGGGGTTTGCACATAAATTTGGATTTTGGGGATCTGCGTGATATTCTGATTCTTGATTCATCTTGTTCTGGGGCCCTTAGAGATCGTATGCCCCCTGCTACTGGCCCATCATGACCATCCTCTCCCTCAATTTGCATGGCTTGGGGGATGCCACTAAAAGGTTGTCGTTATGCCACCTCCTCTTTTCCTTCTGACCTTTTGTTGTTCTCATCCAAGAAACCATGGTCGATTCAGCGAGATCTCTGGCGTCCTTTTGTTTGATTTTTCCAATATGGTGGCCTTCGACTCCTGTGGTTTATCCGATGGTCTAGTTGCTTTATGGGATCCTTCCTTGGGGAATTTTCAAGGCCTACAGATTCTTTGCTGACATTTTTCTCTCTGGACGTCTCAGGGGATCTCGCGAGAAGCTTCACATATGGAACATTTATGCTCCTTTTTCCGACAAACACTCTTTTTGGGATCGGGTCAGGAACACAAACATTCTTAACATCCCCTTGCTGATCATTGCAGGGGATTTCAACTTGACGTTGTCTAGAGATGAATGTTGGGGGTCCACGAGACCAAGGGACCCCTTTTCAGAACAACTGGCTAGACTTTTTGAGGAAAACCATTTGGTTGATGTATGCCCTTCTCCCTCCAACCCACTTGGAACAATGGTAGAAGCAGGGAGGACTATATCGAAAAGAGATTGGATCGCTTCTTGGTACACCAGAGCCTTCTGGAAATCCTGGGTAATATGCGATCAATGGTGGTGAAATTGTTCATTTCTGATCACTGTCCCATTCTGCTTCAGTGGAGGATGGAATAGGTTCATAAGGGCATTCCTTTCAAGTTCAATCATACCTGGCTTGAGGACGAGGAATGATGTGAATATGGAAGATCTTTTGTGGGTTGTGGAGGAGTACTTTGTGATGTTCGATTAGGAAGCGAATGCGAATCTAAATCACCCTATTTCTTTGGAGGAAATTCACTCAATACTCAGATCTTTTGCCAAGGACAAATGCCCTGGTCCCAATGGATGGACTGTTGAACTGTTCCTACACTTTTTCGATTTGATGGGAGGGACTCTCCGGGATATGGTTGATGAATCACAGATCAAGAGGAGCATATATGGCTCCATCAAGGCTAATTTCATTGCCTTGATCCCCAAGGTTTCCACACCTATTTCATTTTCAGAATTTAGGCCTATTTCTTTGTGTAATATTGTGTACAAGCTCATCTCCAAGGTCATCGTTGAGCAGATTAAAGGATTTCTTTTGGTCCACATCTCAAATGAACAATTTGGATTTCTTACAGGTAGATCCATACATGATGCCATCACCATCACACAAGAATGTGTTCACTCCATTCATACTAAGAAGAAAGAGGCAACTATCATGAAAATTGATTTGCAGAGGGCTTATGATTGTGTAGACTGGAGACTGCTCCGACTCATACTCATTAAGATTGGTTTGGAATATGGAAATGTCGAGTGGATCATGGCGTGTGTGACCAATATTTGGCTTGCTATCTTGATTAATGGTTACCACAATTTTTTTCAGAGCTCACAAAGGACTGCAACAGGGGTGTTCATTATCCCCCTTACTCTTTTTATTGGTCATGGACGATTTCAATAGAAAGATCAATGATGCACGAAGTTTGGACAAATTTCAGGGTCTGCAGATGGATCCATAGGTAAGCATTACACACCTCTTCTTCGTGGATGATATTTTATCATTTGGTGTTATCAAGAGGGAGAAATGGGAGACTCTACTTCACATTTTCCAGAGGATGGGGGCTGCTTCTGGCCTGTTTATAAATGGTCCCAAATCCTGCCTATACTTTTCCTGTGGTAATGACTCCGACATCAGATACATTGCAGACCAATTTGGCATGAATATGACCCCTTTACAAGAAGGTTTTACCTACCTAGGCTTTAGACTTAAGTTGACTTGCTACAAATTTGATGATTGGGCTTGGCTCCTTTCGAAATTTGACAAGAAACTAAAAAGTTGGTCGTTTCACTGTCTCTCTCTTGGTGGTCGTTTCACTTTGATACAATTGGTTTTGCAACATATGGTGACATATTGGTCACATTTATTTTCCCTCCTGGCTCACATTTGTAACCTGATTCGATCTCGCCTTGCTTGTTTCTTATGGTCGGGCACGAGATCTACACATAAATTTCATCTGGTAGCCTGGGAGTCCATTTCTAGGCTGAAATCTGTTGATGGATGGGGGATTTTGGATACCCAGGTTTTTGGAGTTTCATTACTTTTGAAGTCTTTATGGCATGCACTTTTTGGTGGGGGTATTTGGGGACAAATCATCGCTGCTAAATACCTTAGGAAACAACATATTAATCACTGGTTTGTGATGCATGAGATTGGTATCAAAGAAGACCTATAATACTAGTGATTCCCCACAATGACAATAGAAATGGGGGAATCACTAGTAATGGTGTACCTGTTTGCGAATAGTGAACCAGAGAAGACCCCATAAGGCCACCAATTCAGCCTTAGTGTTGGTACCCGAGCCACCATACCAATGCAACCTGTAAGCCAAGTCTCTGTCCATGAGAAGAACCACACCGCATCCACATTTGTGTTCTTGCGTCGCGCCATCAAAAAATTCAGCAGGCCATATAATTGGAGGGCGAATGTGTCGAGCTGTTAAATATTTGGATTTGGTAGGGCGCAGTTTCATGTGCTCAAGCCATCCCATAATTTTTGCAATAATACAGAAAACATTATGTAACTTACCCCTGAAGATGACATGATTTCGAGTTTTCCATATTTCCCAGAGGACAAACGGTGGAACAAATACCTGTAAATGCCACGCTCCACGCCCCACTTAAGGCAAAGTTCAATAGAAGTAAAGTGAGTAACAATAATACCAAGAGAGGAGAAGGTGTAGGACCAAACCTGCATAGCAAAAGTGCAAGTAAACAACAAATGTTCAACAGATTCCCGATCAGAACCACATAGTGGACATATACCCGGACCCAGGAAACCTCTCTTGCACAAGTTGTCCCAGGTGAGGATCTTATTCTTCCAGGTCAACCAAACAAAACATATAATTTTGAGGGGAACCTTCAGTCTCCAGATAGCAAGAAACCAGTTTGTTGTCGGAGTTCCCAACGTCTATTGTAAGATGTAATGATATGTATCAGCCACTACCACAGAGCCCTTATGGATAATGCCACCCCAGGTGATTTTGTCACCTGACATATTCCTACATAAACATGCATCTCTGAGAACTTGAATGTAGAGGTTCCATTCAATAGCCATATGACCTTGCAGACCAACCTGTGATGCCTCCATCCAAATTGGCATACAGTGTTCCTAACCTCTGATTACCTGGTCTAAGTAGAAAAGACCCCTTGCACTGAAGTATGTTGATGGTGTCCACTGATAGGAGATTTGTTGCACTAACTCCAGCAATCCTATCCTGGCTGATTAACATTAAGTTTCCCATGTCGAACGTCCATTTCACCCTCTGGAAGAACCAGGACTTGATCTTCTGAAAGCTAGACCAGATGTAAGATCCTTGTTTGATACCAATCTCCTGCATCACAAACTAGTAAGTAATGTGTTGTTTCCTGAGGTATTTAGTAGTGATGATTTGTCCCCAAATACCCCCACCAAAAAGTGCATGCCATAAAGACTTCAAAAGTAATGAAACTCCAAAAACCTGGGTATCCAAAATCCCCCATCCATCAACAGATTTCAACCTAGAAATGGACTCCCAGGCTACTAGATGAAATTTATGTGTAGATCTCGTGCCCGACCATAAGAAACGAGCGAGGAGAGATCAAATCAGGTTACAAATGCGAGCCAGGAGGGTAAATAAATGTGAGCAATATGTCACCATATGTTGCAGAACCAATTGTATCAAAGTGAAATAACCACCAAGAGAGAGATAGTGGAACGACTAACTTTTTAGTTTCTTGTCAGATTTCAAAAGGAGCCAAGCCCAATCATCAAATTTGTAGCAAGTCAGCTTAAGTCTAAAGCCCAAGTAGGTAAAACCTTCTTGTAAATGGGTCATATTCATGCCAAATTGGTCTGCAATGTATCTATTGTCGAATTCATTACCACAGGAAAAGTATAGGCAAGATTTGGGACCATTTATAAACAGGCCGGAAGCAGCCCCCATCCTCTAGAAAATGTGAAGTAGAGTCTCCCATTGCTCCCTCTTGATAACACCAAATGATAAAATATCATCCACGAAGAAGAGGTGTGTAATGCTTACCTGTGGAGCCATCCGCAGACCCTGAAATTTGTCCAAACTTCGTGCATCATTGATCTTTCTATTGAAATCGTCCATGACCAATAAAAAGAGTAAGGGGGATAATGAACACCCCTGCTACAGTCCTTTGTGAGCTCTAAAAAAATTTGTGTGGTAACCATTAATCAAGATAGCAAGCCAAATATTGGTCACACATGCCATGATCCACTCAACATTTCCATATTCCAAACCAATCTTAATGAGTATTAGTCGGCGCAGTCTCCAGTCTACACAATCGTAAGCCATCTGCAAATCAATTTTCATGACAGTTGCCTCTTTCTTCTTAGTATGAATGGAGTGAACACATTCCTGTGCGATGGTGATGGCATCATGTATGGATCCACCTGTAAGAAATCCAAATAATACTAGTGATTCCCCCATTACTATTGTCATTGTATCCCTTATTGTTATTATTGTGCCCCATAGAATCCCACTATTGCTATTTTTGTGCCTTTATATTATTAATGTTAGGTCGGCCTGGTTATATTGTGACCCCTTAGACTCCTATATATAGAAATGAGGTTTTGTCATTTGAATCATCCAAGAATTGTTCATTTGTGTAATGTAAAGGAGGTTGCCCCCTAGAAGAGGTTGAATTCTAAGGTGTTGCTCTATCTTTTCTATCTTTTTGTGAGCTGGTTTCATAACATTTGGTATCAGAGCTTTGGATTCTAGGTTTTCTCTACTCCAAACAGGTCATCGTGGAATTTTCGCTATAACCTTTTTTCTGCAACATTTCAGAAGTGAAAAAAAAACCATTTGAGATGAAAGCTTGCTGAACCTCGCGTCCGAATTTCATATCTTGTCTCACTATATTTTCGGAGATATGATCTGAGGAAGTTAGAGTTTTTTCAAGCTCAAAAATTTCATCTAAAATAGATCATGATAGTCTTAAATACTTTCTAGAACAAATATTATCTTCAGAAAAGCAGAAAAAATGGGTCACAAAGATGTTGGGCTATGACTTTGAAATCATCTACAAAAAATGGAAGCAAAATGTTGTGGTAGATGCACTCTCAAGAAATGATGAGGATGTGGAAGCATTTCTTTGCGCCATTTATATTATCCAACCAGATTGGATAAACGAAGCAAGGAATGAATGGAAGAATGACGAGGAAGTGTGGGCACTCATTCAAAAGATACAACAAGATCCCAGTGCATCTGATACATTTAGCTGGAAAAATGATTTTTTATGGTACAAGGATCGGTTATACCTATGTAAAAATTCCCAAATCAAACAAAATATTCTTAGGGAACTGCACACCTCTCCCTTAGGAGGGCACTCAGGATTTCTAAAAACCTACCACAGAGTTAAGAAGGATTTTTTTTGGGATGGCCTTAAATCGGATATTCAAAAGTTTGTGGCGAAATGTTTGGTTTGCCAACAAAATAAAGTTGAAACAATTAAGACCCCAGGACTATTACAACCTTTATCGCTTCCAAGGCAATATTGGGAGGAGGTTTCAATGGATTTTACATAGGTTTACCCAAGTCCGAAGGAAAGAGTGTTATCATGGTGGTAGTTGACAGACTTATCAAGTATGCACACTTTTGTGCATTATTTCATCCATTTAAAGCGAGTACAATTTCTACTGCATTTATGGAAACAATTCAAAAGCTACATGGAAACCCAAAGATTATTGTAAGCGATAGAGATCCCATTTTCACTGGAAATTTTTGGATAGAATTATTTTCTTGTCTTGGTACTCAGTTAGCTCATATCTCATCTTATCATCCTCAATCTGATGGGAAAACTGAGATAGTAAACAAATGTTTGGAAGGATATCTTTGTTGCTTTGTATATGATAAATAGACACAATGGGTCAAATGGTTGCCTCTGGATGAATGGTGGTATAACACTTCCTTCCATACTGCAACAAAAATGACCCCATTTATGGCACTTTATGGATATCATTCACCATCCATCACATCATATTTAAGAGAAAATTCTAAGGTTCAAGCAGTGGAAGATCACATCGAGCATCAGCAACAAGTTCTCCAACTCTTAAAGGATAACCTCACCTTGGCACAAAATAGAATGAAACAACAGGCATATCAACATCGCAGCGAAAGAAGTTTTGATGTAGGTGATTGGGTATTCCTACGACTACAACCATATAAACAAATGTCCCTTAAGCAAGCTAAGAAGGATAATAAATTATCACCAAAGTATTATGGTCCGTACAAGGTGTTGCAAAAGATTGGTACTATGGCATACAAATTGGAGCTTCCTGCAGCTTCTTTAGTGCACCCAATTTTCCATGTTTCATGCTTAAAGAAGGTTATATGTGACAAGATCCCAGTTCAAACAATATTGCCAAAACTTGATGAGGAAGGAAAAATCATATTGGAACCTGAAGCAGTCAAAGAAACAAGAACTCGATAGCTACGAAATTGATCAATTTCAGAGTATCTCATCAAGTGGAAGAACTTACCTGTTGAAGATTCCACATGGGAGGATGAGAATTTTATATAGAAGCATCCAGAACTACTCAAGCATTGAGGACAACACTTTTTTGAAGGAGAGGGGCATGTTAGGTCCCTATAATACTAGTGATTCCCCCATTACTATTGTCATTGTATCCCTTATTGTTATTATTGTGCCCCATAGAATCCCACTATTGTTATTTTTGTGCCTTTATATTATTATTGTTAGGTTGGCTTGGTTATATTGTGATCCCTTAGACTCCTATATATAGAAAGGAGGTTTTGTCATTTGAATCATCCAAGAATTGTTCATTTGTGTAATGTAAAAGAGGTTGCCCCCTCGAAGAGACTGAATTCTAAGGCGTTGTTCTATCTTTTCTATATTTTTGTGAGTTGGTTTCATTTCTGGCACATCACACTTTGATCCGCCCCCGTTTCAAAACTGGAAGGAACACACCCTTACTCTCATTCATACATTCCAAGATTTCCATATACAACACGTCTTCTGCGAATTCAACATGGTTGCTGACTCAATATCAAAACTGGGCCTAAGGGACATGGATGGATACATATTTTACACTAAACTCTCTTAGGGGAATGTTTTAGAAAATAGCCATATAACACTCCCATAATGGGTGCACACTTTCTCCTTTTGATAACTTTTTGTTTCTGTTGTCTAGTTTTGATTATGGACATGACTATGTTTCTCAGTTATATTTTGCGAACTATTGTCCATGGTAGATATATGTCTCTATTCTATATGGCACTTTTCTCTTTTTCGGAATCTTTCTAGACTATTGATGTTTCTTCTCTCAATGGTGAACACATTTTTGAAATATGTAGGCCAATGTAAACTGAACTTTTTACTCCATTAATAAAGCTCAATTTGTTTTTTTCTTCTGAAAAACAAACTGAGAGACAAAAAAAACAAATATACAAAATATTAATCCATTAGCCTTATCCCTTTATTTGATATGTAGTTCATAAAACTTTGATAATAAAATAAATAATCACTATTCCTTTTTTAATTAATATTAATATATTTATTTGTAACTTATTTAATTAAAAATATTTTTTTTCCAAATAAATTACTTTTAAAATTAATTTATCTACTCTTAATTAATACATAATTTATTTAATGATATTTATTTTAATTTGTATTATATTTATTCATCACAAGTTTATTGATATGTAATTTAATTTATTGTATTCATCCCTTTTTACTAAATTACTTGGTGTGGTTCTCTTTTTGTCATTTTGTATTTTATTCAATTCACCTTTTTTTTTAATAAAGTGTCTTTCATTGTATTCATCCTTTTTAATAAATAATTTAACACTTTACCTAGTGGTTCATGAGTGTCAGTGCACACGAGACAATGTTTCACGTTTCACTATTTATTGGTTCACGTGAGAATGTATTGGGAGCCAAGTTTAAGAGAAATCGTTTTTTATTTATTTATTTTTTTAATTGATTTTGTATTATCTTAAAATTTCAAAATAGAACATCTCAAATATTATAGTTCATATATTAATCGTCTCAATTTCCTTAAAGGGAAATTAGATTCGTGGATTAATAATTTAAATTCGAGTGTAACAAAATAAAACATCAAATATTTGTTGCTGTTGCTAAAAATAGTTAAGAAAAATAATTATTAAAAGATATATCATATAATCAAGAGTTTAAAGTAGTTATTGGAGCTGGTTCTTGAGCACTTGTATTAATAGGAGCAAAAAGTTTATGTTTACATTAAATATCGCTTTCCACATGAGCTAGTTGGACATCCATACTAGCCAAACAAGAGCGTTGATACAACTGCATTTGCTTGATTTCGTTCAAAGAAGAGATGATATCATTACAATATTTATGCTTTTCTTTCAAGACTTTTCCAAAAAGAGTTTTTAACTACCAATGGACGGTGACAATGTTTAGGTATTGGCTCTGCCTTCCCCTATTATGAATAGGGTCAAGAACCCAATTGACTACCTCCCCCAAGATTTTGGAGTCAAAGTATGCTTGATGGTCATTATTGGTGAGGGATTCAAGTTGACAAATTTCTTCACGAATGTTAGGAGGTGTAGTAGAGTGAAAGATAGTTGCAACTTCCTAGGATTGGGCTTGGGCATGCGACCTGCCCTAGGGGCCTTTACCTCCACCTCCCTAGCGACTACACATACAAAGCTGGGGCATTTTGCACCAACAGGGGAAAAACTAGTCAAACGAACTATCCCAAAATATACCGGGACTAAGAAGGCTGAGACTAAGAAGGCCGAGACAAAGGAAAGTATAGAAGATACTAAGGATTCAAGATGGCCCAAGCTAGTAAAACAAGGAAGACCAATAAACCAAAGAAGATGATGAAAAACTCTAGGTAGGGACACCCGCTTGCTAGGAAACACCAAAGTGTAGGTCAAAATGCACCCCTTTAGAATTTGGGACAAAACCACCAGAATTACATTACAGAGGTGCAGAGCCATAGAAAAAAATGACTTAGCTAGAAAAACAAAATTATAACCTGATATAACCATCTCACTTTGTCCGATCCGACAAGTTTACGTACATGGGATGCAGGATGACGCCGCCAATAGCTTCAACCTCTAGATCTAGTGGAATCCATAGTCTCACAATATGAAGTCTTTATGTGCCCAAGGCCTAACTCTGGACCAATATCCAATATCCCATGTAAGCAACATTTCCCTATAAACTTAGAGGCCAAATTAGCTTACATGCAAACATAGGTCACTTCCACTTCATTGTACCATACTGTTATCTTCTTTCCATGCATAAACTCACCACTGTCAGACAACCGAGAGAATTTTACGGGGAAGGAGTCCAAGCACACCTATAATTCAGAGAGCATGGTCTCTCCTCACAGAGCAATTGAACATGGGAAGGTTTAACATCACAATGAATGAGGTAGGAACAATTGACATGTGTTATGCATTGGGTGGGATGACCACGACACTCCACTCTTAAATGTTGTGGGAGGCGGTGGGATAACGGGCTTTGGCCCTAACCTCCATCACCGTGTCACCTAACACCCCTAATGGGGGCAAAGAGAAACCATTATTGGATTTGTCTAAATGTATTTATGCAAAGCTTGTGTATTTGTGAATTATTTTGATATTTATGGTATAGATATAAGGTAATTTGTGTGTAAATTTGAATGGTTTTAATGAGTAGGAATATTGATTAATGTTGATCTATCGAGGGGTAAGTGTGTCTTTGGTGTGGAATCCTCGAATGATCATTGATGGGAGTGTCTTCAAATGTCTCAATCCTTGTTAAGTCACAAGTTCATACTATTAAATTGTGGAGTATTTGTACTAGCTTCACCCAATTTTCTAGTCAAAAGATACTAGAGATACTTGGTAACTCTCTTGATGCCTGGTAAGTCTCATGCCCTATGAAAAGATATATAGAGTAGAACTTGTTAATGTTATAACTCAGAATCGTATTGATCACCTATCACTAGGCAAGAGAGTATCAAGGTCTTTAATATGCAAACAAAGCCTAACTCCCCTTTCTATGAGGAGATCTTGACTTCCTCTCTTTAAATGAAGCTAGGTTGAATTTCATGAAGGTAGCTAGCTAAGTAGGGGTGGGTAGAGGTTGGTGGATACATGTAAGTGTACATAAAGGGAAGGTTTGGTTCTTTTCCAAAACCAAGACTTTGCAATTAAAGGGAATAGTTGGCCTCCTCATTATTGCATATTGGTGCATAACATTTACCCACTACTGATGACATTACTCTACCAAGGTAACTTTTTGGCCCTTTTCTAAGTAGATTTTCTAGTCAATTTGATCCAAAACCTTGTGAGAAATTGAGAAAATCATAGTTTTAAGATGTTGAGTTTGCAATATGAGTGCCCTACCGTTTTTTAGGGTGCCAAATCCATTTTTGCATTAAAAAATGCAATTTAAACGATGGAACATTGTGATCTCAACCAAAATCATGTTGTCAAATTCCGATGAAAAAAGTAAAAAAATTGCCTTGTTAAACTATGAACTACTATTTATGATTCATGTACTTATCAACATAAAATTACATCAAACAACTTTTAATGAATAATTAAATATTATAACTATTTTTTATAAGACTAAAATTATTAATTTACATTTCAATTTGAATAAAAAATAGCCTCAAGGGTTAGCTCAATTATTACCCATTGCTAAAGCATCTCGTCAATGGGAGGTCATGGGATCAATTCTCCTCGATGCCCCTAGGGTTAGGATTTGATTAGTTTTACCGACATAATGCGATCCCTTAGGGTTCATAATTCAAATTTATATCTTAATAGAGGTTAGTTATCATTATCATTATTAATTTATATTCTTTTTTCAAATTTTAAAATATTCTTATTTTTATTTTTTTAAACATATTTCTTCAATCATAAATTTAATTAATTAAATTTTAAAAAATAATTAATTACTTATTAACATTTCTTAAAATACGTCAATGGGGCGTATAGTGTAGAATAGACGGTGATAAGTTGCTATGTTAAGACACTCTGTGGTAAAAATGGGTCATTGATTCAAAATTTCGTGGGCAAAAATCTACTCATGCTAAGGGTTGGTCTGGCCCAAGCCAGGTGCGACGACTTGGATGCCCCTAGGTTGTGACTACTCAAGCCATAGGTTAGGCGTGCAAATCATCTCAAGGCTCACATTACCTAACAAACAAACAAAGAAAAAACATTTCTTAAACTACAAGAGAGGGTTTTTACTAGGGTTTCTTTTGTATAACTATCCATGGCTAGTTCGGAAATTCCATGGGAGGAGGTTTGATGCCCTCCTTCAGTCAAATTGTCTCAAGAGTTTGTAAAAACATTGTCCATCGATTGGCAATCCTACCCAAACTCCTCATCATTTGTGTCCTTTTCAAAGTTTAGTTGGAGGTAATGGAGATTTTGGTCACTCAGAGAAACCATTGCTAGAAGTATTTTGACAAAATAAAATTCAAGGGCGTTGCGTGCCAAAAGCAACACAAGCTCCAAGGTATGAGGTTAGACCTAACAAGATTCCATAACATATCCAATATATGTAGGATCATGCTTTGACCTAGTTCATCGAATTATGGCCCTCTCAAAAGTCATTGATCGGTTGGATCGTAAATAAAATGGAACCTCAAGGGACAAATAAATTTGGAGCTAGGAGCAAAAGGTTTCTTCACAATTATATTTTCTAGATTTGAAGATGGAATGATGGTTTTTGAAGGAGGACCTTACATTTTTAATAATGTTGGGCTCTTCGTGTGATTTTGGAAAGAGCGGTACAACCCTGACAAGGTAGACTTCCTTGCTGCCTTAGTAGGGGTTCAACTCTTTTTTCTTCCAAAAGAATAATAGGAGGAATAAATCCTTGAAGGCATTGGCAATTCCATTAACAACTTTGTCAAGGTTTCTGAGGCACCTAAGAGTGGGAGATACACATCCTATGCAAGGATATGTGTCTATATAAATATTTCACAACCTCTTCCAACTTCAATAGACATTTATTATTAGGATAATCTATGGAAACAACCAATAGATTATGAAAATGTCCCATTTAGATGTAGGCATTGTCATGGATATGGGCATCTTTTTAGAGATTGTACTTTGCTGACAAAGTATTTACTATTAGATCAATTAACTCATGAAGAGCAAGAGGTTTGTGAAAAATTCCCCTAAAGGACAAGGGATTTGAGACCTCAAGGAGCCACAAATTTTGGTTAGAACCCCAAGTTTGGAAACAAGTTCAGAGCTCTTTCCTCTCTGAACGGTACCGTGATGCAAGAAGTTACTCAATTAGTCCCTTAGTCGGTTGTTGGAAGTATTCCCAAGTCTTTACCACATGTAGCAAATCTCGAGAAAAAATTCTATGCCAAAGGAACCAACTAGCTCAATGATGAAAGAGGATAAGACACAAGACCTCACAAACGACATAGATCTAAATGTTCCATATATGATGGCTCTAGCAAAGGTCTGTCTTAATAAAAAATCCATCAAATAAATAATGCTCAATCAGATTCGAATTCTTCACATCCCCATTTAGAAGATCATATACAATCTTTCGAAAATCGCCCAAAACAAAAGCCTTAAAGCCTTGGAAAGAAGATAGAGAAAATTAATCAACTTAGAAAAAAACATAATAATATCAATAACATTTCCTTTGACTAGTTAAAAATTGAACATAGCGAAAATAATAATGTCCTCTGGACTAGTTAAACATTTAACCTACCGAAAATAATGAAAGTATGACAGGGCCAGCTGCCTCCAAAAAAAATCTTGAAATAGTGGCAGGATTTGAGAATAAAAAGAAATGTGAAAACAATTTTTTCATATAATTGACTATCCACCTTTTATTTAAAAATTAATGAAATAGAGTGGGATTGATTATCTATTAAATGCATAATTTTTATCACAGTGTAAGGATCAAATAAATGTTTTTTTAACGATTAAAGCTGTGTGTTATTTCTCCACACAACTCTATAAAATGGAACCTGCTTTCCTCTTTTCATTTATAAATAAATAAATTTTAAATCAAAACTTTAAAGAAATTTTCGAAATTCACGTGTGGGCCCCCACTCTAAAAATCAGTTATTCCCATGTCCCATCGATAGTGCGGGTGAGCTGGTCGGTGATGTGACGCCAAGGTTAACCATCAATTTTAGGCACTGTCAATCCCTGCTACCTAGGTATATCGCGAGGGTTTGTGGTCAATTTATGTTATGTGTCGCACCAGGTTCGACCTGCAGACCTGCGACATTTAATTTCCAACATTTCTATTTTATCACACATGGCCGATTTCCCTGGCGCGCCCTGTAACTACGAATGCTATGGAGTTATGGAGTACCAGAACAGCGGATACGGGGAGCTGGATGCGGATCTTCCGAAAAATGTAGTTGACAAACTCGTGGCGTGGCTGAAGATCCATTTAATTTCTTCTATGCAGAATCATTTCGGCGAAATTGTGAAGGATGTGATCTCTTTCCCGGGCTTCAATGACAGTGTAAATGATTACTGCGAGTTTGTTTTAGATCAAGCAGTTGCTTACATTCCAGAATTGAAAGCAGTCATGCTTATACCTGGAGCCAGGCATCAGCTCCTAAATTTGATGAAAGGTATGGTAAAGGAGTCCCTGGTTTTGCTTCTGGTCGGGACCGGGGAACACTATAAAGAAGCCAAAGCGTTTGTGGATCTGTATGTTTCGGATACAGTTTAGTCAGAGAAGAAAGGGTTACGGGGACTGGTAAGGGTAACAATAACATGCTATTATGTTTTCAGAGTATCTTCTGGTACGAGCTGGTGGCTTAAGCGAATGAAAGAGGGCCGAAACAGCCGAGCAGATGGATTGTGTAGTTTAACTGTACAGAAGCAAATCATCTGTGTTTGTGCATTTGAACTTAATGGTAGAGGAGCACTGCGCGCTGTATGCCTGTATGTGACCACAAAGATTGTATATATACATTAGCTATCCATATGTATTTACTTGTCTCTGGTGATTGAATTTTGGGTTAGTTTCTTCAAATGGGGCACATAGCGATGGTTTCTGTTTTTTTTTTTGGGTGGTTTCTGTTTTTTTGGTGATTGAATTTTGGGTTAGTTTCTTCAAATGGGGCACATAGCGATGGTTTCTGTTTTTTTTGGGTAACTGATTTTTTTTTTTTTTTTACAACATGGTGAATTGGTAACTGTGTGGTCTAATCTAAGGGAGATCCAAGATCAAATCTCAACGCTGCCACTATAACACCAAGAGCATAACCAACCCCCTGCAAGTCGGCTATACTAAATCTTTATGATTTTAGCATTAACACCAAGAGCATAACCAACTACCTGCAAGTCGGGTATATTAAGTCTCTATGATTTTAGCAAGAGCAGACTCACAGGAAAGGGGAATCTGCCCCTCTAGCTGCCACCACAGCAGGGCAATGTAGTCAATGAGATTTGAACTTCGGTCTGCCTGGGCATAGCCCATGTAACTTACCGTCAAACCACACATCACTGTACTTGGGTAACTGAAAATATTACAAATTACAAATTTGGACGGTTGAAAGCACAATGTAAATTTGTTCTATGAAAATTGCTATGGAAATCCATTGTAGGGGGGCCTTACTAAAAGAATCACCATTCCATAATTTAGAAGTACAGTAGAAATAGGATGGAAAGTCAAGTTAATGGATGAAATGTGTTTGAATGCATCTTTGTTCATAGATGAGTATGTTTTTGGTTCTGATGGGGATTGGTTCTATATTTTTTTTTTTTATTTTTTTTTTTTTTTTTTTATTTTCCGAAGGTGGCAAAACCTATCAAACTCAGGGGTCAAACCAACAGTGAGGACAGCCATCTCTGGCTGCTATCCGCGAATGTCGGTTTGACTCATCACCGTTATCAAGGAAAACCACGCCACCTGTAATAACCCGCTGGTGGTCCGTAAGGGAGCAGGCTTTCACTCCTGCCAGATGCCTCTGGGTCTTGGGCCGTTAACCTGTTTCCTTACGTCCGAGGAAGACGAGCTCTTAGCCAAGCAGAAGCAGTTTTACGGCATACTCCAGGCCGAGGGATTGGTTCTATATTGTTGTGAACATGGATATGGATATGATAATGATATATATATTTTTTGATAATGAATATTAAGTATTAAAAAAACATGTATATTGATTTGGGAAAAGTAAAATAATAATTTTAAAGATAACAAAAAAAGTCTTACACTTTTTTCAAATAATTACATAATAAGTAATATTCCCCAATTAACACATTCTATATATAATTGAGATTAACTTATTTAGATTTTGTTTTTTAACACTAAATAAAAATAAATATTCATATTATACGTATTGATTGATTAGTGGATGGATGTTAATATATATTAAGATAATATCCACTTGTCAAACATACTATTTATTTATCTATTTCAATTTTTATTATCTTTATTTATCCGTAATTTAATTAATTACTTCTCGCGTTTCTCTTTTTATCGTTTTGTATTTTAATAAATAGTGTCTTTCATTGTATTCATCCTTTTTAATAAATAATTTAATATTGTACCTAGTGGTTCATGGGACAATGTTTCACTCACCAGTTTCAGTGCACACGAGACAATGTTTCACGATTTATTGGTTCACGTGACAATGTATTGGGAGCCAAGTTCCTAGAGAAATATTTATTTATTTATTTATTAAATAATTAAATAATTAAGTTTGTATTATTTTAAAATGGCAAAATAATATAGTTTATCTCAAATAGGTCTCAATTTACTTAGGGAGAAACTAGATTGGTTAATTAATAACGTGAAGTCAAATAAAAAAAACATAAAACATTTGCGGTTAAAAATTGTTAGAATTATTATATATTGAATTATATAGATAGGAAAAACAATTACTAAAAGATATATCATGTAATCAAGAGTACCAAGAAATTATTGAAGTTGGGTTCTTAGCACTTGCATTAATAAGAGCAAGAGGTTTAAGTTTATGTTAAAGATGACTTTTCAGGTGAGTTAATTGAGCATTCATACTATCCAAACAAGAGTGTTGGTACCACTGCACCTGTTTGATTTCATTCAAAGAAGAGATGATACCATTATAATCTTCATGCTTCTCTTTCAAGACCTTGCCTAAAAGAGTTCTTAACTGCCAATGGAGGGTGATGGAGTTTAGGTATTGGCTATGTATTTCCCTATTATGACCAGGGTCAAGAACCCAATTGACTACTTCCTCTAGGATTTTGGAGTTGAAATACACTTGACAGTCATTAGTGGTGAGGGATTCAAGCTGGCGGATTTTTCACGACTGTCAAGAGGCGTAGTAGAGTGAAAGATAGTTGCAACTTCTTAGGCTTGGGCTTGGGCATGTGCCTTGCCCTATGGGCCTCTACCTCCACCTCCCTAGTGACTACGCATATATTGCTAGGGCATTTTGCACCAACAAGGGAAAAACTAATCAAAAGCGCTATCCCAAAATACTCCAGGACTAAGAAGGCTGAGACTAGGAAGGCCAAGACAAAGGAACGTATAGAAGATACCAAGGATTCAAAATGACCCAAGCTACTAAGACAAGGAAGACCAATAAACTAAAGAAGCTAATGAAAAACTCTAGGCAAGGATACTCGCTCGCTAAGAAACACTGAAGTGTAGGTCAAAATGCTCCCCTATAGAATTTGTGACAAAACCATCAGAATTACACCACAAAGACACAAAGCCGTAGAAAAAAACGATCGAGTTAGAAAAACAAAATTGTAACCTGATATAACCAGCTCACTTTGTTCGAGCTGACAAGTTTACATACACGGAATGTAGGATGACGCCACTAATAAATTCAACCTTTAGCTCCAGTGGAATCCACAATCTCGCAATATGAAGTCTCTATGTGCCCAAGACCTAACTCTAGACCAATATCCAACATCCCATGCAAGCAACATGTCCCTATTGTAACAACCCCAAAATTAAAACATGCAACTAATTATATTAATCATGCGAATTATAATCAACATACAATTTATCAACTATTTAACATCGAATTTTGGAAATATGAGCAGAGACAACTTACCTGTGGCGATGATATTCCTTGCTTGTGATTTTGGAGTTGAACGCTATTTGAATCCTGCTAACCACAACAAAGTTTTGGGGTGACTCTCCACCCAACCATAGGCTCAGTTGCATATAATCTTTCTACAACTGGCCACTCCCGAGCCCTCAATCAACGTACTACTGCCAATGAATCTTTTGTCTTACAACACTTTTCTCCCAAGAGAATGGATGATGGAATAATCTCTCATCTTCCTCACTGTTTATTAAATAGAGCAAACATTGGAAGGAGAACCGCATGCACACACTCCATGTGTCAACATGCAACTTTTATTTCTTTATTTTAAGTTTAACTTAATTTAGTAATTCTCTTAATATAATTCTTTCTTATTTTATTCCTTTTTACTTTTTGATATTTTTACTATTTTTATAGTGCTCTAAATTTAACTCTTTCTTATTTTATTTTACTTTTTATTAACTTTACTTATTTTTACAGTTTATTTTTATTTATATTTATTTAGAACTCTAGTATTGTTATTTATTATTATTATATTTTCTTCATTCTTTATTATTTATTTACTGTTATTATCTTTTCTTTATTGTTTATTATTTATTTTCTTATCTTTTAATATTATATTATATTACTTCTTATTTCTTATTTTTATTATTATTAGGGAACATTACATACTCCCCCTCTTTAAGGAACTTCGTCCCAAAGTTAAGTTGAATTATTTAACATTTTATTTATTTAGTTATTTATTACTTCATGTTTGCCCTACACCCTCTGCTGAACTAGTATAACCAACAGGCATCGAAAGTTTTCACAACACCCGGGAAATTTCAAGGAATCTTTGTCCTTTTTCCCACTTTCGGAACCAGACATAAGCTTCCCCGGTCTGTATCCTAGTCCAAGGCTGGCCCCAAGGCTCGCGACTGACTCAGACTTCATTTGCCCCAAGGCAGGCATTCGGTACTGTACTCAATGACTCCGGGCATTTCGCAAGGCTGGCCCACTCCCTCCACAACTACTAAGGCGCACAACCCCAGGCATCGAAGTCCTTACACCCTCACTAGACTTCGGCATCCCAATCCAATACTAGGCACCTAGCCTACAATATCAAGCACTTGGCTTCCTCAAGATGGTCTCATAGCTCCTCAAGAGCTATCCATCAAGAGCTATACAAGATAAAAGGAACCACTGGCATATGTAGTGTTGATTGAGTTTGTCCCCATCCAATATGGTGTTACATATTCTCCCTCGCAAGTATGGGCTCCCACAAGATCATCAAATAAACCAGCCCTCTCGGCCCATTTGTGGAGTTCCTGTCAGTGATCACATCTCAACATGCAACCATTGCATTAGTTATAATCATAGTATCATAGAAAATAATCTACATGCCAAGTCTTGCATGTCATCATGAAAACATAACATCATTGTTAATCACAACATTCTGAATAATAACCAACTACATGCTCATGCATGCCATAAAACTTGCATGAAAATACCACATTCTTCACTTTATGAAATACCATCATAAGTTATAACATCAACATATCTTCATCAAAGATATATCATGACATCACAGAATAAATGAACTACATGTCAATATACAACATATCATAACATCATGATTCCTATGCATATCATATCCATCATGAGCATACAACATCATTATCATAACAAATAAATAAATAAGCACCACATATGCATCATTAACCTCGCATGAGAACTATATCAATTTATCACATACCATCACATCATGAAACATCAGTAATATGATAACCATCTCAATACTTAACATATACAAAAAATAATACACTATAAGCATTCTTATCATGGTTCATAAAAAAAAACAATTTCATTTGTTTGTATAAACAATAAATACCAAAAATAAGATTATTCAACATTCCTCTAGGACATAAGTTATCTCACTAATACTATTAGTGTCATGTTTTCATCAAGGTACCAATTACTTTTTTAATAATCATTTTCTATTCTTTTAACTAGGAAGTTGACTATTTACCTAGGGTTATAGTCATCATCATTAAATTTCAAGGGGTGACATCCTCAAAGCAATGTTGACCAATTAAACTATTGATATGCCCAAAGGACTATGAGAGTTCAATCACATATATTTTCAATCATATGAATTATAAAAAGGACACTCCCAACTGTAAATGATAACCCAAAATTACACATGTATACCCTTGCAAGCTCAAACTCTTACATCAATTCCATAAAATATAAGATGCCAGAAACTAGGATACAACAGAGGCACATGATCACATTATTGCAACCAACCCATAAATAAATATATTGGGAATTATTGAAATAATCAACAATTTATATTTTAGATGATGTAGAGTAGATCAACACCATGAGAAAGCTTGATACCTCTATAATCAATTTGATGAATCAAGTCATAATTGACCAATCATCAAAACTCACATAATTCAATAAGGGACACCACATTGTTAGTTATTCTAAAACTAATTTCATGAAGGTCCAGAAAATTCTCGTGTGATCAATGCAAAATTTAATATATTAGTGTAAACAACATTAATAACTAGACCCAAGGAAACCCAAATGGTAAATAAAATTGACATCTTAACTTAATAAACAAGTATAAATTAGGTGAGAAATCAATATTTTTAATTAGAATTAAAAGATGAAAAACCATGATTGAAGACAAACATCTCATTTTTATTTTTCCCTATCTTTCTTAACAATAATAATAAGTTCCACAATAGAGATCAAGCCACAATTTATTTTCCATTCATCCAAATATATTTATTACAATACTTAAACCATAAGTTATCAATAACCACTAATTTTATAATATTCTAAATATTTTCAAAACTAATAAAAAATAAAACAAATATTTATAATAATTCACTAATACCTACACAAATAATACACAAACACTTATATTTATCTCTACATGAATGCATTAAAAATAATATTTTTACATTTAATATAATTAATTATATTATTTTAAATATAATTAATTAAAGTAACTAATTATAATTATAAGTGCAACCCCATGAGTTTAATGAATGTATATTTGCAAATATTTTACTGTTCAAATAAATGAAGACCAAAGCAAAAATAGTTAGGTTGCTTAAACGTTCTTTCAAAACCTCATTGAGATTATTAAAAGTTAAAAATATTCCTTTCCATGAAAAAATCTATATATTAATAAAGATTGAAGTTGTATTTGAGGATATTATTTTAAATGTTATAGTCTATTCGGGCACATTCATTTCACATAATATAATAAATAATATTTATAAAAATAAAGGATTTACAATTAGTAACTCAGGGAAACTATAATGACATGTCCTTCTGTTAGAGACATTGTTAGTTAATTATTATGTAGAAATTTCCACTGTAGATCAATAGATTATGCAATAGACTAAAGCAAAATACAAGATCTACTTCTACAACACTTTACAGAAGCTTAATCAAATTGAACAAGATCAAGAGAACACATATAATTGATAATGTGAAATCAATCACACATAACACAAAAGAAATAACCCGGGGAAAGCCTTAGCCTAAAACCCCAATCTCTGTATTATCATACAAGTGGAAATCTTGTTCAAGTTACAAAAAGAATCAGCTCTCAAGATATCCTGCTCTCTTTGCAATCAAACAATACTACTCATAGACAGTCAAAGGCTCTCACAACCTTCTCCTCTGCCCTCCAAGCCTCCTATTTCCTTGCGCAGTTTTTCTTGGGGTCTAGTGCTTCCACTTGTGTGAATTCCCACCTCACACAACTCACTTGGCTCAGAAATAACTGCACAAACCTGAAGGAGATAAATCCTTCTACATGGATGAGTTTCCTTTATAGGAAAAATTCATCCAACTGATAGTACATTGTCCCTCCTCTGATCTCAACTGGGTCTCTGACTGAACTGACATGCATGAGTTATTTATGAGAGAATATTCAGTTATCTGAAGTGCAACAGTTACATGCATGCAAGCATTAACTAACTGAACTCACAATTAATTCAACAAACTGTTTGAACTAATCTAACTGGACTTGACTCAGTTAACTGAGCCAACTAATTAAAACTCAATATTACAACTCATCCTTATCTCTTTAACTGATGGATAAATTCCTCAATCAATGGAGAAACTGTTGCATGTCCCCACATAGACTTCATGTTTGATTTTCTACAACTAATTAACTCAAGATGAATTAATTAATTATTTACAAATAGTTGCTAAGATCAAATTCGAATTTTACTTCACTATTTTAGTTCAGGGACTAACTAAAATAGGAATCTATCCCGAACTGCTATTTTTAGCAATTCTATTTATATCACTTTCATTTTTCATTCCTTGCTGCCATGTTCAACACTAGTACCTGAACTACTATTTATAACAGTGCTATTTTTAGCACTTCTATTTTTAGCATTTCTTGTTGCCATTTTCAACACTCCCTCTCAACAAGAAAGGCATTCAATTCGAACCCGATCCTGAACCTTTGGAATGTTCTGCATGCAACACTTCTCCCAAGTGTTGTTGCTCCAGCAACTCTAAAAACAAAAAAATCTCCCAACTGACCTCTCTGTTGGGCTAGAAACATACTCTAATGCTGAAGCTCCCTCTACCGCTGACAAGTGATTCCTCTCTGACCTCTGAGATGCTGCAACACTCCATGCATCTCGCACCATTGCACACCTCTATGTGCCATCCTGCACTAGTGCAACACTCCTGTGCCTCTCGCATCGTTGCAACTTGCTAGCTCTGCACAGTCTTGGGACAACTGCATTGTATCTCTCTCTGGCGCTTCATTTGCATCTGTCTCTACCCACTCAACAAATCTTGCTACTCCTCATTGGGGCTCCCATAGCAAGGTCTAATCAAAGAGGTTGGGTACCTCAATGATCCTACCCCTATTTCAGCCTTCTTGGGACTGTCACTCCACATCGCCCCACCTCCAACCTGGAGATATGGATGCATGTGATCCCTCTGCCCACTTGGCTCAAAATTTCCCCCTACTGGAGGTCTCTACATGAGTGGATGCCTCCACTCGGTCTCCTCTCACCTTCTCCAGTTGTGGCTGCTCTACAACCTCCTGAAGCTGCTTCACCAATTGTGGCTCCTCCACAATTTTCTGAGACTTCTTCTGGTGCTGCATGTTGAGAGGTAATGTACTCTCCCTCTCAACTACCAAGTCTCCAACAGTTGCCTTTCTCCTCAAGGCTTTGCATGCATATTGAACCTCAAGAGCATACAGGTTCTTAACTCATGAACCGATCTGCTTCACTTGTCTCGTGGTGATGTATCGAAGGAAAACCTTTCCCTTACTGAAGACTACATCATAGCCTTTGTCTTCCAGCATTGCGATCGACACCAAATTTTTCCTCAGTCCTATTACATACTTGACATCGGTTAAGGTAATGCGAGCTCCATGCTCCCTCTGAAAAACAATTGTGCCTACACCTGAGACACTATACTTTTCATCATTACCCATTGCTATGAGCATCAGGAGATCTTTCTCCTCCAAGGTATTGAACAAACTCTTGTCGCCGGTCATGTGGAAAGAAGCTCCACTGTACTGAACAAACTCTTGTCGCCGGTCATGTGGAAAGAAGCTCCACTGTCAAGAAACCAACCACTTCCCACCATGGATGAAACCATGCATGCGAAAAGTGTGAAATCCAACTCGAACTGTGAGGCCAGTGCCTCACCTTCTGATCCTTCCACGGATCCCTTCTTGGATTTCCTCAGTGGACAATTTGTAGCAAAATGGCCCACTTCATGACAATGAAAGCATTGCACTTTCGATTTGTCAAACTTCTTCCCACCATGGAAAGAACTAGATTTGGGATGAGAATCCTTCTCCTTCCCTTTCTTTTCCTTACTCGCTAAGGCACAATTTTCTTCATCTTCCTTGGATGAAGAAGATCCATCTCTGGTGCTTCTCCGTATCTCCTCCTGCATCAAGTCTGACCAAAGTCGTTCCCAATATGGCAGTTTCTCTCTTTCGTTTACCAAGTCTTGGTAGCTATGCCAGCTCTTAGGAAGACCAAAGAGTGCAAGACTCACCATGTCATCATCAACAGTCGTGATCCCTACACTTCCAAGCTCATCCCTGTAGGTGGTGAGCTTGTTCAGATATGTAGAGATCATGTCGCCCTTTTCACACTTGATTTTCCGAAGCTTGTCTTTCAGCGCCAGCTTCCTCTGATCGCTGCTATTCTGATATAGATCTTTCAATGTTTTCCACATCGAAAACGGTGTCTCCTTCCCATGGAGACTCAAGACTATGTGGTCTCGAACTCCCTCCAGAAGGATTCTCCTTGCTCTAGCCACACATTTCTTCCATTCCGCCAATTGAGTAGCATCAGTCGACTTGGGGACTTCTTGATCAATGAAGTCCTTTAGACCGTTATCCTCTAATACTGCTTCCATGCGATCCTTCCAGGCTATATAATTTGAGCTGCCATCAAGGGCATACTCCAGTCTTAAACCACTGAATGCCATTGGTGAAATTGAGATGTGATAAGAACTTGATTTCTATATTAAGGAATCTCAAAATTCGAACTTCTCCCTTCTTGTATATTGTTCTTCTCCTTTGATCACCTTTGCTCCGATACCATGTAGAATTTCCCACTGTAGATCACCTGATAATGCAATAGACTAAAGCAAAATACAAGATCTACTTCTACAACACTTTGCGGAAGCTTAATCGAATTGAGCAAGAACAAGAGAACACATATAATTGAGAATGAGAAATCAATCACACATAACATAGAAGAAATAACCCGAGGAAATCCTGAGCCTAAAACCCCAATCTCTGCATTATCATACAAGTGGAAATCTTATTTAAGTTACAAAAAGAATCAGCTCTCAAGCAATCCTGTTGTCTCTGCAATCAAACAATACTGCTCATAGACATTCAAAGGCTCTCACAACCTTCTCCTCTGCCCTCCAAGCCTCCTATTTCCTTGCATAGTTTTTCCTGGGGTCCATTGCTTCTACTTGTGTGAATTCCCACCTCATACAGCTCACTTGGCTCAGAAATAACTGCACAAACCTGAAGGAGATAAATCCTTCTGCATGGATGAGTTTCCTTCATAGGAAAAATTCATCCAACTGATAGTACACTATCCCTCCTCTGATCTCAACTGGGTCTCTGACTGAACTGGCATGCATGAGTCATTTATGAGAGAACATTCAGTTATCTGAAGTGCAGCAGTTACATGCATGCAAGTATTAACTAACTAAACTCATAATTAATTCAACAAATTATTTGAACTAATCTAACTGGACTTGACTTAATTAACTGAGCCAATTAATTACAACTCAATATTACAACTCATCCTTATCTCTTTAGCTGATGGATAAATTCCTCAATCAATGGAGAAACTATTGCATGTCCTCACATAGACTTCATGTTTGATTTTCTACAACGAATTAACTCAAGATGAATTAAATAATTATTTACAAACAACTGCTAAGATCAAATTCGAATTTTACTTCACTATTTTAGTTCAGGGACTAACTAAAATAGGAATCTATCCCGAACTTCTATTTTTAGCAATGCTATTTATAGCACTTCCATTTTTCATTCCTTGTTGCTATGTCCAACACTAGTACCCGAACTGCTATTTATAGCAATGTTATTTTTAACACTTCTATTTTTAGCCATTCTTGTTGCCATTTTCAACATATTATATATATTTATCTTTTCAATTATATAATATAAAGTAATAATTCATCTCATTCCCTTAATTGAGCATGAAGTCTCTACGTACTAGTTGAGGTATCCTAACTCGCAATGAGGTAGAAGACATTGACAGAGTTTGGGCCCCTCAATGTTACACCACTAGTCAGTTGGTTTGTTACTATGAACCTATGGTAAGTGCTAGTTGTAACTTTGCATGGGTATACCCTTGTTATCTATTTCATTCACCAATTCCCTTCCAAGCACTAACGTACTTTGAATTATGGTTCTATAACTTGCCGGATTGAAATGGAAAATTTTCCAATGAATCTTGATTTGTAGAATTCAACGTTGTTGATGATCTACGCTACATATATATTTTGCAAATTTCCTGTATCCATTCCAATAGAGCATGGTTCATTCTAAATTTCTTTCTTTCTTTCTTTCTTTTTAATTTCGAGTTGCATGTACATGCAATCACCCTTTAATCATATGAGGGTTATTTCTCTTATTGTGATGACATTATTTGTTAAGATCGATTAGGGTGTTTTGGAAATACACAACTAAAACAATAGTCATATAATTTGACCAACGAGTTTACCCAATTGATTTCTTAAGTGCCAGAAAAATCACTATTCTTGAACTTGTTATTTATTCAATATTCTTTGATATTGCTATTTTGGATTATTATAAGCTATTCATCTTAAGTCATATTGGGTATATCATGTATCAACAACAATATTAATATATTACTTATATATTATTTATCAACACCGTAACTAATTAACTAATTATATAAGCCTTTGTGATCTTTTATAACACACTTTGTTTTGGGTAAAGATATAGGTTATCTAATATTATTAAAAAGAAATAATTAATTTATTACAAGAAATTATAATAATTATCTAAGAAATTTATAAATAGTGATTTTAACAATAAAATGCCCATAGGCCTTAAGGGTTTGAGCCTAGCTCTGATACCATATATAACAACCCCGAAATTAAAACATGCAACTAATTAGATTAATCATGCAAATTATAATCAACACACAATTTATCAACTATTTAACATCGAATTTCGGAAATATGACTAGAGACAATTTACCTGTGGCGATAATATTCCTTACTTGTGATTTCGGAGTTGAACGCTCTTTGAATCCTGCTAACCACAACAAAGTTTTTGGGACGAATCTCCATCCAACCATAGGCTTAGTTGCATATAATCTTTCTACAACTGGCCACCCCCAAGCCCTCAATCAACGTACTATTGCCAGGGAATCATTTGTCTTACAACACTTTTCTCCCAAGAGAATGGATGATGAAATGATTGAATGATCTCTTATCTTCCTCACCGTCTATTAAATAAGGCAAACATTGAAAGGGGAACCACATGCACACACTCCATGTGTCAACATGCAACTTTTATTTCTTTATTTTAAGTTTAATTTAAATTAGTAATTCTCTTAATATAATTCTTTATTATTTTATTCATTTTTACTTTTTGATAATTTTACTTATTTTTACTATTTTTATAGTTCTCTCAATTTAACTCTTTCTTATTTTATTTTATTTTTTATTAACTTTACTTATTTTTATTTAGAACTCTAGTATTGTTATTTATTATTATTATATTTTTTTCATTATTTATTATTTATTTATTATTATTATTTTTTCTTTATTGTTTATAATTTATTTTCTTATATTTTAATATTATATTATATTATTTCTTCTTTCTTATTTTTATTATTATTAGGGGACCCTATAAATTCAGAGCCAAATTAGCTTGCATGCAAACATAGGTCACTTCCACTTCATTGTACCATATTGCAATCTTCTTATCATGCACAAACTCGCAACTATCAGACAACCAAGAGAATTTGACGGGGAAGGAGTCCAAGCACACCTACAATTCAGAGAGTTGGGTCTCTCCTCACAAAACAATTCACATGTGTTATGCATGGGGTGGGGTGACCACGACACCCCACTCTTAAATGTTGTGGGAGGTGGTGGGATAGCGGGATCCCCCCAACCTCCATCACCATATCACCCAACACCCCGATTGGGGGCTAAGAGATCATTATTGGATTTGTCTAAATGTTTTATGCAAAGCTTGTATTATTTGTGAATTATTTTGATATTTATGGTATAGATATCAGGTAATTTGTGTGTAAATCTGGATCGTTTTAATGATTAGGAATATTGATTAATGTTGATATATCGAGGGGTAAGTGTGTCTTTGGTGTGGAATCCTCAAATGATCATTGATGGGAGTGTCTTCGAATGTCTCAATCCTCGTTAAGTCACTTGTGGAGTATTTGTACTAGCTTCACCCAATTTTCTAGTCAAAATATACTAGAGATACTTGGTAACTCTCTTGATGCTTGGTAAGTCTCATGCCCTATGAAAACATATATAGAGTAGAAGTTGTCAGTTTTATAATTCAAGAACCTGTTGATCACCCATCACTGGGCAAGAGAGTATCAAGGTCTTTAATATGCAAACAAAGCCTAACTCCCCTTTCTATGAGGATACCTTGACTTCCTCCCTTTAAATGGAGTTAGGTAGAAGTTCATGAAGGTAACTAGCTAAGTAGGGGTGGGTAGAGGTTGGTGGATACATGTAAGTGTACATAAAGGGATGGTTTGGTTGTTTTCCAAAACCAAGACTTTGCCATTGAATGGAATAGTTGGCCTCCTCATTATTGCATATTGGTGCATAACATTCACCCACTACTGATGACATTACTTTCTGAGGTGACTTTTTGGCCATTTTCTAGGTAGCTTTTCTAGTCAATTTGATCCAAAATCTTGTGAGAAATTGAGAAAATCGTAGTTTTAAGATGTTGAGTTTGCAATCTTAGTGCCCTGATGGTGTTTGAGGGTGCCAAATCCATTTTTACATTAAAAAATGAAATTTAAATGATGGAAGTTTGTGATCTGAACCGAAATCATGTTGTCAAATTCCAATGAAAAAAAGTAAAATAATTACCTTGTTAAACTATGACCTACTATTTATGATTCACGTACTTATCATTTAGTAATTCAAATTTTAATCTTGATGGATTTTAGTTATCATTATCATTATTAATTTATAAATTTTTCAAAAAAAAAAAAAACATATTTCTTCAATCATAAAATTAATTAATTAATTACATAATAACATTTCTTAAAATAGATCCATGGGGTGTAGAATAAACGGTGACAAATTTCTCTATTAAGACACTTAGTGGTAAAAAAAGGTCATTGGTTCGAAACTCCGTGGGCAAAAATCTAGTCATGATAATGGCTGATGTGGCCCAGGCTAGGTGCAATCCTCGGGTGATTTTGACGACTTGGATGCCCCTAGGTTGTGGCTATTCAAGCCACATATCAGGTGTGCTAATCATCTTGGGACTCACATTTCCTAACAAACAAACAAACAAAAATATTTCTTAAACTACAAGAGAGGGTTTTTGTATAGCCATCCATGGCTAGTTCCTCACTCAGTCAAATTGCCTCAAGAGTTTGTAAAAACATTGCCCATTGATTGTCAATCCTATCCAAACTCATCATCATTTCTGTCCTTTTCAAAGTTTAGTTGGAGATAATGGAGATTTGGTCACTCAGAGAAACCATTGCTGGAAGCATTTTGACAAAATAAAATTCAAGGGCATTGCCTGCCAAAAACAATGCAAGATCCAAGGTATGAGGTTAGATCTAACAAGATTGCAGAATATATCCAATATATGTAGGATCATGTTTTGATCTAGTTCATTGGATTATGGCCCTATGAAAAGTCATTGATCAGTTGGATCGAAAATAAAATGGAATCTCAAGGGACAAATAGATATGGAACTAGGAGCAAAAGGTTTGTTCACAATGATCTTTTCTGGATTGGAAGATGGAATGATGGGTTTTGAACGAGGGCCTTACTTTTTTAATAATTTTGGGCTCTTCATGTGATTTTGGAAAGAGCGGTACAACTATGACAAGGTAGAATTCCTTGCTGCCTTGGTAGGGGTTCGACTCTTTTCTCTTCCAAAGGAATAATAGGAATAATAAATCCTTGAAGGCATTGATCATTGACAACTTTGTCAAGGTTTCTGAGGCACCTAAGAGTGGGATATACACATCCTATGCAAAGATATGTGTCTATATGAATATTTCACAACCTCTTCCATCTTTAGTAGATATTTATTATTAGGATAATCTATGGAAACAACCAATACATTATGAAAATGCCCCATCTAGATGTAGGCGTTGTTATGGATATGGGCATATTTTTAAAGATTGCTCTTTGATGAGAAAGGATTTACTAGTAGATCAATTAACTCATGAAGAGCAAGAGGTTTTTGAAAAATTCCCCTAAAGGATAAGGAATTTGAGACCTTAGGGAGCAATAATTTCGGTAAGAACCCCATATTTGGAAACAAGTTCACATCTCTCCTTCTTTGGACGAGACCATGATGCAAGAAGTTAACAAATGTCTATCTAAATAAAAATCCACAATCCATACCAAACCATCAAATAAATAATGATAAATTAGGTTTGAATTCTTTAAATCTCCTTTAAAAAATCATATACCATCTTATACCATCTTTCAAAGATATCCAAAGATGATAAAGATGCCAAAAAAGAATAACTTAATGCTTTAAGGCATTAGGAAAAAAGGAAAACAAATTAATCAACTTAAAAAAATTCGTACTAAAATCAATGACATTTCCTCCTTATTTTTAAAAAATCCCTTGAATTTCCTAAATCTTTAGAAAATAAATATAATTATAATCACTGTGATTGTCTCATAATTTCCTCTTGACTAGTTAAACATTGAACCTACCGAAAATAATGAAAGTATGATAGGGCCAGCTGCCCCAAAAAAAAATCTTGAAATAGTGGCTGGATTTGAGTATAAAAAGAAATGTGAAAACAGCTTTGTCATATAATTGACTATCCACCTTTTAATTAAAAAATTAATGAAATAGAGTGGGGATTAATTATATATCAAATGCAGAATTTTTTATTATAAGGTAAGGATCAGATACATGTTTTTTTAATGTCTATCCTTAAATGTTATTTTTTAACGATAAAAGCTGTCTTCTTTCTCCACGCAACTCTATAAAATGGAAGCTGCTTCTCCTCTTTTCATTTATAAATAAATAAATTTTAAATTAAAACTAAAAGAAATTGTCGAAATTCACTTGTGGGCCCTCACTCTAAAAATTAGTTATTCCCATGTCCCATCAATAGTGCGGGTGAGCTGGTCCGTGATGTGACGTCAAGGTTAACCATCAATTTTAGGCACGGTCAATCTCTGTTACCTATATAGCCAGCGAGGGTTTGGGGTCAGGTCGCACCGGGTTCGACCTGCAGATCTGTGACATTTAATTTCCAACATTTTTTTTAAGTACAAAAAAAACTCTATTTGTATTATCAGAAAGATCATGTACATTGTATCAACTTTATTTACCCGTATCATCATAGAAAAATATCTGGGTTGCGTGATCATGTGAACCCTATCAAAGAGACTAGATAACCAAATATATATAGAGAGAGTATACAAATATATAAGTTTTGCGTACATCTAGTAGAAGATATAAGAGAGAGTACAAGACAAATACATCTATCATATTGACCTTGAAAAGAAACAAGTTCATCCTATTACTTTATGTAACATGAAAAGAACCATTTGCGAGTAGATTTTGATTTTTCTGATTTTTCTATCGGTTACATACAAAATTATGAGACAAAATTATACCAAAAAAAAATTTCAAAAAGTAAATGTGTAATTAGCCAAGGAATTGGAACTCCACATCGCTTAGTACATTGCCCTCCAGAATTATATCCATGTGCATTTCTCTCACTATCCCTGTTAGACACATACATGGCAAACACAAAGTGTAAATGATAAACATGAGTGTGCATCTATTATTGATAATGATATACATTTATAGTACATTCGTGTGATCGTTGGGTTCCACATCCCAAGGTCTCTTGCACTGTCATGACTGTTCACATTCTACATCAACCCATAGAGGATTAGGTGTCCAGCATTCTCCCCCTTAATCCAAAAGGGTATGTATGAGTCCAAGAAGAGAGTTGTAATACAAAATGTGCAAAACACATGCATGGCAGCACTAGGTTGAATGTGCTCTCTGAAATGTTGGTACAAGGGGTGGTTTAAGGATGACCACCAACACTAGAACGATTAGCGCAGTTCTCGGAACTCTTCCAAGTCTAGCATGAAGCTCAGGTCTTCTGCTAGAGGAAGTGCTCTTGATGTTTTGAAGAGGGAAGCCTTTAACCGTGAAAGGGAGGTCTCACCCCGCATAAAAGGGAGAACCTCAACCTGAAAAGGGAGGTCCCAACCTGTGATGGTTTAAGGATGACCAACAACTCTGGAATGCTTAATGAAATTCCTTGAACTCTTTCAAAACTAGCAATAAGTTGAAGTCTTCTACTAGAGGAAGTGTCCCCAATTCTTTGAAGAGGCATCACCAACTGAAGGCATAATCAGGGGCATCTTTGTCTTTCGCTACAACTTTGAAAATGGTATGGTAGGTTGTGGCTCAGGCTCGCTTGATGTGGCTTTGAAGCTTGTAGATGACCATCATTTCTTTTTTGTCATATACAAGGTGAGATGATGGAGAAAACTCAACTGCAAGATTGCTCAATACTCTAGAACAAGTTCAGACATATGACTGAAATATCTTCTTGGTTGTTGATGCCCATTGCCAAGAAGCAATCCATCCAAGATGAATCTTTGTTCTTGCAGGAGGTTTGTTTCTAAAGCATCTGTTTGAAGAATGACTAGTTTTATGACAATGCTTACATGGATGAAGAATAAAATAATGATCTTTCATATGGCCAATTGATCCGAATTAGATCCATCAAGAACTGTCAAAGAACTATCACTGTATCAAGTTGGGACAAATCTCTAAAAATTCCAAAACAACGATAAAAAACATCTTGAACCAGTGGCAATGGCAGCCAGCGTAGAACGATGAGGACCTCAGTCAGAGCGCTCTGACCAAGGCCCATGGAGACTGCGCAGGAGTTCAAAGTAGCCCCTGGGAGGCCCGGGTCGGGAAAATAAGGAGTTTTTGATGCGCGATTAGCGCTTCGCTGGATGAACAGGGCCATAATGAACGAAAAGCCCGAGCACTTGTTTGCGTGGGGGAATTAGAGAACCGCAGGCGGAAAAGCGAAAGGCGCTAACGTATAAAGGCGGGACCCGCGCTCTGGAAAACCGGTGGTATTGATTGGGGTGCCCACAAACAGTAAGAGGTTTTGGACGAGAGCGGGGCGATTCCATACATCGATCGACACGTGGCAAGCGGAGGTGAGAGAAGACCGTTGTTGATCGCGCACTATCGATCGAGCAAGTCAACCATGCGGGACATGTGTATGGCGTCAGATCTGGAGGCCCTAGATCAGACGGCTGAGATTGAGCCCGATGGAGGAAGGAGAATTGACGAAGGAATACGCTACGTTTTAGAAGGATTTGGAATCCGTTTGACAACCACGGTGGAGGAGGAACACATCCACGACGTAACTAAAGAAACGAACTGACGAAGCATGCTGGCGTTGTTCAGAGGAGGACAAGTGGCCACTCCCTGAGTGTTCATGATGATGCCGAACAAGGAGCTCCAAGCGCAGTTGCAGAAGGTGAATCGACAAAGGCGAAAGAGGAACCGAACATGCTTGGAACAGATGGGCTAAAAGCCATGAACAGAGACAGTGGAATCAAAAAAAAGAAGTGGGGATAGTTAGTCGAAGTTGAGAGACGAAGACAGAGAGACCAGAATCCCAAGAGGAGGATGGAACACAGGGAACAGTGAAGCAAAGCAGAAAGAGATAGAGGGCCGAGCTGACCAGCAGCAACATTGAGCACCAGAGAGCTTGAAAACTCAAGCCATCCCATAGAGGATCTGTCTGGACTAAGCACCACATTTGGCTCTTTCCACTGTAGACCAGAAGGTCACAGAGCGGGTAGGAAGAAGAAGAGTCTGTGCACTCCCGTGGCTTGGGGGATCCAAGAACCACCCTGCCTAGCGAAACCTGCTTCAAGAGAACTCACATTGAGTCCCTGTATTGTAATTCTCTGCTTAAAGGCACAATAAAACAAGGCCACCACTGAAAGCTGGACCGGAGATGTAGCCCTGGAGAATAGGGTGAACTCCTTATTAAAATTTCTTATGTCTTTGTGTTTTCTTACTGTGTTTCTCTGTTGTCTTTCCATTTTATTGTCTGTGTATTGGCAATCTGATCGATCCATTGCTCTAATAACACAGAAAACACACACCAGCACATGAGTTTGTAATACCTTTAAACAATAAATCTTTAACTGATGTCACTCATAGGGTGAATATCAGATCAAGTGGTATCAGAGCTCTAGGTTGTAAGGTTAGACAAGCTTGTGTTGGTTTAGCTGTTGAATGCTCACTAGATCAAAGCTCAAATTAGGAGAAGGAGAGTTGGTCGAAACTAATCCTAAAATTGGGAGAGTCTATCCTCGGAAGACAATGTCAGAGGAAGGTTCTATGGGGCCAGACCCTCAATTCATAGAGAGTTTCCTAGCTATAAAGTCTATGGTAGAAGAAATGTATAGGGACTTTAGAAAGCATAAGGATGAAGATTCATCAGGTTCTAAACAAGATAAAGAAGAATATGAGTCTCATTCCCATGACCACTCAAAAGGAAAAGGGAAAGAGGAAAGCTTTCTCACACCTCCTAATAGCCCTGTGCATAATAAGAAAGCATCTTTGATTAAGCTAGATGTTAAATTTGATTTGCCTATATATGATGGAGAGTTAAATGTTGAAAAGTTGGACAATTGGATTAGACAAATTGATGTGTATTGCAGAGTGCAGAACATCAACTCAGACAAGAGTAAAATTCAGCTGGCAAGCCTACGCCTAGGAGGCACTGCCTTGGTTTGGTGGGAAGGTAGAACCCAAGTTGACATCAAAAGACATGGGAAGACTATCTTTGTCTGGAGTGACTTTGTTTCTGCGATTAAGAAGCAGTTCTATCCATTGGCCTACATGCAACAAGCCATGATGAGTTGGAAAACTCTTTGACAATTGAAAGGGCAAAGTGTGCAAAGGTATACTCAAGAATTTAGAAAGAAAGCATTGATTCTAGGGATCTCATTAGACTCACCAGAGACTCTTTTGAAGTACATTGGTGGTCTAAACAGCTACATGAGGCATACCATCCTCATGTTTAATCCCACTAGTATAGATGAGGTATCTATACAAGCTACTCATCTAGAAGCTAGAGGAAAGAATGGAAATCTAGAAGTTGGGGGACCATCCCAACCCACTGCAAGCAAGAGCAAGGAGAAAAGAAAGCAGAAGTGGAAAGCAAGGAAGGCTAACACTGCACAGAAAGGAAAGGCTTCATGCACTCACTGTAAAAAGGAGGGGCATGATGATGAGCATTGTTGGATTCTGCATCCAGAGCTGAGACCTAAGAAGTCTGTGGGCAAAAAGAAGAAGGTTGTTGCAGCTATTCAGAAAGATTTGGGGTCAGACTCAGGAGATGAAACAATCATTGCAGCCATAGGTATAAAAGGTAAGAATTCTGAAGCATCTACTAGTAATTCTGCTCAAACTATTATTGATAAAGAACATGAGAGAAAAAGACATGGGATTTTCCATATTCGAGTTATTTCCAAACATCAAAAGATTGATACTTTGTTTGATATTGGCTCACAAGTAAATTTGATTTCTGAAGCAATTGTAAAGAAATTGGGATTAGCAACTACACCTCACAAAAAACCATACCCATTAGGATGGTTGAATGATAAAGCACAATTACAAGTGACTAGACAGTGCAAGTTCAAGTTTTCTTTTGGGTTAGCATTTGTAGATGAGATTGAGTTAGACATAATTCCTTTGGCTATATGTGGAATTGTTTTAGGAAGTCCTTACTTGTTTGATAGAAAAGCTATTTTCTATAGGCTGAGAACAAGTATCTACTTGTTAAAGATGGAATCGAATACTTTGTAAGAGCTCACAAGCTCAAGAATAATTATACTCTCATAAATTATGGGCAGATGAAAAGAATGATAAATTCATGCAAACAATTCTTACTAATGGTTGTAAAGGAAAAGAAACCTGATAAAACCAATGTATTTGAGGGCTGTAATGCTCAGCAGCAAGCTGATATAGAAAACATTGTTTCAGAATATGATGTTCTGTTTCAGGAACCAAAAGGTCTGCCACCCAAAAAGGAAATAGTACATGATATTATTTTGCAGCAAGATGTTCCATTGCCTAACATTGGGATGTACAGGTTGTTTGCTTTAGAGAATGCTGAAATCAAGAAGCAGGTGCAGGAGTTGCTCGAGAAGGGGTTCATCAGGCCTAGCACATCACCATGTGGGTCACCAATCGTTTTGGTGAGAAAGAAAGATGGCTCGTGAAGAATGTGCATTGACTACCGAGCACTGAATAAGATAACAATCAAAAATCGTTATCCCCTTCTTCGCATAGATGATCTTTTAGATCAATTGAAGGAAGCTATTTATTTCACCAAGCTGGATTTGCATAGTGGATACCATCAGGTCAGAGTTGTAGAGCAAGATGCATGGAAGTCTGCTTTCAAAACAAAGCAAGGATTGTATGAATGGCTGGTTATGCCTTTTGGCTTGACCAATGCCCCTGCTACTTTCATGAGATTAATGAATGATGTACTCAAGCCTTTTCTCGATGATTTTGTTATTGTGTATCTGGATGACATTCTGATTTTTAGTAAAACGTGGGAAGAACACTTAAAACATGTTAAGCAGACATTATATGTTTTGAAAAGATAAAAAATTTATGTTAAACTCTCAAAATGTGAATTTGGCAAAACATCTCTAAATTATTTGGGTCATATAGTAGGGGGTGGTGAATTGAAAATAGATCCCTCTAAAGTGGCAGTTATTGTAAACTGGCCTAAACCCAAGTCTGCTACAAAAGTGAGAAGCTTCTTAGGAGTAGCACAATATTGGAGGAAGTTCATTTCTAATTTTTTCTCAATTGCAGCTCCCTTACATGCTTTGAAAAGATTGAACAAGGTATTTCAGTGGGGAGGCAAACATCAGAAAGCCTTCGACAACTTGAAAGAAAATATTAGTACAACACCTGTACTAGCATTGCATGATCTACAAAGACCGTTTGAAATCCAAACAGATGCAAGTGACTATGCCATGGGAGCAGTGTTGACACAGCATGGTAAACCCATATGTTATCATTCTGAGACTTTTAATCCTGCAGTAGTTAACTATCCTACATATGATAAAGAATTGTATGCATTAGTTCAGAGTGTGAAAAAGTGGAAACATTACTTAATGGGCAAAGAGACAGTAATACATACTGATCATCAACCACTTCAATATCTACACTTCCAAACTAAGTTGCAGCCATCAAGACATTACAGATGGATGGGTTTTATACAACAGTTTCATTTAGTCATTAGATATAAAAAGGGCATACATAACAAAGTTGCAGACATGTTATCTAGACCCATATGCATCTACTATACTTAAGCATAATTCTATACTACATGAAAGCTATGTTGAACAATATGCTCAAGATATAGACTTTAAAGATGTATAGGAAACTTTGAGTCAAGGCAAAAAGGTAGAAGAATTATATTATCATGTGAAGGACCGACTCTTATATCATTGTGGGAAACTCTGCATTCCACAAACAGAGAGAGTAAAGATAATTAGGGAGGCACACACTTCTCTGATATCAGGTCACTTTGGGGTAAGTAAAACAGTTGCACAGCTGCAAAGATTTTGTTATTGGCCGAAAATGAATGAGACAGTTTCTAGATATGTAAGAGGGTGTACTATGTGTGCTAAAAGCAAGCCCAACAATAGAAAACTAGGCTTGTACACTCCTTTACCAGTTCCTTCTCACCCTTGGGAAAGTGTTTCCATGGATTTTGTTGGAGGATTGCCTAAATCTAGGAAAGGTCATGATTATCTATATGTGATTGTGGATAGGTTCAGCAAAATGTGTATTTTGATACCTTGTAATAAATAGATTATAGTTGAACAAACTGCAAAATTATTCTTTGAACATGTATGGGTTCATTTTGGATTACCCACTTCTATTGTATCTAATCAAGACACCCGATTTGTAGGGAAGTTTTGGTCAAGTCTGTGGGAACATATGAACACTCAACTGAAGAAAAGCACAACTTTTCATCCACAAACTGAAGGCCAGACAGAAGTAGTTAACATGATAGTGATCCAGTTACTCAGGGGATATTGCAGCAAACATCCTAAGCTTTGAGATGAACATTTGTGTTATGTGCAGCATGCTTACAACAGAGAAAAACACTCTTCTACACAGAGATCTCCTTTTGAGACATGTTTTGGTTTCATACCAAGGTCTCCTTTGGATTTTGTCTTTGGTAAAGATACCACGGTTGATGGACACAGTGATGTGGGCAAGGCAACTAGGTTCATTGAACAAATCTAGGAGATCCACCAGGCAATATAGGAATAGCTAGAAAAGAGCCAAGCCAAGTACAAGGCTAGGCATGATAAGCATCGGATGGAGCATAGTTTTCAAGTTGGAGACCAGTTTTGGCTGTATATCAGCAGGGACAGGATGCAAGGTGAAGGTAAAAAGCTAAAGCCTATCAGGTATGGACCCTTCAAAATACTTGAGAAGATTGGTGAAAATGCTTTTCGCCTTGATCTACCAGCTTATATGCACATCTACTTAGTCATAAATGCAGATTGCTTGAGATTGTTTGAACCTTCTCTAATTGAGGATCTAGAAGAGCAAAGTCAATTGCATTCTATTGATGACCTGCTATCTGAATATCTTAATGAATTGCAGGAAGACACAGTCTTGGACAAGAAAATGAGGACGACGCGCAGAGGAGATGTTGAGTACCTCGGGATTGGGCTCAAAGGTTGAAGCTAGTCATTGCAAAGTGGATTGAGATTAGACAAGTGAGAAAGCAATACCCTCACTTAGTTGATGCTTGAAAACCAACTTTTGGTGGTCCAAAAGCTTTTCAGTGGGAAGGCCGTGATTCAAATTGGATCCATCAAGAACTGTCAAAGAACTGTGACTGTATCAGGTCGGGACAAATCTCTAAAAATTCCAAAACAGCGATAAAAAACATCCTGAACCAGTGGCAATGGCAGCTAGCGTGGAACGACGAGGACCTCGGTCAAAGCGCGTTGACCGAGGCCCATGGAGACTGCGCAGGAGGTCAAAGTAGCCCCTGGGAGGCCCGGATCGGGAAAATAAGGAGGTTTTTGATGCGCGATTAGTGCTTCGCTGGGAAAACAGGGCCATAATGAAGGAAGAGCACTCGGTCGCGTGGGGGAACTGGAGAATCGCGGGCGGAAAAGCGAAAAGCACTAACATACAAAGGCAGGACCTGCGCTCTGGAAAACTGACAGTATTGATCGGGGTGCCCACAAACAGTAAGAGGTTTTGGACGAGAGCGGGGCGATTCCATACATCGATCGACGCGTGGCAAACGGAGGTGAGAGAATACCGCCATTGATCACGTGCTATTGGTCGAGCAAGTCAACCGCATGGGACATGCGTATGGCGTCAGATCTGGAGGCCCCAGATCGGATGGTTGAGATCACGCCCGATGGAGGAAGCAGAATCGACGAAGGAATATGCCGCGTTTTAGAAGGATTTGGAATCCGTTTGACCACCATAGTGGAGGAGGAACACATCCACGACGTAACTGAAGAAACGAACCGATGAAGCATGTTGGCGTCGTTTAGAGGAGGACAAGTGGCCACTCCATGAGCATTCATGATGACGCCGAACAAGGAGCTCCAAGTGCAACTGCAAAAGGTGAATCGACAGAGGCGGAAGAGGAACCGAACAGGCTTGGAACAGATGGGCTAAAAGCCATGAACAGAGACAGTCGAATCAGAAAGAGACAAAAAAAAAAGAGTAAAAAAGTGGGGACAGTAAGTCGAAGTCGAGAGATGAAGACAGAGATACCAGAATCCCGAGAGGAGGACGGAACACAGGGAACAATGAAGCAAAGAAGAAAGAGACAGAGGGCCGAGCTGACTAGCGGCAGCATCGAGCACTAGAGAGCTTGAAAACTCAAGCCATCCCATAGAGGATCTGTCTGGACTGAGCACCACATTTGGCTCTTTCCACTGTAGACCAGAAGGTCACAGAGCGGGTAGGAAGAAGAAGAGTCTGTGCACTCCCGTGGCTTGGGGGATTCAAGAACCACCCTGCCTAGCGAAACCTGCTTCAGGAGAACTCACATTGAGTTCCTGTATTGTAATTCTCTGCTTAAAGGCATAATAAAACAAGGCCACCACTGAAAGATAAACCGGAGATGTAGCCTTGGAGAATAGGGTGAACTCCTTATTAAAATTTCTTGTGTCTTTGTGTTTGCTTACTGTGTTTCTCTGTTGTCTTTCCATTTTATTGTCTGTGTATTGGCAATCTGATCGATCCATTGCTTTAATAACACAGAACACACACACCAACACATGAGTATGTAATACATTTAAACAATAAATCTTTAACTAATATCACTCATAGGGTGAATATCAGATCACCAACTCGATCACAGTGTTGGCATTTAACAATTTGTCGTGGCTGAAGTGGAAGAGGAGCAAAATTTGGAACAACTGAAGGTGGACTATCATGAAAGAATCCAACACTATGAAACTGAATGGGCTTTGAGTAATTTGGAATATGAAAGGAAACCTCCTTGTCATATCCAAGACCTGTTCTATGCTTGTTATGGACAAGCTCTTCCCAAGGTCTGATGATGGGCTTGGGAAGTGCAAACTGAACTTCTGCATCTGCATGTACAACTGCTGCTTCATTGGGTACTAAATCTAAATGAACTTCAACAATATTGACTTGCTGTTGATGGGTGGTTGTCTCAATGTTCTGAACAAAAATAGGTTCAGAATGATGTCTATTTTGATGTAGCTCTTCTTGCTGGAATTGAGATTCAAGCTGCAAAAAATCAATTTTCTCATGTGCATTTTGCAGACAAATTTTAATATCAGAAAGTGTATCAGACCTAATTTTTACCATTCCATCAACAATGGAATGAATTAGGATATTTAACAACTCTAATGTATCATCAATTCTAGCCATTGTCTCAACAAAGAAATGAAGGCTCAACAATCCTAGTGGAGACTGTAGCAAGGCTAGACAAACCCCAGCTATTGAAGATTTCAAAAATGAAGAATATCAGTTGTGCATCAAACCATCATTGAATATATAATGTAGGCATAAATGTCTCTTGAATCATTTAGTGATGCCACCCATAGAATTTCCTTCTTCACCGCACCAGAGGAGGAGCATGCACAACTGTCTGAGGAGGACTGTGAACTAGTGTACGAGGTGTTGCACAAGGAGTGGGCCTTCCTCCTGGTATTTAAATGGTAGTGAACAAATATTGCATATACATATGAGATAACACAATTGGAGGGGTTTTCCAGCATTAGTTTGAGAAATACGTTGTCCAATACCAGACTTTCAGAAACTCTGTAGGCTGCAGTTAATTCCCTAAAATTCTGCTCCTGGTACCAGACTTTCAAATAGTTACTGCAGGGAAATTTCTCACATGTCAACTTGATTAATTGTTAATATCTCACCAACAAAAAGGCTTTCCTGTCTAAAATACATGCAATTATCTTGCACTTCACTTCTTCAAAACAAATAGACGGGTAGAATGGATGTGCAATAAACTGGCAGAAGGCTCATGTGTTTTTGTTTAAAAGACCACGCAATGCCACATACGATCACAATTGGTCATGCCGCGAAGAACTCACTACGCTAAAACTTTGTATAAATTGAACACACAGTTACAGTCATACCTTCAAGGTAATAACTACACGTAGAGACAATCAAATTCACCTTTTAATAAACCTGGAGGCTCACTCTAAAGAGACACATGAAAACCCCACCCACTTCGCCATGGAAGCAATGGCTCGTGTCTATTTATTTCCTTGTTACCAGTGTAGAAACAACGACCATGGAGATTGTGGACATGGACATACAAAATGTTTTGAGTTCCTTTGACTAGCGTCATTTTGAATTCCTTTGACTATCATACAGAGACATTCTCACTTGAAATCTCTCTAAAGAAACTGCAAACAACTTGCCAGACTTCGGAGGAATGCCTCAAACCAATTCCATTATGTTGAACATCTATTCCCTTTCCTTCAATATCTCTTCCTCCTCACAGAATTTCTTTTTTGTCCTCCAATTCAACGATCTCGAAATTGAAACGTTATTGGCTAACTCGCCAACATTCTCCTCTGGTGAAGCTAAACCTTCAGATCTCGTTTCTACCCTTGCTCTAGACACGGAATCATATTTTTTTAACCTTTGATTTTTTTTGGGAGCGCCCTCGTTTGCGTCCACCTGTGACATCTGTAAACGGATAGGAAGGCACAAGGATTTAGTGGGGCAGAGAGCCAAATTTAGGTACTGCATTCTAACGGGTGTAGATTTCAAAGAGTCTAGATAACGCCCAGGTCTAGAAACAAATTCACAAAGAATGACCACAAAAAATAGTGGCTCAAGTTGGAGCATGGCAGGAATTCGCCCGCTCTGATACCATGTTAGACACATACATGGAAAACACAAAGTGTAAATGATAAACATGAGTGTGTATCTATTATTGATAATGATATACATTTATAATACATTCGTGTGACCATTGGGTTCCACATCCCAAGGTCTCTTGGACTCTCATGGTTGTTCACATTCTACACCAATCCATAGAGGATTAGGTGTCCAACAGTTCCCTGTAGCCCCTTTTTTGAGAGATGATCCACAAGCTGGTTTTATTCTCTACCTGTGTGCATGATAGGTGGGTTCCCAAGCCGTGTCCAAAGGATATCAATTCTCCTTATCCATCCAAGTAGAGCTGATTGTTTGATATGTACCTTCCCATTAATGATAATCTTTGTATCACCATATATATGAACATTGGGGATATTGAGAAAAGATGTGAACCATAAAATGCCCCATAAAGCCATAGCTTCTGCCTTATTATTTGAGCCCATTCTGACATTCCAGTGGATTCTGTATTGTAATTCATTAGACATGGCTAACTAGAAGCCACATCCACAAACATTCTTTTGAGCCGCTACGTTGAAAAAACCAATTGGGTACATTATATGTGGGCTTTGTCTCCTTTGTTGTTGTTCTTTATACTTTTTCTCATGAACATGATACATTGAGTATAGTGATATGGTATTCTCATATACAAAAAAGAATTCCTTAACAGAATTCTCAAATACATGGTTATTCCTTCATTTCCATATAGCCAAGAAAAATAGGGGTGGAATAATCCTCCACGAGGGCTTCTGATTTCTCCACCACACCATGCAATCTACAATATCATGAAATTGATTATAAGGAAAACCAAAGTGTAGCGCCAATTTTTACCATACCTGGATCGTGAAGTGACATTTGAGGAACAAATGACAATTTCTTTCCCCCTCCTTTTTGCAAATTGCACATATGTTGGGTCCATGCCAATTACACTTCTGCAAGTTCTCCCAAGTGAGATTTTTGTTGTGATATACTAACCAGGAGAACATAATGATTTTAATAGGAATATTAGTCTTCCAGAAGGCATATAATATTGGATTTTCCACACACCGGGCTCCCCTTCTGCAAAGAGAAATATATATATTTGCAACCATAATATTTCTAGCTTTCATTCTCCCCAACCATACCAAATTGTCACTTTGTGCCTCCCGACATATGCCCAATGCTTTCAAGCCAGCACATATTTGGTTCCATTCCATTGCCAAAAGTCCAACCAGCCCCAGTTCATGTGTAGTTTTCCAAATAGGAGATCGGTTCTGCCATGCAGAAATTAATTGATTCCAGAAGTATATGCCTTTCCCATAAAAACACCCCATGAGTACCTCAGATATACAACACTCCCTTCCATCTCCCAATATATGATCCACCCCAATGATAATTGAGTGACCCGATCCCATAGTCCAAACCAGATGTTGAAAAAAAATTTAGCAACCTTTTGAAAGCTATGCCATATAGCCGAACCATGCGGGATGCCAATGCAATCCTTTCGGTACCAGAAATGGAATTCTTGGTCCTTTAAATATTTATGTCTATCACCCTACTCCATATGCCAGTTCCAAATAAACCCCGCCATAGGGATTTAATCAGCAGCGAACAACCGAAAAGCCGAAGGTTCATAATACCCCAACCCCCCATTCTTTTTGGGAAAGATATGTGAGACATTTTTTCCAAGTGATATTTATGTTGTCCATTGCAGCCTGCCCAAATGAAATTAGCAATTATATGATTAATGCTATTAATGATAGCTTGTGGAATATGAAATAAGTGTGCCCAATATACCCCCAGTTGGGTAAGAACGGCCTGTGTGAGGATAGTGCGTCCACCCAGGGACAAGCACCGATATTCCCACCCAGACACTCTTTTGTAGAACCGGTCTACCAACCACTGCCAATCAATATTTTTGTAGCAACTTGGTTTAATGTGATATCCAAGGTATTTCATGCCAAATTGCATCAGTTCCGCCTCAATTCCAAATAGGTTTCTTATATAATCAATGTCCTCCATATTGCTCATATCATGATATAAAATAGATTTTTGCAAATTCATATTTAAACCAGTAGCTTTAGCAAAAAAATTTAAAATGTGAAAAAGATTTAGCCATGCGAGATGATTCAACATACCCATGATGAGCACGTCATCGACGAAAAAACCATGTGATATCTTGATGTTGTTCCCTACAGCCAGTGCCTGGAACTGTTCCTCAATCAATGATTTTTGATTTGCAAGCTCAGACCATCCATAGCCAGGATAAATAAGAGAGGAGATAATGAGCAACCCTGTCTCAAACCCCGACCAACCCTGAAGAAACGAGTAGGATATCCATTGATAATCACCACATAATTTATATTCGTGACACAAGCCATAATCCAAGCCACGCTTCTGGGCTACAAACCAATCTTATGCAGAACCAGTCTAAGGTATCCCCAGTCTAAACAGTCGTATGCCTTCTGAAGATCCACCTTCATAATGGCAGCCTTTAAGTGCTTGGTATGGATCGAATGCATACATTCTTGTGCAATGGCAACAACATCATGGATTTGTCGATCCTGAAGAAAGCCATATTGTTCGGGTGAAATGAAACGAGACAGTGTAGACCTCATCCGACTGGCAATAGTTTTTGAGATGATCTTATAAATAAGATTGCATAAAGATATGGGTCTGAAGTCAGAGAAAACAGTAGAAGGTCGTCGCTTCGGGATGAGAGCGATATACGTTGAGTTTATATGTGGGTGGATGTTCCCCATGATCCTCGACTCTTCCACCATATCCAGGAGGTCTCTTTTAAATATGTCGAAAAAGTGTGTGAAGATTTCTACAGACCATCCATCTGGACCCGGACTCTTGTCTCCCTTAAAGGATTTTAAGACCTCCAGGAGCTCCTCTTCAGAGACCTCTTTAAATAGGTTTTCATTATCATCATCATCGAACATAGTGGGATAAAGGTCCACAGCCCATAACATGGCCGCCACATCAGCCCCCTCCTTTCGATCATATGCCTTTTGAAAATGTGCTACAACAACCCTACTTATATCCTCCTGCGACTGAAAGCACTGACCATCATCATCATAAATTTCCCAAATGGAATTTATTTTGCATCTATGATTTGCATACCGATGAAAGAATTTCGTGTTTCTGTCCCCTCTTTAATCCATAGAGCCCTGCTCTTCAGGCGCCATGTGGATTCATAAACAGAAAGAATTCCCTTCTTTTTGAACTCTAATTCCTGGATACGAGTCCTGATATCAGCAGGTAGATCATGAGAAACCATCCAGGGCTGTAATGTATCCAGTTCCTGTTGGATATCAGATAATTCTTTATGCAGGTCTTTTGCCTTCTGTTTCTGCCATGCTTTAACTTCCCTTCGAAGAATAGCCAACTTATCCAAAATGTGAACCATAGGGGAAATCCCCGGTACGTGTTCCCGGGTCCATATCTTGTGTACTAATGAATTAAAATCCTGATCATCTAACCATGTACGATTAAATTTAAATGGCATCCCGTGTCTAAAATCCTTCATCCGCCATTGCAAAATAATGGGCCTGTGATCAGAGAGATGGTTATTAATTACCCCCACATGTACATTTCCAAGACACTCCACCAAGCTCTCATGTAATACAAACCGGTCCAGCCTCTTTGCAACATATGCCGAACCCTTTCTGCCATTATCCCAAGTGGGAACCATCTTTTGTGGACATATATCAACTAAGTTGTGGTCTATAATTGCTTCATGAATCATACCCACCAGTGGGTCAATTTTTCTGGAGCCACCCCGTACTTCATCCAAACCAACAGTGCAGTTAAAGTCTCTGCAATAATAAGAAAAGTCAACTCCATAATCCCAGACGAGATCAACTTCTCCCATAAAACCACCCTATTCCTATAGGGTCCATATAGATTCAAGATGCAGATATGTTCCTTGTGCCCACCACTATGTCCATCAAGTAAGATTCCAGCAGAACATGAGAAGGCCTTAGCCCGATCCCACATGGTTGATTTCCCTGGCGCGCCCTGTAACTACGAATAATTATGAATACTATGGATTTATGGAGTACAAGAACCTCGGATATGGAGAGTTGGATGCGAGACTTCCGAAAAATGTATTGGACAAACTTGTGGCATGGCTGAAGGTCCACTTAATTTCTTCTTTGCAGAATCATTTCGGTGATATTGTGCGAGATGTGATCTCTTCCCCGAGCTTCAATGATAGTGTAAATGATTACTGCGAGTTTGATTTAGATCAAGTGGTTACTTACATTCTAGAACTGAAAGCAACCATGTTTATACTTGGAGCCAGGGATCAGGTCCTAAATTTGATGAAAGGTATGGTAAAGGAGTCCTTGGTTTTACTTCTGGTTGGGACCTGGGAACACTATAAAGAAGCCAAAGCGTTTGTGGATCTATATGTTTCAGATACAGTTTAGTCAGAGAAGAAAGGGTTACGGGGACTAGCAAGGCTAACAATAACATGTTATTAGGTTCTCAGAGTATCTTCTGGTATGAGATGGTGGCTTAAGTGAATGAAATACGGCCAAAACAACCTAGCAGATGGATTGTGTAGTTTAACTATACAGAATCGAATCATCTATGTTTGTGCATTTGAAGTTAATGGTAGAGGAGCACTGTAACCTGTATGCCTGTATGTGAGTACAAAGATTGTATCTATACATTAGCTATCCATATCTATTTGCTTGTCTCTGGTGACCGAATTTTGGGTTGGTTTCTGCAAATGGGGTACATAGCAATGGTTTCTGTTTTGTTTTTTTGTTGGTAACCGGAAAAATTACAAATTTCAGCTGTTGAAATTACTATGTAAATTTGTTCTATGAAAAATTGGTATGGAAATCCATTGTAGGGAGGCCGCCTTACTCAAAAAATCACCATTCCATAATTTAGAAGTATAGTAGAAATAGGATGGAAAGTCAAATTAATGGAGATTGTTGTGTTTTCTAATGAGCAGTGATACTTAATTGCTAGAGGTAGAAACTTACAATATTTATGTTTGAAATGGTAGATTTTGAAGAATGATAGTTAAGTATTTGAAATGGTAGATTTGAAAAATGATATATAAATGTAAATTTGATAAATAATATTAAATTATTGTCAAGTTTGTTTTTAAAAAGTTATAGGTTAAATCCAAAAAGATAAATTAAATATACTTAAACAAATAAATTATTATAGAGAGGAAAATATTTCGTCAAATTAATCAAATTATTACAAAAACACATATTTGTCAATTTTTTCCTTTCTAAAAGATTAAAAGTTATACATTTTTATAAATTTTAAAAATAAAATTATTATATTAAAGCTGGTTCTTTATTTTATAAATAAAATAAAAAATCATATATCAATTTAATATTTAAATTTAGAAAAAATATTATATTCATCCAATATTAAATAAAATTTTCCAAATTAAACATGAAATAACTTCATAGTACTTACTATAATGAACTTGGAAGGAATTTTCAATGATCTCATATACCATTTTTACCTTAATTCACACATTGGTAATTTAGTTTTGAAAACTTACACGGGATTATATGGTGATAGAGAGATGACAGTGTGAAAACAATGACGAACAATTCAATTTATTAAAGTTTATTTTAAATCAAAATTTAGATGGATATTTAATTCATTTAAGTTTTTTTAAAATCAAAATTTAGATGGATATTTCTCTAGTGTGAAGGTTCAATAGTTTGAGAATTTTTAGAGAAAATACTCTTTTGCATTTGATAGGGTAGGTTAAAGATTACATCCAAGTTTTAGCAAGTTCAAACTTATAAAAATAAAATCAAATTAGTTATACGGGAATCAATAAAAATTAGAACATATAGTTTAATATATAGCATTTAAAAAAATATTGTCATATAAAAAATTTAAATAACCACCAATCACATTTCCATTTTAACAATTCAAACATATAAGAATGAAAATCAAACTATTAAAAGGTATTCAACGAACACCGTGATTCCATATACATTTTAGCAGAGAGGTAAATAAAAAATCTTATTTGTTATAAATTTGTAAAAATAAAAAAATTCATTATATTTTAATTTTATAGTTTTAGAAATTAATATAATTTTATAACTATCAGAAGTTATATAGAAGGAGGTATATTACTTTCAATTGGGTAATCATGTAGAGTGTGTTATTCTCCACAATATCCCAAGGCTAAGAAAGGAGATCGAAGGAGGTAACCTCAAACCACTTAGGGTTTAACAACTAGCCTTGCCAAACCAAAGATGACTTTCTCTATGAGCTCACAGCCAATGATGATTGGAGTGGGAAAAATATATTAGGCTAGATATGTTTAGCTCCAAGGTTTTGAAGATTTTAGGGTTTTGCTAGGTCAGGAATGAAAATCAAGGAACTAGGCCAAATAATCAAAGGTTTCAACTGCAAGAGATACAAAGGAGCAGGGAAGGTATGCCTTTGTGATACTTTGGGGTTTTGTCGATGTAGTGTAGGGTGGAAAAGAAAAGATCAAAATGAGCATGGCAAGCATGAATTCATTTATCAGAAGATAAGTGACATAAACATGAAGTTCCTAACAAAAACAAAGCTTAAACTTAAGAATTTTGTTTATAACCTCTTAGGAAAATCACTAAAAAGCGTAGACAAGGAAAGAAGATGGATTTATCATTCACATAAAACTATAATAGAGAGAAAAGATTAACACAAACCCACAACACAAGAATTCCTTAATAATAACTGCAACTGTCCTTTGATTTCTTGTAAAAAATGATGAAGTACAAGCTCCAAGAGTTCCACTCTTTGATGTCCAACCTCGACTTTGATTGAAAAGTAGATACATATAGACTACAAAACAATTTTCCCCTCACTCAGGGGTCGAAATCCTTAGTATAGAATCAATTTACACAAATTTCTCCAACAAATCCTAATGACTAGGGACGTTAAAACAAACTCCCAAATTGGCCTTAAACTAATTCATTTGACCATGAACACCTTTACAAGCATGAATCTAGTCTTTTATTACCCTAGAAAGCATAATTACACTTCAATACATCATAATTAAATAAAAAATAAGTAATTACATCAAGAAAACTCGAAACTAGCTGAGCAAACTCAGAAAAGTGACTTCCAGGCAAAAACATAGCGTGCATGAAGAAAACGTAGCATGCAACTTGAAAGTGAGTTTTGGAGGGATTCCTGTGCTCGAAATTAGGATCCTGATGGCTCATTGGAAATATGTGGATTTCTAGTTATCATTTGACTCATCAAGAAAGTCATTTGGACACTCCATGATAAATAAAAATGCATTTTCCCAAGACTACTCCCAGAGGTGCAGCAAAAAAGCGGCACCATCTTGCAGGGCATGTTTGACTGCCTTCCTAAGCTCCAAATGAAAATATGAAGGTACCATTGGAAATATTATGATGTATAGTTGTCAATAGAGTACTTAAGCATGCAAAATGGCCTCTCCAAGACTGAGAAAAATGCATTCTCCCAAGGTCACTCCAGAAGTGCAACAACTCTCCTGTAGCAACTGTATTTTGGGAATTTCTCCCAAATCATAACACTTGTGTATAAAATGAAGGAGGTTTTTGTTCCTTGGTATATGATTGACTAAAACCTCTTTCACATTTGTAAAATGCATCTCCATTTGGTCATAAACATATTTTTAAGAAAAATTGTCCCTATGTGCAACAAATGATTTGTCTCTTCAAATGATTTCTTGAGAAATTGTGGAGACATGATGTTATGAGTTGATATGGGCTCATACATGGAAATTTTCCACCTTTTATACTTTTTATGATCGGTGGGTGTGGTCTCTGCATCCATTATGTAACCCTAGCTCACTAGGAAAGATAATTAGGGTTTAGTGCTAGAAAACAGGGGATTTAAGGCAGTTTTAGGAATGAAGGGAGATGAAGAGGTTAGGGGGCTACTAAATCCTTGGGAAAATTCAGGGGAGTAGGGATAGAAGTTAGGGAGTGTAGGGAAATTAAATTTTAGGGAATGGGTGAGGGGAAAGGGTGCAAAAGTGAACAAAAAAAAAACAATCTTAGCCTAGGAAAGTGTCAAAAGTGTAGCAATAGGCTAGGGTTTGTGGGAAAGTAAAGGAAATGATGGGAATGGGCATGGGAAAAGCTTAGGGGAGGATTTAGGAGGTAGTTAGATGTGTTGGGAGGCTTAGGTAAGTGAAAAATCACATAGGGAGTGTAGGGATAGGTGGTAGGAATTAAAACACAGTCCTAACCCTAATTTCTGCCAAAAACGCAACGTGAGGACTAGGGTTAGATCTAGGACTTAGGTAATGAGGTGAGTAGGGGTAAGGAAGGCTAGGGGAAATGTTTTTGAGTGTGGGAAAATGGTAAAATGAGTAGTGAACTAGGTTTTTCTGTTTTCAAACTAAATAAGAGTGCTAAACCACAAAAACATAGCGTGAACCCTAGGAGAGGGTTCCCCACTGAAATGTGAAACAACTAATGAAAGGAGGTACTAAGAGGCTTTGAATTACTTGTATGAATGATGTTGGAACCCTTGTTTAAAAAATGAACTCCTGGCAAGTGCCCCTTTGCTCCCAAAACTGAAAAACGCAATGAATTGGACAAAATGCAACATGGCTGCCAAAAACGCAGTGTGGAGGAGAAAATTTGCCTTGGAGGGTGCAGTTCAATGTTGAAATGAATTGGATGGCATCCAATGGTAATTTAGAGCTCAATAAACTGAAATGAGTGATATGAATGTTTTAATGATCCTTTATAAACTTAAAATCACCTTTTTGGCATATGTCATGGCATGACATCATACTTCATCTTAAGACCAAATATGATGTGGTTGCACCAATATCTTTATGAATTGAAAAGTTACCTTTACCTTTATTTCATTAGCTTCCTAAGATGCTAAATCCCTTTATATGAGGACTCGAGACAATTTAAATGGCTCTTTTTGCTTAAATTTAACATAGTGATGACAAAACAGGTCAAGACCTAGACCAAAACTCATATGAAGACATTTTAACTGATCCATCATCAAAACCACCTGAAAAAAGACATGACCATGATGAATGATGATAACCATGAATAATGAAGAGAGTAGCACTGACCTAGACACACCAACCAATGATTAAATTTTTATTTGAAGACCTACTAAAACAATAAAAAACTGACCTAAGACCCTAGCAAAAAAAAACTTTGAAAGAGCATATTTGATCATTGGTGTCTAACATGACTGACATGCACTAGCATTGGCTCCAGCTGGGGATGGAACCTCCTTTAGGAGGTTTCAAGAACACCGTAGACCAGGTAGCCTCATCCATTGGGCATGGAGTCGTATATAAAAACCTGACACTCAAATCAAACTGAAAACTAAACTGTACACTGTCAACTGCAAACTGACACTGAAAAAGTTACTCAGAATTTTGATCTTATTCATCACACATTACCTACATTAACTGATCCATAAGCTTCTCACTCAAATGATACAAAATTTCCAATAAAGCCAAGAAAGGAGATGGCCACTCACTGAAATTCTGCTTACATCCTCTATAAGCAGACATAATGATGTACATGTAGGCAACTCACAATGAAAATTGAAACCAAGATTTATGCTGACAAACAAAAAAACATTCACCTTCTCCCATGCTTGCAAAAGACTGCTAAAGGGGTCTTGAAAATAATGAAACATTGCCTCTTTTGATGATTGCATCAAATAATCAAAAGGATCTTCAAATGGAGGATCTGATAGGTTACCCTTCCTTTCGAGGTGGCCTTCATACCATAGTTTTCAAATTTTCATCTGCAACCTTGCTCTCCTGGAACTTCAACTTAAAATTGTCATAATAAGGCAGTAAGAATTCCAGTGACATTTGTGATGAACATGATGTGATTGCTGATGAACAATACAACAATGTTGTTTGCTAAGCTAAATCTCCCTTACCCCTATTTTCAGGCTCATAAATAACCAAAGGAGGACCACTCTGTTTGCAAAACTCATCCAAATAATTCCCTACTGTATCACTGCAAATATGAGGAAGTTGTTCTAAACTGTTGTGGATGAGTTCTGAGGAAACTACATGATCTTGTATAAGCTCTTCATGTTCCACACTTCCAGCTGCATTTTCAAACTGATTGTTGCTTGGTAACTGTGATTGTGGACTGAAAAATGGCTCTATATTACAAACAACATTCTCAACAATTTCAGGAGAAGGTTGCCAAATTCTGTCAACTTGCTTATTTCCTTCCTTGGAAACCTTATAGTTTTCTCTTATTTTTGCAAATGAGGAGAAACACAAGGGTAAAAGGTGAGATCAGGAAGTTCATTGTCTTGTACATGCTCAATATCAAAAGTGGAGGTCTATTGATTTCTAATCTTGGGAAAGTTTTCTCTTAGAGTTTGACATGAAGCGAAACACAAGGGCAAAGGCCTTTCACTTACTCTGAAATTTTCTGCATTTTCTTGATTGTTGTCGCGATTGATAGGCACAATCTGAGTGCTATATTTGTGTTGTTGTAATTGAACTTCCTCCTCCAAAAAACATGTCGTTGATTGCCTTGAAGAGCCAACCTCTATTTCAACTACATAATCATCATCATACTGATCATACTTGGGTAAATAATCAATATAAGGAATATCATCAAGCATACACATTAGATCAGTAGATTGCTTCTCCACGGGTTGATCTACAAATCCATTTTCATGATTGTCCATAAATGAATACAAAAAAAATCATTTTTTGATCTGTGGTAACTGGGATTAGCAGCAAAATGTTTAGGACCAATAACCTCTTCTTATTCTACAATAAGTGGGACATGGTGTCTTTGAACAACAAGTTCATCTCTCATGGTGATATTTTGCATCATGTCTTCCATTTTTCTTACCAAAGTTTCGAGCTTCACTTTTGAAGATGTCAGGCACTTGTTCTCTATTTTCTCCCTTTCTTCTTCCTTCAACTTTGACCTTTTGACCCATAGATTAGCTTCCACATCTATTGCACTATCTTGAATTTCTTCAAGCATTGTAGTGTTCCTTTCTCTCAATTGAAAAGCCATTTCTGGATCAAAGGCATCTGGGTAGTGTAAGAGAGCTAAACCGGGAGGCGGTTTTATATCAACAGGCATTGAATGGTATACTTGATTAAATCTAGTTGAAAAGTGTTGCATTGTTTTTCCTGGCTGTCTTTCTAAATGCTTATATTCTTCTAAAATCAGAAAAAGATTCCTCTTGATCACCCATTTATCAAGGAAGACTTTCACAAACTGATGGAAATAAAAAATGCTTGTAGTTGGCAAGTTTTTGAACCATTTCTTAGCTTCACCTTGGAAAGATAAAGCAAAAATATTGATACTGACATCATCTTCTTCAACCTCAAAAAGGTCGAGAAAATTTTCAAAATTCTAAATGTATTTTTTAGCAGTGATGTTACCATAATCTCCATCCAACCTGGGAATATATTTGTAATAATTTTCAGGGAAATCATGGAATATAGGAGGTAAGATGAGTGGCTTGTATCTATCTCGAATTTTACAAGGTGTAGGAGTATGTACAAAAGCTGTAGGATTAGTCTTGATGTCTTGAGGCTCATCAAGTTGAAGATGGTCAACATAAGATTGGGAAGAATGGTCTTGATCAAAATCAAAATTTGTATTCACAATCTTCAAAGTAAAGGAATCAAATGTGGGTCTGGGATCTTTTCTCAAATACAGTATACTCTGGAAAAACTTATTGACATTCTTAGGAAAAGAGAAGAAATAATTTACAATAAAGAACATGACGTCTTGGATGAAATTCCAACTTGAATACCTCATCTTCCCATATTGTCCTTTCATTTTTCTGTTGGTAAGGTTCATCCTCCTGTGGATTCTTTGGATCTGATCTTGAAATTGATTTGGGGTCACGAGGTGAATGATTTCAGCCTTCCCATGTTTGATCGTTATCCACTATCAACAATCAAATATGAAATTTTATAATCTTACCCAGAGAAGATGAAACCTTTCGTTCCTCGGCAACGACGCCAAAATGTTATCCTCCACAAAATCCTAAGGCTGAGAAAGGAGACCGGAGGAGGTAACCTCATATGACTTAGGGTTTACCAGTTAGCCCTGCCAAACTAGAGAAGGCTTTCTCTATGAGCTCACAACCAATGATGACTAGAGTGGGAAAAATATATTAGGCTAGATATGTTCAGCTCTAGGGTTTTGAATATTTTAGAGTTTTGCTGGACCAGGAGTGGAAATCAGGGAACTAGGTCAAAGGATCAAAGGTTTCAACTGCAAGAGATATAAAGGAGCAGGGTAGGTATGCCTTTGTAATACTTTGTGGTTTTGTCGATGTAGTGTAGGGTGGAAAAGCAAAGATAAAAATGAGCATGTAAAGGATGAATTCATTTATCAGAAGATAAGTGACATAAACATGAAGTTCCTAACAAAACAATGCTTAAATTTAAGAATTTTGTTTATAACCTCTTAGGAAAATCACTGAAAAGCATAGACATGGAAAGAAGATGGAATTATCATTCATATAAAACTATAATAGAGAGAAAACATTATACCAAACTCACAACACAAGAATTCCTTAATAATAGCTACAACTGTCCTTTGATTTCCCGTAAAAATTGATGAAGTACAAGCTCCAAGAGTTCCACTCGCTGATGTCCAACCTTGAGTTTGACTGAAAAATAGATACATATAGACTACAAAATGATCTTCCCCTCAATCAGGGGTCGAAATCCTCAGTATATAATCAATTTACACAAATTTCTCCAACAAATCCTAATGACTAGGGAGGTTAAAACAAACTCCCAAATTGGCCTTAAATTGATTCATTTGACCATGAACACCTTTACAAGCATGAATCTAGTATTTTATTACCCTAGCAAGCATAATTACACTTCAATACATTATAATTACCTAAAAAATAAGTAATTACATCAAGAAAACTCGAAAATAGCTGAGCAAATTGAGAAAAGTGACTTCCAGGAAAAAACATAGCGTGCGTGTAGAAAACATAGTGTGCAACTTTCAAGTGACTTTTGGAGGGGCTTTCGTGCTCCAAATCAGGATATTGATGGCTCATTGGAAATATGTGGATGCCTAGTTATCATTTGACTCATCAAGAAAGTCATTTGGACACTCCATCATAGAGAAAAATGCATTTTCCCAAGACTACGCCCGGAAGTGCAGCAAAAACACTGCAAAAACGAAGTTCCATCTTACAGGGAACTTTTGACTGCCTTCCTGAGCTCTAAATGAAGATCAGAAGGTACCATTGGGAATATTAGGATGTCTAGTTTTCAGTAGAGTATTTAACCATGCAAAATGGCATCTCCAAGACTGAGAAAAATTCATTCTCCCAAGGTCACTCAAGAAGTGCAAAAACCCTCTTGTAGCAATTGTATTTTGTGCATTTTTCCCAAATCATAACATCTATGTATAAACTGAAGGAGGTTTTTTTTCCTTGGTCTATCATTGACTAAAACCTATTTCACCTTTGTAAAATTCATCTCCATTTGGTCAGAAACATACTTTGAAGCAAAACTGACCTTATGTGCAGCAAATGGTTTGTCTCTTGGAATGATTTCTTGAGAAATGGTGGAGACATGATTATATGTGTTGAAACGGGCTCATACTTGAAAATTTTCCATCCTTTATACTTCCTATGATCAGTGGGTGTGGTATCTGCATCCATTATGTAACCCTATCTCACTAGGAAAGGGAATTAGGTTTTAGTGCTAGAAAACAGGGGATTTATGGCAGTTTTAGGAATGAAGGGAGGTTAAGAGGTTAGAGGGCTCCTAAATTCTTGGGAAAATTTAGGCTGATAGGGATAGATGTTAGGGAGTGTATGGAAGTGAAATTTTAGGGAATGGGTGAGGGGAAAGGGTGAAAAAGTGGGAAAATCAGTCCTAGCCTAGGAAAGTGTCAAAAGTGTATCAATAGGCTATGGTTTGTGGGAAAGTAAAGGAAAAGAGGGGAATGGGCATGGGAAAAGATTAGGGGAGGATTTATGAGCTAGTTAGATGTGTTGGGAGGCTTAGGGAAGTGAAAAATAACATAGGGAGTGTAGAGATAGGTGGTAGGAATTTAAACACAGTCTTAACCCTAATTTCTGCCAAAAACGCAGTGTGAGGACCAGGGTGATCAGGTGCTCAGTATTTAGCTCAAAAATCAAAGTTCTCAGGTTGGCTTGAAAACAGTATTTCTACGTCCATCGCGTCAAGATGATCGCAACGCAATTCGTTCACTGGAAACGAAGTTCAGATGAAGGAGAAAAGGCCTGTTGTTCGTTTTCCTAAACAACTAAAAAAATTACAGAATGTGATAGAATGATGACATGGCAGTCCAATCAACAGTCCAATCAACAAGGGGAATCTTCTTCAGTTTTTTCCCAATGTGGTTGTGACAAGTGTCACCTCCGGATTCGCCAGTTTGGCTTAGAGAAGGTGAAATTGTCTAATTGGCTACAAGGTGGAATTCGAATTTGTTTTTATTTAAATATTATTATATATTATATATAGTTATTAGTTATATTATATAATTTTTAAACTATATATATATATATATATATATATATATATATATATATATATATATATATATATATATATATATATATATATATATATATATTAAACATTATTTATACATATCCACATATTCAAAATTTCGTATTAATCCAAAGGCATCGAATACATAAATGGTGCAACGTTCATTTTATAAAGTTCGCATAAGTCCAAAGTTTGAATATCAAATGGTATGTATATATATATATCATGGTAAAAATATATATGGGTTGGGCAGAGGCGGATTTGAGCCCGTAACCTCCCCCACCTAGATTCCATGCTTTATCGTTGGAACACCAACAGAGGATTTGAAATACATATCCACAAAATGATATTTAAATGTCGCAGTTATGTCCGATGGCAGGGGTGGTGGGAGCCAGCCCCCACCCCATGCGACCGCGCACTAGAAAACCAAGGGCCAGCGAATGGAAGCGCTTAGCGCTAATCATGTTTTATTAAACTAATTTCTGTTTAGCAATTAATTAAACCGTTGATTAAGTTGGCGACGGATTTGGCGACACACCAAATTAGGCAGAAACTGCCAGTTTTGGCAAACTTAACTAGAGTCTCTCTAGATTTAGCGGGGATTCCTAGGAAATAATTGACTGCAACATAGCTTGAGCAATTTTCGACCAAATTGAGATCAGAAAGAAGTGTTCTTAGCTAATTTGGACCTTATAAACACATTGGTGTAGGTATCAGGAGCCATAGCTATTTGAAAATAACATTTTTTCCACATTGAGCTAATATAGAGGCCCAAGCCATGGAAGCTGGACCAAGGAGATGTATCCCAGAAGGGGTGAACTCCTTCATCAAAACACTAGGTTAATGTGTCTCTTTGATGGTTTATTGCACTGTACATGTTTTTTTATTCATTATTAATTTTTGAAGTTATTTTTCTCATGAATTTCTTATTAAACTTAAGGAAATTTACCTGTTTGTGAGCACCAACAACTAAGGAAACCTCAACACAAAAAGCAAGAAGCAAGCACATGTTTATAAATCTGTAATTGTTATTAAAATAGCAAAAATAATCATACAAAAATAGATCAAGTTGGTATCAGAGCCAAGGTTGAATTTCTTGCAATTAGGATTTTAATGGTTGCAAAATTGTGATGCTTACAAGGTTAAAGTTGCAGAGAGGAGAAGGGAAGCTATTGGTTGCAACTCCTGAGGTAATTCCCAGAAGAAGGAGAGCCACAAGGCCACAATCTCCACCACCCAAAGTTCCAAATCCAGTTGCACTTGAAGCTCCTCAAGTTTTTCCTTCAATTGAGATTAAAGAGGTACAATCAGTACAAATTTTTGAGCCTGAATCCATAGCCATTATGTCTGGAGAAAGAGAGCCTGAAGGTCCCTCTTCAGAAGAGGAAGAATTCAAGAAATATTTCTATACTTTGACTGAGATGGTTAAAGTCCTCTATGAAGAGAGGAACACCAAAATGGTTGGAGAGAGTTCTAAACCTCCACATGGAGAAGGAAGCTCAGAGGACAAAAAAGATGAGAAGAAGGATAAAAAAGGGAATGGTGGAAAGACACCTCCATCTCCACCATCCTCATCATCTCCATCATCTCACACAACATCATCTTCCACTACCACCACTGAAACTACCCATACTCATTCCAAAACCCCAAAAGGAAAAACTCCATTACTGAAATTGGACATAAAATTCGAACTTCCCATGTACAATGGAGAGGTGAATGCAGAAAAGTTGGACAATTGGATTCGACAGTTGGAGGTATACTACAGAATTCAAAGCCTTCAAGAAGACGACATAAAGATCCAGTTGGCTTCACTGAGGCTAGAAGGAGCTGCACTAGTTTGGTGGGAAGCAAAGACTCAAGAGGAAATGAGAATCCATGGTAAGATATCCATCACTTGGGTTGAATTTTTTCATGCAATTAAAATACTGTTTTATCCTTTAGCATATATGAAAAAATCCAGTATGAGTTGGCAGAATTTTAGGCAGTTTAAAGGCCAAACAATCCAAGATTATACACATGAGTTTAGCAAAAGGGCTTTGTTATTTGGAGTGAATTTGAATTCTCAAGATACATTGCTTAAATATATTGGGGGTTTACATTCCTATCTTAAACACACTATTCTTATGTTCAATCCAACAAATTTAGATGAAGTATGTGTGCAAGCCACACATCTTGAATCTAGAGGAAACAACACTTATGAAGAGATTAGTAATAAAAATCCAACTAAGGGTAAGGAGAAAGAGAAAGGAGGAAAATGGAAGGGAAAGAAAAATGAAAGTGTGAAGAAAGAAGGGGAGAAAGTTATCTATAAACATTGTTCAAAAGAGGGACATAATGAGGATAACTGCTGGAAATTGCATCCAGAAATGAGACCAAATAAGTTCAACAATAAAGGGAAACAAAAAACCATTGCTATCACTCAAGAAGATTTAGGTTCTGAATCAGGTGATGAAAACAAAATCACTATCATGGGAATAAAAGGAAAACAAGATATTGCAAGCATTAGTTCACAAAACTGTAACACTATTACTACTCCAGATGAAAAGAGACGAATTGAGTTATTTCATGTTAGGGTCATATATAAACACACCAAGATTGACACAGTCTTCAATAGTGGGTCACAAGAGAATCTAATCTCTGAAGACTTGGTCAACAGATTGAATCTTGAAACTGTACCTGACCATAAACCATATGCTTTGGGATGGATAACAAGAGACACCAGTTTACATGTTACAAGAAAATGTTTGTTTAAGTTTGCAATCACTGCAAATTTTGTTGATGAAGTAAAGTTAGATGTGGTACGCTTGATATTTCAAGTGTGGTGTTGGGTAATCCATATTTGTATGACCAGAAAGTAGTCATTTACCACCATGAAAAAAATATCACTTGTTCAAGGATGGTGTGGAGTACATAGTGAGAGCCCATCGCAAAAAGCTGAACATTTCTTTGGTTAATGCAGGGGAGGCAAAAAGACTAGTGAATTCAAGTAAAAGTTTAGTACTTCTCATGTTCAAGCCAAATGATGATATTGTTTATGAAAATGTTGTTGCATGTAATGCAAGTTTCAATTTTGATTTGGTTGTTTCAATTCATCAGAGTGATGAAGTATTTCAAGTTGTGAAAGAATCGTCCTTCAAAGATAAAGAAACTTCACATGAAATATCTTTGCAGCAAGAGGTTTCTCTTTGTGATGTTAGCATGCAAGGGTTGACAAAATTGAAAAGTGTAGAGACACCAATGCAATGCAAAAGTTTGTTGAACAATGGGCTCATTCAATCATCCCTTATGCCATGTTGTGCACCGATGGTTATGGTGCCAAAGAGGAATGGTAAGTATTTCAAGAAAGAGGACAAAAGGAGTAGTTTTCGCCAAAGAAAAGTTGTAAAAAGAGGTCAGTGAAAGAATATACATAACACAAAACAAGAATGGTTTGTATGACTTTGTTATGTCCGCTCTGATTATATTATGACCCCTTAGACTCCTATATATAGAAATGAGGTCTTGTCATTTGTATCATCCAAGAATTGTTCATTTTTGTAATGTAAAGGAGGTTGCCCCCTCGAAGAGGTTGAATTATAAGGTGTTGATCTATCTTTTCTATCTTTTTGTGAGCTGGTTTCATAACATTTGGTATCAGAGCTTTGGATTCTAGGGTTTTGCTGCTCCTAATAGGTCATCGTGGAATTTTCGCTGTAACTTTTTTTTCTGCGACGTTTCAAAAAAAAAAAAAAAAAAAAAAAACCATTTGAGACGAAATCGCAGTGAACCTTGGTTCTGAATTTCAGAGCTTTTCAAGCTATATTTAGGGAGATATGATCTGAGGAAGTTGGTCTTTTTGCAGACTCCTAAATTACATTCCAAACAAGTGACCTAGGGAAAATCGTCATAACTTTCTCTTTGAGCATAGGACTGAAATTTCGTAAGAAGGTATAGAAAGAGGACAGACTATAGTTTCTTGTATATATTTTTCAGAGCCAAAGATCGAAACAGTGACATGTGGCACACCGTACAATTTCGATCTACTGAACTAGTCTATAATCATGTCACTGTGGGAGATTTGGCATAACTCTTCCTTGGAGAATTCAATTTGGATCAAACTAGTGGCATTAGAAAGAGGACGCAGAGGACTACTGCAGGTCGCAATTTCAGAACTTAAAGATCCGAAAGCACAGAGTTATGATCGTTTCAAGATCAAGCTCCTAAAATCAAGAAAAGGCGATATGAGGAAGTTTGATGGTAAGGATCCAATAAATTGGATACTTCAAATGGAGCAATATTTTGATCTACATGGTGTACCATTGTTACAAAATGTATGTATTGCATCTTCATATTTAGAACCAGATCAATTTTTATGGTATAAAGGGCTTTGTTCTCGTAAACAACTTGCCACGTGGTCAATTTTCATGGAGGAAATGATAGCACATTATGAGGATACAAAAAGCAACACCTTCTTTAGAGCAACACCACAACAATTGGAAAGAGTAAAAGGGCTTTGTTACATAGTGGAAAGTAAAATTATGGCAACAAGGAAGTCTACCCCTCACAACTATAAAGATGAAAGTGTTTTTTCTCCTAGCCTTCCACAACCTACAAGGGTTACACCACAACAATTGGAAGAAAAAAGAGAAAAAGGGCTTTGTTACAATTGTGATAGCAAATGCACTAAAGGTCATAAGTGTGCTGAGAAGAAATTATTTTACATAGAGTATGAAGAGGAGGAAGAAAAGGATCAAGAAACATCAAAAGAAGAGGATATACGCCAAGACCCAACCCTAGAGAAAGAAGAAATGAATCAAACCATATCTTGTACTGCAATGGCAGGAATTACCACTCCTCAAACTCTCAAGATAGAAGGACATATCAAGAAGAAAAAGGTTCAAGAAGTGAAAGATCACATCGAGAAAGAAGAAATGAATCCAACCATATCTTGTAATGCATTGGCCAGAATTACCACTCCTCAAACTATCAAGATAGAAGGACATATCAAGAAGAAAAATGTTCAAGAAGTGAAAGGTCACATCGAGCATCAAGAAATGAATCCGACCATATCTTGTAAAGCATTGGAAGAAATTACCACTCCCCAAACTCTCAAGATAGAAGGACATATCAAGAAGAAGAAGGTTCAAATAGTGAAATATCAGGAAGAAAGAATCAAGAAACATCAAAAGAAAAGGATACTCACCAGGAACCAACCCCAGAGAAAGAAGAAATGAATCCGACCATATCTTGTAATGCATTCATCAGAATTACCACTCCTCAAACTATGAAGATAAAAGGACATATCAAGAAGAAAAAGGTAATAGTGTTGATTGATTCAGGTAGTACCCATAATTTTATTAATTGTAAGATAGCCAAGGACTTGAATTGCTTCCTAGATCCAGCACCAGAGTGTCAAGTGACGATTGTAAGTGGAGGAACCATAAATTGCTTTGGAAAGTGCCATAATATCAAGCTATCCATGGGAGAATATTTATTGAATAGCCCAATGTTTTCTGTTCCAATGGGTGGTGCTGATGTTGTACTAGGAGTCCAATGGCTACAATCCTTGGGTACAACAGTTTTTAATTTTCAAGAACTTTTTATGAAATTTTCTTCGGAAGGAAAGGAAGTTGAATTAAGGGGTATCACAAGGAAACTAGGAAAGATAATCAACTCTGACGGAATGACAAAGCTTCTAAAGAAAGAACAACGAGGCGTAATTGCACAATTATGTTTGCTAACTGTTCACACATCGAAATCATCTATTTCTCCAGATCTCCAAAAAGTCTTGGACAATCATTCCAAGGTATTTGAGACTCCCAAAGGTCTCCCACGTATTCATGATCATGATCATGCTATTCATTTTATTCCAGGATGTGTTCCTCCAAACGTCAAGCCTTATAGATATCCATATGCCCAAAGGAGTGAAATTGAACATATGGTTGCAGAAATGGTAGAGGTTGGTACAATTATCCAACCAAATTTGATAAACAAAGGAAGGTGCGAATGGAAGAATGGCGAAGCAGGGTGGGAACTCATTCAAAAGTTGTCGAATATCCCAGTTCCAACATTGCCAGAACTTGACAAGGAAGGAAAAAGCATATTGGAACCTGAAGCATTTACAAAACTGGGAAGTCGACAACTACGAAATTGATCAATTGCAAAGCATCTCATCAAGTGGAAGAACTTACCTATTGAATATTTCACATGGAAGGACAAGAATTTTATACAGAAGCATCAAGAACTACTCAAGCGTTGAGGACAACACTTTTTGAAGGAGAGGGGCATGTTAGCCCCCTACTACTAGTGTAACCCCTTATTGTTATTAGTACAACCCCTTATTATATTTTTGTACCCATGTAGTCCCCATAGATTCCCACTATTGTTATTATTGTGCCCCATAGAAGCCCACTATTGTTTTTGTTTTTGTTTGTTTGTTTTGTTTGTTTGTTTGTTTGTTTGTTTGTGTTTGTTTATGTTTTTTTGTTTTTTGTTTTTTTTTGTATGTTGTGGTTCACGGACACCTTCGGTCAGCGGGTGGCGCTACATCCACAGGAAAATCTAGGGCTAACGCCCCTCGGCCTATAACAAGACCTGACCCCAAGAGCTTTCGGGAATTGACCCTGTGACCTCCCAAACGGCGAGGCCCCGACTTGACCGATTGAGCTAACTCTTGGGGCTGAAGCCCACTATTTTTATTATTGTGCCCTTACATTATTGTTGTTATTTCGGCTCTGATTATATTATGACCCCTTAGACTCCGATATATGGAAAGGAGGTCTTGTCATTTGTATCATCCAAGAATTGTTCATTTGTGTAATGTAAAGGAGGTTGCCCCCTCGAAGAGGCTAAATTATAAGGTGTTGATCTATCTTTTCTATCTTTTTGTGAGCTGGTTTCATAACAGGATTTTAATGTTGTATGTTCTTTGTAGCACTTATATGACATACATGTATTTGAATTATGGCAAAAAAGAGTCATTTCTTGAAGAAATTGTCCACTTGGGTGACATAAACATGTTTAGAAAGTTTTCTTATGCGCGTGTCATATATGAAGGGAAATTGTTTGATGTTTTCAATATATCAAAGTACAAGTTGGGTTTCACTTCTCTGATGCATTTGGGCCATGATATTGGAGGAGATAAGTTGAAGGCAAGCCTCTCCAAGTTGGATGCAATTTTTGATTGGTCAACGCCCAAGATCGTCATTTTGACAAGAGGTTTGTTGGGAGTAGCCCAATGTTGGAGAGTTGTTGTTGACATTTCTTCTTTCGAAGTTCCTTAGCATGCATTGTCATGTGTGTGCAAAGTCTTCCAGTGGGGAGGCAAACAACAAGACGCATGTGTTTTTTTTTCCAAAGAAAAAACGAACTTTTTTTATAAGAAGTAAAAAAAGTTACATGCAGATGAGTTAACATTCTGAAATGTCTGCCTAATAAAAGGCCAGCCTCCTCTAGAGAGGATCCTCAGCATACCTACCTCGTGTTGCCCAGAAGTAAAAAAACAAGCCCTCGGCCTAGACAGCCGAAACCAAAGGATGAAAACATAGTCCAGATGACCCAGATCCAGCTGGGCCTCCTTTCAAAAGGAAAACAACCCAGCTGATCCATACCCAAGTATCATAAACACAACAGCTCAACAAAAACGGAGCATCAATGTATCTGAAAGTAGTAAAATAAACAGGAGTTTTTTAGACTAGTGCTACTAGATTTCCATGAAAAAACAACAGAAAGAATTCTAGAGCAACTAGCAAAAAGAAAAGCTATGCATATGGAGGGAGATCCGACACACGGATCTGTTCCTGGATCTGCTCAGTTATTCTCCACGAGCCCAGATCTTGTTGTAGACCTGCCTTAGAAAGCCCATCTGCGACCTCATTGAATTCCCTGTATATATGTTCAATGGAGAAAACATTAAACTGTTGTTTTAAAGATTGTATTTCTTCTAAAAGGGGCAACAACATATAATTCTGACATCTGAATTTCCCAATGACCCAGTTTATAACATTCAAAGAGTCTCCATAAATCTGAATGGTGTGGATGTTTTTTTGGATGAGCCAACAGAGCAGAAGTTTTAAGGCAGAGAGTTCGGCAAAGTTGTTTGATCCCGTTCCAGTTCCAACCGCAGCCTTGAGAGTGTGAGCGTTATTAATGTGAATGCATATCCCAGCACCCGTAATGTTATTTTGAGCAGCACCGTCGAAAAAAGCCCACGGGATCCCTTCCCGAATATTTGGTGTTGTTCTCTGATTTCGATTGTTTTGCTCCTCATTCAAGGGAATGCTATCAAAAATGGCGATGCTTTGAATGGCCACTGCAGCCACGGGAGATAACTTTTCTCTAAAAATGCTACGATTTCTTGCAAGCCAAACACTCCAGCAGATGATGGGGGGCAAATTCCTCAAGTTCCTCTCCTGAAAATGATTCCACCAGTATTCCCAGGTTGCATTTAAATCGACCCCTTCCCATCTTAGTTTTACATTCAGGAGCCTTTCTGCCTCTATCCAAATCTGTTTTGTGAACGAACATAGCAAGAAAAGATGGTCAATGGTTTCTTCATCCGCGAAACACAGAGGGCATCTGCCTGGTCCCTGTTTAAACCGAGCTTGCAGAACATCCCAGGAAGGGATTTTATGGTTTAAAGCACACCAGAAAAAAATCCTAGATTTTTTTGGGCATTTTAGCTTAAACAAAGGTTTTGACCACCAAACAGGAGGAGCCCATCCTTTATTCTTCACCAAGAAGATATAGCCAGCCTTTGGGGAGTAAAGTCCTGATTCAGCATGTGCCCAGACCAGAGAATCTGGCCTATCCATAATTCTGACATTTGATCTTCTCAACTCCTGAATATAACGCTGCCAAACATCTCGCCAAAAGACATTTAGACCAATATCCTCTCCAGTCTTCCAGGCCTGGCCCCAAATAGAAGTCTGCTCCATACTAGCTATCTGATTTAAACTTTTTATACCCGTGCCCTCCAGATGAGTAATCAGTTCCGGGGAAAGGGCAAAATCTTCACTGCAACCTACCCAAGGGTCTCTGCCAATCCTCAGACTTTCTCCATTCCCAACTCTCCATGCCAAACCTTGTTCAATTACCTTAAAAGCCTCCGAAGTGGCTTTCCAAATGACTGAGCAATTCCTCCCTTTCTTATTAGGCCTTCTTATCCAATCTTCAATCGGGATGGGATCAATGTATTTCCTTTTTACCACCTTCGTCCAAAGATTCTCCATTGTTATGATTCTCCATCCTGATTTAGCAGCTAGAGCCTGGCTAAAATCTACAAGATTTTTTAGCCCCCAACCTCCCCAATCTTTTGGCCTTGCGATTTTGTCCCATGCCACCCATGGGAGAACAGACTCTTCCTTGGACCCCGACCAAAGAAATCTACTGCAAAGCTGCTTTATTTTGTGGAGGATTCCTTTGGGTATCCATGTCAAGGCTGCCCAGAAAACTGGTATAGCCTGCAATACTGAATTCACCAAAGTGAGTCTTCCAGCCCTCGACAGCCATTTGAAACTCCAATGGGCAATTTTTTGTTCAATCTTTGCTACTAACCAATTCCAGTCCTGCTTCCTGTAGGAGGTTGGCTTGAGCCAAAACCCAAGGTATTTAAAGGGCTGCTCCATATTACATGTTCCAAAGGGCAGCTGAGTCTCAATTGCTGTCTCCTCTTGCCTACTGAAACCCTCAAAAATCAGCTGAGACTTTCTGTCATTTATTTTAAGTCCTGTTGCTTTTAGAAACAGATCAAGTATAGACTTTAGCTCTAATATTTCAGATAAATTCCCATTTGTAAACAACAGAATGTCATCAACGAAAAGCAGATGGGTGATGAAAAGGTTAATAGCAACTTCCAAACCTTTGATCAAACCTGAACTTCTAGCCTTTAAGATAAGCCTACTTAGACCTTCTGCCGCAAGGAGGAAGAGCAGAGGGGAAAGCGGGCACCCTTGGCGAAGTCCTCTTTGGCTCTTGAAGAAATGGGAAGCAGCTCCATTTATCAGAACAGCAAAATTTACATTTGTGATGCATCCCATGATCCATCTAATGAAACCTGCTTGAAAACCAAGGTGCATCAAAAGCATCTTGAGATATGTCCAATTGACCCTGTCATAAGCTTTGGCTAGATCAATTTTAAGCACTGCCCCCTTCTTATTTGCCTGCCTGAGACTGTGTATTGTTTCTTGTGCTACTCCAATAGCCTCATGGATCTGCCTCCCGTTTAGGAAGCCAAATTGTTCCTTTGAGATATAGCAGGATAGGATAGGTTTCAGGCGTACCGCAATAATCTTTGCTATAATCTTGTAGATGGTATTGCATAGAGAGATAGGCCTGAAATCTTCAAAGGAGCCAGGATCCTCTTTTTTCGGAATGAGGGCAATGAAAGTTGCATTGAACGGCCCATATATTTCTCCTTTAATTCTAGACTCCTCCACCACCTCAGAAAGTTCTGCCCCAATGGATTCAAAGAAATGAGTGAAAAGTTCTATGGACCAGCCATCAGGTCCAGGACTTTTGTCTTTTGCCATGGACTTTATAACACTCTCAACCTCCTCTTTTGTCACCTCTCTAAAGAGGTCTTCTGCCTCCTCCTCCTCCACAAAACGAGGAAAGGCCTGAGCAGTTCTGATGATTTCTGGTAAATTAATATCCCCCGGATCAGCAAAGAGGGACTGAAAGTGATCTTTCCCCATAGCAGACAGATCTTCGAACGAAGATGCCTCCCTACCTTCCGAGTCCCTCAGCTTCCAAATAGTGTTTGCATTCCTCCTCCCTTTTGCATAGTTGTGGAAAAATTTTGTATTTTCATCCCCTACTTTTAGCCAGATAGCTCTGCTTTTCAACCTCCACTCTTCTTCTTTATCCAATAAAATCTTCGCCCTCTTCTTTTCCAACTCCAAAATTTTCTCTTTAGATTCCAAAGATGCATAGGCGTCAGCCTCTGGTTCTTCCAGAACCCTCAAGGCTTCATCAATGCTTACTAAATCTTCAGATTGTTTCCTCCTCCTTTCAGAGGCCCAGACAATGGTTGCTTTCTTCAACCTTTTTAAATTTTCCATGAACCTCCCAGCTTTGCTCCCCTCAAGGTCAGGTCTCGGGTGCCTCCAAGTTTCATGGAAAAGCTTTATGTAAGATTCCTCCTGGAGCCAGAGAGCATTGAATTTGAAAGGCGAGGCCGGCTTATGAGGGGGCTTTGAGAACTCAAGGAGAATGGGGAAGTGATCTGAAATTCCACCTTCCCCTACCCACTGCCTGAATAACGGAACCAGAGATGCCAATCTCTCGCTGATGAGGAACCTATCCAACCTTTTAGCAATTCTATGCTCCCCAGTCCTCCTGTTTCTCCAAGTAGGTTTTGCTTTTATGATGTTTACATCAATCAGCTGATGAGACAAAAGAGAATTTGTAAAGAAATCCGTCAAAGGATCCTCCCTTGCAAGAGGTCCCCAGGCTTCCGAAGTTCCCATGGAAAAATTAAGGTCTCCTCCAATGATGAGATTCTTGTCCTGTACCAAACTTTTGGAGAGAAACTCATTCCAGAACGTTGCCCTTCCTTGACATGGTCCATAGACATTTACAATTGTCAGAGGGAAATCAAACTCTGATGATACAACCTCCATTCCCAGAACATTTTGGAGTCCCCATGAGGATAGCACTTTCAATTTTCCTTTTTTGAAACCCATAGCAATACCTCCCGAGTGACCAGAGGCATCTGCAGCCATGAAAACCCATCCCGGGAGAAGGGAGCAGAGAGCTGCTTCAACTTCCATACTCTTTCCTAAAGTCTCCTGGAGGAAAACAATATCAGGATTGCAGCGAGAAATAAGGTCTTTTAGAGCTAGTTTTTTAGGTTTACTAGCTAAACCCCTACAGTTCCAAGAGAGGCAGATCATTTGATAACCGTCTCAGGGGGTTTTGCTGCTCTAAGCGCCCCAGGGATTGTCATCTGTTTCCCATCAGCAACATCAAAAATTTCTTTTTCCTGAGTAATGTGTAGTCTCGATTTTCTACCTCTGCTCTTTTTTGTGTGGAATTTTGGAGTTTCTAACCCTAATCCTCCTACCGGTTCCATGACCTCATTCGGGACAATCGGTTTTTTGCTAGAGGATCTCAGGTTATAGGGCCGTGATACAGAGCTAGGTTCACCACCAGTCTTCAAAGGGGGAAAGGCCTCACCACCCAGATTTATGGAGACTGACTCAATAGAAAGGTTATCAATTTTTTTCATCACATCGTTACATGTGTTCAAAACAGAAGGCCCCCCAATACAAGAATCAGATATAATAGAGGAATGCTTTAAAGCTGTGGACGGCATACCCGATTGATTGCAGTTTGTTTCAACATTCGGCTCCATGGTGGTGTCCTCCATCGGCTGATTGTTTGCAAGATCCATCGGCTCTCCTTCCTCCTTGGAAAAAACTGCCTCTGTCTGATGAGAATGGTCCTCCCCGTGAGTCCCCGCGCGCACAGGCTCCTCTACCTGAGTCTCATCCTGCCCTATAGGCTCTTCCCAGCCCTCTGTCTCCTTTTGAAACCTCCTCCTTCGTCTTCCCAGCGGGAAATCACGCGCCAAATGACCATATTCGTGGCAACAGTGACAGCGAAACGGGAGATGTTCGTAATCGAGTTTCTGCTCAATTCTGTAATCCTTATAACGAAGAGGAATAGATTTTGCTAGGCCCTCCTTTGGATTGAGTTTAACCAGAATCCGTGCCACCCTTTTCTCAAAGGTTTGTAGGTAGGATCTATCTGCATCCAGATAAGTCCCCAACACATTCCCAATCGACCTGAAGACCGAGTCCGCCCAGAGGTATGGGGGAAGATTTGGTATTCTTACCCAAACCGGAAATTCGTCCATCCTTTCTGTTTCAGCATCAAACAGAGGCGTCCATCTCTTGAAAAAAACCAGCCTATTCCCATATGCCCAATTCTGACCTTCGACCCACTCCATAGCCTCCTTACAGTCGAATTTGACCATAAACCAACCCTTGACCAGCGCATTTGATTTGAAGGTGGCCGCCATCGAACCCGCCCACTGATTCTCCGCCCAACGCCTAAAGGCTACACCTGAAACAGGCTGACCTCTAATTTTGCCCACCAGCGTGACCCCATCCACATCTAAAACATCCTCAACCTGCATATCCATCCCCAGAACCACCTCTTCAAACTCCCTTGTCTTTAAAGGTTTTGATTTCTTGCGTTTCCCCCCTAATCTTCTAACATCAGATGTCTCGGACTTGTCTCCAGGCTCCTGAGATTGTTCTTCATACCTTCTTCGGTCTCCATTATCCGCTCCTTCTGCATGCTCGATCCTATTACTTGTCTGGGTCTCGACAAGCCCTTCAATCGGACTGCCACTATTCCTTTCCCCGGCACGAACATGAGGCAAACCGGGGCTTTCACCCAAAATATGCCTGACTTCTCTGGCCGCTTCCCCTACTTTCGGCCCCAAAAAACCCTGATCCAAATTTTTAGGGAACAGGTCCCTATTGACCGCACACTGTTGTGAACTCTTCCCAGATTCGATTCCAGAGGATTTTATACCCCCAACAGGTCTCCAGACACCGACATTTTGAACCGAGTTTATAATATCTTCTAAACCCCCAGATGGGGGGAAAATTTTTGAAGGGGATGGTAACTTACCAGACTGCGGATGAGTGCCCTCGCCTTCCCATGATGGCTTCGTGTCAAAGGTGGAGCCTTTTACAGCTTCTTTCCCAGGAATTCCCAACAACCCCGACAGGTCCCAACTTGCTTCCGACAGAACTTTGACATAACTTGTGGCTCTGGTTGTATCCCCCATGCCCACAGCAACTCCTGACCCTTCTTTCTTCTTGCCAAACGACTCTCCCAAAGCCTGTGCAGCAAACTCCCTTCCCCAAACGGTTATCAGGTCTTCCGGAGAGGGTTCCAGCTCCAACGCTTCGCTCGAGTTTACCATTGTTTTGGTTTTGACCGGGAAAATAGCCTTCCAACCACAGCCCGAGACAGTCGCTTGGTAAACCGCTTACAGCTTATGCTCTTAGGGTTGCAGCTGGCCAGAACAGTGAAAACTTCCACGAAAATTACTGAAAGGTTAAAAGTATTGAAACCGCCCCCGTGACCAGGTAAAGCAAAATCAACAAACCGCCGTTTGAAAATGGGTTTTTCCTTCCTAGCTGTCGCCATCGGCTTCCCACCACGCTGAGTACTGTACTTTCGCCAGCGCTGCCTTCGCCGTACCTGCGTGTCGCCTGCGAAAGCCTGCTCTACCTAGGCCTAGGGCCTAGGGCTTCAGGAACGAAACCCTCCTCTGCCATCCTCCCCTCTCTATCCATTTGGGATTCATTGCTCGACACTAGAAATAATATTATCTTCAACAAGACGCATGTGTTACATCAAACCAAAAGACCAATTCAATTCTTTTTTATGCTCTTTCAAACTTGAAAGGTTCATTTGAGTTTCAGGTTTATGCATGCAACTTCACCATATTATTTCATTCATAAGATTTTCATGGTGTAAATATTAAGTTACAACGACCCATGCACTTTCATTGGATGGATACTTGTAAAAAAATTCACTTGGTTCGAAGGTACAAAAGAGGTATAAGCAGCAAGTTCATTGTTATGCCTTTTAGGCCTATTGGTTATGTAACTGTTGTACTCATGCGTCATTATGTTTTACATGAAAGTTATGTTCAGAAAATTTCATATTTTCAAGATGTACAATTGGGCTTGAGTCATGTAAACCAAGTAGTGAAATTTGTCATCCATTTGCATTATATTTTGTTATGTCATCTTGGTAAGAAGGATGTTTCTTTTGATGGAGACATGGACAAAACCATGTGTTTCCATGAACAACTGAAAATGGTGCAACAAACAGTGAAAAATCAACTTAAAAAGTGCAAAGACAAGTACAGGTATAGAACGAGGTCCTCAAGGCAAATGAATGTTGATTTCCTTAGATAGGAGATCAAAGAAACAAATTCGTCAAAAGTCAATTGGATTGAGCTTGGAAAGGTGATGGGGTTGTACCCTCATCTACTTTTCAGATGATAGTATCTTTTGGGGTCCAAAAGGCTTCTAGTGGGGAGGAATGATCAGGTGTTCAGTATTTAGCTCAAAAATCAAAGTTCTCAGATTGAATCGAAAACTATATGACTGTGTTTGTCTCGTCAATACGATCACAACGCAATTTGTTTCACTGAAAACAAAGTCTGAATGAAGCATAAAAGGCTTGTTGTTCGTTTTCCTAAATAGCTAAAAAAAATGTAGAATGGGACAAAATGATGACATGGCAGTCCAGTGAGCAAGGGGAATCTTCTTCAGTTTTCGCCCAATGGCGTTGTGACAAGTGTCACCTTCGGATTCACCAATTTGGCTCAGAGAAGGTGAAATTGCCTAGTTGGCTCCAAGGTGGAATTCAAATTTGTTTTTATTTAAATATTATTATATATTATATATAGTTATTATTTATATTATATAGTTTTTTAACTATATATATATATATATCTATATATATATATATATATATTAAACATTATTTATACAAATCCACATATTCCAAATTTTGTATTAATCCAAAGGCATCGAATTACATAAATGGTGCAACCTTTTATAAAGTCCGCATAAGTCCAAAGTTTGAATATCAAATGGCATATATATATTATGGTAAAAATATATATGGGTTGGGCGGAGGCAGGTTTGAACCCGTAACCTCCCTGACCCGAATTCCATGCTTTATCGTTGGACCACCAATAGAGGATTTGAAATACATAGCCATGAAATGATATTTAAATGTCACAGTTATGTCCGATGGCGGGGGTGGTAGGAGCCAACCTTGTGGGCTAGCCCCCACCCCATGTGACCGTGCACCAGAAAACCAAGGGCCATCGAATGGAAGTGCTTAGCGCTAATCATGTTTTATTAAACTAATTTTTGTTTATCATTTAATTAAACCGTTGATTAAGTTGGCGGCGCACCAAATTAGGCGGAAACTGTCAGATTTGGCGGACTTAATTGGAGTCTCTCCAAATTTAGCGGGGTTTCCTAGGAAAAAATTGAATGCAACATAACTTGAGCGATTTTCGACCAAATTGAGATTATAAAGAAGTGTTATTAGCTAATTTGGACCTTATGAACACATTGGTGCAAGTATCAGAAGCCATAAAGCTTTGTAAACAAATTTTTTTCCACATTGAGCTAATACAGAGGCCTAAGCCATGGAAGCTGGACCAAGGAGATGTAGCCCAGGAGGGGTGAACTCCCTCATCAAAACATTGTATTAATGTGTCTCTTTGATGGTTTGCTGCACTCTACATGTTTGTTGTTCATTATTAATTTTTGAAGCTATTTTGCTCATGAATGTCTTGTTAAACTTAAGGAAATTTACTTGTTTGTAAGCACCAACAACTAAGGAAACCTCAGCACAAAAAGCAAGAAGCAAACACATGTTTATAAATATGTAATTTTTATTAGCACAACAAAACTAATCATACAAAAACATATCATAGGGTTAGCTCTAGGACTTAGGTAATGAGGTGAGTAGTTAGCACAACAAAACTAATCATACAAAAACATATCATAGGGTTAGCTCTAGGACTTAGGTAATGAGGTGAGTAGGGGTAAGGAAGGCTAGGGGAAATGTGTTTGAGTGTGGGGAAAGGGTAAAATGAGTAGGGAACTAGGTTTTTCTATTTGCAAACTAAACAAGAGTGCTAAACCACAAAAATGTAGCGTGAACCCTAGGAGAGGGTTCCCCACTGAAATGTGAAACAACTGATGAAAGGAGGTACTGAGAGGATTTGAATTACTTGTATGAATGATGATGGAACCCTTGTTTGCAAAAGAAACCCCCGGTAGGTGCCCCTTTGCTCCCAAAATTGAAAAACACTACGAATTGGACAAAACACAACATGGAGGAGAAACATTGCCTTGGAGGGTGTAGTTCAATGCTGAAATGACTTGGATGGAATCCAATGATAATTTGGAGCTCAATACAACTTAAATGAGTGATAGGAATGTTTAAATGATCCTTTATAAACTCAAAATCACTTTTTTGGCATATGCCATGGCATGACATCATACTTCATCATAAGACCAAATATCATGTGATTGCAGTGATATCTTTATGAAATGAAAAGTTACCTTTACCTTTATTTCATTAGCTTCCTAAGATGCTAACTCCCTTTATATGAGGACTCAAGATAATTGACATGGATATTTTTTTCTTAAATTTGACATAGTGATGAAAAAACAGGTGAAGACCTAGACCAAAACTCATATGTAGACATTTTAATTGATCCATCATCAAAACCACCTGAAAAAAGACATGACCATGATGAATGATGATAACCATGAATACTGAAGGAAGTAGCACTTGCCTAGACACACCAACAAATGATCAAATTTTTATTTGAAGACCTACTGAAACCATAAAAAATTGACCTAAGACCCTAGAAAAAAAAAAAAATTGAAAGAGAATATTTGATCACTGGTGACCGACATGACTAACAGGCACTAACATTGGCTCCATCAAGGGATGGCGGCTCCTTTAGGAGGTGTCAAGAACACCATAGACCAGGTAGCCTCATCCATTGGGCATGGAGTCGTATATAAAAACCTGACACTCAAATCAAACTGAAAACTAAACTGTACACCGTCAACTGCAAAATGACACTAAAAAAGATGCTCAAAATGTTGAGCTTATTCATCACACCTTACCTACATTAATTGATCCATAAGCTGCTCACTCAAATGATATGGAATTTCCAATAAAGCCAACAAAGGAGATGGCCACTCACTGAAATTTTGCTTACATCATCTATAAGCAGGCATAATGATGTACATGTAGGCAACTCACAATGAAAACTGAAACCAATATTTATGCTGACAAACAAAACAACGCTCACCTTCTCCCATGCTTGCAAAAGACTGCCCAAGGGGTCTTGAAAATCATGAAACATTTCCTCTTTTGATGATTGCAACAAATAACCAAAAGGATCTTCAAATGGAGGATCTGACAAGTTACACTTCCTTTCTAGGCAGTCTTCATACAATGGTTTCGAATTTTCATTTGCATCATTGCTTTCCTGGAACTTCAACTTAAAATTGTCATAATAAGGCAACAATACTTCTAGTGACCTTTGTGATGAACGTGATGTGATTGCTGATGAACAAGACAACAATGTTGTTTGCTGAGCTAAATCTCCCTTACACCTGTTTTCAGGCTCATAAAAACCAAAGGAGGACCACCCTGACTACAAAACTCATCCAAATAATTGCCTACTGGATCACTGCAAATATGAGGAAGTTGTTGTAACCTGTTGTGGATCGGTTCTGATGAAATTGCATGATCTTGTATAAGCTCTTCATGTTCCACACTTTTAGCTACATTTTCAAACTGAATGTTGCTTGGTAACTGTGATTGCAGACTGAAAAATGACTCTATATTACAAACAACATTCTCAACAATTTCAGGAGAAGGTTGCCAACTGCTGTCAACTTGCTTATTTGCTTCCTTGGCAACCTTATAGTTTTCTCTTATTTTTGCAAATGAGGAGAAACACAAGGGTAAGAAGTCGATATCAAGAAGTTCATTGTCTTCTACATGCTCAATATCAAAACTGAAGGACTGCTGATTTCTAATCTTGGGAAAGTTTTCTCTCAGAATTTGACATGAAGTGAAACACAAGGGCAAAGACCTTTCACTTACTCTGAAATTTTCTGCATTTTCTTCATTGTTGTCATGATTGATATGCACAGGCTGAGTGCTATATTTGTGTTGTTGTAATTGAACTTCCTCCTCCCAAAAACATGTCGTTGATTGCCTTGAAGAGTCAGCCTCTATTTCGACAACATAATCATCATCATACTAATCATACTTGGGTAAATCATCATTATAAGGAATTTCATCAAGCATACACATTAGATCAGCAGATTGCTTCTACATGGGTTGATCTACAAATCCATTTTCATGACTGTCCATAAATGAATACAAAAAATAATCATTTTTTGATCTATGGTAACTGGGATTAGTAGCAAAATGATTAGGACTAGTAACCTCTTCTTCTTCTGCAATAAGTGGGACATGGTGTCTTTGAACAACAAGTTCATCTCTCATGGTGATCTTTTGCATCATGTCTTCCATTTTTCTTACCAAAATGTCTAGCTTCACTTCTGAAGATGTCAGGCATTCCTTCTCTATGTTCTCCCTCTCTTCTTCCTTCAACTTTGACTGATTCACCAACAAATTAGCTTCCACATCTATTGCAATGTCTTGCATTTCTTCAAGTGTTGTAGTGTTCCTTTCTCTCAATTGAAACACCATTTCCAGATCAAAGGCATCCAGGTAGTGTAAGAGAGCTAAACCGGGAGGCAGTTTTATATCAGCAAGCATTGAATGGTATACTTGATTGAATCTAGCTGAAAAGTGTTGCACTGTTTCTCCTGGTTGTCTTTCCAAATGATTATATTCTTCTAAAATCAGAAAAGGATTCCTCTTGATCACCCATTTATCAAGGAAGACTTTCACAAACTGATGGAAATTGAAAATTCTTGCAGCTGGCAAGTTTTTGAACCATTTCTTAGCTTCACCTTGCAAAGATAAAGCAAAAATCCTGATACTGACATCATCTTCTTCAACCTCAAAAAGGTCGAGAAATTTTTCAAAATTCTGAATGTGTTTTTCAGCAGTGATGTTACCATATTCTCCATCAAACCTAGGAAGATATTTGTAATAATTTTTAGGGAAATCATGGAGTATAGGAGGTAAGATGAGTGGCTTGTATCTATCTGGAATTTTACAAGGTGTAGGAGTATGTACAAAAGTTGTAGGATTAGTCTTGATGTCTTGAGGCTCATCAAGTTGAAGATGGTCAACATAAGATTCGGAAGAAGGGTCTTGATCAAAATCAAAATTTGTATTCACAATCTTCAAAGGAAAGGAATCAAATGTGGGTCTAGGATCTTTTCTCAAATACAATATACTCTGGAAAACCTTCTTGACATTCTCAGGAAAAGAGAAGAAATAATTTACAATAAAGAACATGAAGTCTTGGATGAAATTCCAACTTGAATACCTGATCTTCCCATATTGTCCTTTCATTTTTTTGTTGGTAAGGTTCGTCCTCTAGTGGAGTCTTTGGATCTGATCTCGAAACTGATTTGGGGTTGCCAGGTGAATGATTTCAGCCTTCCTGAATCTGATCACTGTCCATCATGAACAATCAAATCTGAACTTTGATGATCTTACTCGGAGAAGATGAAACCTTTCGTTCCCTGGAAACGACGCCAAAATGTTATCATCCACAATATCCCAAGGCTGAGAAAGGAGACCGAAGGAGGTAACCTCATAACACTTAGGGTTTAGCAGCTAGCCCTGCCAAACAAAAGAGGGATTTCTCTATGAGCTCACAACCAGTGATGAATGGAGTGGGAAAAAGATATTAGGCTAGATATGTTCAGTGCTAGGGTTTTGAATATTTTAGGGTTTTGTTGGATCATTAGTGAAAATCAGGGAACTAGGTTAAAGGATCAAAGGTTTCAGCTGTAAGAGATATAAAGGAGAAGGGTAGGTATGCCTTTGTGATATTTTTGGGTTTTTTCGATGTAGTGTAGGGTGGAAAATAAAAGATCAAAATGATCATGTCAAGTATGAATTCATTTATTAGAAGATAAGTGACATAAACATGAAGTTCCTAAGAAAAAAAAGCTTAAATTTAAGAATTATGTTTATAACCTCTTAGGAAAATCACTGAAAAGCAAAGACATGGAAATAATATGGAATTATCATTCATATAAAACTACAACAAAGAGAAAACATTATCAGAAACTCACAACACAAGAATTCTTGAATAATAGCTGCAATTGTCCTTTGATTTCCTGTAAAAAGTGATGAAGTACAAGCTCCAAGAGTTCCACTCACTCATGTCCAACCTTGAGTTTGACTGAAAAGTAGATACATGTAGACTAAAAAACCATCTTCCCCTCAATCAAGTGTCGATATCCTCAATATAGAATCTGTTTACACAAATTTCTCCAACAAATCCTAATGACTAGGGAGGTTAAAACAAACTCCCAAATTGGCCTTAAACTAATTCATTTGACCATGAACACCTTTACAAGCATGAATCTAGTCTTTTCTTACCATAGCAAGCATAATTACTTCAAAAATAAGTAATTACATCAAGAAAACTCAAAACTAGCTTAGCAAACTGAGAAAAGTGACTTCCAAGCAAAAACATAACGAAACTGGCAAAAAACGTAGTCTGCAACTTGCAAGTGACTTTTGGAGGGGTTCATGTGATCAAAATAAGGATCTTGATGGCTCATTGGAAATCTATGGATGTATAGTTATCATTTGACTCAACAAGAAAGTCATTTGGACACTCCATGACATATAAAAATGAATTTTCCCAAGACTACTCCCAGAAATGCAGCAAAAACGCAACGCCATTTTGCAGGGCATGTTATACTACCTTTCTGAGCTCGAAATGCAGATCTAAAGGTACAATTGGAAATCTTAGGATGTCTAGTTATCAATAGAGTACTTAAGCATGCAAAATCGCCTCTCGAGGATTGAGAATAATGCATTCTCTCAAGATCACTCAAGAAGTGCAACAACTCCCATGTAGCAACTGTATTTTGGGCATTTCTCCCAAATCATAGCACCTGTGTATAAACTGAAGGAGGTTGTTGTTCCTTGGTCTATGATTGACTAAAAATCTTTCACTTTTGTAAAATTAATCTCCATTTGATCAAGAACATATTTTGAAGCAAAATTGTCCCTATGTGTAACAAATGATCTGTCTCTTGGACTCTTTTCTTGGGAAATAGTAGAGATATGATGTTATGTACTAAAATGGGCTCATACCTGGAAATTTTCCCTCCTTTATACTTCCTCTGATCAGTGGGTGTGGTCTCTGCATCCATTATGTAACCCTAGCTCACTAGGAAAGGGAATTAGGGTTTAGTGCTAGAAAACAGGGGATTTAGGGTAGTTTTAGGAATGAAGGGAGATGAAGAGGTTAGGGGGCTCCTAAATTCTTGGGAAAATTTAGTGGGGTAGGGATAGATGTTAGGGAGTGTAGGGAAGTTAAATTTTAGGGAATGGGTGAGGGGAAAGGGTGCAAAAGTGGAAAAAACAGTCCTAGCCTAGGAAAGTGTCAAAAGTGTAGCAATAGGCTAGGGTTTGTGGGAAAGTAAAGGAAATGAGGGGAATGGGCATGGGAAAATCTTAGGGGAGGATTTAGGAGGTAGTTAGATGTATTGGGAGGCTTAGGGAAGTGAAAAATCACATAGGGAGTGTAGGGATAGGTGGTAGGAATTTAAACACAATCCTAACCCTAATTTATGCCAAAAAAGCAGTGTGAGGACTAGGGTTAGCTCTAAGACTTAGGTAATGATTTGAGTAGGGGTAAGGAAGGCTAGGGGAAATGTGTTTGAGTGTGGGGAAATGGTAAAATGAGTAGGGAACTAGGGTTTTCTATTTGCAAACTAAACAAGAGTGTGAAACCACAAAAAGTAGCGTGAACCCTAAACCCTAAGAGAGGTTCCCCACTGAAATGTGAAACAACTGATGAAAGGAGGTACTCAGAGGCTTTGAATTACTTGTATGAATGATGTTGGAACCCTTTTTTGCAAAATAAATCCTTGGCAACTGCCCCTACGCTTCCAAAACTGAAAAATGCAGCGAATTGGACAAAATGCAACGTGGATGTAAAAAACATAGCGTGGAGGAGAAAAATCACCTTGGAGGTTGTAGTTCAATGTTGAAATGACTTGGATGGCATCCAATGATAATTTGGAGCACAATACAACTAAAATGAGTGATTGGGATGTTTGAATGATCCTTTATAAACTCAAAATCACTTTTTTGGCATATGTCATGGCATGACATCATACTTCATCTTAAGACCAAATATGATGTGATTGCAGCAATATATTTATGAACTGAAGAATTACCTTTACCTTTATTTCATTAGCTTCCTAAGATGCTAACTCCCTTTATATGAGGACTCAAGACAATTGACATGGCTCTTTTTTCTTAAATTTGAAATAGTGATGACAAAATAGGTGAAGACCTAGACCAAAACTCATATGAAGACATTTTAACTGATCCATCATCAAAACCACTTGAAAAAAGACATGACCATGATGAATGATGATAACCATGAATATTGAAGGGAGTAGCACTGACCTAGACACACCAACCAATGATCAAATTTTTATTTGAAGACCTACTAAAACTATAAAAATTTGACCTAAGACCCTAGCAAAAAAAAACTTTGAAAGAGCATATTTGATCATTAGTGACTGACATGACTGACAGGCACTAACAGAGTGAGTGAATTTAGATTTATTGAATAAAGATGAAAGAGGGTATTTATAAATAATTATTAATGTGAAACTATATTGTAGGAAATTTTGGATCAAGATTATTTATATGTCAGTATTTGTCCTAATATTGTATAAGATTTTTTTTGTTTGCTTGTTAACAAAAACAAAGTTATATAAAAGGATGCACATAAAAGTTATATAAATTCAGGTAGAAATATTGGGTAAAGTTGGGGGAGGGGGAGATTGCCAATGATTATTATGTGAAAAAATGTTGTAGGAAAGTTTGGATTAAGATTATTTACATGTTGGTAGTAGTCATAATATTGCATAAAATATTTTTAAAGGATTTTTTATTATTAATAAAAATAACATTTACAAGTGATTTGATGCATTTTTGATGTGCCATTCTTCACAACCATCATATTGTAATGGATCATGTTTTGTAAATTTGGATGCACAATTAATATCCTTTATTTCTCTTTCAAAAACATTGTTTCTACTATTTGTTTGGAGCATAGACAAATATGAGCCAATTTGGAGGTTCATTCCAAGTGTTTGGTTAACTTGTGTTACTAGTTTCAAGTGCAGACAAAACTTTTCAAGTTGGAATGTATTTCCGGTATTTAGTTAGTGTACATCCCTTGGTTTGCATTATATTATATTGAAGCCTTCATTGTTAGGGTGCATGGCATCCATTTGCCTTTATTCTATTAAAATTGTGTTTTTGTTTAACTTTCCCTATGTATTTAGTAACAACAATTCAACCATAATGAAACTTACAATCTTTGTTTTTAGGTAGGGAGCTTAATGACATCATTTCACTTCTATTTTTGAGTATGTAAATGACTCTATTAATGGGAAACTAGGTTTGCAACCACCAATGTTTGTTTTATCTAAAAATTTCATTATAGATGTTATTGTAGAATACAATTTGTGTCTCCATTATAGTGGCTTGTGTATCTCTATTTTCACCATCCCTCGTGGAGCATAATTTAGGGAAGAAACTATCAATACCTAGATATGAATATGTTTCTCATGCATTTTTAATTGAATACATATTAGCTTTGGGGTTAAAAGACAACGTTGATATGATATTATTTCAACATTTACTGTCAAAATTAGTGTTTTCAATAAATTAACCTTTTCAATTATTATTTAAACATTGTCATAATATTTTAAACATTGATATATCAAGATCCTTGATAATCATTGATATATCTACATTTTGTGTGTTAGGTATGTTGATGGGTTTATGGTTTTTTTCTCCCAGGGAAAAACTATAATTTTATTTAAAAAGGATATAAAAGGACATTTTTCAGAAGCATATCACGCATTCTTGTATACATCTGATTATGAGACAATATAGATGGTTCTAAGCTAGTTACGGTTAGGGAGCTTTCCACAAGCTTCCATGCTTACATTAAAAAAAACTTTTACAAGTGACAACTTGTGTTTCTTAAAATACATTGTTGTTCTGTATACACACTAAGAAAAAAACTAAGAACTATGTGTCTCTAAAAGCCTTCAAAAATGATTTCAGACTGGAGCATATTGAGTAAACAATGGGTCAACCTCTGTGAATGATCTGTGGTAAAATTTGTAGTGTTCTTCTTCTCTTGTTTTGATGAAGTGCCACTACCCAAAATCTAGTCTAATACCTTCTTTAGACAATGTATCTATAGACCTGTTATGCTCCCTGTAAACATGGCAACAACTAAAATGATCAAAATTATCGTTGACACGAAGAACTTCCTCCAAAAGAGGTAAAAAAAATTCATTGTGACACCTATGTGCCCCTTTTACCTAGTGAATGACAAGCATTGAGTCGCCAAAAATCTATATGGATCCACATCCTTTTACTTTTTAAAAGAGTAAGAGTAGTTTCAGAGTCATAACTTCAACAAAATTGGTTGTGCCTATTTCCAAACCCATTTTTATCGAGAAAAATGTGTCTTAGAAAAGTGAAAGATAACACCCCCACCACAGATATTTTACTCACCTTTAGAGGCCCCATCAGAAAAGGCCCAAGGTCAAGTTTTGTCGATGTCATTAGGAGAGATAATTCAACTGGTGGGGGTCTTATCCTCGCTTAGAGGTAGAAGGGAGGAGATTGCTAAAATTTTAGCATCAGTTCTTTAAGGGGAACAATAAGAATATTGAATATTGCTTTATTATAGGCTAAATAAACGCCCCAAAAAATTAAGAATAGTAGGTTCGTATACCTTCTCATATCTCAATTATCGAACCATGAATGCAAAGCTTCCTCCATACTCCCCCCTTGCCAAACAATTGTTAATCCTAATTGGGCTGAGGAAGTTTTCCATACACATTTTGTAAACAAGTAATCAATAAATATATGGTTCATAGTCTCCTCTGATTTGCATATAACACACCCTATATTTGCACATAGCACGCAAGCTAGGGCCCTCTAGATGTATTTTACACATATTATCATATGTTGGGACCTTATTTTCTAAAAGGAACCACATGAATAATCTTGATTTAACATGACATTTTAATTTCCAAGGATATTTCCACCACCGCACTTGTTCTTCCTGAAGCTGCTTCAAAATTAAATGAAGGTAGCCCAATTTTAGTGTAATATCCAATGGGGGGTACTTCCCATGGATGTTCATCCTCCCTTTATGTTAAGTAGATGTGGGTTGAATATAAAGATGAAAGAAAACGTTCCCAAGCTTCTATATAAGCCACAAGGATATCCATATGCTCTGTTGAGAATCAACCTTGTGTCCATATGGTGGTAATGGTTGGGTCTGCTATTTATTTTAGAAAAATGAAGCTGCTATCATTTAGGAAGGCCACTAGGTCCCTTGGAAGTCAATAGGATTCTCCACAATCAATCTAAGAGTCCATGCCAATTCTAACTTGACGCCATTGCCAATTCTCCAAGGAAAACAATCGTCAATGAGCTGAAAATATTTTAACACAACCTTCCATATAACATATACATTTGAGCACAAATTATTAGGGGTACTAATCCAATATTCAATATTCATATGTACTACTAAAGTCCATAAACTATGAGGGATGAGAAGCATCCATCCAACTTTAGCCACCAGGTCTTTGGAAAATAATGGGATGTTCTTTAATCCCCATCCTCCCCAAGCCTTTGGAGTAGATATTCTTTCCCATTTTACCCATGGCATAACAAATTGATCATGAGATCTCATGCATAGAAATCCCAAACATAATTTGTGCATATTTTCCAAAATTCCTTTGGGAATCCAAGATAGGGACATCCAATACTAATAAGCATAAGATGAAATTTTTGGGAAAAACATCTCAAGCACCACACTTTTAACCTTTTTTCTAACTTTGCAATCAACAATTGTCAGTGTCCTTCCCAATAATAATTTGGCTTTAAATGGAAACCCATGTATTTTAGGCCTTAATAAAAGAGTGTTAGTATCTTGAATTTAGTAAGCATAGTCATCTTCTAATGCAAAGAACAAAGCGTCTATTTGGAAAAGTTTATTTGCATACCCATGGCCATAGGTAACCCACCTACGGATCACCAATATGGGTCATTCCAAAAAAATGTAAAATTATGAAATAAGAAATACATAGCAAAACAGAAAAGAATATAAATATAAATTACCTTTGCAAATGAGAAAATTTTAAATGCATTCTAGCCATTTATATAATCATTTTAAAATATTTTATTATATATATTAATGAATACATATAACATCTAATATTCAATAATACATATGGCATATGTGAGAACTTTATCTCAATGCATCACAACATTATCATTGCCTCAAACAAATCAATTTATATGACCAAATATTCATAAATATATAATTATGAACCATTATTACATAAACAAAAACCATTATATCAAATTCTATTTATATGTTTGTCCCATTATGTACATGTTTTTCATTAGTATCACATTTTATGTAAAATACTATTAATATTAGGTGTCTTTTACAAAGTTTACACTAACAAAATATTTTAAAAATCATTATATCAAATTCTATTTATATGTTTGTCCCATTATGTACATGTTTTTCATTAGTATCACATTTTAGGTAAAATAGTATTAATATTAGGTGTCTTTGATAAAGTTTACACTAACAAAATCTTTTAAAGTTCTCAAGAATGATGAATTGAATCTTTTTGTACCTGGCATTTACTACTTTATAAATATGTTGAATATATATTCTTTTTGTATTACTATGTTGTCCAACTCAATTATACTTCTATGGTCTCTCGTAACCCTTCAAATTTGGATAATATGTACATTACTTACAATTATTCATTCATGACAATGCTTGAAGTTTGTTTAAGCTTTCGATATATTCCTTTTATGTCTTTGTCAGTGATAAATTGTCCAGTCCATTCCTTAACTATCCTAAAGATTCAATCCATTCTGTGGATAGTTAATTTAAATTTCTTAAAAAGAGAAATTATAAAAATATATTATTAAGTAAACCAATCATGTGTTATTAAGGTTGAGTTCTAATATAAGAAGATATGTATGATGTTATATTTGGAACTTTCTGATCGTGAATTAATGTGCATGAGTTTTTCCATGTATTGTTATCAGCAGTTAATTTTTCTTTAATAGATATTAATTTTTTATATATTTATATAAGAAAAATGGTTAAAATAAAATATTTGAATCTTGTGTATAAAAAAATATTCAATGTAAATTATTAATAAAATATTTTAATAAGAATTAATATTGATATATATTTAAAAATATATTATTAATAATAAAAAATTATTATAATTTAGGAGATAAAATGTTTAGTTGTAAATATGAGGTAAAATATTTAATTGACAATATGTATATATTATATTTTATTTTAAAAAAATAATGTATATATCATGAAAAAATAAGTTTTATGGTTAAAACATTTATTTGGACCTATATATATTATATACAATATTTAAACATACAACTTAAATAATGAAAAATTACACATTGTCTTTTACACTTTAAAAAAATTTACATTTGAAAAAAATTGATTCCTCTCACCTTATATTAAATATGTACTTAAATAAATCTATATTGATTAAGTCACAAATATCTACTAACATTAACTTGTGAATTGTCAATACTAATTTCACCTAACTTTCTACTAAAAAATACTAAGTAAATCATAAAAAAGTAAATCATAAAAATACGTAATAACTCTCTTATGAGCCCAATAAGCCTCTTGCCCTATGAAAATATATAGAGTAAAACTTGCCAATACAATAACAGGATCATGTTGATCACCTATCACTAGGCAGGATATTATCAAGGTATTTAATCTGCGAATAGAGCCCAACTCCCCTTCCATGGGAGACTTTGACTTCCTCCTCTATTTAGAGGGAGTTAGGTAGAAGTTGATGAAGGTAGCTAGGTAAGTAAGGGTGGGTAGAGGTTGTTAGATAGAGGTAAGTTTATATGTTTGAAAGGTTTGGTTTTTTCTAAAACCAAGATTTTAGGTTTGGTTATTTTTTTAAACGGTAATTAAAGGGAAGAGTTGGTTTTATTATTATTACATATTGGTGTATAATATTTACTTATTATTGATGTAGTAGTTTATTTAAGTGATTTTTTTAAAAAAATTATACAATTTGGTTCAAAATTTGGTAAAAAATTAAGAAAATTATAAGTTGTGGTAAAAATTAAAAAAATTATAATTTTAAATTGTTGAGTTTGCAATTTAATATTTAATAGTTTTTTAAGAAGCAAATTTATTTCTATATTTAAAAAATACAATTTAAAAAATGAAACATTATAATCTTACTCAAAATCACATTATCATATGAAAAATAAAATTCCCTCATTCTCCTAATAATATTCACGTGCTTATCAACATAAAATTACATGAAACCATTTTTAATAAATAATTAAATAATATAATTATTTCTTATAAAATTAATTTAACTATAAAATTAAAATTGAAAGTTTATACATTAAATTATAATTTTAAAATATTTTTCTTAATATCCATCTTCCAAAAGGATGATTTTGAAATGTTTTATTAATCTTTTCTAAATATAAAAATAAAATTTTAAAAATTCTCTTAATTTTTTATAATTCAAATTTTAATCTTAATAAAGGTTAGTTATTATTATGAATTTATAGTTTTTAACAATGTTAAATTTTTTAAATGGAGTTGCTTTTAGTGCGATTTTTTATAGGTTTTTTGGTGGAAAAATTTGAGGTAAAATCTTTATTTGTGTTATTTAAACTAGTTTTTTTTACTGTATATATGGATTCATCGCCCTAAAAAACCCTAGGGAGCACTTAGATTGTGCGGGGTTACCCATCAAGCTTGTGATTTCAATAAATTCCTACCGGATTTTAAAGACATTAGACCAGAAAAAACCCACGGAAAAGCTTCTAGAAAATCTCCCTAAAGACAACTCGTTTTTGGACGTTTTTAAAACATATTTTTTTAAATTATATTTCTTTAATTTTTAATTTTTAAAATTAATTAAATAACTAATAACATTTTTTTAAATATAGGAAATTTTGTATAAATTGAAAATGTCGAATTTAATGAAGGTCAATATATTCTGAAAATGTTTTTGTTTAGTTAAGAGCTCGTCTTTCTTGAACGTAAGGAAATAAGTTCATGACTCGAGACCCAAACTCTATCCCCTTACAAACTGCCAACAAATAATTCCGATAACTTAATTTTCTTTAAATAATAATGAATAAACATGCATTTTCAAATAACAATCCATAATAATTATCTCATTACTAATTTAACAATTAATATATATATAACTAACTACCCAAAAAAATCTTGAAACAATGGAACAATTTTATAATTGGATGTTTTCCCACTGCTCTGAAGTTCCTAGACGATCTCGGTTCGGTCCTGGCCAAGCAATTTCCGAACCCCTGCCATAAGACCAGTTCCGAGTGGATGTGGAACAATTTCATAATTAGAAAAGAGTAAAAACAAACCTTTTCATATAATTGAGTAGCGCGCCAAAAAATTCTTTGAAATAGTGTAGCGATTTTAGAATTAAAAAAGAAAAAGAAAAAAGAATAAGGTGAAAATAACTTTTTCATATAATTGAGCATCTACTTTTTATTTAAAAAATTAACCAAGTGGGATTGATTAGAAGATGTTTTATATTATTAATTTTAGAATTTTTATAAAAGGTAACAATGATAAATATTTTTTTTAATAATAAAATTTGTTGTTTTGTGGATTTTAAATAAATGGTGGTTGAATGTTTTGTTAAGATATTTTTTATGTAAAAATATTAATTTAATTTCTTGTTTAAATTAAAATGATATATTAAATTTAAACAAAAATAATATATTAAACATGATAAAAAAGATATAATTCTATCAAACTTCAAAAAAAAATATTACTTTATTTCTCTACACAATTCTACAAAATGAAAGTCACCTTTCCTCTTTTTATTTATAAATTAAAACTAAAAGAAATGGTAAAAATTTATGTGTGGGTCACTCTATAAAATGAAAGTCACCTTTCCTCTTTTTATTTATAAATTAAAAGTAAAAGAAATGGTAAAAATTTATGTGTGGGTCACTCTAAAAATACAGTTATTCCCCTGTCCCACCATTAGTGCGGGTGAGCTGGTCGGTGATGTGACATCAACGTTAACTATCAATTTTAGGCACTGTGAATCTCTGTTACCTTTATCGCCAGCGAGGATTTGGGGTCAGTTTATATTGTGTCGAACCAGACTTCGACCTGCAGACCTGTGACATTTAATTTTTAACATTTCTAACAGATGGCCGATTTCCCTGGCGCGCCCTGTAATTACGACTGATATGGAGTTATGGAGTACCAGAACAGCGGATATGGGGAGCTGGATGCGGGTCTTCCGAAAAATGTAGTGGAGAAACTTGTGGCATGGCTGAAGGTCCATTTAATTTCTTCTATGCAGAATCATTTCGGCGAAATTGTGAGGGATGTGATCTCTTCCCCGGGCTTCAATGACAGTGTAAATGATTACTGCGAGTTTGTTTTAGATCAAGCCGTTGCTTACATTCCAGAATTGAAAGCAGCCATGTTTATACCTGGAGCCAGGCATCAGCTCTTAAATTTGATGAAAGGTATGGTAAAGGAGTCGCTGGTTTTGCTTCTGGTCGGGAGCGGAGAACATTATAAAGAAGCCAAAGCTTTCGTGGATCTGTATGTTTCGCATACAGTTTAGACAGAAGAAAGAGTTCGGGAACTGGTAAGGCAAAATGCCATTAGGTTTTCAGAGTAATTTCTGGTACGAGCTGGTGGTTTAAGCGAATGAAAGAAGGCCAAAACAGCCTAGCAGATGTATTGTGTAGTTTAGCTGTACAGAAGCTAATCATCTGTGTTTGTGCACTGCAACCTGTATGCCTGTATGTGAGCACAAAGATTGTATCTATGCATTAGCTATCCATGTGTATTTACTTGGCTCTGGTGATTGAATTTTGGGTTAGTTTCTTCAGATGGGGTACAGAGCGATGGTTTGTGCGTTTTTTTTGGTGATTGGAAAAATTACAAATTTCGGTGGTTGAAAGTACAATGTAAATTTGTTCTATGAAAATTGTTATGAAATCCATTGTTGGAGGCCTTATTGAAAAAAGAAAATCATTCCATAATTTAGAAGTAGAGTACAAATCGGATGGAAAGTCAAATTAATAAAGATTGTTATCTTTTTTTAAATCGCCAGTGATACTTAATTGTTAGAGGTAGAAACTTACAATATTTAGGTTTGAAATTGTTAAAGGTAAAAACTATATGTTTGAAATTGTTAGAGGTAGAAACTTACAATATTTATGTTTGAAATGATAAATTTTGAAAAATGATATTTGAATATTTGAAAAGGTAGATTTGAAGAATGATATATAAATGTAAATTTGATAAATGATATTGAAGATATTGTGTGTATCACGGATAATATTTTATTGTTAGAAGTAGAAACTTACAATATTTATGCTTGATGCTTGAAATGATAGATTTTGAAAAATGATATTTAAATATTTGAAATAGTAGATTTGAAGAATGATATATAAATGTAAATTTGATAAATGATATTAAAGATATTGTCAAGTTTGTTTTTAAAAGGTTATAGGTTAAATCTAAAAAGATAAAATTAGATACATTTTAGTAATTAAATTATTATAGAAAGGAAAGTGTTTTGTCAAATTAATCAAATTATTATAGGGACACAAATATTTGTCAATTTTTTTTTCTAAGAAATTAACATAAGGTATACACCTTTATAAACTTTAATAATCATTAGGCTAAAGCTAATTCTTTATTTTATAAATAAAAAAAAAATCATATCAATTTAATATTTATTTTCAATATAAATCTTAAATTTAGAATGTTAATATTTATCAAATATTAAATAAATTTTCCAAATTAAACATGAAATAGCTTCATAGTACTTACTATTATGAAGTAGAAATAGCTTCATAGTATTTACAAAGAATTTTCACTGATCTCATATATCATTTTTGCTTTAATTCACAAATTGGTAATTTAATTTTGAAAACTCACACTGGATTATATGGTGATAGAGAGATGATAGTGTGAAAACAATGACTAACAATAAATTCATTTAAATTTATTTTAAATCAAAATTTAGATGGATATTGCTTTAGTTGGAAGGTGCAATGGTTTGAGAAAATTTTTAATTTGAAGAAAAAAAAAAAACAAACAAACAAACGCTCATTTTGCATTTAGCTGAGTAAGCTCCAAATTACATCCAAACCAATTTGTAAAAATGAAATCAAACTAGAGATAAAGAAATCTAAAATTAAAATTAAAATAATATAATATTAGAAAAAAAAAAAAATTACCATCACATAAAAAGTTTAAATACCAATTACATTTCCATTTTAGAATGGAAACATATAAGAATAAAAATCAAACTAATCAGAGGGATTCAACCACCGTGATTGAATATACATTTCAGCAGAGAGGTAAATAAAAAATATCATTTGTTATAAATTTGTAAAATATTAAAAAAAGATAAATTTCATTTTATTTTTATTTTATGGTTTTATAAATTAGGTGTATTTAAAATTTTAATAGTTAGTTATTAGAAGTTATATAAATAAATGAATTTAGGTTTTTTTTTGAGTAAAAATGAAAAAATGGAAATTACAAATGTGAAACTATATTGTAGGAATGTTTAGATTAAGATTATTTATGTTGTTATAAGATTGTTACATTAGTTTGTTTTTTTTTTTTTTTTTTTTTTAAAATAAAAACAAAGTTATATAGAAAGATTTACATAAATTCCAATTGGGTAACTATGTAGACTAAGTGAGTTTAGAACTATTGGATAAAGTTGGGGAGAGGGAAATTGCCAATGATTATTATTGTGAAAAGATGTTGTAGAAAAGTTTGGATTAAGGTTATTTATATATTGGTAGTGGTCATAATATTGTATAAAACATCTTTAAATGATTTTTTTTTATTAATAAAAATAACATTTGCAAGTGGTAGTGATCTGATGCATTGTCATAATATTGTATAAAATATTTTTAATTATTAATAAAAATAACATTTGCAAAGGGTAGTGATTTGATGTATTTTTGATGTGCCAATCTTCACAACCATCATGTTGTAATGGATTATGTTTTGAAAATTTGAATGCACAATTAATATCTTTTATTTCTCTTTTAGAAACATTGTTTCTAATAGTAGTTTGGAGCATAGACAAATATGAGTCAATTTGGAGGTTCATTCCAAGTATTTGGTTAACTTGTGTTAGTAGTTTCAAGTGTAGACAAATATTTTCAAGTTGGGATTTATTTTAAGTATTTAGTTAGTGCACATCTCTTGGTTTGCATTGTATTATATTGAAGCCTTCATTGTTAGGGCTCGCCCACATACTTCCATTTGCTTTTATTCTATTAAAATTGTGTTCTTGTTCAACTTTCCCTATCTATTTAGAAACAACAGTTCAACCATAGTGAAACTTACAATCTTTGTCTTTAGGTAGGGAGCTCGATGATATCATTTCACTTCTATTTCTGAATATCTAAATGCCTCGATTTGGATTTGCAATCACCAACGTTTGTTTTATCTAAACATGTCACTGTAGTTTTTTTATTATCTAAAAATGTCACTGTAGTTTTTTTATTATCTAAAAATGCCACTATAGACATTAACGTAGAGCACAATTTGTGTCTCCATTCTAGGGGCTTGTGTATCTCTATTTTCACCATCCCTTGTTGAGCATAATTTAGGGAAGAAACTATCATAGTTGGTAATACGTAAATACGAATATGTTTCTCATGCATTTTTAGTTGGCTACATATTAGCTTTGGGGTAAAAATACAATGTTGATATGCCATTATTTCAACATTTACATGTCAAAATTAGTGTTTTCAACAAATTAACTTTTTCAATTTTATTTAAACATTGTCATAATCTTTTAAACATTGATATATCAAGATCCTTGATAATCATTGATATATCTACATTTTTTATGTTAAGTATGTTGATGGGTTTATGATTTTTTTCTCCCAGTGAAAAAATGTAATTTTACTTTAAAAAGATATAAAATTACATTTTTTAGATGCATATCATTGTACGCATTCTCATATACATATGATGATCAAACAATATAGATGGCTCTAAGCTAGTTACGCTTAGGGAGATTTCCACAAGCTTCCAAACTTACATTAATTTTTTTAACAAGTGACAGTGTTATTTTTAAAATACATCATTGTTCTATATAAACACTAAGCAAAAAACTAAGAACTGTGTGCCTCTAAGAGCCTTGAAAAATGATTCCAGAAACCTCTATGAATAATCAGTGGTAAAATTTGTAGTGTTCTTCTTCTCTTGTTTCGATGAAGTGCCACTGCCCAAAATCCAGTCAAATACCTTCTTTAGACAGTGTATCTGTAGACTTGTTATGTTCCCTGTAAACATGACAACAATTAAAATGATCAAAAGTATCTCTGATATGGAGAACTTCCTCCAAAGAGGTAAAAGTTTTTCATTGTGACACCTATGTGCCCCTTTTACCTAGTTAATGACAAGCATTGAGTCACAAAAAATATATATGGATCCACATCCTTTTTCTTTTGCAAAGAGTAAGAGTAGTTTCATAGTCATAAGTTCAACAAAATTGTTTTTTCCTATTTCCAAACCCATTTTTATAGAGAAAAAATGTGTCTTAGAAAAGTGAAAGATAACACCCCCACCACATATATTTTACTCACCTTGAGAGGCCCCATCAAAAAAGGCCCAAGGCCAAGTTTTGTCAATGTCATCAAGAGAGATAATTCGACTGGCATGAGTCTTATCCTTGAGAGGGAGAAGGGAGGATATTTCTAGACTTTGAGTATTAGTTCTTTAAGTGGAAGAAGAAGAATCTTAAAAATTTACTTTATTACAGGCTAACCAAACACCCCAAAAAATTAAGAATAGTAGATTCCTATACCTTCTTACATCTCGGTTATCAAACCATGAATGCCAAGCTTCCTCCATACTCCCCCCTTTCCAAACAATCGTTAATCCTAATTAGGCTCGACAAGTTGTCCATATACATTTTGTAAACAAGTAATCAATAAATAGATGGTCCTGTAGAGTCCTTTTTTCAGATGAAAGATTCTAAAAAAGTAGATTGACAGCCGCTTTCATCTCATTGAGACCTTTCCAACGATATAAAATTTTCCTCAATCCGACTTATGAATTGAAATATATGACCAAAGTTAGGTGCATTATAAACTTGCCACATCATTAATGTTTCCCACGTGCCAACCAGTTAACAACCTGCATGGTTCCTTACGTGGCTGCTCTGCCGCCATGGAAAACTCCACATGCATAGACACACTCCTTTGGGTAGTCAGAGGACAACCTAATCCGCAAATCCACAAAACTTAAATCTAACCAAGGCCCCTACCTCGACCTGGCCGACTAGCTCGACCCCCAACTTGGAGGTCTCATCCAACCATACCTTTGGGGCTAACTAGGTACCATACCTCAACTGGTCTGACTCGTGTCTAGCGGTCCTGCCCTACCACTTAGCCTGCACACCTTTGATCAGGCACGAACTCATCCTGAGTTTGACCTTTTCGACTGACTTGTCCAACCCCCAATCCGGTGGGTCCCACAAGTGACTTTAACTTATCTTTGCAAGTCTTCTACACTTAGAAAATTTTCCGATTTCCTTTTGAAATCACCTAGACCCGACACCTTCACAACTTGACCACCTAGTTAAACTTGAACTTCATGAGTTCGGGGATGAAGATCCACGAACCAACATGTTCGGATACATCAACTACATTTTGATTAATTACACAAAATGCTTGCTCTCAAAATCCACTGGAATGAGTGTAAACTCAACCATTAACTTTCATGGTACAAATACATGGAGAACATGCATCTAAGTGCACTTCTTAGACCCACAGGGAAAGCAATCCAATTTCCCAACCACAACATAATCAAGCATTTCTTTCCATGCAACACAACTCACATACACAAATTGATTAATGAAATCAACATAATTACATCCTAACCAACACATTCATCAAGTTAGGGAAATAAACATAGAGATATACCATCTCCTCATGAATTTATACAAGGAATCAACATCCAACCTCCACACAAGAATCCACATTCCCTATCAACAACATAGCATGTAACCAATTCAATAACATGTACATTTTATTCAAATATAAGAAGCATAAGTAAATACTTATTTTATACAACCAAATGAACAAGCAACTGAGATCGAGACTTTGAATCTCCACCCAACCTTAGACACACTACAACCAAGTGTTTCTTGTAGTCGTCACCCCCCAAGCCAGATTCCAGATATTGAGAACAAGTGCATAAGGGATCAACCAAATTTACGATCTGAAATAGGGACTCCAAAGGACCATCTATCTGTTGTAGAAACCCTAGAGTGTGGATTGTAAGGAACCCAATTTGAGCGAGATAGCTCCAGGAACTCTTCATCTTGTAACCATAACACATTGAATTTGATGGGGTTGGTTAGTTTCTTCCTAATACCTTTGATCTTGAGAAAAATAGGGAAGTGGTCCAACTCCCATCCACAACCCACCCCTTGACAGATCAAAGGTAGTCTTCTACCAACCTCTTGGACAACAGGAAATGATCTCATATTTTATCAATCTTGGCCTCCCCAACTTCTTGTTCCTCCATGTTGATTTCATCTTAATCGTTTCCACATCTAAGAGATTTTGAATTGTGAGTAGGTGGGAGGAAAAGTCCATGAGAGAGTCTGTCCTCGCATTTAATCCCTAGACTTTTGCAACACCCAAAGAAAATATTAAATCCCCTCTAGGGATCCAGTTTTTCGAAGACATGATAGAATTTCACAGTAGAGATTTCCAGAAAGGCTTCCTTTCTAGAGAAGATCCATTAACATTAAGAATTGTCAACTGCATCCTTAAGTCAATCAAGAAAACCTCAAGCCATAGAGTTGACTCAAAACCCCAAGAAGTTGGTTTATGCTTCAAGGATTCCAATCAATTTCCATAGCCCCGATCTACCATGAACATTTGAACAAACAAAGCTCCACAAAGATTCTAGAACTTTAGCAATTCCATCCTCATCTCCCAAAGTCTCTTGAAGAAGGAGAATATTCAAATGATATGTCTCTACTAAATTTTTAATTGCTAATTTTTTAAATAGGCTTGCTAAACCCCTATAGTTGAAAGATTGAATGATCACGAGGAAACTCCTCCTAAAACTTTCATTGCTCTAAGCGTGTTCCCATAAATGAAAAGTTGTTTACCAATGGCTAGATCTAGTTGGGCCTTATCATGGGCTTTGGTTAGGTGCAATTTCCTTCCTTGACCCTTCCCCTAAGGTGTAGATTTAAGAATTTGCTCCAATACACTCAGAAATACACCTGTGAAACCCTGAGAAAAGTAGGGATGAAGGTTATAAAGATGGGTTTGTTGAAAGAAATTGTCATTAATATCAAAAGGTGAATGGGCCATTGAGGAGTTTGGAAGTATCCCTAAGATGCCCCCGCATTTGCTTGTTGGTATTGGTGCAAAACCATCGCCATTTGGTTGCCCTCATCACACCATTTCATTTGATATTAAGGAAGGACAAAATATGCTATGATAGTGGATATGGAAAACTCGTTACTTGATGATAGTGAATCGTGTAGAGTTTTCCACGACACTTAAGAATCATGCTTATGTCTAAGATCATGATCACAAACACATTCAAATGCCACAACAAAAGCACTTTGCATAGTGTAAAACATATAGCAATGAATCAATCTCATGCACAAGACAATTTATAACACACAAATTATTATATTACAAATCTTAATACAGCAAACGTAGGGCTCTCGTACCAGGGATCATGGCCCTTATATATAACCCTAATACAAGGAAAACTAGGGCTTGAAGTCAACAACCTATGAATGCCAATCTTTCCCTGAACAAAGTACACTTGACTTACTTGCTAAAGGAGCACTCTATTCAAACCTTTCAATCCACGTACCTTGAACACATCTGGAAGGTCCTTTGCCACCTCTTCTGCTAATCTAGGGAATTTTAGACAACCCACACAACAGTGACAAAAATACCCTTTGTGATTGTACGTAGGGATTCCTAATAGCCATTAATAGTCTACACAGAACATTAATTTTAGGTCGTCCTCTTGATCACTTTCAACATAATTCTATTCTCTTCAAGAAAGTCCCAACACATCTGCCCTACATGCATCTTTGTTCATACTAGGAGATACACTTTGACCCACTTTCTCAATGTACTCAACTCCTTAATCCTATGACCCTAATCACAAATGTGCTCCACAAATGGATGTCATCTTCTAAGCCTACTTGGCCCTCTTGATGATGCACAAAGTCTAGGCCGCTTAGGGACAGAACCTCAGTGACTGATCTTGCGCATAAGAAGCCCTAAACTAGGGTACACAAGCTGTTTTCCTAAACCATTTAGGACAATCCTTAATACACCATCAGCTTCAAAATTTTTCTCTCCATGAAATTGTCCTCTTCCTTCATGTCATGACAACTCTCCTTATTGTCCCTTTCTTCGTCCTTTTGTCCACATAGAAAATAAGTTTCGACCCTCTCTTAAGAAGAGAAAACACATAAAAAACATGTGCAAAGGTGCCCAAAACTACGACTTCTTGACACAAAATTATTCCACTGTCTGTCACCCCTCTCTAAGGGTCTTGACCCTCTCCAGCGTGAACATAATTTCACAAACCTTGAAATAGAACTTTGATTGATCCTTCATGCATGGAAGTATCCCTGATCTATGGCATGAAGCACATAAGGAATATCCTCCAAACCCACGCACAATAGGCCTATGCAAGGGCACATAAACATAAACTTACATTATCCTTGGTTCTGGGCATTCTCGACCTTCATCACAACTATAAGACAAACCCCACATGCCCACACGTCACTTGTTTAAGGTTCTGCAACTCCTGAGGTATTTGGCCTCTTCTTGGACAATATATCATTTGAAAGAATGTGACTTGGATGTGTTCCAAATGATCTTCCTCTTCTCTCCTTATAGTTTTCCATGAGGATAACCACTAGCCCTCAAGGGGCACCTCTCAAGCCTAGCTGACTTGATTTTCTTTGGAAAACCCCGACTATCTCAAGGAAAAAGATTTATTTCATTTGATTAAGTCACCTCATGTTGCCTTAAGTCTTTCTTGGTCCATTAAAAATATAGCCTCGTACAAACAATGGATAAACAATTATTTCTTCACGCGCCCACAACTCACTTTTATGTACCAACTTATGCCAAACCCATTACCCTAGAATTGTGGGATTACCACCCAAGCTACACAAATCAACCGATGGTGCTGTGTCCCCATGGGTGTGTACGGGTAATGATCCATAATAAACTCAAGTATATAATCACCATTCACTACAAAGGACTCGCTGAAATACGATTGTCTACTCGATAGCGAAGACAAAGCCCGTCAATGGATCTTGATATGAATCAATTTACTAACCAGTATACCCAGCATCAGTAGAGGCGAAGGAGCAAGTGCCATAGGCCGTTGATGAAGTAGCATACCTGCAAGGAAAACTTGTAGAATCCGAGACAGTCTTGTCTCTGTTAATAGCCGTATTTTTTTAATGAATTAAACTTAGGTCGGCCCAGCAATTAAAACCTTCCAAATACCCGATAAATAAATCAACCCGTGGGCCTTCAAGGATGGATCGTAGCATCGATTATCAGAAAAAGGATTCCTCTGTTTATAACAGGCCGAGATTATATTGAAGTATCTATTGCAGGCCGAAACTCTTAAGAAAGTAGCTGATGTCTCAAACTCGTGAGATTAGATGGACGCTGCTCTCCCGAAACGCTTAATGAACAGACTCCTGGCGTGGCTCGACGCCAATTTAATTGCTTCTATGCAGAATCGTCTCGGGAAAGTTACAAGGGCCATGATCTCTTCTCCAGGCTTCAATGACGGTGTGAATGATTACTGCGCATGCTTTTGGATCAGGTGACATCTACCATACCAGAACTGAGAGCGGCCAATGACGCGAAGGCCTTTGTAGATTTGTATGTTACAGACACAGTTTAGCCAAAGAATTAAATGTTACAGGGGCTCGAGCTCTGAAACCTATTGTAATGTAGTGCTGTAAGCTGTTATTTGTCGTAAGCTGTTATCACAAATATGAGTGAATTCTAAGGTTCGTTCCAAGTATTTGGTTTGTTAATTTTTGTTGGTAGTTTCAAGTGTAGACAAATATCAGTTAGTGCATTGTATTATTTCAAAGCTTTTATGGTTAGGGCTTTCCCATATAATTTTGGTATCTATTTGTTTTTATTTTATTAAATCTGTGGATTTCTTTCTATTATTTTCTTAAACAAATAATTTTTGTTTTCAGGTTAAGGAGCTGGACAATATCGCTTTTTCCCTATTTCTGAGTATCTAAATCTCTCTATTAAAGGAAAAATGAGTTTGCAATCACCATATTCATTTTATTTAAAAAAATATGCATTTTATTTAAAAAAATTATCCTAGATATTAATATAGAGACACAATTTGTAATTCATAGTAGATATTAATATAGAGACACAATTTGTAATTTTTTATTTTTTTTTCCGAAAGTGGCAAAACCTATCAAACTCAGGTGTCAAACCAACAGTGAGGACAACCATCTCTGGCTGCTATCCGCGAATGTCGATTTGACTCATCACCGTTATCAAGGAAAACCACGCCACCTGTAATAACCCGCTGGTGGTCCGTAAGGGAGCAGGCTTTCACTCCTGCCAGATGCCTCTGGGTCTTGGGCCGTTAACCTGTTTCCTTACGTCCGAGGAAGACGAGCTCTTAGCCAAGCAGAAGCAGTGTTACGGCATACTCCAGGCCGACACAATTTGTAATTCATAGTAGATATTAATATAGAGACACTATTTGTAATTCATAATATAGAAGCATTAATATATTAATATAGATATTAATATACAAATATGTTTCTCATGCACTTTTAATTAACTACACTACTATATTTGGCGTTAAAAGACAATGTTGATAGGACATTGTTTCAACATTTACATGTGAAAATTAGTGTTTCCAACAAATCAACCTTTTCAATTATTATTTAAACATTGTCATCGTTTTTTAAACATTGATATATCAACATTCATGATAATCATTGATATCTCTCCATTTTGTTTGTTAGGCATGTTGATGGGTTTATGATATTAAGGTCTCTAAGAAACATTTTAAATGACATATCTAATGCCATTAAACCAATGTCTTAGGTTTGATTCCAAAGAAGGCATCAATATATTGGCATTTGTGAGTGTTTAGATATCTACATTTTTACTTTTGGATTGACAATTAGACATTGATATATTAACATTTAAGGGATGCATTTTATAGTTTAATCCCTAGCCCTCAATGCTTCATATTTATTATTTGAAAAACATTTATAGGGATGTGGAGTATATTTGTTAGCGATCTTGAGTTCAACCCTAATGTGATGATTTATCATCAATGTTGAATTATTATGGCCTTGATTTGACATTGTTTCCCAACTTGGACCCATTGCCATAAGTACCCCTCCTACAGACAATCAATATGGGTCATTCCAAAGGGAAATTTTGGAATTGTGAGATGAGAAATAAATAACAAAACACAAAGGAAAATAAATATAGATTACCTTTGGTGGTGAGAGAATTCTTCATTACATTTGTCTTTTATCTTTATTTTTAATAAAAATGAAATATTGAATACATTATAAACATCTATATGTTCATTTTAATTTTTTAATTAAGTGTATTGGTGAATAAATTAATATCTAATAATCAATAAACATATATCAAAACTTTATCTTAATATATAACAACATCATCAGCACAACAATGAGATTTTAAACATATATCAAAACTTTATCTTAATGTATAACAACATCATCAATGCATCAAACACAACGATGAAATTTCATTGTTGACATTTTTTCCACAACCATTATACTAGAGTCCATTCGTATATTCAAATATTCATAAATATATAATTATGAACCACCATTGCATATTGATGCTTATGACACAAAATTATTATTATAATAACAAGTTTAGACTATAAAAACAAAAATAAACCTATTCTGATCTTAGAGCTATATTGATCCAACTATAAGGTAATATGGAGTCAACTTTGCCACAACCTTTCGCTATAATAATTCTATTCAAGCTTCAAAATGTTTGGTTAAACATAAATGCTAGAATGCGTGAGGATGTTGTAAATGTGATGTGCCTTGATCTGTGTTTGTGCATTTGAAGTTAATGGGTTGTTAATGGTAGATGAACACAACAATTGTTATGGGCTAACCAAACACCCCAACAAATTAACAACAATAGATTCCTACACCTTCTTACATCTTGATTATTGAACCATGAATTTCAATCTTCCTCCATACTCTGCCCTTGCAAAATAACCGGTAATCCTAATTAGGTTGTACAAGCTGTCTAGATACATTTTGTAAACAAGCAATCAATCAGTTGATGGTTTATAGTCTCCTCCTTTGATTTTCACATAACACACCAACTAGGGCCCTCCAAATGTTTTTTTCCACATTATCCTAGTTTGGGACCTTATTTCCTAAAAGGAACTACATGAATAAACTTGATTTAGCAAGACATTTTAATTTCCAAAGATGTTTACACCACCGTGCTTGTTCTCCCTAAAGTTGCTCTGAAATTAGATGAAGGTTGCCCAATTTCAGAGTGTAATCTTCAAAGGGGGACATTTTATTTATATGCTCAAATGTTCAATACATCGTCATCTAAGCTTCAATATGCAAAAATAACATTGCCATTGTGTCTAGAACGCCCACAAACCCTTTTATAGGCTCTTTTTTAGCTCAAAAAGGTTGAAAAATGATCAAGATAGGCCTCTTTATTCAAAACTGCTTGTAAATTGCTTTGCAAAAATGTTTGGCTCTGCAAATTGGGCAACAAAATGGTGATATCCCAATTGGTAGGGGCACTGGTTAGTATCCCACAGGTCACAAATTAGATCCAACATTGTAGGTGTTTTTAGCACATTTAAATTAATATAAACATTTTTAATTAATGGTCAAAGCCCTCTCGAACTTTGCGCCCTTGGTTCCCGTGATACCACATGGCCTTGGACCATGGGCATGGGTGGTATGCCATGTGCGTAACCCCTTCTAATTCGTCGACAATCGTATGGCCACATATGGTTGTGGGTCACGTGTCATAGGCCATGCAACCTTTGCCCTTCCCGCCTTCGATCTTCAGCCATATGTTGTCCAAAATAATTGTGGGATGGGCTAGTCATCTAACCCACCAACTTGCGCACTACCCCCAACCTCTGAAACCAATCTCATTAAATAAAAGATGTCGCTCTTGTTTAGATAAGTCCTATGTTTGCTCTAATAGAAGAGTGGTGGAGTAATAGATTTGAGGTCGACAGTTTGAATCCTATGGAGGCTTATTAGTCGGTCAAACCAATTTTTGGCGCCAATCCCAAGGCCACGTGGCAGCCTCTCATTGGGCCATGTGGCACCCTCTGATTGGCCCATGTGATGGCCTGAGATTGGCCCATCTCATGAACTTTCCAACCAATACTAGTGCACCACCTGTCCTCACAAGATTGACCCATCTACCATCCGTACCATCCAATCAACCTGCGGACATCAACACCACGCCATCATACAATTTGCACGGTCAACCCAACAAGTTGAATTTTTAGTTGTTTGCCAAAAACTTTAGAACACGATAACTTCCTCTTACAACGTCAAATTAAGGCGATTCAAGCGTCATTGGATTTAGAACGACGAGATCTATGATTTGGCACTTGTTTTGGGAGATTTTGAGCACTTCCATTTTTAAGCATATTTTTTATCGACCCCTGAATCACTTCTCCCCACTAGAAGCTTTTGGACCACCAAAAGTATGTTTTACTCAACAAATAAGAGAGGGTAAATCTCCCTCACTTTCTCGATCTATATCCGCTTTGCTTTACTTAGATTGGTACCTTTGAGCCCCACACGAAGATACTCCACATAGCCTCTGCATTCAATTCTTATCCTCCTTTCAAGAATAGAGTCTTGCTACAACTCATTTCAATATTCAAGAGAAAAATCTTTTGTAGATGGAATCTAAACATTCTCTTCTTGATCATCAATCATAGCAAGCTCATACAATCTCAAGTTTTCCAAGATTTTGAAAGGACCACCTCTGATTGGCATAAGCTTTTTATCTTCACCTTGTAATCTTTCCTTGCTGATGTACAACCAAACTTGATCTCCCACTTGGAAATCATGATCAACTCAACGCTTATCATGTCTTGTTTTGTACTTGGCTTGGCTTTTCTCCAATTGTTCTTCTACCCTTTGATGCACTAACTTGATTTGTTCAATGAAATGCTTGCCTTTGTCCACCTCATTATGTCCCATAATATCTTTACCAAAGATGAAATCCAGAGGCTTTGGAAAATAACCCAAACAAACTTCAAATGGAGATACTTGTGTAGATGAATGTTTGACACAATTGTAGGTATGTTGTACGTAATGCAAATGCTCATCCTAAAGTTTAGGATGCTTACCGCAAGGAGATGCACCACTTTTTTGTTTACTACTTCTGTTTGGTCATCAGTTTGTGGATGAAATGTTGTTCTCTTCTTCAACTTTGTGTCTATAAGTTCCCATAAACTTGACAAACACTTCCCAATAAACCGATAATCTTGATCAGAAATAATCGAAGTAGGTAACCCAAAATGAACCCATACATTTTGGAAGAACATATTTGCGTTATGTTCAGTTGTAACATGTTTCTTATAAGGCATCAACACAGACATTTTGTTGAAACGAACCACTACAACATACAAATAATCATGAGCTTTCCTAGACATTGGTAGTCCCCTAAAAAAATCCGTAGAAATCCTTTCCCAAGGACGAGAAGGGATAGGAAGTGGAGTGTACAAACCCAATTTCCCATTGCTTGGCTTCCTAGTAGCACACATATAACATCCTTTTACATATCTTGATACAATTTCGTTCATGCGAGGCTAATAGCAATACCTCTGTAATTGAGCAACTGTTTTGCCTACACCAAAGTGACCAACAATAAGAGAAGTGTGGGCTTCCCTTATTACATTAACTCTTTCACCCAGTGGGACACATAAATTGTCAAGATGATCAAATATTATCATATTAATTTCATTATTACGGCATTGTTTAAATAAGATAATATGCAGACAAATAATGGAGACAATTCAACTGGCATAGAAGATATAGTAGGCTACTAGACACGCGTCAAAAGGGAAATAAGTGCAGTGCATAATCTAAGGACTTCTTGGGACTCTGGAAAGACAGCTTAAGCCCTACCATTACCTTAAAAGTTAAAAGTTAAAACATCGGCATTTCTTCATAAACACGAAGCCCTAGCATTAACACTCACTATGCTCAGCAAATACCATCCTAAGGAATGTACTCTTTCCTGCCAGAATCAAACTTTCATGCACCACAACCTATCAAACTGTGGAGGAAAATAATGAGTCAAATCAATAGAATATTTTTGTGTATTTTGAAAGAAATGCAGTTATCCAAAATCTGTTCCATGAAACTTGGATGGATAAAATTATGTTCGCCCTCCCATCCCTCTAACTACAGAAGGTGTAGACTAGGTATGCTTGCAACCTTTACATATCTCTTTACCAGACAGTTCTAAACAGGCAAACTTACAAAAACACCAAACAACATGTACTTTTCAGAACTCAAGCTTCCAACATACAGAGCCTAAAGCAGTGCCCCAAAATCTTAAGTTAGGCCCTGTCTCGAATGGGGTCCAGGGAAAACACCTGCCATGCTACTAAAACCATTATTTGAGATGACTGGAGTGCTTGCAGTATTCTCATCTGACCCACAACAAGAAAGATCAGTAACGCCATTCTTTCAGAATTATTTGGTTGAACATCTTCATGCTGTTTCAATATAATCACCTGCAAGAGCAATCAACGCATTAATTGTATAACAAAATTTCATTGGAAGCATCATCACCAGATAAAACAATCTGTATAACATTATCACTGACTGGAACATCTGTATAATGCCCTGATGAAGTAGAGTGTTTTTGATCCTGTAAATCTAAAAGACACACTGTGCATAACCTTGACTGGGAAGACAGATTGAGAACTTCGGGAGAATCTAGTAGGTCACAATGATCGTTATTTGCTGAACTAGGTACAATGCTGGTATTGAGGCCCAAGCTGTGATTTTCATCCTCTGAATCTAGGCAGTTGTTCATGCACACAGTATGCCCCACACAGGGCTTAGATTCCTGGACTTTGCAAGTCTTTTTACACATACTGTGGCTATGCAAAGGAGAATCATCACCACCACCACCATTGTTTAACAAGACTTCTTGGCAGACCTATATGCTTCCACGTACCTAAATGCAGAAGGTAAAAGTTATTCATGTTTGCATCCCTAGAGTTTATATAGCAGGTGCAGATCTAGAGGATCAATGTGAAAACACCTAACAGCATTGGTTGCAAAAGGTGCAAGCTTCCTAAAAATGAAACCAAAATCTATATGAACTCTTGACACAGGTCCTGTCTTCTTAAATCTCCAGACAATACATTTGTCACAGTACAAAAGTCTTTACTTGAAGTGAGAGGAATGGATGGGAAATGTTGATCAGACCTGGCAACGAAACATCCTCAACTTTGCTGTGAACATTATTTACAAGGGCTTCTTCATAATGCTTTGAAAAGCTTTGCCTCTGGGAATGTTTGACATATTGTTTCAACAGAAATTTCTTCTGTCAAACTTCCCCCATGAGTAAATCATAGGCCTATAACTCTCATCAGCCAAAGCCGTCGTTCATATGTAAAGCATGCATTAAGTGTTTTAGAAGACAGATTCAAAACTTCAATAGAAACTTCTGAATTGCATTGATTTATATTTTCCAGAATAGGTGCAATGCTGGAATTAATCTGCAATCATGAATCAATCCTCTGTATCCATGCAGATCATATAGCACAAATCACACATAACACTAGGCCTTGATCATTTAGTTGTGAAAGGCTTGGCCTGCTGGGATTCTCAAGGGGAACATGATCATCATCATCATAGAGTCCATCATTTTACAATTATTATGTGGTGCAAGAATGACTTCTTTGGTAACAGATGCAAATGGTCTAAAGCTGCTCTGCTCCAGGACTTAGCACAGCTATGGGAATTCTTCTTCATTCAACTATTCTATCATAACAGCAACCTTCAAAGCCAGTCATTCTTGTTACAGAATAAATGCTGCTGCTCGGGAAGACAATAAACTGTATTCTTAACAATATCTCTTCGTTAATTTTAGGGATGTTCTATGCTAAGAGCAATTTATTTCAATTTTCACAGTTAGCTCTATATGTTTTCCAGATTAGCAATCACATCAGCATTAAACTGCAGATAGAACATAAACATAAATCGCAGAAAACAAGCCAAGACAAGAGGACACAAGATGTGGTGCCAGCCAGGGACAAACCCCTAATTGGGGAAACTCTTGATCAATTCTACTTTTATGTTCTTCAAAGTTCAGCAGAGAGAGAGAGAATACATTTACAACAGAAGTCAACACTTTGACTTATCTAGATATGAGCATAGATCATCTCCTATCATGATGATACATGAGATCAGTTGAAGACATTCTGCTTCAACTGATTCTCCAAGGTGACGGCTTCACCTAACATAGTGTTGCAGCTTGTACTCATGTTTCACCCGTCACTGTGCTGCACCTAGTCACTGAGCTGCTCCCATCTGCTCCCATCATCATGCTGCCCTTTACTAACATGCCCATAATGCTGCATCTTTCATCATCATGATCTAAGACTGTTCATCCTTATATTTCTCATTATGTTGAGACTGTAACCATCATAAACATTATTGCTTACGATCCTTGTCATTGTGACTGCATATTAATATGCTGAGCAAGTGAAGAGTACTGATATTCAGTCACAAATCCGAATATTGTGCTATTCAAGTATGAGAATCACTGTCATTATGGAAACTCATTCCATCAACATGGTTCTGCAGAGATAGTATGCCGAGAGTGTAGATCCATTTGTTGCAACCCCAACCAATGTAGTTCATTATGTTGAGGCTGTTATAGGGATACCATCTTTAGGATCAATGTTGCGCCTACATGCCCTTGACAGAGATTCCCTTGACTGCGGCTATATACATTGATTGCAGCTACTGCAACTTCTCCCTGCGGCCTCATTAACCCTTACTGCGGCCACATGCAGCTCTTCCTTATCACTGTGGCTACCCTCTCCTTGACCGCGACTTCCTTAGTCATGATTGCGGCTTCATATACCTTGACTACGGCTCTTCTATCCCTATGGCTTCGTCATTCCTCACTGTGGCTACTGCGGCTATGCGAGTTTTGTCATACCTGTATAGCGTATACATGTATCCAAAATTCACGTGGAATTTCAGAGAGGAATGCGAAGTTTTGTATCTTCTTTGACTGCGTGAATATGTCTCCTTTGACTGCGTGAATATGTCTCCTTTGACTGCGTGAATAGCTGTCTCCCTTGACTGTGTTTAGATTTCCTCATAAGCCTGCGGCTTACTGCTGCTAGGGCATCATCTACTTAGCCCAGCATACTCTTAATGTCTCTCCATCACCAAAAACCCAAAGACGTGGAGAGGAGGAGATCACATGAAGAGTGTATGTCCCAAATGACTTCAAGTCCTCTCCTATTTATACTAAAACGTAGATGATGAATAGACATGACTATTGGGCTTTTGAGCCTACTCAAGTTGCTGGCCGACTTGACAATTTGTCTTATAACACAAATAAATTCATAACTCCATGAATACTTGACAGAATCAGATGATCTTTAGATCAATCCTACACCTCTCGATGAGAGGGATCCAATAAAAATATCAGCTGCCATAAATAAGATGACCCACATGGAGTTTGGCCCTAGTTGCCAATTTTAACACTCCCTCTCAACTAGGGAGAACTCCATCTGCTGATCCATATGTCCAACTGTACTATCTTTGTCATCAGTGCCCTGCACTGCTCTACTCAGCTCAGCTCTGCTCTACTCAGCTCAGCTTTTCTCTATCAGCTCAACTCTGCTCATCTCAGCTCAGCTTTGCTCATCTCAGCTCAGCTCTGCTCAACTCAGTTCATCTCAGCTCAGCTTTGCTCAGCTCAGCTTAGCTCTGCTCAACTCTGCTCAGCTTAGCTCTACTCAACTCTGCTCAGCTTTGCTCAACTCAACTCTGCCGAACCATGAAAAAGAAGAATTGATCGAGAATGTCTCATACCATTCTCCACTGACCCGAAGTCAGTCTCAGAGTGTGTACCACTGGTCCCAGACCAGTCCTCTACTGACCCGAAGTCAGTTTTAGAGTATGTACCACTCCCATTAGTCCTAGACCAGTATCATTGATCCCAGATCAATGAAGGTCATCCTAGCATACCATTCTCCACTAACCCGAAGTCAATTTCAGAGTATGTACCACTGGTCTCAGACCAGTCCTCTACTGACCCAAAGTCAGTTTCAGAGTATGTACCACTCTCACTGGTCCCAAACCAGTATCATTGATCCCAGAACAATGAAGGTCATCCTAGCATAGGGAGTACGGTAGATACAACGATGCATAAATCGATACTACTATGGTCCCTATCCTCATTTCCCTGCTCATTGATCATATGAGAGGTACTTCCCATGAGTCCTAGACTGCATGGGTAGGATGCCTCGACAGGAGAACTAATCATCCTATCCACAGGAGAATGAATCATCATGTCCAGTGGATGCCACGAAGAACTAATCATCCTGGTCTACAGGAGAATGAATCATCTTGTTCCACAATCGCCACGGAGAACGAATCATCCTGGCCCACAGGAGAACTAATCATCCTGTTCCACAATCGTCGCGAGGCACGAATCATCCTAGCCCATAGAAGAACTAGTCATCCTGTTCCACAGTTGCCACGAAGAACGAATCATCGTGGCCCCCAGGAGAACTAATCATCTTGTTCAACGCGCACCACCAGGGGAGGGTGAGTCGCCCTGTGGTCGTATGTTGCTCCAATAAGTACCCCAAGCTCCTCAGAGCTCCTAGAGCTCAATGCATGAAAAATTCAGGACCCTTATAAGAAGGTCTCTCAACGATTCCAAGTCATTCAAGAAAGTCACAGATTTGACCTTTCCCCGAGGCTTTGTCAAAATGTTTGCGATCTGTACATCAGTCTCAATGCGATGGAGCCTCCTTGCTCATCAACTAACCATATCCCAGATAAGGTAGTATCTGATGTCTATCTGCTGGAGCAACCATCGAATACGGGATTCCTCAATAATCGAATCCAACCTCTGGTTGTCACAGAGAATCACAGTGGTATTCATCATGTGTACAATCAGCTCACTTAAGAGCTTCTGCAACCATGCAGCTTCACACGAGATCATACTCGTAGCTATGTATTCGATCTCGGCGATGCTTATAACAACCAACTTCTGCTTCTTGTTTATCCATGATAACGAAGCAGAATCCAAAGAGAACTAACACTAAGAAGTGCTCTAGTGATCCTCCACACTGCCTGCCCACTCAGTGTTCGAATAATCATGCAGTTTCATATTTCCAACAGTGTATCTCAATCCATGAGAGATTGTGCCCTGAAGATATCTCAGAAGATTCTTGGCACCAATCCAGTGAGGCTCAACCAAATATGAGCTCAACATGCTAACTGCAAAACATATGTCCGAACGGAAGTTTACCAAGAACATCAATGCGAACGAGTTTATGAAACTCAGAGGCATTTCCCAAATCTGGTCCGACATCACTACCATATAACTTCTGAAAGTTAAGATCCTCGAAGTAGTCACAGGCTTGCAGTTTATCATTCCACATCCAAAATCCAACTCCCTCTCACTTCTACAAATGAGAGGGTCTACACCTGTCAAAAATAGGTCGTCCTCATAAGGTGTCGGTATGAGAGGTCTATCATCCACAACCTTCAAACAATGGTTTGGATCGGCTTCACTGTTAGTGAATCTCAGCTTCATCAGACAACTATCAATCCTCTCATATTAGGTCCGAGGTGTTTTACTTCAAGCCATAGTGGGCTTTCTTCTATCTACATATATGAGATTCCCGATCATGAATCTCAAACTCCTTGGGTTGTTCCAAACCTATGGACCTGCTACATAAGGGGAATGATCCCCTTGTAAAATTTTCCTTCAGTACATCTCAGACATGTACCTTCATGCTCTTCTTGAATTCAGGCATCCCTGTCACCATCTGACTTACAGACCTTCGGTGCTATGTGTCAATGGACATGGTCCCCAGTGGACTTCTTGCAACTTGATACAACCCTGAAGTCAAGAACATCTTTGAAAATTCTATTTTCAAACGCATACCTTTCCATCGATGAGTGCCACCCTGAAACCTTTGACTTCCATTGCTGAAATGGACACTAGATTCTTCTTGCGATCAAGTACATAAAAGAGATTCTGTAAATGAATTGAGTTACCCTTATTCAATTGAGGGATCACATTCCCTACACCCCTTCCGGGATAGGTGGCATCGACTCCAAGTATAATCCCACGATTGTTTCCATCTCTACCAAATTAGAGAGTGCATCCATCTATCCGATGAAGTGCCTTGAAGCACTACAATCAATAAGCCAGATTCCCAAAGAATTTGAAGAAGAGGGCCAATACAAGATCTTATCAGAAACAACATTTGATTCTTCATACCTGGGGTTCCTTGCTTTCTCTGAAGAGTCGGTCATGTCCTTGATGACCTGCATTACCTATCATTCCTCTAATCATTGAAGATGTCCCTGGAATGATTGTTATCATCATCAAGTGATGCGTCCTTGCCAGTTGAACACTCCTATGCATAATGGCCGAACTTACTTAACCAAGGCATCTGCCTTTCCTTCCACCCTTAGATACGGACTTCCCAATGAAGTGATCTTTAGGTAGGCAATCAGAAACTTCCGTTGCACCATTCTGATAATATTCTCTGCTTTGACTTTAGCCTCAGTGAATTTGAAGAGGGATGAGGAATCCACTAATCCTTTTGTCCTTTCCCAACTGTCTTCGGTGATTGCTCTTTCACTCTTGCTTGGGCATTGTCTTCACCTCAGCTCTGATACCATGTTAATTTTAGGTATGCTCTATGCTAAAAGCAATTTATTTGACTTTTCACAGTTAGCTCCATATCTTTTCCAGATTAGCAATCACATCAGCATTAAAGTAAACTGCAGATAGAACATAAACATAAATCGCAGAAGACAAGCCAAGACAAGAGGACACAAGATGTGGCGCCAGCCAGGGACAAACCCCTATGTGGGGAAACCCTTGATCAATTCTTCTTTTATGTTCTTCAAAGTTCAACAGAGAGAGAGATAGTACATTTACAACAGAAGTCAACACTTTGACTTATCTAGATATGAGCATAGATCATCTCCTATCATGATGATACATGAGATCAATTGAAGACATTCTACTTCAACTGATTCTCCAAGGTGACGGCTTCACCTAACATAGTGTTGCAACTTGTACTCATGTTACACCTGTCACTGTGCTACACCTAGTCATTGAGTTGCTCCCATTTGCTCCCATCATCATGATGCCCTTTACTAACATGCCCATCATGCTGCATTTTTCATCATCATGATCTGAGACTGTTCATCCTTATCTTTCTCATTATGTTGAGACTGTAACCATCATAAACATTACTGCTTATGATCCTTGTCATTGTGACTGCATATTAATATGCTGAGCAAGTGAACGGTACTGATATTCAGTCACAGATCCAAATACTGTGCTATTCAGGTACGAGAATCATTGTCATTATGGAAACTCATTCCATCAACATGGTTCTGCAAAGATAGTATGCCGAGAGTGTAGATCCATTTCCTACAACCCTAACCAATGTAGTTCATTATGTCGAGGTTGTTACAGGGATACCATCTTTAGGATCAATGTTGCGGCTACATGCCCTTGATAGAGATTCCCTTGACTGCGGCTATACATTGATTGCAACTACTGCAGCTCCTTCCTACGGCCTCATTAACCCTTACTGCGGCCATCTACAGCTCTTCCTTATCACTGCGGCTACCCTCTCCTTGACGACGGCTTCCTTAGTCTTGATTACGGCTTCACATACCTTGACTGCGGCTCTTCTATCCCTACAGCTTCATATACCTTGACTGGAGCTCTTCTATCCCTGCGGCTTCGTCATTCCTCACTGCAGCTACTGCGGCTATGCGAGTTTTGTCATACCTGTATAGCGTATACATGTATCCAAAATTCACGTGTAATTTCAGAGAGGAATGCAAAGTTCTATATCTTCTTTGACTACGTGAACATCTCCTTTGACTGCGTGAACAGGGGTCTCCATTGACTGCATTTAGATTTCCTCATAAGCCTGTGGCTTACTGTGGCTAGGGCATCACCTACTGCAGCTAGGGCATCATCTACTTAGCCCAGTGTACTCTTAGTGTCTCTCTCCTTCACCAAAAACCCAAAGACGTGGAGAGGAGGAGATCACATAAAGAGTGTATGTCCCAAATGACTTCAAGTCCTCTCTTATTTATACTAAAACGTAGATGATGAATAGACATGACTATTGGGCTTCTGAGCCTACACAAGTTGCTGGCCGACTTGACAAATTGTCTTATAACACAAATAAATTCATAACTCCATGAATACTTGACGGAATCGGATGACTTTTAGATCAATCCTACACCTCTCGATGAAAGGGATCCAATAAAAATATCCGCTACCATAAATAAGATGACCCACATGGGGTTTGGCCCTACTTGGCAATTTTAACAAAATTTACTTCAATTTTCCATATTAGCTCAATATCAATTCCAGATTAGCAATCACATTTAGCATAATAGTAAAATGCAGATAGAACATAAACATAAATCGCAGAAGACAAGCCAAGACAAGAGGACACAAGATGTGGCGCCAGCCAGGGACAAACCCCAATGTGGGGAAACCCTTGATCAATTCTTCTTACATGTTCTTCAATAGTTCAACAGAGAGAGAGATAGTACATATACATCAGAAGTCAACCTTTTGACTTATCTAAATAAGAGCAGAGGTCTTCTCTAAGAAGATAGCATATGAGGTAGCTGATTTGAGCTGAGTTGAAGGCATACTGCTTCCACTGATCCAAGGTGACTCCATCATCACGCTGCACCTCACTGTGCTGCACCCAATCATCATGTTGGACCTCATTACCATGCTGCATACATCATACTGTTGCACCTCCTTGTACTGCATCATCACGCTGTACCTTATCATCATGTTGCACCTCCCTGTGCTACATCATCAAGTTGTACCTTATCATCATGTTGCACCTACCTGTGCTGCATCATCATGTTGTACCTCACCATGCCCATCATGTTGCATCTCATTTCAGCATTCGTTATCACTATGCTGCACACATCATGCTACACTACACTTCATCACTATGCCCATCATTATGCAACAGCATTCAACATCATGCTGCATCTTATAGCAATGTTGTCACATCTTATCATGCACTAAATTAGTTCATTGTTAGGGGATTCTCTTTTTGCTGCATTGGATGGCATTCTAACAACAGATTGGGCAGCCTTCATCATGGATTGGTTAGGGCATCAAGACAGTCCTACCAACCCTCACACATCAGTAGCAACATCAAACTGATCCATGCTGCTCCAACCCTATTTGTATATGACTGTTTGTGTCTGTCTGGTTAGGGCACACTGTTGTAGCCTTAAACATATCCCACAGTCAACAAACCAACCCCACAAGGATTGCGGCCAGTCTTGGAAGGCTTCCTCCCATGCCACGCTGCCTTCTTAGGGCACTATCCATCCTTGACAACCCTCACACAGTCCGTAATTGTGTGTTATGGCATGCGGCCTAGCACAACAACCTTCCTGTAGCTTCTGCCTCCACAAAATGTGACCAAACAATCTCAGAACAATAACGTACTGCCCTACTAAGACTCGGCCTAGTAGCCTGCTCTCTCAGCCCTTGAAACAGCAAGATTCCAACCCTCAAATAGTCTGCACTTGCCTCATCTTCGGCCTTCTATAGTAGACTTTGGACCCTTGCTTCCATGTTGTCCAAGACCGCTCTCTTCCTGTGGCTAGGCTGTCTCAATTTCAGTGCTATCCCTTTGAGAACGTTGCAAACTTGGATCAACTACGTCTACGTCTAGGGCTGGGGCAGACCCTTTTTGGACAGCGTATATATAGCTCCTTCCTTGACAGTGAAGAGGGTTCTCTTTTCATGACAGCGTTGTAGATAGGGAATCATTAGGCCAGCAGTTAGGGCTTCTCCATGCCAGCGTTAAGCTTCTCTATGGCAGCGTAGAGCTAGGGCATCTTCTTCTTAAGGCAGTATATACTCTTAGGATCTCTCCTCCCAACAAAACCCAAAGACAAGTGGAGAGGAAGAGATCACAAGAAGAGTGTGTCCGAATGACTAGCAAGCCACCTCTTTTTATACTAAACGTTGAGCACATGTGGGGGCAAATTGGTTGCTGGCCAACCTTGATGAATTGTCCCATAACACAAATAAATTCATATCTTCATGAATACTTGTCTGAATCGGATGATCTTTAGATCAATCCTACACCTCTCGACGAGAGGAATCCAAGAAAAATGTCAGCTACCATGAATAAGAAGACCCACATGGAGTTTGGTCCCAGTTGCCAATTTTAACACTCCCTCTCAACTAGGGAGAACTCCATCTACTAATCCATCTGCCAGACTATACTATCTCTACCATCAATGCCCTACACTACTTTTCTCTGCTCTGCTGAACTATGAAAAAGGAGTAATCGAGAATGTATCATACCATCCTCTACTGAACCAAAGTCAGTCCCATATAAAAGAGAGTGTCTCATACCAGTCTTACTGATCCGAAATCAGTTTCAAATAAAGAGTGTATCATACCACTCTTACTGATCAGAAATCAATTCCAAAAGAGAGCAAGTTATATCACTCTTACTGACCCAAAGTCAGTTTCATTAATCCCAAATCAATATCATCCTAGCATAGGGAGTACGGTAGTAACACAATGCGTCCAACGGTACTCCTATGGTCCCTATCCTCATTTCCCTGCTCATTTGCCAGATGAGGTACTTCCCATGAGTCCCAAACTGCATGGGTAGGATGTCTCGGCAAGCGAAGGATGAACCACTCATCCTGCCTACATGTTTCCAAGGGTATCCCAGGGGAAGGTTGAACCACTCACCCTATACACAACAAATCACTAGGGGAAGGCTAAACCACTCACCCTATGATTGTGTCTCGACAGGAGAAGGATAAACCACTCATCCTGCCAACATAGAAGACCACTAGGGGAAGGTTGAACCACTCACCCTATGGTTGCTCATCGCTCCACGATGTATCCCTAATCCCCCTTAAGCTCCTAGAGCTCAATGTCCATATCATACAGGACCCTTAGGAGAGAGTCTCTCCACAACTCCTAGTCGTTCTCGGAAAGTCACAAATTTGACCTTTCCCAGGGGCTTCGACAGAATGCCAGCGACATACACATCAGTGCCAATGCGATGGAACCTTCTTGGTCATCGATGTACCATATCCCAAATAAAGTGGTACCTGATGTCTATATGTTGGGAGCGATCATAGAACATGGGATTCCTCAACATTGAATCCCCTTTTGGTTGTCACAGAAGATCACGATGGTATCCATCATGTGTTCAAACAACTCACTAAAGAGCTTCCACAACCAGACAACTTCATAGGAGGTCGTACTCTCAGTTATGTATTCGGCCTCAGTGGTGCTCAAAACAACCGTCTTTTGCTTCCTGCTCATCTAGGATATCGAAGTAGAACCCAAAGAGAACCAACGCTCATAAGTGCTCTTGCGATCCTCCACACTGCCTGCCTAGTCAGCATCAGAATAATCATGCAGCTTCACATTTTCGGCAGTGTATCTCAATCCATGAGAGATTGTGCCCCGAAGATATCTCAAAAGATTCTTGGCACCAACCCAGTGAGGCTCAACCATATATGAGCTCAACATGCTAACTGCAAAACATATATCCGGACGGGAGTTCACCAAAAACATCAATGGTAGAATGAGTTTATGAAACTTAGAGGCATTTCCCAAATCAAGTCCAGCACCACTACCAAATAACTTCAAAAAGTTAAGCTCCATCGAGGTAGTCACGGGTTTGCAGTTTACCATTCCAAATCCGAAATCCAACTCCCTCTTACTTTTGCAAATGAGGCATGAGGGGGTTTGCACCTGTCTGAAAGAGGTCGTCCTCATAAGGTTCCAGTATGAGAGGTCTATCATCCACCATCTTCAAGCAATGGTTTGGATCGGCTTCACTCCTAGTGAATCTCAGCTTCATCAGACAGCTATCAATCGTCTCATATCAAGCTCGTGGTGTTTTCTCTAAAACATAGAGAGCTTTCTTTCACCAACATACTTGGGATTCCCAATCATGAATCTCAAACCCCTCAATTTGTTCCAAATTTGTGGACTTACTACATGAGGGGAATGGTCCCCTTGTAAGTTTTCCTTCGATACATCTCAGAAATGTACCTCCATGCTCTTCTTGAATTCAGGCATTCCTATCACCATCTGACTCACATCGGGTAGGACCCGATATTAAGCAGACCTTCGCTGCTATAGAAGAGAAGTGTCAACTGACATGGTCCCCAATGGACTTCTTGCACCTTGATACAAATTGCCAACCCTGAACTCAAGAATAAAAGCATCTTTGAAAAATTCTTTTCAAACACATACCTTTCCATCGATGAATGCCACCTTGAAACCTTTGACTTCCATTGCTAAAATGGACACTAGGTTCTACATAAAGAACTTCTTGTAAATGAATTGTGTTACCCTCATTCAATTGAGGGGTAACATTCCCTACACCCTTTCCGGGATAGGTGGCAATGACTCCAAGTATAATCCCCACGATTTGTTTCCATCTCTACCAAATTAGAGAGAGCTTCCTTCTATCCGATGAAGCGCCTTGAAGCACTATTATCAATAAGCCAGATTCCCAAAGAGTCTGGAAGAGAAGTAGTGGAGAGGGCCAATATAAGATAATACTTCTTTAGCTTATCGAAAACAACATTTGATTCTTCATACCTGGAGTTCCTTGCTTTCTTTGAAGAGTCGACCATTTCCTTGATGCCTTGCATTACTTGCCATTCCTCCGATCATTGAAGATGTCCCAGGAATGATTGTTATCATCATCAAGAGATATGTCCCTACCATTCAGACACTCCTTCACATAATGGTCGAACTTATTGCAAGCAAGGCATCTGCCTTTCCTTCCACCCTTAGATCCAGACTTCCCATTGAAGTGATATTTAGATAGGCCATCATATGCTTCCGTTGCACCACTCGGATAATATTCTCTGCTTCGACTTCATCCTTGGCGAATTTGAAGAGGGATGAGGAACCCATTGAGCCTTTTTGTCCTTTCCAACTGTCTTCGGCGATTGCTCTTTCAGTTTTGCTTGGGCTTTGTCTTCACCTCAGCTCTGATACCATGTTAATTTTAGGTATGTTCTATGCTGATAGCAAATTTACTTCAATTTTCCATATTAGCTCAATATCAATTCCAGATTAGCTATCACATTTAGCATGATAGTAAAATGCAAATAGAACATAAACATAAATCACAGGAAACAAGCCAAGACAAGAGGACACAAAACGTAGCACCAGCCAGGGACAAACTCCAATGTGGGGAAACCCTTGATCAATTCTTCTTATATGTTCTTCAATAGTTCAGCACAGAGAGAGATGGTACATATACATCAGAAGTCAACCTTTTGACTTATCTAAATAAGAGCAGAGATCTTCTCTAAGAAGATAGCATATGAGGTAGCTGATTTGAGTTGAGTTGAAAGCATACTGCTTCCACTGATCCAAGGTGACTACATCACCATGCTGCACCTCACTGTGTTGCACCCGATCATCACGCTGGACCTCATTACCATGTTGCACACATCATACTGCTGCACCTTATCATCATGTTGCACCTCCCTGTGCTGCATCATCATGTTGTACCTTATCATCATGCTGCACCTCCCTGTACTGCATCATCAAGCTGTACCTTATCATCATGCTGCACCTCCCTGTGCTGCATCATCATGCTGTACCTCACTATGCCCATCATGCTGCATCTCATTTCAGCATTCATTATCATTGTGCTGCACTTCATTACACTTGTGCTGCACACATCATGCTACACTACACTTCATCACTATGCCCATCATTATGCAGCAGCATTCAACATCATGCTGCATCTTATAGCAATGTTGTCACTTCTTATCATGCACTACAGTAGTTCACTGTTAGGGGATTCTCTTTTTGCTGCATTGGACGGCATTCTAACAGCAGATTGGGCAACCTTCATCATGGACTGGTTAAGGCATCAAGACAGTCCTACCAACCCTCACACATCAGCAGCAACATCAAACTGATCCATGCTGCTCCAACCCTGTTTGTATATGACTGTTTGTGACTATCTCGTTAGGGCACACTGTTGCAGCCTTAAACAAATCCCACAGTAAACAAACCAACCCCATAAGGACTGCAGCCCATCTTGGAAGGCTTCCTCCCATGCCACGCTGCCTTCTTAGGGCACTGTCCATCCTTGACAGCCCTCACGCAGTCCCTAACTGTGTGCTATGGCCTGCAGCCTAGCACAACAGCCTTCCTGTAGCTTCTGCCTCCATAAAATGTGACCAAACAATCTCAGAACAATAGCATACTGCCCTACTAAGACTCGGCCTAGTAGCCTGCTCTCTCAGCCCTTGAAACAGCAAAATTCCAGCCCTCAAACAGTCTGCACTTGCCTCAGCTTCAGCCTCCTATAGCAGACTTCGGACCCTTGCTTCCATGTTGTCCAAGACGGCAATGGCTAACGAACCTGCCATAGGGCATTAAATGCCCGCTTAGCTGCATACTCCTTAAGCCGATAACACACCGCCGTTATTTTTTATTTGCGCGGTGACTAGATAAATAAAAAATAACGGCGGTGTGTTATCGGCTTAAGGAGTATGCAGCTAAGCGGGCATTTAATGCCCTATGGCAGGCTCGTTAGCCATTGCCGTCCAAGACCCCTCTCTTCCTGCGGCTAGGCTGTCTCAATTTCAGTGCTATCCCTTTGAGAACGTTGCACACTTGGATCAACTACATCTAGTGCTAGGGCAGACCCTTTTTGGGCAGCGAATATATAGCTCCTTCCTTGACAGTGAAGAGGGTTCTCTTTTCATGACAGCATTGTAGTTAGGGCATCATTAGGCCAGCTGTTAGGTCTTCTCCATGCCAGCGTTAAGCTTCTCTATGGCAGCGTAGAGCTAGGGCATCTTCTTCTTGAGGCAGCGTATACTCTTGGGATCTCTCCTCCCACCAAAACCCAAAGACAAGTGGAGAGGAAGTGATCACAAGAAGAGTGTGTCCAAATGACTAGCAAGCCACCGCTTTTTATACTAAAACGTTGAGCATATGTGGGGGCAATTTGGTTGCTAGCCAACCTTGACGAATTGTCCCATAACACAAATAAATTCATATCTTCATAAATACTTGTCGGAATCGGATGATCTTTAGATCAATCCTACACCTCTCGACAAGAGGAATCCAAGAAAAATATCAGCTGCCATGAATAAAATGACCCACATGGAGTTTGGCCCTAATTTCAAATTTTAACACTCTTCCTATAAGAGGTGGCATATATGCCTTTGAACTTCCAAATGCAAGACCCTTACCAGGAGCAACTATGTTTAAATGGTTTCGGATTTGTTGCATCCTTTCAGGGGATAATGACTACAGAGGAAAGTAGGGGTATGAACAGGGTAACCTGAGTAACTTTTGCACTTCAGAATTTTAGATTATAATATTGAAAAACCACTAGTTATATAGAGAATTGCTCGAAAAGACTGAAATGATGAGCTAAATGAAATTAAGTCATACTTCCGTGGGATGTGCTAAAGCGTATGATAAGACATGTTGAAACTGAAAGGCAATATTACAACAGAAAAAGTCACGAAGTTGGAAGATCTAGCCACAGTAACACAAACACATAAAACTCAGAGAACCAAGAAAATGTTGAAACATTTGTGCATCAAATTTCTAGATCGAGTATTTTTATAAATGCCTTCATTGGACTTCGTGTGGTGAACCTGTTCTTTAGTTACTTGGATCAACTCACCCAAGTTCACGAGATGATATAGTCATATATGAATGGGGAAGTAGTATTCAATATAAAAATAGTAAAACAACACAACTTCAAATACTTGCGAAGATATCAGTGTCCAGATATACGTCCTAGGCTCCTCTCTACTAGCTTCTTAATCAGCTTGTCCATATTATGTTTTGGGATTTAAGTTTTTAATTGCGTAAAGTGTTTAGAGTGGTTCCAGTGTTTGGCTGAAAATATGACCCATCATCACGTAAGAGTAGAGAAGCCCTGCATCTCGTTTGTAACATGCTTCATCATTTTTCCGTCGTGATAGGCAATAGCTTCACCCAAAACATTGGAACCACTCTGCAGTTAAGAAACAAAGCACAATATGGACAATTTAAATAACTGCGAAAACTTAAATCAATAAATGTTTTTTCCGCTACAATGTTTTTCAGCAAGCTTCTGGCATGCATCATCTAAAAACAAGTCGAAATATAAAGCTGATTGTCTAGACTCCTATAGTACAGAAGAGAATGGACCTAACAGTAACCTTTAAAGAGCTCCTCATGCCATTCAATAAGCTCACCAACTTTAACTTTTAAGCAGACTAACCATGTTGCCAAATTCTCAAAACATGGTGGCAGCTTAGTCTCAAATGGTCTATGAATAATAGTTTCAATTTTTTTAAATTGCAACAACCCCATACACAAGAAGAAATAGGCTCCAATATCAATGGAAAAGGCATCGTTGTTGGTGGAACCAGTGCCTTGATCAGCTAGGGAGATTTGTGTTTTGGGCTTGTATGATCATAGCCAAGAATGAACGAAGTTTAAAATTCTATTCAGTGTATGAACTAAGCTTGGGAATAAATATTTTTGTAAAATTATAAAAGCACAAGGAGGAAAATACATTTTTAACTGAATAGTTTGCTGAATCAAAAAGGCATGGTATGGTAAAACAAATAGGAGAAGCAACATACCACCTAACTGGATCTCCATTCCATTTCTCAACACCTGAGGTATGTCACGGCAAACAAACTCTCTTGCTCAAACTGCACCCCAGAAGCAAACTGTTACATTTTGCGTGCTTAAAAGAATGATTTCAGCTTTAGAAACTCCGACATTAGAAGGACATTGATTAAATTTCCCTCGTCTTTTCTTTATCCTAAATGCTTATTCAAAAGGACAAAGAATCTCACCTCTCTTATGTTTGTCCACTTTCGCTCCACAATGAGGTCCTCTGTATGCACGTAAACATCTTTCTGTAACACAATATTGATTCCAATTCTGGTATGATTTCACCTAACTTAAGACTGATTATGCTCGGCTGGCTTCCTAGCTTTGTTCAGTCGGGCCATTAGTCTATTGTAGACACGGAGGTCATGAATAAAATCTTTATCCAACATCTCATCAACAACCTTAACACCCTCTTCTACCCTCCCTTCCTTGCAAAAGCCATCGAAAATTATATCATATGTTACAGCATCTGAATCCAACCCTTTCCTGATCGCCAAAAGACGAATACTTTCAGCCTCGACCGCTCTCCCCTCATTACACATCCCTTCCAAAACTGAATTGTAAGTTACAGTATCCGGAAGGATGTCATGATCCAACATTTTGCTCATCAAACCAGCTGCTTCTTCCCAATTGCTTTCTCTCCCCAACCCATCCAAAAGTGTCGTGCATGAGACAACGTTTGGCACATACCCCTTATCCCACATTCCATTAACAAGCTCCATCGCACTCCCTACCTCCCCCGCTCTGCAGAGTGCCGCAACAAGATTGAAGTAATCCAGCCCAGGTGGCACGGCTCCTCGGCCAGCAAAATCCATCAGCATCCCAACAGCAGTTGCTGCCTTCCCTTGGGCAATCAGCCTCTCAAACAGAATTTCATACGTTGCAATAGACGGCATACAACCAGCAGCGAGCATCTCATAGCTCAGCTCAACGCCCTCCTCCACCTTTTTCTGCCCACACAATCCCCTTATCAAAGTATTATAACTCACAACATTCGCCCTACATCCCCTGGATTTCATTTCCCTCAAAATCCCAAAGGCAGATCCCACATCCCCAGCCCTGCAGAGCCCGTTGATGAGTATATTAAATGTATATACATCGGGAAAAACCCTGATCCTAAGCATCCTGTCATAAAAGCCCTTTGCAGGCTCAATTCTCCCCGTTTTCACCATGGCACTCAACAAAATATTGCAGGCAACCACAGGAGGCTTTCCATCAATAAACTTACACATTTTCTCGAAGACCACCATGGCCTCGTTAACCCTGGAAACCCTACAATACGAATTAATGACAGCAATGTAAATAGCCTCCAGGCGGGGGCAGGAGAAAATACCTTCGGAGCAGGGACAAGGAGACGCAGCAATGTCGTCAAGGACTTTCTGCATTTCTGGGAATTGATCCCGCGACGCGAGGCTTCTGATGATCCATTCGTAGGTGTTGTGGTCGTGCCTGAAGCCTTCTTTGTTGGTGGCCCAGTAGAAGACCTGGAGATCGAAATGAGCGAGATGAGGGTTGAAGTGCATCTTCTTTAGGACTCTCAGCAGGTCGAGTGAAGTAGGGCTTCAGATGGGATCGCAGGAATAGGAGAAGAGAGTTCTGGGGTTTGGAGAGGGGTGTCAATGAGGGGCGAGAAGGCCTGATTGAACTGCATTGGGGTGCAGGGAATGAGGAGGAAAATTTACAGAACGAAGGAAAGTATTTGCAGGAATAGGTTACGACTCTGCTCGTTATCATAGTCAGCGTGTTCAGACTTTATTTTAAATTATGTGATCTGAAATCCAATCTCTGTTTTCGATATTTCATAGTAGTATTTGCATCAAATTGAAAATTGCAGGGTCAATTTGCAAATTGAAGGCGGTTGATTGGTAAACATTATGATTTTACTTGGCCGCCAGCGTATACACTGATAAGAAAAATTCTCTTATTATGAATGATGCCGAATCATTCTGGTTCCGTGTTTTCCCAAGCTATCTGCAAATGCAAAATTTCCATCCGGATTCTGATTGGCCACTTAACACTCGGAATCTGATTCGCAACACTTCAAATTACTGGGGCAATAGCCTATAGCAGTCCACTGTTTAATGGGATATATATTTTGGAACTGTTGCTGAGTTCAATAAGCATAAGCATTTTTTGCTCAACCGATGGTTGTTTCTTCCTTTTTTCAAGTTGGGGCAATAGCCTAAAGCAGTCCACTGTTGAATGGGATATATATTTTGGAACTGTCGCTGAGTTCAAGAAAAGCATAAGCATTGTTTGCTCAACCGATGGTTGCTTCTTCTGTTTTTCAAGTTTTGAGTTGGGTTTTGTTTTTTAATTAATTTATGGTAAAAAGTAGGATTATAGTTATGGATAGTTATTAATTTAAAAGTGATAATAAAATCAAAATAATTTGAAAATAATTTTATATTTAGATAAATAACTTATATTTAAATAAATAATTTATTTATCATTAATTATTATTTAGTATAATTTAATTTAAATAAGTATTTGTAAAAAAATAGAAATAGATATAAATAAATAAATTTATTAAGAGTTATTGTTTATTATTATTTATTTGTTTATTAGCACTTTAATAAGCAAGATTGGAGTACATTTAGTAGTGGCTACTATTTTTAAAATATAAATATATGCAAGTCTTTGTGGTAGAAGAGTCAATTAATTTCTCTATTTTAGATATTAATTTTATCGGAGTCAATTAAAAATATAATAATCAATTTACCTATTAATCATTATTATTTCAACCTTAACTAATATAAATTATAATTTTTTAATTTAAAAAATAAATATTTATTTTTTAATACTGTTAAAAAATTATATTTCCACAAATACCCAGATTTTCAATTTATATACCGTTATTTCTTCTCTTAAATTCCTATCAATTTCAAGTCAAGCTCAAGTTGGACAAACCCATCAAATTATTCGGAGTTAATTTGGAAAAAACGATCTTATATACATTTTTTTATAAACATAATGTCAAGGACTAATCTCCCAGCAACATTTATTTTAAAGGGTTAAAAGTAGTGCAGCGATATAATAGATATTAGGTACACAATCCAAACCATTTTAGATTTCCAGGGGATAGGCGTATCAAACTTAATTATGATGGGGCATCAAAGGGTAATCTTGGATGTGCAGGGTGGGGTGGCCTTTTTAGAGATCATATAGGGAACACACGTTGGGTGTATGCGGAATGGGGCGGAGATATGACCAATAATGAAGCGGAACTATGGGGCCTCTACAATGGTCTTCGAATTGCAGTTAGAAATGGTTATCGGAATCTTGAGGTTGAAGGGGATTCCAAAATTACAATCGATATGCTCAGCAAGTTGCGGAATGGCAAAAGGTGGGACCAAGTGGCGTCGAGCTGGCGAACAGCTGCGATCATACAAGATATTGAAGGGTTGCTTAACCAGATTGAATACACGATGACGAATCATGTTCTTCGGAATGGTAACCAAGTGGCGGATTTTCTAGCCAATTGGGGGAGCGAAGGATCCAGCAGAGTGATGGACGGGAGTTGGGCTGTATATCAGGACGACCCACGTTGGGCGGCACTACAAAACATTCTCCAAAAATATTATGATGAGGCCATCGCCTTACACGAAATTCATTAATTGTTTCCTGATTATGAATGGGAGAAGAATTGACAGGGTAGTTAAGGATGGACAGACGTTTATGAACTGTGTGGAGGGGAGTAACCGTAGGGGCGGCGATAGTAATTATCAAACGAGTGGGATGATCATCCCAAGGATAGATCTGGGTACGCCTTCGAGGACGAGAGGGAGTTGTGCTCAAAACACTGGGTACACTTCACATCATCATTCAACAGACGGGGCAAGTGTTGATGAAGATGACAGACGAGCTTTTTGTAGTAAGTTGAAAGGGTGGCGGACGAGGGGCTTCTGCTACGTATACAACCGCGAGGAGAGTAGAGGGATATTCATAGTTATTTCCTGGAGGCGAGACTGCAGCATGCAGCCATCGACAGTGTCAAGTATGGAAGGGAGTCTGGCGCAGGGAGAAGGCCGCTGGACACGAAGTAAGGGTAAGTCTGTTGAGCAGAAAGGAAAGGGTTTGCCCGAGGCGGCAGCACGAGGCAAAGGTGTTTCTGAGGAATTCTTACCGCAGATATATTTGGATATTACGGATGAATCGGACCAGGAATTTGATCTCAAAGATTACCTGGTAGATGAGGAGCCGAGGGCGACAGGAGGGAAGGTGGGTAAATGGCGGCGTCGGAGTGTTGAACCAGATGAATCAGAGGGAGGAGCCAGAAGACTTTGACGAGGACGCGGGTATAAGGCGAGGGCGAGGGCGGCCAGCGAAGGGACGAGGGACTCAGTGGGGTCGGGGAAGGTCCAGTGGAGGCGGGGGTAGAGGGAGTAGACAGTCCCGAATGGAAGACGAAGATGGAGCAGGGCGGGAGCGCAGAGGTAGAGGCAGGGGAAAGCGGGACATGAGAAGGAAGCTGAATGAAGCAGAAGCTGCTTATATTCAGGACAGTGATCCACATGTCAGGAAAATTATTGACCATTTGGAAGAGAAAGCCATGCAGGCAGCTTCGGATCCGGAAATGGAGGACTGGGAGAGTTTCATCCCTGATCCAGGACATACTAGAGGAAGGATGTCACTATATAAACAGTCTTTGCATGCTTATTGGGGCATGAAAAGACTCCTTGCTAAAGCCATGGAGCAAGTTGCAGGTGAAATGGTGGAATTAGCTCAGGGTTTCCCTAACTTTAAAAGGGAACTAAGGAATATCCAGATGACCCTGATTATGCAGGACCGCAAGATGGATAAAATGCTGCAGTTGTTCAAAGAGAATGGCTTTGAGATCAAGACTGAGAGTGGACCAAAGCTGGACACCCCGAAGAAATAGGAGCAGAACAATGTTGTCATGAGGTTTTTTGTTGTTTTCAGTTTTTGATTTTCGTAAACCTGCATGGTAATGACTCAAACACGAAACTGGTTGCTTGTGGAAGATGTAGTTGGTTATTTTGTATGGTTAGATAGTTTGGACATGTATTTTCTGTGGATGGCGGTTAAAAACTATAGATGGGTCCCGGTTTCCCTTATGGGCGGGCAATGATCTGCTCTTGTTTGTATATTTTCCTTTAAGTTGACGTAATAGAATCTCGACTCAGTTTACAAAAAAAAAAGATATAACCAACATGCCATGCTACACTTGTTTTTAAAAGCGTTAAAAGTAGGTGAGTCATATAAGTTAAAATCATTTGATTAACACAGATAGAATTTCATCCTTTATAATTAATTAAGTGAATTTTTTTAATCTTTTTCTTTTTTAGTAATGGTTCTTTTCTATTTTAAATTTAATTTTTTTTTTTTTTAATATTTTTATTTTATTTTCTAAGAATAATGATTATAAAGCTCATATGTGTTAATGTTAGAATGGTGGAAAGAAAATAATAAAGAGAAATTAATTAACAACTAAGATTAGGGTTAACATTTAATATGAGTCATTTATGTGTGAAAATAATGAAGAATATTTTTTTTTTATCAAATCTCACCCATCCACATAATTTTTGTTATTCAAACAATAAAAAATATGGAAGCTTTATTCCCAAATAGACACACCTATCCATCTTTCGTTACTAGGATATATATATTTTTTGTTTTAATTGAGAATTTCATTACCATTTAAAAGTTTAATCGTTATTTGGCATTAATGTGAATTTGCTAGTTGAATATAACCAGTAATTGTTGGTATCGCTTGGATTACATTTAAGGAATATGTCTTCACCGAATCCAAGTAGGGGACCTTAAAGTGTGGGGAATGTATAAGTATTGGTTTCACCATTAGTAATGCTACAACATTGCCTCCCTCAAGTCATCATCCATCGAAGGTAACGCCTAATAGTCCTTTAAGATTGTGTCCTTGCTTCACTAGGGATTCACATACCTTTAGCACACTCATCAACATTCCTGCTTTACCACACATAACACATGATCTATCACATTGCCAAACCATGTCATCCTCCATGAAATCCTACTATGCAACGCCTTGTTGGCCATTCGCCCTACTCAACTAATTAACCTTGGTCCTCCTAGGCTACCCACTAGTACACAATGTTACGAGTTGGTCACTAAGGATATCAAATATATAAAGTCATCGTGCACCCTTGGCCAAGTTTGTTTGACATACCCTCCATAATGCCAAAGATAATGTCACCTCGAGTAGAGTCCTTACATTCTCCCCCACTTGAATTTTTGACATCCTCGTCAATGTAATTCCATCAGCGTCTTCAATGAAAGGAATGTTTGTGAGTGAATATGCACTTATACAATTGCCACATTTGAATATGGCCTTTATAGTATTTGTTATGGAGCTAGACATTTTGTTATGCTTGTGTTCGTACCACTAAAAAAGCCTAATCATCATGCAATACTAGCATGATCTTACTAGTTGGGCATGGCCATCAATTGTTTGTATCTGACTTTGCCAAACTAACATGTCTCAATTGAACCCAACCCAAACACCTTAAAGTATGTGGAATGTTAAAGTGCTCAATTCACTATAGGCAACATTACACCATCGCCAACCAACTATAGATGATGGTGCACCATTACCTCCCTTGAGGCACCAATACTTGAATAACCAACTTCCCAACATGAGAATGTGTAGTTATCCATCTAGGCCAATACTTGATAATCCCTTAAGATCATATCCCTACTCCATGGGACGTTCACAAACCTTTAGTGCACTCATAAATGTTGTTGTGTTACCAAAGAGAGAACAGAATCCATCACATTGCTAAATCATGTGAGGGTCCAAACCATATTATGTAGCACCTCATCAATTATCCACCCTACTTAGTTAGACGAACCCTTGGTCTACCTAGCCTACACAGTAGTACATCATCATAAGCATCTTGTGGTTTCCACCCATGTTCTAATCACCAAGGTTGCCAAATATATATATTTATTGTGCACCCTTAGCCAAGTTTACCAGGAAAACCTTCTATTATGCCATTATTAATGACATCTTGAGTAGGATCCTTACAAGGGCCCCCTTAGGCTTAAGGTTAAATCAACTATACATCTACATCAAATGTAGCATACCCATCTCCCTTAATACATCAAGGGGGTGGAGGAAGAGGGGGTGTAATTTGAAATTTTCTTTCTTAGTCACAAATCTAAGGACTCATATGAGATCACCAATGTGATCTACTTATGAAGAGCTTTCCAACAACTGTTATTTTGTGTAATTTAAAGCTTGGGGAACCAAGTTATGGCCTCTTGGAGAAGTTGCACCTATGTGATATAGGGTATGTCACTTGCAAATTTGTTTTATGTGATGTGACAGCCCCTTTGGGAAAAATTTTACGTGCATTATAAATATTTCATGTATTTTGATTAAATTAAATAGGCATGATAATTGGGACACATATTCTAGAGTTTGAGGAAGGATATTGCTTTGGATTTGAAAGAACCTTGATTGGTTTCATGACATCCATTGAAGGTTGGAAAATGTGTTTTAAATAGACTGGTTTATCAAATTAATTGAGCAAGAAAGGACATAAGAACCATGCCTTCCTTGGATAAATCCACAAGGTAGAAAGGACAAAATTAAATGAAGAATGGGATGCATTGCCAATTGGGGGATAGTGAAGTCAACCAACCAGAAGTGGGGAGGAAGGGGATGATACAATAGCATTCCCTACCACCACCCAGGACAACCACTGTAGTCGAGAGGAAAGGGCGGTGACAGAGAATGTACGCCCATGTAACAAAAAAATAGTTGCAGTAGTGTGATGGGGATGATGATCACACACTCCAGAAAAGGGAGGAGAAGCATTTATAAGAGAATTATCGTCCATCACACTCTCACGCATTGAGAGAGACTAATTTCAGATACATAGATAGAAAACAAAGAACATAGGATAACAGAGGGAGAGATTCGATGGAACAAGAAAAAAGATAGAGTGCCTCAAGGAAAAGATTGAAGAAGCATTTTGTTGCACTGCAAAGGAGGAAAGAAAGGATAGTGCAGGAAGGAAAAGAATGCACAGCTTTGTGTTGGTAATAGAAGGCAAGGAGTAGAGCAAACATTTGGTTGGACATTGGGAGGTGGACGAATATCTCCTAGGTGATGGCAATAGTCTTTGGATTCCCTATAAGATTGGAGGGTGGAGATGGTTTTCTGTGGATTCCCTTGACAACTTGGGTGGAGGCTTGTTCCTTGAATTATGGTAAGGAGATTTCCTTAACCCCCTCTGCTTGTTTTCTGGATTTTACAATGGATTTTGGATTCCCAGGATTGGGTGGAACCGCTATGTGAAGGAATTGTTGAGGGTGGGCATGTTAAACCTCTGGATTCCCTCATTCAATTTAGGGTGGAGGTGATGAGCCTTTGGATTCCATGTTCCAACCTATATTGGTAGAGCCACAATTCTTATTAGAGTAGTTGAAGGGTGGAGGTGGTGGACCTCTAGATTCCATGTGAGATCTTGATTGCATGAAACTGTAGCTAGTAGGTGGAGGAAGATAGTTCTATGGAATCCCTATTTTGAAGAATTTTTTTAATCCCTTAAGCACTCATCCTCTTTGGAATCTGGCTTGGAGGTGGCAGTTGCAAGAAAGGCTTGGCTACGCCTTATCTAAGATTGGGTGGAGAGTTGAAGTCTTAGACTTAGTTTCCCATTTCTAATTGAGATAAGTAACTCGTATGTTTGACTTGTATCATGAATTTCATGTTTATGTTATTTAAGTTGAAATGGTGCCATTGAAGTATAAGATGTGATCCGGGACTTGGTTGTTTATGTGGTTGTTTGGTATGGTAGTCCATATTGTCTCAACAAAGCTCGAATAGTGTAATGAGTTCACATGTGAGAAGTTGTCTACATGTATGGCACTCAACCTTGAATCATTATGATGAATCCTTGCAGTACATAGCCTAAAATTTTGGATTAGGCAAAGCTCAGAATGAATTGATTGTTACACATATGTAAATATATCTCTGCACAAATGAAAGAACCGAATATAAACCACTGGATTGAAATCATGAACCTTATATGTGTATGGACTAATGAGACTAGCTAATCCCACCAAATAAGTGTGGCTATGGAACTATTCAGGATGGGAATGTTTGTAGTAATATATCTTTGTGTGGTAGAGAATAAAGTTGCAATTCATAGCTCAGATCTCTAAGGAATCAATAATTTATTGTCTGGCCTCTTATTTGCTGAGTTGTGTTGCTAAAAGTATGGTAATCATGACCATGAAATAACTCTAGCTTATTCAATGCATGTGATGTCATGGAATGGAATTTTTTGCCTACTTGAGGAATGTTGATTTCCTATGTATTTCCTGAGTAAATGAAAGGAATCCTATATGTATCCATGGGCTTGTTTTCTGTTTATCATTGGCTTAAGAGGCATGTAACTTTCTGAATTGATAGGAGCTTGAAATTTGTTTAATGGGCCACAATGAAAATGAATGGGAAAATCTTTATGTATGATGGATTGGACTGAGCCTTGTTGAAAGCTCATGAGAGAGACATACATCATTAAAACTCATGAAGGATAACATACATACGTACATACATGTGTGTGTGTTTAACTATCTACATATTTGAAGGTTGGGTCAAGGCTTTGGCAAGCTTAGTAGGGATAGATGGAAGGGCTTGCATATACTCTTGTTTGTTTATAGAATAAGTGTTGGAGGCCTAGGAAAAGGCTCATGATACGTGCATTAATAGTTACCAAAGTGCCAAGGGTGGAAAGAGCACCAAATTTACATATTAACAAGTGTCACAAAGTTGAAAGTCCATGGCCTAGAGGAGGTAAAAGGGGCTTTGGTTTAAGCTTTGTGTGACCAAACTCCATGACCAAGCATTGAAGAGTGGGTTCAAGGTTCATTATCAAAGATTAAAGGAGTGGCTCCCCATTGGACCATATGGCCAAGAGATAATACCAAGGGTGTACGAAGGAGGAATCCGGGGCATTGAAATCCAAGTGCTTATAGTTGTATATGTGTCTCATATTTTCTACCTAGGAGGATTAATTGGGAGCCCTAAGGGAAACTCCTGAGATTTTGTTCTTTGGGTGACTTGGCAAGTGGAGTCAGTCGGTAAGTGGTTGATATATTTGAAGGTAGAGGAACCCCCAAACCATTTATAACGTGAAATCCAAGATTATCGTGCAGTGATGGACCATGCAGGACCCATGCCCAACATGGTAGGTGATATGGCCTTAGAGTCATGTGGCAACTGGAGAGCAGGACAAATGTCATCCGATTTGAGAGTTTAGAGGGTCTAAGTGGTCTGGATTCGAGTGACATGTGGCACCCATAAAGTAGATCCACATGGAGGGTGACATCACCCTGGAGGAAAGGACCGATGATTTCACCTCAACTCTCTGTTCCTAGAAATATCTAAGGGAGTCAGGTGCAATCCTGCAGATATTTAATTCATAGGGTGAGGCAGCGAGGCAAATCCCACTTGCTCAGGTGTAAGATATTATGATTAGTGAAACTCACACAATAGAATTGAAGTGGAGGAATGCCATGTGCAGCTTCCATGTAACCCCAACAGTGGTGAATGGAGGCAGATTAGAATGGGTCAGGACGATGTGGCAAGCGTGGAGCCCATGCGAGCAGCGATAACAAATGGCATTGAGACACATGGAGAAGGTATGACAAGGGGTCCACAAAACCCCATAAGGTTCCCCCCGATAGTTTCAACAGGGAACTGCATAGGTTTCTGTTGTGATATTTTCCTGGGGTGACATGGCCATGGAGGGGCATGCACCCACCTATAGTGTGTATATAGCATGTATGTTATAGGTTGGGTATTGTGAGCCATAGAGATGGAAGAATGTGTGGCACGACGTTAATGGGTCGACAATTGTGTGGAACTGTCACATGGGTGATGACATGGCACATGAGTGGGATGAGCACATGGGTGCCATGTTGCAGGTTAGGTGATGTGGCACTATCTAATAAGCTAATCTTTGAAGGGCCCTATATTTCGATCTCAAAGTTGGATTGAGACAAATTTTATATCATCCAAAAAGTCTTGATGAGAGAAACACAATGATGTCGTTAGCTTTAAGTTTCAAGAAAGTCGAAAAAGGTCGAAAAATTTAGACCCCGTTTCAATAACTGGAATTTGGAGGTTGGGTCAACTTACTAACTACCTCCTTATACCCTTATTTGGGGCTATGGATAGTTGGGGGTATTTTATATATCAAAGCTTCAAGGTTCAACACTTGGACTGGATGGGCTTTATCATAGAAGATGTGTAGACAAAATTTTCAACTTCAAGCCTCTATGGGGGGATATTTGGTGCCTTGTTACAAAATCAACAAAGCAGTGGAACCAATGCATGGATATTGGGAGTTAGGGTGGAGCTCTAGATTTAAGTGTTCTAGCTGAGGTGGATAGAAATTGCATGTTATGTATAACATTCTTTTGTGATTTATATGTTGTTTGCAAGGATGATTTGGTATTATTGATTTTATTGAAAATGCAATGGTATGGAAAGTGTTGCTATTAAGCGTCTTGAAGGTTTGGGCATTCTATTGCTACGAGCATGGATCCTTGTTATTTCTTTAGTTTTTGCAAAACTACTTGCATGTTTTTGTGCATGATTGTTTAAATGGTGTGTTCTTTTACCCTTGGGATAGTTTTGCATGTGAACACTCATATGATATGAGGGGTTGGGTAAATCCTTGTGTTGCTTGTGTTGCATAGCATAGTTGTTTCGGTTGTTTATATATGTGTGTGTGTGTGTGTTGATGGGATGGGGCAATCCCATGGCCAATATGTTATATGACAAAGAGCCTCAATGAATTAGAGGCATAATGTTTGTGACTTTATTAGAGAGTCGGATGTTTTAAGTGCTTATTGTAGGTGTTGGTTATACAACTATAATCATGGATTATGTATTGAACCTTGCTTGTAACATTTTTAGCGCTATGATTGTTGATGGTATGTTGATTGTTTTCTTGTGCAAAGTAGGTGTTAGGTGTATAACTATGATTGAGTGGCTATATATATACATTGATTGTGAGATTGCTTATATATACATGATACATTTCATAAAAGTGAAAAATTATAAGTTATAAAATGGCATATGATGTATGTTAAAAGGATTTTAATTGACCTTTTGAGATTACAGACACCATTGATAATTTCCCTTGGTGAAGAGGCTGAACTTAATGGTTATTACTAGCCTTGACAAGAAGACTAATATTTTAAAATTTAATGATTTTTAAACTGATAATAATAGTCTCAGTCAAGAGGTTGATTTTCAGTTAATGTTGAGAGTCTAGAAAAATATTAATCTTTTAAACTGGGGAAATCACAATTGTAATTTAACTAGTATACGCATGAGCATGTGAAATTCTAATTTTTGAAATTTCCTAATCATGATTTGGATATTGAGACATGTGGCTAGTGAGAATTTGGAGATGTGTGACCAACCGCAGGGTTTGTGCTTGGTTTATCATCATGAAATGGCAGTTGGTACACCTATTTATAGTATTTCCTTAATGTACTAATAATTGAGTGTGTATGTTGCTAAGAGTTGCGCTACCCTAGCCGTCATTGCCCCTGCAGATCCTTCCCTCGACAGCCTCCTACTCTGAGGCCAACCAGACCATGCAACTCTCTAAGGAGGGAAATCCCCTCTCTTCAACGCAGCCAGGGATTGAAGAAAATGCAGAAGCCTTTGCATCTCTGATCGCAGAGAATGGTGCTCCAAGGAACAGGCCATCAGTCAATAAATTTGTAAAGAAACTCGAAAGTATCCTAGAGATTTCTCTCCCTCCAGCACTTCCAAGAAGAGAAACCATCTTTGGCAGAACGCGGACATGTTGGACAGTTCACAGGGCTATGGCCTTTACCCAAATCAGTGTAAAAATGGGTGGAAAGAAACTGGAACGCAACCACACAGGGGAAGATAGCAATTCAATTATGTGGAAGGGGATACTACACCTTTATCTTTGAAACAAAGGAGGATAGAGATCTGATATTTAGAAGTGGACCTTACTTCATGAACTCCAGAGGTTTATACCTAAATAGATGGACGCCAGACTCTGATCCGGAGATGGATGTCCCAAACGATGTGCCAGTGTGGGTCAGGCTCCCGCATCTTCCTCTCCATTGTTGGGGAGACGAATTTGTGAAGGCTATAGAAAACTTAATGGGCAAATGTATTGGCATATGTGAGCTAAAAGACAACATGCACGCGTGCGCAAAGAATATGTGTGGAAGTAGATCTCGGAAAAGACCTCCCAGAAGCAATAAAGATCAAGGTCGACTAGTGGACACACCTTCAGCAGCTGGACTACGAGAAAATACCATTTAAATGCAAGGTATGTCACGAGTATGGTCATTTTGCAAATAGGTATCTTAAAAAAGTAGAGCATGAAAATGTAGAAGAGCAAGAAAATACATGGGAACAAGTGAAAAGGAAAACACCTACCAACAAGCAGACAACATCAAATATGTATCAGTCCCAAGAAGCAAATGAAACAACCTCTCAGCCTCCAGCGAAGGTTACTCCTCCTAACCACACAACTCTGAATCCTTTTGAGCCACTAGAAGACTCCTTTGATCCACCCTCTCCCATATCCCCTCCCTCAAACCCTACCTCTTTAACTCTCATATCCACCCCAACCCTATATCCTCCCCACCTCCTCCCTTAGTGGACCGCATCCTCACTAGAAACAAAGCCAAAGAAATTCCCCAAGCCTGGGATCAGCAAAAAAAAGTGGGAAGGAAATCCAATAAAGAAATCAAAGATGAGGCAGCAGCTAAAGAAATGGCCCTAGGAACGCAACAGCCGATGGATTCATTCCTTGGGAAACAAACAGGAAGTCATGAAAAAACTCAACAAAGAGGAAAGGGAGGATCACACCAACACAACAGTAAATAATGATAGTGGTCTCTTGGAATTGTTGCAACCTTGGCACCTCCTTCAAAGTCAATGCAGCTAGAGATTTTTTATTCAAGGAACAACTAGACATATATATGATCCAAGAGACCAAACTAAACAAGCAAGAAAATCAAAAAATGATTCAAAAACTAAAAAATTATGAAGAGGTAGCGTTAGAAGCCACAGGAGCATCAGGAGGAATCAACACTATCTTGGATAAAAGAAAATGGGAACTAATGACCCAAAAAATCAGCACACGCTGAATTAGAACAGAGTTGAGGAATCTCAAAACAAAAGAACAGTATAGCATTTTAAATGTGTATTCTCCAAATCACTATAGAGAGAAAGAACAATTTTGGAAATCAGTTAAAGAAGAAATAGCAGAGAGACAAAGTGGGCACTTAATCCTAGGAGGAGACTTAAATCTTATAAGGAATACATAAGAAAAATTTGGTGGAACCTTCCACAACGATCCGTTAAGAGAAGCTCTTGAAGGAATGATAGAAGAACACAAATTAATAGACATTCCGCCAAACAATGGAAATACACTTAGAACAACAAAAGAATTGAAAAAGCAACATAAAAGAAAGGTTGGACATAATTCTTATTCATGAAAGCATAGCAGCTGCTCAGACCCTTGTGAAAATTAAAATTGTTCACAACTCAGCTTCAGATCATAAGTCGGTGGTGTTAACCTTGGGGAAACTGGAAAATCAAGGACTCCTTCCCTTTAGATATAATTCAATTTGGGATAGTAAGGAATATTTTGACAAGCAAATAAAGGACAGCTCGAAACAAAGCGTCACAGGATCTCCACAGTATGTTTGGGAAACTAAGCTAAAGAACCTAAGGATACACCTAAAAAATTGGGCAAGAGAAAATCATCTCTGGGACAAAGCCAGGAAAATCGAATTGCAAAAAAAAATGGATAACCTCTGCAAGGAAAAAGAGAACAAGGAATAAAGCCAGCAAGATTATATACAAGAAAAGGAAATATATCTGGAAATATATAAGCAAAATAGGCAAGAAGAAGAGGAAATTAGACTAAAATCAAGATGCCTCTAGCTAAAATCCAGAGACAAAAATACAGCCTTCTTTCATAATATAATGAAAATAAGGAGGCCAAAAAAATCAAATTGAACATATTCAAGTAAATGATCAAGAAATAAAAGGAGTAGAAGCAGTAAAATACGCAGCCCATAAACACTTTAAAGAACTCCTCTCAACAACTGACCAGTAGGCAGCTAATGAAGAAATTTCTCAGCATATAACAAAAAAAATAAGCGACCAGCAAAACAGGGAATTAGACAAAGAAATTACTGAGGAAGAAGTCAGAGAAGTTGTGTGGAATCTCCACCCTGATAAGGCACCAGGCCCAGATGGGTTTACAATGGCCTTTTACAGACAACATTGGGAAATTATCAGAAAAGACCTAATGATAATGCTCAAAAATGCTTTCCAGGAAAAAAAGATTGGAGGAAATACTAAATCCTCCTTTCTAGCCGTCATTCCCAAAGAACCCAATCCTACAACTTTTAACAGATATAGTCCAATCTCCCTTTGCAACTCATCTTATAAGATACTTACCAAAATCCTAGCAAACAGAATGAAAAAATTACTCCCGAAAATAATTTCAGAGAACCAAGGAGGATTTGTGCCCAAGAGGCAAATCATAGACAATGTGATAATTGTACATGAGGCTATCCACAACAATATCCAAAGAAAGGAAAGAGGAATGGTTCTGAAGTTAGATATGGCTAATGCTTTTGATAGAGCTAACCATAAATTTCTTGTAGCAGCTCTCAAAAGGTTTGGCTTTTCAACAAAATTCATAGAGATTATCTTCCAAAGCACACGAGGGCTGAGGCAAGGTTGTCCGCTTTCTCCATTCTTGTACATCATCATGGCTGAATCGCTGAGTGCTATGCTAGAAAATCAGAGAAAAGAGAAAACAATATCAGGGATCCACATTTAGAGAGGAGTCAAAGATATAAACCACTCTCTCTTTGCAGATGATACCCTTCTCATAGGCGGGGCATCCTGGATTATTTCAAAATGTTTCAAAAAAGTCTTGGATGAATTTCTCCTAGCCTCAGGAGGAACTTTAAACAACTTCAAATGCAGAATTTATTGTTGGAACACTCCAACAACAACAATGCAGCGTATCTCACAAATTCTGGAAATACCTCTACAAATAAATTGGACCCACATCACTTATCTTGGGCTACCCTTAGCAAAGGAAGTGGAAAACCAGAAGTCTGGAATAGGCAAGTGGAGAAAATGATGGGAAAAATTCAGAACTGGGGAGTGATGTGGCTCAACCTGGCAGGAAGAGTGACACTAATTAAAGCACTTCTCTCGGCCTTGCCTATATATCAGTATGCAATCATTATGGCTCCGGCAAGCGTCCACAAGCAAATGGAACTGATAATTAGAAGCTTCATCTGGCAAGGAGCAAAACAAGATAATAAAAAATTTAGCCTTGTTAAATGGGAGCAAGTTACTCTTCCCTATGAAAAAGGAGGTGTTGGTGAGGTAAATCCCCTCTGCAGACAGAGGCGATCCCACTAGCTTAAAACAGAACTAGCCACAATCAATCCACGCTGCTACGCAAGTTCCTAGTTGTACAGTAAAGGTGAATTAAGAAGACCAACCTGGAATCCAACGCTATAGTCGAAGCAGAGTTGGTGTTCCCGCTCCCTCGCTCCGGCAGGTCACAATCCTTGCGATCTTTGCAAACGGACACCTGCACATGCAAAGGAAGAAACAGATACAAGCATAAAATCCACCAAGGCACAACTATATTTCAGTCAGAAAGGAAATAAATCAACATCACCATAATAGACAATGAGATTGGAACTATAATAACAGTCGTTCATTAATTAATAATAGACAGGAAAAGTTACAACCAAGGTTCTGATGCTGAACCTTTCCTTTGGCTGGGCGAGCAGCTATATGCCTTGCAGTAGACTACCTCTCTCTCGGACTTCCGACAGCATAACCTCTCTAGCATTACTCCAACAACTCAAGAACTCAAAGCTACAGCACTTCGGAACTCATAAACTTGGAACTAGTACTCTCTAGCTTGTCTAATGCATGAGGACAAGCTTTTATAGATGAAGAAGGGAGAAAGATTCAATGCACCAGGACACCCATTGTGAATTGGCAACATCCATGAAAAGCTACTGTGGATAGATATGATGACTCTTCGAGCTTTATCAGATGGATTTTTCCCTCAAAGGAGCTCATGATCTGGGAGGAAAAATCATACAGTCGTGCTTTTAGCAAAAAACATTACTAAACTTGACTGGCGCGGGCATTGTTCTAAGACAGAGCGCCAATGATCACGCCCCTTTTTGAGGATCTGAGTTATTGGCGCGGGTCAGACATTGGGTACCTGTGCCAATGGGAAAAGGGCACTTTTCAGGGATAATTTGCAGAAGGTGTCTTGAGGGAACATGAAGTACATACTCAGGGGAACATAGTGCAAGTGTTTTTAGGCTATGTCACTGCTCACAGGTCCCGGAAAGCATCCTCCAATGTACTAAAATTGAGGCGATAGGGACGGTGACCAACGGTGACAATTTACTGTGTAACAGATGCCCCCCAAAGCATGAGGCCCGAGCGAGAGAGAGGGGTGAAATGCTTTGCAAGAACACATATAGCTGCTGCCGAGAACCTGCATTGAGAGATACTATTGATAGCTCAAATACATGATGTACGTGGTATGGTCGCAGCCATCCATAAGAGAGTACATGATAATTTAGATCCATAGTATGGACGCAGCCATCTGGGTAGGATCAATGAATTGACTCAGGTATGGTCGCAGCCATCCAGTGAATGAGTCATGTATCAGGAATCACGCCTGGATTACAACAGACAGAATCCAAGGTCTTGCGCTCCATCTCGACCCAAACAGAAGTACAAGTTCAAGCATGCGAATATGTGAGCTGAAGTCGAGCATGCGTGAACATCGTCTGATTACCAGTCAATATTTGGAACTGTTAACAGACGCGAGAGGTACCACCAATAATGACAATGGCCCTCAAGGTACTATTGGTACAATCTACGGCGTGCGAATTAGTGATCTGACGTCGAACACCCGTAGAATCATTCGATCGGAGGCCAATGATGAAAACCTCGCGTCGAACACGAAGAACCTGCCATTGAGGCATGCAGGCTCCAAGGCACCGGAAGGGAGTCTCTAGATCAGCTTCCTGGATAATGAGCTGAAGTCGACAGGAAGTGACCTTGATCGAAGGTGGGCCATAATGTTTCCCACATCATCGACACGAGACAGAGAGATGATGTTGTGAATCAAAATTGTATGAGCTATCAGAGGGAGGTTGTTTCTTTGCAAAGGTCAACTTCTCTTGAACATACCGGCGGCACTAGAGTGGAGTTGGCAGTATTTGACATCGACGGATCAGAGGTCATAGTGACGAGGCAATGAGCAGATGAGAGGTCAAATAGGATTACCCAATCCCACGGAGGCAAATGAAAAATAAGATGAGATGTCCCCACCCAGACACGAAAGCAGAGGAGTGCCATGTTCAAGAGTGACATACTGCCGACACAACAATAATTATGGTTCCAAAATTTCTTTTCCCCCACCATTTCTGGCGAGTACCCCTATTATTTTTAACAAGCTTGATGGGGATAGCATATGCTTGTGGTGCGTCATTTCGACAAGATCCGATGTCATTAGGTTTTAACGAGTCTGACAAAGGAAGAACTCGGCGTCTTTTCATGTTTAGAGAGTTTGAAAAGACAGCAAAAAGGAAACTCCAGGGGTGTCCTTTTTCGTAAAGTTGTGTCTCTCGGGCCCGAAAAAGTATAAAATAATACCCGAAAGAACCGCCCGATCATTACGATCGAGGAGTACTTTTCATGAATAGTGATTTTGACCTGAAAAAGTAAAAAAGTGATCAAGACCACGTCGTTTCGTAACCATTAACGAGTCCGAAACGACAAAAACCCGGTAATCTTTTTAAGTTTTAACGGTCGACAAAAAGAACTTAAAACGACCGCCCCTTATTAACGTTTAACGAGTCAAGAGGGAAAACTCGGCAATCTTTTCGTTTTTAAACGGTCAGAAAAGAGCTGAAAGCGGACCTTCATTTTTATTCTCTTTAACGAGTCAAAAAGGAAAAATACTCGGCAATCTTTTCATATTTTACGAGTTAGAAAAGAGCTTAAAGGTGACTCGTCCTAGAGGAACGAGTGGTATAAAGGGTAGCAACTGGTTCCGGTAATGGTGGAACTGCTCAAAACACGTAATGGTCAAGAGGCTGGCTAATACAAACCACTCATCGCTGCGGTTCCTCAGGAAAGGATAAACAACCAAGTGAAAGCATATGATCGGCCAAAGAGATGGTGGCGATGGAATGAAACAACCAAGGCTCATCTAGCAGAATTTAGCAGATAAAAGGCAATCACGGGATGTAAATCAGGTATGGGTTCATTTTTACACAAGCTTGAACCATGGAGAACTCTGCTTGGATTCAGTTTCATGTTTACACAAGCTTGAAACGAAAAAACCATGCTTGTTATAAATTTGCATGCCCCCAGCATGATAATGCAAATCGAGGTACATGCCCCCCAAGCTTCATGGCATTCACGGAGTGGATGGAATGAAGGTTCACTCTCGAGATCTGTGAAAGACTCGACTTGTATTTTACGAGATCTTAATCAAAAGACTCGATTTGGAAAGGGAGTTGTTTCATTTTTTAATGAGGTTGACACAGTAAAAGAACTATCCTCATAACCCTTATTTCATTTTTTAATGAGCTTGACATAAGATCAGGAACTATGCTCCGTCTTATGTTTATTTTTTAACGAGCATGAACTACGTGCTAAAACTGCTCGAATCTTGCGTTTATTTTTTAACGAGCATGAACTGTGTGCTAAAACTGCTCGAATCTCCAGTCATATGATAAGAATGTCTCACGTAAGATTCCATTTTTAAGGGAGCTTGCGCCTTACAAAGCTATGCCCCGAATCCTTTCTTTATGCAAGTTCGGAAACGACTAATCCTACGAGTTTAAAGGGTTAGACCTACAGGTTTAAAGGGAGGACCTAAAAATTTAAAAAATAAATAGCCGCCCCTTGCTTGCAATAAAAAAGGTTTGCATGCCCCCAGGCATAAAATAGAGTTTCGAGGTCTCCCTCTATTCGAGCTGACAAAACATTTGTTTTATCAGGAAGGGTTGCCTTCTATTCGAGCTGACAAAACATTTGTTTTATCAGGAAAGGCACTACCTCTTACAGGTTACCCAAAGATTGTTCTGTTGCAAATAGCACACTTCTTTGGCGATGTCTACCGAGATAAACAAAGGTGAGTGACCCTGTTCCGTCAAACACATAACTTTGACAAAAGAATCTTATTCTAGAACAACCCCTCTTCCAATCACGGACGGGGTACGGACTAGTCATATTCTCTCGCGGAAACCTACTCTATACCCAAAGTTTTCTCTGCCCGAAGCAGACCAGGATGCATGCCCCCTGGGTTCCAGTTACATCCTTCCGAATTACTCGCGCTCATCGGGAAGAAGGACTGGGGGTGGAGACATTTCTTGCAGTGATAATATCATCTGAGGATGGAATTTCTGAAGGCAAAACCGGGTCAACTGTCATCTGGACCTTTTGAAAGACCGGGTCACTTGTCATCTGGACCTTTGGACTTTCATCTGGTTTGGATTCAGGTGGTTCATCTTTGATGACAAACATTTCCGGAACAAAGTGGTGTATAGACGACGAGGGTAAATCAACAGCGTTTCCGACCAGGGACTGGTCTGGAACAGGCTGAAAATCAACACTCTTTCCGACCAGGGACTGGTCTGGAACAGGCCGTAAAGCAACACTCTTTCCGACCAGGGACTGGTCTGGAACAGGCTGAGCAACACTCTTTCCGACCAGGTACTGGTCTGGAACAGGCTGAGCACAGCCAGGTTCGGGAAGAGAAAGCTGGACCAAAGAGGAATCAGGCTTGATTTCTTGGTCAGCAGGGGAACGTTCTGCAATTGCAGAGAGACGTCGATAACCAGCAGGAAGTTGAGTTGAGGGAGCTGTAAGACTTTCCAATACAATAGAGGCTCTATCCATGAATGGACAAAGGTGAAGGGGATGATTGCCTTCACAAAGTCTACAGGGGATTCGAATCTTCCCTTTTCCCTTAACATTTCCAGCTGATAGGGTAGCATCACCATGATCTCCAGAGGATGATGCAGGGCGGTCCCGATCGTGAGCCCATACTTCTAAGACCCTGGGGATGCCAGGACAATCGCGAAGAAGATGGTCTTCCTTGCATAATCTACAAGGAAATTTAGTCTTCCGCTGCGGAGCAGGAGGAGACTTTACTTCAGTTATATTCGGGGTAGATGGGACCTTTGTTTTGGGAGACTTCTTCTTTTTGGTCTTCTTCTTCTTCTTCTTAGCCACCTGGTTACTTAAATCCAGAGTTTCACCAGGCGAAGTAGAAGATGAGGACGCAGCAGTAGGCGAAGAAGGACAGGGATCCACCTTGGAATCAAAACGACGTTGCTCGGGTGGAGGAGGTGGTGGTGGAACAGGAGTTATCACACTCGAGACCACTGAGTTTGAGAACACCCATACGGGTAAACCGATGGTGAACCCAGGCAAAGACAAAGTTGCTATATACTGGACACCGACATTTCTGACAGAAGGAATCGGACCAGCCGGAGGACCACCTTGGCCGGTGGGCTCAGGGAAGGATGCCATTTGAGCGAGAAAGAATGCTACTCAAGCTAACGCAAGCAAAATTTAACCGGGTTATATGTGATCGTGGTCAAATAAATTTTAAGACACTGAACTTTGAACTTGACCTTTTCACTTTTTAAGAGTCGAGAAAAGGACGAAAAGATGACTCTAGTCTCCTTCGAATATTTAATGAGCATGAAGTGACAAGACGCTCACAGGCACCTTTTCGTTTAAGGAGTCCGAAAAGGATCAAAAGTGACTGCTCTGGAATTCTAGGTAGAGGGTGTGCCAAACTTTTCGCAAAACCACAGAATACTTTTTAGGGTACGGGTGGTCAATCTTCGTGAATGTTGTGTTCACTGCATTGCGAATCGTAGGGCGGCCGACACGGCTTCCTATGGATAAAGGCTTTATTCCTATAGGGGTCTCCCAATATATACGCGACGGTACGTGGGAGCACAGTCCGTATTGGCACTTATCGTTTCACCGTGGAGGAATCACCCAACCACTCGACGGTAAGCTACCAGGTTTAACGACGCCGGAACACGTCTCTAACCTAGACCTCTAGAATGTTTGCGTTATGTTCCAATGCGTTGTTAGGTTTATTGAGTTTATTTTATAGTTTATCTTCAATTATGTTTCAGTTTTTTGGTCCTACCGTATGTGGTCTCTCCAAACTTGCTAAATGCAATCTATATGCCAAAATTATATCGTTGCATTCGATGAATTCTACCTACAGAAGAGTAGAGATTTTTTTTTGACACAAACAAAATGATCATCAAGCAAATAACAAAGGTCCTAATGCAGCTAATAACAAGAAATAAAAGTTTTTTCTTTTTCTTTTTAAAAGCGACAAATAACAATAAATGCTAACTAATATAATGCAAAAAGCTCTTTTGTTTTTTGATTTTTAAGATGGCATAATGCATGTAAACAAACCTCAAGAGATATCCACGAGTACAAACACAATTCACTCAATGGACACAGAACCAATTCAGAAACATGAAGATGAACTGTCAAAGCAAAGGAAAACACAAAGACGTTCAATGAACCATGTGATCTAAGTTCAAATGAAGTCAAGCAAGATCCAAGCAAGCTAGAAGTGAATCACTAGATGAGTGCGGAAAACAATCGAGAAGCTGACTGGATGATCAAACCACAACGTCCCACAGAAGGCTCGACATGCACAGCCACTAGGTACTCTAGGGCTGGGATACAAAATCGATAGAAATAAGCAAACAACTGAAGGATGAAAGTAACAACCAGTCACACAGAGGTCCAACACACTTCCAGAAGCAGCAAAAGATAGGGAAGAACAAAAAATCCGAGTTTAAGGAGCTTTCAACTATCAAACTGGCAAAATTCACAGAGATGGCGCGACTGTGAAACTGCAACTCGCGCTAACAATTAATTGGCGCGGGTTCCTATGGAGCAACATGCGCCAACTGGCGCGACTGTCAGAAGAAAAAACGCGCCAGCCGCGTTTACTGACCCTGACTGACAGTGCCCAGAAGAACCAAACAGTAGATAGCAATTTCAAAAGTGGCCCAGAAAGTTCATTAACTCAGGCAAGCGAGAGAAAACTAATCATGCAAGACAAACTCCAAATAGCTTCTCCCCAGTGGAGTCGCCAAATTGTTGGTGAGGTAAATCCCCTCTGCGGACAGAGGCGATCCCACTAGCTTAAAACAGAACTAGCCACAATCAATCCACGCTGCTACGCAAGTTCCTAGTTGTACAGTAAAGGTGAATTAAGAAGACCAACCTGGAATCCAATGCTATAGTCGAAGCAGAGTTGGTGTTCCCGCTCCCTCGCTCCGGCAGGTCACAATCCTTGCGATCTTTGCAAACGGACACCTGCACATGCAAAGGAAGAAACAGATACAAGCATAAAATCCACCAAGGCACAACTATATTTCAGTCAGAAAGGAAATAAATCAACATCACCATAATAGACAATGAGATTGGAACTATAATAACAGTCGTTCATTAATTAATAATAGACAGGAAAAGTTACAACCAAGGTTCTGACGCTGAACCTTTCCTCTGGCTGGGCGAGCAGCTATATGCCTTGCAGTAGACTACCTCTCTCTCGGACTTCCGACAGCATAACCTCTCTAGCATTACTCCAACAACTCAAGAACTCAAAGCTACAGCACTTCGGAACTCATAAACTTGGAACTAGTACTCTCTAGCTTGTCTAATGCATGAGGACAAGCTTTTATAGATGAAGAAGGGAGAAAGATTCAATGCACCAGGACACCCATTGTGAATTGGCAACATCCATGAAAAGCTACTGTGGATAGATATGATGACTCTTCGAGCTTTATCAAATGGATTTTTCCCTCAAAGGAGCTCATGATCTGGGAGGAAAAATCATACAGTCGTGCTTTTAGCAAAAAACATTACTAAACTTGACTGGCGCGGGCATTGTTCTAAGACAGAGCGCCAATGATCGCGCCCCTTTTTGAGGATCTGAGTTATTGGCGCGGGTCAGACATTGGGTACCTGCGCCAATGGGAAAAGGGCACTTTTCAGGGATAATTTGCAGAAGGTGTCTTGAGGGAACATGAAGTACATACTCAGGGGAACATAGTGCAAGTGTTTTTAGGCTATGTCACTGCTCACAGGTCCCGGAAAGCATCCTCCAATGTACTAAAATTGAGGCGATAGGGACGGTGACCAACGGTGACAATTTACTGTGTAACAGGAGGTATAGCAATAAGACTGCCAGGACTAATGAACATTGCCATAGGGACAAAAATTATCTGGAGAATGATAAATGGGAACAACCACTGGTGGGAAAAAGTACTAACAATGAAATACTTGAATGGTCATAGAACAAAGTTGCTCACTGATACTATTCCACACAGGCCATGCACCCAAATCTAGAAATTGGTTAAAAGGATAATTCCTCTTATTAGAGATCAAATATCCAAAAATCCAGGGAATGGCAAAACAATTTCTATCTGGGAGGATAGAATAATGGGGAAAACCCCTTAAATCAACAACAAAATTTAAGGGGACTTCAGAGATGGATGGAAGAGTAAAGTTTTAACACACTTTATTCTATTTCAGATTGGGATCAGAATAGCTGGGTTAGATGGAAAAATCTGGCCACTCCATCAAGACTTAAAAGTCAGTGGGAAATTTTAAAAGTCCATTTGGCCGAGGTTGCGCCCATCAACATAGAAGAGCGGGATGACTTTGTTTGGGACCCAAATGGAGGGGACTACACAGCGAAATTGAGGTACAACCTCCTCCAAAACCTTCACAATCAAAATGACTGGAGTCTTTGGAAGGCAGCATGGAATTCAGAGAGTCTACCCAAAATTAAATTCTTCACCTTTTGGAAGGCAGCATGGAATTCAGAGAGTCTGCCCAAAATTAAATTCTTCACCTAGACCCTTCTCAAAGGTAAAATTCTTACCTTTGAAAATAAAAATAAAAAAGGAATGCAAGGGCCCTCAAAATGTGTCATGTGCCAAAAGGAGGAAGAAACTATCCAACACCTCTTCGTTAACTGTATGGTGGCGAGAGAGCACTAGAAACAGGCAACAAGTCCTTTGGAAATAAACATAAATCCAACAATCCAATCGATAATTATTCATAAAAACTGGGATAAAAGCTACCCATATACAAAGAAAAAAGGCAACAATAAAAAAGGATATGGAAATGTCTCCCTTCAATACTATGTTGGAAAATTTGGTTAGCCCGAAACAAATGCATTTTCAAAGAACAAAAGCCAAATCTAGGCAAGATCTTAGCCAAAACTTGGGGCCAAGTTGCAGAGATAATCAATACAAATAGAATCTCAAAAATGGACCAGAATAATTTACAACAAGAAGAGAAAGATTGGTACAGTAAAGCAATGTTAGAAAACAAAGAAAAAGCAACAGTTACAGCAAATAATAAAGAATCCCACACAAACAAGAATTGGAAATTAACATTTGAGGACAAATAATTTGCAGAATGGATAAAAGAACAGAAGAGACACATTCTCTTTTTTGACGGAGCTGCAAAAAATAACCCAGGAAAAGCAGGGGCAAGAGGAGTTATACTAGACCCAAATGGACAAAAAATAATAACCTATGAATGGAGCCTAGGAGAAATGACAAACAACAGGGCTGAAGCATACAACCTTCTCTTAGGCACAAGGCTTTAAAACAAAAATGCATTCAAAATCCCTATTATAATAGGGGACTCTGCTATCAAAATAGCCGCTCTGGATGCCAATAAGGACTTCAAAAGCATAGCCATCAATAAAATCTATCAAAGGATCAAAGCAAGTTTCGAAAGTCTGGGAAATATAACCTTAAAGCACATCCTGAGAAACCAAAATAAGGATGCGGATAGCCATGCCAACAAAGCAGTTGACAAACCAGTGGGCATAGTCAAAGAGAACAATGAAGTTTATGAAGAAAGTATCCCTTGATCCCCTCTCACAGTATAAATAACGAGAATGTATATCATGATCCACATGTATCATTATAGGGTCCCAGGCAACCCAAGACAGTTTGGCAATCAATAGTAGCAGGTTTATTCTCAACAGAGACCGATAATTCAGGACAAGAAACCACAAATCAATGAAGAAAGGCCGCAAAGTATAAGTGCGAAGATTGATGAAGAATCATCGCACAGGTATCGTGGGATTCTGGAGATCAATGGTCGAGGTCTGACTTCATTTGCATCGGAAAAGGATCTTGGCAATGCCACTGCAGCCGTCGATGGTGGCAAATCAATGACATTCATGCATATTAAATCTTTATATTGTCTCGACATTCTTCATCTGTTTTAATCATAGTTTCCCATATGCCTAATCTCTTTTAATTTCCGAGCCCAAAATAAAATTTGCACCACCAATATCCTTCATGTCAAATTTAGAGAACAATTGATTTTTCACTTCATTAATGATTTCTCTGTCATTTCCAATCGGCAACATATGATCCACATATAAGACCAACTAAATAACATGGTCACAAACTAATTTGAAATACACACAATGATCTACTTTGCTTCTTGTAAATCCAAGTCCTAATATATAAGTATCAAATTTTTTATACCACATCCTTGGTGATTGATTTAACCCATACAGGGACTTTTTCGGGTGTGCATGCTAGCTATTTATTTCCTTCATAACAAATCCTTCAGAATTCTTCATGTAGATTTTTTCATCCGTATCCAAAATCAAAGCAGCAGTAACAGATAAAATAAATATAATATAAGTTAACTTGGCAACAAGAGAAAAAATATCTCCAAAGTCAATTCCCTCTACCTAGAAAACCTTTTGCTACTAATCGAGTTTTGTATTTCTCCCCTCTACCTTCTGCATTTAGTTTCCTTTTAAACACCCATTTGTTGCTAATGGAATTTCTTGCAACTAGTAACTTCAGTAAGTCCCCAGCTTCATTCTTGTCCAAGGCTGTCATTTCTTCAACCATGCCATTTTTTCTATAGTTTTCCATCCTCTAAATCCACTACCTCCCTAGAAATTCTAGGAGCATAATCAATAATAAACAAAGCAAAATTTGAATGAAAATTAGGTGGAGTATACATCTTTGGTTTCTTTATTTTCCAAATCGATCTCCTTATTGTCGAAGTATGTGGTTCTTCTTCCTCTGATTCATGTTCTTTTGTAAATTATGATTCATCTTCCTTCAATTCAAACTTTGTATTCTATAGTTATTTCTCCCTTTGTAGGACTTCCCGTTTGAAAACATCTTTGATTTCTCTAAATACCACATCTCTACTATATACAACCTTCTTAAAAGTTTGGGTTCCAAAGCTTATAACTTTTCAAACCATCTTTATATCCAATAAAGATACACTTTCAGCTTTCTTATCTAGATTACTCCTATTATCCTTTGGAATGTGTACATAAGCATCACAACCAAATACCCCAAGATGTTTAAGAGAAGGTTTCTTACCAACCCATACCTTATGTGGAATCTTGTCATCCAATGTTGATGAAGGTGATCTATTTACTAAATAACACATAATTTCCACTTCCTCTGCCCAAAATCCATATCATAACACAATGCCATTGAGTGTGCTCCTTGCTTTCTCCATCAAGTGAATGGAGTAGTGTTCTATCTTTTTATACCAAACTTCTTATAGAATATTTCAAATTCATTCCCACATAAATTTGCACCGTTATTTTTCCTTAGCACCTTAATTTTCTTCTCTTTTAGAGTTTCCACAATAGCCTTAAACTCTTTGAACTTGTGAAAGACTTCATATTTCTTCATAAGGAAATAAATATGTGTATTCATCAAAAATTTAGATATAAATAAAACATAGTACACAAATTTTCTTAGTGAAGGAACTAACACAGGTCCAAAAACATCATTGTGCACCAACTGTAATATTCCCTATACCCTTATAGCACCGGAGGAGTATCTTACTTGATTCTACTCCCCATATAAATAATGTTCACAAAAATTAAAATCCATAGAGCAATTAAACATACCTGCTACCATATCATTATCATGCAATACTCGAAGACCCTACTCTCCTCTATATCCTAGTATTTGATGCCACAACAGAGCTTTTTCTCCATAGACCATAGGAATTTTTCCTTCTTCATCTTGACTCTTAGGAACAACAAAACTATTGCACCCATTACAAATAGTTTTTTCCAGCAACTTATATAGAGTCACAATTTGAACTCCTCTTAACAATACCATTTCTCCTCGAACCATCTTACATGTATCATTTTCAAACATTAATTTTAAACTTTCATTGTTCATCTTTCTTAAAAAAATCAAATTTCTTGTCAATGCTAGGATGTGTAGAACACCAAGTCGTATTCTAATCCTTCTACCCATGAGCTTCAACTTGACTTTTTCGCAAACTATTATTCTGGATGTTGGGTCATCTCCTAAGAAAACATCACTGCCATCATATCTTTCATACTCGCAAAACTACTCCCTGTGAGGAGTCATATGAAAGGATGTACCTGAGTCCACTAACCATGCCTCATGGTATACATGTGTACTTGAAAAATCCAAGCACATCCCCTCCTTCATCTAAGGAGGTTTTTTCTTCTACAAAAGGAGCACCTTCAAATCCATCCCCTTTCTCAGTAATTTTAGATCTATAATATTTTTTCTAATTCCATTCTTTTCCACATCTCCAACATACCTTAACAAATTTTTATGAAGATTTAGATCTTCCTCTAGATTTAGATCGCACCCTGGAGGAAATATTTTTATTTATATTTTGGGATTATCCTCTTACAGAAAAGTAATATGTTCTAACTTTCCATGTTTTTTGGTCCCATCTTCTCCAATAACAAGAATGAGACTATGTCCATGGGATCTTGGATAGACGGTGATCGGGTGCTTTGTTAAGGCACTCCTTGATGTGAAGTCAATGATTCAATTCTCCGCCCTAATCGGGGTGAAATATTGGACATGATGAGGATGTAGTCCTGCCAAGCTTACAAAAAAAAACAAGAATGAGACTATTTTATCAAAACTCAAATTAGTTGCATTACTACATATGGAAACAACTAGACCATTCGACAAGCCTTGTAATGAAGTAAACAAACTTATACATTTATCTTCATTTGAAATCTTAATATCAATATATAATAATTGACTTATCACAGTATTGAAGGCATTAAGATGCTCTATCATAGAGTCTCCATCCTTCATCCTCATGTTATACAACAATTTTGATGAGAACAATTTGCCCACTAGGACTTAGACTGATACAAAGCCCCTAACTTGTTCCGCAAAGCCTTTTTTGTAGCTTCCCCTGAAACATTTAGTGATATTGAATCTAAGAGGCAATCAAATTGTGCTCTTTTCCTTTTGATCCAATTTGGTACAATATTCTATTAACATCTTCGTCGATGCAAAACTTGGATCCACAACAACACATTGATCTCTATCCACCAACAAATATTCCAATTTTAGCTTCCATGGCTCAAAAATATACCACTGAATTTTTCGATCTCTATCTTTGAACTACTTGTTATTTATTTTCACCACAAAAATCGCTTCTGTAAATCTCCCACTATAGCAGGGTCTACCATAGGCCCTAGACAAACCCCTTAGCCACAAAGCCATTCCCTTGAAGTCAAAATTGCTCTAATACCAAATGTAGGTTTTAACCTTATACAAATAATTGCTACAAACAAATTGTTAATAAGATAGAAAAGATGCCATAGAAAACACAAATATTTTATCCTAGAAACCCAAACCAAGAAAGAAAACAACATTTTTTCAATATATATATATATATATATATATATATAGAGAGAGAGAGAGAGAGAGAGAGAGAGAGAGAGAGAGACCAATTGAGTTTAGCTTGGGGGGTTGAGTAGAATCATTGTGATTCTCCCCACATAAGTTCAAGTCTCATTATTTGACATGTTGTAGCTTTGGAATAAAGTAACTATGTTGCACTCTTAAGTGCACCTATAATGTGGGTTGGTCAAGTACCAGCAACCTCTCTCTTGCCTTCGGTTTGAGAGGGAGGTTGATTTCTTTCCTCAGATGGTCCCCAATGCCCAAAATTTGTTCCTTGAAAAACACATGCGCGCACACACACACACATAGTAGAATCCAATTATAGTCCCTTAACAGACACTAAAAAACTAGGGGCTAAAAAAAAACTACTATACACGAAAATCATGTGTTGAAAATTACCAAATCGAACGCAAAAACTCCACCCAAAAAAAATTGTGGCAACCCCAAACTCCATGTGACCCCCTTGTTTTACCTAGCACAACTCGCAACGCGTGGGGATAGTCATGAAAATAATATAACACATACCCAACAAAGGCAATTGCAAAATACCATGTTGAACAATCGAGACCAACAACATTGGCTTAAGTACCCAACCCAAGAACAATAACATTTGCTTAAGCACCTAACCCTCTATTTGAGGGTGGTGATTTGTATATGGGTTTAGTGCCTTCCCCTTCTATGTAAATAGACACTATTAAAAATCCCTCTTAAAGGAAACAATGTCATGAATCAAACAATTTAGATCAAAAGAAAGAAACATTGTCTACACCTAGTGCACAAACAACAAGGGGTCTAGATTCAACTCTTCTATTAGTTGTAACCTCCTCAATCAGAAAGATGATTAAAAGAAAAAAGGGGTAAAAGGAAATCTCATTGTATCTTTGGATTAACAACCACCTACTTTTAAATCCCAATGTATATCTCTAGAAGTTGTAAGCAATGTCAACTACTAGCCTTGATTAGTCACTTGTGCATATTTTCTCATAACTTACATATTTTCTATATTTATAGATATTCAAATAAGAACATAATATTTGGTGTGCCTTTGTTTACCAAAGAAATCACATGAACAAAAGAAAAAGTACCCATTAGACAAGTACTATTATTAATGCAAAATGAGAAAAACCCAAAAGCAAAGATAATGGGCATAAAAATGGGGAGAGTGGAGTTGGGCACAACAGAGTTGTGGTCCTCTGTGACCCTAAAGGAAGGAAAGAGATTGAATATGCTTTGGGACTTGGTAGGTACTACCAAAACTGATGAGGCAAAATCTCTAGTTTTACTATGAGGCCTCACTATTTTAATAATCAAAGTGCATAAAATCACAATGCTTGGCAACTCCATGATTATCATAAGATCCCTTTGCTATTGAACAATCTCATCCTATCTTTATCTTTCTAAATTTTATATCGAGTGATATATGGGGGGGGGGGTAATTTTACGCAATAGAGTTCTACCATGTCCTCTACTACCTTAACACAAAGGTGGATAAACAAGTAAGCAAGGGGGTCCAACTAGGTGAAGTAACACTATGCAAAAGGAGGGGGCACTCTAAGAACCATGTATCCCCCACCATGAATTCCATTAAAAAGAGACCACAAAAGAAACATGTGTCCCAACACGTGGATGATAAGAAGAAAATTAAACATTAGCCACCATCTTACCTCATTCACAACATGCTCCATTCGCACCAGCACAATGATGAGAGTTACAATGGCAAAGACAAATCCTACATGTGAGATGAAGTAGTTGTTTGAGGGTTTAATTCAAGGTATTAAAGATGTGGAGGATATTGTTTACCCACATGGAAAGAGCCTAGCATCTCAACCAAACATGTGTATTGTGTTTATGGGTATCCCTCATCCCCATGTGCATGTATCCATGGCATGCAGCCTAAAAGTATTGAAAAAAGGACTAAAGCAATGTCTAACAGGCATGATAGAAATAATTAAAATGTGACAAATTCAAGCCAATAATGGAACTATTGGAAATAAGGGTTCAAGTGTTGATTTAAGGACAATAATAGGGTTCAAGATCAATGTACCATAAACACTAGTGAACATATTCTTAATTTAAGTGAATGAGAAGAGGATCTTGGGCCCTCCAGACAATTTTTAGGGGAACACATATACAAGTGGCCTCAATCATTTTGTAGTAGAGCGCATAGTGGTACACCTCAACCTCCCTCATATTGCATTCGTGGTGTCTCCTCAACCTTGTAGAATGGACAACTTGGACTCAACTTCCTATGGTTTACCCACTACCTCCATGGAACATGGTGTTGTATAACCTTATACACGGAGTTAGAGCCTCGATTGACTAATTATCAATGCTAATAATGCAACTATGCAACATGAAGACTCAACGACACAAATGGATCGAGATGTTGATGCCCATTTTGAACTAAATTAGTTTTATTTCATGTTTTTATTTTAGATATATTGTCATTCTTTAATTAGGACAATGTATTTAATAATACACCTACAGTGTTGTCATCAAGTGCTTTTGGACAAAAAGTTTTAATGATGTTGATGCCCATTTTGAACTAAATTAGTTTTATTTCATGTTTTTAGACGTATTGTCATTCTTTAATTAGGACGAAGTATTTAACAATACACCTATAGTGTTGTCATCAAGCACTTTTGGACAAAAAGTTTTAATCATATTTCAATAGAACATATGTAGTGGAAGACTAAACTATTGAAAATGATTTTAACACATTTTTATCACATTTATATAATTTTATAACATTGCATTGAAATATTATTTTTAAACGTTTTACACATTGATAATAATATAAGAATGAGTGTGCCTAATGGTTAAGAGCATGTGTTTCCTCCTAAGAGGTCTCGGGTTCAAAACCAGAGGGGGGTAGAGGATGTATGCCTTTGTAGACTTACCAATCAAATCATTGCGTGGAGGTGGGTCTCTTGTCCCACAAACAAGGGGATCTCATACAACAATTTGGTGTCTGGCTTGGTCGTGACCTTAAAATTGGATAATAATAATATAAGAATGAAATCTTTATAAGTAATATAAGAATGAATGTAACTTTTATTGCATTTATATTTCAAAATATTTTAAAAATTAAATTTAAATCAATATAATAATGAATAAATAAAGGTGTAGTCTAATTTATAGACGAAATCGTTTTTTACACCGAAATTTGGTGTTACCATTTCAAGCAAGAATGTGATTTTTTGTTATTTAAAATACGTCTTTGAATGCATAAATGTATTCAACGCCCTGAAAAACCCTTAGGGCACTAGAATTTTACAAATTAAACAACTTAAACTCAAATTTTTAAAAATATTTGTCAGATTTTAGTTAAAATTAAACAGAAAAAAATGTTGTGGAAAAAAGGCCATTTCATCTATAAGTTAGACTACCCCATAAATAACCAATTAGGTTTAGTTTGATTGGTTGGGAAAGATGGTGTTATCCTCCCTACCCTTGTTTAAATTGAGAGTGGATAATTTGTAGATCATAATTCTCGACAAGTGTGAATTTTTAAAGATGATGTTACCATAAGAACTTGTTTTTTTTCAATTGTTTTATATAGTATATACATGTTCATTTTGAACCATATATAATATGTATATAGTTGACATTGAAATATTTTATTTTTATTTTTTTTCTACAATGGAAAAAACTATCATAAATTAGTTGTCAAACCAAAGTGGAGACAGTCACCATGGCTAGTATTCATGAATGCAGGCTAACTCATTACGGTTATTCAAAGAAAACACACCACCTGGAATTACCCAGTGGTGGTCCATAATGGGGCAGGCTTTCACTTCTGCCAAATGCTTCTAGGTATTGGCCCATTAATTTGTTTCCTTGCGTCCGAGAAAGGACTCTTAGCCAAGTAAAAACAGTGTTAACACATTCTCCATGCCCAATTGAAATATTTTATTTATAAACCACATTCTCCACATTACAATGAATTTTTATTATTAATATATTTTTAAATGCACATCAATATTACTTAACCATGTATATTGAAACATTTTATTTGACTCACGTTGAATTCTTTTATTATTATTAATATTTTTTAAAGTCACATATTCATTTTATATTAAAGATTGAATGAAATACACATCTCTTGTTATTACTATTAGAAAGCAATTGATTTTTTTACTTTCTATTACTTCTTTACATTGAAATATTTTGTTATAGTCAACATTAAAATAATCTTTTTGGTTATATATAAAGTTTATATTAAAACCAACCTAGATCTATCTTAGCCCCAGATCTACGAAGCATTGAGAGGAATCAAATCTCTTTTCACTCTAAAACAAGTTTTCACCTAGGAATGGGCTAAGAGAAAGAAGAGTATGGAAGTTAAAGAATTGATTGAAATTGAAAAAAGAGTTGGAAGCTTCTTTGGCCAGGGAGGGCAAAGGTTTTTTCTCCCTGGAATCTCTAATTGCGCATAAATCCATTGAGAGCAAGAGATTAGCCCTTCTCAAAGCTAGGGAGGAGGAATGGAGATTGAAAAAGTAGAGCTATATGGTTAAAATGTGTTTCCAAAAATTCAAAGTTTTTCCATGCTTTTGCAAAAGGGAGGAAAATATTGAATACTATCTAGAACTTGAAGGATGATCAGGGCACAATGCATTCTTCTTTCCAGGATCTGGAAAATTTGGGGAAACATTTTCTCAAAAATCAATTTAGAGTTCCCTCAACTGCATCAATTGCTGAAGTTATTCATTTGGCTCAAGTTTTCCCTCGTATGGTTGATGATGAGGAATGTTGCAGTGTTATGGAAGAGGTCTCGTTGGATGAACTAAAATCAACACTGCACAGTTTTCAAAGGTACAAAAGTCTCGATCCTAATCGTTGGGGAGTGGAATTTTTTCTGGAATTCTTTGATCTCATGGGTCTGGACTTGCTTGCGGTGATTGAAGAATCTTTCCGACAAGGTTTCATCCTACCTACTTTCAATTCCACCTTTTGTTGCTTTCATTCCGAAATCTAGCCATTCGTCCTCCTTCTTTGACTTATGTCATATTTCCCTTTGTAATGTTATCTATAAGGTCATTGTCAAAGTTATTGCCCTTCGTCTCAAGCCTATCCTTTCTCAATATAATTTTTCTGAAAAAAAAAAAAAAAAAAAAAAAAAAATAAATAAAAAAAAAAATAATAATAATAATAAATAAAATAAATAAATAAAATAAAATAAATAAATAAATAAAAATAATTGCCTTCTTGGAAGGTTGCTAGATTCATGAGGCCATTGGTGTGTCAAAAAGGAATCCACAATCTCAAAGCTCAGAATTTGAAGGGGCCTATCATGAAGATAGACTTATCTAAAGCATATGACAAGGTGAGGTGGACTTATATCAAGCTTCTTCTCATTCATTTGGCCTATGGTCTTGACTTCATCAATTGGTTCATGACCTACATGCAATTGGTATGATATTTTGTTCTCATAAATGGTGTTGCCTCTCTTTTCTTTAAGGCTCAGAGGGGCTTACTACAAGGCTATCCCCTATCCCCTCTCCTCTTCCTCCTTGTGGTGGAGGGATTAAGTTAGCTTATTAATGATGCAAAGCACATGGGATCTTTCAAAGGTGTATGTGTGGCCAGGAATCTCTTTATCTCTCGTTTACTATTTGTGGACGATATCTTAATCTTTTGCAATGGGTATGTTTAGGATCTCTCCAAGCTTGTTGATATTCTCTCCCTTTTCATGTGTGCTATGCCCAAAAGTCTTCCATCATTTATCACAATCTCTCTAAGTCAACAGTTCATCACCTTTTTGTTTCTTTCCCCTTCCATGCCAATTATTTGGACTTTGGTGTAAATTATTTGGGTTTTTATCTCAAGCCAAATTTTTATGTCCAAGAGGATTGGGCTTGATTGGCGACGAAGGTTGTCGCCACATCAACCATTGGTGCAACAAGTGGATTTCTAGAGGTAGTAGGTTGGTGTTGATTAAGTCAGTCCTGGAGGCTATCCCGATTTATTTGGCATCGCTGGCATGGATCCCAAAGTGCATTCTGGAAAATATTAGAAAATTATGCTCATTCTTCTTATGGTCAGGTAAAAACAAGAAACATGTCCTACCATGGGTCAAATGGGACTTTATTGCTAGACCAAAATAGTTGTGTGGTGGGGACTCAAATATCGCCCATTGTTTTCAAAGGCTCTTGTTGCAAATTGTAGGTGGAGGCTTTTATCCATTGATAGTCGGTGTACTGCGGTGATTATTTGTATATATTGCTCCATTATCAGTGGAGGATTGGTTGAGGTTTCCAATCAGGCAGAGTTCAAACATCTCTTTAATTTTGTGGTCCTCTATGTGGCACCAGGGTTGCCTCTCGGCGACAAACCTGGGTATTAGGGATGATTTTTGTGCTTCCTGGAATGATTACATGCAATATCTCAGGCATTTTCGTATTCACATTACTGATAGACCGAATGAGCTAGTTTGGTGTATATCTCATTTAGGTGTCTATACACCAAAAGTGGGCTTTATCTCTCTTATCTCTGATCATTTAAATTTGGAGGGGAGATGGGGGTGGAAATTTGTATGGAGGGAAAAATGTCTGTCAAAATCAAAAATCTCCATGTGGTGCTTGATGATAACAAATTTCCTACTTGGGATGTCCTCTAGTGGCACTTCTTGGTGGGCCCGGGATGGTGTTATTTATGTCAAAACAAAGGTGAAAGTGTTTCTCATGTTTTTATGGAATGCTCATTCTTTCAGGTGATTTGGAAATTATGCGATGAGGCCCTTGGCCACACAATTCACTTGTCTGGTCCTGATGTGGAGAGTGCTTGGAGATCATGGAACTAAAATCCAAATTGTTTCCCTTTCCATGTTGTCCCCCTAATCATTTGTTGGGGCATTTGGTTATCACAAAACAAAGCATTTTTTGTTGACAAAGTTTCAATCCCCTCTAATATTGCCTCTGAGAAGAACGAGCCTACTCTAAGGGTTATTCTGGCTAAAGGAATTGATACTACAAAGCCTTGGGGCTATTTCGATGGCACCTCCAAATATTTTGGCCAATCTTGTGGGCGCAGTTTTATTCTTTATCTCTCTCCATCCCATTATTTAAAAAGTCAAAATGGGTCTAGGCCCAAGTTCAAACAATAGATCAAAGCGCACTACATGCAAAAATTTACTTATATTTGCCAAGGAACAAGGTTGCACGTGTATTCACATCTTCAGGGATTCCAAGTTAGCTATTAATTGGATTTGTGGCATCATCACACACAAGAATATTACCCTTTGTCCTATATTAGAGGAGAATATTCATCTTGTTAACTCTTTTGATTCTTTCTATTTTTCACACACTTGCAAGGAGAGGAATTATGACACTTATTGCTTATCAAAGGATGGCTTGGATATAGAAAAAGATCTTTGGACAATAGTGCAGCAGCTTTGAGATTAGCGAGTGGAATCATCTCGCCATGTTCAGGATCTACAATTTTGTTTGCTTTTTTGTTGTCAGATTTGATTACTAAACTTTGATCTGCAACTATGGCTCACAACAACCCATATTTTTTTAGCCCTTAATTGGGCATTCTCGCTATATATTTTTGTTATGGCCTAAGCTATTTGATGGATCATGTTAGTACTCTATCACATGTGATCTTTTGGCGATCTTTGTTTGTATATATGTTCGGACTCTTATCAAACTCGTTATAATTATGTTGTTTGTATGATGCAATAATCGCTGACATGTGGGGGTGGATTCCCCTTACCTATTGTTATGAAGTTCTTAACTTGTGACTTACAAATTTTGAATACCTTGGTCAGTGTATATACAAATTTAACTTTTTCCATTATATAATGAAAGAATTATGTGTCTTTTTACCTAGGGAAAAAAGAGGACTGCACCTAAAATAATTTAATCCCTCTCAACCCTTGGTAGATCTCGAGTTAAAATGAATCTAAGTTACTAGATCAATTTTAACTTTAGATCTACCAAGAGTATATATATATATATATATATATATATAATACTATTGAAAAAACTATGGGTTGTCAAAACTTGAAGACCAAACATCGTCAATGGTAAATTGACTATTTCACGTCAAATTTATTTTGATTTTTAATTTCAATTTTTAATTTTATTTTTATATAATTTAACCAAATCAAAATGTTTACTTACAACATTACAGCATCTCTTCCATACTAAGATGGAGAGTGCTTCTCAATGAAACAAATTTGTTAACATGGGTATTCAAATAGTTCATTTAATTTATGTATTCATATATTTTTAAAATATATATGAATTATACATCTTCCTCATACTATATATATATATATATATATATAGTTGATATAAGACAATGTTATCTCATATGAACATCGAAATATTTTATTTATAGTGAGCGAAAGTAAAATAGTTTTACCACATCCCCTTCATATTGGATTGTAATTTTATTTATGATGAGTGAAAGTGAAATATTTTTACAACATCTCCTTTATATTGGGTTGTAATATCAACAACAAGATTATTTATATTTGATAATGTTTTTAATAAAAACTAACCAAACATGCATATTCATTTTTGTTTTTTATTATCACTGACATTCTTCTTTTATTTAGAAAACAAATTATTCTTATTTTAAAAAGAACACATGTCAACTCCAAGTTGAGCATAGAAGGAATTATACATCTCCCTCATATTCAACTATAAAATGTGTCTCTCAACCCAATAATTGATATTTTGAATGGTCAACTAGATGTAGCTCAAGTGGTTGAGAGAAATGTTGTTATCCTCTCCACCTAAGTTCAATTCCCACATGTGACGTGTTTAAACTCATATGAGTATATACTTGCAATAACTTCAAACTGAAAGTCCCTTCAGGACCAAAACATGTATATTATTCATATGAAATATAAAGATATTACTTTGTTGTCTAAAAGTCCCACAAGGACTAAATCGTTTATATTTCTTAAAAAAAATCTCAAAGAAAAAAAAAAAAAAAGATATTCTTAATATTTAAAAAAAAAAAACAAAAAAAAATGGTTTTAAAAAGCTTGTAAAGTCCAACTAAGGGAAAAAAAAACGTGTAGAGTCTAAACATTATCACATTGATACTACACAAACAAATCTTTAGATTTGAATAAAATCATCCCCAAGATCAAAATCCTCATCGACATTTACATCATCATCCTTATCTACATTTGTTGAAATATGTAACTAGGTTTAGTCTTCATAATGTCTTATGTAATCTTGATTTTATGTATTTGTTGTAAAGAGAGAAATTTATTATTATTATCTTTATAGAATGAGTTTCATGCATTAGGTTAATTTGTTTTATGTCAAGCATCCATTGTGTGTTTCTAAGGCTTTGTCATTGAGTCAAAGAAATCAAAGATTCATTGTAATATGTAAAAGACCCTATTGGGCATTATGTATCAAGTCAAACAAATTTATTATGAGTCAAAAAAAGACAAAAGTTTCCCTCCAAGACCAAGTCAGCGTGCAAGAAGTCAAGTCGACCTTATTAGGGCTATTCAACCCTCACAAGAAGCCTACATAAGATGGAACTCGACCTCATTTAGAGAGTATCCAAGAAGTTCATTTAAGGACAAAAAGAAGACTTAAAGGAACAAGCGAAAAGCAGGAAAACCAAAGGAAGAAAAGTCGAAATTTTGACATTGTTTTTGGGCTACATCCACTCACACATGTGAAGAGAATTAGGGCACATTCTACTACTACACGATCGAAATCTTAGTCAACATAAAAGGTTGAAACTTGGGGTAAAAAACATGAAGATTGAAGACTGTATCATTAAGGAAAGAGAAGCACACTAAGCAAAACAAGGAGATTTGATTTCCCAGATTCCTCCCACATGTGCGAAATTGCAGTGATTTTAGAAAGGCCTAAAATTGCAAACCTGAAGCAGTAACCGAAATTCTGAAGTGAGGCCAAAATCTAAAGGTTTGGAGCAGTTTGACATGGGTTGACTTTGTGAAGAAGAAAATCATTTAAAGAAGGTTTACTTGGCCTTGGAGGGTTCTTTGTCTTAGGTCTTAGGTCTTGGAATTCATCATTTGAAAATTCTATAAGAAGAGAAGGATTCTTGTGGGTTTTACTCTCAAGGGAAATGTTTTGGCCCTGGATAGTAGCCTATATTTTGTGTCCTCTTGTTCTATTGATCTTTATAGTTTGGTAGTTGTTTGATGATAAGAACATTATAATAATCAAGTCAAGAAAAAGCTAAATACAAGTATTACAAGTTAAAGTACAAAAACATCACAAGCAATTATCAAAGATAAGAGAAATCACCCTAATCGAGCAGCCATTGATTTCTCAACAACAACATCATCCTCATCCTAGATCATAATCAAGAGGGATCAGTCTCCTCTAAGACAATGAGATCTACAAAATGTTTTTCTCTTCAACTAGTTACGTGTCTACTAAAGTTTGTATTGCACAAAGATTGCTGATGTAGATTCTTTATCCACCAAAATCAGTTCACAAACAACTCAAATCTTGCTCTAAATCAACTTTTTTTGCTACATCTTTGAAATCTTCAAATCGTCCCAAAAGCTCAATCATAGGGGCAAGAAAAGCAAAGGATTTTCGTATTTTTATTTTTTGTGGTTTTGGCCTTTTGGGGTGTTGCAGGTAGAGTTGGTGCCAAACCAACTAGTTCAAATCAAAATCAATGAGTACAACCAATTATATTATTGGACTGAACAACTTAGCCAATTCTTGACCAAATTAACTGGTTTAGTTAAAAACGAGTCCAAAATCAATTTGGGATTTGAAGTTTGAAACTGTTAATTTTAAGTATATTCTATGCTTAGAGCAATTTATTTCAATTTTCATAGTTAGCCCAATATCTTTTCCAGATTAGCAATCACATCAGCATTAAAGTAAACTGCAGATAGAACATAAACATAAATCGCAAAAGACAATCCAAGACAAGAGGACACAAGATGTGGCGCTCGCCAGGGACAAACCCTATTGTGGGGAAACCCTTTATCAATTCTTCGTATATGTTCTTCAATAGTTCAGCACAGAGAAAGAGAGAGAGAGAGAGAGATAGTACATTTACAACAAAAATCAACACCTAGATAAGAGCATAGACCATCTCTAAGAAGATAATGAGATTAGTTGAAGACATGCTACTTCAACTAATTTTCCAAGGTGACTTCTTCACCTATCGTTGTGTTGCACCTTCTCATCATGCTGCACCTAACCGTGTTGCACCATGTAGCACCCATCATCACAATGCTTGACCTTATTACCATGTTGTACACATCATACTGATGCACCTTATGTTGCACTGTTGTCCTAATGTTTAGCACTGTTGTACCTTGTGCCACTGTTGCACCATGTTGTCACCCATGTGCTTGTTGTACCATTGTTGCTTTGTGTACTTATTGCACCAAGTACCATATTGTTGTTCAATCTATTTGCAACACTATGTTTGTTGCACCTTGTTGTTGTTGCGGTCCCCGATACCATTCTATTGCAGCACCATGAACTTGTTGCGCTAAATACAGTTGTCACATGTACCATACCACTATGTACAGCCACCATGTACTTGTTGTTGTTGTTGTCCTATTGTGCCACTGTTGCACAATGTCATAGCTGTCTTAATCATTGTGTTGTTGTGTTGTCCCAACATGTTGTTGTCCTAACAAGTTGTTGTCCCTACATGTTGTCCTATCATTGTGTTGTCCAATGAGTTTGCAGCACCATGTACCTTGTTATCACATTGTTGTATCATTGTACCATTGTGCATTGTATGTCATTGACCATTGATGTCCCATTGCACACTATATGCCATTGACCATTCTTGTCCCATTGTTGTACCATATGTTGCATTATACATCTAGCTATCATATTCAAGGTGGCTAGCTATAGTGCTATGGTCTGTGGCATAGCACATAGCAATGCCAATGTCTTCTCCTCTCAGCGTTTAGGTGACAACAATAGGCTTCCATTAAGACAACAATCTATGATAATCAAAACATCAGTTAGAGAACAGTGTTAAGGATTGTTGGAGGTGGCTTCTTTACCTCAGCGTTTAAGTGTGAGAGCTCCATGACAGCGAGGGCATTACTTGTGTTGAACTTCTCTTCTAAGACAAAGTTTAGGTACCATCTCCATTAGGCAACATAGCAACTAAGATTAGGGCATCTCTCCTCAGACCTGTGGCTAGGGTTTCTGCCTTCATTTCCATGGTTGTGTATTTAGGAAATCTCCATAACTGCGGTTAGGGTCACCCTTGGGACAGTGTAGTAGATGAGGGTTGTCTTCCTTGACAGAGTAGAGGATTAGGGTTGTCTTCTTCATAATATGACTGTGTCTTCCTTGACAGCGTATTGGATTAGGGTTGACTGCGTCCTAGATCTAGGTCATGCGTAGAGCTGCTAGGGCATCATCTAGGACTGCGTTTAGGGCATCCTTTTAGGACAGGGTTTATCCCTTAGAGATTCTTCTTTCCACTAAATCCCAAAACAAATGGTGAAGAAGAAATCTCTAGAGAGTTGTGTGTACAAATGACTTGCAAGGCACTTGTATTTATACCAAAACGTAGAGCACAAGAGGGGGCAGTTTAGTCGCTAACTGACCTTGACGAATTGTCCCATAATACAAATAAATTCATATCTCCATGAATACTTATCGGAATCGGATGATCTTTAGATTAATCCTACACCTCTCAATGAGATGGATCCAAGAAAAATATCAGCTACCATAAATAAGATTACCCACATGGAGTATGGCCCTAGTTGCCAATTTTAACACTCCCTCTCAACTAGAGATAACTCCATCCGCTAATCCATCTGCCAAACTATACTATCTCTACCATTAATGCCCTGCATTACTCTGCTCTACTCTGCTGAGCTTTGTGCTGAGCTTTGCTCTGCTGAACCATGAAGAAGAATTGATTGAGAATGTCTCGTACCATTCTCTATTAACCCGAAGTTAGTTTTATTGATCCCAGATCGATATCACAAGAGAGTGTCTCAAACCACTCATACTGATCCCAGATCAGTTACATTGATCCCAGATCAATGGAGGTCATCCTAGTATAAGGAGTATGGTAGATACAACGATGCATCCATCGATAGTACTACTATGGTCCCTAACTCCATTTCCCTGCTCATTGGCCAGATGAGAGGTACTTCCCATGAGTCCCAGACTGCATGGGTAGGATGCCTCGACAAGAGAACCATTCATCCTGTCCCTAAGTCGCCTCGGGGTATCACAGGGGAAGGTTGAGCCATTCACCCTGTACACAGCACACCATTAGGGGAGGGTGAGTCGCCCTATGGTCGCGTGTTTCTCCAATAGTACCCCAAGCCCCCCGGAGCTCCCAGAGCTCAATGCATGCAACATGTAGAACCCTTATAAGAAGGTCTCTCAATGACCCCAAGTCGTTTGGGAAAGTCACAGATTTGACCTTTCCCTGGGGCTTTGGCAAAATGTCTACGACCTGTACATCAATCTCAATGCGATAGAGCCTCCTTGCTAATCGACGTACCATATCCCAAATAAGGTAGTATCTGATGTCTATATATTGGAGCGATTATAGAATATGGGATTCTTCAACAATCGAATCCCCCCTGGTTGACACAGAAAATCACGGTGGTATCCATCATGTGTACAAATAGCTCACTGAAGAGCTCCCACAACCAAGCAGCTTCACACAAGGTCATACTCGTAGCTATGTATTCAGTCTCAGCGGTGCTCAAAGCAACTGCCATCTGCTTTCTGCTCATCCAAGATATCGAGCAGAACCCAAAGAAAATCAACACTCATAAGTGCTCTTGAGATCCTCCACATTGCCTGCCTAGTCAACATTCGAATAATCATGAAGCTTCACATTTTCAAAAGTGTATCTCAATTCATGAGAGATTGTGCTCCGAAGATATCTCAGAAGATTCTTGGTACGAATCCAGTGAGGCTCAACCATATATGAGCTCATCATGCTAACTGCAAAACATATGTCCGAACGAAAGTTCACCAAGAACATCAACGCGAATGAGTTTATGAAACTCAGAAGCATTTCCCAAATCTGATCCGGCATCACTACCATATAACTTTTGAAAGTTAAGATCCCCGAGGTAGTCACAGGCTTGTAGTTTACCATTCCACATCTAGAATCCAACACTCTTACTTCTGCAAATGAGAGGGTCTGCACCTATCAAAAATAGGTCGTCCTCAAAAGGTGTCGGTATGAGAGGTCTATCATCCACAGCCTTCGAGCAATGGTTTGGATCGGTTTCACTCATAGTGAATCTCAGCTTCATCAGTCAATTATCAATCCTCTCATACTACACTCGGGGTGTTTTGCTTCAATCTATAAAGGGCTTTCTTCCACTTGTATACATGAGATTCTCGATCATGAATCTCAAACTCCTCGAGTTGTTCCAAACCTGTGGACCTGGTACATGAGGGGAATGGTCCCCTTGCAAGATTTTCCTTTAACAGATCTCAGACATGTACCTTCATGCTCTTCTTGAATTCAAGCATCCATATCACCATCTGGCTCACATCAGGTAGGGCCCCATAAGTAGACCTCCGGTGTTATAGATGAGATATGTCAATTGACATGATCCCCAATGGACCATCCTACAACTTGATACAAATTGCCAACCCTGAACCCATGAGTAAAAGCATCTTTGAAAAAATTATTTTCAAACACATACCTTTCTATCGAGGAATGCCACCCTGAAACCTTTGACTTCCATTGCCAAAATGGACATCAGGTTCTTCTTGCGATCAGGTACACAAAAGAGATCTTTGTAAATGAATCAAGTTATCCTCATTCAATTGAGGGGTAACATTCCATACACCCTTTCTGAGATAGGCGGTCTCAGCTCCAAGTATAATCCCACAATTGTTTCCATCTCTACCAAATTAGAGAGATCACCCTTCTATCCGATGAAGTGCCTTGAAGCACTACAATCAATAAGCCAGATTGCCACAGAATCTGAAGGAGAAGGCCAAATACAAGATAACGCTTCTTTATCTTATCATAAACAACATTTGATTCTTCATACCTAGGGTTCCTTGCTTTCTTTGAAGAATCAGTGGTTTCCTTAATAACCTGCATTACCTGTCATTCCTCTGATCATTGAAGATGTCCCTAGAATGATTGTTATCTTCATCAAGAGATGTGTCCCTACCATTCGAACACTCCTTCGCATAGTGGCCGAATTTATTACAAACAAGGCATTTGTCTTTCTTTCCACCCTTAGATTCGGACTTCCCATTGAAGTGATTTTTAGGTAGGCCATCAGAAGCTTCCGCTGCACCATTTTGATAATATACTCTACTTCGACTTCACCCTAGGTGAATTTGAAGAGGGATGAGAAATCCACTGATCCTTCGTCCTTACCCAACTATCTTCGATGATTGCTCGTTCACTCTTGCTTGGGCATTGTCTTCACCTCAGCTCTGATACCATGTTAATTTTAGGTATGTTCTATGCTTAGAGCAATTTATTTCAATTTTCATAGTTAGTTCAATACCTTTTCCAGATTAGCAATCACATCAACATTAAAGTAAACTGCAGATAGAACATAAACATAAATTGCAGAAGACAAGCCAAGACAAGAGGACACAAGATGTGGCGCTAGCAAGGACAAACCCCAATGTAGGGAAACCCTTGATCAATTCTTCTTATATGTTCTTCAATAGTTCAACACAGAGAGAGAGAGATAGTACATTTACAACAGAAGTCAACACTTTGACTTATCTAAATAAGAGCATAGATCATCTCTAAGAAGATACATGAGATCAATTGAAGACATGTTGCTTCAACTAATTCTCCAAGGTGACACCTTCACCTATCATTGTGTTGCATCTTGTCATCATGTTACACCTCACCGTGTTGCACCCATCATCACAATGCTGGACCTTATGACCATGTTGTACACATCATACTATTGCACCTTATGCTGCACTGTTGTCCCAGTGTTTAGCACTGTTGTACCTTGTGTCACTGTTGCACCATGTTGTCACCCATGTGCTTGTTGCGCCATTGTTCCTTTGTGTACTTGTTGCACCAAGTACCATACTGTTGTCTCAATGTGCTTGCAGCACTATGCTTGATGCACCTTCTTGTTGTTGTTGTCCCATGTACCATATCACTATGTACAGCCACCATGTACTTCTTGTTGTTGTTGTCCTATTGTGCCACTGCTGCACAATGTCATATAAGTCCTAATCATTGTGTTGTCCCAACATGTTGTTGTCCTAACATTCTGTTGTCCCAACATGTTGTCCTATCGTTGTGTCGTCCAATGAGTTTGCAGCACCATGTACCTTGTTGTCACAATGTTGTATCATTGTACCATTGTGCATTATATGACATTGACCATTGTTGTCCCATTGCGCACTATATGTCATTGACCATTGTTGTACCATATGCTGCATTATACATCTAGCTGTCATATTCAAGGTGGCTAGCTATAGTGCTACAACGTGCGGCCTAGCACATAGCAATGTCAATGTCTTCTCTCAGCGTTTAGGTGACAGCAATAGGCTTCCATTAAGACATCAATCTATGATAATCAAAACAACAGTTAGAGAACAATGTTAAGGATAGTTAGAGGTGGCTTCTTTACCTCAGCATTTAAGTGTGAGAGCTCCATGACAGTGAAGGCATTATTTGTGTAGCACTTCTCTTTTAAGACAGCGTTTAGGTACCATCTCCATTAGGCAGCGTAGCAACTAAGATTGGGGCATCTCTCTTCCTTAGACCTACGGCTAGGGTTTCTGCCTTCATTTTCATGGCTATGTATTTAGGGCATCTCCATAACTGCAGTTAGAGTCACCTTTGGGACAACGTAGTAGATGAGGGATGTCTTCCTTGACAGCATAGAGGATTAGGGTTGTCTTTTTCATAATATGACTTGCGTCTTCCTTGACAGCATAGAGGATTAGGGTTGTCTTCTTCATAATATGACTTGCGTCTTCCTTGGCAGCGTATTGGACTAGGGTTGGCTGCTTCCTAGATCTAGGTCATGCGTAGAGCTGCTAGGGCATCATTTAGGACTGCGCTTAGGGCATCCTTTTAGGACAGTGTTTATCCCTTAGAGATTCTTCTTTCCACTAAAATCCAAAGCAAATGGAAAAAAAGAAATCTCAAGAGAGTTGCGTGTGCAAATGACTTGCAAAGCACTTGTATTTATACCAAAACGTGGAGCACAAGAGGGGGCAGTTTAGTTGCTGGCCAACCTTGATGAATTGTCCCATAACACAAATAAATTCATATCTCCATGAATACTTATTGGAAACGGATGATCTTTAGATCAATCCTACACCTCTCAATGAAAGGAATCTAAGAAAAATATCAGCTGCCATAAATAAGATGACCCACATAGAGTTTGTCCCTAGTTGCCAATTTTAACAAAAATAGACCACAACTCCCCAAAACTGGCCTGCACTCGAACCAACTAGTTTTAAGTACTATGGCGAAGAGATAAAATATTGCCAGCTCCTAACAGTTGCTACAAGGATCAGTTTCTTTACAAAATTAAAGGAGCCTCCATTTTGAATAACTAGCTAGGCATTTCAGACAAATCAAAAATAAGGAATGTGCAAATGTACATGAAAAAGAACGAAATTTATGCAAGATAAAAAGGGAAAGAACCAAGGACAACTTTACTACAAGCACACCAATGTACCGGTTAAATATTTTGGGGAAAACTAAAAGAAAAATACTCTGCCACAAAAATGTCGAAACTTCACTTGACTCACTTCCAAACAATAATTCATCTGAAGGATCAATGTTGCTGCAACTAAAAAGACATTTGTTATCTGTTTATGGTGGAGAACAAACTAGTCTTATAGGTAGTTGACTTGGTTCTACTTTAGAGTTGTGCCTTTACCTCTTACCCAACACACAGGTGGGTTAAACACTAACATAAACCATATTAACCTTGGAGCTATTGAGAACAGGGAGGATCAGGAAACTTTCAATGTTTTTTTATCCCTCTCAACACATAATTAAATTAAAGTTTATGATAGATTGATGCTAAATATTTACATTTGATGCTAGTTTATTCTAAGCCATTTAAATAAGATAAATAACGTATCATCTCTTTCTTTCTTTTTCTTGACATTAAAATAGTTTCGAAAAATAAACTATTGACTCTTTTACTCATTTTAAACGTTACACACAGACACAGTCTTGAACACCCCCCACCCAAGTTGTAGAGCATCATACTTCTCTGGGCACCAAAATATATTATTTACAAAACAGATTTAAACATTCTTCATAAAGGCAAACAAATTACATGATACAAAGTTCCATTAGACAATGCATAACCCTGAGAGGCATCCAAAACATAGAGTTTTCATTAAAGTCTTCTTCTCATAATACAAACAATATCCATTATGAACTGTAAGTAGACTATATATATTTGCTAACGGATCCCTCTTCTGATTTACCGCAAAAACTTTTTCTATTAGCTTGTAGGTACATATTAACAAATAACAATTCGGGTATTCGCAGAAACTACCGAAGATCTATAACTTCAAGAAAGAAACCACTCTACGAAAGCTGGAACAACACACAGGTGGGTTAAATACTAACATAAACCATATTATCCTTGGAGCTATTGAGAACAGGGAAGGATCAGAAAACTTTCAATGCTTTTATCCCTCTCAACACATAATTAAATTAAAGTTTATGATATATTGATGCTAAATATTTATGTTTGATGCTAGTTTATTCCAAGCTGTATAAATAAGATCAATAACGTATCATCTCTTTCTTTTTTTCTTGACATTAGAATAATTTCGAAAAATGAAATATTGACTCTTTTACTCATTTTTTAAACGTTACACAGAGACACAGTCTTGAACACCCCACACCCAAGTTGTTGAGCTTCATACTTCTCTTGGCACCGAAATATATTATTTACAAAACAGATTTAAACATTGTTCATAAAGGCAAACAAATTACATGATACGAAGTTCCATTAAATAATGCATAACCCTGAGAGGCATCCAAAACATAGAGTTCTCATTAAAGTCTTCTTCTCATAATATAAACAATATCCATTATGAACTGTAAGCAGACTATATATATTTGCTAACGGATCCCTCTTCTGATTTACCGCAAAAACTTTTTATATTAGCTTGTAAGTACATATTAACAAATAACAATTCGGGTATTTGCATAAACTACCGAAGATATATAACTTCAAGAAAGAAACCACTCTACGAAAGCTACTAGTATGCATGCATCTCAGCATTCAACAAACCAGTTACGTTATTTTTGGCTATTTTGATATATGCTCCAATGACTGGAGATGCAATGCACATGCATGTTCATGTGAATGGCAACCTTGAAAGTATGAAATAAACGAAGTTAACCATTATATACAATTTCTTACTTCCTCTTTATGCGAGCACAATTTTTTCAATTATAATTCTTATTCAAACATACTCATCTGTGTTTACTAGGGATTATCATTTTACTTCCATTATAAAGCACTATTTAAATTAGATGACATGTATCAATTGGGTTTATGTGTCGATTGGGCTTATCTCAGGTGGTTGGGAGGAATGATTGGGATCCTCTTCACAGATGTTGGTATTTGAGCCCGTTTAATTTTACAAAAAAGAAAGAAAAATGCACATAGAAACTGAATCACATAAACAAACGCAAGAATTTTACGTGGTAAAACCCTGGCAGTGTATCAAGGAAACCTCCATGAGGCAAGAAATTGGAATTCTTATTACACCAAAGTCGTGAATGACTCTCCAACAATTACATCCAGCCTCTAGGGAAATCATCATTTTCAACATGAAAAACTTCGTTACATAACTCCCTATGGTTACAAAATTGTTTGAACAATAAATTAAGATAATTACAATTTAACAATAAGTGTTGTCATCCTTAACAATCTCCACCTTGACAACAATTTTCCTAATCCCTTGCCCATACCCATGCCCATGCCCATTCATCATATTTTCTACAAGCCAAGAGAAGCCAAAAACCATCACAACTTCTCTACCAATATCGGCTTCACGAATATATCTGCACAATTATCCTATGTGTGGACCTTCTTGAGAGCTACTTGTCACCATCGATCACGTCTTACAAAATGGTATCTAACATCAATGTGCTTAGTCTTGTTGTGATAAGTTGGTTTTGTAGCCAAATGAATAGCACTCTAACTATCACGGAATACATTCACTTTCTCTTGCATCCTTCCAAGCTCATCAAGAAGACCTTTCAACCAAATTGCCTCTTTACAGGCATCTATAGCAACTTTATACTTTGCTTCAGTAGTGTACAAAGCAATTGTTTCTTGAAGCTTTGACATCCAACTAATTGCTCCATCTACAAGAGTAAAGACATATCTTGTAGTAGATCTCATTTTGTCCAAGTTACCTACATAATCAGCATCCACATATCTACAGACTGAACCTCCACTACCATTAAAGATGATACAATGGTCACTTGTGCCTCTCAAATACCGAAGCACCCATTTCACTGCTCGCCAATGTTCTTCTCTTAGATTTGCCATGAACTTGCTGACAACTCCAACTGCATGTGAAATGTCAAGTCTTGTATATACCATCACATACATTAAGTTGCCTACCGCATTTGCATATGGTACACAAGACATATACTTCTTTTCTTCATCAATTTTAAGACTCAAACCTAAAGAAAGTTTAAAATGAGAAGCTAAAGGAACAATAACAGGTTTCACTTTGTCCATACAAAACTTTGCAAGTATTTTCTCCACATACTTATATTGTGATAACCAAATCTTTCAATTTTTCCTATCTTTGTGTATCTCCATGCCCAAGATACGTTTTGCAGCTCCAAGATCCTTTATATAAATTGTCCTAGAAAGCTAAGCTTTTAGCCTGTTGATTCCATGCTTTTGCTTGCAATAAGCATATTGTCAACTTATAAAACCAAGATAATGAATATGCCATTGAAACTCTTAAAATACACACAATGATCATACTCACTTCTAGTGAAGTTCTTGCTCACCATGAAAGAATCAAACTTCTTGTAGCATTGCCTAGGAGATTGCCTTAGGCCATACAATGATTTCACGAGCTTGCAAACTAATCTTTTGTTGCGAACTTGTACAAAACCTTCTGGTTATTCCATATAGATGTCTTCATCCAAATCTCCATGAAGAAAAGTCATTTTAACATCTAATTGTTCTTACTCAAGATTAAGTAATGTAGTTAGTGCTAACATAGTACGAACGGAAACAAGCTTTACGACTGGTGAAAAAATCTCATAAAAGTCAATACCTTCTAATTGAGAATACCCTTTTGCTACCAGCCTTGCTTTATATCTTTCAATACTTCCATCAACATTTCACTTAAATTTGACGACCCATTTGCATCCGACAACATTTCTCCCTTTGGGAAGTTCTACAAGATCCCAAGTTTTGTTCTTGGCTAACGAATCCACTTCCTTGTCCATAACCTTCTTCCATTTTTCACTATCTGCATCATCCATTGCTTCCTGATAACAAGAAGGCTCCCTTCATACCTTCAATGCAAAATCTTATGCAATAGGTGAAACAAAAGGTGAAGTAATCAATGCAAAAATCTTATTGCATAGATGAAGTAAGGAATGCAAAATCTTCATACCTTTTGGGTGTTCTTTCCCTTGTAGACCTCCTTAGACTGACCGCTTCATGAACTTCTACAGTTTCCTTTACAACTTCTTCACCTTTTTCTTAAATAGTCTCTTCTTCCTTCCAACTTTCCAAAAAAGGTTGTCTCCAATTGAATTTGTTGATTTTGTGATACATGTTCTTGCTAAACCTTTTCAATAATTGATTTTAGAAGAGAAGATTCATCAAATGTTACATCTCTATTAATGACTATTTTATGTGAAGAAGGATCCCACAACATGTATCCTTTGACAACATCGTCATATCCAACAAAGACATAACATTTTGCTGTTGGGTCTAACTCAGAACGTCAATTCTTATTCCACATTACAACCAAAAATTCTTAAATATGAATAATCACAACACTGACCTGACCAAACTTCTTTAGGAATTTTACAATTAATAGCAACTGAAGGTAATATGTTTACCAAATAACAAGCGATGGATATTGTTTCAACGCACAACTCCTTCTACAAGTTAGCATTGTTGATCATGCTTTTGGCTCTCTCCATAAGAGTCTGGTTCATACGTTCAACAACACCATTTTGCTGAGGAGTATAGGCAACAATTTTATGTCTAACAATCCCTTCATCCTTGCAATATTGTTCAAATTCTAAGGAAGTAAATTCATCGCCATTGTCAGTGCTTAAATATTTAATTGTTTTGCCTGTTTTCTTTTCCACCATAGCTTTAAATTGTTTAGAAACATTAAATACATTTGCAAAAATCCAAAGTCAATGATTTCAAATTAGAAAGTAATTTGTGATTCATCAATACATAAAGGCCCTTCTCACTCATGTGACCTAGTCGCTAATGCCATAGGTGAGTATCTTCTTCTAGCTTCTCAAATACAGTCGCTACCTCACTGACCTGAGTACTTCCTTTGAGTCTGTAAAGGTTTCTGATCCTCTCTACCTTCATAACAACCAAAGCGCCCTTTGAAACCTTCAACATTCCACCTTGACCTGTAAACTTCCAAGTCCAATACTCCTAATGAAATCAAATTCTTTTTCAGCTCAGGTACATGTCTAACATTAAGCAATGTTATAATTATATCATCATACATTTTAATTCTGGCATTTCCTACCCCAACAGTTTGACAAGATACATTATTACCCATAAACACAGAACTACCATTCACAGCGTGATATGAAATGAACCAATTTATGTGCAGACTTATGTGACGAGAAGCGCCAGAATCTAACAACCAATTTTCATAATGTTGAAAAACATTGCAAATAGGCAAAGCTTCATCTATCATATTTGATTCAACAGATAAAACTTCATTAATCATACTTGACACAACTTGATTTGCTTCCTTCAGGTTTTCAACAAACTCTTTTCTTTTCAACAGTGTTTCTTGAGATGCCCTAAATTTGTTGTAGCATCAACATTTACACTTTTTGCCTCTTGACTTTGATCTGGAAGAACTTCTTGCTTTCTCTCATCTTTCCTTGGACTGGCCTCTGGCTACCATAGCTTCTGGCATGGAAGTTTCAATGCTAGACTTCCTTCGTACCTCTTCAAATAACAAAGCTTCCACAACGGAATCAAATTCTAAGGATTTGGTTGTGCTCAAACTAATAGAAGTCACAAAGTGATCTCAAGACTCGAGCAAGGAACATAACAGGGTAATAGTTTTATCTTCTTCAAATTTAACATCCATATTTGACAACTCACAAATAAATGTATTAAATACATTTAAGTGTTCTGCAATTTTAGTATCCTCCATCCGAAGGCTATACAGTTGCCTCTTCAGATATATTTTGTTGGTTAAGTGCTTGGTCATATACAATGTTTCCAATTTTCCCCAAAAACTTGTTGTTGAGGTTTCTTCAACAATATTGAAGAGAACTTCATCTGCCAGGCACAACCTAATGGTACTGAGATCTCAGGCATCCAAGTCCTCCCAATCCAAATCTGTCATGTCAACAAGTTTCTTTCTAACCCCATCTAATGCTTTGGGCAACACTTGTTGCACCAACAAATCTCGTTCCTTCAATTTTCATAATGTAGAATTGTTTTTACTAGTGAACTTCTCCACCTCAAACTTAGCATTAGTCATTTTAGCCATTTCTTCCTACACGAACTCTTTCAAAAAATTACTTTATTAACCACTGGGTTCTTTCAAAAAACTTCTGCTACTAGGGTTTCCTTTATACTTTCAACTAGGGCTTATCCTTTCTTGTCTACTTTAAATTTTAATTAAGGGATTATGATTCTCTTTTCCAAAATAACCAACCTTGATTTCTATTTCTTCAAACAAAAAACAAAATAAAAATACCCACTCCCTTTGGCAGAATGAAACCAAACAAACTTCTTTATAAAAAATTCTTCAAACAGTCTTCAATAACCCTACTTGTTTTCTTGTTCACTGATAAATTAATTTTTCAATGACAATTTCCAAAAATAAATTTCTAAAGAATATTTTTTTAAATTACCTGTCATCCACAGTGAGTTGCTTCTGACTCCTATGAGGTCCTGCTCGACAATTTCTCGTGCATTCAACTGCTCCTATTTGTTTGGTTGCCCTGTGTGGCTCTCAATTGGCAGATCTTCCACCAACTTTAGCCAACAAACAATTCTGCATAACGTTCTGCATATTCTTGATGGCTCTTCAACATTCTACATATTCTTGATGGGTCTCCGGCTTCAGAACCCTCAACGATTGCTTACTGGTTTACCTCCTCAACTTTGACTGCTCCCGGCTCAACAAACAAACAACACCTCTTTCCAGCGGGCTTGCTTCATGACAGGGCTTGCTTCATGACGAAAACTTTGAAACGTCAGCTTGCTTGACTTTTCACGACTTGGTGGGCCTAACTTGGGCAACTTAACCCCTACGAGCAGACTTCAAGATTAAATGGCAGCTCTGTGCAGGATTAAATGACGACTTTGTGACTTAGTGGGCTGACTCCTCTTATGACTTTAAGCGACTTCAACAAATTATCTCACGGACCTCACAACAACAATGCTCTGATACCACTTGTTGGTATTTGAACCCATTTAATTTTAAGAAAGAAAAATGCACATAACAAGAAAATGAATCACATAAACAAACACAAGAATTTTACGTGGTAAAACCTTGACATTGTGTCAAGGAAACCTCCATGGGGCAAAGGATTGGAATACTTATTACACCAATGTCAAGAATGACTCTCCAACAATTACATCCAGCCTCTCAGGAAATCATCATTTTTAACATGAAAAACTTTGCTACATAACTCCCTATGGTTACAAAACTATATGAATAGTTAATTAAGATAATTACAATTTAACAATAATTGTTGACATTCTTAACACCAGAGTCAATTCCCACAGGTGACCTAATGAGCGTTGATGTAATGGCTTTGAAGTGATAGATCAAAAAAACTATATTCCTCATATGGAATATATGTGAAAAAAATGAAATGACATGTGGAAAAATAATGGAACCTACTTGAACAAGTGAAATGATATTTTAAGTACATGTCAAAAAATAAGTAGGTGCCCTGCATAATCTGAAGATATTTTAAACACGTCAAAAAGTAAATACGTGCACTGCATAATCTGAAGGCTTATCTGGACTCTAAAAAGATAATTTGAGCCCAACCATTCGCTAAAAACATTAACATTTATTCATAAACTAGAAGCCTTAGTATTAGTTGGAGAGAAGGAAAGTATGCATTGAAAGTAATACTCACCATGCTTTGGAAATACGACCTTGAAGAGTGAGTTGAATCCTGCCAGAATAAAACTTTGATGCATGTAAATGAGACAGCATTAGATCCAAACAACAGCAACATCCCAATGGGCATAAACTAAACTCAGACATTGGAACAGGAGAATAACTAGTAACACATAATAGATCCAACTTCAAATTTCCAAACCAAGTCATTTCTTAATTCCAGAAAAGAGAAACACCCATTTGCATGTCAGTAATTTCAGAAGACTCAACGACCTATCAAATTCTGGAGGAAAACAATAAGCCAACTCAACACCCATTGCAAACTTCAAAACCTCTTCTCTGCAAGAAGAAAGTGGCTGCAGAAGTTAACACTGAAATTGCAGGGCATGCCTCAACCAATCCAGTGGCGGAAGATTAAGATTAGGTATGTCTGCAACCTTTACATACCTTTTTACCAGACAAATCTAAACAAGTAATATAATAAGCAGCAACATCAAGTATTCATAACTCAAGCTTCCGACATACAAAGTTTAATAAAACTTTGATGCATATAATTTATACAGCTTAGATCCAATCAATAGCAACATTCCAACGGGCATAAACTACTCTCAGACATTGAAACAGGTGGATAACTATTACCACAAAATAGATCCAACTTCAAATTTCCAAACCAGGCCATCTCTTAACTCCATAAAAGAGAAACACTCATTTGCATGTCAATAATTACAGAAGACTCTAGCGACCTATCAAATTGTGGAGGAAAACAATAAGCCAAACCAACACCCATTGCAAACTTCAAAATCTTTGTGCCATTAAAAAGACCAACACCCATTGCAAACTTCAAAATCTTTGTGCCATTAAAAAGAACAATTATCTAGATGCTGTTCAGTTAAACATAGATAGAAGAAACTCTGGCAACCAGAAAATATATATTAAGGAAATTTAATATCCAATTCCAATGTATCAAACAGCACGAGCTGAGAAATGGAAGACTGATTAAGTTACATTATGTTAACTCACCTCTGTCATAGTTGATACACTTCTCTGCAAGAAGCAAGCCGTTGCAGAGATTAACATTGAAATTGCAGGGCATACCTCAACCAATGCAACTGCAGAATATTAATAGTAGGTATGTCTGCAACCTTTACATACCTTTTTACCAGACAGTTCTAAACAAGCAAAATAATAACCAGCAACATGCAGTATTCAAAACTCAAGCTTCCGACATACAGAGCCTAAAGCTGCTCCTCGCAACCTTGACTTAGGCCTTGCCTTGATTGGAGCTCCAGGGCAAACAGCTACAACTCTACTAAAACCCTTATTTGGGTTGACTGGAGTGCTTGGAACATTCTGATTTGACCCATAACAAGAGACATCCGCGACTCCACCATCAGAGAAATTTAGTTTTGCATCTTCATACTGCTTCGAGAGAATCACCTCCAAGAATGATCCACACATTGATTGAATAAAAGTTTCTTCATTGGAAGCATCATCACCAGGTAAAATCATCCGTCTATCATTATCACTAACTGGACCACCAGCGTTATGTGCTTCCGGAGTAGAGTGTTTCTCATAATGCAAATCCAAAACACGCACTACGCGTGACCTTGACTGAGAAGACGGATTGAGAGCTTCAGCAGAAACTAGCGAGTCGCATTGATCTGTATTTGCTGAACTGGGTACAGCAATAATATTCAAGCCCATGCTGTGATTCTCGTCCTCTGAATCTAGGCAGCTGTCAAAGCACAAGGTACGGGCCACACTGAGTTTAGATTTGTGGACATTGCAGGTCCTTTTAGGCCTGCTGGGGCTATCCGACGGAGCATGACCATCATTGTCATCAAATATCACCATTGCTTTATGAGACTTCTTGGGCGCAAAGATGAGTTCTTCTGGACCAGAAGCAAATGGGTCAAAAGTGCTCTGCTCCGGGGTCTCGGCATCACTGCGGGGCTTCTCAACAACCTTTTCATTCCACTCATTTCCCTCATCATAGCAGAAATCACCAAAATCACTCTTCCTTGTTGCAGAAGAAATGTTGGTCAAGGGAGTTAGGTTGGTAACCGAACTCCTAGCATTCTCCCTGTCAGCAAAGGGCGTCACAGGTGCCTCTGCCAATATGACCTTGTCCATTGAAGAGCCCACCAATGTGACCTTGTCATTAACCCTAGTCTCCTCTACAGCCATTCCCTTCTTGAAAGATGCATCAAATCCCAAACCCAGATCTACTGATCTATGCTTAGGGTTGTTGACCACTGAACTAAGTTTAGTGGGATCAGGGGTTGAGGGCACCAGAGGGTCCATAGCTAAAACCCAAAACCCACCTTGGAGATCTTGGGGCTGAGCGAATTCAACCGAAAAATGCAATGAAATACCCAAAAACAAAATTCACATAATCTCTAAACCTTTTTAAGCAGCACTTCAGGTCTTCAGATCATACCTCAGTCTTTCCAATCGTTGAAGCAGCAGAAATTAATATGGCAACACAGAGTTCGGGATTGCCTTTCTCACATACAGCCCACAGACATCCAATGTAGGTAGACAGCCCTAACAACTGGCTTGCACTTAACCAATCACAGGTCCGTGATGAATAGTAAATGAAGCTTTTCTCCTTTTTCCTGCAACTAACTTCCGGATTTTAGCATTTCAGCAGAAAAGGAGGAAGCTGCTGCTCATCTCCTTCAGGTTCTTTCGATTCGTATTATATACCTCGGAATCCTAAGAAGTTCCAAATGGCGGGAGAATCTCGTTCTTGTGTATTTCGGAAATTGACCATTTAAATTTAGATGAAGTTCGTGCCTTGGCCGTGTGAAAAAAGGTGTTTGATGTATAATTTAACAGGTTTCTTTAGTTGGTTTGTATGGTGTAAACTTGAGAATAATAATTAGAAGAAGTTATTTTAAAGTCTATGACGATAAAGATAGCAGGGAACAGTTTGTTTCTTTATATGGATCTCGTATTTAGTCATTGTTTAAATGGAGCTTTACAATAAATGTTTTGAGTTTTTTCACAATTTTTTTAATGAATAGATTATTTAAAGAGTTAGTTGTCAAAATATGTAAATAATTTTTCTTATTGTATTTGAAAGCTTTCCATTTTAAAATGAAATGTTTTTCTTTTTTTTTTGTATTTTTTTATATTTTTTTGGCCTTTTATAGTACCTTGTTTCACAATGGAGTTGATAAGAATTAGTCCTTAGCTAACCAACAAAAATTTTGGCTTTCCAATAAATATTGAACAACTCCTATGATATTAAATGATAAAATCTTAATTAAAAACAATAATAATAATAATTTAAAACTATAATTATTATAAAATTATAATATTTTAATATATTTAAGTCTTTTAAAATTACTTCATTAGGGCTTGTTAATGAAAATAGTTTTCTAAAACTATAATTTTATGATATAATTATAATGTTTTAATATATTTAAGTTTTTTAAAATAACATAGTTTGAACCATCATCATGGCTTGTTAATGAAAATAGTTTTCTAAATATAATCAGTTTATGAATGGATAAGGGTTTTTAAAGTACCATCTAAATGAAAATATAATAAGGTATTTATAATTTGATAAATAATGAAAAAAGGTAATTACAATTTTAAAATTATATTATTTTAAAAAAATTAAAATTAACAAATTAAGTTAATTATTTTAAATTTATTTAGTGTTTAAATGGATTAAATTTGTTGGGATGTAATTTTTTCTTTTGTTAGTTTTAAATAAAAGTCTATGTTTAGAGAGATTTGATCTTTTTAATATTTGATGGATTTGAAATTAAGACGAATTTAAATTAGTTTAGGTTAAATTACAGGTTATAATGTTTTTCCAATTTTAAGTAATTAAGATTTGGTTTTTAATTTTTTTTGAATTATAATTATATAAAGAATCAATTATAATATTTCAATCTGAAATTTTTATTTATTATTTTTAGTCATATTGCTTGTGTTATTTATGAATGTTTTTGATAAATCATTATAATCATAGTAAATAAAAAAATCTATAGAAATAAAAAAGGTTTTTTTATTATTTACTTATCAACTCACACCCCATGATTATAACCAAAAAAAATCTTGAGGATGTATTTTCTCAATAATAATAAACTAGCAATTGCCCCTTCCTTAAAAGGTGCAAAGGAACACCGAAGCAATCAAGGCATCAGCATCAGTGAGGCATCACCATCAGTGAGAGTTCCAGGAAAAGGTCAGCATGTTGGGCAAGTTCTGCCATCGAAATCTTATTACACTCCTTGGGAGCATGTTGGGCAAGTTCTGCGATCGAAATCTTATTACACTCCTTGGGTATTGCACTGGGAACAATAAAAAGTTGCTCGTAGAGTTCCAGGAAAAGGTCAGCATGTTGGGCAAGTTCTGCCATCGAAATCTTATTACACTCCTTGGGAGCATGTTGGGCAAGTTCTGCCATCGAAATCTTACTACACTCCTTGGGTATTGCACTAGGAACAATAAAAAGTTGCTCGTATATGAATTCATGCCTCGGAGCACACTAAGCCAACACCTTTTCCATTGGGAGCATAATGCGATCAAGCCTCTTAGTTTGTATAGTCAGATGCTTATTGCTTTGGATGTAGTTCATGGGATGTGGTACTTACAGAACTTAAGGTACTAAATTTTCATCTACAGGGACTTGAAGTCTTCAAATATTCTTCTCGGTGACAAGCTGCAAAAAAAAGAGTCACTTCTCAAAAATCTCATATCTCATATAAGTTAAGAACATGCAATATTTTTTTAAAATCAAAAGGATAAATCTATATGGTTAAGACTATAAACTTGTATCAAGTTATGAAAAATTAAATGCAGGATTTAGGTGCATTTAAAGAAATTTGCAATATATTCACAGGTTTGATGAGGCTTAGCTTTTATTTTTCCTATGGTGTAGCATGTTTTTTTTATGTCCATTAACCTAGTGCAATTTGAACTTATGTGACAGGAATTATAAACTCAACCCACTTACCCATTCCTTTAATAATAAAAAAATTGACTAATAAATTATTTAAACAAAAAATTAAACTAATAAATTATTTAAACACAAATGCACATGATTCAGAACTCGAGTATTGTTTCAAATCCAAAACAATTTATGTACTCGATCAGAATGAGGTCAATGTTGAAAGTCCCAATTGTCAGTTAAAGAAGCCTTTGAATGTGGTAGTTGGTTCTATATCAGTTCCTATTGAAGTTGAGAAACCCACACATAGCTTCGGAAAGATGTTAACTTCAGATATGGATTGTGTCTTGAATCACCCTAAAGTTGAAGCTGAGAATTTGAAATGTACATTGAACTTAGTTGTAGATTTTGTTTCAGTTCAGCCTAGAAATTCATCAAATACAAACTTGGATTCTTTTTCAGATCAACTTCAGCCTCATGTTGTAGTTGAGAATGGTAATTATAGTTTGGAGGATCATAATCGTAAGCTAGAAAAGGCTTCAAATGCGGCATTTGATTCTACATCACTTCAGATTGAAGCTGAGAAATCCACTGATAGCTTTAGAAGGACTTTAACTTTGGATATGGATTATGTCTAAAATCAGCCTAAAGTTGAAGCCGAGAGTAATAAAGGTACATTGAGCTCAGTTATGGATTTTGTTCAAGTTTAGCCAGTCACTGTATCGAGCTCAAACTTGAGTAACTATATCGAGTTTAGCTAGTAGTTGAGGCTAAGAAGCGTGATTGTAGTTTGGATAAGCTATCAAATACAAAATTTGATTCCATTCCTTCTGTTCAGGGAACATCCCCAATTCATCAGTCAATAAGCAGTTCACCTGAAACCAATAAGACGAGTCAACAAGCAGTTCACTTGAAAGCAATAAGCCAGAAAATGTGTCAACACAACAATACATCATTTCTTGTGGTGACTCCATTTGTACCAAGCATAAGAGGCTTGAGTCAGCTATCAAAAGTAGTCTTGAAAATTCAGTCGTTTCTAGAAGACGAAGTTCATATAGCTCTAGGAAAGTTGATCATTTAGAAAATGATTCACAAGGAAGCACATCTCTTCCAAATTACATGGTTGCCACTGTGTCAGCGAAAGCCAAATCTCGTGTTGCTAATTGTCTAGATTCGTGTCTAGAAGTCCAATAATTAGGTTATGCAAGGAGAAGAAACTATTTCCAACTTCTAATGGGAATCAACATATTGGGTCTCCACATACTCATAGGTCATCACCACAAGTTAAAAAAACCACCAAGGGGAATGGTGTTCATTCCCCAAGAGATTCCACTGAAAAGCTAAAGCAGATGGAGTGGTGAAGGTGATGGATTACATGGCATCACCCTGGATGAACTGGTTTTTATTTGGTTCTTTTACAGAGGATTTTAGTCACCGGGAAAGTTGGACATTTGGAAAGAACTTTAAGATTGTTAATTGTTGAGGTGCAATGCAGGTCCTCAACTTCAGTAGTGCCATGCAGGTTTTTGAGTTCATCGATGCCATACAGTTTGTTGGTAGTTGTTAGGCACTCTATACACCTCTGTAAATACAAATTATATTTTTAAATTTAGATTGTATCTTGGCTTGTTTTCAGATTGCCAGTGTTTAGTGTCTGCTTGGATAGAGTTCTACTAAAGTGGTCGAGTTCTAGGCTTAAATGTTCAAACTGTCAATTTGATTTTTTTTGTATCCATCTATGAGATATGCGTTTTTAATAAAGCTCAAAATCATTATATTTTATATATCTAGTGATTGATGTAATTTCGTTGGTTTTTGTTAGGCTTATAGTTGAATGATTCTGGACATTATCTACATTTTAAGAAAAAGTCTCTCAAGTTGTAAAGTGATATTTTATAATACAAATAGTTTTCTAAAATAAGATTTGTCAAAAAAAAAAGTGAACAGTTCCACATGACATATGACATTTTGGAACCACCAGAAGTTTCCTTATCTGAGCATTTTTCATTTCCAAAACCAATGGTGAGTCCCCTGCTCTGACACTTACGTAACAAGACAACCTTGTCCTCCTCCAACTATTACAGGTGGCATGGAATCTCGACCATTTGTCGTTCACATGGGAAAAATCTACATATAATCTCTCAACTGTGAATGATCCCCCAACGCCCTAATCACTTACAAATTGACATTTCTTTGAATCTTACAGTTTTTAACGATTGCACAAGGAAACCCTAGGAGGGTATGCAGTAGAGGTGGGAGCCAACTGGGTAGAGGGCATTGGAGGGAAACACATGAACCCCATATGATCTATAGCTCAGAAATACAAATGTCAGACTTTCTATTATGACTGGAGCAAACTCAGTTACAATATCTATCATCAAGAGTAAGCAACCTCTAACGATAATCAACATCTTCTTATGCCAAGATTTGTCATTTACTCTGTTTCTGTAAAATATTTTTGTTTTACAGAGGAGGTATTCTGCCACAGTCAGAGGTAGCACGACCATATGGTTTGGCAACAACATCATCCGACTTCAGTTCAAGTCTCCCTAAATCGTTTCACAAGAGTGGCAAAGAAGATATTTCGATTTTGGCATCTCAATGGGCATTTGGACAGTAAGACGATTAGCAAATCCCTCTGTATATTTTACTTGTTCACATAATCATAAAATGATGAGCTATAACCTGATATTAACTTGCACAATATGGGCTCGATAATGTTGATTAATAAAATTTTGCAGCGTGCCAGTAACGCCTTTGGAGATGGCCATCGATTACTACTTTTACGATTTCGAAATTGCAGGTTCTTATTTGGTCTCACCAATTATTTGGTGTTTGACATTTGAAATACTGATCTAAAAATGATTCGTGCTCAAATCAAATAAATGACCAATCTAAAAAACAATAGATTGCATTTGGATGTGCAGAACCTCCAAGACTGATGAGCTTAAAGAATGTGGAACCTATTGCAACATTCGAATACTATGGGGATGATGAATATTTCGTGGCCAACAGGCGAGGATACGAATATATTGTTCACAAGTTAGCCCAAGAATTCCTTGAATCTCATAACGGGAACCGTATAAGACAACCGTTTGAAACTCACGAAGGTAGGCTCCTCTGATAAATAAATCGAATATACAGAGAAAGGTGTGAAGATTTTGATACATGACGGTTCAACATATATTGTGGAAAGCACTATTGTTTTTATCACTTTAAGGGCTTTTCAAACGAAACTCAATAGTTTTAAACCTGATTTTCCTATATGTATATCTACTTTCTGTATCAAAATTTACATGAAGTCACTAGATGTGCTTTCTGCTTTATTTGGTGAAATTATAACTCTAATCCATAAAAACCTTCATTAGATCTGCTTTCTTTTTTATTTGGTGAAACTATACCAAATAAACTATAACTCTAATCCGTAAAAACCTGCAACTATGGAAGCTACTGGCGATATATAAGTTTGATATGGTTATTTACTGCAAAATATTCATGAAATTTCCATCTAAGTTCTGGCCCACTAGACCTGGCACTGAGTTCTTCATTTACAGTCATGAGAAAAAAGGGGTTATTACAATTTCTGGCAGGTAATTAGTGCTTAATGCCTTTTCCCACAGAAACAACTAGACTTGAAATCATTCAACTGATAAACATGTGATGTACATTTTTCCATTCCGCAGCACTTGGTAAATGAATACCCTGGTGGAAACCTTCTAATGGTAACTATTCCAGACGACGAACCAGACGAATAGAACGACACCCTGACAATGATACCAGAGCAGAAATATCTTATTGAAAATTCCTGTTGTCGAACGAAATTCCTGCAGTTCGAAAATATCTTATTGAATTTATGTTCCAGAGTACCTAGTGTTTCGTTCCAGAGCAGGAACTTTTTGTCCGCTGCCCAGATTCAAGAACTCGCATTCGAGCTCCAAGGTAGCAGGAAATCCTTCAGTTCGGTCTTGCATACTCCGTCGAAGACAACAACTAGAGGAGCTCCTCGCAGTCTCTACTCCTGAAAAGATTTGAACGCGACAACTATGAGCGAGGTATGGTGATGAGAAGGGCACCGCAGCTGCTCATCCTGTCTCATCCTTCCACAGGCACTTTCATCAGCCATTGCAGCTGGAATTATATGGTGGAGAGCATGAGCAGAGGACAGGCACTTTCATTAGGCAATGGCAACCCAACAGGGCCATAACCAGAGGTAGATGAACAATTAGTGGAAGAAGCAACAACAGGCACAGGAAATTTGGCCTCGCTCCCCAATATGAACGAAGAAAAATCCACACGGCATGTGAACCCGGTAGCAATTTTTCCACGAAGGAAGGAAGAAGGATTGGATGGGATGAACAGTGTTTACCCAACCAACTCCATAAGGAAAACACTTTTGATGTAAAAATCAAGCTTTTTATTGTTCTTTTTTATTGTTCTCTTTTCTGTAATGGTCACAATTATATTTATCAATATTCTAGTATCATTTGTTTCTTAATCTTTGAATATCATCTAACAGAGAATGTTTAAGTTGGAAAGAAACCCTAAAATAATTAAGATATGGATTGTATATATAAGATAAGTACAAGACTTCAAGACACTTGTTTTGTACAATTTCTAAGTAAGGCTCTTGAGCTTTGAAGGATGGTGAAAATGGCGGCCTTGAGTCGGCACAGTGTTGCACCTAACGGTTTTGGCTAACCTTTACGGACACCCGGCATGTCTACTACCCGCGGGCTCCCTCGCGTTTAGCGGTTGCAGTCAACCTGCCTTTTTCGCAGACAGTAACCACCTCTAACCTGCTTCCTGTCGGTAGTCATGGACCTGGACACTGTTGATTACTCCGAGGACCCCAATCCCCATGAAGAAATTTGGACTCACCTGTGCGCTATGTCGAGTTCCGGATCTTTTGGTTCATCCTTGCGCCCTTTGTCTGCTTCGCTTGAACCACCCTAGGCCATCTGTGCGTCACCCACCGCCCTCTGTCAATCTTGATGATGCCTCCGATCTGGATTGCCCTCCGCTTTCCCTGGCTACCCTGAACTTCATCGGTACCTGCCTCCACCCATCCCCTACCTTTGACTCGCCGCTGCCTCACACACCTCATATTTCCGTCCCATCCTGCACCCCTTCATTCTCTGGCATCCCACATCCCGGGTCTGCTACTCTCCCATTCCCCACCCAGGCCAGAAGCTCTGTACCTAACCCTATCAACCTGACACCCAACACTCCCATTTGCTTTGGCTGCTTCAATACGCCGATCCCTAACCCTAAATCCACTCCTACTTCGCAGACGGTTAACCAGGGCATCAGGGGACTCCTCCGGGAGTATCTAATGGCACGCAGGTCTGAAAAAGTCAAGAAAGGGAGGTGTTTGAAGGTCGTTGACAGGGATATCAACCTCTCTCTAGGGAAGACCTCTCGATGGGAGAAGTGGCTGAAACGGCCAAGAAGGTCCTGGTGGGCCAAGTTCGTGGGCGGAATTACATAGTGGAGAGACTATGTCTCTGGACCAAGGAGATTTGGGGCACTCTACTCAAAGAATTGCCCACCATTTGGGTTCTCACACGAGGGTGGTTCGCCCTTAGATTTCACAAGGAGGAGTACACAAACTGGATACTCTCTAGGTTTTGGCACATTGAATATGCCTTGGTTTTGTTGAAATGATGGGATTCGTTATTTGACCCTAAAAGGGAACATCTAGGAGCTGGGTCGATATGGGTATGTTTACTAGGGCTTCCTATGCAATATTGGTCTCTGGATGTCTTCAAGTGCATCAGCAATGCACTGGGAACCTATTTGGAGCATGACCAGTCCTATGAAACAACCGGAAATATGACCATGGCTCGTATACTGGTTCATTTGGATACCAGAGAAGGCCTGGAGGAGAAGATAACCCTTCATTGGAGGCACTACTCACGCAGACAAAACCTAGATTATGAAGGTGTCCCATTCAGATGCAAAAGATGCCACAAGGTTGGGCATCTTTACAAAGATTGTCCACTCATCTCGCCATCTTCTCCTCCAACATCCAAAGGAAAGAAGCATCGCCAGATAGAAGACCCAATTGTGGATGAGCAGCCCTCAGGTCCGAATAGTCCAAAGGTTGCGGCTGGGGACACTGTTCAACCATCTTGTGCTGCCCAGATTCCGCCTATCTCCCCACCTATGACTAGATCTCGGTCTGCTGCGGTGGCTTCTCCATCAACGGGTATTGTTTCTTCCCCCTTTTCCTCTGCACTGAATGTTAGTCATTTTATATTCTCTTTGGCATCTACTGCATCTTTACCTTGTTTGGTTACCTCCCCCATCACTTGTGCACTTGATCCCCCCCTGACCATTTTCTCCACTACCCCCCTGGTTGTTCATTCTCAGGGGTTCCAAGACCTCCCTATATCCCCATCTGCATCGGGTTCACACTCATACAACCTCCGCTCCCGCCACCAAGCTATCATTGATTCGCTTGGCTTGGGCATCACATCCTCTAAAGCTGAGCTTAAGCCCTCTCGGGGGAGGCCATCCAAGATATCCAAAGCCATCAAGATTGTTGGGGCTGATGTGGCCCTGGGCAAACAGAACACCATTGAAAGGGTACTTAGAGCACAGGACACCCTTGGCATTGTTCCCCCATGAGGTGGCTATCTTTCAACTGTAGGGGTTTAGCTAACCCATCTAAAAAATTAGCTCTCAAGAGGCTCCTAGGCAGTGAGCCATGTGATATCATTTTTCTACAAGAAACCCTCGGTAGGTCCGAGCAAATTGTTAGGACTCTCCTAGCCATCATGCCTGGATGGCAATTTCAGGCTTTGGATGTCATTGGGCGATCGGGGGGTATTGCTCTTGGGGTAAACCCTCAAACCATCAAGGTCATCTCTGCATGGGGTGGTCATGGTTTCCTAGGTATGGATATTTTCTCAGTTGAAATAGGCAGGAATCTCCGTATTATGAATATTTATGCTCCCAATCATAGTAGACTGGACTTCTGGCAGCAGTTACTCGAGAACCCCTTGATTGACCACTCCACCATCCTAGGAGGAGACCTAAATTTCACCATTGGCCATGAAGAATCCTGGGGACATCACTCACAGTTGGATCCACTCTCGGATCAGCTGGGATTGCTTTTGGAGCAACACCGTCTTATTGATCTCCCCATGAATAAAAAGATGCCTACATGGCACAACAGAAGGATAGGAGATGCAGCTCTTGGCAGGAGACTTGACAGGTTTCTCATTCATGAAGACCTGATTGCATCCCTTACAAATTACAGACAATGGGTGGGCACCAGTGGGATTTCAGATCATTCCCCTATCTATCTGGAATTGGTTGGCTCATTTAAAAACCCAGGGCTCCTTACAAGTTTAACTCAACCTGGTTAAAGGACCCGGAATATATCAGGTTAGTTACAGAATATTAGAAAGCACATCCCCTACCAATTGATCAAGGGATGGCCGAAGGCTTTTGTTGCAATCTGGTAAATCTTAAAAGACTATCTATTGATTGGGAAAAGGGGAAAAAGGCCAAGGAGGAGCATACCCTCTGTGATATTGAAAGTCAGTTGGCCTCACTTACGGATGATCAAGGCAGAGGATATACCTCTATCGAAGCCAAACTACACCTTACGAGCTTGGAAGCCCAGAAATCCAAGATCCTGCTTGATCGGGAAGAGACATGGAGGCTCAGAAGTAGAGCAATTTGGCTACAAGCTGGGGATGGCAACACTAAGTTTTTTCATAAATATGAAAATGGAAGGAAGGCCTGCAATACTATTTCGCAGATGCCTACGGAACAGGGACAGATTTCTAAAACCTATAATCAGCTGGCTAGGTTGGGAAATACACACTTCAAGCAACTTTTCAAAGCCCCACCAGGCACCACACTTGCTGATATTATACGTATTGCGGGGCATTACCCTAGATTTGTGATGCCTGACTCAGAGGAGGACCTCATCAAACCTGTAACATTGGGGGAACTGGAAGGTACCCTGAAGTGGTTCAAGAAGGACAAAAGTCCAGGGCCAAATGGTTGGTCCGTGATTTGACACTCTTGGCCCGGACTTACTCAAAGTGATCGAGGAATGTCGCTCAACGGGTAGATTGTATGAAGCCATAAACTCCACCTATATCGCCCTAATTCCTAAGACGGACTCCCTGCTATCCTTCAGCGATTTCCTACCCATATCTCTCTGTAATTGCCTATACAAAATTATTGCCAAAATCATTGCCAATCTATCAAGTCAATCCTATCAAACAACATATCCTCTGAACAATTTGCCTTCCTTCACAACCGTCAAATTCATGAGGCCATCAACACTGCCCAGGAGGCCCTCCACTCCATCAAACAGAAGAAGATGAAAGGGGCCATCCTCAAAATTGACCTCTCAAAGGCATTTGATCATGTCAGTTGGCTTTTTATTAGGATGATTCTTACCCATTTGGGCTTTCCACTTGCTTTCATTAGATGGATCATGTGTTGCATCACAACTGTATCTTTCAGAACCTTAAATAAATGGATCAGGCACAAATTTTTTCAAGCGGAACGGGTATCAGACAGGGATGCCCACTCTCCCCGCTGCTTTTTCTAATTGTAATGGAAGTATTAAGTAGACTGATCGCATCAGAAAAAAGATCTGGGAGGCTCAAGGGTCTCAAGATCATGGAGCAATGCACTCTTTTGCATTTGTTATTTGTGGATGATATTTTGATTTTCCTTGATGGAGGCATTCAGGACATCAACACCCTCTCTGAAGTGTTGCAATTATTATGCTCTGCAACAAGGATGGAAATTAATGGGCCCAAATCCACCATCACTCTATCTGCTTGCTCCCATCAGGAGACCTGTCAAGCACATCTCAAATTTCCCTTCCAGAGCCTGCTGCTAGAGGATGGTTTGAAGTACCTTGGCTTCAGGATTAAATCACACGGATACAAAATTGTTGATTGGACCTAGTTGGTTGCTAAGGTTGAAAAAAGATTAAACAATTGGAGCCATCGGTTACTTTCCAGAGCAAGTCATTTGGTGCTCATAAAATTTGTCCTTGAAGCCACCCCGGTCTATTGGATGTCCCTAACCTGGATTCCTCAAGGTATTATATCCAGGATTCAGAGACTATGCTGCCATTTCTTATGGAAGGGGCATAAGGAAGGGAAACCCTTCGCTTGGGTTAAATGGAACAAAATCGCTACACCCAAAAAATGGGGAGGTTGGGGCCTTAAAAATCTCTCTGCATTTGCACAAGCCCTTGCGGCCAAATTAGGCTGGCTACTCCTAAAGCACAAAAGCCTTTGGATGGAGGTGGTTACCTATAAATATATCTGGCCTCATGTTGTTATGGATTGGAATCGGTTACCTGCTTGGAACAGAAAAGGAATATTAGTGATATGGAGGGTTGTCATACACACCTTTCCCATCATAAGAAATGGTCTTACTTGGCGTATTGGTAATGGCGTGTCTGTTCGCATTGGGGTTGATCCATGGATTGGTTGCGGAAACTTATACAAGATTTCTCCATAGATGACTGATTTCCTTAATCGTAGAGGAGTGGTAACCATTGCACAAATCGGGGACCTTTTAAATACATCCATCTACCAGCAAGCTTGCCTATTTGTGGATGCTCTTGACATACCAAAACGGTGGCATTTGGAGTGGAGGCAATACACTACTGCTTTAAAAGAATCCCATGTGAGACTCAAGGATGACAAGGAGGAACTGATATGGGCTCTTGCACAAAAGGGGACTTATACACCTAAGGAGGGTTATCCTATTATACATGCTCGCCATAAGCCTATCTCATTGGAAAGTTGGTGGTGTTGGTTATGGAAGCTGAAAGGCCCGCCTCGCACACGCCTCTTGATGTGGAACATTATCATGGACAAGACCCCATCCGGAACAAATCTTAGAAAACGCTCCTTCCAGGGCCCTTCCTAGTGTGTACTATGTCATGGGGAGGAGGAATCAAACCACCGTCTGCTCCTATCTTTCACCACAACTTATCAGATTTTGGAGCAGGTGTTGCACACGCTTAATATAACTCAACGATGGGAAGGTGATAGTATATCGAATGCCTGGAACAATTGGTGGACTGAAGCCCCCAATTTAAAAACCCGAAATCTCCCTTTAATTGTGTGCTGGAACATATGGATGAGCAGGAACAACAACATTTTTCTTGGCAAACAACTACTTTGGCCCCTCATTATCCCAAAAATATGCAATAGTTACAATGAAATTCTGGATGATGTAATGGAAGCCTCGGCTCATACTATCATTCCAGAGGTTATTGACAAAGCTCATCCATGGGCCTACTTTGACGGTTCAGCACAGGACCAGGGGTGTGGCAGAGGCATCATACTATACTTATCAGAGACACATATATTCCATATATGCATGGGGTTGGGTGCTGGCACAAACAACCTCGTAGAGCTCCTATCGCTTCGTCATCTTTTATACTTTGCATTAAACAAAAATTGCAGACATTTACAAGTTTTTGGGGACTCTAAGATTGTTATTAATTGGTTCAACTGCATTTCTACATGTCGTGCACACACACTCAGAACCATATTAGATGATGCTTTGTATTTAAAAACTCATTTTGATCAGATTACATGTTCTCATATCTACAGGGAGTGCAACCAACTTGCGGATCAACTTTCTAAAGAGGCAACGCACCATCCCAAAGGGGAATGGTTGATCCGTGAGCATAGACAGGAGCAAATCTACGAGTACTACCACAGACCATACATTGATCAGGACTTGCAGAGGGTTGACAGGCCCTAACTTATTTCCAGCTCATTATTTATTGACTACAAAACAGTAAATCACCAAGGGTGAAATTTTGATAAATTTTTGAATTTTTGTATATATTTGTATATGCTTACAGATACAGGAAAGAATACCCTCCTTAGGGTTTTTTGTACAAACTTTTACAGATCTTAATAGATTACAGATGACTACGGTCACTCGCTCTGCATATGCCTATGGCATCGACAACATGTAATTTTCCTTATAAATGAAAATTACAATACTTTTCCTCGGGAAAAAATTACAAGACTCCAAGGGTTATTCAATTGCTTTCTCACTTGCACAGAAGACTACAAAGGTTATTCAACCACTTTCTCACATGCATAGAAGACAACAATTCATAACATGGAAAGAAACCCAAAAAAAAAGGATAATATTTGTAATACGGATGTAAGAGGTAATGTGTGTAATATAGTTGTAAGATACATCTTTGAGAGTGCTTCAGTAAAGTATATTTAATTCCTGCGCACTCAAAAGCTTTCAATTTCATGACATCACTTCAATCATCCCCTAGCTTTGTTCGAAATGTGTCATTAGATATGGAGAAGTCTTCCATGCAAGATCATGCTCTACTAATCAAATTGAGTTAATATATATACACATAAACCCATTTGTATTTTATTATTATTATTATTTTAATTGGTCCAATTTTTTTTTTTTAATATAACATTATTTAAAGATAACGTCACGAACTCGCCCATAGTGGAATGTAGAGAGCCTCGAAGCAATGAAATGTTTTTTAAATGATACTGGTTAATTTTGTTAATATTATTTATATTGAATTGGCAGTGGTATTAATCAATTTTACTTTTATAATGATTAGAAATTTTTGAGTGAATCCGCATGGGTGTGGTGGGAAATATTGGTGGAGAGTGGGGAATATTAGGTAAATTATTATTATAATTTATCCAATATTTCTCCCACCTCCTCCTATAATACTTTATCCAAAATTTCTCTCACCCCATGATTGAGGGTGAGATAGGGGAATGTTGGGTAAACCATGGGGTGGATAAATGATTGGGTAGAGGATTTTTTTTTTTCAACTAGGGTAGAGGATATATTAGTTAAATTATAATTATGAGGCGCAGGAAATATTAATGAGGGTGAAGAGGGGGAAATATTGGGCAATAAATATTTAGATCTAGGGAAGAAATTACATAATTATATCTAGAGAGGTAATATTGGACAATGCATATTTACCAGGACAACTATACAAATAAAATGGTTGTTAAATGCATATAGATATTAGTATGGTTACTTGATACATTTCACATTGCCGAGATAGATAACAAAAATCATAAAAATTAACTAAAACATAACTTTTTTTAGAATTTATTATTGTTGTTGTTAAAAATTATAAAAAGTATTAATATATGAGTTAATATATATATATATATATATATATATGAATGACAAGATTCTTAACCATAGAGATTCACCCCCACTTTATCATGGAGATTCTTAACTTGTCAATAGGATTTGCTACAATATTATGGGGAATACAATAACTTACTAATACCATGTCTAAAAAATCATATTTTATGTTTATATGACACATGTTCTTATAACATTTTTTTATTTAATCAGTTTAATTAAAATGGAAGAAAGGCTATAACTACTTTTGAGATAAATCTCAACCTTTAGTTTATCGCTCTTATTAATAATACTCTAAAATATTATGTGGAGATTAAATCTTTACCATCCACCAAATAATTATCAATAATTAAATTTAAGGAAACTCTATTCCAAAATACACACGCCTATTATTAGGGTAATTATAAACATAATTAGGTATTACCCAAATATTGGATAATACATATCTATATTTTTAATATATATGTATTGCCCAAAATTTATTTTCTACCCTCACCCTCATTCTCACAGTGAGGCAATATATATGTATATTTATAATAAATATATATAAGAGGATAAGGGTGAGGGGGAAGGTGGGCAGTACATATTTACTATAAATATAAATAACTTTTTTTTTTATCATTTAATATGAATGGATTGACACAAAACATGAAATTAAATGACTTAAAAATTTAAATATGAAGAAATTTAATCCCACATTGGGGGAGGGAGATATTGGGTAAATTATTGGGTGGGAGAAATATTCAGTGAATTATAATTAATGGGAGGGGGAATATTGCATAAATTATAATAATTTACCTAATATTTGCCCCCAACCCCACCCTTCTCAAGATATTGTTTTACTTAATATTTGCCCCCGCCCTCACTCTCCATTTACTGAATATTTCCCCTCACCCCCACCCCTATATGGGGGTGGAGATGGGGGTGAATATTGGACAATACATATTTATATTTATAATAAGTATATATTGCCTAATATTCCCCCCCTACCGACACCCTCTAAATATTTACAATTTGGTAAATACATATTTATTATAAATATAAATATGTATTGGGGTGGTAGGAACAAAAGGGGTTATTCTCAACCCCGATGGAAAAATAGAATTTGAGTACAATGGGGGGTTATACAATTGCACAAATAATGTGGCAGAGGCATATGAATTACTGGAAGGGCTCCTTCCCAAATGGGAGGGGGGAAATACTAGGTAATACATATTTATATATATATAATAAATATATATTGCCTAATATTCCCCCCTACCGACACCCTCTAAATATTTATAATTTGAGAAATACATATTTATTATAGATATAAATATGTATTGGTGTGGTAGGAACAAGAGGGGTTATTCAACCCCGACGGAAGAATAGAAATTGAGTACAATGGGGGGTTTATAAAATTGCACAAATAATGTGGCAAAGGCATATGAATTACCAGAAAGGCTCCTTTTGGCCAAAGAAGCAAACATTAAATATTTGGCAGTGTTGGGAGATTCATTGATGGTTATCCATCACCTTGTTCATGGACCTTTGCCTAGGGATTGCAAGTTACGAAGCATTATTTATCAAATTAGGAATTTGAAACTAGCCTTCTGTTGAAAATAGTTGTTATTGATGTCAAAGGCTATCCAAAGGAAAGACAAAGTTGCATAGTCAAATAACATAATTTTGAGCCTTTTGGAAATATTGTTTTTATATTTTTGATACCCCGTTTAAATACCATATCTTTGAATGCAATTTTACCCCAATTACATATCTCAAATGGGAGAATAAAATATATGTTAGAAAGCTTATTATGGCACCTTTCCAATGATATATTGCACTCCCTCTAACTCCCAAGGAGAGATTATTTTTTTAATATTCATCATATGGTTTGCCAAGTCAGTCCAACCAATGCATAAGTCGGCCTAGCTAGTGGGCAAGTCGTCCTTGCTTTTCGGGGTCAAACACACTATATATAGGCATGATGTAGAGAAACTTAGGACTCACTCACTCAAGCAAATTGGAGTCTGTCTAAGTAAGTGAAGGAGCAACTTTAAGGTTCATACCTCATGAACCAAGTGAAGTGAAGTTGAGTTGGAGAGGTTTTTTGTGGGAAGGGTTTTGGGCACATTTTTGGAAGGGTTTTCGATCAAGATTAGAAGGAAATTTGTAGAGTTGTTCTAGAGTCCAAGTTTTAGCATTTTTGAAGGTCAAACTTCAATCTGTTGAGGCCAAGTTTTAGGTCTATTTTGGGGGCTAAATTCTGATGTTTGAAGGTTGAGTTCAGGCCTAGTTTGTAGGCTAAGTCCTGGATCTTTGAAGATTGAATTCAAGTCTGGTTTGAGGGAAAGTTATGGTGCATTGAACATCGAGTTGAGGTATGGTTTGAATGTTGGTTTTTGGCACTTTGAAGGCCGAGTTCAAGTCTGGTTTGTGGATGAATTTATAGTTATGTTATATACCAAGTTTTTGTCTAATCTTTGAGATGGTCGAGCTTTGTTGGACAAATGTTACAGGGATCTTTAGAGGGCAATTCTAGTTTGCTAAGGTTGTGTTAAGGAAGTTATTAGTTGAAGTAGTTGTGATGTTAACGTGACGAAAGGGTTGAACCCTATTGTGGATAGAGGTGCAATAAGAATAGGGGGATCATGGACAATTTTTGTGATATGCCTGTGTGTTTCATAACTTGAACAACGAACAATAAGAGTTGAGTAAGTTGAAGTTTCAGATGGGAAGACCTCTTTTTTATCAAATACAGAGAACTAACATGTAGGAGATCAAGTATAAGGAGCCAAGTCAATAAGCCTAGTTAAAGAGCAAAAGATTAAGGCCTATAGGTCAACTGGTTATGATCAGGCCTGAAGGCACAAACTTGAGGGTTGCATGGTTAGATGACAACTCATGGAAGATTTGTCGAGGACTAAAATTTATTGATGAGAGATCCAAGGAACAACTTGAAGACATAGGTTAGTGCCTACAATTTGTTGAGTTGGTTCTTAGTTGGGGGATTGGCATCTCCTGTATGTTGGTGCCTACATTCATTGAGTTGATGCTTAGTTAGGGGAATGAAATATCTTGTAGGTTGGTTCCTATGAAAGTTGTAATTTGGTGCTCACTTTGTACGAGGAAGTTTACGAAATAATTACAAAGAAAAAATGTATAAGTGTTTCTTATGAAGATCTGTCTTTCATGAGTTATGTGCATCAAATGTTTTTAAGAGATAGAAAGAGTTAAAAATAATGAAATAGTGATCCCCCCCCTCAATATTTCCAACAATTGGTATCAAAGTCCTTCATAAACAACCCAACAGCTAGAAGGTAGACCTCATAAACATAGATGGAAAAGTCAAGAAGAGGTGACTCCAAACCCTTGAAAGAAGTCTACTCCATAGTCTTGAATATAGAAATTTTGAAAGAAGATGAAGACAATCAAAAGAGACAGTTGGATCTAGAAGAATGGTACACCATTGATTTTGAAGCAGAATATGGGGTTGCACCTGAACAAATAGTCAAGCTCAGAAAATATTGAGGAGAAGAATCATAACATTGGTGAAACTAAATTTGTTCTTTGGAGACTTCGAGAAGCAAAAAAGTGAGAAGAAATGTTGACAAGTGACACAATGGAAGTGGCGGATTTATTCCTAAACCACAACTTTTCAATTCGACAAAAAAAAAAAAAAAAAAACCGACCTCCACTCAAAACCTCCTTGGGATTCCCAAACCTCTGAATTTCTTCTTTATTATGGTATAATCCTCCAATTAAGTGTGGTCCCCGTCTCTCTTCTTTTGATTCCAAATTAATTCACAACCACCTTTTTCATAAACTATAACCCAATGTCCAATTTATATATATTGCGGGTCCTGTCAGCGTGGGTAGGGGTTTGCCCCGACTTGATGTCGGAGGTCAGGGCTTTTTGTTCCATGATTTCTCTCCACACGCCCGCCTAGACCGAATAGGGTTGGGCTAACTCCTCCGGCGTGAGCCAAGTCCTGACTACCTAACTAAGATCTTTAACTTCTTTAGATTCAATCTTGATATGAAGGTCGAATTTCGATTATGAGTCCACTTGCTTCCTCTCTTGAACCTTCGACGAATTCCTATACTTTGCTTAAGATTGTGTGTTCTATGCTAACTTTCTTTCCTGAAAACAATTCAAATATGTCTCCTATGCCAGAATGCCTTTCTAGACTTGGCAACATCTAACTTGTTTCAACCTCGTCTTCTCTCCCATTAACTGATATCATGAGCTCGTTTAGGCCTCCCATTTTACATGATACCCAACTCACGGTATATTTATGGTCTCGCATTATTGGTAAACTGCCCTTACAACCAATTACTTACTATGTCAATGTGTCAAAGAGCCTCGAGTTTCCCTACTCAAACTAAAGTCACAATGGTTTTCCATTGGCTTTCTACTCGAATTTGTGAGGGGTCATGACACACAAACTACATATATAGTAATCACTTTGTTACACAAAATTCCTTTCCTTGTAGTTTTCCTCAACACTGAAAAACTATAATACAAGCATCATTTATCTTTTGCCGACTGGTGATACATCAGTCCCAGTAAAAGTGAATCACATCCACTAAACATAGAGCCTACTCACAAGCATATGCAAACCTTAGTCCCTACTTAGAACAAAAAACAATTTACGAAGGATTTACCATGGCCCTTATTGCACTCTTCTTGAATCATGTCAACTCTATTAAAATTCAAAACGAACATTTATAGAGGGAATAATGGCTCGCTATCCGAGGTCTTATTTTTTTCCCAGATCCCTACTTTTTCTCTTGTACATACTTACAAATATATTTCTATAAATAAGTATCTTCACAGTCAAAGAGTAATTGGACATTTGTCCCAAAATTGCCTACCACCTAAGCTAGACATTTGTCAATATTTACAAAGGCCCACTATGCCCAAATATTAACTCCTCAAAATATCCTAGCAACCTAATGGTTCATATTCCTACATAATAGTGACACTTGGCTCTACACTAAAATCCTCCTACTTCCAATTTATACAAATAAAATTGAAGAAAAATAATACATCCATCTAGCATTTACATGACCCCCTTGAGATCTTAAACAAAATGAGTTTTCCTAGGGTGATGCTCTTGCATCAGACTCCCCAGGTGGAAAAACTTTGACCTCTTACTCAAATGTCTCAATATGCTAAATCCTCTAGGGTCTCAAACAAATTGTTGTTGTTTGGTCAAGCATCTAGTTATGTTTTTGCTTCACTCTTGGCTTCAATCTGTTAGGATCCTAAACTTGATTTTGTGATATGCCACTTGCTTGCCTGAGATAATCTAACACAACTAGTTGTTCCTTGCCGTGGATTATCACTCTCCTCTATTTTTGCACTCTTCATATAAGCATCCACAAATTATTATTTTCATCTTCTAGCCTGATACTGATGTCATCCATTTTCAGCTCAAATTTTACATGTTGAATGTTGATCATCTGATTCATCAACTTATCCTCCAAGGATTCCAACTCCATCAATGACTTTAAAGTGTCCTCGTGACTCTTCATGAGTAGTTCATTTAGAAGCTACTCTTCATCTTCATCATCTTACTCATGAAGGTATTCCCAAGCCAATCCAATTCTATTTATTTCAGCAATATGATCTTTACACTGGATCAGGTGAAGACTAGTGTGTTTACATTTGTTGTTGTCCACCATAATCTTTCTCCGGATAGGTACATACTCCACATTTCTAGATTGAAAATGAAGTAGAAACTCATCCTCATGAGATAAAATTTCCTCGTGCTTCTCTTGTTTCTCTGGAGCCGATATCACTTGATGTCCCCCCTCCATGACCTCAACAATGTTCATGTTAGGTCATGACTCAACAAAATAATCAGATTCCTCCATCACCTTCCATTCCTGTATTGTTGATTTTTCTTCATTTTTGTTCCCTTCAAAAATAACCTTTAATAATTGTCGTTCTTCTCCTTACTTCTATGAAGCAACCCTTGATTCATCTTCTTTGACTTCCTTGGGGCATATTCATCTGCTCACCCTCCTAGTGAACAATTGGTCCATGTTTTGAGCCTGCAAGCTTCCCACATAAATCATTAGTTTTTAAATCACGAGGTCTTCTTGTTGCCTTTAATATCTTTTTCAATGACTCCTCTCTTTTTATACAAGCCTCATTCTAGTGAATTTTATGTGACTGTATTGTCTCTTCTTCTTCTTTGACAAATTGTGCTTTCTATCCCTCCTGAGTACTTTGAAGAGGTATTATTTTATTCTCCTTTGTCATTATGACAGTTCCACATGGTTTTCCATCCCTATTACTCTCATAACTTGTAACCCTACACAAAGTGTCAGTATGAAAAACATAAGGCTCTCTAGTCCCATTTGAGATTTATGCACTCAAATATCTAAATTAATTCAATCTCTATTCGCAGTCTTCCCTTTGCTCAACAGTCACAATATTCTTATCTAAAGCTATCTCATACGCTTATCTTTCATTATGTCGGTTACATTTCTTAGCCACACCCTCTTCCAACTCCAGCTTAGTGTGTTAAATGTGTGCCTTCAAACTTGCTACCGTTCCTCCCAAGGGATCTAATTCTCCATAAAAATCAGTAAAATCAAATGGAACCAAAGCTACAGATCCCACACGAGGTTCACTCCTTTCCAACCACTATGCTTAATATTCATCAAATGCCAACTGAAATTGTAGAAATAACTTGACATTTGCAACTAGTAATGAATTCAGACTGAAAACAATAGACACAAATTTCTTCTACTCAATCTACGGAAAGGAAAAAATACAATAGAAACACATGTAGTCATTCAATCACAAATAACACGGTATTTTTACTAAGGAACACCACTGGTAAAAAACCCCCATTTGTTTGTTTTATGTCAGATGAGAAAAAATGTTCTATTATAATGACATCTTCCATCCTTGAAGCTCAACCTGCACTGCAATATTGATCTCTTCCTCTCGAGTCTGCTCTCGAAAATACTTAGCCAAATCTAGGCCTCCTTCTCCTCCTATTTCCTTAACGCAATTCTTGAGGAAATTGGCTCCTAAAGAATAATAAAATCCCCCATTTCCTTGTGTAATTCCCAAGAGGAATTGATCACCTGCTCTAATACAAAACCTGTACACTCAACTAGTATACAATTGATAATTACAATGTGCATTTTCCTCCACCCAAACTCGGCAATTCAAATTCCATGCATGAATAGGACTATTTTTAGTAAATTGACCAGTTAATTAAGATATCAGTGAGATAACAACAATTACTACTACTCAATTGAACGCCTACTAACTATATTCGTGATTAAAGCTCACATAACCAAGTTTAAATAACAATAACTCCACTGGATTGCTAGATTTTAGCAATCAACTCATGCACAACTCTATTTCTAGCCTGCAAACTCGAATTAACTAACTTAACTAAGTGACTTAGCCATGTCACTCCTGCTAACTGCATCTCAAGTCATCTTATTGATGTGGAAATTTGAATTTCTCCATTTGACTAAGGCACAAGTCAAATGAAGCCTTTTCTTGCTACAATTTTACAGAAATTCTTCCAACAACTCAGTTTCCTCATTTCGCTCTATGAGCATTACATTTGGATATTGTGTTGCGCTACCTCAATTTTTCGCAAAGATGATTCCTCCAAAACGTTGCAGTTGTCTCTATCCCTTGGAGATAGATCTACAATTTCTTCTCTCTTTGTGACAACTTGAGTTGGTTGTCTTCCCTCGTGACCTTCATGACCTGCATATGAACACAATTGATTAGTTTTAAAAATATGAGGCACTTGGACCTTTGTTGATGATCCTAACATCATCTCTTGTTTTGGACCTTTCTCATAGTCCATGAGACTTTTAGTTGGTCTCTTGTCCTCTCTTCCAACATCTTTACCAAGTTCAAAAGTGTGAACTATTTCAAATCTAGACTTAACAATTTTGGTCAATATCAACAAAGTACTCATCATGTACTTCATCCCTTTCACCATTTCTTTAGGGACCTTCTTCTTGAATCTCTTCCTTTTGACAGACAAATTATACTTTTGGTCTTCCTTCTCTCTCTCTTGTAGTAGCTTGCTTACTATGTTGAGTCTTTCTTTTAACTTAGCCATCTCCATAACAAACTCTTCTTGACTCATTTTCCTCTTCATGCCATGTTCTTTGGCTTCTTTATTTCTCTTGTTGTGGCTTGCACTTGGATCTCCCTCCTGACCAATAATGGTCATTTTCTTTTCTCTTTGTATGAGTCTCTCCATGCTCATCATGAGCTACAACCTTGCATATAACAAGCCTCAACTTGCTTGCTATCCAAACAACTCACCTCAGCCTAGCTATTAGTGTTTCCTATGGTTCCCTTCTTTGGGACCCTCTTGAGCACTCCTTTCTCCTCCCAGGTTGTTGCACCCTCTACTCACTTCTTAAGAACCCCTTTGGTTCTCTCTTCTTGAGGACCTCTTGTTCCCTTCACTCTTCAACAACAACTGGGTTTTCCTTCTCTGTTGTAGCCTTACTTGCTGCAAGGGTTCCTTTCTGCCATAGTCCATCAAAACACCACTGGTTCTCACCTCAAAATCTTTTTTTATCACAACTCCTTCTATTGTGAGGTTTTTTTATAACTTTTTGGGCTGTAATGTATGCTACTTAGGGTCTTTGATTCTACTCCTCCTCTTTCTCATTCTGCTAATGTGTTCTTCTCATAAACCTTCCTTCCTTGGTCCCTTGTCTAGAACTTTTCTTAAACTATTGTCTCGGCCTCAAACTATTCTTATTTTACTTTGCTCTAAAACCTCTACTTTATTTACTAATTTGTGTTTTGTCTTCAAACCCTTTATATGTAGTTCCTCTGTGTTATGTTCCAGTCTTCTCTTTCATCGGGAGCTCAAACATTCCACTATTACCCTCTAATATTTACTTAATTAGAACCTCTATTCCTTGAGATTCACTATCTCATCAATTGTCCTTGAGCAGGGCACCCTTACCTGTTACCTCTGTCGTTACACATAAAATGCTTGCAACTATGTATAAACTTACTGCACAATTTCTTATGTATAACACATGCTTTTAAAAACTCAATATAACTCACCCATGTAACTATGCAATTTTCTCAAGGGTCTTGACACCTTCACTTGACATTCAATACAAAATTTAATCCAGACTCAATAGGACAATCATACTTTTGCAGTTACAATCAAAGGGATGTGCTCTCCTTCTTTTAAAGTTCCAAGGAACATGACCACTCTGATACCACTATGACATAGAAGAAGTGGAAAATTTCTTCCTAACCCATGAATTTTCAATTTAACAACAACAACAAAAAAATCCACAGAAAACCTCCTCGGGATTCTTAAACCTCTGCAAATTTGTTCTTTATTGTGGTGTGATCCTCCAATTAAGCGTGGTCCTTGCCTCTCTTCTTTTTCTTCCAAATTAATTCGCAACCTCCTTTTTCATAAGCTATAACCTAATGTCCATATATATATATATCGTGGGTCCCACTAGCATAGGTCAGGGGTCAACCTTGACTTGAAGTTGGAGGTCAGGACTCTTTATTTCGTGATTCCTCTCCACACACCTGCTTGGACCGACTAGGGTTGGGCCTGACTACTCCAGTATGAGCCAAGTCCCGACTACCCGAATGAGATCGTTAGCTTCTTTACATTCACTCTTTGTCCAAAGGTTGACTTTCGACTATGAAACCACAAACTTCCTCTCTTTAACCTTCGATCACTTCCTATACTTTGCTCAAGATTACGAGCTTTGTGCTAGCTTTCTTTCCTGTGAACAATTCTAATGTGTCTCCTATACCAGAATGCATTTCCAGACTTGGCGAAATCTAACCTATTTCAGCCTCATCCGCTCTCCCATTCACTAATATCATGATCTCAGTTAGGCCTCTCGTTTTACCTGATACCCAACTCACGGGATATCAATGGTATCACAATATTGGTAAACTGTCCTTATGACCAATTACTTACTATGTCAATGTGTTAGAGAGCCTTGAGTTTCCTTGCTCGAACTGAAGTCATGATGGTTTTCCATTGGCTTTCTACTTGAAATTGTGAGGGGTTGTGACACACATACTATAGAGATAGTAATCACTCTATTACACACAATTCCTTTCCTTTTAGTTTGCCTCAACATGTAGAAACTATAATACAAGCATTATTTATCCTTTACCCACTAGTGATACGCCAATCCCAGTAAAAGCGAATCACATCCACTAAACACAAAGCCTACTCACAAGCGTATGAAAACCTTTAACCCCTGCTCGTAACAAAAATTAGTTTATAGAGGATTTACCATGACCCTTATCTCACTCTTCTCGAATCATGCCAACTCTATTAAAATTCAAAAGGAACATTTACAAATGGAACAATGGCTCGCCACTTGAGCTCTTTTTCTTTTCCCGGATCCCTATTTTTTCTCATATACATACTTACACATATATTTTTATAAAGAAACATCTTCACAGTTAAAGAGTAATTGGACATCTGTCCAAAAATTTCCTACCACCTAAGTTGGACATTTGTCAATATTTACAAAGGATAACTTGGCCCAAATATCAACTCCTTGAAATATCCCAACAACCTAATGGTTCAGATTCCTACAAAATCACAACACTTGACCCTACACTAAAATCATCCTAAATCCAATTTATGCAAATAAAAATGAGTAAAAATAAGACCTCCATCTAAAATTTACATGACCCCCTTCGGATCTTAAATAAAATGAGTTTTCCTAGGGTGATGCTCCTACACAAACAAGTCAATTGAAGGAAAAGATCGAGGATTGTGAGAAGTTAGAAGTAGAACTTGATCAAAAAAGGAAAGAGCAAGAATGAAAATTTGAAGAATCCATCTCCTTGAAAACTTAGCTAGAAGAAGCTAAGAGAACAAAAGAAGTGATGAAAATCGAACTTAAGGAAAAAAAAGAAAACTGTGAGAATCTTGAAGCAGAAGTTGTGTCATTAAGGAATGAAGTAGACAAGATCAACAAGAACTTGAAAAGTTCTCAAATGTTGGATAATATTCTTAGTCATCAAATGTCACCATACAACAAAACAGATCTTGGTTATGTGGGATATATTTCATACAAAGAAGATGCAAGCATTAGGTCACTAGAAGACAAGAGTAATGAAAAGCATGAAGGTCATACTAATATTCTTCAAAGCCCCAACCATAGTGGAAGCAAGGGAAGAAATCAAGATGAGTTTGGAAGAGCCACCACACCTAGAAACCATGTCGATGCCATTAAGAAATCCCCACACAATACAAGTAGCAGTGAAATAAGAGGCAAGGCTCAACAATGAAGTGAATATTCTCCAAAGCATAACAAATTCAAAAGAACTACTCCATAAAGACAAATTTTCTTATCTATGTATCAATCTATATTTCTTGGTCATTGTTTTTCATGTACAAACTTTGGACATAAAACAAGGAGTTGTAGAGCCTATGCTAGGAGTAATTGTGCAAGTAATAGAGGCCCTTATTAGACTTCTAGAAATTGTTGAAAATGGCAACAAGAAATGCTAAAAATAGAAGTGATATAAATAGCAGTTTGGGTACTAGTGCTGGATTGAGCAACAGGGAATGAAAAATGGAAGTGCTAAAAATAGCATTTCTATTTTTAGCAGTTTGGGATGGATTCCAATTTTAGTCGGTCACTGGACTAAAATAGGAAGTAAAATTCGAATTTAAACTTAACAGTTGTTTGAAAATAAATTAATTAATTCACCATGAGTTAATTAGTTGTGAAAAATCAAACATGAAGTCTATGTGAGGACATGCAACAGTTTCCCCATTGATTGAGGAATTTATCCCTCAGTTAAAGAGATAAGGATGAGTTGTAATTTGAGTTGTAATTAGTTGGCTCAGTTAACTGAGTCAAGTCCAGTTAGATTGATTTAAATAGTTTGTTTAAATTAATGTGAGTCAAGTTAGTTAATGCATGCTTGCATATAACTGCTGCACTTCAGATAACTAAATATTCTTTCATGAATAACTCATGCATGTCAGTTCAGACAGAGACCCAGTTGAGATCAAAGGAGGGACAGTTTACTATCAGTTGGATGGATTTTTCCTAGAAAGGAAGCTCATCCATGGAGAAGGATTTATCTCCTTCAGGATTGTGTAGTTGGATCAAAGGTTAGTGAGTGTGTGAAGAGGCCAATTCACACAAGTGGCTACACTGGACCCCAAGGAAAATTGCGCAAAGAAATAGGAGGCTTGGAGGGCAAAGGAGAAGGTTTGAGAGAGGCCTTTGACTGTCTATGAGTAGTAGAGGGATTGCAGAGAGAGTAGGATAGCTTGTGAGCTGATTCTTTTTGTAATCCAAACTATATTTCCACTTATATGATAATACAGAGTTGGGGTTTTAGGTTGAGGCTTTCCCCTGGTTATTTCTTCTGTGTTATGTGTGATTGATTTCTTCTTATCAGTTATATGTATTCAATTGATCTTGCTCAATTCGATTAAGCTTCCGCATAATTGGTTGTAGAAGTAGATCTTGTATTTTGCTTTAGTATATTGCATTATCAGGTGATCTATAGTAGAAATTTCTACAGAAACAAGTTTATAGACAATTAAATCAAAGGTACTAATGGCTACAACAACATAAATCATATTTCATTTGTTCCTGTCATCACCCCAAGAAACTCTCCTAGGTTTTATCTCAGAGATGCTCGGGAACATTACAAATTCAACAAAAATGTTGGAAATGGGTGGATGAGTGGAAGGAATGATGCATATTCAAGCCAGATAACCACTTCTACTATGCTTAACCCCAGACATGGGTGAACACCCCCAGACTACAAGGATTTAGACCATCAATCACTCATTGTTTAAGGAATAGGTGAAGATGGAGAATACTGACCACAACAGCAGATGCACAGGACCCTGTGATGGCCAGCTACAACCAGTTAAAAGGTCTGTAAATCTATTACCTAATGCACAGACATGATGACAGCTCTCTGGCATTAAAATAACAAAAACCTGCAAACACATTCAATGATACATACTAGATTCTAACACGAAGGTGGGATAACAGCCCCTCTAATGCTAAACATCAAGAGCACATGAAAAATGCATAACAGGCACAACCTGGAACAAAGAAGAAGTGGAAAGTGAGCAATTAACAACAAAAGATGATTGTATTAGCTGAAAATGAAGACCAGATGCTGCAGGTATCACAGGAGTTACAGTCTCCAGAAGTTGGACCTTACATCAAAACAACAACCATCAACCCTCATTACATCTTGTTTCTGGGTATATATAGAGGTTGATTACAAAAAATATATGCTATCCTATGCGTGGAGGGGTCATAATGGACCACCAACCACATTAACTGTCTGATATGGGTCTCTGCTGCAATCTGTTGTTTCAAATGAGTGAATTTGACATTCTCTGGTGCTCGGTTGTCCTTTCTGAACAGGTGGAGTGTTGTACAGAAGAAGCTCCATAACTGATAAATGTTTAACTGCTCGAGGCACGTCCTTCTTTCTTTTTGGCCATAATGCTCTTGAATTCAGTTGTTGAAGAATAACTGCACAAGGTACTGGTAGATGACCGCCATTGTCCTTCGGAAGCACGGCTCAGTCAAAGGTGGCGAAGACTCCATGGCAAACAAATGAGCAGGACCGGGAGTAAACAACAACTGTTGGATCGAGCAAATGGGCGGCAGAGATCTATCGGTGGGAGGCGTCGGGAGGAAATGGAGGCAAGAATGATTGTGAGCCATCGGATCTTGCAGATGGACGGCGGAGATTGAATTGTAGGGACTATCGAAAGAAGCGGGAGCGGGCGAACGAGGGCCGTTGGATCGAGAGGTAGGCAGATCCAACGGTGATCAGGAGCGGAAGCTGCGTGGGAATTAATCGGCGGGGATGGGCGTGTTGGAAATAATACTGAGAGGGGGGGGTGAATCAGTATTATCAGATCAATAAAACTTTTTCAATTTCATACTCAGAAACATATACGCTACTTCAGTTAAGTGAACCAGCGTGTACACGCTACTGTGTCTAAAGCAACCAGCGTATAACCAGAAATCTTATGATTCAGTTAGTTTATCTTCAGTAAATGCATCAGAACATTATTAACCATATTAAAAGTAAACAGGTGCAGTATAACAGAACAGATCATCACACAAAAGCCACACACATGAACACCATGATATAAGGTGGAAACCCAATGTGGGTGAAAACCACCTGCTGCAAGTCGTCTCTATCTTTCTTTAATAAGGAACTTCAGTTTACAATCTTTTGTACTGGTGCAGCCTTATACCAGTACGCAGGCCACAACCTGCAGAAGGCTACAACCTTCTCTCGTTTTCCAGACTCTCCTGGAAGGGAGCTCCAACCCCCTTTGCTCTTGTACTAGCTAAGATACTAGTACGTAGGTGCTGGCCTACAATCTTCTTTCCTTCAGGAACCACTTTTCATACATTTTCAGACTGGATATTCCTGAAGCACAACATTACAATATGAAGACCACAATTCATCAATTTTCATAACAGATCATACTAGCATCATCAATCTTTGAATCACTGAACCACTGAAACCCTGTCAACACCCAGTCACCAGAACACAGAGCAGACTACAGAACTTCTGCAACAACAGTCAGACCCAACTGCAACCCCAAAAATTAAGCTTCAAAAGATATACGCTACTTCAATGAAACCAACCTACGTATACACGCGCTTTTACCAAAGACAACCTGCGTACAGATCTAAAAATAATTTCTCATAACTTGCAGCTGTACCAGACATCAGTCATACCCAGAACATAACATTGTGTCAGTATGCAGATCTAAAAATATGCGTAATCAACCATATACCGATAGTTCATTTCAAACCATTTGATCCCGATCTATCCTTAGATCTAGTCTTCCATCAATCGGTGTGATCTCTCCTTAACTTAGATCAAGCAACCCAGAACCTGCATACTAGATCTCTTTGTTTATCAGATATTCAAGACTTTTTCAGTACAATTTCCTAATGATCTTCTTCTCCTTATATAGTCTTAGGCCCTTCACAATACCACGGTCCAAAACCATAGTAACACAATACCATCAACTTCAAAACTAGGGATCAACACGTCTGTCGAGATACCTTGGTCAAAAACATAGGCTCAAGTACCGAGGACTAACTACCACGGACCAAAGGGAAGCTTCTCGACATGTACGCTATTTTCTGTTCATGAAACTGCGTGTATACGCGACTTCGTATATAGCGAGCCTGCGTATCCGCGACTTAGTATATAGCGTACCAGCGTGTATACGCAACTTGGGCTTGATGAACCTGCGTATATGAAATTTCTCTTCATTCTTGTAGTCTGGACTGAGATCTGTCATCAAAGAGAGTTGCCATCAAGGACAACACCTGTACCGTAGCGCCACACCTGTGCCAAAATGCCAACAATCTCCCCCTTTGGACTTGATGGCAACCCCAAGATCCTTAGAATCATTCTCCCCCTTTGTCATCAAGGGCAAAGGGCTGTGCTCCCCCTGAGAACATGCTGATATCTCTGCTCTGTTGTGCTGAACATGCTCCCCCTGACTGTAGGCAAGATCTGCAAAAGATGTTCTTCAAAAAGAACCAAGACTTATACATTATAAAGGACCTTCCTATCACCAAAAGACTCAATACATACATCCATACTCCCAACCAAGAGGGGATACATCAGAAATTTACATATAACAACCAATTACATTACATCATTCATCCCAGGCATAGTGGGGAAACCAACATAGGCCGTTACATGACCTTGACATCATAAAAGAGATATCACAAAAGAGATACATGACATAGAGACAAAAAATCTAGACCAAGACTTATGAAAGTCACCAGCAGCATCTGATAATCATCTTTTAGATCAGCAACCAAGATTTCCTTCTGTGCTCCTTCTCCTGAAACCAACAACAGTTGTGAACTAGAACCAAAAACATCTAAATGCCAACAATGCTTTATTAGACTTTAAGCTGCTCCCCCTGAAACTGTGCCTGCTGCACCCCCTGAAACTGTGTCTGAAGGACTCTGGCATGCCCATCTCAGACCTTTCTCCAACCAGAGTCTGCCCTTGCTGTTCAGAACTCCATATACGCGACTTCTCCTGCATAAATCAGCGTATGTACGCGGATATCCCTTATACAACATGCGTACACCAACTTTTCTTTAGAACAGACAAGCTTCAACAGCAGGATGAAGCATCAACTACTCCCAGCTTTTGTCTGAGATATTCAAAAGTCTCCCTGGGCAGTGGTTTTGTGAGAATATCAGCAACTTGTTCTTTAGAAGAAACATACTCCAACTTGACCTTTTGTTCAAGCACTTGTTCCCGGAGGAAGTGATACTTGATTGGTATGTGCTTGGTCTTTGAATGCATGACTGGATTCTTTGAAATGCTGATTGCACTTGTATTATCACATAAGATAGAGACAGGTGGAGTGCAAGTGATTTGAAAATCCTGCAAGGTCTGCATCATCCAAAGAAGTTGTGTGCAACAAGATGCCGCAGCCACATATTCTGCATCAGCTGTAGATAAAGCAATCGAACTCTGTTTCTTGCTGAACCAAGATACTAATCTGGAACCCATGAAGAATGCACCACCACTTGTGCTTTTCCTGTCATCCACACTTCCGGCCCAATCTGCATCTGTGTAAGCATGAAGAGTGAGATCTGTATCTCTAGGATACCATAAGCCATAGTTTTGAGTCCCTTGAAGATTCTTTTGACTGCCTGAAGATGAGTTTCCTTTGGGTTGGCTTGAAATCTTCCAACAATTCCTACTGCATGCATAATGTCTGGTCGGGTACCTGTCAAATAAAGCAAACTCCCAATCATGGATCTATAAGTTGGTTGATGAACTGCTGCTGATTCATCATTTGTACTGAGGCTGCATCCTGTAACCATGGGGGTACATACTGGCTTTGAATCTTCCATGCCATACTTCTTCAAGATCTGCTTGAGGTACTTAGTTTGAGACAAGAAAATTCCTCCTTCATTTTGTTGGATTTGCAATCCAAGAAAGTATGTCAATTCTCCAAGTAATGACATTTCAAATTCTTTCTGCATAACCAAGGCAAAGTTTTGACTCATAGCCTCTTCATTGCTGCTAAAGATAATATCATCTACATACACAACAAGTATTAGCAATTTGTTATTTTCAACTTTCATATAGAGATTGCTATCTGCTGATCCTTTTGAAAAACCTTGTTGGTGAAGATATTTGTCCAAACGATAGTACCAAGCCCTTGGAGCTTGTTTGAGACCATAGAGAGCCTTTTTCAATCTGCATACAAGGTTTGGATCATTCCCAAGAATGAAGCCATCTGGCTGCTCAATATATACTTCTTCTTCTAAGTCTCCATTCAGAAAGGCTGATTTCACGTCCATTTGAAATACCTTGAAGTTTTGAAAGCTTGAGAGAGCAAGGAACATTCGGATGGACTCAAGTCTTGCAACAGGAGCAAAGGTCTCTTCAAAATCTATTCCTTCTTGCTGCGCATACCCTTTACAAACAAGTCTGGCCTTGTTTCTAATTACTTCTCCATTTTCATTCAATTTATTTTTGAAGACCCATTTTGTCCCTATGACATTCTTATCTTTTGGTCTAGGAACCAATTCCCAAGTGTTGTTCTTTTCGATCTGCTCAAGTTCTTCATCCATTGCTTTGACCCAACATTCATCTTTGCATGCCTCTTTCACATTTTGTGGTTCAGTGGAAGAGAGTAATGCCAAATAGCTTGAAGCTTCTGCAATTGTTCTTCTTGTTTGTACTCCTGCTTCTTTCTGCCCCACAATCTGAGATTCTGGATGATTCTTCTGAACATATCTGGATGGAGTCTTCTCTTCTATTCTTGTCTGCTCCTCTGGTTCTTCTTGAGGTTCTTCTTCTTGAGGTTCTTCTTCATCATTCTGTCTTTGAGGATAGCCTTCATCTTCTTCGATGTCTTCATGATGAACTTGCCTAGGAATGTATCCCTTCTCGTCAACCACAACATCAATGCTGTCAACAATTCTGCCAAGTCTTTTATTGTAGCACTTGTATGCTTTGCTATGTGGAGAATAACCAAGAAGAATGCCTTCATCTGCTCTTGGTTCAAGTTTGCCAAGTTGCTCATCAGTATTCTTAATATAACATTTGCTCCCAAAGATTTTGAAGTGCTTCACCGAAGGAGTCTTACCACACCAGAGCTCATGAGGAGTTTGAGTGCTGTTTACTCGGACATTTGTTTTGTTGAGAATAATAACCGCAGCATGTGCAGCTTCACCCCAGAAAGTTACGGGAGTACCTGATTCATCAAGCATAGCACGAGCCATTTGTTGGACTGTTCTGTTCATTCTTTCCACAACTCCATTTTGCTGAGGAGTTCTAGCTGTAGAGAATTCTCTTCTTATCCCATGTTCTTCACAGAAATCGAAAAATTCATTCGAGGTAAACTCCCCACCTCTGTCAGATCTGAGGCACTTAATTTTGTGTCCTGATTCTTTTTCAGCCAAGGCTTTGAAGGATTTGAATTTTTCGAATGCTTCATCTTTGTGCTTCATAAGTCCTAACCAGACAAACCTGGAGAAATCGTCAATGAATAATATCAAATATTCTTCTCCTCGAGGTGTTCTTTTTCTAAATGGACCACATGTATCTGTATGTACTAGCTCAAGAGGCATGCTAGCTGATCCTTCCTTCTCAGGAAAATTAGTTCTGGTTTGCTTTCAAACTGACATGATTTGCATATGGTGTTGTCTGGAATTTTGATATCTGGAAGATCACGAACTGCCTGATATTTGCATGCTTTCCTTATTTGTGGAAAGCTTAGATGCCCCAACCTCCGATGCCATAGCCAGTGTTCATCACCCTTGCTCAAATAGCATTGTTGTTGTCTTTCTTCAAATATGTATAGATTATTTGGAGTCCTTCTTCCTTTGATCATTGTTTCACCTGTATCAAGATCACGAACACAACATCCATTTGATCTAAATATTACCTCTGTTCCTTGATCGCACATCTGACTGACACTCAGAAGATTATGCTTCAATCCATCAACATACAAAACATTTCCAGCTTTGACCTTCTCTTTCAACGGAGCAACGCCTTTTCCTTTTATGGCTGCAGAGATATCGTTTCCAAAAGAAACTTTCTTTCCCTTTTCTAATGCGGTATATGATTCAAGTTTTTCTTTGTCCCCTGTCATATGCTTCGAACATCCGCTGTCAATGTACCATAGACTTTCTTGACCTTCTGCATAAAAGGCTATCCCACATCTTTCTGGTTGCGGTTCCTTTATTCTCCATGTTCTGACATTTGAGGTTTGTTCCTTCTGAGTTGTCTTCCAGAACCTGCTCCTGCATTCAGAGTCTTCATGACCAAAGTTATTACAAATAGAGCATTCAACTTCATTTTCAAGAACCGAAAAGTTGTTATAAGTCCTTTTCATGGCTCCAGTCATACTTCTTTGCTTTTGAGCTTCTCTAGTCATGATTGTCTTGTAGGCAACACATTGAGCTGCTTTGTGACCGAAGTTATGGCAAGAAAAACATTGGCCATTAAAGAAATTTCTGCGATAATCAGATCTATCATCCAACCGATTGTAGCTTCTATTGACATCCATTCTTGGGGCAAATTGGGAAGATTTTACCTGTGGCTGATTGTAGCTTCTGTTTGTCCTTAAGGCAGCTTGTCCCCGAATTTCTTGATAGTCTTTATTTGTTCTTGAGGTAAACTGTCCCTGATTCACCTGATGACTTTTATTTGGTCTTTGCTCGCTCCTCCTTGCTGCATCAAGATAACTTTTAGAGGTAGAAGCTTGAGATGTTTCTCCATTATATCCCAGACCTGTCTTGATCAGAGGAGAACGCTGCACATTGATAATCTCATCCAAGGTTTCAGATCCTTTAACAAATTTAAGATTAATCGCTTTTGTTTTCTCAATCTCCTTTCTAAGACAAACAATCTCACATTCCAATTTTTCAAGATGTTTTTCCTTTTCCGCCAGTTGACATTGTAGAGAATCAATAATAGCACTTTTCTCTTCTAAGCAAACTTTGAGATTATTCATTTCTTCACAAAAGCCTTCTACATCTATAGCATCCATGTAGTCATCATCTTCAAAAGCCATTAAAAGTTTATATCTATTACCCTGTTCATCTTCGTCACTATTTGAAAGACCATCACTATCTTCATGAGTGTAATAGCTTTTCTTCTTTTCATTCTGTTTCTTGTTCCATTTAACAGGTTCCTTTCCCTTGTCATTCTTATCTTTGTGAGGACATTTGGCAGCATAATGACCTACTCTTCCACAAGCAAAGCATTTAAAAGGTAACTTACCTCTGAACCTTCCAGAACCCCTTTGAAGATTTCTGACAAAATTTGATTCTTCTTCTTCATCTTCTGGCACGTGACTTGCTTCATAATAATCTTCTTTGCCTGAAGCCTTGAAAGCAGCTTCTCTTCTGTCTGATGGACCTCCTTTTCTCATTTCATAAGCAGTTAGAATTCCGTGAAGCTGAGACATAGTAAGAATTCATAGATTTTCCTTTTCTTCTATTGCAGACACTTTAGATTCAAATTTGGGGGACAATGATCTTAGAACCTTTTCAACCACAATAGCCTCTTTTATTTCTTCACCCAAGTTTTTCATGCAATTAACAATCTCATCTACCCTAAGGAAATAGTTAGCCACACTTTCATCATTATACATTCTGAGAGTCTCATACTTAATCCTGAGAGTTTGAAGTTTAGCACGCTTTACCTGTTCGTCTCCTTCATAGCTCGTGACAATTTTGTCCCATATTTCTTTTGCGGATTTATAGTGCATTACCTTCATGAATTCCGATTGGGATATACATCCTAATAGAGTACTGACTGCTTTCGCATTTGTTTCATATTTCTTTTTCTCGGCTGAATCTGTAGGAGTAGCTGAAGGAAAAGTGTAGCCTGTCTCTACGATGTCCCAAACTTCTGTACCAAGAGATTGAAGATAGGCAGTAACTCTTACCTTCCAATAATTGAAGTTTGTCCCATCAAAAACCGGTGGCCTTATTGATGCTTCTCTCTCGTAGTTGCTCATGATGAATGATCTACCTTCAAGCGATCAAGCTTCTCTGAAGGACCTGCTCTGATACCAATTGTTGGAAATAATACTGAGGGGGGGGGGGGGTGAATCAGTATTATCAGATCAATAAAACTTTTCAATTTCATACTCAGAAACATATACGCTACTTCAGTTAAGTGAACCAGCGTGTACACGCTACTGTGTCTAAAGCAACCAGCGTATAACCAGAAATCTTATGATTCAGTTAGTTTATCTTCAGTAAATGCATCAGAACATTATTAACCATATTAAAAGTAAACAGGTGCAGTATAACAGAACAGATCATCACACAAAAGCCACACACATGAACACCATGATATAAGGTGGAAACCCAATGTGGGTGAAAACCACCTGCTGCAAGTCGTCTCTATCTTTCTTTAATAAGAAACTTCAGTTTACAATCTTTTGTACTGGTGCAGCCTTATACCAGTACGCAGGCTACAACCTGCAGAAGGCTACAACCTTCTCTCGTTTTCCAGACTCTCCTGGAAGGGAGCTCCAACCCCCTTTGCTCTTGTACTAGCTAAGATACTAGTACGTAGGTGCTGGCCTACAATCTTCTTTCCTTCAGGAACCACTTTTCATACATTTTCAGACTGGATATTCCTGAAGCACAACATTACAATCTGAAGACCACAATTCATCAATTTTCATAACAGATCATACTAGCATCATCAATCTTTGAATCACTGAACCACTGAAACCCTGTCAACACCCAGTCACCAGAACACAGAGCAGACTACAGAACTTCTGCAACAACAGTTAGACCCAACTGCAACCCCAAAAATTAAGCTTCAAAAGATATACGCTACTTCAATGAAACCAACCCGCGTATACACGCGCTTTTACCAAAGACAACCTGCGTACAGATCTAAAAATAATTTCTCATAACTTGCAGCTGTACCAGACATCAGTCATACCCAGAACATAACATTGCGTCAGTATGCAGATCTAAAAATATGTGTAATCAACCATATACCGATAGTTCATTTCAAACCATTTGATCCCGATCTATCCTTAGATCTAGTCTTCCATCAATCGGTGTGATCTCTCCTTAGCTTAGATCAAGCAACCTAGAACCTGCATACTAGATCAGATATTCAAGACTTTTTCAGTACAATTTCCTAATGATCTTCTTCTCCTTATATAGTCTTAGGCCCTTCACAATACCACGGTCCAAAACCATAGTAACACAATACCATCAACTTCAAAACTAGGGATCAACACGTCTGTCGAGATACCTTGGTAAAAAACATAGGCTCAAGTACCGAGGACTAACTACCACAGACCAAAGGGAAGCTTCTCGACATGTACGCTATTTTCTGTTCATGAAATTGCGTGTATACGCGACTTCGTATATAGCGAGCCTGCGTATCCGCGACTTAGTATATAGCGTACCAGCGTGTATACGCAACTTGGGCTTAATGAACCTGCGTATATGAAATTTCTCTTCATTCTTGTAGTCTGGACTGAGATCTGTCATCAAAGAGAGTTGCCATCAAGGACAACACCTGTACCGTAGCGCCACACCTGTGCCAAAATGCCAACAGGGCAGAACGGCGGTAAGTGGTTTCCCCGCACTGCTTATCGGAGATGAGTGGTATACGTACACAGCCGAGCGATCACAATAGGAGGTTGACACGTGGACGATGGGACAGGCGGAAAACTGCCACGATTGTGAGTTAACACGCGGGCAAGTTTCAGTGACGGGAGGTGTGAATGCCGCAGGATCTCGCGGCAAACAATCGGATGGCGGAGAGATGAATGAGGTTTAGCGGGACTGATGTGACAGGGAACGCCACGGGTTATGGTGCGCGGTCATGTGAATACAGTTGTATGGGCTTTGAAACTTAACGCTTAAGGGCTTGACCGAAAAGGGACTTACGCAGGGTTTTGGGAGAAAAACAGAGATGAAGGGGTTTAAAGGAGAATAAGGAGAATGAAGGGGAAGATCAAACCAATTGCTACGAACCTCCTGAAAGCATAACCAACATTGCCAGACCTGTTTTTTACCCATCAAAAGCTTAGTCTTATAGCAGAGCTAACACTGGCTCCTTCTGGGGATGAGATCCTCCCTGTGAGGTCTCAAGAACCTGTAGATCAATTCCTTGATGATGAAAAACAAAATTCCTAGTGTTCCATTGGGCATGGAGTCTACTTTGCTTACACTAAACTGATAAAACAAAATATTTACAACTTTTAAGGCCAAAGACCTTAAATCACATAAATTTTTAGAAAACACCCATTAACTGGCCAACAAAAACTGCTTCTCCCCCCATACTTTTCAGTATGAAGGTGTTGTTCCCTTGAGTCTGAGAAATGATGAAAGGCCCTGTCCAGAAAGCATCAAACTTCCCATGATTTCCTTTCTTTTCCTTTAGTGCATCCCACTTCGGAACCAAATCTCCAACCTGAAAATTATCTGATTTTGTCCTTTTGTCAAAAGCTTGCTTGATCTTTTTCTGATGTGTTGCAGCCTTTTCAACCAATTGTTCCCTAATCTGATGTACCTCTGCCAAATCAGTGATCCTCTTTGCCATGTCTTCTTCCTCATTCTGTTCTTCTTGAAGGAATTTTGCCACGGGGAGAGTTAACTGAATTGGGAATACAGCCTCAGTGCCATATACCAGCTTGAAAGGACAATTCCCTGTGGATTTCTTAATGGTCACTCTGTCGGCCCACAGTGCATACTTGAGCTTAGAATCCCAATTCTTTTTGTTATCCTCCAACAACTTCTTAATTATCCTTATCAGGCTTTTATTAGAGGATTCTGCTAGACCATTGCCTTGGGGATAAGGTGGAATGAACCAGTTTAATACCCATTGAATCACACATATCCATGCCCTGAAGGCTGTTGCATTATCTGTGACTAATTTATGTGGATAACCAAACCTGGTAAAGATATTTTCATTTAAAAACTTCATGACCACCTTATGATCAGCGTTCCTGGTAGGGATTGCTTCAATCCACTTCGTGAAATAATCATTGGCTACTAATATCCATCTGTGCTGGCCATTGGAATGTGGATTGATTTCTCCAATGAAATCCAAGCCCCACTGCTGAAAAGGTCCTTTTGCATGTATTGGTTTTAAGGGCAGGGACTTCAATTGCTGTTTTCCTTCAAATCTTTGGCACCTGTCACAAGATTTAACAAATGAAAATACATCAGAAAATAAGGAGGGCCAATAATATCCATCTCTGAGGATTTTATGGGCTGTAGTCTTCCAATAAAGGTGCCCTCCACACCTACTGGAATGAAACTGCTGCATGACTTATATTGACTGTTCTTTGTCCAGACACCTCAAAAGCACTCCAGATGGATCCCTCCAGTAGAGTAGATTTTTATTAATGCAATATTTTGCTGCCCTAAGCTTGATAGTTCTGGCTTGACTTTGAGTAAAGCCTGAAGGGATTTCTAGCTTCAGTACGAAATTAATTATTTCAGAATACCAATCACAAGAAGCTAGATTTTCGGCCACTGACTGCTTTCTCTCTGGTTCAGCTGCTTCCTCTTCTTCTGTTTGACCATTTTCTGCAATTGTGCATAGGAAATAAATGTCCAATGATCTGCAATTTTCCTCAGCCAATAATTTGGCAAGACCCTGGCCTCTGACAAGTTTGGTAGGCTTCATTTCTATATTAAATTCAATTAGCTTTGCAATCCATTTACCCTTCTTCCATCAGCATCAGGTTGTGTTAAGACATCTTTTATTGCAGCAGAGGGCACATATGCAATTATCTCGGAATGCAAAATATAAACTCTGAAAGCTTTCAAAGACTTGATAAGAGCATATGCTTGTTTCTCAATAATGTCATACCTCAGTTCAACATCCCTTAAGTTCTTGCTGAAAAATGCCACTGGATGTTTTGAACCTTCTTCATCTGCTTGCAATAAAATTGCTGCAATGGTGTCTTCAGAGGCAAATGAGAATACATGGAACTCCTTGCTATAATTCGGACTTATTAAAGTGGGAGCTTCCATAATGGCTTTTTTAATAGACTGAAATGATTTTCTTGCCGCATCAGTCCATCTGACCTCTGACCCTTACTTCAACATGGAGGTAACATGCTTCACCAATTCTGCAAAATTTGGTATAAACCTCATTACAAAATTAATCTTGCCCAGAAAGGACTGAATATCCTCCTTCGATCTCGGGACAGACAAAGTCTGTATTGCTTTTACTCTTTCTGGGTCAATCCGGACACCTGCAGTGGGAACAACATGTCCTAACAGCTTGCCTTCTTCTAAAGCAAATTTTGATTTTTTAGGATTGACTGAAATCCCAAACCTTCTGCACTTCAAGAATACTTTCTTTAAATGTTGCAAATGGTGTTGATGGCTGCTGGAGTATACTGTTATGTCATCAAGGTAGATAAGGAAAAATTTATCCTTCTCTCCCACAAATGCTATGTCCATAGCTCTCTGAAAGGTAGCTCCAGCATTCATCAACCCAAAAGGAATCTTGGCATACATAAAAGTTCCCCAAGGAGTGGTGAATGCAGTCTTCTCTTGGTCATCTGGATGCACAACAATCTAATTAAACCCTGAAAATCCGTCCAAGAAAGACATTACTTTGGCTCCTAAGACTTTTTGCAGCAAATGCTCCATCTTAGGTAAGGGGTAATTGTCTTTTTTAGAGAATTTGTTTAAGTTTCTAAAATCAACACACAGTCTGATTTCTCCACTTTTCTTCCTCACTACCACCAAGTTGGCTACCCATTTTGAATATTTGAGAGGGACTATGATTTTGGAAGCCATCAACTTTTTAATTTCTTTTTCAATCAAAGGAAGAAGCATAGGATTTATTGGTCTCAGCTTCCGTTTGAAAGGTATGATGTCTTTCTCTAGAGGGATTTTATGCTGAATAATCTTTTTATCATATATTTTTAGGTCACTATATTCCCAGGAAAACACATCAGCAAATTGCTTCATTAAATTGCAATATTCAGCATTTTGGTCAGCAGACAGATGAGTGGACAAATTTATGTATCTAGGCTGACCTGGGCTTCCTATATCATGCTTACAGACTGCAGATTGATCTTCTTTTTGGGCAGACTTGTAAGGCACATCATTATGGTCAAACAGTCTTTCTAGAGGAATTAAACCCTTAGGAATATGATTACTCGGAAGCTGGACAATGCTATTTTTTCCAAATTTATTTCTAAGCTGGGATTGGGGGCTTTCTTGCAAAGCTTCATTTTCATGGTCAATTTGCGTTTCAGAAAACCCATCAATGACTTGCAGAAACCTATTTATTTCATCATCATCTTCAAAAACTTTCCAATGTTGGACATTATCAGGCAAGGACGGTCTATATTTCATTTGGACTTCATAAACTAGTCTGGGAGGCATACGAGGGATAAACAGGCTAGCAAACACAGCAAGGGAATCAACAAGCTGATTTTTGGCTCTAGGGATGTATGAGATACAAAAATTATCAAAAGAGTCTTTGAGTCTCCATACCTCATCTCTATATGCTTTCAGCCTTGGGTGCTTTGCTTGAAATGTTTTATTCACCTGTTGAATGATTAGATCAACATCTCCAAACACTTTTGTGTTCCTGATTCCTCTGTCTTTTGTTGTGTTTAGGCCCAATAGCAGAGCCTCATATTCTGCTATATTATTAGTGACATGAAAATCCAGCTTAAAAGACAGTTGTGTGCTTTTTTGTTTTAGAGATATCAGCACCACCCCTGCTCCTGCAATCTCCCTGGAACACGCTCCATCAAAGAACATCTCCCAAACCTGACTTCCTTGCTTTTCCTCGGCCTGATTTGGTTTTTTGATCTGCATTGAGGCCTTCTGAGATTTTTCTATTTGGAGGATACATGCTCCAAAATCAGTGTCCACAGCATATATGGGATGATTAGTAGGATTCTTCTCATCACTGATGATGTATGTCAACTGTGCTTCTATGTACAATCCCCTGCTTTCTCCCCCAAAGACTGGGATAGTGGCATAAGATAGATCATTCTGTAATGTCCCACCTAATCTCTTAATCCATCCTCTAGACAGCAGCATGCCAAACTTAGGAGGAACATCTGCTACCACAATATCCATCATCATACTCTTCATGGGCAACTAAGTTAGGGTAATGGCTAGATCTTTAATCAATCCCAGGCATTTCACTTTCCTTGAATCAAATGAAAATAAATCATGATATGGTCTAGTGATGTCAAGGCCTAACTCTTCCATGACAACTTTAGGCATCAAATTGTGGCTGGCCCCTGTGTCTAGCAGGCAGTTGTGGAGGATTTTGTCATAAATGGTCAAGGAGACATAAAATGGTGGAGAATTATTATCAACAGGTTCAATCATAGGACTAAGCACAACAATAGGCTTATCATCTTCCAAATTGATAGAGTCAGTGGAGGTTTGTGTGGTTTCCAACTCAAGAGCTTCAAGGATAGGCTTTCTAAATACTTCACTCTTCACCAACTCTATCAGAGGCACAAATATTTTCAATTTTTGAACTTCTGACTCAAAGCTGAAAGAGGAAGGCAACTTATCAGAACCTTTTACCTCTTGAATTGGAGCTTTGAGGATGCCTGGTTCAGCTGCTGGTCTTCTCTGTCTGATATTCTGTGACTTTGTTTGGACAATAACTCTTTGGGCAAGATTCTCCTTGACATTTTTTGCATGTGACATTAGAATATACCTTTTCTGTTCACTAGTCTACAGAACAACCTCTCTGTCCCACTCCTAACTGTCTTGTTCCTGCAGCAAAGATTCTTCATATGCTGCCAATGTAAAAAATGCAGCACTGCCTTTTATCTTCCATGCAGTGAATTTCATCCTCATCTTCAAATTGTTCCTCCTCCATGACTACATTTTGGAAAGGAGCTTTAACTTTCTATTCTTCTTTTGATTCTTCACCCCTTTGAATAATTTGCAACTGTTCATTTTCTCTTCTGAAAGGATTTGGGTTTCTTGGAGCAAATGTGTTCTGCTGCCTTGTTTTTCCTGAATTTTGCTCAACTTTTAGCTTAGAAATTTCAGCAGCCAATGACCCTATCATCTTAGTCATTTTGTATAATTTAGGCTCTGAAGATGATGCAGAGGAAGTAGAAGCCTGACCTCTTTGCCTCCTTCTGTCAGCTTGACTTTTGAGCTTTTATGCAGCCATGATATTAAACTCTACTTCTAGAGCTGCATCCTGCATGTTTGCCAGAGTAGCACATCTCATTTCTCTCAACAATAGGCAGAAATCAGAGTCAAAAGCATTGGCATAAGTGAGTTTGGTAGAGGTGGGGGTAGGCTTTAACTCAGTTGGTATCTTATTATACATACGATTGAATCTTTTATTAAAATCAGGCAATGATTCCCCATTTTCCCTCTTCAGGTTACCAAACTCAGTATGATAATACAACAAGTCCTTTTTATCTCCCCAGTACTTCAAAAATGCATCATCTAAGGCTTCAATATCAGCAATAGATCTAGGGGCTGGTTCTCTGAACCACTTTCTGGCCTCTCCATCAAGGCTCTGGACAAAAACTCTCATCCAAACATCATTTTCACTTATATCTAAGTTATCAACATAACTATAAAAGGCCTCAAGGTGTTCTTCTGCTGTTACTCCCTCTGTACCAGTGAACTTGGGCATATACTTCTGATATTCTCCTATAGGCATAGCATTCAAAGGAACGGGCAAGACCAGAGGTCCATACATGGTAGCAACAATTCTTTCTATCTTCGTAGGTGCTTGCTGGCCTGCGATGACTGGGGTATGTGGAAGGAAACTGGCAGATTGAGCAGTATGAAACAATGAAGTGGTTGACAGAGACAAAGGGATGTTATGGACTATATGGGAAGCTTTCTTTGGACTGAGATTCAAAGGAGAACTAAATGGATAAGGAGTTGTATTAGTCTCTGAAAGAATTTCTTTACTAACAATGTTGGGCTCTAAATTTTCAAACTGTATGTTCTCAGCTATAACCTTATCTTTCAAAGATGCATAAGTTCTGTTAGGCTTACCTGATCCTGATGCTCCTTTCTGCAATGTTTTCCTTGGTTTAACAATCTTCTCAGGGTCAGGCACTGGTTCAACTGGTGATTTCTGAGGATTTCTTCGAGTATGCCTCACAAACTGAGCCAGAATTGCAATATGGAGTCGCCAAAGGTTGGTCTTCCTCCAGTGGAGTCGCTAGATAGGTGATTACAACCAGAATATGTGCCCAGACTTTGTCTATCATCAAAATCTGGAACTGTGTCGTTTCCCCAAGGAAGCTGAGCTTCAATTCTCCTCTCCTCGACAACGGCACCAATTAATGTTATCACCCCAAGAAACTCTCCTAGGTTGTATCTCAGAGATGCTCGGGAACATTACAAACTCAACAAAAATGTTGGAAATGGGTGGATGAGTGGAAGGAATGATGCATATTCAATCCAGATAACCACTTCTACTATGCTTAACCCCAAACATGGGTGAACACCCCCAGACTACAAGGCTTTAGACCATAAATCACTCATAGTTTAAGGAATAGGTGAAGATGGAGAATACTGACCACACCAGCAGATGCACAGGACCCTGTGATGGCCGGCTGCAACCAGTTAAAAGGTCTGTAAATCTATTACCTAATGCACAGACAGGATGACATCTCTCTGGCATTAAAATAACAGAAACCTGCAAACACATTCAATGATACATACTAGATTCTAACACAGAGGTGGATAACAACCCCTCTAATGCTAAACATCAAGAGCACATGAAAAATGCATAACAGGCACAACTTGGAACAAAGAAGAAGTGGAAAGTGAGCAATTAACAGCAAAAGAAGCTTGTATTAGCTGAAAATGAAGACCAGATGCTGCAGGTATCACAGTAGTTACAGTCTCCAAAAGTTGAACCTTACATCAAAGCAACAACCATCAACCCTCATTACATCTTGTTTCTGGGTATATATATAGGTTGATTACAAAAAATATCTGCTATCCTATGCGTGGAGGGGTCATAATGGACCACCAACCACATTAACTATCAAATATGGGTCTCTGCTACAATTTTTTGTTTCAAATGAGTGAATTTGACATTCTCTGGTGCTCGGTTGTCCTTTCTGAATAGGTGGAGTGTTGTACAAAAGAAGCTCCATAACTGATAAATGTTTAACTGCTCGAGGCACGTCCTTCTTGCTTTTTGGCCATAATGCTCTTGAATTCAGTTGTTGAAGAATAATTGCACAGGGTATTGGTAGATGGTCGCCATTGTCCTTCAGAAGCACGGCTCAGTCAAAGGTGGCGAAGACTCCATGGCGAACAAATGAGCAGGACTGGGAGTAAATAACAACTGTTGGATCAAGCGAATGGGCGACAGAGATCTATCGATGGGAGGCGTCGGGAGGAAATGGAGGCAAGAATGATTGTGAGCTGTCGGATCTTGTAGATAGACGATGGAGATTGTGTAGGGACTATCGGAAGAAGCAGGAGCGGGCGAACGAGGGCCGTTGGATCGAGAGGTAGGTAGATCCAACAGTGATCGGAAGCGGAAGCTACGCGGGAATTAATCGGCGGGGATGGGCAGAACGGCGGTAAGTGCTTTCCCCGCACCGCTTATCGGAGGTGAGTGGTATACGTACAAAGTCGAGTGATCACAATAGGAGGTTGACATGTGGACGATGGGACAGGTGGAAAACCGCCGCGATCGCGAGTTAACACGTGGGCAGGTTTTGGTGATGGGAGGCGTGAATGCCGCAGGATCTCGCGGCAAACAATCAGATGGCGGAGAGATGAATGAGGTTTAGCGGGACTGATGTGACAGGGAAATCCGCGGGTTATGGTGTGCGGTCACGTAAATACAGTCGTATGGGCTTTGAAACTTAACGCTGAAGGGCTTGACCGAAAAGGGACTTATGCAGGGTTTTGGGAGAAAAACAGAGATGAAGGGGTTTAAAGGAGAATAAGGAGAATGAAGGGGAAGATGAAACCAACTGCTACGAACCTCCTGAAAGCATAACCAGCACTGCCAGACTTGTTTTTTACCCATCAAAAGCTTAGTCTTATAGTAGAGCTAATAGTTCCATTATTCAAGTGCAATACAAAGTGCTACAAATGTCACAACTTTGGACATATAGCATGTGACCTCAAAACCAACATGAGTTGGTCTCCTAAACAAATCAAGAAAGAAGTTATCTTTGCCAATCCTAAAGAAAAATACACCAAGCATGGAGAAGAAGAGAGGAAACATCTAGTTAGAGAAGAGGAGGAGCGTCAAAGGAGAATTGTGGATTAGAACCCTCTCTAAACACAGGGCAAGCATTGAATAAGTGTCAGGTTGTGTCTCAAAAGTTGGAGGTTACAATATCAAAGGGTGCTAGCGATCATGAAATTCAATGACTTGTCTTAGAGCTTCCATATATTATTTTTCAATGTCTTGGTAGAGATGAGACAGTTATGGAAATATCAAAAAAGGTTTTAAGAGAATATATGAGAATCCATCAAGCAACTTACATATTTCAACCTATATTGTTGTATTGGTGACCATATGTGATGTTTGCAAATGGGTTTTGATGGAATTGACAAGCTAGGTTTTTTATTCATACGAGGAACACAAATTCAATAAGGATATAGTTGTTGCACTTATTTGTTTTAAACTAATAAACCTTACAAAATATACCATGCATCCTGCTAAACTTGTGGATGGAGGACGTAAAATTGTGGTATGTTATCTTTCTTTTTCAAACCCATATTATTCAAGAACTTGGGGTTAGTGCATCTAAACTCTACAATCTTATTGAAGCTCTAGGAAAGGTGACATAAATGGTAGGTTCTATTGAGTACTTGCAACAGTTAATTAAAGATGTAAGAAATGTTTCATCAAATGCAACTGGTCAAAATGCATCTTTAGTTGGGAAAGAGGAGAATGATAAACAATCTAGAGAAAAGAACGTTATTCCTAGTTGACTTGGGGAAAATACAGATGACAACAAACTAATCAACTGAGATGGTGGATAAATTGAAATATATAATCTCCATGAATAGGTTGGAAGTATTTTTGAAGATTGGGCTCATATTTATGATCCTCATGGAGTTAATGATAAAGCATACGTTGTTTATATATCACGGTTACAACAATTTGGGATGTTAAAGGGAGATGATATTTATGAGTGTTTCTTTAGTGTCTTGACATAACTGTCTATCCAATGTTGTTTAGCCTTTGAAATCTCAATGTTGGTTTCTCTTTTACTCCGATCCCAAAAAATGACACAAGGCCTTTCCTTTACATTGATTGAAACTTGTGTTTTTGTTGGTTTTGTGCAGTAGACCCAAAATGAGTAAAGTCAATCTTCTAAACAAGGTACTTGCAGTAATAATGTGTGTCATTCAAAGTATTACATAAGACAAAAAAATGCATTCCATGCTAGACCTTGTTTTTTTCTATTTATGAATTGGATCATGGATTCCAACTCTCTAATCTTACTCTTGATGCCAACAATTTACAGGTACTCACTTCATTTGAAAATGATTTCCATTATATACAACCTTTGAGAGTACTTGGTTAGAGTTTTTCTTGGCTGGAATAAAGAGGAAGAGTATGAGTATTTGCATGAAGAATAACCTCTAATGCATGATTTCGAAGAACGAGTTGAACCATATGGAAATGATGATGAGTTATAAGGATATCAGTGTGCATTAAGCATTTCCCTTTGAGGATGAAATTTGAGTGGTTACATATCATGGTGAACATGAAGCCCATGAGAATAAGGATTTAGGGACCCTAGAGGAGGGCTTCATTAATAAGGAAGAAGGTTCAAATAAAGTACAACAATCCATGATCCAACAACCTATTGTTCAAGAGGCATCTACAGAGACACCTAGCTTAGCCTCGGTGAAGTTAGGTTTGCCCAGTCTTGAAGACACTCTGAATCATATAACGGTAGACTAGATGGAGCATAATTGTATTATACATGATTTTTTATGCATAGTATGTTCTAAACTATGGAGTAGTATGTCCATATCTGACATTGATTGGAAATATTCACAATGAAGATAAAGATTGGAGCACAAACTCAGGTGGAGCAATCCTCAATGACGGAAAAAGAGGAACATCTATCAGAAAGTGTTGAAAAATGAAAATAGAGGGAGCACCCTTTTCTATTGAAACCAAATGGGGAGAGACTTCAGAAGGGGGAGCAATTAATAAGAAGTATGAAGAGAATGCAAACAAGGAAACAGTTGTCCAAAGAATCAGATGTCAAAGTATTGTCATCATAACAAAGGGGGAGATTGTTAAAAATTGTTGTTATTGATGTACACGAATATCTAAATGAAAGAGAAAGCTATATAGTCAAATAACATATTTCGAGCCTTTTGGAAATATTGTGTTTGGATTTTTGATTCCCCATTTAGATACCCTATCTTTGAATATATTTTTACTCCAACTACCTAGCTAAAATGGGAGCATAATATCTGTGGTTGGAAAGCTTATTTTGATACCTTTTCAATGGTATATAGAACTCCCTCTAAATCCTCACAGTTGAGGAGAAATGAATTTTTGAATATTTATTATATAGTTTTCCAAGCCAACCTAACCTTGAATGCACAAGTCATCCCAGTTAGTGGACAAGTCGCCCCTGCTTTTAGGGGTCAAATTCATTATATAGGAATTTTTTAAGAAACAAAGGACTCACTCACTCAAGCAAATTGGGTATGCCTATGCAAGCTAATGAGTAATTATGAGGTTCATACCTCATGAACCAAGTAAGTGAAGTAGAGTTGGAGAGGTTTTATGTGGGAATGGTTTTGCCACTCTTTGGGAAGGTATTTGGTCTTGATTAGAAGTTGAATTGCAAAGTTATTCTAGACGCATATTTTTAGCTCAGTTAAAGGCGATTTCTAGCCTTGTTGAAGGCCAACATTTGGTCCTCTTTAGGCCAAGTTTCATGTTTGTTCTAGGGGCTGACTAATGGTTTTTGAAGGTTGAGTTCAACCCTAGTTTAAAGGCCAAGCCCTGGAATTTTGAAGTCTGAACTTAGGTCTGATTTAAGGGAAAGTTCTAGTGCATTGAACATCGAATTGAGGTCTAGTTTGAGGGAAATTTATAATGCATTGAACGTCGAGTTGAGGTCTGGTCTGAAGGCTATTTTTTTGTTTTTTGAAGGTCAAGTTCAAGTCTGGTTTGTGGTCAAAGTTGTAGTATTGTTATAGACCAATTTTTGGTATGATATTTGAGATGGTTGAGCTTTGTTGGAGAACTGTTGTAGGTATCTTTGGAGGCTGAGTGTGGTTGGATAAGATAATGTTGGGAGTGTAACACCCTCCTCCCACATTTACCCAAGCCAACCGATCCACTGGGTTAAACATGTGATGAAGAGTTGCTATGATATGATTCAACTCCCCAAGTACAGTTAAGGAAGTGGAACTGACAAGACAAGACCAATACGACCTTCCTAAGGAGCTACAAAACATTCAGGAAACAATCAACGCTTCTATGTGCCTAACCCCTTAGAAAAATTAATATTTTTTTCTGATCTAGACCCCCAGTCGCTCCGGTTAGCCCTGAGGTGCAGTGTTGTTATTTTAATGGAAATGTCCCATGTTTTAGCTCCGATGGTCCACGTCTCCTCTTGCTCCGCTTTTGTCATAATCCTTTAAAAACCCAAGACCATACAATTATCACAATACAAAGGAAAACACAGGAAAACCCGCAGCTGAAATTCAAAAAATTATACACCCGCGCTCATAAATATCGGCGGGTCTGCTCTCGGTTCATCTCCTTTCCGATGCGCTCTCCATTCTCCGATCTACGATAAGATCGATATCCGCCGCTCGACCAACATCCCGACCATCGATCCACACCATCCAACAGCCCCCGCGCCCCACTTCCCACCAGTCACCCAGTGAGGAAATTTGTTGGCTTTGTCAGTGTTTTTGACAATCGGATAGTGAACTGAAATAACATAATGCATGGCCGAAAAGGGAAAAAAACAATAGCACGATGTAGTCGAACCAACAAAAATGATCATGGGACATCACTGGCACGAGTGAACCACCTAACAGCGTGACGAAATTACCAGAATTTGATTACCGTGTTTGTTAGAAACAGAGCTCTCAGAGCTCATATTTGTCTAGTTACGACATCAAGTAGTTAGAAGACAGAGGGGATAGATTAAGACATCTTGATCCTCAAAGAGTTCGAGAGTATTGTAAAAAGCCTATAAATGGCTGAAAGTTCGAAGGAAGACAGATTCAACTTTTGGAGACTGTGGATACTCGGTTCCTCCCGGCGTCTCATCTTCATTCCAGTAATACAAGCTTCTTTTGTTGCTACATGTTCAATTGCCATCTTCTCCTCTATTCTAAGCTTGCACTTGAATAGGTTATTCATGTTTTCTTCTGTGTCTAATGACATATAGCTGTCATCTTATCTCTGCATTGATAATTAGATTGGCAAGCTTCATTTACTTTCTGTAGCTAGCCATTCATATGTGTTTATGTATGTATCTGTTGGTACAGTCAGGATTTTCCATCTATTCATTGAATCTATAAACTATTGAGCATTAGTGGTCGAAAGCCTTGTCAAGCTGAGGGTGTTCATGCACGTCTTGAGTGAAAATAGAGTTGAAATAGTCATCTGACTTGATCCAAACCCCAATCCATTCCAATAGTTTGGATAATGATATTGAAGAATTATATGTTACTAGGCATCTCTGTGCTACAACCTAGGAGAGTTTCCTCGAGTGCTAACATAATTGGCGCCACTGTCGGGGAGAGGAGCTTGAAGCTCAGCTTCCCTGGGGGACGACACAGATCTAGCTTTGATGATAGACAAAGTTTGGACACTCTTTGGGTTTTAGTCATCTATCTGGCGACTCTACTAGAGGACAAACCTCTTGGCGACTCCACTCCATGGTTCTGGCTCAGTTTGTGAGGCATACTCGGAGAGATCCTCAGAAGCCACGAGCTGACCCAGTACCTGACCTTGAAAAAATCATCAAAGAAAGAAAGGCGTTCCAGAAAGGAGCATCAGGTTAAAGTAGCTCTAAACAATATTCTATATCTCTTCAAGAAAATCCTGTAATAGAACAAATACATGTTGAGAGTATAGCATCTAATACTAGCAGTGAAGAAAAAATCTCAGAGATTCATAGAACTCCCTATTCTTTAGGTTCTTCTTTCGTTGTAAGCCCAAAGGAAGCCTCTCCTCCTATCCATCATACTCCTTTAGTCCTATCAGTGACTCCTCAACTCTCTGTCATTCAGACTTGCAATACCCTTATAGTCACCACAGCTATGGCAACACCTACCAAAATGGAAAGAATCATAGCTGCTAGGTATGGACCTCTAGTACTGCCCACTCTTTTGAATGCCATGCCTACTAGAGAATATCAGAAGTATATGCCTAATTTCACTGGGACTGAAGGTGTTACAGTTGAGGAACATCTTGAATCATTCTATAGCTGTGCTGATAACTTGGACATTAGTGAAGATGATGTATGGATGAGAGTCTCTGTCCAAAGTCTAGATGGAGAGGCTAGAAAATGGTTTAGAGAACTGACCCCAAGGTTTATAGCAGATATTGAGGCTTTAGATGATGCATTCCTAAAGCATTGGGGGGATAAGAAGGATCTACTCTACTACCACACCGAGTTTGGGAACTTAAAGAGGGAAAATGGTGTGTTGTTGTCCGATTTTAATAAGAGGTTTAACCGCATGTACAACAAGATACCAGCTGAAGTAAAACCCACCAATACCTCTACTAAACTCACCTATGCCAATGCCTTTGATTCTGACTTTTGTCTACTGTTGAAGGAGAGACGATCTGCTACCTTGGCTAATATCCAGGATGCAGCTTTGGAAGTAGAATCAAACATCATGGCTGCTGTTGGTGAGGTAAATCCCCTCTGCGGACAGAGGCGATCCCACTAGCCTAAAACAGAACTAGCCACAATCAAACCACGCTGCCACGCAAGTTCCTAGTTATGCATCAAAGGTGAATTAAGAAGACCAACCTGGAATCCAACGCTGTAGTTGAAGCAGAGTTGATGTTCTCGCTCCCTCGCTCCAGCAGATCATAAACAGACACCTGCACATGCAAAGGAAGAAACAGATACCAGCATAAAATCCACCAAGGCACAACTATATTTCAGTCAGAAAGGAAATAAATCACACATCACCATAATAGACAATGAGATTGGAACTATAATAGCAGTCGCTCATTAATTAATAATAGACAGGAAAAGTTACAACCAAGGTTCTGACGTTGAACCTCTCCTCTGGCTGGGCGAGCAGCTATATGTGTCTTGCAATGTCTCTTCTCTCACCTCTCTATGCTTCATTATCACTCATGACAATCATAACTAGCATTCCTCCAAGAACTCAAGAACTCAACAACTAGCACTCCATGACTAACGACTCTCACTCTAGCTTGTCAAATGCATAAGGACAAGCTTATATAGATGAAGAAGGGAGGAGGATACGATGAACCGGGACACCTATTATGGATTAACATTATCCCCAAAAGCCATTAAAGATGGAGATAGGATAGAGCTCGACATAAGACTGATTTTTTATCCTCAAAAAGCTCCATGTAATGAAGGAAACAACAGTCGGACGTGCGTTAAGGCAAAAAGCATGACCAAACTTGGTTGGCGCGACTGCTGCTCTAAGACAGAGCGCCAATGGTCGCGCCCTCTTTTGAGGATCTCCATGATTGGCGCTGGTAAGATACTGTGGACCTGCGGCAATGGAAAAAGAGCACTTTTCAGGGATAATCTGTAGAAGGTGTCTTCAGGGAACATGAAGTACATACTCAGGGGAACATAATGCAAGTGTTTTTAGACTTTGTCACTTCTTATAACTCCCGGGAAGAGTCCTCCAAGGTATGACAAGAGGAGTAACAGGGATGGTGACAAATTACTGTGTAACAGCTGCAGAGAAGCTCAAGGGGAATATTGATATAAGGAGACCGAGGGGCGAATCTTCATCATCTTCAGATCCCATGATAGATAAAATGACCAAGATGATAGAGTCATTAACCTCTAAAATCTCCAAATTAAAGGTTGAGCAGCACCCTATGAAAGGAAGAGTTCCTAATACCTTTGCTTCTAGAAATCCAAGTCCATATAGAAGAACTAATGAGCAGTTGCAGATTCTGCAAAGAAGCAAAGATGCCAATGAAGACCAAAGGGTGAAGACCCCTTTCCAGAATGTAGTCATGGAAGAAGAGCAGTTTGAAGAAGATGATGAGATCCATTGTCTAGAAGACAAAGTAAGTGCCTCCTTTTTGACCTTAACTCCCTATGAAAAGTCAATATTCAATGCCCAGATCAATAAAGAGTGGGATGGTGGAGCTGTTCTGCAAATTGATGATCGACACATATATGATCTGAGGTTGAAGATGAATAATGCCAAGGAAACTCTTGTTCAGAGAGCTGTTGTCCCTACAATACAACAAGCTAATAAGTAGAAACGACCAGCAGTTGATCCCATCATCCTCAAAGCTCTAGCTCATGAGGTAAGAGGCCTTGAAAAGTCTCCTTCTCCTTTCAGTTTTGAATCAGAAATTCAGAAGCTAAGCATACCTATACCTCTGATTGAACTAGTGAAGAATGAGTCCTTCAAGAGATCTATCCTCGAGGCCCTTGAGCCTAAAGCCATCGAAGCCTCCATTGACTATATAAATCTGCAATACGACAAACCAGCTGTTGTTCTCGACCAAATGATTGAAAATTATGATGACAGCTCCCCATCATTCTCTGTCTCTTTGAATATTCATGACAGAATACTTCACTGCCTTCAAGACACAGGAGCCAACCATAATCTAATGCCCAAGGCTGTCATGGATGAGTTGGGTCTTGACATTACCAAGTCTTATCATGACCTATTTTCTTTTGACTCTAGAAAAGTGAAATGTTTGGGGTTAATCGAATACCTAGCCATCACCTTGTCTCAGTTGCCCATTAAGAGCATGATGATGGATATTGTGGTAGCAGATGTACCCCCCAAGTTTGGCATGTTGCTTTCCAGAGGTTGGATCAAGAGATTAGGTGGAACATTGCAAAATGATCTATCCCATGCTACTATCCCAGTTTTTGGAGGTGAGAGTAGGATATTATACAGAGAAGCTCAGTTGGCTTATATCATCAGTGATGAAAGGAATCCCACTAATCATCCCATCTATGCCGCCGACACTGATTTTGGAGCCTGTATTCTTCAGATTGAAGAATCCCAGTTGTTAAAATTGGCAACAAGGGCCAAAATCCATGTGGGTCATCTTATTTATGGCAGCTGATATTTTTATTGGATCCCTCTCATTGAGAGGTGTAGGATTGATCTAAAGATCATCCGATTCCGATAAGTATTTATGAAGTTATGAATTTATTTTTGTTATAAAACAAATTGTCAAGTAGGCCGGCAACTTGAGTAGGCTCAGAAGCCCAATAGATGTGTCTATTCATCATCTACGTTTTTAGTATAAATAGGCTAGGACTTGAAGTCATTTGGAGATACATTCTTGATGTGATCTCCTCCTCTCCACGTCTTGGGTTTTTGGAGAAGGTGAGACTCTAAAGAATACGCTGGCCTAGTTGCAGATGATGCCCTAATCCAACGCAGTCATGGAGACATATACGCAGGCAAATGGAGACACACTTATCCGCTATAAATAGAGACATAGACGCAGTTCCAAGCTGCAGTAGAGGGAGATCTTGCCATATTGCCTTGATGCCCTAGCCGTTGTAATTCTACACGCAGAAAAGTAATGGAGTCACAGTCAAGGTCAAAATCCGCAGAAGGCTATTGACTGCACCGTGGTTTTAGGTGCAGTCATGTCCTCATGAAGAACATAGCAATCGTTTGAGACAATCCCATGATGTTCTCGAATATGGCAACGTAGATCAGGCTACGTAACCATGTAGAGTGGATCTGGCAGCGTAGATCTGGAAACGATGAAGCCGTGTGTGATCTGGCAACTTGAGATCTGGCAGCGTAGATCTGGAAACGATGAAGTCGTGTGTGATCTGGCAACATGAGATCTGGCAGCGTAGATCTGGAAACAATGAAGTCATGTGTGATCTGGCAACGTGAGATCTGGTAACGTAGATCTAGAAACGATCAAGCCGTGTGTGATCTGGCAGCATATATCGGGCTACGTAGATCTAACCGTGTAGAGTGGATCTGGCATTGTAGATCTGGAAACGATGAAGCTGTGTGTGATCTGGCAACATGAGATCTGACAGCGTAGATCAGGAGTGTGTGATCTGGCAACATGAGATCTGGTAGCATAGATCAAGAGTGTGTGATCTGGCAACAAGCAGCACGTGAATAGATCAGGTAGCATGTGATCTGGGCACTCAATTGAAATGATGATTCTTGGCATGAGGACGTAGTCACCATGAATAGAATACTCTCGACCTTCACATATCTATGATATACATGTAGCAAATTCAAAACAATATATTGCAATTCTTAATGAAGCAATCATTGTGCAGCTGTGAGCTAGCTGGAGGAACAACAATATGATAATATCCTTATGCCACATTGTTGTAGGTAACAACATGATTTACTTGAGATCTGTTTTGGGCATGTTGACATTGTTGTTTAGGGGTAGAACTACAAGAAACAGTGCAGCTTCTGAAAGAAGTCATAATGACAAGGATCATAAGCAGTAATGTTTATGATGGTTACAGTCTTACCATAAGGAGAATGATAAGGATGATCAATCTCAGATGATGATGGGCATGGACAGCATGATGATGAGAGCAAAGAGTGGCTCAGTCATCAAGGTCTAGCACTTTGATGGTACAACTTGGTGCTAACCGGTAAAGTACTACAAATGGATGAAATGCAACACTATGATAGATGAAGCAATCACCTTGGAGAATCAGTTGAAGAAATATGTCTTCAACTGATCTCATGCAATATCAAAAGTCACAATAATGACTTCTATTGTAAATGTACTATCTCTCTCTCTTTCTCTACTAAACTTTGAAGAACATAAATGAAGATCAAGCGTTTCCCCACAATGGGGTTTGTCCCTGGCTGGTGCCACATCTTGTGTCCTCTTGTCTTGGCTTGTCTTCTGCGATTTATATTTATGTTCTATCTGCAGTTTACTTTATGTTGATGTGATTGCTAATATGGAAAAGAAATTGAAATAAATTGCTCTAGCATCGAACATACATAAAATTTAACATGGTATCGGAGTTGAGGTGAAGAAAATGCCCAAGCAAGAGTGAAAGAGAAATCACCGAAGACAGTTGGGACAGGACAAAAGGATTAATGGGTTCCTCGTCCCTCTTCTAATTCACCAAGGGTGAAGTCGAAGCAAAGAATATTATCATAATGGCGCAGCAAAAGTTTCTGATGGCCTACCTAAAGATCACTTCATTGGGAAGTTCAGATCTAAGGGTGGAAGGAAAGGCAGATGCCTTGGTTGCAATGAGTTCGGCCATTATGAGAAGGAGTGTCTGAGTGGCAGAGACACATCTCTTGATGAAGATAATAATCATTCCAGGGACATCTTCAATGATCAGAGGAATGATAAGTAATGCAGGACATCAACGACATGACTGACTCTTTAGAGAAAGCAAGGAACCCCAGCAATGGAAGTCTAAGGTTACGAGGTGGCACTCATCGATGAAAAGCAGGTCCACAGGCTTGGAACAACCCGAGGAGTTTGAGATTGATGATCAGGAATCCCACGTATGCAGGTGGAAGAAAGCCCTCTCTGGCTTGAAGCAAAACACCCCGGGCATAGTATGAGAGGATTGATAGCTGTCGGATGAAGCTGAGATTCACTAGGAGTGAAACCAATCCAAACCATTACCTGAAGGTTGTGGATGATAGACCTCTAATACCGACACCTATGTCTGATTGGTGTAGACCCTCTCATTTGAAGAAGATAGAGGGAGTTGGATTCCAAATGTGGAAAGATAAACTGCAAGCCTGTGACTACCTCGAGGATCTTAAATTTCAGAAGTTATATGGTAGTGATGTCGGACCAGATTTGGGAAATGCCTCTGAGTTTCATAAACTCATTCACGTTGATGTTCTTGATGAACCTCCGTCTGGTCATATGTTTTACATTTAGCATGGTGAGCTCATATTTGGTTGAGGTTCACTGGATTGGTGCCTAGATTCAGGGCACAATCTATCATGGATTGAGATACACTGCTGAAATATGAAACCACATGACTATTTGAATGCTGAGTGGGGCAGGAAATGTGGAGGATCACTTGAGAACTTCTCAGTGCTGGTTGTCCTTGGGATCTGCTTCGATATCCTGGATGAGCAGGAAGCAGAAGTCGGTGGCTTTGAGCACCACTGAGGCAGAGTATATTGCTACTAGCATGGCCACCTATGAGGCAGTCTGGTTACGAAAGCTCTTTAGTGAGCTATTTGGATTTACATTGGATACCACTGTGATCCTGTGTGATAACTAGAGTGGGATTCGTTTATAAGAGAATCTCGTATTTCATGATCACTCCAAGCATATCGATATCAAGTACCACTATATTCAAGATATGGTGCATCGAGGAGCTATAAGGCTCCAACATATTGGTACAGATGAACATGTCGCTGACATTTTGGCAAAGCCGCTAGGAAAGGTCGAATTCCTGACTTTCCGAGAATGACTTGGTGTCGTTCAGAGACCCTCTAACGAGGGTCAAGTATGATGTACTGAGCTCTGGGAGCTCCAGGGGAGCGCGAGGTACTTCTTGGAGTGACATATGACCACAGGGCGACTCACCATCCCCTGGTGGTGTACATTTACAGGGTAAAGGAATCAAAACTTTCCTTGTGACACCTCGTGGCGACTATGTAACAGGACGATTAGTTCTCCTGTGAGGTCTGGATGATGTGTTCTCCATGATGATTGTGTAGCAGGATGATTAGTTCTCCTGTGAGGTCTGGATGATGTGTTCTCCATGACGATTGTGTAGCAGGATGATTAGTTCTCTTGTGAGGCCTGGATGATGTGTTCTCCATGGCGATTATGGAACATGATGATTCAATCTCCTGTGGGCCAGGATGATTAGTTCTCTGTGGCATCCACTAGACAGGATGATTTGCTCTCCTGTGGACAGGATGATTAGTTCTCATGTCGAGGCATCCTACCCATGTAGTCTAGGACTCATGGGAAGTACCTCTCATCTAATCAATGAGCAGGGAAATGAGGATAAGGACTATAGTAGTATCGATGGACACATCGCTATATCTACCGTACTCCCTATGCTAGGATGACCTTCATTGATCTGGGATCAATGATACCGGTTTGGGACCAGTGGTAGGAGTTGTACCCACTATGACACTGACTTCAGGTCAATAGAGGACTGGTCTGGGACCAGATGTAGGAGTTGTACCTACTATGACACTGACTTCGGGTCGGTTGAGGATTGGTCTGGGACCAGTGGTACACACTCTAAGACTGACTTCAGGTCAGTGGAGAATGGTATGGCACATTCTCGATCAATTCTTCTTCTTCATGGTTTATCAGAGTAGAGCTGAGCCAGCATAGCTGAGCAGAGCCAACAGAGCTGAGCAGAGCAGTGCAGGGCACTGATGGCAGAGATAGTATAGTCGGACATATGGATCAACGGATGGAGTTCTCCCTAGTTGAGAGGGAGTGTTAAAATTAGAAAATAGGGCCAAACTCCATATGGGTCATCTTATTTATGGCAACTGATATTTTTATTGGATCCCTCTCATCGAGAAGTGTAGGATTGATCTAAAGATCATCCAATTCCGATAAGTATTTATGAATTTATGAATTTATTTATGTTATAAAATAAATTGTCAAGTCGGCCTTCAACTTGAGTAGGCTCAGAAGCCCAATAGACGTGTCTATTCATCATCTACGTTTTTAGTATAGATAGGCGAGGACTTGAAGTCATTTGGAGATACATTCTTGATGTGATCTCCTCCTCTCCATGTCTTGGGTTTTTGGAGAAGGTGAGACTCTAAAGAATACACTGGCCGAGCTGCAGATGATGCCCTAATCCAATGCAATCATGGAGACATATACGTAGGTAAATAGAGATACACTTATCCACTGTAAATAGATACATAGACACAGTTCCTAGTCGCAGTAGAGGGAGATCTTGCCATAGTACCATGATGCCTTAGCCGCTGTAATTCTACACGCATAAAAGTAATGGAGTCGCAGTCAAGGTCAAAATCCGCAGTAGGATATTGACTGCACCATGGTTTTAGGTGCAATAATGTCCTCATGAAGAACGCAGCAATCATTTGAGACAATCCTGTGATGTTCACGAACCTGGCAGCGTAGATTAGGCTACGTAACCGTGTAGAGTGGATCTGGCAACGCAGATCTGGAAACGATGAAGCCGTGTGTGATCTGGCAACATGAGATCTGGCAGCGTAAATCTAGAAACGATGAATCCGTGTGTGATCTGGCAACATGAGATTTGGCAGCATAGATCTGGAAACGATGAAGTCGTGTGTGATTTGGCAACATGAGATCTGGCAGCGTAGATATGGAAACAATGAAGCCGTGTGTGATCTGGCAGCATAGGTCGGGCTATGTAGATCTAATCATGTAGAGTGGATCTGGCAGCGTAGATCTGGAAACGATGAAGCCGTGTGTGATCTGGCAACATGAGATCTGGCAGCGTAGATCAGGAGTGTGTGATCTAGCAGAGTGGATCTAGCAATAAGCAACAATAGATCAGGCAACATGTGATCTGGGCGCTCAATTGAAATGATGATTCTCGGCATGAGGACGCAGTCACCATGAATAGAATACCCTCGGCCTTCACATATCTATGATATACCTGTAGCAGCTTCAACACAATATATTGCAATTCTTAATGAAGCAATCATTGTGCAGCTGTGAGCTAGCTGGAGGAACAACAAGATGATAATGTCCTTATGCCACATTGTTGTAGGTAACAATGTGATTTACTTGAGATCTGTTCTGGGCATGTTGACATTGTTGTTGAGGGGCAGAACTACAAGAAACAGTGCAGCCTCTGAAAGAAGTCACAATGACAAGGATCATAAGCAGTAATGTTTATGATGGTTACAGTCTCACCATAAGGAGAATGATAAGGATGATCAGTCTCAGATCATGATGGGCATGGGTAGCATGATGATGAGAGCAGAGAGCAACTCAGTCATCAAGGTCCAACACTGTGATGGTACAACTTGGTGCTAACCGGTAAAGTGCCACAAATGGACAAAATGCAACACTATGATAGGTGAAGCAGTCACCTTGGAGAATCAGTTGAAGCAATATGTCTTCAACTTACCTCATGCGATATCAAAAGTCAAAATAGTGACTTCTATTGTAAACATACTATCTCTCTCTCTTTCCCTGTTGAACTTTGAAGAACATAAAAGAAGAATTGATCAAGGGTTTCCCCACATTAGGGTTTGTCCTTGGCTTGCGCCACATCTTGTGTCCTCTTGTCTTGGCTTGTCTTCTGCAATTTATATTTATGTTCTATTTGCAGTTTACTTTTTGCTGATGTGATTGCTAATATGGAAAAGAAATTGAAACAAATTTCTCTAGCATAGAACATACCTAAAATTTAACACCAGTTGGCCTCAATGCAGCTTAGGAAACTGGTTTGCCAGATCACAGAGGAAGAAGGCCCACAAATTTGGGACATGTTCTTTGATGGAGCTTGCTCTAAGGAAGCTGCAGGGGCAGGTGTAGTCCTTGTTTCCCGCACACAAGAATGCATTCATTTATCTTTCAAGTTAAATTTTCAGGTCACAAAGAACATAGCAGAGTATGAAGCCTTGATATTGGGCTTAAACACTGCTAAAGAAATGGGCATCAAAGGTCTGAAGGTGTTTGGAGATGCAGACCTTATCATTCAGCAGGTCAGCAAAACTTTCCAAGAAAAGCATCCAAGGCTGAAAGCATAGAGAGATGAGGTATGGAAGCTCAAGGGTTCTTTTAATAGTTTTCAGCATTTCTTACATCCCTAGAATGAAGAACTAGCTTGCTGATTCCCTTGCTGTGTCTGCTAGCACGTTTATTCCTCCTTTGCCTCCTAAATTGACTTATGAAGTTCAGGTGAAATATAGACCATCTCTGCATGACAATGTCAAATATTGGAAAGTTTTTGAAGATGATGATGAAATTAATAGGTTTTTACAAGTCATTGATGAATTTTCTGAAATACACATTGACCAAGAAAACGAAACCATTGAAGAATGCAACCAGTACAAGCTAAAGGACGAGATGGGTCAGGATAACATTGTTCAGCTGCCTAGTAACCATATACCCAAAGGATTGGTGCCCCTAGAGAAGTTGTTTGATCATAATGATGTACCTTATAAGCGTGCAAAAAAAGAAATGAATCTGCAGTTCATAGACATAATGTAGGGAGTCCAACCCATCCAAAGTACATAAATTTATCCACTCACTTGTCTTCTGCCCAAGTTTCCAAGTATTGCACCCTGATGAAACAATTTGCTGATATTTTTGCTTGGAAGTACAATGATCTTAAGACCTATGACACCAGCATCATTCAACATAAGATTCCACTGGAGCAGAACACCATCCCTTTTAAGCATAAATTAAGACCTATCAACCCTCTCTTATTGCCTTTGATTGCAAAGGAAATCAAGAAGTTGTTGGATGCCAAGATCATAGTTCCCCTAAGGTATTCAAAGTGGATAGCTAACCTTGTGGTAGTGAGAAAGAAGAATGGAGAAATCAATCTTTGTGTTGACTTCAGGAATCTGAACAAATGCTCTAAAAAAGACAACTACCCCCTACCTAAGATGGAACACTTGCTGCAAAAAGTTTCAGGGGCTAGAGTCATGTCTTTCTTAGATGGATTTTCAGGTTACAATCAGGTTGTTGTACATCCAAAAGACCAGGAAAAGATTGCCTTCACTACTCCTTGGGCCATGTTGAGCCTCAAAATTACCCTTTCCCTAGCAACTCTTCTCATCCCTTTTCTTTGTTTTTCCATGAGAAAGATGCATTCTCATCACCAATGACCGGTATATACTGTCTTGAGGAGGATATTTAGTGATTTAAATGTTATGCTTTTATATTTTGTTGTTTGAATAAATTTTTGTATATTAGCTACAGAACGCAGCCTATTTTACAGCGAATTAGCTGTTCCACATCTACCTTCATGCTCTAACAAGTTCTAGGTGTTAGAAGGATAAATTAGCTACATGGGCAGCTTGGAAATCATCGTGACATGGACCCTGTCCTCTTTACTTAGCCCAAGTCGACAAAGAAGATGGCATAAGACTACGGTCAATGGATAAGTCAAACGCAGAGACCGAAGGTAACAGGACTCTGTTTCATGGTTAATTAACACATTTCACAGTGATGGGAAGGGTTATCTGGAACAACTACCTGTAACTACAGACTCCAATAGCCACCTGTACAACCGAATCGAACGACCACCATGTCTTGGATTTATGTCTCCAACAGCCGAGGAAGAAACTTCGCATATCTGTCTTCTACGTGTTTGGCAATAGCATGTTTTTCTCCACAAACAATTGTATGGTTCTTCTTATAAATACCTGTGTAAAGGATCGAAGAAGTTAGTGGTGATAGTGATAGTTTTATGGTGGAATCGAAGTTCTAAACTCTGTAATTTTTGGGCATTTTGTGTCCCCGTTTTTAATATGAAGACCGCATGTTTTATGAAAATCTGAAGGAGTTTTCTTGGAGTTGATTGAGCAAGCGTAGCTTACTCAGTTGTAGAGGGCCCCTGCACTGAAGAAGGTTTCATTTCATTTTATTTTTCTTCTTCTTGTTAACTATAAATTCATCATTTACTTTCACAGTGTTTATAATTTTTATTTTTTTTTAACAGAAACGTTTATGGGATTTTTATTAGCTATCTAGCAAAAAGCCATAAATTCGGTTACAAAAGATGAAATTGGTTTCCTGGTGTCTCTCCAACCAGCTGAACATGATACATACGCTTGTGAATCGCCTCTTTTTACAGTTTTTCACATGAACTTTTGCTGCTGATTTCCCAAGCTTATGAATGCATACGAACTGATTTAACAGAAGACAGAAAAACATAGAAAATTTAGGGAATTGGTTCCCAAGAGATTTCATTATCTCTGAGAATAGATCCAACGCCTAGCTGGGCTGCCTTATTTGCTTCTACATCTGCTTCTTTGTTGTTGTTTCTCAGGATATGGAAGAATTCCAGATTTAGGAGCTTTGTCATGCCTTTAATTCTTGAAATTGTTCTTGCAAGTCGAAGATCTGCCAAATTAGTATTGGACACCATTGCATTGATAATGACTTGGGAATCGCCGAAAACAATTGCTTCTGTGTGCCCCAGTTCTTTAAGCGTTTTGATCCCTTGAAACAGGGCCATGACTTCAGCTTGGATGCTTGAGGTGTGGCCCAGTCCCCATGCAAACCTGTGGATGGATGCTTCTTTTGGATTTATAATTAGTCCTCTTGCTCCAGCCATTCTCGGATTTCCCTTGGTTGCTCCGTCAAAGAAAAGAGAGGGGAGTGTTTGCTTGGACAACCAATATTGAAATTCTTCATCATTTTTTTCTGATTTGCCAATCTTTGAGGCATATAGGTGATATATTCGATTTTTGGAAATTGAGATTGAGGGCTGCTCCAAACTCAATGTCCTGCTGGCTTAGATTTATGTCATCTTTTTTATCTCTTAGCCACTCATTTAACTAACCTTTTACTGTGTTTGCAACTAGCTTGTAGTTCTGTTCCTTATCTCTGAAGATCCTTTTGTTCCTCTCCAACCATATTTGCCAGCTGATGAATTTGGGTAGAGCGATCCATGCTACTTTTACAATCTTGTTTTTTGGCCTTGGGCCTGGATACCTGGCCAGCCACCTAGCAAACAAATCTAGGACTGAGTGGGGGAAGATGGGCATAAATTTCAATGTTCCAAGGAGCTCATGCCAGACTAGACTTGTAAATTTGCATTCCAGTGAAAGGTGCACAACAGATTCCGGATTCTCTTTGCATAGAGTACATCTTGATGGTCCTAGAAATCCCCTTTTCTGGAGCCTATCATCTGTAAGGATTTTTTGGTGGCATAGCAGCTAGCAGAAAAAAAGATCTTTGGAATGGTTGAGAAATTCCAAATACCAGTCCAGGGTGCCGGGTTAGGAGGAACGTGGGGTCTCTCCATGATTTTGGCATAGCCCTGAGCCACTGAGTACCCAATTTGTTTCGTTCCCCAGCCTCTCGAGTCTTTTCTTCTTGTGTGTAGTGGCGCAGCTCCATGCAGCATATGAAGTAGCGTATCATAGTCAGACTGCCACGCAGATGGCACGTTGATCATTTTCCAGCCAGCACAGTTGTCTCCACACCAAGTCGATATGTCCCATAGCGTTTTAAATTTTGCTTCATCCATCCACGCCTTCAGCTCGTCCCTAAGGGTCGAGTTCACCAATGGAGGCCTGTTCATTATGCTGTCATCCCATATCTTGATGCGTTTGCCATTTCCTGGTATCCAGTAAGCATTGTCTCTTATTAGCGGCCCAATTTAAAAATTAGATTTCTGAGGGGGGATCTAATTCGGTCTTTGGGCTGCTCCAAGCACCGTAGCCTCTGACCTCTGAAATATTTCCTCCACAGTACCAGCTGAACCCATCCTGGCTTTGGAGCTATGATCTTCCAAATCAGTTTGGCTCCCATTGCTAAATTCTGTGTGCTTAGATTTTTAAAGTTTAATCCTCCCTCCTGTAGTGGCTTGGAGACTATTTCCCAGTTCACTAGAGAAATTATCTTCTGATTATGCTTACCTCCTTGCCAGAGAAATTTCCTGATTAACTCCTTCATCCTCTTAATAATTCCCATTGGCTCCAAAAGAACAGAGAAATTAAATAGCGGCAGGCTGCTTAGCACAGATTTGATGAGCACTGATTTTCCTGCAATGTTGAGCCAGGAGGATCCCCAGGCCTGGATTTTTGTTTTGAATTTTTCTATCTGGGGATGCCAATCCTTGCTCATAGCCCTCTTATGGAAGATGGGAAGCCCAAGGTATTTAAAGGATGTCCAGGATGCTAAAGCTGCAAAGCCTAGACATCTGGCTATGGAACTTGCAGCGACTGAGATATTCCAACAATAAACATGGCACTTACCTCTCTTTAGTTCACTGCCCGATGCTTGACAGTACTCTTCCAGCAATTCTTTGAATTTGCTTGCAGACAGTTGAGATGCAGCCCCTAGCAGCAAAGTATCATCTGCAAAGAGGGCATGATTGATGCTTTTGACCCCTCTTGCTATGCACAGGCCAACTATCTCTTGATCTTGTTGCTTCTTGTTTAAATAAAAACTGAGGACTGAGGCCTGCAACACAAAGAGGAGGGGTGAAAGGGGGCACCCCTGCCTCAGCCCTCTAGATGCTTTGAAGAAGTCGGCAGCCCTGCCATTCACTAAAGGTGCAATCCAGGGTTCGGAGATACATGCTCTGATCCACTTGATAAATTTTTTACCAAAGCCAAGTTTGTGCATTACATCAAACAAAAAACTATGTCTTACACGATCAAATGCATTAGCTAGGTCGAGTTTGATGACCATACCTTTTTCTTTTCGATGAAGACTGGAGTGGATTGCCTCTTGGACCAAAATGAAATTATCTACCAGCTGCCTGCCATGTATAAAGCCATCTTGGTTCTCCGGGATGACTTTAGGGAGGATTTTCTTCAATCTGTTTGCTATGACCTTGGTAATCACTTTGTATCCAATGTTACATAAGGATATAGGGCGAAATCTATTAAATGAGTTAGCACCTTTTTCTTTAGGAATGAGAGCGAGGAATGTTGAGTTTGTGTTGCCTCCGATTTTTTGACACTCTTGCGACTTCTGGATCATTTTCAAGAGCTCCTTCTCAACTATCTGCCAACATGTTTGAAGAATTATGGACGTGAATCCATCTGGACCCGGGGCTTTGTCAGGTTCCATTGCAAAGAGGGCTTCTTTAACTTCGTTTTTGGTGATTTTATCTTCAAGAGCCTGGTTCATTTTAGCAGTGATGAGGTTGGGGACAACATCTATCAGGTTATCATTTTGGCTGGTCTCCACGCCTTCAGTATACATCTTCTCAAAGTGGTTTGACGTTGCCCTCTTAATGCTGGCAAAGTCTTGTAGAGTGTAGTCATCTTTTTTAATTTCTGATATAGAATTTTGGCATTTCCTCGCTTGCACCTGCTTGTGGAAAAAGGAAGAATTTCGATCCCCAGACTTGAGCCATAAACTCCTTGATTTGAGCCTCCATAATTCTTCTTCTTCCAGGCCGGCCTTATGGAATTTTTGTTGCAGCTGATATTCCTTGTCTAGCTCTTCTTTGGTGATTTCAGCAACTTCTAGATGGAGGTGCTGTTTTTCCAGATCGTTTTTTTTTTTTTCTCTGTCCACAGCAGGGTTGGGCAAGGTCTTAACCCAGCCTTTCAACATCACTTTAACTCTGCGCAGTTTTTTCTCCCATACAAAGAAAGGAGATCCCTTGACTGGCTCTTTCCAGCAATCTCTGACTTTTAGCATGAAATCTTTCTCTTTAGTCCATAGAGAACTAAATCTAAAAGGTATAGGTCCTAAATCTTTAGTAGTTAACAGTTCTAGACTGATGGGCTTGTGATCTAAGACACTACTATGAAGAATACGCATTCTAACCTCTAAACCGAGAAGCAGGAAGGAGCTTTGAACAAAAAATCTATCAAGTCTTGCCGCTATATGTCCCGGTCCCACTCTCTTGTTTGACCAAGTGAACTTGCCTGTGACTGGTTTTATATCTAGCAGATCCTAGTCTTGCATGAGGTCTTCCGCCCATTCTCTTGCCGGATCCCTGACTATGCTCCCTCCTCTTTTTTCTGATGCGAGGAGGGTGAGATTTAGATCTCTGGCTATAATTATGTTTTCCAGATTTTCTAAATCTGCCAGACTTTTGATGGAGTCCCAGCAGTTTTTTTTCTCACCTGCATTGTTAGGAGCATACACATTGAACAGACAAATAATCTCCTTTGATTCTAAATGTTGCATTTTTAAAAAGATCCAATGGGTATTCAGGGACTCAGAGATTAATGAAAACTTATTTGTGTTCTAGAGCGACCCAAGTCCTCCCGATGCTCCATGGGCAGAGATTGCATGCGCTCCACTTTTATTCCAAATTTTTTTGCTTACTTGGAGGAAAGCTGAGTCCTCCAATTTGGTCTCCTAGATGAGGAGGAAATCTGGGGCTTCCAATCTTATTAGACTATGCATTGCTTCTTCCTTAGCTGTGGTGCTCATTCCCATACAATTCCAGGAGACTATCTTCATCATTTATTTTTGCCTTGATGGGCTCCCTTAGAGCCCTGGGATTGGATCCTAGTCATCTTCGGGTTTTTTGCTAGAAGCTTCTCTAGCGTTGGCTGGCTGCCCTAGAGCTTGTCCTTATATGTTTCTTGTTATCTCTTTTCCTTTGCAGACTTGCGTCCTCTTGTCGATCTTCTAGGAGAGGACTGGGATCACCTTCTTCCTCCGATTCCTCAGACTCTTGGGTTTCCTCCTCTTCTTTTGAAACCTTCTCTTTGGATCTCTCTGGAATACTTTTGATGGAGGGGGAGGCTTTAGAGGGAGCGGCCTCCTTTGGGACTTCTGTCTCCTGGGTGTTCATGATTTCAGATCCGAGGATTTCGAACTTATTCCCTTGGCTTTCCCTGGATGGTTTCTGAGCAGGACCCTCTTGAGGGGTTTTGGCATTTCTGTTTGCGTTCTTCCTGTGAGATGTTTTGGATCACTTTACCTGGTTCCATCCGTCTTCCTTCCCTTTTTCTTCCACCCCTTTGGACGGTCAGTCTCTGGAAAAGTGTCCGTAGACGTGGCACTTCCGGCATTTGAAGGGCAGTTGCTCATAATCCAGCTTCTGAATATGGGTCCAAGGACCTACAACTATTTTGACGGCATTCGGTAGTCCAACCTCCAGATCAACCAATTTGTGGGAGAGAAGGACAAGTTTTTCCTTATTTACCTTGATGACATAACAATATTTTCCAGCAGTCACAAGGACCATTTGTATCATTTGAAGAAGGTGTTTCTGAAATGCAGGCAATTTGGAATTTCTATGAACCCAAAGAAGTCACAGGTTTCTCTAGAAGAAGACAAACTTCTGGGACATATTGTTTCTGCTGAAGGTGTGAAGATCGATCCAACAAGAGTTCAAGCAATTCAGACATTCTCCATCCCAAGGTCAAAAAGGAACATTCAACCTTTTCTGGGTAAGATTAACTTTGTCAGGAGGTTTGTTCCAAACTTTGCAGAACTAGTCAAGCACATCACTTCCATGCTGAAGAAGGGATCATAAATAAAATGGACAGATGGTGCAAGAAGCTCTTTTGAAGCCATCAAACAAGCTATCATGGATGCTCCCACTCTAATCAATCCAGATTATACCAGGGAGTTTTATATCTTCTCTTTTGCCTCTTATGATACACTTGCAGTAGTTCTATTGTAGAAAAATGATGAAGGTGTAGAGCACCATGTGGCCTTTTTCAACAAAACTCTAAGGGATGTTGAACTAAGGTATGACCTTATTGAAAAACAAGCTTATGCTCTCATAAAATCTTTAAAGGCATTCATAATTTATATTCTGCATTCCAAAGTGGTTGCGTATGTACCTTCAGCCTCAGTAAAAGATGTCCTAACTCAGCCAGATATTGATGGAAAGAGAGCTATATGGATTGCAAAATTCATAGAGTTCAACATCGAGGTGAAGCCCACCAAGCTTGTCAAAGGCTAGGGCTTGGCTAAGCTTATGGCTGAGGAAAATTGCAGTTTGTTGGACATCAATTGCATGGGTTCAAATACAGGTGGTGAGCGGACAGAGGAAGCAGCATAAGAGCAAGAGCATAATCAATCTTTGGCTGAAAATCTAGCCACCTGTGAATGGTATTCCAGTGTAGTTAATTTTTTGCAGAAGTTAGAAGTCCCTCTAGGGCATAGCTCAAGTTAAGCCCGGGCCATTAAGCTCAGATTAACCAATTTATGCATTAGTAAAACCCTGCTTTATTGGAAAGACCCATCAAGGATCCTCTTGAGATGTCTAGACAAAGGAAAATCTGTGGAAGTCATGCACCAGTTCCATTGTAGCATCTGTGGAGGGCATCATTATTGGAAAACCACAGCCCAAAAGATCCTGAGGGCTGGGTATTATTGGCTTACTCTATTCTCTGATGTGTTTTCTTTTGTGAAGTCTTGTGACAAATGTCAGAGATTTGCAGGAAAACAACAAATAAAATCTCTGCCCTTGAAGCCAGTGCATGCCAATGGTCCCTTCCAGCAGTGGGGCTTGGACTTCATAGGTGATATCAATGCACATTCTAGTGGCCATCACAAATGGATCTTGGTAGCCACTGATTATTTCACCAAATGGATTGAGGCTATACCCACTAAAAATGCTAATCATCAGGCTATCATAAAGTTCTTGAATGAGAATATTTTCACTATATTTGGTTGCCCAACCAAACTAGTCATTGATAATGCAACAACTTTCAGGGCAGAAGAATTGGTAGACATGCGTGAATCCATGGGCATTCAATTGGTGCATTCTACCTCATATTATCCTCAAGGAAATGGCCTGACAAAATCATCTAACAAGAGTCCTGTAAGGATAATAAAAAAACTGTTAGAGGACAACAAAAATAATTGGGATTCCAATTTGAAGTTTGCATTATGGGCTGACAGAGTTACCAACAAGAAGTCCATAGGAAATTCTCCATTTAAGCTGGTTTATGGCACTGATGTTGTTTTTCCTATCCAGCTGATTCTCCCTGTGGCCAAATTCTTGCAAGAAGAACAGGATGAAGAGAATGACATGGCGAGGAGAATGAGTAACTTGGTTGAATTACAGTAGATTAAAGAACAATTGGTTGAGAAGTCAAGAATTCATCAGAAGAAGATCAAAGAAACATTTGGTAGAAAGGCAAAAATGGACAGTTTTCAGGTCGGTGACTGGGTTCTCAAATGGGATGCATTGAAGGAAAAGAAGGGCAACCATAGTAAATTTGATGCCTTGTGGACGGGACCGTTTGTCATTGCTCAAGTTCAGATGAACAATACTTTCATTCTGCACAATTTGGAGGGGGAAGGTGTTTTTGATGGCCTAGTCAATGGGCGGTTTTTGAAACTTTACTTCATATGAGGCTTTAAGGCCTTAATATTGTAATAGGTTTTTAAAATTTTTGTTTTCTATGCAAATAAACTCCATGCCCAATGGAACACTAAGCGATAAGTTTGTTTTGGTTGTTACTAGAAAGGTAGTAGTCTACAATTCTTGAAACCTCACAGGGAGGTTTTCATCCCCAGAAGGAGCCAGCGTTAGCCCTGAGGTGCAGTGTTGCTATTTTAAAGGAAATGTCCCCTGTTTTAGCTCTGATGGTCCACGTCTCCTCTTGCTCTGCTTTGGCCATAAGCCTCTAAAACCCGGGACCATACAATTATCGCAATACAAAAGAAAACACGGGAAAACCCGCAGCCGAACCATAAGTTGGACTTCAAAAAATTATATACCGGCGCTCATAAATATTGGCGACTCTGCTCTTAGTTCATCTCCTTTTCGCTGCGCTCTCCATTCTCTGATCTTCGTTGCCTGACCAACATATCGACTGTCGATCCACACCATCCAACAACCCCTGCACCCCACTTCCCACCAGTTAACCAGGGAGGAAATTTGTTGGCTTTGTCAGTGTTTTTGACAGTCGGACAATGAACTGAAATAACAGAATGCATGGCTGAAAAGGGAAAAAACAACAGCACGATGCAGTCGAACCAACCGAAATGATCATGGGACATCACTGGCACGAGTGAACCACCTGACAACGCAGCGAAATTACAAGAATTTGATTACCCTGTTTATTAGAAACAGAGCTCTCGGAGTTCATGTTTGTCTAGTTACGACATCAAGTAGTTAGAAGACAGAGGGGATAGATTAAGACATCTAAAACCTCAGAGAGTTCGAGAGTATTGTAAAAAGCCTATAAATGGCTGAAAATTCAAAGGAAGACAGGTTCAACTTTGGAGACTGTGGATACTCGGTTCCTCCCAACGTCTCATCTTCATTCCAATAATACAAGCTTCTTTTGTTGTTACATGTTCAATTACCATCTTCTTCTCTGTTCTAAGCTTGCACTTGAATATGTTATTCATGTTTTCTTCTGTGTCTAATGCCAGATAACTGTCATCTTATCTCTGCGTTGATAAATGAGATTGGCAAGCTTCGTTTACTTTATATAGCTAGCCATTCATATGTGTTTATGTATGTATCTGCTGGTACAGTCAGGATTATCCATCTATTCATTGAATCTATAAACTATTGAGCATTAGTGGTCGAAAGCCTTGCCAAGCTGAGGGTGTTCATGCATGTCTTGAGTGAAAACAGAGTTGAAATAGTCATTTGACTTGATCCAAACCCCAATCCATTCCAATAGTTTAGAGAACGATATTGAAGATTTATATGTTACCAGGCATCTCTGAGCTACAACCTAGGAGAGTTTCCTGGAGTGCCAATAGCTCCCATGACAAGCCATTGTTGGCTTGAGGGGGCTTGGCCCCAGGTTCAAAGTTAGTTGCGCTAACCAACAAAACCCTACACTATCGGCCCTTTCGGCAACAACTCACGTAGCGCAGGCTGCATGTCTTACCCGAGGCAGTATTGGGGGATTCCTGAACCAGGTTTCTGCATCCAAAGGCTATGTCATGTGGTTAAGGCGTTTTCTTCAGTTTCAGGTTTGATCTGACCTTCACGAACCCTTATTCATGAAATTAAGTTATATTCAGTAAAAGAGAGTTATAGACTTCGTGTAAACATCTAATCATGCATAAAATCATATATAATAATGGATCCAGATCTTCGCGGAGCAGTAAATTCAGAAATACAGATAACTATCATTCAAGTGTGTAAATACAAAAAATACACAAGTATACAAAAATAGACACATAATTGCTTCAAATATTCTTTATTACTTCAAATCTTCTTTATACAAACTTTCCAGACCCTATGCACACAGCTGTAGGGGCCCTCACACTCAACTGTAGACTTACCAAGGTCTTTGTGCACTCGGCTGCGGACTTACCAAGGTCTCCGTGCACGAGACCTTGTTGGAGCCTTCCCCTTCACCCGAATACAGAAAGATCTACAATTACAGACTCATAAATATTTCATCCATCAATTCATTCCCTTAGACTCGCTAAGACACCTTTTTATACTATTTCTATTACAATACCATGGTCGCAAACCATGGGCAGATTTCAAAACAATACCAAAATGTAAGGGGTTTTGACCTTCCTAAAACCCCATGACTCCTATTGACCTGCGTTAATTGTGCTCTGCTCCTCAAAATGTGGAGACTTACAATATTTTAACAAAACTGACCCAGGGGACCCCATCTCAATAACCATGCATGTGACTGAGACCCTCCAATTACTCCCACAACAAACATGCATTTGACTATGGCTTTTTCAGGCAGTTTTGTGCCAGTGGCCCCGAATTTTGTGCCACTTTTTCAGGGCCAGGACTCAGGCCACTGCCCAAAACTTCATGAAACTTCCAGAATTGATAAATAACATTGAAACAAGGATACTGATGCAAAAAATTGAACAAGGACTTGATCTAACCCCTACTAGCCATGACATACATTTCATCAAACATATCATAAACATGTAATATACAGGTCACAATAACAGATCTGAGCATAAGGATCTCATACTTATCTGAGAATCGTCAAAGAGGACTTGTATCTCCTCACAATAGTTATGTTGTTATCTATTAAGTCATTCATTCATTAACATTTCATATACTAACCAAAACATGATGATATCCATACATCATAAGTGTCATAAAACATGTTTATAACCAACAAATAACTAAAGATATATCATTGAGGAAACAACCATTAAAGCTAAATAATAGCAAGCACATTTACTCATAAAATACCAAAGGAAAATGAGCTCTTATTAACATATGCAAATCCAACCAAGTCAGGGACTTCCACGTACCACCCGACCATAGATTGGGTTGAACCAAATCTCTCTTTCAATGAATCACCCTCGTGCCATATTCAAAGCATGAATGTAGTATCTCATGAAACAAATAAAAAAACCAAACTAGTACTTCGAGAGGCGAACTACCTCAACCCTCAATTAGTGGTTCCACCTCACGGTCGGACATCACTAACCATCACCAGACCGGTCTCTACCCAAGTTTTCTAGGGCTCTAGAATGTTTGTTCCAACCAAGGCTTCCAGGACTAGTAACTCAACCCACCTAGGTCTCTAGAGTGTTTTTCCAACAAAGGCTTCTAGGACTAGTAACTCAGCCCAAGTTGTTACATGGCTTCTAGAGCATTTGTCCAACCAAGGCAAGAATCCCACAACACCATGGTTATCTAGGAAATGGAAAGGCTAGTCAAAACCATTGTTAATCCAAGCAATCCTCCATGCCAATGACAGATCATAACCAAGAAACCACATGCATGTGCCATGCATGCCAAAACTAGCAAGGAAATCATACATGTAATTCGGTACGTGCAAACAAAACCCACTGTAGTTATTGATCCCAATTTCCTCTTGCACTTTCCTACTCTTCCTTTTCATTCTTTCTCCAAATCCCAAGTATTCCACGCCCCTCCAAGAGTGCTCCATTAAAACTCTAAGTGTCCAAGAGTATGAGAGAGAGAGAGAGAGCGTAGAAAATCAGAACTCCAAAACTGAACTGACAAAAAACTTCAAATTGATCCTCGAAATACTTTTCATTAATGAGGCCTCTATTTTCTTCATTTTTCATTATTTTCCTCCAATTTCCTCCTCACATGCAACCTATGACCTTTCACCTCCTTTTTCTCCTATTTTCCATTATTTTCATAAATAAAATGTCAATAAATGTCACTTTTCCTTTTCAAATCCTTTGCCATTGCCTTTGCCAATTTCCATAACCAGTTTACCTGTCTATGGCCTTCTAAGACCACTGAGACCTGGGTTAGCAGGAACTGGGCTCCGCTGATCAAGAGCAGTGTCACCTCTTACTTCTTAGGACGAGGGTTTTTCCTCTTTGAATTCACCTCAAAGGATGACAAGGACCTAATCTTTCAGAATGGCCCCTATTTCATGGGCCCCAGGGCCTGTACCTCAACAGATGGATGCCGGATTTCGACCCTGCAGTAGATGTTCCCACGACTTTCCCTGTATGGGTCAGACTCCCTAATCTCCCAGTTCATTGCAAGAATTGGGACTCATTGAAACACATTGGAAACACCCTTGGGAAATTCATAGATAGGGAAAACAACAAAGGTCAATATGACTATGCCCGTATCTGCATAGAAGTAGACCTAGAGATGTGTCTCCCAGAAGCCATCAAAATCAAAGTAGGAAACTGGACCCATTTGCAGAAGCTGGATTACGAGCAACTGCCTTTCAAATGTCGAAAATGTCATGTCTACGACCACTTCGCCAGAGGATGTCCAACCAATGTGGAACCAGATAAGGGTAAAGAAGAAGGTTGGAACCAGGTCAAGCGTGCCAGGAAAATCCAAAAGCAGGTTGGTCCAAACGGAAGAGGTCCTCAGGCCCCCCCTCAACAACCCCCTCCCATAATGGATCAAGAAAATAAATTCGCTCCTCGAAGCTCGCAAATAGGGGAAACTCAGGAGCCACACAATAAAAAATCAACCCCACCCTCTAAAGGTACCCCCCTTCTCCCGAGGGGGCAAGCCTTGCTGAGAGTTCCAAAGAAAAAATTGTTGAAGTAGAGGAAGATAAGCATGAATCGGATTGCTCGGAGGAAGAAGGGGAAATAAGAGAATCCCAAGCTTCGATAAGGAGATCCACAAGAGGCTGCAAATCAGATCGGGAAAAATGAGAGCAGGAAACTTTCAAGGACAAGCTCCAAGGTAGCCAACCAACCCTTGAGAAGCTATTAGCTTCAAAAGCAAAGATGGCGAGAAACTAGCCCCAAGGCTCCAAGGGAGCCAACCAGAAATACAAATGATGAAGATAGTCTCTTGGAACTGTAGAGGTATGGGGAGTAGAATCATAGAAGAAGCCATAAGAAGTTTAATAAGAATAGAAACTCCTGACATACTTCTCATCCAAGAGACCAAACTGGAAGAATCTATCTTCCTTCAAGCAAGTAAGAAACTCTGGAACAAATGTGAGGCGAAAGCAATCTCAGCCCGAGGGGCTTCCAGAGGGTTGGGCACTCTTTGGAACGCTAGCAAATTCACAGTTGTTTCTGAGACCCTCAATACTCACTGGCTGCTCTTAAAATTGCAGCACTTAGATTCAAAAGAGATTATCAATCTCTTCAATGTGTACATCCCCGTGAACACTGTGGAAAAAAAGGCCTGCTGGGACTCCATAAGAACCCAAGCAGATCTCGTTAATCTTGAGAATATCATCATAGCAGGAGATCTTAACCTCACTCTCTTATCAACAGACAAGAGAGGAGGCAGCATTGTTCGAGATCCGACAAGGGAATGGGCAGAGGACCTTATGCAGGACTGGGACCTGCTGGACATCAAGCCAGTAAGTACACTTGGACTAATAAAAGAATTGGCCCTGGCCACATTTCTACCAGATTGAATAGATTCTTAATTCAAAGCTCTTTTCTTCTGCTTGGATTAGAGGCTAGAGTGCATATCCTCCCATGCAACACTTCTGATCATAACCCATCAAACTGGAACTAGTGTTTCAACTTGACCTAGGTCCAATTCCCTTCAGATTTAGCCCGCTCCGGGCTAAGGAATCGGGCTTCATGCAATTAGTTAAGGGCATCTAGATGCAGCCGGTCAAAGGCTCCCCCTTTTTGTCTAGGAGGAGAAGCTCAGAAGAGTGAAAAGGGATTTTAAAAGTTGGGCCAAAACTCTTCCCAATCCAGCAAATAAAAGAAAAAATCTCCAACGCATTCTAGAAAATCATCATCTCCAAGCTGAAATAACTAACATAACTAAAGAGATTCTAGACAAAGAAGCCTAGCTCCAGCAAAACAATCATAAGGCTTGTCTAGCAGAAGAAGAGTACTCGAGACTTAAGTCACACAGCCTTTGGCTTAAAGCAGGGGACAAAAACTCTGCCTTCTTCCATAAACAAGCTCAGGAAAGGAAATGTACCAATTCCATTTCCGAAATCAAAGATGGCGCTATCACTCACAAAGACAATGCAAGCATAAAAAAAGCTGCCTCCCTTCACTTTAAAAGCATGTATAGTGAAGATATAAATCTGGACCAAATCTTTGATATGATTGACGTGGTTCCCTCCTTGATTATTGTTGAAATGAATCATCTTCTTGAAGCTAAAGTCACCAAGAATGAAGTCAAAGATGCCCTCTTCGCCATGGACCCAGACAAAGCCCCTGGGCCGAATGGATTTACAGCTAGATTCCTCCACTCTTGCTGGTCGATTATGGAAAAAGATCTATACAAAATGGTTATTAAGTCCCAAGCTTGCCAGAAAATCGGAGGCAGCACAAACTCTGCTTTTCTTGCTCTCATCCCCAAAGAGGAAGGAGCCAACACCTTCAACAGGTTTCGATTGATTTCGCTATGTAATATTGGTTACAAACTGATTACTAAAGTCATTTCTAATAGACTTAAGCTCATCCTCCCCAAAGTCATTCCGGAAAGCCAAGGAGGATTCATTCAAGGGAGACAGATAGTGCACAATTTCATTCTGGTCCAAGAAGCAATCCACTCAAGTCTGATTCGCAAGGAAAAAGGTATGGTTGTCAAGCTCAATTTAGTAAATGCTTTTGATAGAGTCAAGCATAGTTTTCTGCTGAAAGTCTTACACAAATTTGGATTTGGGGAGAAATTTATAAATTGGATTCGGGCCTACATTTCGGAGCCTTGGATTGCTCCATTAGTAAACAACAGAGCTGCTGACTTTTTCAAAGCCACGAGAGGGCTCAGGCAGGGGTGCCCTCTCTCACCCCTTCTATTCATTCTTCAAGCCTCTGTCCTCAGCTTCTATTTAGACAAAAAAAATGATGGACCAGGAAATTGCTGGGCTTTGTATAGCAAGAGATGTTAACAACATTAATCATGCCCTCTTTGCGGATGACACCTTGTTACTGGGAGCTGCCTTTGTGCTTATAGCCTCCAGATTTAAAGGAGTCCTGGATGAGTTTTGTATGATTTCGGGAAGTAGTCTAAACAATGGAAAATGCCATATCTATTACTGGAACACCACTTCCCGCATGCTCAATTCCATTTCCAGAACCTTTGGTTTCGCAGCCTCCTCAAACTAGACTTCCTTCAAGTATCTAGGCCTTCCTGCATTTCTTAAAAGAGCCTTCAACAGAGATTGGCTCCCCCAACTGGAGAAATTCAAGAACAAGTTGCTTGCCTGGGGCGTCTCCTGGCTCAACATTGCTAGTAAGTCTATCCTTATTAATTCAATCCTTAACAGTCTTCCCTTATTACAATTTTCTGTTCTTCTTGCTCCCTCTGGCATTCTCAGAAAAATGGAGGAGATCATTCGGAATTTTTTTTGGAAGGGCGACAAGCAAAATGAGAAAAATATTCTGTTAGTAAGATGGGATTCCATTTCCAAACCGATCTTGGAAGGAGGCTTGAACTTCAAAAATCTTGGATATCAAAATATCGCTATGGGAGCTAAGCTCATCTGGAAAATTATTGCTCCTAACCTTGGCTGGGCACATCTAGCTCTTTGGAAAAAATACTTTAAGGACAAGCGCTCCCGCTGTCTAGACCATCCTCTGCCACTCCTGAATATTCCCTTCCAGAAGCTTTGTTTCAAAGCCTGTCCACTTATTAATACTCATGCCTATTGGGTCCCCGACAATGGAAAAAGGATCAACCTTTGGACAGACAGAATTATGAATAAAGATTCGCTGGGAGACTGTCGCTCTCTTCAAGCGTTGCGCAGTTGGATGAATGATGCTGGATTGCGTTCCCTGTGGGATATGTCAGTCTGGCAGGATTCACGCTTGGCTGGCTGGAAAATTGAAACGCCCCCAGATTTGTCTATGGAACGCGAGGAACTACTCTCCAAGCTCCATGGTTTGGCTCCAATGCAGATGCGAAGCAAAGATTCAAGAGGTTGGGGTATGCAGGCTGGTGGTTATTCCATTGCTCAAGGATACGCCAAGCTGTGTGAGCGCCCCCATGTGGCCACGAATCCAGAGCCATGGAAAGGGATATGGCATTATCCCTCACTGCCAAAAATCGATTTTTTCAATTGGCTATTATGCCATTCCAAAATCTTGACAGACGATAATCTTCAAAAGCGTGGCTTCCACGACCCTTCAAGGTGCAGACTTTGCAAGGTAAATCAGGAAAGCGTTTCTCATTTGATGCTTGAATGTTCCTTTACATTGCAGATTTGGACCGCGCTGCTGGAAACTTTGAGTTCCAGCTTCCTGTTGCCTTCCTCCACTGCTGATTTTTTTGTCAAATGGCTGCAAACGTACCTTGGTCCTCCTCCAAAAAACAAAGTTATAAGATATTCTTGGTTCATTCTCCCTAAAATTACCTATTCGCAGATCTGGCTTGAGCGAAACAAAAGGATTTTCAGAAACTGCGAGCAGGATGTCAAGCTAGTGGTAGTTAAAATTAAATTCTAGTTAAAATAGTGCCTCAGAGACAACAAAGATGATTTAAATCTCACCCAGAAAGATAAAAATTGGGGATCTTCTCTCGATCTTCAGTTCAAAAAATTGGCAAAGAGTATCTCCCTCCCAAAAGTTTGGCAAATAAGGGCTACAGGATGGATTGCAAACCATTAGAGGCACTCTCTATTTTTTGATGGGGCTGCAAAGGGAAATCCTGGAAGAGCTGACGCTGGAGGAGTTATATTGAATCTAGTTGGTTTTAGGATCCACAGTTTCGCCTGGGGTTTGGGCATCGCTTCCAGCATTCAAGTTGAGGTTTTGGCTCTTTTTCAAGGACTCGAGATTTTGAAAGTGCTGAACATCAGGGAGGCTAATGTTATTGGAGACTCTCAGGTTATTATTAACACTATGGTGACTCATTCTAAGCCATCGGACCTAAGGCTAGCAAGTCTGATTCACAAAATTTCAGACCTTGGAGACTCTTTCCAAAACTTGAATTTCTATCATGTGTTGAGAGCCAATAATAAGGAGGCGGACACTGAAGCTAATAAAGTAGCCCTTCTTACAGCTGGTGCCCTGCTCAGAGGCAGACTGGAAATATGGGAACCAATTCCTTAATTAGAAAATTGTCATGTTTTATTGCCTTTTATTAAATCAGTTTGTTTGTATCCAAAAGCTTGGGAAAATATCTGAAATTGATTGCATAGTAGTAGCTAAGAAGAGATGTGGGCTAAACATAATTTTCACGGTCTTTCAAGGCTGTTCGGCATTTCTGGATTTAGACTCACCTTTTGTAATCCACTCTTTGGCATTAAGGCCAAGTTTCTAATATATCCACTACCCGTTTCTGTATAGAAAAAAAAGACAATTACTATGGATTATTGATACTACATGTTCAATAAAGCATAACTCATATATATGACATTTTATTAATTGATAAACTTAATTTAAAAAACATATATTTCTTTTCATAAGTACAATACTATATATTCGATATGAGGAATATACATATACTGTCAATATTGTCAACATATGTCATGTCACTTGTGGGAATTGAACTTGGATGGGGAGGATTCCATTCACTCAGCTCAACCACCCAAGATAACCCCAATTGAATAAACAAAAAAAGATGTAATTACTTCTTTTTTACCAAACTTGTTGGCTAGATGGTAATGGAAAAAGGACACTAACAGTAACAAAAGCAAACTCAAGGACCATAGTCAGATTTCCCATAGAAAGAAAAACTGCCCAAAGATCAAAAGACAACCCACAATCATCTTTAACTAGCAAAACTACCTGGAGTCGGGTCATCCGGACCATTTTCACATGGATGGTAAAAGGCTTCATGGACGTGTGCTTCCATGTGAGCCATCCTTCCTTCAAAGTTGTCCAACCTCTCCTAAAGTTGCTTATGTCCTTGATGACAGGAGACTAACTGATCCATCATATGCCATTGATTGTGTTGGAGGCCATTCGTAAAAGTAATGACCTCGTTGAAATCACCATGACGGTCACGGGCCAGCTGCTCCACTATTGCTAAAACCTGGCGTAGTTGCACTTCTAAAGAATCAAACAACAAAGGTAGGTCGACACATCCAGGCAAGATAGCAGGCTATTATTGAACCTCCTCCCCATCATCCTACTACTCCACTCGACGTACTACCCCTTTGGCCTCAAGGACTAGTGCCTCTCCAGGCCCATCCTCGTTGGCGTTGCATGGTGCTACAACTAGCCACCTCACTCAGCCCACATGAAGAGTTCAAGCCAACGTCTCAACTGCTAGGAGAAATGACTTGCTAAAACACCTAAAACACCTCACTAGTTGACCTGTCCTCTTCCCATGTAGAAGACCAAGTATCAAAACTTTCGTTGGCACAAAGACAACCACCTTTCGACCTCAAGTATGCATCAATCCGACTACCCCTATCTCCAGAACCAATCCACCAATAGAGACACCACCAACCCACACTTCTACAGGCCCTCCATCCCAACAAGAGACTCCCAAACCCCACCCTAGAGAATAAAATTCTGCGAGCTTCTAGCTTGCCTTCACATCGACCCTCCAAATACAAATGACTACAACGATAAAGTGCACAAGCCGCACTAGAGTTTCCTCAAACCTCTATGGCCACCTCGACCAAACCCCAAGACACTCCAAACACCACTATAGATACCCTACCAAGCAAAAGCCAAACTAAAATGAAAATTGAACAAGAAATTGGTACCTACTCCAATAATAGAGGGGAAGTTTCCACAGTTGAATCGATTACAACATTGATGACTATGTAACCCACTCTTTTCACTACCAAAAATTCACCAACGACCATAACCTCATGAAGCAAACCATGGTCCCAGATGATACTAAGAGCGTCCCATTGACATAATTGACACCATTAATCTTCTCAACTTCAATATTGCAGAACGGAGGGCAGGGTATGGTTGCAATAAGTAGCCACCTTGTGCTCCAAGGAAAATAATCTCCTCTGACGACTCACTGCCCATAACCAAAAATCGACCGTCAAGACTCGCGATCAACCAAGAAATACAAATAACCTACTTGAATTCTCAAAACTTTTTAATCCTCACTCCAACTGTAGCTTCTCCGACACTCATCCTCATTCAATTTCCACGTGGGAGGGGAATAATTAACCTCTCATGAACCTGTGTCACTTCGTTCATCACCCCCAACGGGGAGACGTAATTACTTTTTAAATACATCTTATTTTAAATATATTTTATTGCGTCGAGATGCACGCTATGGTAGAGATGTTGTAATGAAATGTATTGATTAACATTTTGACTCAATCAAATTACATAATAATAATAATAATAATTATTATTATTAAAACATTTTGTCTCAATAAAATCATATAAAAATAAAATAATAAAACAAGAAAAAATAAAATAAAATAAATAATTAAATTGGCATAGGTTCATCTTAACTCTAGATTTATCAAGTGTTGAGAGGGATCAAATCTCTTGAGGTGTAAACCTCTTTTAGAGTGAAAAGAGATTTAATCCCTCTCAACAATAGATTCAGAGTTAAAATGAATTTAAATTGAGTATAAAATATTGTATTAACATAAAATTATTAATTAATATGTATAATTTTATGAGAGGAAAATTGAAAAAATCTCATTTCAAACATGAACATAAGATAATAAAGAAAAAATCACCACTTTTCCAATAGGTGAGGAATATTAGTATTTTCCTTATTTTATATTTGTCTCTCCTTTTCACAATATAATTATTATAGGGCATGGTATATTAACTAGGTATTAGTTTGTCTTTGACCAAAAAATTATGACTTTTATCTATAGTTTAACATTAGGAATTCAATTTTTGTTGTTTTTTTTTATTATTATTTAAATTTATTTATTTGTAAGGTGATTGGTTGAGGTCTTATTATGGATTGTTTAAGAACTTCCATTTCTATTAGTTACAAATTTTTTGTTTTTTGTTTTATTTATTTTTTAATTTTTTCTATTCTTTCTATTTTCATGAATTATAATTTGTTGACAATATTTTCAATTTAAGGTGGCTTATTATTATATTAAAAACATATTTTTAATAAATTTAATTATAGACAATTATATATATTAATAAAAATAAAACGCACATATAGATATATGTATCTTAATATAGACAATATTAGTGAGTACTAGCTACTATGTAGCGCTTATTATACTTGGTGCACTAATTTGACTCGGTATTAGTTTGTCTTTCACCAAAAAATTATGGCACTTATCCATAATTTAACATTAGGAATTCAATTTTTATTATTTGTTATTATTATTGAAATTTATTTATTTGTAAGGTGATTGGTTGAAGTCTTATTATGGGTTGTTTAGTAATCTCCATTTCTATTAGTTACTAAGTTTTTGTTTTTACTTTTATCTCTTTTTTATTTAGCTTTTTGATTTTTTCTTTTTCTTTTTCTATTATTTCTGTTTTCATGAATTATAATTTTTTCATAATATTTTCAATTTAAAGGGACTTATTATTATATTAAAAACATATTTTGATAAATTTAACTATAGACAAGTATATATATTAATAAAAACAAAACACACACACATATAGATATATGTATTTGAATATAAACAATATTAGTTAATCATAGTTTTGGTGATGACATTTAACAATATAATATTTGATTAGTTGTTTTATTTTAGTAATGAAATCTTTGTCTTTGTTACTTTTTTTGTTTGATTAAACTATATTTAAGCTAAGCGACAAGTACTAGCTACTATGTAGCCCTTGTTATACCCACAGGCATGGTATAACACATTCAATTTTGTTTGGGTATTAGTTTGTCTTTGACAAAAAAATTTATGATGTTTATGCATAGTTTAACATTAGGAATTCAATTTATGTTATTTATCATTATTATTTAAATTTATTTATTTATAAGGTGATTGGTTGAGGTCTTATTATGGGTTGTTTAGTAGCTTTCATTTCTATTAGTTACTAATTTTTTGTTTTTTGTTTATTTCTTTTTTTATTTTTTTTTAATGAATTATAATTTTTTTCACAATATTTTCAATTTAAAATGATTATTATTATATTAAAAACATATTTTAATAGATTTAATTATAAACAATTATATATATTAATAAAAACAAAACATACACATAGATATATGTATGTTAAAATAAACAGTTTTAATTAATCATATTTCTTAATTTTTGGTGATGGCCCCCCGGATGCGGGTGTTAGATAGGATGGGACGGGAGTGGGCGGCAGGCCACATGCCGGCCATATGCCATCACGTGGCAGACGTCGGAGACACAGACGTTGCAAGCGGCTGGTATAAGGTTATGCAGCAGAGCATAGTAAATGCCCTGCACGGCAATTCGGCTCAAGTGGAGGTTGCAGTTATGGCGGGCGCGCTCCAAGGTAAGGCAGCTGAGGCTATAAACCATGTCGCTGCGTATGGTCAGGGAATGTTGGTGGTTCTTCCTTCTGGCAGGTCTCTGCAATTCTGGTTGCCCTGCCTCTCCGTCTCCGCCGGGATCTCCTTGCTGTTTGTTTGGGTTATTCCGCAGTCTGTTACGGCAGCTGGCTGTTTGGATTATTCCGTGGTCTGTTTGAATTTCCTCTCCTCGACCCTTGTAAGGATGGTGAGACCTCGACAACGTCTGCTTAGCCGTCGAGGCACTTCCAGAGGAGGAATCTCTCGCAGTCACGATGCGGATAATTCTGTCCATTACTGTCATTGCCATAACATACGATCCACTGGAGCTAACCCCCTTCACTCCAGTCAATTCATGGACGCTGGGGCATCGAGCTCGGCTTCCTTGCCTGCCTTCGGCTCTGCTATCTTCAATTTTAGCAGTTCCATGAACAGCCCGCAGATTAGTGCGCATGTTTCGGTCCTGTTCATTGAAAATTCCCAGGAAGACAATGACTCCCTGGATGAACATGGGCAGGGGAAAGCTGACAACAAGATGCAAGAAGCAAAGGTTCCTGAAACTGGCCCGGAGAAGGAAGTTAAGGATCCTGCCTCAGACCTGGAAAATGTCTCGAAAAGCAGGCTAGATCAGAGGGAGAGGACCAACGAAGCAGAAGACACTGCCCCCACTGCTGCTGAAAGGGAGGCTTACGGTTGGTGCCAGGTAGAGGAGGTGCAAATGGACGAATAGCGATGCCCGAGCTCAAGGTTCACATGGCTCTTCTGTCTGGTCTTCTGGTCTCTTTTGCTGTCTGTTTTAGCTTAGTTTTGGCATCAGTGCTTTGTGTTTGTGTCCTTGAAACTTCGTTAATGGGCTGGTTATTGTTAGTCTCCCCTGCGTGGGATAATTCGGATTTCTGGTCGGCGCCCCTGCGTGGGCTAGCTCTTTTGGATGGTTTAGCTTCTCTGTTTAGCGCCCCTGCGTGGGCTAGTTTTTTGATTAGCCTCAACTGCTCCTGGATGATATTCCCAGAGCCTGGTTCTCTCTGTTTTGTCATGATGTAAATTTTGCCTACTGTACATAATATATTAGCATGGCCTTTATTGAGAATTTTTTTTTTTTTGGTGATGGCCAATACAATATTTTATTAGTTGTTTTATTTTTATGAAGAAATCTTTGTCTTTGTTATTTTTTTGTTTTAATTAAGCTATATTTAAGCTAAGCTGCAAATACTAGCTACTATGTAGCTCTAGTTTAATATCGATAATTAAAACAATAAAATAATTAATGACAATTAATAATAGGTACGGTTTTAAAATAATAAGTATGGTATATAATATAGAATTAATAATAATATATGATTTTTGATGTAGAGCTTCAAAAAAATATTTGTGATTTATAAAAGAATAATTATTATAGTAAGTTTAGTAATTTTTATAGATAAAATATATTTTAAAAATAAAAATGTTATACTATGAAAAGTATATATATATGTGTGTGTGTGTGAGATATATTTATAATTATAAGTGATTTTTATATTTGTGAATAGAAAATCAAGTTAGTTATATGTTATTTGACATAGTATTGTAAAAAAAAATATGGAGCAAAAGGAATATTAGCTCGCAATGGTACCGATGTAAATGTGGCATTTAAGATCTAGATTTTCAACATGTCATTTTTTTTATATGGTTTTGTTTTTTGTTTTTGATTTTGTTTTTGTTTGTTATGAATGATGATATTTATTATAATAAATATATATTGTCCAAATATAAACCATGCTAGATCTATTTTAACTTTGGATTTACCAAGCACTGAGAGGGATCAAATCTCTTTTCACTCTAAGAGAGGTTTGCACCTCAAGAGATTTGATCTCTCGACGCTTGGTAGATCGAGAGTTAAGGTGAATTTAGGCTAGTTTAATTATTAATAATTGATAATTAAAATTACTATTTTAATATAATTTATTTTTATTTTTATGTAACTTGACCTACTCAAAATGTTTTAATTAATAATTATAATTGTTAAATTTATTTATTTTTTAATTGTTAATTAACCGAGTCAAAATGTTTACTTAACATAACATAACATAACCTAACATAACCTTACGAGATATCTTCCATATTATGATCATCTAACATCACATCAGCAAAACCACTCATTTGAATTTGATAGATGTTTGTTGGAATCACAAGTTTGAATTGTTAACTCTCCAATATCGAAGTGCCTAAGGGGTATTCCAGGGTGTTGAATTCATATATGCAGTAAGAAATGCAGTTTGAGCAACACAAATCAAGATTTGACAAAAAAAATACGAGATTCCTTCCTGAAACTCCAAAATAACTAATGATTAAATAATGTCATAAAGTATTCTGCTTATTAATGAAATGAATTATGTGTGGCAATTTGATAGAGTAATAAATGCATAATTTTTTATATGATATCATGAAGCGCTACATTTATCGTACCTATCGCACGCATGGTATTACACATTGGATTTTTTTTATTTTTTTTTTTCAACTGGTATTACTTTGTCTTTGACAGGAAAATTCTACAACTTCTTCATAGTTTAACATTATGATTTGAATTTTATTAAATTTTCTCAATATTAAAAATTATTTATCTGTAATGTAATTGGTTCATGTCTTATTCTGTAATCATTACATTGAGTACACTTGCCACTACCACCAAAAACATAATGCCACCTTCTTCATAGTTTAACATTATGAATTGAATTTTATTAATTTTTATCAATATTAAAAAATATTTATCTGTAATGTGATTGATTCATGTCTTATTCTATAATCATTACATTGTGTACACTTGCCACTACCACCAAAAACATAATGCCACCTATATAACAGTGCAACCCCCTCACTGTGCTACCTCACAGACATGTTACATGTTATCGGCCTTAAAGCTGGAGGTGGCAAGGTAATGTACATTGTCACCTGTTAATGGCTTGCATACCTCGTAGTGGAAATAACAATTGTTTTTATGATACCAGGATTCAGACTATTTGGCCCTCTTGACAATGTATACATTATCATTGGTGCGGGCTTCAATCTCACTTGAGTTATCACAAATTTTATGTCTGTTGTGGCGTTTGATGCATTATTGATAACAAAATCTGCTATTAAGTGTGCTTTCTCTAAATTAATTGTCACTGTAGGCATCCAATACAATATAGGTTATAGCTAGCCATAGTTGATGACTATCACAACAACAAGCTCACTTCAGTTTGCTTACAAGAGAGTCGTGTAGGAATCCATGTAATTGTTCATGCAGAGCACGATTTTTCCCAACAAGCTTTTCGGGATCTAAGGAATGGCATGCACATGTTTGAGAGTTGTCGTTTCCATAGATGATTGGAATGCTTGATATCATTCGTCTTTCGTCGAAATGAGAAGTTCCCTGGATGAATTTCCCATTCCCCACCTTAAATTTGCTGACAAAAGCCCTATCAATAGTTTTGGATCCCACTGTAAGAATCCATAGTGCGTCGTTTTGTACAGTAATGAGCCAATTTTTAGTTACTAATCTATGATAATGTATTGTTTTAGTTAAAGTTATTAAAACTTATTTTTAATTTTATTTTAAAAATTTACATTAATGCAAATAATTATCATTAACATATTTTCTGTATTATATTTTACTAACCAAATTCATGTGAAAAAGATACAGTTAATTATTACAATTTATTTTACACTCAAACTAATGACAACCTACAAACATTATTTTTATTATATTAATCCGGGATTCATCTTGGATCCTTTTTCTTTCTTTTTTTTTTCGTGAAAAATTAGAGTAGGTCCACCCAAAGGGACCACACTCCGGTTTAACCTCAAGGGTGTTGAGGAGAATTGAACCCCTAACTTCACAATGGAAAGGTGCTTTAGCAAGGAAACAATTAACCCTTGGGGCTTCTTGGATCATACTATTTATTAGTAGGGTCCAATATTATTCATACTATCCCATTTTATGTCTCGTGTTTTTTTTCAAACAATCCGTTTTATTTTTATTTTTTATTGAATTATATTTATAGTTATAATAAAAATGTACAATTATTTTTATAATTTAATAATCACACACACACACACTAATCTAGATCTCTTCAACTACCAGAATTATCCAAGATCTTTTAGTTTTGTGATGTTAGCAGAATTGCACATGAAAGAGCATTGAACAACCACATGTGCATACTTCAAAGAAGAAGAAACATAATGACAATAAGCAAATAAGAGGACACAAACACATTGATAATGGAGTTCACCCAGTGTGGATTACGTCTCCGGGCCTAGGTGTCAAGAGTGGGGAGGCTGCTTCATTAAATGTTGCAAATGATGTTGATGTACAAGGTATGTTCTTTATCATTACAAGGATGGGTACCGTAAACCAAAGTGGCATGTCTCTTCGCGAGACGTTCTTAGGAAATCTCACTCATATGGGTAAAATCCCTCAACAAGAGTCGTATGTCTCTCCACGAGACGTTCTCCCTATAGAAACCCTCACTCAAATGGGTCTTCCTTCAGCATGACAAGCTAATAAAATCTCACATGATCTAGCATACAAGTATCCCTCAACATAATAGCAACCAAGGATCTCAACAATAAAAACATCATCTCAGAAAATCAAGAGAAAACATGACATAAGTAGATCATATACCTCCACTTTCGAAGATGACCGAAAAATGCAAAGCTCAACTACTGAAATGAACTGCACCATTGAAGTTGTGCTGCAAAATCATGCTAAACAACTATAAATTTTTCCCCTTTTTAACAATGTCAAATTCTGGACCCTTGGGAATCTTGAAGATTCCCCCAAAGATTCCTTCCATCCCAAATATTCCTTCCCGAAGATGGCTGAAAATTCGTTGCTCGGATGAAGATTCTGAGTACACCATTGCGCTCCCGACAAAATTTTGTGAAAAAAGACTATAAAGTTGGCATCATTCTGCCTCGGTAAAAAATCAACGTCCAAGGGAATCTTTTGGATTCCACGAGATTTTGCAGAGATTCCTTGCTACTAGACTCCTGAATTTTTGCTACTCAGATAGATATTATGACTTCACGGTTGGACTCCTGGTGAGAAAACGTGCAAAAATGACTATAACCTTGACAAAATCTGTCACTGGCATCTCTGACCCTTTAAGGGAATCTTTTCAACATCTCAGGTATTCTCTAGCTCATTGTTCCACATCTCCTCCTGGGCAAGGTTCCATCGCTTCTCGAATCCACCTCTGTCGAATGGATGAATGAGTGTTTAGATATGGTGATGTTCGACGGATTAAATAAAGTCATTATGCCTGGAGTAACGATTGAGAGGTAAATTTGGTGTGGGGAGGTCGGTGGTTCCAACCCCACCGATGCCCCATATGGTGCGTTGTTTAATTATTTTTGGACCGATGGTTGGTGCTTTCCATTGGTAGTCAACATATATAATACAATTATAGCAGTGCTGACACAGACTGTGGTGGCGATCAACATCTGTTGTAACAACAACCCGCCCATTAATATGGTGTCGTTACATAATGGTTGGAGTTAACAATTGCAACATGTGTTTGCTTTGGGGTTGGCAGGGTTTGACTGCCTGCCGACCATATTTAATATTTTTTGAGTATAAAATAAAATATGTTGGGTCGTTGGGGATGGTGGCCCGTCACTCCAACATTATATTTGTTTTTATTTGAAACCAATCATGTAAAAAAATTCCACCCGATCTTAAGGGTCACTAGGAAAATTAAGTAGGAAACAAATTCATCCATTATGGTGGCCAGATTTCGTGTATCGGGTCGCCACCAAATTGTTGCCTTGTTAAGATTGCCACTTGGCCAAGTTTGACCAAAACTTTGACCAACCATAGCTTGACCATATGAACTCGGATTTGAGTGTCATTTACACTGTTGGAATCACGACGACAAGCACTACGATATGGTCCTAGTTGAACTTAAATACGAGGAATTTAATTTTTGAGCTATTTTCAAGGCCACTGCTAAATTATGAGCGTGTCTGGAGCCACCTAGATCACACACACACACATGGTGTTTAACAGGTTATAATTTGAATTTTAAAAGATCATATATAATAATAAAATTAAATAATTATGTTAATAGGTCTAAGGGGCAACTCAATTGGTGATCAAAGTAATGTGATATATTTGAAAACTGAGGGATTGAAGGTTCAAATCCCCCTAGTTGCAACCCAGTTTACGGAGAGGAGGACAGGCTGTAGACCCCCAGAGGTTTACTAGTAGTTATGTGTTAGGTGGGTTGTTAGGTTCATTTGGGATATATATATATATATATATATATATGTATATATATGGGATATATATATATATATATATATATGTATATATATATATATGTGTGTGTGTGTGTGTATATATATATGTGGAGTAGGGTTTTTAGAATTATATTTTAATTATCAATATTTATTAAGTGGATGGCAGGAATTAAATATCCACTTATTCAATATGTTGCATCACCAGACTACTTCCCATGTTGCTACAAATGTTGCATAATTGATTTTTTCTTTTAACCAACCCAATTAATTACATAACTTCCACGATTAAAAGCAGAATTTGATATTCACTTATTGTCATCATCTTGTCCCACCAAATTTGACAGTTTAATTAAAAAATCCTTTTTATATAGCCTTTTTTTCTTTGCAATATCTTGTTTTCCAATTTTACCTCTTTTTCTTCATGATTTTCTTCAAGTTTTGGTTTCTGGCTTCTACATACATTTGCAGTCTTACATTTTGCCAAATCTTCATTGTTTTTTACTTAATTTAGTTATATTAAAACTAAGTGGCAGGTACTAGCTACTATGTAGCACTTGTTAATGAAATTAATTGCGTGTGGAAATGTGGCAAAGTAATATATGAGTAATTTGTTATGAAGATTGAGAAGTATAGTGATTAGGGACATTATATCATGGTATTCCTTTTTTATGGTTTGTGTCAATATGTGCAAATGTAAATTTGTGAGGTAATGTGATAGAGTAATATATAAATAATTGCTACGAAAAGATAGATCAAAATAATACCCAAACCCGAGAAAGCACACTTTGTTGCACATTGTGATAGGTAATTTTGGTCTGATATGATTTCTTACTATGTTCATAAACGATACTAATTCTTTACACTTAGCATGGTCGAAGACAATCTACACTCTAAGGACTGATTTGATACCCTTTCCTTACAATTTTGAAGTATGACTGATCAATATATAGTCTGGTTTCGATTTCTATATGGTCTATGTTTGCACATACATATTTGGATCATGTCTATGGTAACATCTGAGATTGATTAATGTTATGCACAAATATTGTGATTCTTGGGTAGTAGTCTAAATTCAAATTGCGTTAACATAATTGCCTCGTAATATATGTTGGTTTCAGTTTAAGTATACATAGAAGGATTGATATCTTTGTGGATTGTGAGTTATTTATGTTTCGAGTTTGATCTAGAAGTTTTGTATTAGGACCATTACTCGAGCGGAAAAACTAGATCCTCAGAGATACCTTTAAAGTTAATCTCAGTCTAGTATCTAGACGTTTAATTCAATGCTCAATTTCCGATTTCGGTATTTAGTTTTAGGAAGCTAAGAAACAAAACCATAATCTTTTATCTTTGAAATCCAACTTATAAATGAGTACATAAACATTGCTTAGAGCTACAAAATATTGTATTTCGAAGCCAAGCCAGAGGATATGAGATAAAAAACTAGTGAGAAGGGTATTAGATCTATGCACATTTTGTTTAAGTTTTCTTTCACAGTTTGGACACCAAGTTGAAGATATCTACAAATTTCCATCCATAGATATATGAGCTAACAGAAGTAATTATTAGGACATTGGGTTAGGTTTCAACAGTTACAATAAAAAGCATCCAAATATATAGGATAAAAATTGATTTATTTTCAACACTCTCGTGACAAAGTGGTCCACAGTTATACTGGTAAGTCACCTTTTCAAACTTGCTTTGGGTACTTTCCACCTTTTCCTTTGGATGTTATATATAATGGATAACGAGGATAAGAGATACAAGGCATCATAAGAGATGCATTGAAAGAAAAATATTATTGAAATGATTAATTAGATGCACTTGTAAGTGTTGTAACTTGAAAAATACCTAGGCAAAGACTTCTGATTCTCTCGCCAAGCTTGTTTGAAACCCATTAGTTTCCCATTTTCTCGATCCAATTTCAGTTGTAGAAACTTAGTTTTCGCGTTGTTGTTTCCAAAAGGAGGGATATCAAAACTAGAATGGCTATGATGACACCCCCTCCTCCTCTTGACGAGGATGAAGAAATGTTGGTGCCGAAATCTGATTACACACATGATATTGATTGAATGGAACCAACACAAAGTGACTTGACGAGTATAATAAAGAATCATCCCATTGAGGAGTCCCCACTTTACAAACTCACTTGGATGATTGACCATGTCTAGATTGAATGCTAAGAAGTATTACTCGAATGTTTTCATAGGAAGGGGTTATAAATGGCATGTGTTGATATTCCCCAAAGGGAACAACACAGACCACTTGTCCATTTATTTAGACATGGAAGATTCTACTACATTACCTTATGGTTGGAGCATATATTTTTTTTTAAGTCTAGCTATTTTCGATCAGACTCATCATAAATTCATTGTCAAGAAAGAAACACAACACTAGTTCAATGCTTAAGAGAGTGATTGGGAATTCACATCATTCACTCCTCAGCTTTATACTTACGACCCCACAGAAGGATATTCGGTAAAAGATAATTTGATTGTGAAAGTGGGTCAAGTGATTGAGTCAGGATTACATGAAGATATGATATATAACCCAACGGGGTATACACTACTTTGGTGAAACTGCAATAGGTTGTGATCGATAAGGCAGATGAAAGAGTCGAAGGCTACAATGTGTGAGAGTCATCCTTTAAAGTAGGTGTGGATAGATAAGATTAAATGTGAACCCCCCAGTGTTTCTACATTTAACAACAAGGGGGGATAATGGGGATCTGAGCCTATATTGCCTCCTTAAAATGGACATTTGAGATGAATTGTGAGCCCCCCCTCCCCCCCCCCCATTTCAAAACCATCAAGTGGGGCGGGGTCTGTATTTTGCTATTTTCAAATGAGTGGATTTCAACTGATGTGATGCTAGATGATCATAATAGACTAAGAAATCAATAAATTGGCTAAGTCAACGATATAGATGATCGCAATAGACCAAGAAATCAATAAATTGGCTAAGTCAGTGATATAATAAACTTGAATATGTGGCATTTGTAGATTTGGTGGTAATGAGTTCAATCCCTCTAGGATGATAGTTTAGGGTTGTGCCGCCAATATAAAAAATTCATTCACAAGTTTCATCAATTGGGAGATTAATCACTTGAGATCATATGTGTAACCTGGTTTGTTTCTGGGTGCATTAGGTCTGAAGCTCCATAGATGTTAAGTGGAATTTGATCAACAACTTAACAGTACAAAATAACAATAATGGAAATTGAATAATTTATAAAAGAGAGAGGACTACTACCATTATGTGTACAAAATAAATAGGGTTAATCAATTTACCCGCAAGTGATAGGAGATTCTAAACTTAGTAGATTAGGCGAGTGGAAAATTTAGTTCTTATTTTATTATTGGATAGAAAAGGGAATTTTATTTAACAAAGTTTGTAAAAGACTAAAGGTTAATTAATTTTAATCTTGAATCATTTAAAGAAAAAATCCATAATTGATTGGAAGATATGTTTCCAACAATGATAAAATGAAAGAAGAAGGAATTTAAAGGAGGATTGGTGATCTATAATGCAACCTTGAAGGTGATGGAAAAATTGCAAGTTAAATTTTATGTATTTTAGGTTGGGCCTCCAGCCGACCCTTGCCAAATTTTGTTGAAACCAGAGGTGCCATGTGCCAGGCCATGACTGGGCCATGTGGCATCCCACCATTGGCCCAAATAAAAACTCAACCACAAATCAAATGTGCCCAAAACAAACCAATCACATGAGGCCACTAGGAAGCCTGTCATTGGCCAAAATTGTATAGTCAACCTACTTATTCACCTTGCCCAATCATTGTATGGGCTGCCCAGTTAGCAGTCCTACATCCAACTTGTAAATTTTTTTACTTGTTTGGGAAAATTATCAAAATGCGATATCGGGAGAATATGATATCGATTTTGAGCGATTCAAATTGTGTTGGATTCAGATCATCGAGATCTATGCTTTGTACAGGTTTCAAGCACTTTTGAACACTTTTAATTTTGAGCACTTTACTGATCCCTTGGATCACTCCTCCCCACTAGAATCTTTTGGATCTCCAAAAGACTATTTTCAGCCAACAAACAGATGAGGGTATAGTTCCCTCACCCTTCCAATCTCAACCCATTTGTCTTTGCTTGGATTTGTGCCTTTGACTCCCACAAGAAGGTACTCCATGTTCCCTCTTTTTGAAGTTCTTGTGTTTCTGTCAAGGATAGTGTCTTGCTGTAATTCTTCAAGAAATTCAGGGAAGAAATCTTCTATTGAAGGAATTTGGACATGCTCTCCTTGATCTTCAATCAGAGGAGGCTCATTAATCTCAAGTTATCAACATTAACAACTACATACTTTTTCATATGTGGAGGCAAATCCAACAGAAAAAAAATTATTACCAATCTTTTCTAGAATCTTAAAAGGTCCATACCTTATTGGTTTCCATTTTTTACCTTCTTCTTTAAGCCTCTCCTTTCTAATGTAAAGCCAAAATTCATCTCCAACCTGAAAACTGTGGTCAACACAATGCTTATCATGCCTTGTCTTGTACTTGGCTTGGCTCTTTTCCAACCATTCTTAAACCATCTGATGCACTAATTGAACTTGTTCAATGAATCACCTGGCCTTATCAATGTCACTATGACCATCAATAGCAACATCTTTCCCAAAGATAAAATCTAAAGGAGATTTTGGTAAGTATCCAAAGCATGCCTCAAATGGAGATGTTTGAGTCGATGAATGATTTGCTCGGTTGTAAGCATTCTGAATGTAGTGTAAGTGTTCATCCCAAAGCTTAGGATGTTTGCTGCAATAACCACGAAGAAGATGTACTACTGTTTTGTTCACCACTTCTGTTTGACCATCGGTTTGTGATGAGCCCCATAAATGGGTAATTATATGGGCTCATTTTGCCTCCTAACTTAGCTTAATCCATTATTCTCATTAGTTTATTGCATGTTTTTCGATTATATTTATGCTAAGAGAGTGAGTTGGGTTGGTCATTATGCCATGGAGTCTAATGTGTGTTTAATGCAAATTTTTGGTCAATTTTGGAGACAAAGTCAAAGATTTAATGGACATTTGGCAGCAAATATTCGAAGAAGACAAGGGAGAGGATTTATAGGAGGGTATCCCCCTCATTTATGACTCCCCACTTCGAATTCTCCATCATGCAGCTCAGAGCACAAGCAGCCACATCAATGCACCAAAGAGGCAGCCGAGCAAGTGGAGGATAACTTTTGTTTATCTCAAGTTTTGGGAGCCAAGCCTCCCTGATTTTAAGGAAGCTGTTGGGAGCTTCAGTTGTATAAGTAGAAAGGCCTAGGGCCTCATTAGGTTGTTGGAAGTTAGTCAAATTTTCGAATTTTTGTTGCAGCTTTGCTTTGCTCAACTTCGAGCTTACTTTTGTTGATAGTTTTATGTAATTCTATTATTATTTTGATAATGAAGATGAGATCTTGTTCGAGCTAGCACTGAGTTACCTTAGAGGGCTGAAGCTCTTGGATTAGGGCCCAATCCAAGCAGCCAAGCTCCTCTTGTTTATATTTATATGCTTTGTTTCAGTTTATGAATTAGTTGCTGTTAGATAGATTTCTTTCTTAGTTAAGAATAGGTTGCTTTTGGTGATTTAAAAGGTTGTTTCCATTTCAGTTTGCTGTAGCAGGTTGAACAGTGATAGGAAAAAGATACAAAAAGGCCATCAACAGAGCCTTGGCCTCCTTTCCTCCCTTTGGGACCATGAATTGAGGCCAAGACCCTCTTGTTGCCACAAAAAACACAGATTTGCCTTTTCCATAGGATTTCTAGTGTTGCAGTTTGTCAGAAGGTTAATGCTTTGTTGTAGATCTATTTCACCATGCTCATTTCTGTCTTTGCAATAAATTTCCTTCCATGCTTTCTTTCCATGTAGTATTTTTCAGCATTTACTTTCCTAGATCAAAATTTAGACTAACTTGATGCAAAGTTCTGTTTTTTGATGTAGCTAGTTTCCTTGTTTGCTTAATCTCATGATGTGAGTTTTAGTTCTCTTGCAGCAATACTCTTCTCACAATAAGTCAGCCAATCAGCCATCACCATTTCTCTTTGATCTATGTTCCACAGGTCACTCAAAGTCCCTCACAAATCTGCCTTAGTTTTCTGCACTTTTCTCATGAACTTTCCTTTCTTTCCTTGAACAAGTCCAACCATCTTTCTCTTTCCCAGTCCTTCTTGATGAACCCTAGACACCTTATCACATCACCTTAGCCTTAAACTACCCTTTCCACCCGCTTTCCACCTTCAAAACCCCAAAAACTGCTCTTGGCATCCTCCTGTAGACCTTCTGTAGATCCCCTGCAGCCTCCTGTAGATTTTCCTATAGGTGTCTTTTTGAAGTCCGATTGCAGGAAAAGCCTCTAAAAGGCCACCTGGGACCTCCTAGGACCCATCCACACCTTCCTACACCTCTGCAAACTCCAAAGTCGCCCTCCATCGCCACCTAATCACTGCCACATTCACAAACGACTAAATCACATGCATGACAATTTCACCTAAAAATACATAAAAATCCAAAAAGATGTTTTTTTTTCATTTCCTTCTAGAAATAGCTTGAGTAGATGTCATTTACTTCCTAAGTAGGTAATGGGATTCATTTTATGGTTTTTTATCTCTCTCTCTGCAAAAGTAGGATTAGTTGGTTAATTAGGGTTTGCTAGGTTTACCTTACATTTTAGTCTTATTCTCCTTTTTGAAAGTAGAGTAGCCTCTGTAGAGTAAGCTTTCCTTTATTTCATCACATATAGAGCTTCTTCTGGAATCCATAGAAGTTGGCTTGAGCTCCTAGTGATCTTGCGCCATCTGACTGATGAGCCCCAAATTTGGTAACATTTTGGGCTCATTTGGCCTAACTACATTTGCTCAATCCTTCATTTTTCATAACTTATGCATCATTTTTTAGTATATTTATGTCATTTGTACGAATAAGGGCAGTCACTATTCCTAGGTGGCTAACACGTGCTCATTTCAGGTTTTTTGACACATGATTGGAACAAAACCGAGCAGATAAGGACCAGGAGACAGCCAAGATGGGGTTGAGGATTCGTAGGAGGGTTGTCCAGCATTAAATGGCCTTCCTCGGGATCTTCACCCCCAACTCCGAGCTCCAACAGCCACCACAACCGGATTTAGAAGGCAGCCAAACGGATTTTGAGGAAGCAGCAGTTCACTCCTAGTTTGGTCAGCCAAGTCCCACTGATTTAGGAGGCCAGCTTGGGGCCTCGTGATGTATAAATGATAAGGCTTTAGCCTTCGAAAAGGACTTTTGAAACATTGTTGCACATTCTGCACTACGAGCTGCTAGCTTGGTTTTGCTCTTTTGTAGCCATTATTGGCATGCTCTTTGACTTATGATTATTATTTTTTTAATGGAAAGCAGTCAGATTTGATCTCAGTTCTGAGCTTTTAAAGGAGCCATAGCTCTCGGGGTTGGGCCCAACCTGAGAGCCTAAGGCCTCCTTCTTCTGTATTGTTATCTTTTCTTTCAGCATTATGGTTTTCTTTACATGCATTTGAAACGCAGTTTGTTGAGTTAGATTTCTTGGTGTGGTTAAATAGGTCATTGTTAGGAGATAGAGTTGCTTCAGCTGTTTAGAATAGAGTGAAGAGATTGGAGTTGATAAAAGTTCCGAAAAAGGGTTGCCTGCACACTCATTTTCACCTCTTTCTAGGGGCTGGAATTGCAGACAGTGCTACCCACCAAAAAAATTGGTTTACGTACTCATGCAATCTTTGGTGCAATATTTTCGTTTGTAGAAGTTGTCCATGTGTTCAGACCTATTGGAATGTTTCTTTGCTTCAGTGTCATACATGGTTTTCCTTAGAAATAACGTTGTTGTTAATTGGTTCCATTAAACAGTTAGGAATGTTTTGATTATGTGCAGGACGTGGATGATTTGATTCAGTTTACACTGTGCAGTGCTACCCCCTCACCCTCTCATCCTTCTAAGCCTTGCCCAGGCCAACTGCTCATCTCCCAATTAGACCCCTTATTTCTTAGCTACTCTACTGCCCACGTTATCTTCCCTTTTCGGCCTTCCATTCCCTCTACCCTCCTTCAGACAAACTAGCTTAGCACACCCCCTCATCATCTCATCTCTCCGTCACTAAGTCATTACAAACCCCTCTCCTACCTCCCTATCCACCCATGCAGCCTCTTCCACTCACCCATCACCCAAAATCCGATTGTAGAACATCTTGTAGGAATTACTGAACATCCTGTAGAAATTCTGAAACATCCTGTAGAACCCCTGCAGACTTCCTGTAGAAGCTCATAAACGCGGTCTCTTGGTAGCCAAACTTTGTGAAACTCTCTGGAAGGGTGTTAGGGACCCCTTAGACCCTCTCTGAACTTTCCCAACCTTTTTCAAGCCTTTCTCCTCCTTGATCCACCTCTGCACAGTAAAAAGCTAGTTAAAAGCACATGCATGATAATTCTAATAATTGAAACAAAAATACAAAAGATGTTTTCTTCAGATAGAGGTAGTCTAGACACATGCATTTTACCTTCATAGAAGTAATGGCACCTCTTTCAGTAGTTTGCATTCCCATCTCTGCATCAGTAAGACTAGCTGGTAGAATTAGGGTTTGCTAGGGTTTGCGTTTCTTGTTGGCTTTCAGTTCCTTTCTGCAAATAGATTAGCTTCCTTTGAGTTAGCTTTCATCCATCAGTTAAAAAGCTTCTTCTACGAGCTCATAGAAGTTGGCTTGAGCCCCTAGCGGACTTGTGCCAGCTGACCAAGTGACAGTTGCGGCAAGAGCTAGTACTTGTGCATACAGCACCGTCGCTTCCAAGTTTGTTACGAACTACCGGGTTGATAAAATTAAGGAAGGAAGCTCCAGGAGTTGTAGCATTATTGCTACAATACTGGAGCCCACCATCTTTTTGGCGCCGTTTCCAGGGAAGCGTCAGAGTATTAGTGATTGTTGCTTTTCTTCTATTTTCCTACTCTCGCCTTCTGCTAAGTAGTTTATTTCATTTCCATTCTGCAATTTCCTTTCTGCAAAAGTAGCATAGACATTTCCTGCTTTCATAGATTAACATTTCAATTCCGCAATTTCATTTCTGCAAGCGTAGATTAGCATTTCAATTCCGCAAGCGTAGCCTAGCATTTCATTCCTGCAATTTCATTTGAGCAAAATAGATTAGTTCTTTCATGCTTTCATTTCAATTCCGCATTTCCATTTCAGCAAGATAGTTAGTTGCAGTTCAATCTGTTTTAGTTTTGCAGGTACCAGAAAAAACCAAAGCAATCAGAAGTCTTTTCATTTCATGCCTCGTAGAAATCGAGATAAAACAGGCAAATTCTTACCCAACACCCCCACCACATCACTGAGTCACCCTTCTCTCTTCTTTGGTGACAGTGATCCAGAAGAACCTATAGGCGAACCTCCTGAGATATACGAAGATCCTATAGCAGAAGAAGAGTTAGAGAACACTCCCTTTGAAGCTATGGCTGACAATAGGGGAGAAGATGAGAGAATTGAAGGTGCCTTCCCCATCCAAGAGACCAATGGAGACATGAAAATGAAGAACATCAGCCCCTCCGCTTTACCTCACTTCCATGGACTGACTACTGAAGACCCTGATACCTTCCTGTTTGAGTTTGCCATCCTTTGTCGAACCTATGACTATACCGAGGATGAGCAAAAACTGAAACTCTTCCCCTCTACCCTTAAGGATGCAGCATTACGCTGGTTCATGGGCTTACCTAGGAACAATATCACCACTTGGGCCCAGATGCAGCAAGCTTTCAATACCAAATACCGGGACTACTGTAGGTCCAAGGAAACCAAGGGAGAAATCTTTCAGATGACCATGGGGAATGATGAGTCTTTAGAAGATTACGAGGAAAGGTTCCAACTTAGCTATAAACGGGCCAGGTGCACACTCGACCCTGAATCCCTCAAGTTGGTCCTGCTCCGAGGAGTCCCTGAAGACCTCTTAGATACCCTTCACATGCTAGCTGGAGGAGACATTTACCAACTACCTTATGAGGACATAAAGACTGTGTTTAGGAACCACTCTAGGGCAGCCCAAAAAAGAGGTAGAGGAAACCTCCTCTCAGCTGGTATTCCTTTCTCCAAACATGAGTTTGCAAATCAATTAGAGGACCTCAAGAGTGAGGTGAGACAGACCATCGCCATGCAGCTTGATACATTCCGAATCCAGCAGAAGAAAGAGGAAGCTGAGAGGGCTTTGGCTATCTTCTGCCCTAGGTGTACAAGGAAACACCCTAAGAACGAGTGCCCATTACATTCGGTTGAGGTATGTTTTGTTTGTGAGGAGGACCACCCCACAAACCAATGTCCGACCTTACCTGGGCTTAAAGCCATGTATCAAGGGACAGAAGCGCCCACTGAACCTCTCTATTTCCTCAACCAAAGGAGGCCACATGGACCTAGACCTTACCAACAGGGGATGCAAGGGACACCTCAAGCTTATTACAGCCCCAACCAATCCGCTCCTATGCCTTCCTGGGGTCCCCCTGCTCATCCTTCCTGGTCTATACCTCCTCCATGGTCTTACCCGCCTCAGTACCATACTCAGCCCACTACTCATTCGTTTCACTCACATGCCCAGCCACAGCCTCAGTGGAATGCACCTCAATCGGGGTGGAGGCCCCAGTACAATACTCCTCCCGCCATTTTGCCTCCACCACCAGCTCAACCACAACCATTACCTCCTGCTCCTCCAAGGCAACCCCAAATGCCTGCTCAACCGAACCCGAACCCCAACAACAGACAGGCCCAGCAGGTATATACTGGGGAAACATCATGCCCTACCTATGCTGTGGAGATCCAGGAGATCAATCTGCGATCTGGAAAGACTCTTCCGGATCGCCAACCTCCTCCCCCGGAGGACGAGGAAGATAAACAGGAAAGTGAACCAAAGGCCATTCCACCCTTTCCTGAGAGACTAACGGCCACCACACAACCCAACCCAGAGGAGGATGAGCTTTTGGGAGAACTCAAACAGTTGTGTGTGAGAATACCACTTCTCCAAGCCATCAAAGATGTACCGATATACAACAAACTGGTTAAGGAAAAGTGTTTCAGACACCCAGGCAGGCGAAAAAGAGATGCTTCAACCATCAATGTCATAGGACAGCTGTCTGATCTTATGTTGGGGCAGGCCATCTGCCCAAAGTATCTGGATCCTGGGAGTCCTGTAGTTGATGTCCACATCAATGGCACCATCATACCACACACATTGATTGATCTGGGGGCTGCCATTAATGTGATGACCAGAGATACCATGCTCAAACTCAACCTTCAGGGTTCCTTGAGAAAGACCTCGACAGTCCTGCAACTAGCAGATCGCTCCACCGTGACTCCCGAAGGGATTGTAGAGGATGTCTTGGTCTCTGTTGACTCTTGGGAGTACCCTGCAGACTTCCTGGTTCTGCAACCAAAGGCAAAGCTTACTGGATACCCTCTTATCTTGGGAAGGCCTTGGTTAGCCACTGCAGATGCTTACATAAGCTGCCGTGCAGGAAACATGACCATCAAAAATGGTCCTATGTCCAAGCAGCTAGTCCTGTACCCTCCTGCCCAACCCTTATTAGAGCATGACTTACCACTTTGGTTGGAGGAAGGAGAAGAGGATGAGGTGTACTCAGCACCTTTGTGCACCCTAGACACCACTAGGGGAGGCCTCCCAACCGAGGATGATTTGATTGAGACCTTGATCCAGAATCCACCTCCCAGTGCATTGTCCTTAGAGGAATTGGTGGAGGATGCCCAAGCCAGCACCTTAGTGGACCTTTGTGTGACCAACCCTGTCGCTCCCAGAGTCAAAAATGTGGAGTTCGGCCCTGAGAGAACGTTAAAGATCAGCTCCTCCCTATCTCCTTCCCAGGAAAAGGAACTGTGTAGTCTGTTGGCCAGTCATCTAGATGCTTTTGCTTGGAGCTATAAGGAGATGAAAGGAGTCCATCCTTCGGTCTGTACCCATCACATCTACATCAAAGAAGACTGTAAACTGGTTAGGCAACCCCAAAGGAGAATGAATCCAGCCCTTAAGGACATCGTCAAGGAGGAATTACAAAAACTGTTGGATGCCGGATTCATTTACCCCATCTCGGATAGCGAATGGGTATCCCCTTTGGTGTTGGTTCCCAAGAAAAATGGGAAGTGGAGAATCTGTGTGGACTACTGAGAACTGAACAAGGCCACCAAGAAAGACCATTTTCCTCTACCCTTCATAGATCAAGTGTTGGATGGACTGGCAGGAAAGAAGTTTTTCTCTTTCCTAGATGGGTTTAGCTGGTATAACCAGATCCAAATCAGCCCGGAAGACCAAGATAAGACCACCTTCACTTGTCCTTGGGGTACCTTTGCTTACCGAGTTCTTCCCTTTGGACTATGCAATGCTCCTGCCACCTTCCAGAGAGCCGTCTTGAGCATCTTTTCTGAGCTGGTCCATGATTCGGTGGAAATCTATATGGATGACTTCACTCCTTATGGGTCCAACTTCCAGGAAGCATTGTCCAATCCGGGAAAAGTCCTAACCAAGTGCATTGAGATGAACCTGTCCCTTAGTCCTGAAAAGTGTGAATTCTTGATGACTGAAGGGACCGTGCTAGGCCATACCATTTCTTGCCAAGGGTTACAGGTGGATGCTAACAAAATTGCTCTCATCAAGAAGGTTCCACCTCCTCAGAAGGTAAGAGATGTTCGAAGCTTCTTAGGATTAGCAGGGTATTATAGGAGATTCATTAAAGACTTCAGCAAGCTAGCCTCGCCATTGTTTAGCCTCTTGGCAAAAGATGTTGAGTTTAAATGGACTGACGATTGTCAGAAGGCTCTGAATGAATTAAAGGACAAGTTGGTGTCTGCCCCAATCTTGAGAGGTCCAAACTGGGCCCTACCTTTCCACATCCACACTGATGCCTCGAACAAAGCCATAGGGGCAGCCTTAGGACAAGTTGAACAAAAACTTCCATACGCCATCTACTTTGTCAGCAAAAACTTATCCAAGGCAGAACTGAATTACACTGTAATTGAGAAAGAATTCTTGGCCGTGGTCCATGCACTGAACAAATTCCGACATTATATCACTGGATATCAAACATTTGTACATACTGATCATGCTGCAATTAGATATTTAATGAATAAACCGGATGTGAATGCTCGTATTATTAGATGGTTACTTTTGTTGCAGCAGTTTGATTTGACTATTGTTGACAAGCCAGGTAAAGAAAATGTTGTTGCTGACTTTTTGTCTAGATTGGATTTACCTGCAGGAGAGGATGGAACAGTGGATGACCAGATGCCAGATGAACATCTGTTTGCTATTTCAATACTCTCTCCATGGTTTGCTGATATAGCAAACTACCTTGTCTCAGCACAGTTTCCTCCGCACCTATCCTTAAGAGAGAAGAGCAGGATCATACGAAAGAGTGCCTCATTCACTTGGATCGGGGGCAACCTGTTCAAGCTTGGCCCTGATCAGATCTTAAGGCGTTGTGTAAGGGAGGAGGAAGTCTTTGATATCCTCCTAACCTGTCATGACGGGCCTTGTGGAGGACATTTTGCAGCCAAAAGGACTGCCTTCAAAATCCTGCAGGCAGGCTACTATTGGCCCACGCTTCATCAAGATGTCAGAAGGTATATCAGCCAATGTGACCGATGCCAAAGAATGGGGAAACCGACTCCAAGGGACGAAATGCCTCTCCAACCTCAAGTGACTCTTGAGCCATTTGAGAAGTGGGGTATGGATTTTGTGGGTCCAATCAATCCTCCTTCGAGGCAAAGGTCTTACATCATTGTGTGCACAGACTATCTGACAAAGTGGGCAGAAACCAAGGTAATCAAAGCAGCGACAGAAGAAAAGGTGGCCGAGTTCTTAAGAGAAAACATCTTCTACAAATTTGGCTACCCAAGAGAGCTAGTCACCGATCAAGGAAGCCAGTTCACCTCCAACTTAATTGAAGACCTACTTGCTCATCACAAAATCAAGCATATGACTTCCACCCCTTTCATCCTCAAGCAAATGGGCAGGTGGAAGTCACCAATAGAGCATTGGAAGGGATCTTGACTAAGGTGGTGAGCAGCAGCAGGAAAGATTGGGCAGATCGCCTGGTTGAGGCCACATGGGCTTACAACACCACTTGGAAGACCACAACCGGCTTCACACCTTATGAGCTGGTCTATGGGAAGAGAGCTTTGCTGTCAATTGAGTTCGAGTACAACACCTTGAGGATGGCAGCTTAGTTGGACCTGGATCTCAGCCATGCCCAACAAGAAAGGTTATTGCAGCTGAATGGATTGAACGAGCACCGAATGCAGGCCCTTCTCCACTCAGAAGTGGTTCAACTTCAGAGGAAGGTGTGGCATGACCAACAACTCAATGACAAGCAATTTCAGCCGGGAGATTGGGCGCTGTTGTATGATTCCAGGCATAAGGATTTCAAGGGGAAGCTGAGAACCAGATGGCTGGGACCATATGCAGTGGAAAAATGTAATGACAATGGATTTGTTCTTATTCGGACCATTGATGAGGAGGCCATCCCTATGCTTGTCAATGGGCATCGACTAAAGATCTACAGAAAACCTCTTTCAAGGCAAGAATTCATCAAAACTGTGGAAAAATCAGTGCTGGTCATAGAGAAGGGTTCTGCCTCTGTTTTGGGCATACCCTGAAGATCTTAAAAAAAAAAAAAAAAAAAAAAAAAAATAATAATAAAGATCCTTGGGTGAAAACCTTTCTGAGGCTCCCAAGGCAGATGGTAGGGGTGAAAACCTCATTGAGGCATCCCTGCTGTCTTTCTGAAAATGTTTGAAAAAGACCCTTGAGTGAAAACCTCTCTGAGGTGCTCAAGGCAGATGGTAAGGGTGAAAACCTCATGGAGGCGCCCCTGCTGTCTTTCAAAAAAAAAAAAAAAAAAGAAAAAAAAAACAAACAAAAAAAACAGGGAAAGCAAGTTCACAATGTGGCAATGCATGCAGGTTGCAGGTATTCCATGCAGGAAAAGAGGCCCCTCAACTCAAAGACAAGGGTCCCTACTATGCTACCAGGTGACCTCACCAGCACTCCCTCCAGAAACACTCATCTCTTCCAAGGTCTGGGCATGATTTGATCACCGTTTAGCCTTCTACAGGAAGCTACAGGACTTTCTACAGGAAGTTCTGTATTTCTACAGGAAACTTCCTGTAGAATCTTTGGACGGCCCAGAACCGACTGTGTGGGGAGATCTAACGCCCGAGGTCCGACACGGAGGCATGCAAGCTAATGTTTTCTCCATCACGCACTGTTGTCGCCTCCTTCTACCACCCCAGTTGCCATGCAATGGAAATACCTGCACAGTCAAATCAGAACATTGAATTATCAGAGGAAGCGATTCTCAAATGGAAAAAGATGCAGAGACACCATGCACTACTTATCAAAGCCATCTGAGGGCCCTACGATCGTGACCGTGATGCCACCGTCTCCACCGTTTCGGCATGCACCCGAGGAGGAAAAACTGCTACAGGACATCCTACAGGAATCCCGTAGTAGTTCATCCAGCTAGAGTGTACACCATCAAGGCGCCTGCAACACATAGAGCGGGCACATGCACCACCCGCAGCCAAGTAACAAGCTTCGTAATCAGCAGCAGTCTGCAAGGAGGGACCCCCGTGCCTGTGCATGAAGCAGCAACAAGCAAATCCAATCACCCTCGTCCTGAAACCTGAAAATAACGTCGCGGCCGCACAGGTAAGTGCCTCACCCTTTTTTCGTCAAATTACATGAATAATACTCTAAAATGTTTGCAAGTGTGGAAATGAATGGGTTGAGCAGTCGGGTAGCCATTCAACTGGCCACCACGACCAGTCAGATGGTCTCGTCAGATTTGGAAAGTGTTGGTCGTGGCAAGCAAAACGGGTAATGGACACGTGAGAAGCGTCCAGTCGGGGAGAAGCGGCGATCTAACGGAAATGGCGGCGGCAGATATGCAGGGAATGATGCGGCGGTCAGGGAAACTTGCAGTGAAATGAATAGGTGACGTCGTCCAACGGTCCGACAGGGACAGCTCACCCCCGCGCCACGAGTTCGGCCGGGATTCAAATCCACCGGCTAGATCGTCACTCCACTCATTTATCACCAGCCGTTTTGCAGTCGAGTAAGCGTCCGAATTTCTCTGAAGCTCGTTACTCCAAGTCCTCGGCTCGTTCAGACGTCTGGTGGTGGCACAGAAGGCGCAGAACCACTGACGTGCTCTTCGGAACCTGTGCGCGACTTCTACAGGAAGCTGCGCTATAGGAAGCTCGCCGCTACGGAGGAAAATTGATCTATTCACGTCAAAGGTGGCGAATTGGAAAAGGTAAGCCTGAACCTGTTCCTCCCATGCAATTGGTTTGAAGGGTGGCGAAGTCGACGTCCTCAAAAATGTAAAACTACAGTCTGAGCATAAAATTGCAAGCGTCGTCTTCCTTTTGCATGAAAATTGTCGTCATAGTATATGCGGGGTTTTCTACAGGATGTGGTTTGTAATTGAGCCCCTGTCAAGGCTCATCTGTAGATAGCCAAGAATTCACGAATTGTGTGCGTGACAGAGGCGTAGTTCTGCGCTCTGTCTCAAGCAATCCGAAAGGCCATCTTTTGATACGCACCCGCCACCTCCGGCTAACATAGCAGGCTTTCACCATGCCGGGTGGATTCATCAGAAAGGAACCGACAGACTCAAAGAAGCTACGGGAAAACCCGGAGGTGGTAGAACTGTTCACTCGTGCGCGATGGATGTCGTTCTGCGACAAGCTTCAAGGTTATGATGATGAGGTGGCAGAGGAGTTCCTGCGAGCTTTGAAGCCAAAATAAAAAACGCTGGCCGTTGTCAATTTCAGGGGTTTGAATCTCAGACTCACCCCACAGTTCATCAGCAGAGTCACTGACCTCCCAATGGGGGTACCGTGGGACAAGGAGGAGAGGAAATTAGGCCAGAAGGCTAAAAAGGAGTTCTTTCCACCGGAGGAGCAATTCTCAGAGGATAAGAACGGGGTTCGCAGAGCTAGCCTACAGCCACTTTGGAGTGAGGTCAGCCTCCAAATTATGAAGTATATCACGTGCGAAGGACGATTCAGCATTGTATATAGGTACCATTTCCGGCTGCTCACAGAATTGAGGCACCAAATGGACCTACCTTCAGAAAACAAGCTAAGTATTCCTTACTTCCTCCTGCAGTCCATGACTGAATGTGCCACCAAATTACGAGAGGGCACGCCAGACCAGGTAGCCCATCATGGGCTCATTAAGCTCCTCGTGGAGGATGCACTCCACACCTACACAGTCCCTCTCTCGTGGGAAGCCTTCCGAAATCTGACTAAGGATGGCGATATCAAAATGTTGACCGAGGAGCTCACCTCCTCCAGCAGCGAGGAGAAGGAGTCAGTACACACAGAGAAGAAAGGGAAAGGCCAAGAACCCACGGCCAAAGCACCGAAGAAAGAACAAAAGGGGAGGCAAGAGAAACCCCAGGTTGCCGAAAAGGAGGGTGACAAATCCACATTGACACCCAGAGAGAAAAGGCTACAGAGTAGGGTGGAAAGGACGGAACAAGTCCACGTCAGTAAAGGCACCTCGAAAGCAGCCTCAACCAAGTCAAAAGGCAAAGCACCCTCAGCCAAACAGGCTAAAATGGTGCCACCTGTTTCTACAGGAAAACCAAAAACGGCTTCTACAGGAAGCCAGAAATCAGCTGATACAGGGCCTTCTACAGGAAGCCCTGAGAAAGGAAAACCAAAGGAGAAGACAGCCGAAATTCTTGCAAGGGAGGCAGCAGCTGTTCTGGCCACCCTTAGTACACCTCCTAAGCCAAAGGAAAAACGAAAGAGGGAGATCCCTCTGTATTTCAAAGCCAGGAGAAGTGTGAGAATCAAAACAGGCAGGCCCCAACCTCCATCCAGCAGCCCAATTACTATAGAAGATACCCCTACCTCGCCAAGGGAGAGGTCCCCCTCAAAAATATCAGTCACTTATGAGCGGGGGAGCCCGAAGACAACTACTTGGAAGGAGAGAATGGACAGGTTGGCTTCAAAAGCCCGGCTACAGGATGCTGAGGCCGTTCTACAGGAAACATTAACCCGGCTTAAGGAGACAGAGAGGATGGAGGGAGAGGCACCCTCATCACCACTTAGGGAAGACGAAGTAGAGCCACCGAGGGAAGAAGAGAAAGAGCATATTCCGGAACCTAGTCCCCAGCCAAGCTTGAGCTCGTATTATAACTTTTTGGAGGCTGGGAAAATTATTCCACAAAAATTCACAGTGCCGCTTTTCTTTGCGTTGGAGGAAGAAAGAGTGAGAACCCACACGTGGATGAAAATAGCTAAATCAAAAGGAGTGGCAGAAATAGGCCCCTTGGAGGAACAACTCAAGGAGGCAAGAAAAGAATTAGCTATGGCCAAACACGTGGCAAACTGCCAGCGGGTATTCCTACAGGAAGAGAACGAGAAACTTAAACTGCAGCTACAGGAACTGAAGAAGGAAAAGGGCACATCCTCAGGGGACACTACAACAGAACATCAAGGCAGAGAAGGACTGCAAGTTGGTCTTGGGGAGCCAACCTCGCATCTACAGGAAAGGGAACTGCAAGCACAAATCAAGATACAAGCTCTCAAACAACAGTTGCAGCAAAAAGAGGCACAACTGGCTTGCATGGCCAGTTGGGCCATGTATGCTCTACAATGCAGACAGCCGGCCAAATCCTATGGCCTGTACCTACCAGACCAGTGGCTGCAATTTCAGATTAATGCATTGGCACAGAGGGGTATCTTCCAACTCCAAGACCCCCAGCAGTTCACAGCGTTATGCAATAACAGTTCATCAGAGGATAAGGCCAAACTCTCGGAGTTCTATCTCCATAATTTGGCCCTTCCTAATGTGACTACATGGGATCCCAACACAGTTGTAGGGGATATGCAGTTGATGGCATTTGCCTCATGGTTGAACCATGAAGAAAAGAGGGCAGCAGAGGTCAAGGAGGTCATGAACCGAGAATTACATGAGCCACTGTTGATTAGAGCAGAGCCAGGGGATCCCACTGCATTGATATCGGCCCACCAACACTTAGCCACCAACCCTCAAACTTTATTGAAATACATGGATCAGCATGCACAGGCCATAGCACATTTCGAGGATATGGAGCGACTATTAGGGGACAACTGTGTTCATGCTTGCACCCGCCGATGGAACACATTGTCCCACAGCCTTAAAATCAGAGAATATCATACTCCAACTCGAATGAGGGAAGCTCTAGCACGGGTGCCCCTCTACAAGAAGTCCATACAAAACCTCCAAGCCAACTGGATTGGCCTCAAGCTAAGTCCACCTCTGCTGTTAGGATTGATGGAACGCAGCACAGAAAAAGAAGAGCATAAGCAGTGGGAAGAGGTGGAAAGGAAGGCTGGGTTCCATGCCAGTGAGGAGGAGACCACTTCAGAAGCCTGGGATGTGAGGGTGGCGGTGAAAGCAATGAAAGACGAGGAGCTGGATTAGTTGCTCAGGGATGAGCAATCATTTTAGCTGGGGGGTGATGATGAGCCCCAAATTTGGTAACATTTTGGGCTCATTTGGCCTAACTACCTTTGCTCAATCCTTCATTTTTCATAACTTATGCATCATTTTTTAGTATGTTTATGTCATTTGTACGAATAAGGGCAGTCACTATTCCTAGGTGGCTAACACGTGCTCATTTCAGGTTTTTTGACACATGATTGGAACAAAACCGAGCAGATAAGGACCAGGAGACAGCCAAGATGGGGTTGAGGATTCGTAGGAGGGTTGTCCAGCATTAAATGGCCTTCCTCGGGATCTTCACCCCCAACTCCGAGCTCCAACAGCCACCACAACCGGATTTAGAAGGCAGCCAAACGGATTTTGAGGAAGCAGCAGTTCACTCCTAGTTTGGTCAGTCAAGTCCCACTGATTTAGGAGGCTAGCTTGGGGCCTCGTGATGTATAAATGATAAGGCTTTAGCCTTCGAAAAGGACTTTTGAAACATTGTTGCACATTCTGCACTACGAGCTGCTAGCTTGGTTTTGCTCTTTTGTAGCCATTATTGGCATGCTCTTTGACTTATGATTATTATTTTTTTAATGGAAAGCAGCCAGATTTGATCTCAGTTCTGAGCTTTTAAAGGAGCCATAGCTCTCGGGGTTGGGCCCAACCTGGGAGCCTAAGGCCTCCTTCTTCTGTATTGTTATCTTTTCTTTCAGCATTATGGTTTTCTTTACATGCATTTGAAACGCAGTTTGTTGAGTTAGATTTCTTGGTGTGGTTAAGTAGGTCATTGTTAGGAGATAGAGTTGCTTCAGCTGTTTAGAATAGAGTGAAGAGATTGGAGTTGATAAAAGTTCCAGAAAAGGGTTGCCTGCACACTCATTTTCACCTCTTTCTAGGGGCTGGAATTGCAGACAGTGCTACCCACCAAAAACATTGGTTTACGTACTCATGCAATCTTTGGTGCAATATTTTCGTTTGTAGAAGTTGTCCATGCGTTCAGACCTATTGGAATGTTTCTTTGCTTCAGTGCCATACATGGTTTTCCTTAGAAATAACGTTGATGTTCATTGGTTCCATTAAACAGTTAGGAATGTTTTGATTATGTGCAGGACGTGGATGATTTGATTCAGTTTACACTGTGCAGTGCTACCCCCTAACCCTCTCATCCTTCTAAGCCTTGCTCAGGCCAACTGCTCATCTCCCAATTAGACCCCTTGTCTCTCAGCTACTCTACTGCCCACGTTATCCTCCCTTTTCGGCCTTCCATTCCCTCTACCCTCCTTCAGACAAACTAGCTTAGCACACCTCCTCATCATCTCATCTCTCCGTCACTAAGTCATTACAAACCCCTCTCCTACCTCCCTATCCACCCATGCAGCCTCTTCCACTCACCCATCACCCAAAATCCGATTGTAGAACATCCTGTAGGAATTACTGAACATCCTGTAGAAATTCTGAAACATCCTGTAGAACCCCTGCAGACTTCCTGTAGAAGCTCATAAACGCGGTCTCTTGGTAGCCAAACTTTGTGAAACTCTCTGGAAGGGTGTTAGGGACCCCTTAGACCCTCTCTGAACTTTACCAACCTTTTTCAAGCCTTTCTCCTCCTTGATCCACCTCTGCACAGTAAAAAGCTAGTTAAAAGCACATGCATGATAATTCTAATAATTGAAACAAAAATACAAAAGATGTTTTCTTCAGATAGAGGTAGTCTAGACACATGCATTTTACCTTCATAGAAGTAATGGAACCTCTTTCAGTAGTTTGCATTCCCATCTCTGCATCAGTAAGACTAGCTGGTAGAATTAGGGTTTGCTAGGGTTTGCGTTTCTTGTTGGCTTTCAGTTCCTTTCTGCAAATAGATTAGCTTCCTTTGAGTTAGCTTTCGTCCATCAGTTAAAAAGCTTCTTCTACGAGCTCATAGAAGTTGGCTTGAGCCCCTAGCGGACTTGTGCCAGCTGACCAAGTGACAGCTGCGGCAAGAGCTAGTACTTGTGCATACAGCACCGTCGCTTCCAAGTTTGTTACGAACTACTGGGTTGATAAAATTAAGGAAGGAAGCTCCAGGAGTTGTAGCATTATTGCTACAATACTGGAGCCCACCACTGACCAAGTGACAGCCTGCAGTAAGAACTAGTACTTGTGCATACAACACTGTCGCTTCCAAGTTTGTTACGAACTACCAGGTTGATAAAAATAAAGTAGGAAGCCCAGGAGTTGCAGCATTATTGCTGCAATACTGGTGCTCACCACTTTTTAGCGTCGATGCCAGGGAAGCGTCAGAGTATTTTGTGATTATTGCTTCTTCTATTTTCTACTGCAACATTATGCTAAGTAGTTTATTTTAGCAAACGTAGAGTATTTGTTCATTTCATTTCCCTACTTTCCTTTCAATTCTGCAATTTCCATTTTAGCAATAGTAGATTAGTCATTTCCTTGCTTTCCTTTCTGCATCCCATTTTCTTTCTTTTTCAGTTTTGCAATTTCATTTCAGCAAGTTCATTTCAGTTAGTTGCAATTTGTTTGTTCAACCAATTTTAGTTTTGCAGGTACAAGCAGAAAAAAGAAAAAATCAACCAAAAGTTTTCTTTTCATGCCTCGTAGGAACAGAGATAATTCAGGAAAATTCTTGCCCAACACCCCCACCACATCACATAGCTACCCTTCTCTCTTCTTTGGTGGCAGTGATCAGGAAGAACATTTCGGTGAACAACCAGAGATATTTGAAGAACCTATAGGGGAAGAAGAAGAAGAAAATATCCCTCCTAAGACAATGGCTGAAAACAGAAATGCTAGGGGGAATGAAGAAAGAGTAGAGGGTACCTTTCCCATCTGAGAGACCAATGGGGACACTAAATGAAGAACATAAGCCCTTAAGCCCTACCTCACTTCCATGGATTGATTACAGAAGATCCTGACACCTTTTTGTTTGAGTTTGCTGTTACCTGTCGAACCTATGACTATGAAGAAGATGAGCAAAAGTTGAAACTATTTCCTTCTACTCTCAAGGACGAAGCATTGTGTTGGTTCATGGGGTTACCTAGCAATAGCATCATAACTTGGGCTCAGATGCAGCAGGCCTTTAATAACAAATATCGAGACCACTGTAGGTCAAAATACACCAAGGAATAAATCTTCCGAATGACCATGGGAAGTGATGAATCTTTGGAAGATTATGAAGAGAGGTTCCAGCTTAGTTATAAAAGGGCCAAGTGCACACTTGACCCTGAATCTCTAAAGTTGGTCCTGCTCAGGGGAATTCTAGAAGACCTTCTAGACACCCTCCATCTATTGGTTGGAGGAGAAATTTACCAACTACCTTATGGAGACATAAAGACTGTTTTTAGAAACCATTCTAGGGCAGCTAGAAAGAGAGGTAGGGGGAGTCAACCCATAGCTAGTACCTCCTCATCTAGTTCATCCCTCAAAGGTGAACTTGGAAACATGCTGGAAGACTTCAAGAGTGAGATGCTGTAGATTCTTGCCATGCAAATGGATACCTTACATATCAAAAGGAATCAAGAGGAAGCAACGAGGGCTTTGGCCATTTTCTGTCCTAGGTGCACCAGAAGGCATCCTGGGAACGGATGTCCATTGGACTCTATAAGGTTTGTTTAGTCTATGAAGAATATCATTCTACAGATAAGTGCCCTTCCTTGCCCGAACTTAAAGCTGTATACCAGGGAGCCGAAGGAGCCACTGAACCACTCTATTTCATGAAACAAAGGAGACCTCATGGACCTAGACCATACCATCAGGGGATGCTAGGGACATATCAGGAATACTACAACCCCAACCAAGCCACTTCCATACCTTCTTGGGGCCCTCCAGCTCATCTTTCCTGGTCCACACCTCATCCTTGGTCCTATCCATCTCAATATCATGCCCAACCAGCTGCTCATGCATTTCAATCCTATGCTCAACCACAACCTCAGTCGAATGCATCTCATCAGGGGTGGAGGCCCCAGTACAACTCTCCTCCCGCTCTTTTGCCTCCACCACCTACTCAACCACAACCATTGCCTCCTGCTCCACTAAGGCAACCCCAAATGCCTGCCTAGCCGAACCCAAACCCGAACAACAGACAGGCCCAACAAGTATATAGTGGGGAACCATCATGCTGAACTTATGCTGTGGAGATTCAGGAGATTAACCTATGATCTGGGAAGGTTCTCCTAGATAGCCAGCCTCCCCCTTAGGAGGTTGAGGAAGATAAAGAGGAAAGTGAACTGAAAGCAATTCCACCCTTTCCTGAGAGACTATCTGGGACAACACAGCCCACCCCAGAAGAAACTGAACTTCTAGGAGAATTGAAACAATTATGTGTAAAGATACCGCTTCTCCAAGCCGTAAAGGATGTGCCTATATACAATAACATGATCAAAGAGAAGTGCTTTAGGCATCCATGCATGCGCAAGAGAGATGCCCCAACCATCAATGTCATAGGTAAACTGTCCAACCTGATGTTGGGGCAGGTAATCTGTCCGAAATTCCTAGACCCTAGAAGCCCAATAGTTGATGTCCACATCAATGGCACCATGATCCCACATACCTTGATTGATCTGGGAGCTGCCATTAATGTGATGACAAAGGACACCATGCTCAAACTCAACCTCCAGGGCTCCTTGAGGAAGACCACGACAGTACTGCAGCTAGCAGACTGCTCCACCGTGACCCCTGAAGGGATTGTGGAGGATGTGATGGTCTCCATTGATTCTTGGGAGTACCCTGTTGATTTCTTAGTTCTCCAGCCGAAGGCAAAGCTCATTGGGTATCCTCTCATCCTGGGAAGACCCTGGTTGGCCACTGCCGATGCTTACATCAGTTGTCGGGCTGGGAACATGACCATCAAGAACGGGCATATGTCCAAGCAGCTAATCCTATACCCTCCTGCCCAACCCTTGCTAGAACATGATCTACCTCTCTGGTTGGAGGAGGAGGATGAGGATGAAGTCTATTCTGCACCACTATGTGCAGTAGAAACTGTCATGGGGGGGAACCGCAAAATGAGGATGATATCATTGAAAATTTAATTCAGAATCCACCCCCCAGTATTTTGCCATTAGAAGATCTAGTGAAAGAAACCCAAGACAATCCCTTAACTGATCTCTGTGTGGCTGACCTGACCTCTCTCCGTGTTAAGAATATAGAGTTCGGCCCAGAAAGAACCTTGAAAATCAACTCATCCCTATCCACTTCCCAGGAGAAGGAACTGTGCAGCTTATTGAGAAAACATTTAGATGCCTTCGCTTGGAGTTATAAGGAGATGAAGGGAGTGCACCCTTTAGTATGTACTCATCATATATACATTAAGGAAGATTGCAAACCAGTCAGGCAGCCTCAAAGGAGGATGAATCCAGCCCTTAAAGACATTGTTAAGGAAGAATTGCAAAAATTACTTTATGCAGGATTCATCTACCCCGTCTCTGATAATGAATGGGTCTCTCCTTTGGTGCTAGTGCCGAAGAAAAATAGTAAGTGGAGAATGTGTGTCAATTATCGGGAACTGAATAAGGCCACTAAAAAGGACCATTTTCCTTTGCCTTTCATAGATCAAGTGTTAGATGGTCTAGCGGGGAAAAAGTTTTTCTCCTTCCTAGATGGGTTTAGCGGGTACAATCACATTAAAATCAGCCCAGAAGACTAGGATAAGACCACTTTCACTTGTCCTTGGGGTACCTTTGCATATCGGGTCCTTCCTTTTGATTTGTGCAATGCTCCAGCCACTTTCCAGAGAGCAGTGTTGAGTATATTTTCTGAATTGGTTCATGACGTAGTGGAAATATATATGGATGATTTTACTCCTTATGGTTCTAACTTTCAAGAAGCTTTATCTAACCTAGGAAAAGTTTTGGACAAGTGTATTGAAATGAACCTGTCCCTCAGTCCGGAAAAATGTGAATTTTTTATGACTGAAGGGACCGTGCTAGGTCATGCAATATCTCAACAAGGATTGCAGGTGGACCCCAACAAAGTTGCCATCATCTAAAGGGTCCCACCTCCTCAAAAGGTGAGAAATGTTTGAAGTTTCCTAGGCTTAGCGGGATATTACAAAAGATTCATTAAAGATTTCAGTAAGTTAACCTCTCTGTTGTTTGGTCTTTTGGGAAAAGATGTCGAGTTCATATGGACTGAAAACTGTCAAGAAGCCCTAGATACCTTGAAAGGTAAACTTGTGATTGCCCCAATTTTAAGAGGCCCAAACTGGGCCCTACCTTTCCACATTCACACAGATGCCTCGAACAAAGCAATAGGAGCAGCCTTGGGACAAATTGATGAAAAGTCACCTTATGCCATATACATTATAAGTAAAAATTTGTCAAAGGCAGAGTTAAACTACATGGTAACCGAGAAGGAACTCCTAGATTTAGTGCATTCCTTAAATAAATTCAGACATTACATCACAGGCTATCAAACCTTTGTACACACTGATCATTCTGCAATTAGGTATTTAATGAATAAACCAGATGTAAGTGCTTGCATTATTAGATGGTTGCTTTTACTGCAACAGTTTGATTTAACCATTGTTGATAAGCCTGGTAAAGAAAATGTTGTTGCTAACTTTTTGTCTAGAGTAAATTTGCCTGCAGGTGAAGAAGGAATGGTGGATGATCAAATGCCAGATGAACACCTATTTGCTATCTTAGTACTCTCTCCATGGTTTGCTGATATAGAAAATTACTTGGTTTCAGCATAGTTCCCACCACACCTGTCCTCAAAAGAGAAGAGCAAGATCATGAGGAAAAGTGCCCCTTTCACCTAGATTGGGGGCAATCTCTTCAAACTTGGCCCAGATCAGATCTTGAGAAGATGTGTCAGGGAGGAGGAAGTTTTTGACATTCTCCTGACCTGTCATGACGGGCCTTGTGGAGGTCATTTTGCAGCAAAGAGGACTGCCTTCAAAATATTGCAGGCAGGCTACTATTGGCCCACTCTTCATCAATATGTGAAGAGATATACCAGCCAATGTGATCAGTGCCAAAGGATGGGGAAACCTACTCCAAAGGATGAGATACTGATGCAACCTCAAGTGACCTTTGAGCCATTTGAGAAGTGGGGCATGGACTTTGTGGGTCCTATAAACCCTCCTTCAAAACAAAGGGAATACATCATTATGTGCACCGATTATCTGACAAAATGGGTAGAGACAAAAGCAATCAAGGCAGCAACAGAGGAAAAAGTAGCTGAGTTCTCAGGAGAAAACATATTCTATAAGTTCGGGTATCCAGGGGAACTGGTTACAGATCAAGGCAGTCAGTTCACTTCCAATTTGATTGAAGACCTGCTCACACATCATAAAATCAAGCACAGGACTTCCACCCCTTACCATCCACAAGCCAATGGGCAGGTGGAAGTCACTAATAGAGCTTTCGAAGGAATTTTGACCAAGGTAGTGAGTAGCAGCAAAACATATTGGGCGGATAGACTAGTTGAGGCCACCTAGGCCTACAACACAACATGGAAGACCACCACAGGGTTCACACCCTATGAACTGGTCTATGGGAAGAAGGCTTTGCTGTCAATAGAATTTGAATACAATACACTAAGGATGGCAGCTGAGCTGGACCTAGACCTCAGCCATGCATAGAGGGAAAGACTACTCCAGCTCAACGGATTGGATGAATAAAGATTGTAGGCACTTCTCCACACAGAGGTAGTTCAGCTTCAAAGGAAAATATGGCACGACAAAAATACCAAGGAGAATCAATTCCAAGAGGGAGATTGGGCACTACTCTATGACTCAAGGTATAAAGACTTCAAAGGCTAGCTAAGGACAAGATGGCTGGGACCCTACACTGTGGAAAAATGTAATGAAAATGGTTCAGTTCTGATCATAACCATTGATGGGGAAGCCATCCCCATGCTTGTCAATGGACATAGGTTGAAAATTTACAAGAAGCCCCTCTCCAAGCGAGAGTTCATTAAAGATCTAAATAATACAGTGTTAGTAGTGGAGCAGGTCTTAGCCTCCACTCCACCCACTCACTGAAGAAGCAGAAAAAAAGAAAAAATAATAAGGACTCAAGTGAAAACCTCCATGAGGCGCTTGAATCCCATCATTGGGTTGAAAACCACTTTTGAGGCGGCCCAGTGATGATAAAAACAAAAAAAGAGAGAAAGAATAAGATCTCTGGGTGAAAACCTCCCTTGGAGGCGCCCAGGGCAGGAAATTAGGGTGAAAACCTCCTTGAGGCACCCTAGTAGTCTTTCAAAAAAAAAAAAAGAGAAAAAAAGAAGAAGAAAAAACAGAAAGAAGGAAAAGGAAATTGACTTTTAATGTGCATTGCAGGTTACAGGTGGACCACAGGGAGCAAGAGAAGATGCCAAAAAGCCTACTTCATCTCCTCCACACTCTTCTCCATCATTTCTGACCCTTCTTCCACCTCATTGTGTTTTTTCGAAGACTATGTATCCTACAGGAGGCCCTGTGTGTTCTACAGGAGGCTCTTGTAGAAATCATAGAGAGCCAGAAATGGTCTCAAAAAGCAGTTTGAGGGGCTGAGAGATTTCATGAAGAGCATGTAGGCCTTCCTACAACTATACACCCTCCTGGCCATCCATCCCACACCTACACCACCTCACCATCATCGATTTCTTTCCTTCCTGTAAAAAAAAAAAAGAAAACACAGAAACCGATTTTTAGAAAAAAACAAAAAAATAAAAGGAACAACACCTCCAAATATCACCTGCAGCTTACCAAGTACCTCTCTTTCTTCATCAACATATCCAGTATCATCCTCATAGCTCCCAACACAAAATCGAGCTAAAATTTTTAAAGGGAGAAGCAGCTACAAGAGCTCTTGTAGGAATTCCTGTAGTAGCTGATCCCATTAAAATTAAGCCACAATAGCAAAATAGGTGCAACCATAGGATTGAAGGGGACACTTGAAGCCATATCCAGCCAGAGGATACCTGCACAAAGCACACAAGCCACACATCAGGGAGCATAAAGCATACAACAAAGGAGATACAGGTATGCAACAACTGAAATATGAGCATGCAGCAACAAAGGAACCAAAATGCACCACAGCACGAACATTCGACTTGCAGGTAAGTGTCTAACCCTCTCCTCTGTTGCATCTGTGTAATTCAAAAATATGCATAAGTGAATGAGATGGTTAGGGTTGAATGAGAAAAGGTGGCTAGTTAACTAGCCACCCTCATCTAGTTGACTGCGCTCATCCGGAGATGCCACCACACGTGTGCCTAGTCAACTCACAGAAAATCCAAAGGACAGGTAGTGGAGGGTATACAAACTCTGATGCAATGATGGGAAGTGATTGCGGGGAAGAGTCATGAGGAGTCATGATGACAAGGCAGTGGGGACCAACAGTCCAAATATGGCAACGTACCTTTTTTCCAGCTCACCCCATCACCAAAAATATCTCAAAGAAGACATAAGTACTCCTCCTTGAAACTCCTTCACCACCTTTTCTTCCATTTCATCCTCGTCCACTTAGTTGCAGCAAGCTCTATACCACCTCCATAGCCTCAAAACCATCGTTCTCTATCATTTTCAGCTATTCTTCTGCTATCGGTGTTCTACAGGAGCACCTACAACCAGTTCTATAGGAGAGGCAGTAAGCAATTTTTAAGGAGAAAACACAGGATTTTTGCTCGATTTATGGCTTGAGGAGGTAGGTTCTGTGCATACCCACCTTGATTATTAATATGTGCAAGGAATGATACAATTTTAAGGAGGAATTGAGCTTGTAGGAGAAGAGGAATTCCATAAAAAAATTCTGCCTGTTTTCTTAAAAAAACATAGTTTTTCTCTGTTTTCCTATTCCTTCAAAATTCTTGTCTCCATCTCTATTTTGGGTGTTCAAAGGGGGTATAAGAAAAATGACAGGGGGATTCATGAGGAAGGAGCCCACAAATTCAGCTAGGATCCATGAGCATCCCGAAGTAGTAGCCATTTTTACCAGAGCAAATTGGATGCCATTCTTTGAAAAATTCTGAGGGTTTGATGAAGAAGTGGCTCAGGAGTTTGCCCTTTCTTTAGTCCCTCACTCAAGGACCCATGCCACTGTTACTTTGAGGGGTCTCTCCATGGAAATCACCCCAAAATTTATCAGTAGGGTTACCAGCCTTCCCCTTGGATTACCTTGGAGCAAAGATGAAAAGCCAATTGGGCAATCTGCCAAGAAAAACTTCTTCCAACCAAATGAACATCCTGTAGAAGACAAAAATGGCATTAGAAGAACAAGCATACCTTACCCTTGGGATGAGGTTAGTTACCAAATTATCAAGTATATTTCCTGTGAAGGAAGGTATAGCATAGTTTATGGCTACCATTTCAGACTCCTCCATGAGTTGAGATATGGCATGGACACTCCAACACCCTAGAAACTCAGCATTCCCTATTTTCTCTTGCAGTCCCTTATAGACTCCAGCATTAAGTTGAAGGCAGGAGGTCTAGATCAGTTGGCTCACCATGGGTTGATTAAACTATTAGTGGAAGAAGGCCTCCATACCTTCACAATCCCCATAGCATGGGAAATCTTCAGAAACATGACAAAAGAAGATGATATAAAGGCCCTCACATATGATCACAGTCCTTCTGATAGTGAGGGGGAAGAGAAACAAGGGGAAGAAGGGGAGGAAACTGAGGAACAAATAGAGGAGGAAGACACCAAAACAGAGAAGGAGGAAACTAAACCAGAGGAGGAAGAAACCAAAACAGAGCAAGAGGAAACAAAACCAGCAGAGACAAAGAAGACAAAAGGAGAGGAAAAAGGGGCAGAAAAGACAGAAGTGTCTCCTAAGACCCTAGAAAGAGAGGCAGTAGCTACCCTCACTACCCTCAGCACCCCAATGAAACCAAAACAAAAGAGGAAGAGGCGAACATCAATGTATTTCAGGGCTTGGAAAAGCACAAGGATAAAAACAGGAAAACCACAGCCATCTTCAACAGTGCCTATTGTAATTGAAGATTCACCCACTATCAAAGGGGAAGAATCTCCCTCTAAAACCCCTATCACATATGAAAGAGGAAGTCCCAAATCTTCCACCTGGAAGGAAAGAGTGCAACTACAGGACTCAAAAACAGCTCTACAGGAGGCACAAACTGTTCTACAGAAGACCCTAACTAAGCTACAGGAGACCGAAAAACTTGAGAATAGGGTAGAAGAACAACCAAAGGGGAAGGAGGAAATAACAAAGACTCAAGAATCTGACCCCCAACCTAGTTTGGGCTCCTACTACAATCTTCTTAAGGGGGGAAAATCATTCCACAGAAATTTGCAGTCCCACTTTTCTTTTAGTCAGAGAAAGAAAGGATAAGGAGCCATAGATGGATGCAAGTTGTCAAATCCAAGAGGGTAGAGGATATTGGCCACATGGAGAACAAGCTTAGAGAAATGGGCAGGGAGTTAAGTGTTGTAAGACATAGAGAGGCAATCACAAGAACTCACTTGGAAACAGAAAATGAGTTGCTAAGAAGACAATTGCAAGAAAAGGAGACACAATTGGAATGCATGGCCAGTTGGTCTATGGAGGCACTACAGTGCAGAACACCAGCAAAATCATATGGAGTATACCTCAAAGACCAATGGCTGCAATTTCAGATCAAGACTTTGGCACAGCGAGGCACAATGCCTTTCCAAGATTATAGACAGTTTATGAACCTATGTGACCAAAGTTCAGCAGAAGACAAGGCAAAGATAGTAGAGTTCTATTTGCAGAACAAAGCCCTCATCGATATGAACATATGGGACCCCAATGCTAGGCTAGGGGACTTACAGCTAATGGCTATGGCCTCATGGATGAATCATGAGGAGAAAAGGGCAACAAAACTAAAAAATTTGATGGCAAAAGAGCAAAATGAACACTTAATGATCAGAGCTGAGCCATCAGATCCCATGGCTCTCATCAGCACACACCAGCTGCTTGCAAATGGTCCTCAAAGTGCCCCTAAGTATATAAATGATCAGGCTCAGGCCATTGCACATTTTGAGGATATGGAAAGATTACTTGGGGAAGACTGTATTCATGCTTGTATGAGGAGGTGGAACACTCTACCACACAGTCTGCAAATCAAGGAGTGTCACTCCCCAACAAGGATGAAAGAAGCATTAAGGAGAGTGCCACTATACAAGCGCTCTATGCAGAATTTGAAGGTCAATTGGATTGGCCTCAAATTGAGTCCCCCACTACTGCTGGGTCTACTGGAAGGTAGAAAAGAGGGAGAAGAACAAAAACAGTGGGAAGAGGTGGACAGAAAGACAGGATTCCATGACAAAGAAGAGGACCTCACATCAGAAGCATGGGATGTCAGGGAGGCCATCAGGGCCATCAAAGATAAGGAGATGGATTGAGTTGCTCAGAGGATGAGCAACACCTTCAATAGGGGGGTGATGATGAGCCCCATAAATGGGTAATTATATGGGCTCATTTTACCTCCTAACTTAGCTTAATCCACCATTCTCATTAGTTTATTGCATGTTTTACGATTATATTTATGCTAATAGAGTGATTTGGGTTGGTCATTATGCCATGGAGTCTAATGTGTGTTTAATGCAGATTTTTGGTCAATTTTGGAGACAAAGTCAAAGATTTAATGGACATTTGGCAACAAATATTCAAAGAAGACAAGGGAGAGGATTTATAGGAGGGTATCCCCCTCATTTATGACTTCCCACTTCAAATTATCCATCATGTAGCTCGGAGCACAAGCAGCCACATCAATGCACCAAAGAGGCAGCCGAGCAAGTGGAGGATAACTTTTGTTTATCTCAAGTTTTGGGAGAAGCCTCCCTGATTTTAGGGAAGCTGTTGGGAGCTTTAGTTGTATAAGTAGAGAGGCCTAGGACCTCATTAGGTTGTTGGAAGTTAGTCAAATTTTCAAATTTTTGTTGCAGCATTTCTCTGCTCAACTTCGAGCTTACTTTTGTTGACAATTTCATGTAATCCTATTATTATTTTGATAATGAAGATGAGATCTTGTTCGAGCTAGCACTGAGTTACCTCATAGGGCTGAAGCTCTTGGGTTAGGGCCCAATCCAAGCAACCAAGCTCCTCTTGTTTGTATTTATATGCTTTGTTTCAGTTTATGAATTAGTTGTTGTTATATAGATTTCTTTCTTAGTTAAGAATAGGTTGCTTTTGGTGATTTAAAAGGTTGTTTCCATTTCAGTTTGTTGTAGCAGGTTGAACAGTGATAGGAAAAAGATACAAAAAGGCCATCAACAGAGCCTTGGCCTCCTTTCCTCCCTTTGGGACCATGAACTGAGGCCAAGACCCTCTTGTTGCCACAAAAAACACAGGTTTGCTTTTTCCATAGGATTTCTGGTGTTGCAGTTTGTCAGAAGGTTAATGCTTTGCTATAAATCTATTTCACCATGCTCATTTATGCCTTTGCAATAAATTTCCTTCCATGCTTTCTTTCCATGTAGCATTTTTCAACATTTACTTTCCTAGATCAGAATTTAGACTAGCTTGATGCAAAGTTATGTTTTTTGATGTAGCTAGTTTCCTTGCTTGCTTAATCTCATGATGTGAGTTTTAGTTCTCTTGTAACAATCCTCTTCTCACAATAAGTCAGTCAATCAGCTGCCACCATTTCTCTTTGATCTATGTTCCACAGGTCACCCAAAGTCCCTCACAAATCTACCTTAGTTTTCTGCACTTTTCTCATGAACTTTCCTTTCTTTCCTTGAACAAGTCCAACCATGTTTCTCTTTCCTGATTGTTCTTGATGAACCCTAGACACCTTAACAGATCACCCTAGCCTTCAGATACTCTTTCCACCCACTTTCCCACCTTCAAAACCCCCAAAAATTCTCTCGGCATCCTCCTGTAGACCTTCTGTAGATCCCCTGTAGCCTCCTGTAGATTTTCCTGTAGGTGTCTTTTTGAAGTCCGATTGCAAGAAAAGCCTCCAGAAGGCCACTTGGGACCTCCTAGGACCCATCCACACCTTCCTACACCTCTTCAAACTCCAAAGTCACCCTCCATTGCCACCTAATCACTGCCACATTCACAAACAACTAAATCACATGCATGACAATTTCACCTAAAAATACATAAAAATCCAAAAAGATGTTTTTTTCTCATTTCCTTCTAGAAATAGCTTGAGTAGATGTTTTTTACTTCCTAAGTAGGTAATGGCATTCATTTTATGGTTTTTTATCTCTCTTTCTGCAAAAGTAGGATTAGTTGGTTAATTAGGGTTTGCTAGGTTTACCTTACATTTTAGTCTTCTTCTCCTTTCTGCAAGTAGAGTAGCCTCTGTAGAGTAAGCTTTCCTTTCTTTCATCACATATAGAGCTTCTTCTGGAATCCATAGAAATTGGCTTGAGCTCCTACTGATCTTGCACCAGCTGACCAAGTGACAGCCAACGGTGAGAACTAGTACTTGTGCATACAACACCATTGCTTCCAAGTTTGTTACGGACTACCGGGTTGATAAAAGTAAAGTGGGAAGCCCAGGAGTTGCATCATTATTGTTGCAATACTAGTGCTCACCACTTTGTGGATGGAATGTTGTGCTCTATTTCAACTTGGTGTCCATGAGTCCCCATAATCTTAACCAAAATTTCCTGACAAATCAAGAATCTCGATCATAAATAATAGATTTAGGCAACCCAAAATGTACCCATACATTTTGAAAGAAGATTTATGCAGTCTGTTCGGCTTTAACCTGCTTCTTACAAGGCATCAAGATACACATCTTGCTAAAATGATCCACCACAACATAATGATAATCATGATATTTCTTAGACATAGGCAACCCTCCTACAAAGTCCATAGAAACACTTTCCCAAGGATGAGAAGGAATTGGAAGTGGGGTATACAATATTAACTTTATATTTCTAGGCTTACTTGTACCACATAAAGGACATACTCTTACATATCATGACACACTTTCATTCATACAAGGCCAATAACAATACATTTGTAATTGTGGCATCGTCTTGCCTACACAAATGGTCAGCAATAAGAGAAGTATGCACTTTCCTTATGATGTTGACTCTTTCACCCCACGGAATACATAGCTTGCCAAGATAATACAAAAGTTTATTATGAACATGGTAATATAATTCCTCTACTTGGTTGCCTTAACACAAAGTTGCATCTACATCTTTAAAATCGTCACTAAAGCATATTGTTCAACATATATCTCATGCATGACATAATTATGCTTAAGAATATCTGAAGCACTAACAATTGGTCTAAAAAGCATGTCAACAACTTTGTTATAGATACCTTTCTTATACCTTATCACAAAGATAGATACCTTATCTTTGTGATTGAAATGGTTGATGATCTGTGCGAATGATAGTTTCCTTTCCCATCAAATAATGTTTCCACTTTTTCACACTTTGCACCAATGCATACAATTCTTTGTCATATGTAGGATAGTTAACTATTGCACCATTAAAAGTTTCAAAATGGTAACAAATGGGCTTACCATGTTGCATCAAGACCGCTCCCATGGCATAGTCACTTGCATCGGTTTGTATCTCAAATGGTTGTCTTAAATCAGGAAGTGCAAGAACTGGAGTTGTATTGATTCTCTCTTTCAATGCATCGAAGGCTTTCTGCTGCTTGCCTCCCCACTGAAAAACCTATTTCACACTTGTCAAGGCATGTAATGGAGTTGCAATTGATGAGAAGTTAGAAATGAACTTTCTCCAATATTGAGCTTCTCCCAAAAAGCTTCTAACCTTTGTTACATTATTGGGTTTAGGCCAATATACAATGACTTTGACCTTTGAGGGATCTATCTTCAATTCACCCCCTCCAACAATATGTCCAAAATACACAAACAAGGTCTTTCCAAATTCACATTTAGACATCTTTAAAAACAACTTTTCTTTCTTCAAGACATATAAGACTTTCCTAACATGCCTGATATGTTCTTCATGGGTTTTGCTGAAAATCAATATGTCATCTAAGTAGACAATCACAAAGTCATCAACGAAGGGCCTCAAGACATCATTCATAACTCTCATGAATGTTATAGGAGCATTAAAAAGCCCAAAAGGCATAACTAACCATTCAAACAAACCTTGCTTTGTTTTGAAAGTCGTCTTTCATATGTCTCCTTCAACAATCATAATTTGATGATAGCCACTTCTCAAGTCCAACTTAGTGAAATGCACAACATCTTTCAACTGATCAAGTAAATCATCAATTCGAGGAAGAGGGTAATGATTCTTTACCATAATCTTGTTGAAGGCTCTGAAATCCACACACATGTACCATGTACCATCTCTCTTTGGTACTAAGACATTTAGAGACCCGCATGGTGATGTGCTTGGTTTGATGACCCCGTTATCAAGCAAATCTTGGATTTGTCTCTTGATTTATGCATTCTCCATGACTGGCATCTTGTACATGCCAATGTTTGGAAGAGGACAATCTTGCTGCAATTAGATCTCATGTTGGATTCCTTTTTTAGGGGGCAATCGTTTGGGTTCTTGAAACATCTCATCATAGGTGTTATAACCTCAATCAAATCAGATTTTAATCTTGCATCACATCCTTGGAAGACTTCATTTTCAACATTCTATTTGGGTTTGATCATCAAGAGTACAAAATTCTTACTAGCATTAACAAGCCTCTTCATTTGTCCAACATTCACAAGTGATAAATTCAACTTCTTGCTATGTGCTCTAACAAAGTATTCAATCCCATATTTAAACAAATGATATTTGTTCTCATGACGATGAAATATGGCTCTCCTATCATATAGATATGGGATTCCCAAAACAATACCACAAATGTCAAGTGGAATTACATCAAGCTCTACCTCATCTATAAAGTTTGCAGTGATGGCAAATCTTAGTTTACATATTTTTGTCACATGCAATTTTGCATTGTCACATATCCAACCTAAAGGATATGGTTTTGGATGAGGAATGGTTTCCAAGTTTAATTTCTTAACAATGTCTTCTAAAATAAGGTTTGCTTGTGATCCACTACAAAACAATGTATCTATCTTGGTATGTTTCTAAATGACTATAATGTGAAAAAAAACTCTATTCTTTCTTTTTCATGTTGAGTTTCATTGAGGCTACTTGAAGAACTAGTACTTGAAATAGAGTCCTTAACTTTAAATCCCATGGTTGTGATCTTTGTTTCATCCACAGAATCGGATCCTAAATCATGTTGTGTAGTTGCAATAGTCTTTTGTTTCCCTTTGTTATTAATTTTTTTGGGTCTCATTTTAGGATGAAGTTTCCAATAGTGGTCTTCACCATGGCCTTCTTTTGAACAATGTTTACACGTGAGTTTTTACCTCTTTCTTGACCGAATAATTCTTCTTCCCTTTTCCTTTGAATTTCCCCTTTCCTTTGTCTCCACTCTGGAATGGATTCGCTTCCCTCTTAAGGAACATTCTTCGTTATTGCTTCTAAATGAGTTTTCTGTACACAAACTTCATCTAATTTTGTAGGATTAAACATGAGAATTGTGTGTCTCAAATAACTATGTAAACCTCCAATGTATTTGAGTAGAGTGTCTTGAGAGGATAAATCTATACCCAAAATCAAAGCTCTTTTCCTAAATTCTTGAGTATAGCTTTGCACATTTTGACCCTTAGCTTGCCTAAAGTTTTTCCAATCCATTATAGCTTTTTGCATGTATGCTAATGGATAAAATTGTCTTCTTATTGCAACAACAAAATCATTCCAAGAGGATAAAACCTTACCACTTTTCTTCATGTCCTCTTGAGTTTTGGCCTCCCACCAAATGAGTGCTGCACTTTCCAACCTAAGAGAAGCAAGCTGAATTTTGGTCTCATCATCCTTGATTCTTTGTATCTTGCAATACACTTCAATATGACGAACCCAATTATCTAATTTCTCAGCATTTACCTCTCCATTGTACATAGGCAATTCAAACTTTATGTCAAGCTTTAACAAAGGAGTTTTACCATGTCCCTTTGGAGAATTCAGAGGTGTTTGTGAAATGGTAGAAGAAGTAGAAGAAGACAAGGATGAGGATGGAGGTGAAGGTGGTGGATTTTCACCATTCTCTCCATTCCATTTTGGAGGTTTGTCTCCTTTTCCTCCATCTCCGTTTGGAGGTTTTGAGCTCTCTTCTTTCAACCTTGAGTTCCTCTCCTCATAAAGAACTTTTACCATTTCAGACATTTCAAAGAAAGCTTTTCTAAAAGTTCTTTCATCTTCAAACATCCCTTCAGGACCTTCTTCATGTGCCATGGCTGGTGAAGCTTGAGGTATGCATGTTCTCCTTGAAACAATTTGAGATCTTGGCTCCACAAGGTCTCCTTATCCTCTTTTAAGCTTCCAACTTGTAAGCATCAGAAAACAATTGCAAACATAATCAAACCTTCAAAATAACCTTGAGCTCTAATACCAAACTTATCTGTAATGCAAACTTGAAGGTGATGGAAAAATTGCAAGCTAAATTTTATGTATTTTAGGCAATGGATCACTTTGTAAAACACATAAAATAATGGTTTTAAACTTAGTTAACAACATAAAACAAAGACAAATAGACCATATCAGAAACACATAACAACAAAAATGATAAAGGATTCACCCCTCTCCTGGGCTACATCTCCTGGTTTAGCTTCCAATGTTGGGCCTCTTTCATTAAGTGCTCAAATTTGTGTTTACATGGATTTACATTGCTCATAGGGTAAATGTTATGTATCCAATGGCTTCAAAACAGTAAAAAAAACCCCAACTGGGCTCTTGTTGGGCTCAATTTGGTCAAAAACTGAAGAAGTTATTCTATATAGAAGTTGTCCCTACTAACTAATCTACAAACTAGACTATATTGCTAATAGTTCTATGAATTCCGTATTTCTAGGGCATGCCAAGCGCCAATTTCCCCTGGCGCCGACACGATTTCTGTGGGTTCAGGTGCATTTTGCTGCACTGTTTAAATGACCAATAAGGCCTATAACAGAAAATATTTGCCACATGTGGCCATGCACCCGGGGGCTGGGGCTAACCGCCCGCCCTCGTTGGCATAGCCCTCTGGCTCTCGACTTTCGGTTCCATGCCTGCTATAAAACCAAGGGGTTATCCCCATTCTTTCGCTCCTATCACTATCGGGCTCTCCATTGTGGTCCGTCATGGTCCCATGGCACCATGGTGACCATGGGTTGGGCTATCATGCCACCGAATGAACTTAACCACGCTCCGATTAAGGTTGTGTTTATATACCACCGGGGCTTTGGGTCGAGGTTTAATCCCGAGCCCTCAACTCCCCTGCCTGCGGTCTCGTGGGCGTGGGGTGATTAGGGGCCAGGGCTTAGCCCTGACCTCGCCCCCCAATACATATCCAGTTACAATTCAAATAAAAATGTTCCACTCTACATATCAAGTAACACCTGCAACGTGATTGGAAAAGCCCTGCCATGGTAGTTTAGAGGTCTCAAGTTCGAATCCGGTTGGGCCTCCGGTCGACCCTTGCCAAATTTTGTTGAAACCCGAGGTGCCATGTGTTAGGCCATGACTGGGCCACGTGGCATCCCACCATTGGCCCAAATAAAAACTCAACCACCAATCAAATGCGCCCAAAACAAACCAATCATATGAGGCCACTTGGTAGCCTGCCATTGGCCCAAAGTGTACAGTCAACCTGCCCAATCACCTTGCCCAATCGTCAGTCTTGCATCCAACCTGCAATTTTTTTTTATATGTGGGGAAACTATCAAAATGCAATATCAGGAGCATACGATATCCGTTTTGAGCGGTTCAAATTGAATTGGATTCAGGTCGTCAAGATCTATGCTTTGGTACTGGTTTTAAGCACTTTTTAACACTTTACTAATACCTTGGATCAATTGGAAAGAAAATTGTAATTGGTTTAGAAGACAAAAATATTAAATCTATGGAGACCTATATCTAAAGATTCTAGCTTCAATAAATTGCAACGAGTTCTTCTTTTTCTAGTGTGATTTATGCGTTTCAAATAATATTTTTTCCTTGCATATATTTCTTATTTTCAAATTAAATTAGCATGATCAGAACTTCATATAAACCAACTTTGGAAAAGGAATATGTGTGATGAATGTACACTCAAATATTAGTGGGAAATTCATGTATTTTCAAACATTCATATGAGGTCTTCCTAGTCATAGATATTTAATTGAGATCATGAAGTTGTAATGTCCTTGGCACTGATTCCTTTACAACTCGAAATTGTCTCAAGGCTTACAATATTAAGTACAAGAGACATTGAAGAAGTCATAGGAAAAGTATAGGGCGTAGCATGATCAACATAGAATTGAGAAAACATTCAAGAATGGAGACAAATTTTGGTTGCATTTGAACAAAGAAAGGTTACATGATCTTACCAAGAATATCAAGGTTTTTCAATATGCTCCTTTTGAAGTATAGTAGAAGGTGGGTTATAGTGCCTACACATTTCGTGTACTTAGGTTTATGGAAATTTACTCAGTAGTGAATGTTGAAAATTTGAAACTCTTGAACCTTCCATGTTGGAAAAAAAATGATGAGAAAGTCCTATAAACCATTAGAGGAGTTAGAACTATAATTTGAGGCAAAATTAGAAGAAGATACGACCTTGTAGGAGAACTTGATAACTAATAGATAGGGGAAACATGAACTTTGGTATGTTGGGTTGTAAGGGAAACTTCCAAGCAAGGGAAAAGGGTACTCTAAGTATAATGTAGAGGAAAAATCTCTTCACCTCATTTAGTTAAATATTTTGGGGACCAAAATCCTATCTAAATGGGGAGGTATGATCCAACATGGATATTATATAAATTTTCATTTATCTTGGTACATTCTAGGTGGAAAAATTGGAGGAATTGGTTTGTAGGGCCCATTTTAGGGACATGTCCTAGTTTAATGATTTGGGGTTTGAAAAATTCTATAATTAGCTTGAGGCATCAAACATCACCTTTTGGGTCAAAACTTTGTGAGTATGGTTCCAACCCATTCACATTCTTCTACACATCAAAATCTTTCCAATGGTTTAAAAATCACCCTAATCAAAGTTCATATGTGGTTGTTATACCTCTCATAAGTTGACCCACCCCATTGACTATTGTGATATTGAGTGGATGCCATGTAAATGCCCCTTCTTTAAAAAGTAAATTACATGATACCACTCTATTCTTTTGGTGCTCTCTTGCTTCGACTTACAATATAGTCTCTAACAACTCCCAAATGACTACCCAACCTCTCCTAATCTTTGCCATCTTTTTTATTCCTCTCAATTCATTGTTCAACTCCTTCAACAAAAGCTTCACCGCCTTCTTAGTCTCTTTGTCCTCTTATCAAAGTCCTCCATTTCAATCTTTTGGTGTCCTTCAATGCATGGTCATGCCATTTCTTATTGTGCTTGTCCTGTCACAGAATTTATGCATATTCTTTGTAACAATTCATACATGCATGTTCGTGTGCTCATCTATTTAGCCTCTATTACATTCCACTAACATCACCATTTGTTAGGTGCTTCTCCATTTTTTATTGTGTATTTCCTTCTTATATACCTAGATTGTGTGATTTGTCTTTATTTTATAATACTCAAATTTCTTCAATTACACTTACATCTATCACACCATAACACTTATATGTATCAACATATAATGGTAAATAAATATTTAATCTGAAAACAAAGATAAATAAATCTTCAAATACAAAACCAACAAACCAACGAGTTTTAATGTTAACAATTAGAAAATATTTTTGAATTAAATCAAAATTTCATTATTAAATCATCCATTTACTAGTCCATAATTTCACAAAAAGGTATAAACCACCAAAGCTTTTATTTATTTTTTAAATATTATGCTTATTTTATATATTTATTTCCCACGGAAAAAATCAAATACTTGCTATTTCATAGAAATCCAAGTATACAAATTGCTATTCAATTACAATCTTCCATACATGTCTCTCCAGAGCTATGACATTCTACTAATCCATAACAATAAACAGGAAAACATAAAAAGCATGCAAGATTAAATGATTATGACAACAAAGGTTCGGAAAATATTGCCAGCATACACCATAATGACATTACTGACTTTTTTTTTTTGTAATCACTGACTTTTTTTTGTAATCACTAAATAGGCTGGAGTAAAGCTAAGGTCCACCTAAACATTTAAAATATTGTGCTTAATACTTATTACTATGTTGTGACTTCATTATTTTGAAAGTTTGTTAACAACCAAAAGATATGAAATAAAACTTTGACTTTATCCTACAAAATTATATTAATTATAATATTTGTATGAGAATAAGATTGTGGTTATAATGTGCTTATTGATTGTTAAAAATAAAATAAGTAAAAAAAACAAAAGTATTTTGATTTTATTTTATAAAATTATATCACTTATATTTTTATGATGGTGGTGATGATAATAGTAATTTAATTTTAAAGTTGTGGTCAAGTTAAATACTAAATTGATAGCCCCACGGGGTAGGCGAGTTGGTAATCACAATGCGGTGAAGTTTGTTAGAAAGGCGGGCTCCGTACTGAAGGTCACGAGTTCAATTCCCCTAGACTAACCCGGAACTGTGGAGAGGGGCGGGCGCAATTCCCAGGGGTTATAGTGGTAGCGGTCAGAATCGACCCCGTGTAACGCGAGTTGCGAGGCTGCTCTAGTTGTCGATTCCTCTGTAAGAAAAAAAATAAATACTAAATTGATGTATGTGATACTTTTGTTTGGGAGGTAATGAACTCACCATCTGACTTTTAAAATCTATATAGGTGTACATATTCAACATTTTCAAGATTTAAACCTATAATTTTTATGAAGAAACACATGTTTTTGACAACTAGTCTAAATCTATCTTAACTCTAGATCAAATCTCTCAAGATGCAAACCTCTTTTTTTGAGTGCAAAACTTGAGGAAATGTTTGCACCTCAAGAGATTTGATCCCTCTAGGCCCTTGATCAATCCAATTTTAAGATGAATCTAAGCTCTCTCTCTCTCTCTCTCTCTCTCTCTCTCTCTCTCTCTCTATATATATATATATATATATATATATTATTCCTATTAAAGTGTAATAATATAAATATCATTCGAATTTTATGTTTTAAATAGGTTACATGAGAGAAGAATACCATGAGAAAAATCGTACGTTGTCAAAAACTATAGTTGGAAAACTGTTGATAATTTGACCGAGTCAAAATGTTTACATAACATTACAACGTCTCTTCCACATTAAGCTAGAAAGTACACTTAAAATATAAAATTATTTTTATAGTTTGTTTGACTAAATAAATAAATCTATTAAAAATTAAAAGAGATCAAAGAAAACTTGGATATATATATATATATATATATATATATATATACCCACTATGGAATTTATATTATAAAAAATTTGGTTTGCAGGCCAAAACTCCTTACATTGATTTCTTTAACTACATGTTCTTCTATCTAAGATTTCCAATGAAATCTTCTTATTTTCCTTCATTTGGAACTCACTATTCTATATAAGCTATTATATGCATACACTCGCGAAAAAAACTCCTAAAATTTCTCTCAATTGGCAAAACATAAATGTACCTTGATTTTGGTTTTATTTTTCTTTGACTTCTGGTTTTCCTTGGTGAGACATTTTTCCCTTTTTTGTTATGATTTCAATCAATCAATCATCAATCTATGTTTTGTTATGATTTCAATTAATCTACACCTTGTTATGAGTTATTTTTATTATGTTATTATGTTTATTATAACAAATTTTAAAACATCTTATTTTTTTTTTCCACTGGAAAAATCCGTAATTTTCATTATTAAGGAAAATTACATATTGTAGATGCTTTTACGCATATGCTGATGTTCACTTTGTACATTGTACCCTTTGCAAAAAGATTCTGTATGAGTTTTCAATTCAGATTTGCCACGCAGGGCATTCTGTTTGAGCTGTTACAGTATGCCTTTTCGGAAACACATCTTACTGTTTCGACAAAAATATGTTAAGCTTATCAGATTTCATCTGTCATATACATGCAAAAAACTTCAGTTTGTTTGATGACCCAGTGTAGTTTGGTATCTCGGGTCTATGTATGGACGGTGATAATATTTGTGTTCCTGCTGGCCTTGAATTTCTGTGATCTCCCAAATACCTTTGTCCATCAACGCGGCCTCCTTGGATAATTTGTCAACGCCTTTGTTATGTTCCCTGTAGATATGAGAACATGTAATATTGTTAAAAGCTGCTTTGAGTTCGAGTACCTCATTCAAGATAATGCTGAGTGTGTGGATGTGACATGCATATATTCCATTGAACCAATTTATGATAATTTGAGAGTCCCCAAAAATATTGATGCTAGTGCAGTGATGTCCCAATGCAAAATGGAGTGAATGTCTCAAAGTGATAAGCTCAGAAAAGTTGTTGGTTCCAGTGCCCAGACCCGCCTTTATTTTATAATAATGATGCTCAGATTTATGTATGATAAACCCACCCCCATAGCTCTGTCTGTTTGCAGCACCATCAAAATAGGCCCATGGGGTGCTATGATCAATGCATGGGGGAGGATTTGGGAGGCGGGTTTTTGGAGGGGGTGGGTCAGGTAGTTCTCTGAATGCAGCTATAATACCAGCCTCCACCAGGGGCCAGTGAACCTGCTTGTCTTCAAATATTATGCGGTTTCTTGATTTCCATAAGTGCCAGTTTACAATAATTGGCAGGTTGGTGATCTTCGATCCTTTGTGTCTCTTTTCCCACTCTATCCAAGCTTCTGTGAGGTCTGTTCCATCCCAATTTCCAGTGTAATTTATGAAGCTTTTAAGATTTGACCAGAGATTCTGAATTGTTCTGCATCTCAAAAATAAATGCTCCGTGGATTCTGAGGCTTCTTTGCATAATACACACCAAGTTGGTCCATACTGTGCCCTGTGCATAAGATGTTCCCCCGTGGGAATCTTGTTCCTCAAGATACACCAGGTGAATAGTTTTGAGCGTGGCGCTGCAGAGTGTTTCCATATGTTATGCCACCAGCTAGCTAAGACATCAGGTTTCTTATGACTAATGAGCTGCTTGTAGCCTGCCTTAGGAGAGTAATTTCCGTCCTCGGCTTGATTCCATATGAGCTCGTCTGGCCCCTCTATGATTCTGATATGTGATTCGATCAGAGCCTCTCTGTATCCCTGCCGTTCAGGGTGCCATCTTCGGGGCAGATTTAGGTGATGCGCTGTTTTCCATGCCTGGTGGAATATGTCAGAGTTTTCTTGATCAGCAATTTGCACAATTACTTTGATGTCCTGTGTGAGGAGGTATTCCACCAGTTCTTGTGAGAGGATATGCTGCCCGCCACTGTTAGTCCAAGGGTCAAGACCGATCCGAGCTCGAGTACCATCCCTGATTCTCCATACCAGATTGTCTCTAATTAAGGGAAGAGAGTGTATTAGAGCTTTCCATATGGAAGATATGCCAGATTTGTTCCAATTTGGAAGTCTGATCCAATCCAGGGTGCTGAGAGGCCAGATGTATTTGTGATAAGTGAGACGGGTCCATAAGCTCTGAGATGTTAACAGTGCCCAGCTCATTTTCGCAGCCAGAGCTTGTGCGAAGATAGGGAGCTCCTTTAACCCCCAGCCTCCCCAATTCTTCGGGATTGCTATCTTTTGCCATCCGATCCAGGCGAAGATACGCTTGTCTTGACTACCTACCCATAGATATCTGTTGCATAGGTGCTGTAGACGAGCCAATATGTGCCGAGGAATCTAGGCGAGCGCCATCCAGAATACCGGGGTTGCTTCCAGCACTGATTTGATCAGGACTAACCGCCCAGCCCTAGAGAGGTATCTGTGACTCCAACAGAATAGCCTTTTTTCCACTTTAGCTACAAGCCAAGCCCAATCTGCGATCTTTTGGCTTGTGGGTTTTAACCAAAAACCCAAGTATTTTAGCCCCCTGTCCAATAATTGTGGGGTGTATGGGAAAGCCTGCCGGGCAGTTTGAGACTCATTTACAGAGGTCCTGGCCAGAGTTATGGTAGATTTCATCCGGTTGACCTCCATGCCTGTGGCTTGTGAGAAAAGATTTAATATGCGGAAGAAATTTGTGGAGTCCTGTATGCTGCCATCCAAGAGAATTAATACATCGTCTACAAACAGTAGGTGAGTGAGGTAACATTCTTCTGTTATCTTAAGACCTCTCAGAGCCCCTTCCCTTTTTGCAGTGATGATTAGACGGCTCAAACCTTCCATGACCAATAGGAATAGGAGAGGCGAGAGTGGACAACCCTGTCGGAGTCCTCTTTCTGAGTGGAAGAAATGGGAGGCAGAACCATTGATCAGGATGCTGAAGGAGGGTGTAGTAATACAGGCCATGATCCAATTTATGAGGGGATGTGGGAAGCCCAAATGGATAAGGATCATTTTGATATAAAGCCAGCTGACACGGTCAAATGCTTTTGCGAGATCGATCTTCAGGAGTATACATTTGAGGTGTTTAGTCCAGATGGAATGAAGCGCTTCCTGGGTGGATCCAATGGCCTCATGAATCTGCCTATCCTCTAGGAAAGCAAATTGCTGGGGGGCGATGTGCTTTGATAGAATGGGCTTGATCCTATTAGCAATTATTTTTGAGATGATCTTGTATAGTACATTGCACAGTGAGATGGGGCGGAAATCATCAAAGGAGGTAGGGGAGTCGGATTTTGGGATGAGGGCAATGAAGGTGGAGTTTATGGCGTTATAGAGGCACCCCGATGTTCTGCTTTCCTCAATCACCCCAAGCAGGTCTCCTCCCATGAGATCAAAAAAGGCAATATAGAATTCTATAGTCCAGCCATCCGGCCCAGGACTCTTTTATTTCTTGAACCATTTAAGAGTGCTTTCCAGTTCTTCCATAGAGACAGGGGCTGTGAGATCTGCAGAGTCCTCATCATTTACAAATCTAGGGAAATGAGTGGCCACATTGATGATTTCTGCCAAATTTGTGCCAGCAGGGCTCTTGTATAAACCTCTGAAGTGCTCCGTTCCAAGCTGGGAGAGCTTGTTGAAGGAGTCCGCAAAACCTCCTTCAGGTAGGGGTAGATTCCAGATAGTGTTTGCCACTTTCCTTCCCTTGGCATAATTGTGGAAGAATCTTGAGTTTTCATCCCCTGCTTTCAGCCATGTTGCCCTACTGCGCAATCTGAGCGATTCCTCCCTCTGCCTGAGAATATTGTTCTTCTGATTTTCCAATTCCACCAGTCGGGCTTTGTCATCTCCCGTAACAAAACCCAAATTCCGCTCATCCAGAAGAACTTTTAGTTCTTCTTCCACTTGTGTGATCTGAACATCTTCTCTTGCTTTCTTTTCTTTTGCCCAGTTGATAACTAGGTGTTTTAACTCAGTAAGATTTTTACAGAATCCCCTAGCCAATGATGATTCTCTGTCAATGGGATGCGCTTTCCAGTAGTCTGTAACCAATTTAGTAAAGTCTTGGTCCTGAAGCCACACATGATTGAATTTGAATGGGGCTTTTGGCTTATGGTGAGGGCCCAGGATTTCCAATAAGATAGGGGAGTGATCTGATATGCCTCCCGATCCCACCCATTGCTTGTAGAAATGTAACTGATGGATCAGGGGTCCTTTCATCAGGAACCTGTCTAATCTACGAGCTAATGCAGATGCTCCCACCCTTCTGTTTCTCCAAGTGGGCAGTGGTTTCTGCATAGGTATATCAATGAAGTCATTCTGATCCAAGGTATTTCTCATGAACTCTGTGATGGTGTCCACTTGCGCCATTGAACCCCATGATTCCCTGAATCCCATTGAAAAATTCATATCTCCTCCCAGAATGATTCGATCAAGAGCCATTAGATTACGATTGAAGAATTGTCTCCAGAAGCTTTCCCTCTGTTGGCATGGACCATATATGTTGACAATACGAAGGGACAGGCCGAGATCTGCCGAAAAGATGTCTGCTCCCATGAATCCTTGACCACCCCATGAGGAGTCCAGCCTGATAGATTTTGGGTTATAACCAATTGCCAGTCCCCCCGATCTTCCGTTAGCATCAATTGCCAGGAACTTCCATCTGGCTGCCAGAGTGCTTAAGGAAAGAGATATAGCCTCTGCAGGGCCAAGTGTTTCTTGAAGGAGAATGATATCAGGTAATTCGACCTCAAAAAGTCGTTTGAGAGCTAGTTTCTTTGGGGCACTAGCCAGGCCCCGACAATTGAAAGATAGACACTTCATGGGGGGCCGATCCTCGGGGATTTGGCTGCTCTAAGGACCCCATCAATGGTGGATTGGCGCCCAGATGCGACTTCCGCTCCTGCACGCCTAATGGCTTTGGAAAGATCAGTTTTTCTGCCCCGGGAGGACAGAGATCCAGGGCCCAGTGGGACAATACCCAAACCGGCCTGCGGTCCAGAGGCGTCCGACTGAGAGGGCCAAGGGCGAAGGGAGTAAGGGTGGTAGGATGGCTTCCTGGAGGATGAAATCGAGGAGGGCGAGGATGCGGGAGGCAAAGAGGGTGGAGCAGTAGACGGGATCAAGGGGGGCGAAGGGATGGAGCAATGCGCCAAGGTGAAAGTTACATTGGAAAAAACGAAATCAGATGAGATGCCTGAAGAAATAGAGGGAGGGATAAGAATAGTACCCAAGGCCTGTGCGGTTGCTGCAGCTGCCCGAGCCCTTGTCAGTGGAGGAGAAGGCGAGTCTAGCTTTTTCGGTCCTGCTTTCGCTGGAGAGCCCTGAGCTGATGCAATACCCTGAGATGGGCGGGGGATGATGGGCGAGACTCCTCTGGATGATAAGGGTGAAATTTTTGGAGAGTCTTCCGGGCTTTTGTTCAGTGGGAAATCCTTGAAGAGGTGTCCCACTTGGTGGCAGCGATTGCAGCAAAAAGGGACACCTTCGTAGTCGAGGATTTGAGTTCTGCTGTATTTACCCCATTGCAAAGTAATCTTTTCCTCCTGTCCGTCTCGGGTATCCAAGTACACCAGTACACGTGCTAGGGTTCGTTTCTTCGTTTCCACATATGAGCGGTCATGATCTAGGTACGTTCCCAGTGCATTTCCAATTCGGATGAGTGCTTCCTCACTCCAATACTGTAGCGGCAGCCCTGGCAGACGCACCCATAGAGGTCCTGCTCCTATCTGTTCGCGCTCGGGATCAAATAGGGGGCTCCATCTCTTAAGTAACACTGGTGCCATTTCAATGTGCAAGTACTAAATCTGTGTGACCCTCTTTCGCAAAGTGTAAGGAGAACCACCCCCTCGGGAGAACATGAACCTCCGGTAATTCTATGAGCAGGGCCCCCCAGATTTCTTTTACCCATTGCGTTAGTCTGCCTGCTGAGAAAACACGCCCCCGCACATGTCCTACCAATACCGTTCGTGCCATGGTCATTGTTTCCCCTAGGTCCGATGGATCGCCGAATGCTATGGTAATATCTTTGGCCGTCGCTCTGATACACTTTGATTTCCGCTTCTTCGTTCGTGGCGCCGACGGATGATCCACTAATGGGTTTTTTACTCCATCCGGGAGGGAGGGTTTCGTGGCTTTTACATTAATGGCCGGGGTGCCGAAACATCCTGATGGCCGCGTCCCTGTGTCCTGGAGGGTTTGTGCTTCCGTCACCCGGGTTCCTTCTTGTGCAGGAGCTGGATCGTGAGGCGGAGATGGAAACGGATCGAAGGACAGAGAATCGGGAGAGAGGGAAGTGAGGAGGAGTGCCGTACCAGGTGAGAGGGGCGGGGCTTCCAGTCCGGGCGGCGAGGCAGTTGCGCGAAGGGAGTGCGGATCTGGAAGGGAAACCACAGGAGAGGTGTCCAGAGCGTGAGTCTCCGCTGCAGTCGGTGGAACAGAAACCGGGACCGTAAAATTAGGGCTGCTGAATATTATATGCCCTTCCAGCGGATCCTCGGAATAATCCACGAGGTCCGTTTCCATAAAACCCTCCATGTCGGTCAACCGGCTGTTAATCGACGTTGAAAGCTGGGCAGGCGCGAGCTCGACCCCGTCGTCCGGTACATGTACAGGCCGGTTTATGGACAACAGCCTGCGGTCCTGCGGTTAATAGTGAGCTCTTACCCTAATCCTTCGCGGTCTCGGAGCTCCATCCCTTCGAACCCCGCGTCATACCTCCGTTCCGCGCCGTATTAAACTCTATCAGATCCATTTTAAAACATCTTATATTATTATGTTTATTATTATTATTTTTTAGACAACACTTTGTTATACATATTATTAATTTCTGAGAAAATTCAAAATAGAAATATCTTGGTATTATCCAAATACTTCCTCATTCAAATAAAAAATAGTGTTATTTAAAAAAAAAAATTATTTTATTTTAATAAAAAATTAATTCTTTTGTATTTTAAATTTACATATGAATAAAAATAATTAAATTATAATCACAAATAGTGAATAATAAAACCACTTAATCAATCAATATATTAAATTAAAGGAAAATAATAGACCCAATTTTCATTTCATAAAATATGATTGAAATTAATCAATCCCAATTAAAATCAATAAATAAAATGTAAAACAATTCCATAGGTGCTTTGTTAAGGCACTCCTATATGTTAAGTCACTGTTCAATTCTCAACCCTATTGAAGTGTTATTCTTAGACATGACCATGATATAGCCTCATTGTTGCCGAACTTACAAAATAATTATTTTAATTTAACTATATTCAAACTAAGCTGCTAGCTATGCAACCTTGTTTATTTTGCGATCAATGAATTAATTAGAGTTTTATTATAATTGTGTTTTTCAAATTTTTAATCTTTTTATGTGTTTTTTCTAATTTCCAAGTCACTTGCCTTAACTCATCTACTAATAAATATTTTATTTTTCTTCACCAATAAAATGGTACAAAATTCAAATTTTAATATTTTACTTAAAAAACATTTATTTGAAGTTTAATATTTTTTTCATTAATCACAATTTTTTTTCCTTTTTACTTAAATTTCTGTGATAAGGTTATTTATTAAATTATTTTAATTTAACTATATTTGAATTAAGTTGCTAGCTATGCAACCTTGTTTATTTTGTGATGAGTTGATTAATTGGAGTTTTATTGTAAAATATATATATATATATATATATTGTGTTTTTTTCTAATTTCCAACTCAGTTGCCTTAACTCATCTAAGTAATAAATATTTTATTTTTCTTCACCAATAAAATGGTACAAAAATCAAATTTTAATATATATATAATGTGTTTTTTTTCAAATTTCCAACTCAGTTGCCTTAACTCATCTAAGTAATAAATATTTTATTTTTCTTCACCAATAAAATGGTACAAAAATCAAATTTTAATATATACCTTTATTTTTTTCATTAATCATAAGTTTTTTTTTTTTCCTCTTTTTTTACTTTTTCTTGAAGGTATAGCCTATGTGCCATGTGGATATTTTTGCCATAATTTCTGGATGTAGTTGCAATATTTGTTCCATCAATTTTAAATATTTGTGCAATAATTTTACATTGTTAAGCTTCATAATTAAAATATTCAAAAATCGTTGTTACTCACGTAAATAACCTATTTACCATCGTTTATGGCCCACCATAATTTAAGCAAGTATTTCCATAAAAAATGAATAGAAATAAGATAGAAATAAATATATCCCTAGGTAATTAACTTTTCAATTCATATATCAATTTGCATTTTTTCTAAATGCATTACATCCACTTTAGTGGCAGGGAGAGGGCCTATACTGTCATGCAACACTTGTTAAAAATGAGGTGTCAAAAGTTTTTGATTACATAAATTTATGATTAATGTGATTAAAAGAAGGTTGATCATATAGAGACTAGCATGCTAGTTGGCATATCAAGATATTTGATCCCTCTCGTCCCTTAGCAGATCCAGATTAAAGGCGGATCTATGCTGGTTTAATTTCCTACATTTTGTGTTAATAATTTTTTTGCATGGTATTAATAATAATTTAGCCCATAGGCTTCACCTAAATAAGACCTCTTTTTTGAGTGTTCATAAATATAAAGTGAGTTATGGAGACAATATAAAAAATGTTTTATTTATTTACCATACTGCTAGTTTATTTATATTTTTATTAATTTACCATACCTCTTTTATAAATATGGTATTTGGCCCATGGTATTTAGCCCATGGTATTAAAATGGTATTTGGCCCATAGGCTTCTCCTAAATAAAGTCTCTTTTTTGAGTCTTCCTTAAATGTCTACATATACATTTACATTTACTTTTACGTTTACATTTAAGTTTACGTTTACCTGAATCATTATAGGAATGTACCATATATGAATAGATAACATTTTAATTTACCGATGGAGGTCTCGCGCTCTAGCCGTAAGGGTTTCGGTTAACCCTCAGCTGCAGGCTCGAGGGAACTAGGGCATCCGGTATTTGGACAGCGCAGTGAGGTTTTGTCTTTCAGCGGTTTCGAACCTGACATCGACGTGATTTTTCAACAGCTGGCTAGAATGGAGTATAGCGAGGAGACCGAGATGGTCGACTATTCCGCCGACCCATTGGAAGGTTTTGACATATTTGGTTATTCTTCTCATGCCGTTACCGGGTGCTCCACCGACTTTTCTGCTGTTTCAAGGGTTCCCATACCTTCATCCATCCCCCCGTTCTTACCTGAAGCTCCGCCTACATCCCCGGATCCCGCTACCCTGCTTCAATCCTTTTCGTCTGCCGACTTCACTATTGATTTTTCTCCCCACCGGAATGGTCCTCCTGAACAGCATATCCCTCATGATCCTCTCCCCGCCATCTCCGTAGGGATATCCCCTGCATCGAATCCCTCTATCCCCTCTTCGGATGCCCCGGATCTGCGGCATTACCCTCCCGTCTCGTCGACAATCAAATCATCGGGCAGCTTCAGTACGCCGGCCCTCATCCCACAAGCTTTAAACCGCTCTCCCAGGGCTTCTGGCTCACACCCCCTTGCAGATCATCCTACTGCCCCGAGATCGAAGAAAACGAAGTGTGTCAGGGAAACGGTTAAGGATATCTCAGTTCAACTCGGTGATCCAACAAATTTTGAAGAATCCATGGCATTGGCTCGCACGACCTTGGTAGGGCACGTTCGTGGGCGATCTTTCTCGGCGGAAAGATTAAAGGCTTGGGCATATGAAATCTGGGGAGAAATGTTCACAGTCATGCCAGAGGTTATTGAACTTCCGAGGGGATGGTTTTCAATTCATTTTGCTGAAGAAGGACACACCAATACTGTCCTGGCGCAATATTGGCATATTGAATCAGCTCCTGTACTTCTGAAAAGATGGAGCCCTCTTTTCGACCCTGAGCGTGAGCAGATAGGGGCGGGTCCTATTTGGGTTCGCTTGCTGGGCCTTCCGATTCAATATTGGTCGGAAGAAGCTTTTATCAAAATCGGGAATGCATTGGGGACCTATTTAGACCATGATCGATCTTACATGAATTCAAATAAAAAGATCATGGCTAGGATACTGGTATATTTGGATACCAGAGAGGGTTTGGAGGGCAAGATGACTTTGCGATGGGGAAGTTTCAGTAATGCACAGCTCTTGGATTACGAAGGGGTACCCTTCAGATGCAACAAATGCCGCCAAATTGGGCATGTTTATAAGGACTGCCCTCTGATTATCGGTCAGGAAGGGAGGCCGAAACAGTCAAGACCATCTGCTGGAGGGGACTCTGCACCTGCTCCTACTCCACAAAGAACCTCGGGGCGTACTATTGGAGCGCGATCGTCTGTTCATCAATCTACTCCCATTCCGCCAGCATCTGAGCACGAGCATCATCGGCCTGCGTCGTCGCCTCCTTTGACCAGAGCTCGGGCAGCTGCAGCGGCCGCAAATATTTCGGGTACTCATCCTATCTCTTGCCCTATCACATCTGTTTTATCATATGCGCATTTCTCATCTTCTGCATGCACTATGATACAATGTGATATCCCCATCCCGCCTCCTTCAATATCTTCTGGTTCGCCCTCACTTCCCTTCACCTCTCCGCCCTCCTCGCCGTCATCTTCAAGATCATTATCACCTTATCCATACTCCCTTCGTCCCCGTGCGCATCGACCGGATCCTCCCCCACCTGCGGGATTGGGTATTGTTTCTCTGGATCCTGGTTTCTCATCAGCTCGTGGTCGCAAATCAAACCTTTCAAAAGCCATCAAAAATGCTAGCGCAGAAGTTGCCGCTGGGCGTCAAGCCACCATCACTGGGGTCCTTAGAGCCGATTACCCCCTAAATCTGGTCCCCCATGAAAGTTATCTCTTTCAACTGTAGGGGACTGGCTAGCACCCCAAAAAAGTTAGCCCTCAAACGACTTTTTGAAGTCGAGAACCCGGACATCATCCTCCTACAAGAAACGCTTGGATCCTCAGAAGACTGTGTTCGGGCTCTATCCATGGTTGGAACAAAATGGAATTATATTGCTTTGGATGCTATGGGCAGGTCTGGAGGCCTGGCCCTCGGCATCAATCCTATATCTATCAAATTGGAATCTTCTTGGGGTGGTCAGGGATTCCTTGGTGCTGATATATTCTGTCGTGACCTTGGATGTTCTCTGAGAATCATTAACATCTACGGACCCTGTCACCACCGAGAACCCTATTGGAGCGACCTCCTTAGTAGAAACATCTTTGCATCGGATCGCATCATTATAGGAGGGGATCTGAACTTTTCCATAGGATTCTCCGAATCATGGGGAGAGGCTGCTCAGAGAGACCCCATCTCAGACTACATTAGTGGACTATTGGAACAGCATGACCTCATTGATGTCCCTGTATAGAAGAAGCAGCCCACATGGCGAAACAGAAGAATAGGGAATGCAGCACTTGCTAGAAGGTTGGATCGTTTTCTGATGAAAGGACCCCTGATTCATCGGCTGCAATCTTTCAAACAATGGGTCTGTACTGGGGGTATTTCAGATCATCACCCTATTGCTTTGGAAATCCTTGGGACCCATCAGAAGCCCAAAGCCCCTTTCAAATTTAACCATCAGTGGCTTCTTGATCCCAGTTTCAATGGATTGATCACATCATATTGGAATGCTCACCCCATAGACAGAGAATCTTCTTTTGCCAGGGGTTTTGTCAAAAACCTTACTGAATTAAAACATCTTGTGATAAACTGGGCAAAGGAGAAAAAGAAAGGGGAGGACGAAAGCCTATCTAAGATCGAATTGGAATTGGAAAATCTATTGGATGATAGAAACTTAGGTTTCATATCCCAGGAGGACAAGAATAAGCTGGTGGACCTGGAGAAACAAAGGAATATCATCCTAAAAGGGAGGGATGAATCTCTCAGGCTACGCAGTCGAGCCATCTGGCTGAAAGCGGGAGATGAAAATTCAAGATTTTTTCACAATTTTGCGAAGGGGAGGAAGGTGGCAAACACCATTTGGAATCTTCCTATGCCTGAGGGGGGCATAGCAGATACATTCAACAAACTCTCGAACCTGGGGACATCTCATTTCAGGAACCTTTACAAAAATCCGGCAGGCACAAACCTTGCAGAAATTATCAATGTAGCTGGTCACTTCCCTCGGTTCATTGAGGAGGATGATGCTGATGACCTAGCAGCACCAGTTACTATGGCTGAACTAGAAAGCACGATTAAATGGTTCAAAAAGGAGAAGAGCCCAGGCCCGGATGGCTGGACAATCGAATTCTATGCTGCTTTCTTTGAACTTCTTGGCGAGGACATTCTTAAAGTGGTAGAAGAAAGCCGTTCTACCGGAAGTATATATCATGCCATCAACTCCACCTTCATTGCTCTTATTCCCAAATCAGATCACCCATCCTCTTTTGATGAATTTCGCCCCATATCCCTCTGTAATGTGCTCTACAAGATCATCTCTAAGATTATTGCAAATAGGATCAAACCCATTCTATCTCGGCATATATCTCCTCAACAATTTGCATTCTTAGAAAATCGGCAAATTCATGAAGCCATTGGAACTGCTCAAGAAGCTATTCACTCCATTTGGACCAAACACCTCCGATGTATCCTGCTAAAGATTGATCTATCCAAAGCTTTTGATCGGGTTAGCTGGCTGTATATCAAAATGATCCTCATTCATACTGGTTTTCCCATCCCTTTCATCGATTGGATTATGGCTTGCATTACTTCCCCTACTTTTAGCATTCTGATTAATGGTTCTGCATCCCATTTCTTCCACTCTGAGCGGGGGCTTCGTCAGGGATGTCCTCTCTCTCCTTTACTTTTCCTCTTGGTCATTGAAGCTCTCAGCAGACTTCTCATCTCGGCCAAAAGGGAAGGAGACATCCGAGGTCTGAAGATAACTGATATCTGCTACCTTACCCATCTCCTCTTTGTTGATGATGTTCTCATACTGCTGGATGGCAGTATTCATGATTCTACTGCTTTCGCACGCATTTTATCTCTTTTTTCCAAGGCCACGGGTATGGAAGTAAACGCTGCAAAATCCACTATCACTCTGACAGGTACTTCTGTAAATGAATCTCACATTGCTAGAACGGCTTTCCCTTTCAATACTCAGCCATTGGATCGGGGGCTCAAATACTTGGGATATTGGCTTAAGCCGACCTGTCAAAAGATTGCGGATTGGGTCTGGTTAGTATCAAAGATTGAGAAGAGGCTGTCATGTTGGAGCCACAGATACCTCTCCAGGGCGGGAAGATTAATCCTCATTAAATCTGTCCTCGAAGCTACCCCTGTATTCTGGATGGCCATGGCTTGGATCCCACGCAACATTCTAGCAAAACTGCAGCAACTCTGTAATAGATATCTTTGGGCTGGGAGTCATGATAAACGTACATTTGCTTGGATTGGATGGCACAAGATTGCTATTCCAAAAAAATGGGGCGGCTGGGGATTAAAGGAGCTCTCGTTTTTTGCCATGGCTCTTGCTGCAAAGATGGGTTGGGCACTTCTAACCTCTCATAGTCTATGGGCCTCGATCTCTTATCATAAATACATTTGGCCTATGTCCAAACTAGATTGGGCTCGACTACCAAATTGGAATAAATCTGGCATATCCTCGGTTTGGAAGGCTCTACTACACTCTCTTCCCCTCATCAGAGATAACTTGGTATGGAGAATTAAGGCTGGAAACAGAATCAGAATTGGACTAGACCCCTGGTCCGGATGTGGTGGTCGTCACTTGCTTCCACAAGAACTCATCGACTATCTCTCGACCCTCGACATTAAGGTCTTAGCCCAGATCGCGGATCCGGAACATTCTGACATGTTTCGGCAGGCATGGAAAACCGCGAATCAATTGAACATCCCTCTGAGATGGCATGAGACGTGGGACAACTACAGAGAGGCATTATTGGAAGCACATATTCATATCACAGAGGGCTCGGATGAACTCATGTGGCACATAGCAGATCACGGTAGATATACACCCAAGGAAGGTTACCTACACCTTATTGAGGGCAAAAAACCACCCGACTGCGCTGGTTGGTGGCAGCTCATTTGGAAATTATCCGCATCTCCTAGATCTAGACTGTTCACATGGTGCATATTGCGGCGCAAAGTCCCCACGGGTGACCAGCTCATGAAACGAGGGTTTCATGGCCCTAGCTGGTGCGTAATGTGTAACGCTGAATCTGAAACCATTGACCATTTATTCTTACAGTGTAGAGCGACCAGATCCGTTTGGAGCAACATTAAAGCGCACATTCAATTTGCAGGCGATTGGAATGGTCAGGATGTGATTCATGCTTGGACGGAATGGACTAAGATAAATGGTGGGACGAAACTGATAAACCTGCCTATCATTATTAATTGGGCTTTATGGAAATCCCGCAACTCCTGCATTTTCGAAAACAAGCCCATTCATTGGCCCTTGTTGGAAGCTCACATCATAGCTGCGTTTTCTGAACTGCCCGATCCACCTCCTCAGCGACACCGTATGCCTGGACCACCTCCTATAATAGACTCCACAATACCTTGGGCTTTCTTTGATGGTGCGGCAAACTCAAACAGCTGTGGTGGAGGGTTTATTATCCACATAAACGAACATCATCAGTACAGTATCAAAGTTGGGCTTGGGGCAGGGACAAACAACTTTGCAGAGCTCATCACCCTACGCCACCTTCTCCATTTCGCCCTGAGACACCACTGCACAAATATCAACATTTTTGGGGACTCACAGCTCATCATCAGTTGGATAAATGGCGATGCATTGTGTCACATGCACACTCTTAGCACTATCCTACAAGATGCACTTGAACTTAAATCAGCATTTAACCATATATCCATCTCTCACATTTACAGGGAGCATAACAGGAGTGCCGACAAGCTTTCCAAGGAGGCGGCGTTGATGGACAGCGGCACATGGGAAATCAAAGAGAAAAAAGATCTACAAGTGCAGTCTTTTTACCATCGGCCTTATATAGATCCAGAGTATCCAACTCTGGATCAGCGGGCAGCATCATAGTTACTTTAATTTTATTTTTTGTATAGACAGCATACAGACATAGACTGATATTTTTTTGTAAATTTTTGATGAAAAACTCACTGATAGTATACAGATATGCAGACCCTGCGTGGTAGTGCAACTGAATGGTACTGAACATCATGATAACTGACTCTCATGTAATTACTGATAATCAATGAAATATACTGATTTTTCCAGGGGAAAAAAAGTTTACGTTTACCTCTTTTATAAATATGGTATTTGACCCATGGTATTTAGCCCATGGTATTAAAATGGTATTTGACCCATAGGCTTCACCTAAATAAAATCTATTTTTTGAGTCTTCCTTAAATGTTTACGTATACATTTACATTTACGTTTACGTTTACATGTTTACTTTGAGATCTACCACATACTCGGTTGTAGAATGCCTCTCGGTGCAACTAGGATTTAATAAATCATTGATTCACATTGTGGTAACTCATAAAGTTAGACTCCTACACTCGTAATGGCAACCTCCTTCCTTACATTATGGGTTATACCCAAAAACATAAATTTACCAAATTCATTAAATGAACATGCCATACATTACTTGCCGCTTAAACCAAAAAAATTAAACGAAAATGTGATGCATTATTTATCTCTTAAACTAATCACTGGTTATTATTTATAAATTCAGTTTAATTATAGACTAGCAATTACACCATATGTTGCAAAGGAAAAGCTATAAGGCATGAATTTGAGAAGAATTGTGACATATAAAAAATCGTTGAAGATAAAAATTAGCAAACAAAATGCCATTCAAAGTTAGAAAATAAAGAGAAAACACTTACATTATGCCAAATTTGAGAAGAATTTTGACATATAAAAAATCATTGAAGATAAAGATTAGCAAACAAAATGTCATTCAAAGCTAGAAAATAAAGAGAAAACACTTACATTATGCCAAATTGAGAGATTCTATAATCTTTCCAACATAGATTACCTCTTAATCTTCGAAGATGGTCTTTCAAGTTCCAATAGCAAATATTTAATAGATTTTGAAAAAATACAGGTAACAGACAAGAGAAACTAAATAAAATAATATTAATTCATGAACAATATGATGACTATCTTTCCAAATCTAAATTTGCATCACAACCTCACAAGTTTCAGACATCATCACATATTAGATGAAAATGAGTCAGACATCAACTCCCAATTATTCATAACTTTTGGTGTAAAATTTGCAACTTTGATGGGAAACTCTAGTGCAGTGCAGTTGATGATGTTCAATATCTCCAATGTTTCCTCTGAGAACATCATCTTTGAAATTGTAAAGAAACATTTTGAATTGCATTGAGAGTAGCAACAAACTATTTTAGTATTTTGCATTGCCCCCTCAACAGTACAGGGTTTACATCTCTTGGTGGAAAAAATTCTAATTTGTATTATAACTTCTTGTATATATCATCGATTTATATTGACAATTGCAACAAACCATTGTAACAGTTTACATGGTGAAGAAACCTCTACATGGTTGAAGACATTGATTATTCACACAATCCAATAAACCACCAACCACCTATAACTTGACCTTTATTTCAAATTTACCTTAACTACTCAACAAAAATTGATAAAAATAAATAAAAACCTAGAAGCAATATAATGAGTATGGCAATGATTTTCTATCGAATTTCGACAATTATTGATAATCGGGACCATCTGTCAATGATCGGTAATTGGCTTTGACTGGTGCTTCTTATTATGTGCGGTGCTTTATGTGGGGTGTTGTATGAACTGTGGTTCCATCGAGGTAAGTGTTGTGTAACTATGGTTCCATACATACAACCCCGTAGGGTCCACCTCTATTGTTCGATGTTTAAAATGAAAAGCCAACAAGCATAAAGCAAGAGAGAACTAGGTAGGCATGAATGTGTAGTTAACATCCCTAGGTATTTAGCGTAAGTAAGTGAGAGAGATTGAGAAATGTAGAAAAATGGATTAACATATTTCATGGCAAATTTCATTAATAAAAGAACCACGCTACTGTAATAGGAACAAGCCAAAACCATGACAAAAGAACCATTAAGAAATTCATTCTAGTAAAAAAAAACCCTCCATATGAAATTATGAATTAATGCAACTAACTCATATATCAATAATAGTAGTGTTTTGTAAGTTTCATGAGCTTCAAGATCAGGTCTACATACTAATTTCGGAAAACATAATTTGAGTTCAAGACAAATGATTAAATGAGGGGATATTCTCCAATAAATAAATAAAACTCTGCAATTGTCTAAGTTTCCAGATTAGATGCTAATCAAATTGGGTGCAAGTTTCTAGTGACTTCAACAACTTAGCTAAAGGAATTTTCTAAAATGTATTTCCTTTCCCATAAAGAGATCAACTCACCTACAAACTAAGATGGGATTTTGGAAAATACGTGTGGATCTTTCCATTTGATGTTTTCAACTGGGATGGTATGGTAGTTATCTAGTCTGGGGATTCAGAATGACCCAGAATCAGCTCCTCTTGAAGCATAACACCTGCCACATTTAGACCAAATAATAGAGAATATGTTGTGGCTACACATTGAGATGGATTGAAGTAGATACAAAAACAAGTCAGCAATGGGAATGGTTAGTGAATTCTAAAGGAATTATCTGAGAAGTATATGAAAATTAGCTAGAAATTTGGCAAATCCGTGCAAGTAATTCCATTTGAAGTTCACCATTGTGATAGTATGTTAATTCTCATGATTTGTTGTTGCTAAACTTCCCATGAACCTGTATTGAAGCAAGAAAGTGGCCACACTTAAACAAAGCATTAGAGAATGTGATTTTTTGCTATCCATTCAAATGACCTGAGAAGATATGAAAGGGAGTTGGTAATGGAAATGGTTTTGGACGAGGTCAAGTAAAAACCTTAAGGTGATTTCCAAAACCCAACAGGGGATTATCTAAGTGCTCTAAAAAAAGGAGATCAACCCACTTGTCTAATATTATTTTTCATGCTAAATGGATAAGGATGCATTATGCAATAAAGGTTTCAGGTTTCCTGTTCATTGAGAACCTTTCTATCTGCGTCATACATGACAAAACAAAAGCAAAAATAGTTCATGAGTTCTTTGTTGTTATTGTTGTTACAGTTGGGAAAAAAGACAAGGAAAGGAAAAAGCAGCCAAGACACCTACGTAATACACTATTGCTTAGTACTATACCAATTGTTGCACTTTAAGAAGCATTTTGAAGTGGTTTAATGGTTATGTTTCCTCTGGTTTGCTAAATATTTCAATTGGGAACTAATTTTTCCTAGGAATTGCATTCGACATTTAATAATGCTTATTCATTTTCTCCATGTCAGTCAACTTTCATTTAGTAAATCGTTTAGTAAAAAGTGATGAGATGCTCTTGCTCAATGAAGTGCCCATTGAATTTTATTCTTGATTTCATAGACAATGTTGTTGATAGATGTTCCCACAAGCTGTGAAACAAAATTAATATTCTGGTCAAAACTTGTACAAGTAAAAAGTATCTTATAGTGATAGGTGCAATCCTTGTGAATCTATATGATTTTTTCTGCCATTCCTTCAGCAAAACCCATACTGGAATTTTTATACTCCCTCATACATCAATGAATCCCCTTTTTTTCTCCCCCTACCATAATGCATCATGCACTAAAAATTTCATACAAGCAAAAATCATCTACTTTGGTTTTACACTGATTCTGCAACGAAATCTTGTGGAAAAGAAAAACATTCTTCAATCAATTGTAAGATTTGTGTAAAATTTACTGGTATGAAACCAATTTTTCAACCAAGAGACAAATACATCCATTATTAAGCTGATTTGAATGAAATGTGGGACATAATATTTTTCTCATCTATTCTATAAGTATCATTGATAATGTTTATTAGAAGTAATCAATGATAAAGTTTTATATTAGTAAAGGTTTTGTTTGTACAATTATATGATTGGTTTATATATATACACACACGTTTCAGTTTTAGCTAACTAGATATGCATAATGCGAATCATTGAATGGTTGAGTCCATAAATACTTGTAGTGATTGAAGCAATCAATAATAAAATTTGTGATTGATTTGATTGATAAAGAATTTGTTTTTATCAATTATATCTTATGGAAGAATATAAATGGTAATTACGTGGACTACGTAGTTTGTCAAAAATGTATGGGAAGATGTGATGGATTCAGATTGCAGTGTATGTGAAATTGTGATACTGATAAGACTGGGGTCATCGACTCGACATATATTTATTTTTAATCGCAGTGAATTCATAATTTGGACAATGTCAAAATTTGACTATGATACAAATTACCAAATTTATTAAAATTTGTATAAACTTATTTGCTCTTTGTTATGTTATGAACTGTTTATAATTCTAAGAAAAAAACATCGAGGGGAAAGTGGGGCTGTTATGTTCCTAAGTATTACATGGTAAAGGGAACGCATTTCTTTTACGGATGAGGGAAGAGAAAAATCATTTTCATTACTATTTGTAACTTGTTAGAGTAATTTAGACATGGCTAAAATTCAACTATTTTTTTTGTTAAGCTTGGTAGATCCTCCTTTTTCATTAATTATAGAGCAAATCTACACCACATGGATTGGCTAGGTGGCTTCAACTTGCCCAGTGGGAAACCAATTCTATTGGCCACCTATCCGCATTGTATTCCATCCAATAACAAAAGATTTTTCAGTCTTTCTATCCAAGCTATATAAGTCTTAGATTCTTGTCCATACTCTAGAGATCTACATAGATATATATTTGCATAAGGAAATGTAAAAGTTATCCGCATATATAAACAAAACCATTAAAAAGTAGGCTTGTTAGTCATGCTATTTAGCAGAAGCTGATTCCACTAGCGTTGGATCCTTGGCATTTGTCCTTGATAGCTCAGTCTGGACCAAGATATAAGGCAAGTGCCTCTCAATTCTGCCAAGTTGAACATCCTGTTTGTGCAGTTGAAACTGCACCTTCTGGAATTCCTGTTTGTAATTTGGCATGCCTTGGACAGTAACAACCATGCCCACCAAAATCTGTTCCATCGCCTTGCCTAGCAGGCTTTTCATCAACCAGTACAAGTAGAGGGTTTGCTTGAATTGAGTGATTCTACCCCTCTTATTTCTAGGATCCCGGATAATGATTCTCCAATCCTCCAGTTCCGTGTCCATCTCACTCTCTTCCTTCACTTCTTCTTCCCAATCCTCTAATAGTTTGCAAATTTCCTCATTAGTTCCTTCTCGGTAGGCAAATGTCGCTTCACTTATTAACCTTTTAATAGATTTCCTGCCTTTGCGCCCCTTTGACCAGCCTGGTTCCGTGTCCTTTTTGGTCGCTTGGGGCCTCCTTCCATAGCCACGAGTTTTTGTAGGTTGTGCCATGGTCTCTTTGACCCGACCCTGTACATTACAACAAACTGCATTCCAGTTACAATTCAACGTAATACGACAGGGAGCTTGCACACAGGTGGTAGGATTACAACGCACCAACCCGCCTTCATCATAACCCCCCTATTAGTTGCAATGCTCGGCCTTTTGGGGTCACGGGTCAATTCCACAGAGGGGACCGACCCACAACCAGTACCAGCAGTTGCACTTCACCTTAAACATCTCCTTTCAACATCAATCTACTTTGCTTCTTTTCCTCGGTCCCAAGTTGATAAGTGAAACCACTTACCAGCTATCAGCTGACCCTAGCTAGCATGCCCTTTACCCTTTGCCTAGAACGTGGACAGAGGACCCGACCCAGTCATCCACACACCCCTGAGCCCCATGATGCATCCGTCACCAATCTACCTTCCATAGCCAATTCCATTCCCTTGCTAGACTCCCCGCCCATAGTTCTCAAACTTCTCCCTCATTCTGAGGTTTCTACAGACCTCCTTATGGCTATGCATGGACCTAAAGCAGAGGCCGTCTCTCAGAATGCAGGTGGACTGGCCGACTCTATCCCCAAGGCCCATCTCCCTAGCTTTACCAGCAAGACTCCTACGTGCTGCGAAACTAAGCCCTCTGCCCAGTGCCATCAAAATTCCCATGTGGGAAAGGAGAACTTCAAAGCAAAGAGAAATGGAGAGGATGCCTATCGGGTGCCAGAGACAAAAGAAAAACCAAGCAAATGCCACCAGCCTACACCCTCCGTGCTTCTCAATTTTGTTGTCCTCCCCCATGATTCCTTCCCTCTCCCTCAAACAAGAACCAACGCAGGTCAACATTACGAGAGTGGAGAGATAACTAAGAACATATCCGTTAACCTTCGCACATAGTCGATAGAATTGTTGTTGTTGGTGGCGCCACAGAACCAGCCCGCCGCTCCAGTCTCCTCGTCCGCAGTCGCTCCGATAGACACCAACCTTCCCTCCTTCATAGATACAAAACCCAACATTGTCTTTACTCCTGTTGCCACCTTTCCCATAAACACTGCATGCCATCATGCAAGGGGCCACCGTACCCATCGCCTCGAGCGTGTGGGGGGCGATGGTACTGTACGCTGCCGTACAAACCATTAATCCCTAGATTAAGTGCTTTACTGCCAGGTCACACCCCAATTGGGTTCAGATAAAATTCAACTATGAAACACATTAACAAATCCATTAAATTGTAAAAAGTCACATGCTTCTTGTGTTATGAATAGTTTGTAGTTTTGAGGAGAGGAAGCTAAGTGAAAAGTGGGGTTATTATGTTATGTTTTTACTACATGTTTAAGGGGGTGGATTTCTTTTACAGGTGAACGTGGAAAAAAATTACCTTCATTATTCATTTATTTTTACATCTAACATCCATTCTAAACCATCAAATGACATAATTAGTCCTATCATTATCGCTTTTCCCGCCTTCATATCCATGAATTGAATCGAACATTAAGCAATTATGTCTAGCAAAAAGTTTTCAACACCACCTGCAGGCCACCCTTAAGATATCTTGTCCTAATGAATCTTTAATCTCATCAATTATTTCCTTTACATTATGATGATCACACATAAATTTTGTTTACATTAAACTGCCTTTTATGTTGTTATCAAGGTATCTCAAACAAGCTCCTACTCTCCAATACACTGAAGCATTCGGGCCTGTAAAAATGCAACAGAGAGGAGAGAAAGGATTCATTGAAGAATGGTACAATTTCAATTGAAATTTTTCTTTATTGTGTAAACATATATGGGGCATGATTTTCTGTGTTTTTGTAAATGGATTTTCAGCCTTAAATTTTGTGCTTCTGTTGGTTTGTGAAACATGTTGCTGACAACAAGGATTAGATTTATAATAGTTAAAAATATTGAGATTCTATGGTTGTACCATGTGATTTTATATAATATTGAAAAGCTACGAAGTAATACTCAAAAGCTACCTACAATGAGAAAGATAGCAAAGTGATAGAAGAATCCAATATCCTAATCCTTTGGCAACCGCTAGGTTGTGGGTAATAGCCTTATGTGGTAACAATTGAGTGACTATAAATGGGATATTTCTCAAAGTAGAAACTAATCATAGTAGAATAAAGTTGCATACTTAGTCCGTTAAGGAGTAAGAACTAATAAAGATTCAAGAAAAGAATCAATATGCAAGAAAAGCAAGGAAAAAAATTGCACGCAACAAACAGAAAGGAACCATGCAATTACATCCTACACTGGCATAATCACAAGAATCTTTAGAACAAACATAACAGAATTTAGACCTGAAACTTGAGGTCGAGCAACTTGACAAGGAAAAAAGAGTAAATAACAGAGTTTTGACAGAAGTTTGATTAAAAAATGGCAAAGGCAGCAAAAATAGAGTTGTGAGCACTGACAAAACCCTCGAAAGACATTCACTAATTGAAGATATATGGAAAATTTTAAAATCGAATTGGTATTTTTATAATTTTTTTTTTTAATAAGGATAAAAACTTCATGTGGTCTTAACTAAAGTAATTGTTGAAATCCACACACGAGACAAATTGAAAAAACTTGCTGGAGAAATCATTGCACTTGATAAGATAGCTGCAAAAAACTTCAGTGATTTAAAATATTCCCAAAATATTTGAATAAGAAGAAACTGACAATCACTCATCTCTTACTCAAGACAAATTGATTTGGGTAGAAAAAATAATTCAGAGAAACAATTTTCAGTCCTCTCATTATATTCACGTGCAACCTCATTTACTTCCTCTGCGCACTCTCCTCCTAGTTTGATTTGTAGAACTTTTACAAATCGTATATAACCTAAAGGTGGAAGGTTTATTATCCCAATTCTATGCACATCCAACTGTACAACTTTTGCAACAATAATTTCAATTAAAAATTACATTTCAATAAAAATATACAAACCGTACAACACTTGCAACAATAATTCAATAAAAATATATTGATCATTTGCTTGCAACTTTGGGGATTAAAGAGATTTGAGTGAACACATTAAAACGTCAATATATGTAGACAATGTGCGCAATAGAAAATCTATATATTGAGAAACTTTAAAGTGTGATGGACAAATTGGTTAGTGCCAATGCTGTATTAAATAACATGACAACCTTCTCTGTACTTCCCACCAATGTGGCCACTCAAGCTCGATATACCTTGAAATATTCAATTTCTTTCCAAATTGGAATGACTGACTACAAGTTTTGACATATACCATCTGGTTTAATAAAATAATAACAAATCTAATAATATGATGAAGATAGAGTATTTTAATGACATTATCATAAGGAAGTGAAACTATTGTGGCACAAGAAGATGTGTGTTGCAGAGCAGAGTGTGGAGGAGTCCGGGTAGGGTTATGAAGAATCTGTATCATCGCAAAGGGGCAAGGTGCATCCTTCTTTTGCGTGTTGAACGATTGCACAAATCAATATTCATTTGATAATTAAAACAATGAGATATAACAACGGAAAAACTCTCAATCGTCTAACAATGGATCCGATAATGCAGAGGAGTGCAAAGTCGTAGCTGGGGGAGTTCTTCTCAAAGGGGAATGCTTTACAACATAATTAGATCTTCTATTGTTTACATATATATTTTTTGTAAGTTTGACACGACCTTTTCATTCATTCATTTTTCAACAAAAGCAGGTTACAATGATAATCAAGAAGTTCAGTGGCTCAAACTACCCATTGGGAAACCAGGCCCGTTGGCCACCGAACAACGTTATATGCCATCCAAAAACAATAGAGTTTTAGTTTGTCTAACAATGCCTTGTAGGAATGAATGTCTGGAAACCATCTACATATTAACTAACTATAACATAAAAGCCTAGTTGACATATACATCATATAAAATTAAACAAAATTGAGTGCAGCAATAGGCAAACATACTACTATTCATCAGAGGACTCCATAGGAGTTGGGTCCTTCGCACTCTAACCTCGTAATTCAGACTAAGGAAGACACAAAATGTGTTTTTCAATGTCTATATATATAGACAAAAAAAAATAAAAATTATTTGATGTATAATTTAATTTAATTATATGTTAAAAATAAAATGAAATATTAAACTTTTTAAATAAAATATTTCACAAAATATGTATTAAACTAAATTAAAAAAACATAATATAAAATCAATCCACTCAAAAGAAAAGTAACAAGTCAGCAACCTCAATGAGTCACACTATATATATATATATATATATATATATATATACTCATTTAATATTGGGAAGACAAAGAGATATTGCAGGTAATGAAGAAAAGTCGAGGAGATAATAGGCAGGCAGTGGAGAGTTGGAGATAGTGGAAGGGAGCTTATAAGGGAGTTGAAGGGGGGTTTTAATGGAGGATTTTCTTTTTCGAGAAGAGTTTGGAGTAAAATAGAGAAGGGAATTACAATAGAGAGCCACAAACAAATTGAAGATTACCGAGCCTTCACTATTCTTAATGCTTTTGGGCACAGGGGCCAGAGTGCTGAAATTCCAAAGTATTCTGGAGTTGGGTACCGAGGTTGTGCCCAATTTGGCAAGGAGGTTTTCGGTAACAAGAGCGAAATTGGAGCGTTAACAACTCGTGATTGACCTCAACAAAAAAACTAATTTCCATGTATTCTTCTGCAAATTTAAAATTTTAAACCCCAATTACGTTTGGTTAAAAATTCCACAATCAGGGTATTACAATTTGCTATCTGGTTAAAAATTCCGCAAATAGGGTATTACACACCACCTACAATTACAAATAGGTTGTGAATATTAAGTAGGTCATTACATTGGCCACAATGCTTTGCATCAACCAATAGAGGTGAACAATTTGCTTGTACTGGGTGGTGCAACCTCTAGAATATCCCAGGTCGGGAACTAGGTTGCGCCAATCTTCCACTTGAAATTCTACTTATGCCTGCTGGTTCAAATCAACTTCCCAATTTGAATTTAATTATCGAACTTGAGCCTAAGTACCTATTTGATATGCATGGGCTGCATCGTGGATGAGTTGAGCAAATGGCTTACGATCGCGACCTTGCGGCTGATGGGCCGGCGCTGGGATATTATCTCATTGCTTCCCCACTTGCCTCCCCTGAACGCGACCACGTTTGCTTGAAGAACTAGCACTGGGGGTTGGGCGAGCCATAAGGGTTTTTAGCCAAATAATAGAGACAACAAAAGCCTTGAGACGCACTGGATGGACCACGAAATCGAGGTAGCCTATCCACTTGGGGTCTTAGCACTTACAATGGCCGTGAGGACTTGACACAATATGATTGCATAAAGGCAATGTGCAACTAATGTTAGGCCCGAACCTGTCAACTAACCTGGGGTAGAAAGAGGCTGCCAACCACAACATGAGCTACCGTACCCTGGCTCCCTGATCCCGATTGAGACCACATGCAGAGGCAAGACAAGGCGAGATTGTCGCCCAAAGAAGAAGGCAACATAGACTGACTCCCCGAGCCCAATTTTAGCGAAACCCGAAAGAAAGACGAGAGGAATCAAACACAGGAGGTTCAGACTCCTTCCCACTCTCAGAAACAACAATTCAATGAAATATCCAACATCGATGAGCAAGCATGCACCAACTAGATAACTCCAAACTAGAGAAATATAATAAATTCCCATGCGAGATAATAAAATGCCAAAGAGAACTAATATAGTCACATAAAAAGCAGACAAAACAAAGGACAATACTGCAGAAGCTTTCTGATTTTCAGGACACAGGTTCCATTTCCTTGTAGGTACCATATTATAAAACTTGTCTCTTAAGATCCAAGAGACAGTAGAACAAGTTGCAGAGCACGGGTGGTGAGGAGGGGTAAATTAAATTACATACCCGACAAATGAAGACATTATACCGAGTAGACCAGCTGCGTCCGAGAGACCAACTCGTAGAGCCTTCCTTCTAGATTAAAACACGTTAACCAGGAGCCTTTGACCACTACCAATTACTAAAACCAAGCGCCAAACGATTAAACACTTAGAGCTGCGAGCCTTTACCACATGGAGGGAGATTTCACTTTGGCTCGTCGCATCGTCATTAAGAGATAGCATGCACGTTGCCAACCCACCTTGATTGTCAAGCATGCAAGGCCTCGGGGTAAGTCGCCCTCCGACCCCCTCATCAACCATCATACCCATGACACGGATCCCAAGGATATCCATTCGATGTCTCACAACCCAATTGAGGATTCTATTGTTTATATTGAAACTGAGCATATAACTTATTTGTTTTTATTGAAAACATTGATATGCTATTAAATATCACTGTAGACCCATCTTAACTTTGGATCTATCAAGCTCCGAGAGATCAAATTTCTCAAGGTGATTTTCTCTTTTTGAGTGCAAAACTTGAGAAAAAGTTCGCATGTCGAGAGATTTGATCCCTTTAGAAGCTTAATAAATCTAGAGTTAAGATGAATCTAAATTAGTTTAATTATTAATAATTAATACCTGCAATTATTAATCTTTTAATTTTTATGTAATTCCAAACAATAAAAATATTTTAATTATTATTATTATTTTTTATTTTTATATAATTTGATTAAGTCAAAATATTTAGATAACATAACATAACAAAACATTACAACATAACTTACATACTAAACTTAAAAACACCTCAATACCTGCAATTATTAATCTTTTAATTTTTATGTAATTCCAAACAATAAAAATATTTTAATTATTATTATTATTTTTTATTTTTATATAATTTGATTAAGTCAAAATATTTAGATAACATAACAAAACATTACAACATAACTTACATACTAAACTTAAAAACACCTCTAATACAATTAGAGAAACACCTAAACCTCAATAAATATACCCATAAACATCCACGCACCACAAATTTCAAAACTATATTCAAATTTCTATATTCTAACCATCAAATAGCCCGTAAATTATTTTTCTTCCAAATTTTACTATCTTATTTGCCATGATCATCCGTCTCAATTATTTTAATCTCAATGAAACAGCTGTGGTGGCACTTATTCTTGGATACAATGGAAAACAGTTGACGTGGCACACTCTATTACCGTTACGAAAATGTATCCGTTGGACACATTAAAGAAATATTTGAATGATCCCCAAAACCCTCTGTTATCTGTCGATCAATGAAAGTGCAGGACGAGGGCTTACGAGCCCGCTATACCCGTGCAATTATTACACGGGATTTTTCACATCCCGTTTTCCAGGCTCGTCCAGATCATTCAAATTATATAATTCGGACAATTACGTTGCAAATCGTCTTTAAAAAGTTTTATATTCAAGCACTGTTATTTGCTAAGCGAAACAATTTTGTTCTGTTTTCATACGATTTTAAGGCGATTTCAATTCTTGTTCTTGGCAACTGTTTCCATTCCTAGAGTTGGGCAGCCTGAGGGTATTACAGAGGTATTTATGGTCTAAACTTGTCAATTTAGGAATAAGAATTTATTTGTCTTCTGTAAATGTAACTTGGTTAACTATACGCTGTCTGAATTAATCTGGGTTTCTTAAGACATTGGGTTAATTTCTCAATACCTGTTCAAATAATTAGTGTTTGAATTCTGCATGTAGGATTGTGAAATCATATACTAAGTCATGTCTATAATGTATTCTAAATTGGAACGTTTTAAAAACGAATGAACAAAAGGGTATTGCTTTTGTTTTCTTGTCTGTTTCCATTCCTGCAGTGGTTCCCACTCTGGCGCATTACTAATCAATTTTATATCTATAATATACGTTGGTAGAGCTTGTGGCTTCACGCTTCTTATCCCTGGAAACTCTCAAGCCCTGTTTCATGTTCTGTTCCAGTTTCCCATTCCGTTTCCTGTTTCCTGTTTCTGGTAATATAGGTCTGTTAAGAAAAGCTAGTGCTTGCATTTTGTAGAAGCATGTTTATAAGCAATTTGTAGATAGATTTGTTTATATTTGTAACTCTTATCGGACGATTGAATAGTGATTCCATTGCCAGGTTCCTGAGGAAGATATCTATGGGATCTCCAACTCCAGCTTTCTGTTCTCATTCAAATAGCAGCATCAGAAGTGAATCTATGGATGATAAATTGACCACTTCTTCAACCCTAAAGCAGGAGACCACACTCGGGCTTACAAGTACATCTGTGAACCCTTGTTCAAATATTATGACAACTGCTACTGAAACGAATATGAGCATCGACACCAGCAGCCATCTTCTGGGTTTTGTCCACAGAGGGCTTTCCCCGGATAGATCAGACTCAACAGGTTCTCATACACCTTCCCCTCTGACATGTACACATCGTTTACTGCAACCTCAGATGACTAAAGAGCTCACTAGGACTCCAAAGAAAATAAGTAAAAGGCAATTGTTCAGGAGTCGAGATTGCGTTGCAACCCCTACCAGAAGTTCCCATTGCAATTCCAACAGTGGACGGTCTTCTGCGGGTAAGCAGTCCTGTCATACTCAATTTTTTCCTGTTTCTGCCAGTACATGCCAAAGTGGTCACGATCTTTCTTTTGATATCTCAGTTCTTCCTTCAATCTCAGAGTTGCATGTATCGTGTCTTCCCTTTTCCGCAGATGTGCAGTTAAAAAATGATTCAGGTGACAGTAATAATAGGATTTTGAGTGTTTTGAATGAGGAGGTAATGTACGGAGGTAATGTAATCATTCCAGAGCAACATGAAGACGGCAACTTAAAGTATAGCAAAACTGAGGATGATTCATATAGTGAGTTTGAGCAAAATGTACTATGCACCCCTGCAAAACAGATCATTAGGAATGTGAATAATGTCTGTATGGGAGCTCCAAGAAAATTAGGCCGCAGATCATATTCAAAAGTTAAAGGGTTTTCTTCTGTTTGTCGAAAGCTTGAATTTTGAAAACCGTATGGGGAAATAAGGGCAGAACATTATCCCATTCATCTGTTTCAGCCGGGCTATTCTATTATGTTTCTTGTATCTGATCCTGTTCTTACTTACCCTGTTCACAACATATTGATAGGCAGATTTGGGTTCTTTTACTTTTTGTTTCAAATATCTCCCATGTGATTTCCTTATCTCGTTTCAGATTGCTCCTGGATTCTTCTTGCAGTTATCTCCATCCTTTTCTCTGTCGTTTGCTTTTACTGTTATGATTCCACTAAAGCCAGAGTCCTCCTCTTGCGTCGATAGGATTAGAAAATGATAATAGTGCTCTTTTGCAGGCTCTACTGAAGTTACTTCTCTAGACCTGATACTTAAATTTCAGACTAAAATGACACCCATATCATATATTATTATATGATGTTATGTATAATATGTCACTGAACCCTCTCTTGTAGCAGTCTTAATGATTTTCATGTAAACTATAATATGAAAATATTGATATGGGCTGTATAATTTCCTTGAAATTCTGCAACTGCTTGAATGACATATCTGAAAACAATTTCATTGCACCAAGACACAGAATTTCCTACTAAAAATTGCAGTGGAATAGAACCAGAAATAAAGAAACAATCATACACAATAACACAGTAATTTTTCTAGGGAACCCAACTGGGAAAACCCTCTGCTTTGCTGTAGAGGTTTGTTGACAGGAATTGAGCAAATTGATTTCTTTACAAGGCAATTTGTTTCAATAGAGAATACACTTATGTCACTGCTTGGACTAAGCTTGAAACCTCCCTGCAAGAAACCCGACCCAGCTCTTAAATCCTTCCACTGTCCAGCCCCTATTTCCTTGCACTGGAAATCTCCTATTTCTTAGTGCAATAGTGGCTCCTATTTCCTAGGAATTTCTCCTAATTTCTAACACACTTCCACAAGGAAATTTTCTGTCTCAAATCTGTGTATAGGCTGCTCCTTGATACACTCTTCCCACAACAAGCTCTTGCACAAAATTTGTGCTCAACAATAATTATTACAAGGGTGCCTTCCTCCTTTTATGCAATTTGATCATGCTAAAATTGGCAAGTGTAAATTTAGAACTCGAACTTGTGATTGATTTGTTAATTGAGTCAAATTGACTCTTCTAACTCGTTCTAACTCAATTTGAAATTGAAGCTCTCTAACAACTCGCACTTGGAGATCGACTCAATTGCTTCTCCAACTCTGCGCATGGGTCAAACTGTCACCATGAACTTGTCCTATCTCCTTGAACTCGTGCATGCTAAAGGAAGGACTGTTTGTGGTCTTTCTTGACCAAGGCACAACTCAAGAAGACCTTTCTCTCTACTATTTTCAACACCCCCTCTTAGCGAGGAAGGGATTTTGTACAACTCCCAACTTATATCTGAAGTGAACAAAACTGCGTCTTGCCAATGCCTTGGCCAAGGTATATGCTTTTTTCTCCTCTGTTTTAATGCATGGTAGCTTCACTATCCCTTTCTACACCTGATCTTGATGTACTTTGAGTCCAACAAGTAACTTTCTCATCCAAATGTTCTCGACCTCTGATGAACTGAGTGCAACTGACCTCTGCCTCCTATTGTACTAGGAAACAACTATTGACCCAATGCTGAAGACACCACCTGAAGTACTCTTCTGATTTGTGGAGTACCTTGCCTAATCTGCATCTATGAAGCTCTCAAGCCTCACTCCAATGCCTTGGTCAAGATATCTATTGTTTGCTCATGTTGTAATGTACAGTAGCTTCACTATCCCATTCTGCACACAATCTATGAGATGATGATACATGATCTCGATATGCTTTGAGCGATCATGAAACACTGGGTTCTTAGAGAGCTTGATGCACAGTGGACTCCATCCTCTGTCTGAAAAGTCCCACATGTAACTTCTTCATCTAAATAGCCTCGCATGTTGTCAAATTGGTAGCCATGTACTCGACCTCTACTGAACTGAGTGCAACTGATCTTTGCTTCGTATTGTACTAAGAAACAACTATTGACCCAACGCTGAAGACACCACCTGAAGTGCTCTTTCGATTTGTGGAGTACCTTGTCCAATCTGCATCTGTGAAGCCCTTAAACCTCACTCCATCAACCTATCTGTACCACAATCCATAATTCGTCGTGCCTTTGAGATACTTCAAAACATGTTTCGTAGCAACCCATTAAACTTTGGTCGGTTCCATCATGAACTGACTCTGCTGGTTGACTACAAAACAAATATTAGGTCATTTGTTGACCAAGTACAATGACAACCCGATGTGTTTCTTGTATATTGAAGCATTCACTTGCTCTGCTCTACTAGCATCCACCTTCCTTCATGTGACTAAAGCCGTGGCCATGGGCTTGCAATCTTGCATATGAAATCTCTAGAGAATCTTTATAGTGTACTTGCCCTGTCCCATGAAGATCTCACCATCACCCTGCCAAACCTCCAAGCCAAGGAAATAGTGCATAAGCACCATATCCTTCATCTCAAACTCCCTTGCAAGGTCCTCCTTGCAATCCTGGATCAAGTTGTCTGCTCCAGTCAATATAAGGTTGTCAACATAGAGCACTAGAATGAGCGGAAGCCCTCCAACCATGATGTAGTACAGGTTGGCATCAACCTCAATCTTAGTGAAGCCCAATCCTTGATGGTAGTTGTCAGTACGAGTGTACCATGCTCTCAGAGCTTGCTTGGGCCCATAAAGAGCTCTCTTCAGTGTGCACACGTGTGTCTTTGTTGAACTGCTTAAACCCCTTTGGTTGCTCCATGTAAATCTCCTCCTCAACCACTCCGTTGAGGATTGTTATCTTCATGTCGGTGGATCTTCCACCCCATTTGTGTTGCAAGTGCTAGAGTAGTCTTGATGGATGAATATCGTGCTCCTAGGGAAAAGGTCTCATCATAGTCTATGTTCTCAGTTTGTGAGAAGCCCTTGGCCACAAACCCGACCTTGTACTTCTCCACACTCCCATTTGCTCCATTCTTTACCTTGTACACCTAGTGTGAGCCAACTACTGATTTTCCCTCAGGTTGTGGCACAATTTCGTAGACATCGTTCTTCATGATGGAGGAATATTCCTCCACCATGGCATCCTTCCAAACCTACTAAGAAGCTATAACTAGAAGGCTCAGTGTCCACCACCTCTCTCATCAGTGCCGTATATCTTATGTACCGTTGTGGCTGCTTGCTCCGCCTTAACATGGTGCTAGGAGCTTCAATTTGCTCCTGGGCCTCCTAAATCAACTTCTCGGTCGACTTGGCTTTCTTTCTCCCTGTGGTAGGAGTCTCTAACTGAGTAGTTGTCTGCTTCCTCATCATCCTGCTCTACATCTTGCTGTGAATCCTGCTGTGCGGCCCTCTTGCCACTTGATTGAGACTCAATTTGTGATCTTGGATGAGGTTCCTCCCTGGGGGCGAATAGCTCCTCCATCTCAGGTACTCCAACCTGCTCTCGCTCTAAGGACTCCCTTAAAGCTTTGGACTCCTCAATCCTCACATCTTGCATGAGAACTGTCTTCTTGAGTCCTGGTAGATACACCTTGTATGCATGGGTTGTCTCACTGTATCCCACAAAATTCCCTTTTTTGCTATGGGCTCCAGCTTCTTCCTGCTATCTTTGGACAGCCAAAGATACGAAAGTATGAAACATCAGGCTTCTTGCCCGTGGAAGCCTCCTCCGGTGTAACTCGTCCAAGAACCTTGTGTTTGGATGCCTTTGCCCACAAGAACATAGGTAGTCCCTGATCATGTAACATGGCCTTGGCCGCTCTAGCAATATTGCGGTTCTTCCTCTCAGCCACCCGATTCTACTGAGGGTTATGGGTGCTATCAACTCTCTCCAAATTACCCTCCTTTAAAGCTTTGGACTCCTCAAACCTCACATCTTACCTGTGAACTGTCTTCTTGAGTCCTGGTAGATACACCTTGTATGCCTGAATTGTGTCACTGTACCCATGGAAATACCCTTTTCTGCTGTGGGCTGAGCTTCTTGCTATCTTTGGATACACGACAATCAACTTTTGTGCCAAAGTTACGAAAGTGTGAAACATTAGGCTTCTTACTTGTGGAAGCCTCCTCCGGTGTAACTCGTCCAAGAACCCTGTATGGACTCTTATTTTGTAGAAATGCTATAGTGTTGCATGCCTCTACCCACAAGAACATATGCAGTCCCTGATCATGTAACATGGCCTTGGCTGCTCTAGCAATACTGTGGTTCTTCCTCTTAGCCACCCCATTCTGCTGAGGGTTATGGGGTGCTATTAGTTCGCTCCAAATGCCCTCTTTCGCACACAACTCCACCATTGCAGATATATTCTCCACCATTGTCATTCCTCACTGCCTTGATCTTCTTCCTGGTTCGGTTTTCTACCAAGCCATTAAACTCCATGAACTTGGTTAATATCTCATCTTTCTTCATAAAAAATATCCAAGTTTTCCGAGAATAATCATTAATGAAAGTAACATAATCCTTGTGTCTCATAAGTGACAGATAAGAGAAGGGTCCACATACATTTGAATGCACCAACTCCAAAATCCCTTTGGCTCTATTATCCTGGCCTTGAAAAAAAGTCTTGGCATACTTGCTAAGTGCACTCCCTGCACACATCATGCTAGTCAAAACTGCATGCTGGTAATCCTGTGGCTATTTGCTGAAGAATCTTCAGCGCCCCATGATGCAAGTGTCCCATGCGCCTATGCCAAAGTTCTCCAACATCTCTACTCTGCTCACCACCTGCCTTGCTGCTCAAGGTTGCGCATGTCTCAACCTACAACCTGTAAAGGTTCTTCACCTTCACACCTATCTGCTTCACTTCTCTAGAAGCTAAGTGCTTGAGGTACACCTTGCTTGAGGTCTGCTGAAGATGACATCATTTCCCTTGTCCTCAAGGGTAGCTATTGAAATTTGAAACAAGGTTCTTCTTTAGTCCTAGAAAATAGAAGACACCTCTGAGATGGAGAGGGCTCCCAGACTCCCTCTCAAAGTTGATAGTACGAACTCCCCTACATGCGTATGTATCTCCAAGCTCGATTTAAAATTGCATGTTTTTCTCCTTCAACTGGTGGAAATGCTCCCTGTTCCCGGTCATGTGGAAGGATTGTGAAGCAGGCAAGTTCCCTCTGCGGACAGAGGCGACCCCTCTAGCCCTAGAGTGGGTCTAGTCACAGCAAGAACAATATCAAAGCGAATTCCCTTAGATAGTTAATGTCATGAAGGCCTACCTTGCCTACCTTCAAATCCTTGTTTAATGAAGTTCTCGTTGTGTTGCTCCAGCTCTCTTCTAATCACTTTTGTACCTGAAACAACATACAGAGAACAACAACAAACATAATAGAATACAACACCGATCCACTTAAAGGGTCAAGGAATTTCAAGCTATAAGATATAGGAAATAAACCGTTGATTTGTATTAATATGAACTGAAGTAAAACTTACAACCATGCCTTGATGTTGTAGGTCTCCTTGAAGGGTCCTGTCAGCATGTCTCCACAAGCATTCACTCATGAATTGTCACCCAAGAGGATGAATAACTCTCTCTCCTACCCAAAAGGCAAATTATGATGCTAGAACACTCATACAATCAAGCCAATTCCTCACAAAACTATCCCAGGATAAGTTACATTAGAAGCTACTTCCAAACTCTAGCAGATCTCAGCCATGAAAGAGGTATTTATAGGAGGAGCCCCCATAAGAGATGGGAGAAAGAGATTATCCCTTTGCGAGGTTGCATAAAGGGTGGAACAACCATCCTAAAGGAGAGAGCCGAGCTCATCTGATCCAACAACCAACCTTAGGACCGCCCATGAAGCTGTTACACTCCGAAGTTTCGACAATTTGTTAAAAAACTTGCCAAAAGCAGCTTGTCGCGAGTGAAACACAAGGACAAGGCGATGACGTCGCTAGCTTAGTTTAATCTTGGCCATCTTCGCGGGTGGAATAACTGATGACCCGCGACGACCCAAAAACAGAGGTTAAAAGGGTCTGCTCCAGGAGTAATGAACTGAGGTATTTTTCCTGATATGACAAGGAAGACACTGACACATAATTTGCAACATGACACAAAGCAGATGTCGATAACACAGACCAACAGTGTTCGAGATCAGGGAATGCAGGGTTGGTGAGAAAATACTGTGTAACAGATGCCCTCTAGAGCATGAAGGCCGAGAGAGTGGGAGGGGTGAAATGCTTTACGAATCCATAACTGAAACAAAACACCGTCTCGGAGAACCTGCAAACGCAAGTACAACTGATATCTTTGATACATAAGTACATAGTGAAAGGAAATACGTGTGCATAAGGCATGGGCGTAGCCATCTAGACGATAAACATAAATGATCTGTGGTATGGATGCAACCATCCAATCAAAAGGACCATATAAAAGACTTAGGTATGGTCGCAACCATCCAATCAAAAATGTCATGTATACAATCATGAACCAATCCGCGCAACCTGGATTTGTGTAATCTGAGCCCAGGGTCTTGAATCCCAACCCGATCAAGGTACAAATTCTAATATGCGAATAGATGTGTTGAAGTCGAGCATACTAGAAAATTGCTTGATTACCGGTCAATGATGTAAATCGTTAACAAGCGCGAGAGAGACCACTAGTAATGTCAATGGTTCTCAAGGTACTGCTAGTACAATCCACGAAGTGTGAAGAATGATCTGAAGTCGAACACTCGTGAAATCACTCGATCGAAGGCCAATAATGAAAGCCCATCGTCGAATGCGAAGAACTTGCCATTAAAGCATGCAAGCTCCAAGGTACCAGAAAGGAGTCTCTAAATCAACTTCTTGGATAATGAGCTGAATTCGACAGGAAGTGATCGGTTGAATGAGGGCCATAATGTTTCCCACATCATCGACGTGAGACAAAGGAACAAGATGAATGTGGATGAGACAGAGAATCTAAGGAAGGTGTGTAAGGATACAAATTGCAGAAGGATTAAGCTCTTGAACATATCGGTGACACGACTTCGGAGTTTATTTTGGTACCAAGGGATCAAAGGTCATGATGATGCAGCAAGGATCAGATGGAATGAGGCAAAATGGATAACCCAAAACCCGGAAGGCCAATGATAAAGTGAGGATATCCCAACCTGACACGAAGCAGAAAGAGTGTCGATGTTCAAGAGCGACAAGCTGCCGTAATAATTAATACAACCGACGGAATACTTCCAAATTTCCCCCCACCATTTCTGGCGAGTACCCCAATTATTTTTGAAACACAAGCTTGAAGGGGATAGCATATGCTTGTAATATAAGTTTGTCCTTCAGACAAATCTGACCTAGTAAATTTTAACGAGCCCTAGGAAGGAGAAGCTCGGTCTCATCATGATGACAAGTCCAATGTCGTCAGGGTTTAACAAGTCCAACATAGGCAAAACTCGGAGTCTTTTCATATTTAGAGAGTTTGAACAAGACACGGAAAAGAAAACTCCAAAGGTCCCTTTTCGTAAATTTGTCCCTCGAATTCAAAAAGGTAGAAAACAATACCCAAGGGAACCTATTGACCATGATAGATCAACGTAGACCTTTTTCATAAATAATCTATCCTAGTCCGTAAAAGGGGTAAACTTATACTGGGTAGATGACGCTTCGCAACCTTTAACGAGTTCAAAGTGACAAGAGCTCGACAATCTTTTCGTGTTTTGAGAGTCAGAAAAGAGCTTAACGATAACTCCAAAAGTGACTTTTTCGTGTGTTTATCGAGTCCGAAAAAATATAAAATACAACTCGTAAATCATCATCACCAGAGTATTTCGAACCAATTGCTGCACAAAAAGCAAGAGTAAGATCTGTTTTTGACATAAATATGCATAAAATATTCAAAAATAGACCTAAAACCCTAATTTTCCCAAAAAAAGGTTTATAAAAGGGCCAATTGGTAAAAAAACAATTTACTTTTCACTTTTACCTTGGAGTGAAGAAATTTCACCCTTGTATACTTGCGATTTTTGGAGATCGATTGGAGGAGATTCAGGAGCTCATTTGCAAATCCGTCTGTTCCAGGTAGATACCACATCTTTTGTCCTGCATTTTAGATAAAATGTATCTTGTTTTTCATGATTTTAGCTGTGATTTAGAAAAAAATTGATGGAAATGTTCGTGGCTATCGTCGCGGGTTCCCAGCTTGGGACCGCGAAGAGTCGAAATTTCCAACGGCGGGAAAACAAGCTCGTCGCAACTGTACACCAAATGGTCACGACGAGCTCAAATTTTTTGAACAACGGATTCCAGCTCGTCGCACCTATTTTAGGAACAGGCACTACGGTTTCTCTAGACCCAATGAACAAGTCGACTTTGTTGTGGAGTGGTTAGCAAAGCAACATGAAGCGGCATCGATCACATGGAGGAAGAGCAAAGCTGCAAGTTCCGAGCAGACCCACTTGTGGAAAAAGCAGCTATGGCTATACAGGCAAAGAGGCAACAACGCGACAAGCGAATCGCGCAAAGGTAAAGAGTGAAGTAGAGAACGGAGGAAACAGAGAAGGAGTTGCATGAGTTGAAGGAACAACTTCAGAAGGAACAGGAGCTGCGCAAATAGGAGAGTGAAGCACAACAACAACAAGTACAACAGGGGGTGCAACATGTGCAAATAGATGAAACAATGCCCATACAAGTAGTGGACTCATCAGAACAGCTAGCATCAGGCAGACAGGATGAACCATCGCAGGAGCAGGACTTCGCTCGGGAGATAGAGCAAGCACGGATATGGAGTGGCAAGAGTTAGAACAAGATAACGACCTCGTGCCTCATCATCAAGAGGTCGACTAACCGGCTTTACCGCATCCAAAAGAGGAGCAAGTCTCAAGCGACCAAGGAGACACTGAGATCCTTGGAGGTCAGTCGGAAGGAGAGAGGCACAACATCTCATTCGACGAGTCTTAACATAGAGTTGTGCAGTCTCGCAGAGTGAACTCCGGATGATCATACATCTCTTGCGCAAGTTGAGGAACGAGTGATTGTGTCTGACGTGTGCAAACATCCAGCAGCCTTGGCCGATGCTACCAGAGCATATGTCGAAGCCACTAGCTCAAGTGTTCGCTTTCTGATAGTTGAGAATGAGCGAATGGCTAAGGAGCTACAGACGACCAAGCAAGGAGGAGAGTTGGTTACAGCATCCCGCCCGAGCAGAACTGAAGAAGGCAATACTAGATGAAGTATTGTCCCTTGACACAGCTATGCGGGCGCTGTATTCCAAGTTTGGTACCCAGCATAAGCCAGTCGTCCATCTCAACAGATGGCAGCAGCGATGTGCTAGAAGAGCACGTATCTTGTCGAATGTGCATGTTGCTGTTGATTACATGCAAACATGGATGATGAGATACAAGGGAGCCCCCTCTTCACTTACCTAAGATGATGAAGCTCAGAGGGTCGAGTGGAAGGCACGTATCCAGAGTTAGATCTAGAACTATGAAGAGCTCCCGCAACTCATCATTAGTCTACAAGCTTCCCATGCATGTGTATTTAAGATTATGGATGTTGTGGTGCGCACACATGCGATCCCATCTATTGGGACTCTCACCCAGGCGAAGACAAAGGCACAGGTCTGACTAGAGCTTGACTCGTACTTCAACGAGTTGATGCACATAGCCACTAGACCATACTTGCCGATTAGTGCAGACATCATGCACAAGTATGTTGCTAGTCCGACCGCATTGAAGACAACAATGCGCATGCTTTCAAACGAGTTGGACAGAGGAGCTCGAGCAGTGTACCCGGATGCTATGGAGGCAAGAGTCAGGTTCCAGAAAGATGTCACCTTGGAGCACACAGACACCATCGCGAACTATCGATCTTGGCATCAGTTTGCTACTGTCAACCACAATGAAGATGTCGAAGAGTTGGTCTTCCAACAGTTGTCCGAGTCATAGTGATGTCTAGCACGACTTGATCAAGCCATTTTGTCTCACATGGGTACATGTGCATTGTAAGGTAACGTCTTGTCAAGTGTAAGTGAAGTGTTGATAGTTGGATGTAATAGTCATAGAGTAGATGAAGAGTCATGAGGGTAGGTGAACTGTCACAAAGGGGAATGACAATCCAAAAAAAGAAGTATGGAAAAGTGATGTGGCCGTATGACATGGAGGGATAACTCACTTGTCTACTCTCACTCACTTGTTGCCGCTCAATCGGATTGATAAAATTCACCTACCATCCTTGGGGGCACCTTGAGTGGTTAGTGGTTTCATTTTGGTGTGATGTGTTAGGGTAGATCATAACCATCGATCTTCCCAACGATTGACTTTCAAAACTGCCCCTTGGGGGCATCCTTTGACATAATGTTCTTTTATTTTGTAGTGTAGGACTCTGTTTTGAGCGTACCCTTGATTTAACTCATGTTGATGCACGTTTATAGTTGCAACAGAAAGATATAAGAAGGGGCTTGAGGGTCATTTGGCAAACACATCGAGAGATCAAGAGATCGAATTTCTGAAGTGAGAAGTTCTCAGGAGGAAATTCTGATCGAGTAGATTTCTTTTGCAGTGAGGGGCAGGGATAGTTGGGTTGGAGTATCTTCTCCAGAGCCCAAGATACGCAATAGAGAGACACCAGAAGGGTTGACGCTGGGCTAGAAGGGCCCACGCAGAGTTGATGCAGAGCCAGAAGGGCTCACGCAGAGGCAGCTCAGTCACCCACGCAAAAGTCTGAGTTTTGTAGAGGAGCTGACATTTTTGAGCCGTGAGGGCTGGAAACTGCTCCAGAAGGCAAGACGTTTCCCAGTTGAGCTAATGCAGAGCCAAAGAGAGCTCCATGCAGGCCCACGCAGTTACTACGCAGGGGCAACGGAGTTGTAGACGGGGACAATTGGTTCATTGAGGTGAGTGAGGTAAACTTACAAATTTCTTCTGCTAGTTTATTTCTTTGTAACTAGATTGCTGGGAGGGCATCCAAAGTTGTATTTAAAAACTACTGCTTAATAATATAAAACCCTCAGAGCTACCGCACTGATTTTCCCGTGTTGGGTTTTTCCGGGGACATTAGTCCAAAAATAACGGTGTCAATTTTGTTGTATTTTCTTTCTTGCTCAATCTCTTGTTTCTACATATAAATTAAGTGAAGACTGCAGTAGTATTTACTTCGATATTTACCGTAGAACACAGTAAATAACTTGTATGGATTAACAAGTAGGAGAAGTAACATCAGTTTCCTGTAGTAAGGATTCTTGTTGTGAAATTTTCTCACTATGGGCATGTCAGATGTATTTAGAGTAGTGGACTCCAAACACTATATGTTGGATATTATGATACATAATATGGTTATGCATCTTTTGTGACGATTGTGGTTCGCCATTTGTTTATGCTATGGATGTCTTCTTGTATATGCATGTGATAAATGCCAATCTAGAATGTTATTTGCAATGGTATCTACATAGTGATTTTGTGCTCTAGGAACATGACTAAATGTAATGGATTCAAATTCACGTGCCAAAATCTTAACTCGTAAATATTTTCTAAATAGGACGAGATTACGCACATGATAAACGATGCTGAATTGCATGAAGAGTAGCAAGGCATCAAGACAAACATGAAGGTGAAGGATGCAACGATCAAGGGCATCGACTAAGAAACCTATCACAACATCGTATTCGACCTGGTCACTGGTGGCAGATCCAATGCAGTCGCCATTGTGTTGGAATTTCTAATTCTAACCCATTAGAAATTTCTAATTCTAACCCATTAGAAATTCTTCCTGTACTATCTGGTTTATTTCTTCCTACTTGTTTAATTACTTAACAAGTTATTTACCATGTAAATACTGAACATAAACACAAGTACAGTATCAACATCTACAAATCATCAACTGAAAGAAAACAAGCACACAAGTGACACTTTTATTTTTGGACCAATGTCCCCGGAAAAACCCAATGCGAGAAAACCAGTGCAACTATTCAGAGGGTTTTATTATTATGCAGTTTTCAGAATACAACTAAGGTGCCAGAAATGGCTCACCCAACAGAGAATGCGCTTGACAGTAGTACCTCTCCTCGGAGATAGATATTCTGGCTGATTAATCACCGGATGAACATCAACAATTTCAACTTCTTTTGCTCTGCGAAGGGACTGTGTCACCCTATCTAGCTCACCAGCACCCAGTTTGTCCCACAAAATCCTTTCAGCGCTGGCTCTTGGCCTTGCGTTAGCTCTGCTAGCCTCTGTGTCAGCTTCTGGAGCTTCTGCGTCAGCCCCTAGACCCTCTGCGTCTCACACGCTGGCATCTCCTGGCTTTGCGCAACTCCTGGTTGCCTCTGCATCAACCTCTCCGGGCGCTCTGTGCTCTCTCTGGTACCAACTCTGCCTCTCTGCTGGGTGCTCACTGCCTCTCGCTGTTGATCACTGATTCTATCTCTCTTAACAAACCCCTCTCTAGAGAATAGAATGATTCATCACTCTGGTGTGTTCTCCAACTGACCCTCAAGCCTCCTCTTATACTTTTTTCGTTGCTCTTGTTAGTCCTTACAATCTCCTAGGCTGAAAAGGAAATCGACAAGGGTAACCTCAAACCACTTCAGCTCAGTAGCTAGCCCTATTGAGCATGAGAGGGATCTCTCTAAGTCTCTTATCAGTGATATGAATTTAAAGCAAATGAATTTTAGGCTAGATATGTGTATTTGTTTGTTTTTCTGTGAAAATTTGATTTTTTAAGGATTTGCTGAACTTAGGGTTTGGAGCCACAAGTAGGTCTAGGCTATGGGAATGCAGGAGCAAACATAAGAAGGAGCTAGATATCAGAAGCCATGGTGTAATTTGAGTATTTGTCAGTGTAGTATAGAGGATATAGTGTGGAAGAAACTAATGAGCATAAATAAACATGATTTCATTAGCTTAGGAAGACAAAACACATAACTATGAAAACCAGATAACAGAGCTTGAAAAACAAGAATTCTGAGTATTTTATCACAAGGCATTCATAGAAAGAAGAGATATAATGTAGATAAAGATGTTTAGACCATGAGAAAACAAAAAGAATGAAGTACAAGCACCATGAACTCACTGGGCTAGAGTTCCTTGAAAATAGCTGCAACTTGTATCTGTATTAGCTGAAAGATGATTACAATGCAAGCCTCCTTCACAAAAAGTTCAACCCTCTTCTCCTGAAGTGAAATGATACATATAGACTCTCCTAGACCACTTTCCCACCTTCAGGAGTCGAATTCCTTGGTGGAGGAATTGATTCCAAGATTCTCTCAACCAATAGGTGAGAGTGAGAAGGTGAAACTCAAACACTTCATGAAGAGTTTGTTTAGGAGTTTGCTTCTTTTATGAGGCCTAATAAACATAAAAAACAACCTATGATGTACATTTATTCATGCCTACATCACCTAGCCTTGTAACTAGTGCCATTACATAGAGAATCTTGACTTTGACCAAGTCAGACTAGAAACTAGAAATTTTACACAGTGAAATTTTCCAAATAAAAACACAGAAAGTGCAAAAGCGCAACGCCGACTTTGAGCTGATTTTCAGGTGCCTTCCAGGGGTCAAAATGCAAATATGAGAGAACGGTCAACTAGCCCTTCAAGTCTAGTTTCCAGAACAGTTTGAATTTCTGAATTTGGAGCATGGGAAGACCTTCAAAAATCCATTCTCCCAAGGTTGCTCTAGAAGCGCAACACCTGTCAAAAAATGGTCTAGAATGCTAGTTTTTTGCCACTTTTTTGCATTTTTCTCCAAAACTAAGCCACCTCTGCAAAATCTGGGCAAATGGGTTTTTAGAGGATGGCAAGACCTTTCCAAAAATGTAGACCTTTCCTCAAATGGAGGCTTGAGGAAAAAGCGCAGCGCCTTCTAGAGCAGTGGAATTTCTGAACTTACAAAAAATTCTCAAAAAACTCAAAATGCTCAGAATTTGCTCAAAATTGGAGGGAAGGTGTAAAAATAGGTTTGTTATAGCTTCATGGATGCTTCAGCAAGCATCTCCAAGTTTCCCTCATCCTTTTGGTCTTTTTTGGCCTCCTTGAGCTTGTTTTCAAGTTGCTTTACCTTGACATTGGCGATCATGTTTTGAGCTTGGTAGTGGTGCGCCATGTGTCTAAGCAATTGATTGTCTCTGTTTGCCTTCTCAAGGAGCTTCTCCAAATGTTCATTCACCCTATTTAGCCAATATTCCTTATCTTGATGAACTTCTAGGGAAATCCTATCTTCTAGGTCAAGGTCCTCATTTAGCAGAATTTGTTCTTGCTCCTCTTGCAAAGCTTTCTTGAGGCCTTTTGTTCTTGGTCTTTTCCTTTTTCCTCTCCCCTTTGATGCTTCAGGCTCGCTTGATTTCATGATCTCCTTACCTTTGCCAACTTGCTGCATTAACTTGGCTTTTTCCTTTTCTAGGATCAACTCCTTTGCTTTGAGTTGACTGTTTTCCTATTCAAGGAATGATATAACATACTTTGCCCTTTCCAAATTGATTGCTAGCTCCTTGATTTGGTAGTCTTTATCCCTGATAGTTTGTCTCATGTTTGTGGTCTGATCCTTAGTCTTTGGATCAATTAGTTCAAACTCATGCTCAACTGTGTCTTTATCCTTTGTTGCCGATTCCTGCTTTGTTGATGAAGAAGGCTTGGCCCCTTTCTCTCTGTGAGAAAAAAACACAAGCCTCTGTCCTCTCTTGTACACTTTAGTCACCTCGGGCTTAGGTACTTGAGTTTTCTCCACTGATTTGCTAGAGGACCCCACCTCCATTTGAATGAAAAATAAACTGAGGTATGAATGGAAATGAAGTGATGTGAAGGTGGATTTCGACAAAATGATAGAGGAGGTTTGAAAAAGGTGGATATGAACTTTGGAAGCTGATGAAAATGAGTGAAGAAACAGTGGAAGAGTGATTTGCTTGCAAGGAGGAAAAACAAGGTTTGTAATGAAAAATGCCCAAAAACCTCTAGGAATGAGCTAGGGTTTTACTTTTTGAGGGGTAAAACTTTGTTTTGAGGTGAATTGAATGGTTAAAATTGTTTATTAAACATGTATGCAGGTGTAGGAAACCATTTTACATGTTTTAGAAACCAAAAATAAAGATGGCCATTTTCACCCTATCATTTCCCATGCAAATTTCACTACAAACCCTAACTTGAAGAATCATTGACATGAGATGAATTTGGAAAAGCAAAAGAGGGATAATGATGGTGTACTTACTTGTCCCTTGGCTTAGAAGTCAATAAAATCAAGCTTGCAAGTGAAAAATTGAGATTTGGGAGAGTTTTGAAGGATTTCTGGGCACTCTGTCTTGCGCACAGTGCAGTGTTCCTACGCGCAGCGCCAAAGCACAGCGCAGTTCTTCTACGCGCAACACCGACCTCTTGAGCGCAGCGCTTTGTTCCTGAGTGCAGCGCCGGTCTTCCAAACCACTTTTGGAGGCCTTAAATTGCTCCAAATTGAGAGCTTGATAGCTCGTTGGAAAGCTCTTGAAGTCTGCTATAATATGGACACCTCAAGCATGTAATTTGGACACTCCATGAGGGAGAAAAAATGATTTTCCCAAGGTCACTCCAAAAACTCAGGGTTTCTCTGACAAGAGCGCAACGCCAACTTGAAGATTACTTTTGGATGCCTTCCACTAATCCAAATCACAAGCTGAAGGTACCATTGGAAAGATTAGGATATTTGCTACACAATAAAGGCCTCAAGCACTGCCAGAACCTGCTCCAAACCCTTGGAAAAGTGTTTTGAAGTCAAGTTGTCCAGAAGTGCAGCAACTCTCCCGTAACAATTGTATTTTGGGCATTTATTTCAAATCATAACCCTGTGTATAAAATGAAGGAGGTTTTTGTTCCTTGGACTATAATGGACAAAAACCACTTTCACTTTTGTAAAATGCTTCTCCATTTGGTCATAAACATATTTTGAAGCAAACATGTCCCTATGAGAAATGATGAGGCGAGGTAGTGTACTGCAACATTGTCTTATTTGAAATAAAAGATTACCTTTACCTTTATTTTGCTTTCCCTAAGCTTCCTACTCCCTTTACCCACTTAATCACATGATGGACATGTTTTTGGCATCATATGGTATCGTGATGACTCATGGAGTGAAACCCTAGACCATGACCTAAAATAAGGAATTTAACCATTTCATGACCCAAGACATTTAAATGAAGATATGATACCTCGAAGAAGACAATGAACATGATGAGTGATGAAGACCATGTCCCTTGGCTTAGAAGTCAATAAAATCAAGCTTGCAAGTGAAAAATTGAGATTTGGGAGAGTTTTGAAGGATTTTTGGGCACTCTGTCCTGAACACAACGCAGTGTTCCTACGCGCAGCGCCAAAGCACAACGCAGTTCTTCTACGCGCAACGCCGACCTCTTGAGCGCAGCGCCGGTCTTCCAAACCACTTTTGGAGGCCTTAAATTGCTCCAAATTGAGAGCTTGATAGCTCGTTGGAAAGCTCTTGAAGTCTGCTATAAGATGGACACTCCATGAGGGAGAAAAAATGATTTTCCCAAGGTCACTCCAAAAGCTCAGGGTTTCTCTGACAAGAGCGCAACGCCAACTTGGAAATTATTTTTGGATGCCTTCCACTAATCCAAATCACAAGCTGAATGTACCATTGGAAAGATTAGAATATTTGCTACACAATAGAGGCCTCAAGCACTGCCAGAACCTGCTCCAAACCCCTGAAAAAGTGTCTTGAAGTCAAGTTGTCCAGAAGTGCAGCAACTCTCCCGTAACAATTGTATTTTGGGCATTTATTTCAAATCATAACACCTGTGTATAAAATGAAGAAGTTTTTTGTTCCTTGGACTATAATGGACAAAAACCACTTTCACTTTTGTAAAATGCTTCTCCATTTGGTCATAAACATATTTTGAAGCAAATATGTCCCTATGAGAAATGATGAGGCGAGGTAGTGTACTGCAACATTGTCTTATTTGAAATAAAAGATTACCTTTACCTTTATTTTGCTTTCCCTAAGCTTCCTACTCCCTTTACCCACTTAATCACATGATGGACATGTTTTTGGCATCATATGGTATCGTGATGACTCATGGAGTGAAACCCTAGACCATGACCTAAAATAAGGAATTTAACCATTTCATGACCCAAGACATTTAAATGAAGATATGATACCTCGAAGAAGACAATGAACATGATGAGTGATGAAGACCATGAGTAAGTGAAGGGAGCAGCATTGAGCTAGACACGATAACCGATGACCAAATTTTTATTTGAAGACTCACTGAAATGACAAAAATTTGACTTGACACCCTAACAACACCTTGTAAGAGCATATTTGATCACTGGTGACAGGCTGAACTGACTAACACTAAAAGGTCCATCAACGACCGAGATTAAATCCCTAAACAATGGCTAAGATTAGATTTGGCTTGATCCATGACTTTTGGAACATTCTAACCCAGTTTTATATTAATATCCATTAATATTTTATTTTTTCTAAGTTTAGACTTAGGAACTCCATTAAAAATATTAATTATTTTAATATCTCCCAAACCGGTTAGAATTTGCCCAAACCATTTCTGGGTCTTGGAGATCTCATGTTCTCTAGCCTCTCCATCAATTTTCATGGCTAGAGCACATTCGATGCTACCCCAAATCAACACGTTGGAGTGGACTAACCAATGTAAAGGTGTTAAAATAGCCCAAGTTGTCGAGGCTAGATTCCTGGAGAAGCGACTCACTCCATTGGCATAACCGATATGAGGTGTGGATGATGGATCCATCTGAAAGACACAAGAAGACAAATAATGAAATGATGGGGGATGCAAGCTACCTAAATGCTAAAAAAGAAAAAGATACACACATTTCAATGGGAAATGCTATGGGTAAAATTTTCTTGAGCTAGAGTGCATTGTGAGGGTTAGGAAGGATTTCTCCTTTTGGACCCTCTAAAAGGTATGCCCCCTTGCCTAGACAGTTACGGATGATGTAAGGACCTAGCGATAATGGTTCAAACTTCCCATGCCCCAGGACATCATGAGCTTGGTCATAGACGAGAACAAGGTTGCTTTCGTGAAAGGTACGAGGGTGGATTTTTCGGTCATATTGAGCTTGGGTGCGCTTTTTGACCGCTTCAATGGTTTGCAATGCAACACGACGGTTTTCATTGGCGTGCTCAAGCATTGAAATGACAAAAATTTGACTTGACACCCTAACAACACTTTGTAAGAGCATATTTGATCATTGGTGAGAGGCTGAACTGACTAACACTAAAAGGTCCATCAACGACCGAGATTAAATCCCTAAACAATGGCTAAGATTAGATTTGGCTTGATCCATGACTTTTGGAACATTCTAACCCAGTTTTATATTAATACCCATTAATTTTTTATTTTTTCTAAGTTTAGACTTAGGAACTCCATTAAAAATATTAATTATTTTAATATCTCCCAAACCGGTTAGAATTTGCCCAAACCATTTCTGGGTCTTGGAGATCTCATGTTCTTTAGCCTCTCCACAAATTTTCATGGCTAGAGCACATTCGATGCTACCCCAAATCGACACGTTGGAGTGGACTAACCAATGTAAAGGTGTTAAAATGGCCCAAGTTGTCGAGGCTAGATTCTTGGAGAAGCGACTCACTCCATCGGCATAACCGATATGAGGTGTGGATGATGGATCCATGTGAAAGACGCAAGAAGACAAAGAATGAAATGATGGGGGATGCAAGCTACCTAAATGCTAAAAAAGAAAAAGATACATGCATTTCGATGGGAAATCCTATGGGTAAAATTTTCTTGAGCTAGAGTGCATTGTGAGGGTTAGGAAGGATTTCTCCTTTTGGACCCTCTAAAAGGTATGCCCCCTTGCCTAGACAGTTACAGATGATGTAAGGACCTAGCGATAATGGTTCAAACTTCCCATGCCCCAGGATATCATGAGCTTGGTCATAGACGAGAACAAGGTTGCTTTCGTGAAAGGTACGAGGGTGGATTTTTCGGTCATATTGAGCTTGGGTGCGCTTTTTGACCGCTTCAATGGTTTGCAATGCAACACGACGGTTTTCATTGGCGCGCTCAAGCATGATAAGTCGTTGTTCTAGAGGTTGGTTGTCTGGGAGGAGTTCGACAACAAGGTGGAGGGAGGGGATTTCACACTCGATTGGTAAGACTGCATCCTCTGAAAACAAGGTGGAAAGGAGTGAACCCAGTGGCGGTTTTGACAGAGGTTCTATAGGCGCACAAAGTAGGTCTAAGATGCCAGTTGGTCTTGTGTTAAACATCTTGGGTCGGGCCTCAAACGATAAATGATAAATGGGGTTAAAATGAGCATAGGGGTGTGATGTATATGGTGTCGAGAAGCGGGACCACACAACCAAAATCGAGATTTCCCATGTACTACCAGCCCTAAAGATTAATAGCTAGTAAAGGAGATCCCACAGGACTAGTATACAAGATTAACCGCCAAATCAGGGTAGAGGAGACGAGTACAAAACTAGCCCACTCTTTATGCTGAATCCCCCACCAATCCATGCCCAAAAGTGTCCATGATAAGTAAACAAAATTACTCAACCACGCCAACGAAAGGCCATCTTCGGGGTTGGGAGGCCCACCTTTAAACATACGATCATAACGTATGGGCTATGGGTAAAATTTCTTGAGGTAGAATGCATTGTGAGGGTTAGGAAGGATTTCTCTTTCTGGACCCTCTAAAAAGTATGCCCCCTTTCCCAAACACTTACAGATGATGTAAGGACCTAGCCATAGTGGTTCAAAATTCCCATGCCCCGAGGACATCATGTGCTTGGTCATAGATGAGAACAAGGTCACCTTTGTGAAAGGTACGAGGGTGGACTTTTCGGTCATATTGAGCTTTGGTGCGCTTTTTGGTTGCTTTGATGGTTTGCAATGCAACGCGACGATCTTCATTGGTTCGCTTGTTGGCCGCTTCGATGGTTTGCAATGCAACAAGATGGCCTTCATTGGCGCGCTCAAGCATGATAAGTTGTTGTTCTAGAGGTTCGGTGTCCGGAAGGAGTTCGACAACAAGGTGGAGGGAGGGGATTTTACATTCGATTGGTAAGACTGCCTCCTCTCTGAAACGAAGGTGGAAAGGAGTGAACCTAGTAGCGGTTTTGACAGAGGTTCTATAGGCCCACAAAGCAGGAAAGAGCATAAGATGCTAGTTGGTCTTGTGTTTATTCATCGTTGTTTAGTTTAGGTATGTTCTATGCTTAGAGCAATTTAATTCAATTTTCATAGTTAGCTCAATATCTTGTCCAGATTAGCAATCACATCAGCATTAAAGTATATTGCAGATTGAACATAAACATAAATCGACAGAAGACAAGCCAAGACAAGTGGACACAAGATGTGGCGCTAGCTAGGGACAAACCCCAATGTGGGGAAACCCTTGATCAATTCTTCTATATGTTCTTCAATAGTTCAACATAGAGAGAGAGATAGAAACAACGGAAGTCAACATTTAGACTTTCTATATAAGAGAATAGATCATCTCTACATTTCAATAGTTCAACACAAAGAGAGAGAGAGAAACAACGAAAGTCAACACTTAGACTTTCTATATAAGAGAATAGATCATCTCTAATGAGATCAGTTGAAGACATGCTGCATCTTGTCATCATGCTGCACCATGCTGCACCCATCACCACATTGCTGGACCTCATGACCATGCTGTACACATCACCACATGTTGCACCTTATGCTGCCATTGCTGTCCCATGTACCATATTGCACTTTGGTGCACCATGTACTAGTTGTCCCATCTATTGTTTCATGTACTGCTGTCCATGTATTGCATCATGTACATGTTGTAATGTTGTCTCATTTACTTGCTCCATCAAGCTTCATTGCTGCTCCATGTATCACCATGCTTGCAGCTTGTCCATGCTTTACCATGCTGCTACTGTCCATGCTTCACCAAGCTTCATTGCTGTCCCATTTAGACATGTTGTACCTTGCTGCCATGTACTAGCTGTCCCAATCACCTCAAGGCACCCTACAGATCTCGGATCTGCTACATCAAGGATTTGCTATCCAATGATAGGCATCCAAATCTGCTGTAGGGTATGAGGCTCCTCCTCCATGTATCCTACAACCAACCTGTACCAACCAACAACATAAAGCAGCCCCAAACAATAAGGAGGAACCTCTGTCCGACTGTGCTTTGTCCTAGGCATATGTGGCCTAGAGAGAGGACCTCAACTAGCCTTTTGGCCCTCACAAAAGGTCCTCCCACACAGCCGTAGCAACAACCCTATTCAGTTGCCTTGTGACAGAGATAACCCACACATAAATACTCCAACTTACCTCTGATTTGCTGCGGCCTGACATACCTACGCTGCCCATAAATCTGCCGTTAAGCACCTTCCTAACTGCTTAGAGCTGCAACTTTCTTCCACAGAGAATTCGCATTTAGATCTGCGGCTAGGGCACATTTAACCCTACCTTAGATCTGCGGCTAGGGCATACTTAATGCCTCCTTATGACAACGGATTGGGGCAGCGTATAAGGGCTTCTTTGGACAACGTATGAGGGCAGGTTAGGGCTGCGAATGGGAGGCTCCTTATTGCTGTTAGGGTATCCCTTTTGCTGTGTCTAAGGGCTGTCTAAAACGGTTCCAAGACAGTGTATATATATTAGAGCACTAAGTCACCTGACACGGGATTCGGGATTCGTAGGATACGGGGATTCGAGTGTCAGATTCAGACATGTTGACCCCCTGGAACAGGACACGTAGGATTCGTTATATGATACAGATTCATTGATTTCAAACTTAGATCTTCATCTAGATGTTAGTTTTACTGTTTACAAAGTAAGTTAGTAACATTATAGCATGCATAGTATATACAAGATTCAAATATTTGCATAAACCCTCACAAACCTCACAAACCCTCATAAACCTCCCAAACCTCATAAACCCTCATAAACCCTCACAAACCTCATAAACCCTCCCTCATAAACCCTCACAAACCTCATAAACCCTCATAAACCCTCCCCCACAACCTCATAAACCCTCACTTTTTGGGATTTGAATCCCAAAATTGGGACACGATGTGTCCTAACGGGACACGATCGGGATTCGATGGTGTCCCGTTAGAACACGTGGTGTCCCATTTTTGGGTTTGAATTCCCATCGAATCGTGTCGGATTCGGACGTGTGGCTTGTTTTGGACGAATCCGGTTTCATAGTTAGAGCATAATAGGACTGTGTTAGGGTCTGTTGTTAGGTCTCCTTCACCTTGCTAGATTTCCCTTCCTTCCTGCGTCTAGGGCTTCTTCATTAGGGCATCGTAGATCTCTATTAGGGTAGCGTAGATCTCCATTAGGGCAGCGTTATCCCTTAGGATCTCCCTTCTCACCAAAACCCAAAGACAAGTAGAGAGGAAGAGATCCCAAGTGAGTGTGTCCAAATGACTTTCAAGGCATCTCTATTTATACTAAAACGTTGAGCACTTGTGGGGTTTATTTGGTTGCTGGCCGACCTTGATGAATTGTCCCATAACACAAGTAAATTCATATCTCCATGAATACTTATCGGAATCGGATGATCTTTAGATCAATCCTATACCTTTGGATGAGAGGGATCCAAGAAAAATATTAGTTGTCATTAATAAGATGACCCACATGGAGTTTGGCCCTAGTTGTCAATTTTAACACTCCCTCTCACCTAGGGAGAACTCCATCCGCTGATCCATATGTCCGGTTGTACTATCTCTGCCATCAGTGCCCTGCATTGCTCTGCGTTGCTGAGCTCTGCTAAACCATGAAGAAGAAGAATTGATCGAGAATGTATCATACCATTCTCTACTGATCCGAAGTCAGTTCCATATGAAGAGCGTGTGTCATATCACTCTTACTGACCCGAAGTCTGTTTTATTGATTCCAGATCAATATCACAAGTGAGTGTCTCAAACCACTCATATTGATCCCAGATCAATGGAGGTCATCCTAGCATAGGGAGTACAGTAGATACAATGATGCGTCCATCGATAATACTACTATGGTCCCTAACCCCATTTCCCTGCTCATTGATCAGATGAGAGGTACTTTCCATGAGTCCTAGACTGCATGGGTAGGATGCCTCGATAGGAGAACTAATAATCCTATCCCAAAGTCACCTAGGGGAAGGCTAAGCCATTCACCTAGTAAACAACGCACCATTAGGGGAGGGTGAGTCGCCCTATGGTCATGTGTTGCTCCAGTGAGTACCCCAAGCCCCCCAGAGCTCCTAGAGCCCAATGCATGCAACATGTAGGACCCTTATAAGAAGGTCTCTCAACGACTCCAAGTCGTTTGGGAAAGTCACAGATTTGACCTTTCCCCGAGGCTTTGACAAAATGTCTGCAACCTGTACATCAGTCTCAATGTGATGGAGCCTCCTCGCTCATCGACTTACCATACCCCAGATAAGGTAGTATCTGATGTCTATTTGCTGGAGCAATCATCAAATACGGATTCCTCAACAATCGAATCCCCCCCGCCTTGGTTGTCACAGAGGATCATGGTGGTATTCATCATGTATACAAATAGCTCACTAAAGAGCTTCCACAACCAGGCAGCTTCATACGAGATCATACTCGTGGCTATGTATTCGGTCTCGACGGTGCTTATAACAATCGACTTCTGCTCTCATCATGTATACAAATAGCTCACTAAAGAGCTTCCACAACCAGGCAGCTTCATACGAGATCATACTCGTGGCTATGTATTCGGTCTCGATGGTGCTTATAACAATCGACTTCTGCTCCTTGCTCATCCATGATATCGAAACATATATCCGGATGGAAGTTCACCAAGAACATCAATGCAAATGAGTTTATGAAACTCAGAGGCATTTCCCAAATCTGGTCCAGCATCACCACCATATAACTTCTGAAAGTTAAGATCCTCAAGGTAGTCACGGGCTTGCAGTTTACCATTCCACATCCGGAATCCAACTGCCTCTTACTTCTGCAAGTGAGAGGGTCTGCACCTGTTAGAAATAGGTCGTTTTTAGAAGGTGCCGATATGAGAGGTCTATCATCCACAACCTTCAAACAATGGTTGGATCGACTTCACTCTTAGTGAATCTCAATTTCATCTGACAGCTATCAATCCTCTCATATCAAACCCGGGGTGTTTTGCTTGAAGCCATGGAGGGCTTTCTTCCACCTGCACACATGAGATTCCCGATCATGAATCTCAAACCCCTCGGGTTGTTCCAAACCTGTGGACCTGCTACATGAGGGGAATGGTTCCCTTGTAAGGTTTGTTGTGGAGGTAAATCCCCTCTGCGGACATAGGCGATCCCTACTAGCCCAAACCGGGTCTAGCAACAATCATACAACGCTACAACGCAAGTTCCTAATTGCAAATTAATAGACTAGTGATGAAGGCCTACCTGGATTCCAACGCTAGTGCTTGTAGAAGAGGTGGTGCTCCCGTTCCTTTGCTCCGGCAGATCACAATCCCCACGATCTCCGCGAATGGACACCTGCACATACAAGAAACGACGCAAACACAAACATAAAATCCAGCATATGCAACTATATATCAGTCAGAAAGGATATAACTCATCATCATCACAAATAACAATAAGAGTGGAACCATAACCAATAGTCGTTCATTAACAATTCATCAAAGAAGAATACAACCAAAGTTCTGATGCTAGATTCTCCTTTGGCTGGGTAGTCAGCAACACATGTCTTGCAAAGCTTGTTGGGAATAGGGACAAGCCTCTCTCTCTTTGGTTATTGGACAAAAAGGCTCTTGCAGCATGAAGCTCTTGGAAACTTGACAATTCTCAATCTCTGGAACTATGGAACTAGCTTTGCCAAGGAAAATGGACAAGCTTTTATAGATGAAGGGGAGTTGGGATCATCCACAATAATCATGGGATTGGCCATATCATCAAGGAAGCTTCCATGAGAGGTGGAAAACCACTTCCTCTCTATGGAAATCCGTAGCCAACCCACCCAACTCAAGATAGATTCAGTCCAGGAATTTGTTAGGATGAAACTTCCGCCGTTTGTTTGTTAAAAAACACCACTGATTATGGTTGGCGCGGGTGCGACTCTGTGACAGAGCGCCAACTGGCGCGCCCTATTTGGAGGATTTCCCCCATTGGCGCGAGGGCTGCAATATGGAACCGCGCCAATGGAAAAAGGGCTATTTTTAGGGTTTTTAGCAGGAGATGTCTTCAAGGCAAACAAAGCTCATGTTCAGGGGAATGCAATGCAAGTGTTTGTAGGCCATGTCACTTCTCATAGGTCCTGGAATGAGTCCTCCAAGATGCGGGAGAGGGGTAGCAGGGACGGTGACAAATTGCTGTGTAACAGATGCCCCCTAAAGCATGAGGCCCGAGAGAGAGAGTGGTGAAATGCTTTATGAGAACATGTCCAACCGAAAACACTGTCGCCGGAAAACCTGCGTGGAGAAGTACAACTGATATCTCAAATACATGATATATGTGGTATGGGCGCAGCCATCCATAGTAGAGTACACGATAATCTAGATCCAAGGTATGGGCGCAGCCATCCGGTGAGGATCGATAAATAGACTCAGGCATGGTCGCAGCCATCCAGTGAATGAGTCATGCAATAATCATAATAATCCACAAAATCGCAGCCTGGAACCCAACAGACAAAATCCAGGGTCTTGCACTCCATCTCGATCCAAACAAAGTACAAGTCCAAGCATGCGAATATAGGAGTCGAAGTCAAACATGCAGGAACATCGTCTGATTACCAGCTAATGGTGGAAGCTGTTAACAGACGCGAGAGGTACCACCAATAATGACAATGGCCCTCAAGGTACTACAGGTACAATCTACGGCGTGCGGATCATTGAGCCGGCATCGAACACTCGTAGAATCATTCGATCGGAGGCCAATGATGAAAACCTCGCGTTGAACGCGAAGAACCTGCCATTGAGGCATGCAGGCTCCAAGGCACCAGAAGGGAGTCTCTAGATCAACTTCCTGGATAATGAGCTGAAGTCGACAGGAAGTGACCTTGATCGAAGGTGGGCCATAGTGTTTCCCACATCATCGACACGAGACAGAGGAAGATAAGGTTGTTGTGAATCAGGATTATGTGAGTTATCAAAGGGAGGTTGTTATTTCGCAGAGGTCAACTTCTCTTGAACATATCGGCGGCACGACAGTGGACTTGGCAGTATTTGACATCAATCGATCAGAGGTCATGGCGACAAGGCAAAGAGCAGATGAGAGGTCAAACAGGATCACCCAAACCCACGGAGGCAAGTGAAAAACGAGATGAGATGTCCCCACCCAGACACGAATGCAGACAAGTGCCATGTTCAAGAGCGACATACTGCCGACACGACAATGATTGTGGTTCTATTTTCCCCACCATTTCTGGTGAGTACCCCAGTTATTTTTATCAACAAGCTTGACGGGGATAGCATATGCTTGTAAAGCGTCATTTCGACGGAATCCAATGTCATCAAGTTTTAATGAGCCTGATAGAGGAAGAACTCGACGTCTTTTCATGTTTAGAGAGTTTGAAAAGACAACAGAAAAGTAAACTCCAGGGGTGTCCTTTTTCGTAAAGTTGTGTCTCTTGAGCCCGAAAAAGTAGAAAACAATGCTCGAAAGAACCGCCCGACCATTACGATCGAGGAGTACTTTTCATGATTAGTGACTTCGACCTGAAAAAGTAAAAAAGCGATCGAAATCACGAGCCTGAAACGACAAGGGCCTGACAATCTTTTCGTCTTTACACAGTCGGACAAGAGTTTAAAGACGACCGCCTCTTATTTACGTTTAGCGAGTCAAGAGGAATAACTCGGCGATCTTTTCACATTTAGAGAGTCAGAAAAGAGCTGAAAGATGACTCTAGAATGACTTTTTCATGTATTTACCGAGTCCGAAAAAGTATAAAATACAACTCGTTTCATTGTATAAGTCGCATAAAAACCTGTCGCTGCACAAAAACAAGTGTAAAACCCATTTTCGACAAAAATATATTAAAATATTCATAAAAAATGACTTTTAAAACCTATTTTGAGTTGAAAAAGCTATAAGTATGTCAAAATGGTAAAAACAAAATTACTTTTACTTTTTACCTCATTGAAGAGCAGCAGTGGTCCATTTGGTGGCGAACTTCGGGCGGCGATTGTGACAGATCCGTGCGACCATTTAGAGCTCCGTCAGTTCCAGGTAAGAGGCACTTCCTCATACTCCATTTTAGTCCATTTTTTAATGGTTTTCTTGTCCTCATTCGATCTCTGTGGGAGGACTTTGAAAAATTAGGGCCGCGCCCATTGGCGCGGGTGTCGGGCACGAACTCGCGCTAATGGACCTTTATACTCCAATTGAGACATATGCATAAAAATAACCCTAGGTGTCTAATCTGCGTGGTGCTCATGATAACAAGTCACCGCACGCACTAGGCGTCTCAGAAGACGGTGGAGGCGACTAGGCACTCCCACTGTATGTCTCTAGTATGCCAGTGGGACATCTGCCAACCGGGCATAATCTGGAATCCCCCGGGCGATCCCCTCGAGGTTCTGGATCAGCTCTCCTCCCTCGGCACCCTCTGCCTGAAGGTCAGCTGCAAGTTGAGTTCTCTGTGAAATGGAAGAAATACCGGCTGGTCTCTCTGGGCCAACATCTGCATACACATATGACTGTTGTTAGAACGAGCATGTATTAACAAAAAAATCATAAAACATAAAATCAAAAAGAGATCATACCCAGCTCCTCATCCCACTCATCTCCCTCTGGCAGTGGGAGATCTGGGTCACCTATGAAGTCAGTCCCTGCGTATGGTCAGTCTTCGACTACGATTAACTGACGACGTAGCCACCCAAAAAACTCCAGCCTCCAAGACATCTGTTGGCCCCCTCCTCCTCTGGGCATCAATGCTGCCCAACGAGCCATTCTTGGCTCCCGTGGTACTGGATCAGCTACTACGGCCCCTTGGCCTTGGAAGATTGGTAATCGTTCCAGAATGAACGATACCAGGATAGAACCGTAGCCAAACTGCTTCAGTTTGCCTCGCTTACATTTTGTAAGCTGTCTCTTCATGTTTGCAGTCACTGCTGTGGCCCAATCAAAAATAGTGGGATTTAGACACTCTGTGGCCAATATGAGTTGGTTTTTTGTTGCCTCATGGGGTGCCTGCGTCCCCACAACCCGTGTGATGGTAAATAACACTGCCTTGAGTGTTAGATCCTGAATGGTGGAAATATCCACCTTTGCACTTCCGGATCCGAATTGTGCCCCTGGGCACACCCGTTCCATCACCTCGCCCATCTTCTCACCAGATGGTCTGCTCCCTGTCAATATGGGCACCGACCCTCTGCATGACAATCCCGTGATGAAATAGATGTCAGAAACATCCAGTTCCAATACTTGGTCTCGTAATCGAAACACTTGCTCGTTTTCGTCCCACAGATTGATCAAGTACTGTAAGAGCTCAGGTTGAGCTCGTAAGTAAGGCGTCAGGAAGAATTTTTTCAGCCCGCAATTCTTGAGGGCATCCATGCAAGCTTCGTCTTCCATGGCCAATTCGTCCACACTGTCATGCTCCCTCTCTTTCCATTAGACCACCATTTTGTATTTTGTTTGGTTGCCTGCATCCACATGGTCAAACAAACCTTGATTAGATCTTTGGTAGGCTCAAAATGCATTTAAATCACTTGCAAATTTGAAATTCAAAAGAAAAAATAAGCAACCAAACAGGCAACCCAACAGTTAGCCCAGAAAGGGACAACGTTGCCATGTAAGGAGCACCAACATTCCCAAAAGGAGGAAAATGACCAGGATTCCCGCCAGAGGGGATTCCTGGGTTGGTGAACTCTGGAAAAGTTGCCATCAAGAACTGAAAACTGCACACGGGGCTGAAAAAGAGTCAAGACACACAATCAAACGGTCAACAAGCAGAATCTAACAGGGCGTCTGATCGCGGGTGAATAAATTTTAAGACACAAGGACATAACTTGACCTTTTCATATTTAAAGAGTCGAGAAAAGGACAAAAAGATGACTCTAGTCGCCTTCGAATGTTTAATGAGCCCGAAGTGACAAATGCTCAGATGAGTCTTTTCTTTTAGGGAGTCCGAAAAGGATCAAAAGTGACTACTCTGGAGAACTAGGCAAAGGTTTACCAGACAATCCGTAAAACTGCATATACACCTTGGCAATCGTATGAAAACCACGGACTTTCCGTACGGCAGTCAATCTTCCTGAATGCTGTGTTCGGTGCATTACGGGTCGTAAGGTGGCAGACATGGCTTCCTATGGATAAAGGATGATAACCTAGTGGGGTCTCCCCATATACTCGACAGTACGTGGGAGCACAAATCCGTACTAGACCACTACTGAGTCACAGAAGGAGGAATCACCCAACCTTGAGCGGAAACAAAAGTGACTAGGTTTAACGATGCCGGAGCACGTCTCTAGCCTAGACTTCTAAACAGTGTGCATTATGTTCCAATGCGTTGTTAGATTCATTCAATTCATTTTAAAGTTGATCTTGGATTATGTTTCAGTTTTCAGGCCTTACGGTATGTAATGTCTCAAAATTTCCTAAATGCAAACTATATGCCACAATATATCATTTCATTCGATGAATGCTAACTATGAGAGAGTTGAGAGCTTTCACACAAACAAAATGATCATAGAACAATCAACAATATCTCTAATGCAGCTAATGGAAATTAACAAACTTTTCTTCAAAGTCACTAATCATTAATAACAACGAAAAGCTCTAATTCACATTAACTAATGAAAAGCAAAAGAGATTGTTTTTTATTTATTTTTTTAAATTGATAGCAAGATGCACTAAACCAACTTTGAGAAATGATAATAAAAGTGTAAAAACACAAATTTCACTCAATGCAAACACAATCAGATCCCTAAATGCCAAAGCAGTCCTTCAAAACCAAGAAAAGTCCCAAAGACACCAATGAGCCGTGTAATCTAGGCCCAAAGCGAAACTAAGTGGAATTCAAGTGAAAAAAGGGGTAAGTCACTCAAATAACGCAATAAAATGCTTAACAACCACTAAACGAGTGCAAGGGAGTAATCAGAAAGTCGACTGGACTGATAGAAGACCAAAAACTCCTAAGGAAGGCTCGACACACAAAGCCACTAGATGCCCTAGGGCTAAAACGTGAAATCGATAGAAAATGGCAAACACCCAAAGGGTAAAGGTTAAAACCAGTCAAAGAAGACTCCAACACACTCAAGCAGTGGAAAAAATGTATCCAAAAACAAAGATCAAGCTCAGAAGGCTTAAAACAAGCAAACTTTAAAAGTTCCCAGGCCTGGCGCGACTGTCAGGCTGCAACTAGCGCCTTTTAAGGATTGGCGCGGGTTCTATATTAGCAACTAGCGCCAATTGGCGCGACTGTTACGCTAAAAAAGCGCGCCAGTTGAGTTTGCTATGCAAAAATAAAAAAGAAGCAATCCAAGACTAGGCCAACGATAACCAGGTAAACCAAGAAGCAAGAAACAGCAAAAGGACTCAACCCAGAAGGCTGACCAAGTAGGTAAAAATCAAGAAACAACCAAAAAGGCAAGACAAGCTCCCCAGCGGAGTCGCCAAATTGTTGTGGAGGTAAATCCCCTCTGCGGACAGAGGCGATCCCTACTAGCCCAGACCGGGTCTAGCAACAATCATACAACGCTACAACGCAAGTTCCTAATTGCAAATTAATAGACCAGTGATGAAGGCCTACCTGGATTCCAACGCTAGTGCTTGTAGAAGAGGTGGTGCTCCCGTTCCTTTGCTCCGGCAGATCACAATCCCCACGATCTCCGCGAATGGATACCCGCACATAAAATAAACGACGCAAACACAAACATAAAATCCAGCATATGCAACTATATATCAGTCAGAAAGGATATAACTCATCATCATCACAAATAACAGTAAGAGTGGAACCACAACCAATAGTCGTTCATTAACAATTCATCAAAGAAGAATACAACCAAAGTTCTGACGCTAGATTCTCCTTTGGCTGGGTAGTCAGCAACACATGTCTTGCAAAGCTTGTTGGGAATAGGGACAAGCCTCTCTCTCTTTGGTTATTGGACAAGAAGGCTCTTGCAGCATGAAGCTCTTGGAAACTTGACAATTCTCAATCTCTGGAACTATGGAACTAGCTTTGCCAAGGAAAATGGACAAGCTTTTATAGATGGAGGAAGGGGAGTTGGGATCATCCACAATAATCATGGGATTGGCCATATCATCAAGGAAGCTTCCATGAGAGGTGGAAAACCACTTCCTCTCTATGGAAATCCGTAGCCAACCCACCCAACTCAAGATAGATGTAGTCCAGGAATTTGTTAGGATGAAACTTCCGCCGTTTGTTTGTTAAAAAACACCATTGATTATGGTTGGCGTGGGTGCAACTCTGTGACAGAGCGCCAACTGGCGCGCCCTATTTAGAGGATTTCCCCCATTGGCGCGAGGGTTGCAATATGGAACCGCCCCAATGGAAAAAGGGCTATTTTTAGGGTTTTTAGGAGGAGATGTCTTCAAGGCAAACAAAGCTCATGTTCAGGGGAATGCAATGCAAGTGTTTCTAAGCCATGTCACTTCTCATAGGTCCTGGAATGAGTACTCTAAGATGCGGGAGAGGGGTAGCAGGGACGGTGACAAATTGCTGTGTAACAAGGTTTTCCTTTGGTACATCTCAGACATGTACCTTCATGCTCCTTTTGAATTCAGGCATCCCTGTCACCATTTGACTCACATCAGGTAGGGCCCCCCAATAAGTAGACCTCCGGTGCTATAGATGAGATGTGTCAACTGACATGGTCCCCAATGAACCATCCTGCAACTTGATACAAATTGTCAACCTTGAAAAAAAGGCATCTTTAAAAATTTCATTTTCATACACGTACCTTTCCATCGATGAATGCCACCCTGTAACCTTTGACTTCCATTGCCGAAATGGACACCAGGTTCTTTTTGCGATCAGGTACATAAAAGAGATTCTGTAAATGAATTGAGTTACGCTCGTTCAATTTAGGGGTAACATTTCCTACACCCTTTCTGGGATAGGTGGCATCGGCTCCAAGTATAGTCCCATGGTTGTTTCCATCTATTTGAGAGAGTACCCTTCTATCTGATGAGGTGCCTGGGAAGTACTACAATCAATGAGCTAGATTCCCAAAGAATCTGAAGGAGAGGGCCAACACAAGATAACACTTCTTTATCTTATTAGAAACAACATTTGATTCTTCATACCTGGGGTTCCTTGTTTTCTTTGAAGAGTCGGTCGTTTCCTTACGAGCTGCATTACCTGTCATTCCTCTGATCATTGAAGATGTCCCTGGAATGATTGTTATCATCATCAAGTGATGTGTCCGTACCATTTGGACACTCCTTTGCATAATGGCCGAACAAGTCATCTTCCTTTCCTTCCACCCTTAGATTCAAACTTCCCACTGAAGTGATCATAAGCTTCTGCTGCGCCATTCTGATAATGTTCTCTGCTTCGATTTCACCCTTGGTGAATTTGAAGAGGGATGAGGAATCCATTAATCGATGGACACATTGTTGTATCTACTGTACTCCCTATGCTAGGATGACCTCCATTGATCTGGGATCAGTATGAGTGGTTTAAGACACTCTCTTGTGATATTGATCTGGGATCAATAAAGCTGACTTCAGGTCAGTAAGAGTGATATGACACAGTCTCTTCAGATGAAACTGACTTCGGTTCAATAGAGAATGGTATAAGACATTCTCGATCAATTCTTCTTCTTCATGGTTTAGCGGGGCAGAGTAGAGCAAAGCAGAGTAGAGCAGTGCAAGACACTGATGGCAGAGATAGTACTGTCGGACATATGGATCAACGGATGGAGTTCTCCCTAGTTGAGAGGGAGTGTTAAAATTGGCAACTAGGGCCAAACTCCATGTGGGTCATCTTATTAATGGTAGCTGATATTTTTCTTGGATCCCTCTCATCGAGAGGTCTAGGATTAATCTAAAGATCATCCAATTCCGATAAGTATTCATGGAGATGTGAATTTATTTGTGTTATGGGACAATTCGTCAAGGTCGGCCAGCAACCAAATAAACCCCACTTGTGCTCAACGTTTTAGTATAAATTGAGCTGCCTTGAAAGTCATTGGACACACATCCTCTTGGTGATCTCCTCCTCTCCACTTGTCTTTGGGTTTTGGTGGGAGGAGAGGTCTAAAGAGGATACACTGCCCTAGAGGATGCCCTAGATCCTTACACTATCATGGAGGAGATTTTAACATAGTGAAGGAAGCCTACGTAATGCAGCAAGGAGAGATCTAATTGCTGGTATAAAAGAGAAGCCCTATGCTGCCCTATACACAGCTCTATGGAGAGCCCTACGATGCATTATACACAACTCTGTGGAGAGCCCTATGCTGCCCTATACACAGCTCTATTGGAGAGCCCTATGCTACACTATACACAGCGCTATAGAGAGCCCTACGTTGCCCTATACACAACTCTATGGAGAGCCCTATGCTGCCCTATACTCAACTCTATTGGAGAGCCCTATGCTGCCGTATACGCAACCCTACACTGCCCTATACGTAGCCCTATGGAGAAGCTCTATGCTACCCTAACTGCAGTTCTCTAGGTGATATAAAGGAAGACTATTCAAGCATGCTCCAGTCACAGCCATGGAGGAAGGAAGGTCTGAAAGCGGCTTGTATGACACGGAGAAGAGTGTTGAAGGGTATACGTTGAAGTCTGTCTAACAAGGCAGCATATGTTAGGACTGTGTTGATAATAGTACAGTCACTTGGATGGAGAAAACAATGATGATACATTGAAGCAACATGATGTTGCAAGCAGCAGCATGTTGATGAATGCTGCAGCATGATGGGTACAACGATGAAGTGTATCATAGCATAATGAGGGGCAACACAATGGTGAGATACAACAATATGTTGGAAATAATACTGAGAGGGGGGGTGAATCAGTATTATCAAATTCTTTTAATAAATCTTCCTTATTTGTTCTTTGAATTATTTTTGCATGTCAGTACCATAAAATAATGAGCATGAACAAAGAAAACAGATAGTCACACCAAAGAACACAAGATGTAAGGTGGAAACCTAATGTGGGTGAAAACCACCTGCTGCAATATGTCTCTATCTTCTTTCAAATTAGAAACTCCTTTTACAATGGTTTTGTACTGGTGCAGTCCTTTACCAGTACGCAGGCTGCAACCTGCAGAGAGCTACAACTCTCTCTCGTTTTCCAGTCTCTCCTGGAGGGGAGCTACAGCCCCCTATTTATTTTCTTACAAGGACCACTTTTCATAAATTTTCAAACTGGATCCATAAACATCAAATGATCATCAAGTATAAGAAAATCACCCAGTCAACTGTAGTAATCAGATCAACAATAATAGAACTAAACCCAGAACACCTTATCAACAGAAAAATACAGCCAAACAAAATGTCTTAAGACAGATACGCAGGTTTTCTTTCTCTGGTCTGCGTGCGTACGCACTTCACCTTCTGCTCCCCTGCGTATACCCGCAGAGACCCTTCTGCCGCACTGTGTGTCCACGCACTGTTTGTTCAACCACACTGCGTACTGTTACTGCAGGTACGCACCCAGAGACACTAGCGCGCCGCGTACTGTTACTGCAGGTACGCACCCAGAGATACTATCGCGCCGCGTACTTTTACTGTGCGTACGCACCTGAACCTTTGTCGCTCTGCGTACCCACGCAATTCTCCTTCTTCTGCTCTACGTACCCACGTAGCTCGCCTGTTTCTGCTCTGCGTACCTCTGATTAGGGCCGAATTGGCAGTCCACCAGAGTGGCACAGTTGCTCAGATCTGATCATGCGCTCGAGAGATCACCCTTCACAGATTCGCTATCAACTTCTCTTACATATAGATCAAGCTTTTAAGACCATAACCCAATATTTCAGATCTTAAGATATTCAATTGCAAAAGATGCATAGCCAAGTGATCTCCTCTGCTTTATATAGGCAAGCTCCTCCTAAAATCATGGATCAATACCACGAGCCAAAACCATAATAACACAAATACCGTCGGCTAAATACCAAGGGTTAAACATAAGAAACCCCACGTGTGCTTTTCTCTACCTTGAAATGAGTGCACTGGGGGTACGCACCTCCTGAACGGCTGACCTGCGTGACTGGCCGCGGTCCCTTCACGGTGTACCTGTGGGTACGCACCTTCTGAACTGATCTCCTGCGTACTTCTTAATTTTCAACATTTGAGAGCCTTGCCACGGGTGTTTCCATCAAGTACAACATCATACCAGAAACATAATGCCAACACAATATGATATAGCAAGTTCATAGTGTTGCTAGTATAACAAATTGGGACAACAACATGATACTTAGTGCAACAAGTACAACTAGAATGCTAGGGACAAGCCCTTGGAGCTTGTTTGAGACCATAGAGAGCCTTTTTCAATCTGCATACAAGATTTGGATCATTTCCAAGAATGAACCCATCTGGCTGCTCAATGTATACTTCTTCTTCCAAGTCTCCATTCAGAAAGGCTGATTTTACGTCCATTTGAAATACTTTGAAGTTTTGAAAACTTGAGAGAGCAAGGAACATTCAGTGGCCTCAAGTCTTGCAACAGGAGCAAAGGTTTCTTCAAAGTCTATTCCTTCTTGCTGCGCATACCCTTTACAAACAAGTCTGGCCTTGTTTCTAATTACTTCTCCATTTTCATTCAATTTATTTTTGAAGACCCATTTTGTTCCGATAACATTCTTATCCTTTGGTCTAGGAACCAGCTCCCAAGTGTTGTTCTTTTCGATCTGCTCAAGTTCTTCATCCATGGCTTTCACCCAACATTCATCTTTGCATGCCTCTTTCACATTTTGTGGTTCAGTAGAGGAGAGTAATGCCAAATAGCTTGAAGCTTCTGCAACTGTTCTTCTTGTTTGTACACCTGCTTCTTTCTGCCCCATAATCTGAGATTCTGGATGATTCTTCTGAACATATCTGGATGGAGTCTTTTCTTCTATTCTTGTCTGCTCCTCTGGTTCTTCTTGAGGTTCTTCTTCTTCATCATTCTGTCGTTGAGGGTAGCCTTCATCTTCTTCGATGTCTTCATGATGTACTTGCCTAGGAATGTATCCCTTCTCATCAACCACTACATCAATGCTGTCAACAATTCTGCCAAGTCTTTTATTGTAGCATTTGTATGCTTTGCTATGTGGAGAGTAACCAAGAAGAATGCCTTCATCTGCTCTAGGTTCAAGTTTGCCAAGCTGCTCATCAGTATTCTTGATATAGCATTTGCTCCCAAAGATTTTGAAGTGCTTTACCGAAGGAGTCTTACCACTCCAGAGCTCATGAGGAGTTTGAGTGCTGTTCACCCGAACATTTGTCTTGTTGAGAATAACAACCGCAGCATGTGCAGCTTCACCCCAGAAAGTTGCGGGAGTTCCTGACTCATCAAGCATAGCACGAGCCATTTGTTGGACTGTTCTGTTCATTCTTTCCACAACTCCATTTTGCTGAGGAGTTCTAGCTGTAGAGAATTCTCTTCTTATCCCATGTTCTTCACAGAAATCGAAAAATTCATTTGAGGTAAACTCCCCACCTCTGTCGGATCTGAGGCACTTAACTTTGTGACCTGATTCATTTTCAACCAAGGCTTTGAAAGATTTGAATTTTTCGAATGCTTCATCTTTGTGCTTCATAAGTCCTAACCAGACAAACCTGGAGAAATCGTCAATGAACAATATCAAGTATTCTTCTCCTCGAGGTGTTCTTTTCCTGAATGGACCGCATGTATCTGTATGTACTAGCTCAAGAGGCATGCTAGCTGATCCTTCCTTCTCTGGAAAGTTAGTTCTGGTTTGTTTTCCAAACTGACATGATTTGCATATGGTGTTGTCAGGAATTTTGATATCTGGAAGATCGCGAACTGCCTGATATTTGCATGCTTTCCTTATTTGTGAAAAGCTTAGATGCCCCAATCTTCGATGCCATAACCAGTGCTCATCATCCTTGCTCAGATAGTATTGTTGTTGTCCTTCTTCAAATATGTACAGATTATTTGGAGTTCTTTTACCTTTGATCACTGTTTTACCTGTATCAAGATCACGAACAAGACATCCATTTGATCTGAATATCACCTCGGTTCTTTGATCACACATCTGGCTGACACTTAGAAGATTATGCTTCAATCCATCTACATACAAAACATTTCCAGCCTTGACCTTTTCTTTTAACTGAGCAATGCCTTTTCCTTTTATCGTTGCAGGAGTATCATTTCCAAAAGAAACTTTCTTTCCTTTTTCTAGAGCAGAATATGACTCCAGTTTTTCTTTATCACCTGTCATATGCTTCGAACATCCACTGTCAATGTACCATAGATTTTCCTATCCCTCTGCATAAAATGCTATCCCACATCTTTCTGTTTGTGGTTCCTTTATTCTCCATGTTTTGGTGCTTGAGGCTTGTTCCTTTTTCTGCTGAAACCTGCTCTTGCATTCAGAATCTTCATGACCAAAGTTATTGCAAATAGAACATTCAACTTCATTTTCAAGAACCGAAAAATTGTTATAGGTCCTTTTTGTAATCCCGGTCATACTTCTTTGTTTTTGAGCTTCTCTCGTCATGATCGTTTTATATGCAACACATTGCGCTGCTTTGTGGCCAAAGTTATGGCAAGAAAAGCATTGTCCATTGAAGAAACTTCTGCGGTTATCAAATCTACCAGCCAAATGATTGTAATTTCTATTGTCATCCATTCTTGAACCAAATTGAGAAGATTTTACCTGTGGCTGGTTGTAGCTTCTGTTCACCCTTAAGACGGATTGCCCCTGATAGTCTCTGTTTGCAATTCGTCCCTGCTTTACCTGATGATCTTCATTGTGCTTTTGCTCATTTCTTCTTGCTGCATCAAGATAACTTTTTGAGGTGGATGCTTGAGAAGTTTCTCCATTATAGCCCAGACCTGTCTTGTTTAGTGGAGACCGCTACACATTGATAATCTCATTCAAAGTTTCAGATCCTTTGACAAACTTAAGATTAATAGCTTTTGTTTTCTCAATCTCTTTTCTAAGACCAACAATTTCACCTTCTAATTTTTCAAGATGTTTTTCCTTTTCATCAATTTGAAATTGTAGAGTATCAATGATCATATTCTTTTCTTCTATACATCTCTTGAGCCTAGTAATTTCTTCATAAAGGTTATCCACATCTATAGCATCTATATAATCATCATCTTCAAATGCCATTAACAATTTATATTCATTACCTCGTTCATCTTCATCACTGTTTGATAGACCATCACTATCTTGATGAGTGTAGTAGCTTTTCTTAATTGTACTCTGTTTCTTGTTCCATCTAGCAGGTTCCTTTCCTTTATCCTTATAAGGACATTTTGCAGCATAATGACCTACTCTTCCACAAGCAAAGCATTTAAAAGGTAACTTACCTTTGAACCTTCCAGAACCCCTTTGAAGATTTCTGACAAAATTTGATTCTTCTTCTTCTTCTTCTGGGACGTGACTTGCTTCATAATAATCTCCTTTGCCTGAAGCCTTGAAAGCAACTTCTCTTCTGTCTGAAGGACCTCCCTTTCTCATTTCATAAGCAGTTAGAATTCCGTGAAGCTGAGACATAGTAAGAATTCGTAGATTTTCCTTTTCTTCTATTGCAGATACTTTAGATTCAAACTTGGGGGACAATGATCTTAGAACTTTTTCAACCACAATAGCCTCTTTTATTTCTTCACCCAAATTTTTCATGCAATTAACAATCTCATCTACCCGAAGAAAATAGTTAGCCACACTTTCATCATTATACATCCTAAGATTCTCATACTGAATCCTGAGAGTTTGAAGTTTAGCACGCTTTACCTGTTCATCTCCTTCGTAGCTCAAGACAATCTTGTCCCATATTTCTTTTGCGGATTTATATTGCATAAACTTTACGAATTCTGTTTGAGATAAGCATCCCAACAAAGTATTGACTGCTTTAGCATTTGTTTCATATTTCTTCTTTTCGGCCGCATCTGTAGGAGTAGTTGAAGGAAAAACGTAGCCTGTATCTATGATATCCCAAACTTCTGTACCAAGAGATTGAAGATAGGCATTAACTCTTACCTTCCAATAATTGAAGTTTGTCCCATCAAAAATTGGTGGCCTGATTGATGCTTCCCTCTCGTAGTTGCTCATGATGACTGATCTTCCTTCAAGCGATCAAGCTTCTCCGAAGGACCTGCTCTGATACCAATTGTTGGAAATAATACTGAGAGGGGGGGTGAATCAGTATTATCAAATTCTTTTAATAAATCTTCCTTATTTGTTCTTTGAATTATTTTTGCATGTCAGTACCATAAAATAATGAGCATGAACAAAGAAAACAGATAGTCACACCAAAGAACACAAGATGTAAGGTGGAAAACCAATGTGGGTGAAAACCACCTGCTGCAATATGTCTCTATCTTCTTTCAAATTAGAAACTCCTTTTACAATGGTTTTGTACTGGTGCAGTCCTTTACCAGTACGCAGGCTGCAACCTGCAGAGAGCTACAACTCTCTCTCGTTTTCCAGTCTCTCCTGGAAGGGAGCTACAACCCCCTATTTCTTTTCTTACAAGGACCACTTTTCATAAATTTTCAAACTGGATCCATAAACATCAAATGATCATCAAGTATAAGAAAATCACCCAGTCAACTGTAGTAATCAGATCAACAATAATAGAACTAAACCCAGAACACCTTATCAACAGAAAAATACAGCCAAACAAAATGTCTTAAGACAGATACGCAGTTTTTCTTTCTCTGGTCTGTGTGCGTACGCACTTCACCTTCTGCTCCCCTGCGTATACCCGCAGAGACCCTTCTGCCGCACTGCGTGTCCACGCACTGTTTCTTCAACCACACTGCGTACTGTTACTGCAGGTACGCACCCAGAGACACTATCGCGCCGCGTACTGTTACTGCAGGTACGCACCCAGAGATACTATCGCGCCGCGTACTTTTACTGTGCGTACGCACCTGAACCTTTGTCGCTCTGTGTACCCACGCAGTTCTCCTTCTTCTGCTCTGCGTACCCACGCAACTCGCCTGTTTCTGCTCTGCCTACCTCTGATTAGGGCCGAATTGGCAGTCCACCAGAGTGGCACAGTTGCTCAGATCTGATCATGCGCTCGAGAGATCACCCTTCACAGATTCACTATCAACTTCTCTTACATATAGATCAAGCTTTTAAGACCATAATCCAATATTTCAGATCTTAAGATATTCAATTGCAAAAGATGCATAGCCAAGTGATCTCCATGAGTCATTGTTCGGGTAATCCGTGCATGAGAGAAGCTTATGTAAATTTTCATTCTTTGATTAATAAATTGCCTGTAGTAGCCTACTCTGTATTTGTTTCCACTTTCCATTCTACAAGGGAAGCTTTCATTTGTCAAGGAAAAGACTACAAGGCCCCTTCCTTTGACTCCTTTTGTGATTCCTTAATAAGAGAACAAGAAAAACTCTTACACCTTGGTCTTCTTAATCTTGGAATCTCTTCCAAGAAAGCGTTAGCCGCCCAGCAGCAACCAAATTCAAAGAATCCTAAGAAGTCATATCCTAAAAAGAATGGTCCTAAACCAAACAAGGGTCCTAAGCAAACTCAGCCTCAAAATGAAAGATCATTTCAGCAAAATGATAAGACCAATAAAAACAAATGGAAGAAGACTGATAGACATTGTAACTTTTGTAATCGAGATGGCCACTTAGAATCTAAATGCTTCAAGAAGATGGAAGCCTTGGAAGCCGCAATGAAGAAACATAACATCCATGTGGAGCATACTTCAACTTCAACTTCCGGAATGGCACTTTCTGCATGTCGTTGTCAATCATCTCAGTCTGGTTATGCATTAAATGTATCTTCTTCTTCTCCTTCTCATGAGTGGCTCATTGATTCTGGAGCCTCTTATCACATGGCCAAAAACCAAGCCATGTTTTCTTCTTTAAATGATTGTAACACCAAAAATATATATGTTGGTGATGATAGATCTCTTAATGTTGTAGGGACTGGAACTGTTCATCTAGACAATGGTCAGTTTAATGATGTATTATGTGTTCCAACCTTATCCTGCAACCTTCTATCTGTATATTAGATAACTCATTCAGGTGAAGGTAAAATTGTTGAATTTTCACCTCATGATGTTGTAATCAAGGATCTAAGAGATCCTAAACAGATTCTAGCTACTGGTATTGCTGATGATTCCACAAGGTTGTATAAGTTTCACAACTTTGGGTCATCAAATCTTCCCTCAGTATTTGTTGCTCATAATGATGAAGTGAGCAAACTTTGGCATGAGCGATTTGGTCACTTAAACTATCGCTCCCTTCAGCATCTATGTAAAGAAAATATGGTGACAGGTCTTCCTATGGTATCTTGCAGAGATGGTGTTTGTTTCGGATGTGTACTCGGAAAACATCATCGGGACAGTTTTGAAAAACGTGCCTCTTGGCACGCCTCAGCCCCTTTACAGCTTGTGCACAGTGATTTATGTGGTCCACTTCCTGTTGCTTCATTCTCTGGCTGCAAGTATTTCTTAACTTTCATTGATGATTTCTCCAGACGCACTTGGGTATACTTCTTAAAACTCAAGAGCGAAGTATTTAACACATTTTTGGCCTTCAAAGCCTTTGTTGAAAAACAATCTGGACATCAAATTCTTAAGCTAAGAACTGATAATGGTGGAGAATATGTTAAAAACACATTCATCAACTTTTGCACCGAAAATGGAATTCAAATGCAACATACTGTTCCATACACTCCACAACAAAATGGTGTAGCTGAAAGGAAAAATCGCACCTTAAAGGAAATGGCTAATTGTATGCTGCAATCTAAAGGACTCAGTCTTAGTTTTTGGGCCGAAGCAATTAATTGTGCAAATTATATAATCAATCGCACTCCTACTAAGGTTCTAAAGAATATCACTCCAGAAGAAGCTTGGAGTTCCATTAAACCAGATGTAAGTCACTTTCGTGTTTTTGGAAGTGAAGCATGGGCCCATATTCCAGATGAAAAGCATAAAGCTTTAGAACCTAAGAGTGAGAAATGTACTTTTGTTGGATATTCTGAAGATGTAAAAGGTTATAGACTTATTCCAAAAATGTTATCATTAGAAGAGATGTAAAATTTGATGAAAATAAATCGGCTTGCGAGCCTAGTCCGGCGGATGTGCCACCTCTTCCTATCTCTTCTACTTTTGAAAACATTTCTTCTTCAGATGATGAAAGTGAGGATGATAATCCTCCCCCACCTTCTCAGGATCCTCAACTTCCAAGATGGGTCCGTGCTACTCGGGATGCAGCAGGTGATCTTGCCGGTGATCCTACAGATCAGCGACGTACACGTTCTCAGTTTGAAAGAGCCTCTTCTTTACTGGCTCAAGCTCCAGTAAATCATGATCCTGACACTTTTGCAGAAGCTTCAGGCCATCCACATTGGGAAGCAGCTATGAATGAAGAATATCATTCATTGTTGACAAATGATACATGGGATCTTGTTCCTCTACCAAAGGGACGCAAACTTGTTAGATGTAAATGGGTTTACAGAACCAAGTATGGACCAGATGGGAAAGTTGATAAACATAAAGCTCGTCTTGTTGCTAAGGGCTTTTCACAGGTTGAAGGCATTGACTACACTGAAACCTTCTCCCCTGTTGCCAAAATGAACTCTATCCGCCTTGTTCTTTCCCTTGCTGCCTCTTTAAAATGGGAAGTCCATCAAATGGATGTTAAATCTGCCTTCTTGCATGGGGACTTGCATGAAGAAATCTATATGGAACAACCCATTGGCTTCATCCAAACAGACTCCAGCCTTGTATGTCGACTTAAGAAATCTCTTTATGGTCTCAAGCAAGCTCCTCGGGCTTGGTATGCCAAAATGGATAGCTTTCTTTTAGAATCTGGCTTTTCTAGGTGTTATTCTGACAATACTGTCTACACCAAGAAAGTGGGCAACTCTCTTATCATCCTTGTTCTTTATGTTGATGATCTTATTCTTACTGGTAGTGATCCCAACCTTATAAACCATGTGAAGTCCAGCCTTAAAAAGAAATTTGAAATGACAGACTTAGGACACTTACACTATTTTCTCGGTCTTCAAGTCTTGCAATCCAAGGAGGGTATTTCCCTTTCCCAGTCCAAGTATGCTTGTGATATTCTTCGTCATTTTCACATGGAAGACTGTAAGCCAGCCCCTTCTCCCTTTCAGTATGGAGTCAAACTTTCAGTCTCTTGTACTTCTCCTGAAGTTGATGCTACCTTCTACCGTCAACTTGTAGGAAAACTCTTGTATTTAACCCATACTCGTCCTGACCTTTCCTTTGCTGTTGGCCTTGTTGCTCGTTTTATGCAAAACCCCCGTGAAAGTCATTGGAAAGCAGCCAAAAGAATACTTCGTTATGTTCGAGGTACAGTACAGTTTGGGATTCATTACAGTGCCAAAGCAGCTCCTCTATTAGTTGGTTTCACTGATTCTGATTGGGCTGGTGACCCTGATGATCGGAAGTCTACTGCCGGTTATGTCTTCACTCTTGGTTCAGGACCTATTACATGGGCTTGTAAGAAACAGGCTGCCATTTCTCTTTCGTCAGCAGAAGCAGAGTATCGTGGTGCCGTGGAAGCTAGTAAGGAAGCCTTGTGGCTTCGTCAGATCCTATCAGAGTTTGGCTTTGAGCAGCAGCATCCAACCACACTTTGGTGTGATAATCAAAGTGCCATTCAGCTATGCAAAGATCCAGTCCAGCATCAGCGCAGCAAACACATTGAACTACACATGCACTTCATCAGAAAGCTCATTCATGACCATGTTCTTGAAGTGCAATATTGTTCAACAGATGATCAGGTTGCAGACATCTTCACAAAGGCTCTCACAGAGGCGAAGTTCACTAAACTTCGATATATGCTTGGAGTTCAGGAAGTTGTCACTAAGGGGGGATAGGCTCTAGTGCCTCCTTCCTTCTCCTATTGTGTCATATTTGTAAATCCTTCAATCCTATCCCAAGTTGTTCTTAAGGGGGGATGTTAGGATATTCCGACACATAGGATATAGTTAAGTTCAACTTGGTCTAGTATAGAGTTAGGTAAAGTGTGTTTCTTTACCGTTGTACATTTTGTAACTTACAATCCGACGGTCACGATATGTAGTGATCCGACGGTTCATTCTCTCCTCGGTATTACCGACACTTGATCCGTGGCTTGACACCCGATTGGTCCATGAGTTCTATTTAAAGCGCATGGAGGGTCATTGTTCGGGTAATCCGTGCATGAGAGAAGCTTATGTAAATTTTCATTCTTTGATTAATAAATTGCCTGTAGTAGCCACGTTAGCGTAGGAGATCACTTGATTAATAAAGGACACCGCTCACAACCAGATCATAGATCAATACACCAGTATTTTTGACGTGGTTAAAACCCTCAAAGAGGGAAACAGTCCACGGCCTGCGCCAACGTGGCTACTACAGGCAATTTATTAATCAAAGAATGAAAATTTACATAAGCTTCTCTCATGCACGGATTACCCGAACAATGACCCTCCATGCGCTTTAAATAGAACTCATGGACCAATCGGGTGTCAAGCCACGGATCAAGTGTCGGTAATACCGAGGAGAGAATGAACCGTCGGATCACTACATATCGTGACCGTCGGATTGTAAGTTACAAAATGTACAACGGTAAAGAAACACACTTTACCTAACTCTATACCTAACTCTACACTAGACCAAGTTGAACTTAACTATATCCTATGTGTCGGAATATCCTAACATCCCCCCTTAAGAACAACTTGGGATAGGATTGAAGGATTTACAAATATGACACAATAGGAGAAGGAAGGAGGCACTAGAGCCTATCCCCCCTTAGTGACAACTTCCTGAACTCCAAGCATATATCGAAGTTTAGTGAACTTCGCCTCTGTGAGAGCCTTTGTGAAGATGTCTGCAATTTGATCATCTGTTGGACAATATTGCACTTCAAGAACATGGTCATGAATGAGCTTTCTGATGAAGTGCATGTGTAGTTCAATGTGTTTGCTGCGCTGATGCTGGACTGGATCTTTGCATAGCTGAATGGCACTTTGATTATCACACCAAAGTGTGGTTGGATGCTGCTGCTCAAAGCCAAACTCTGATAGGATCTGACGAAGCCACAAGGCTTCCTTACTAGCTTCCACGACACCACGATACTCTGCTTCTGCTGACGAAAAAGAAATGGCAGCCTGTTTCTTACAAGCCCATGTAATAGGTCCTGAACCAAGAGTGAAGACATAACCGGCAGTAGACTTCCGATCATCAGGGTCACCAGCCCAATCAGAATCAGTGAAACCAACTAATAGAGGAGCTGCTTTGGCACTGTAATGAATCCCAAACTGTACTGTACCTCGAACATAACGAAGTATTCTTTTAGCTGCTTTCCAATGACTTTCACGGGGATTTTGCATAAAACGAGCAACAAGGCCAACAGCAAAGGAAAGGTCAGGACGAGTATGGGTTAAATACAAGAGTTTTCCTACAAGTTGACGGTATAAGGTAGCATCAACTTCAGGAGAAGTACAAGAGACTGAAAGTTTGACTCCAGACTGAAAGGGAGAAGGGGCTGGCTTACAGTCTTCCATGTGAAAATGACGAAGAATATCACAAGCATACTTGGACTGGGAAAGGAAAATACCCTCCTTGGATTGCAAGACTTGAAGACCGAGAAAATAGTGTAAGTGTCCTAAGTCTGTCATTTCAAATTTCTTTTTAAGGCTGGACTTCACATGGTTTATAAGGTTGGGATCACTACCAGTAAGAATAAGATCATCAACATAAAGAACAAGGATGATGAGAGAGTTGCCCACTTTCTTGGTGTAGACAGTATTGTCAGAATAACACCTAGAAAAGCCAGATTCTAAAAGAAAGCTATCCATTTTGGCATACCAAGCCCGAGGAGCTTGCTTGAGACCATAAAGGGATTTCTTAAGTCGACAAACAAGGCTGGAGTCTGTTTGTATGAAGCCAATGGGTTGTTCCATATAGATTTCTTCCTGCAAGTCCCCATGCAAGAAGGCAGATTTAACATCCATCTGATGGACTTCCCATTTTAAAGAGGCAGCAAGGGAAAGAACAAGGCGGATAGAGTTCATTTTGGCAACAGGGGAGAAGGTTTCAGTGTAGTCAATGCCTTCAACCTGTGAAAAGCCCTTAGCAACAAGACGAGCTTTATGTTTATCAACTTTCCCATCTGGTCCATACTTGGTTCTGTAAACCCATTTACATCTAACAAGTTTGCGTCCCTTTAGTAGAGGAACAAGATCCCATGTATCATTTGCCAACAATGAATGATATTCTTCATTCATAGCTGCTTCCCAATGTGGATGGCCTGAAGCTTCTGCAAAAGTGTCAGGATCATGATTTACTGGAGCTTGAGCCAGTAAAGAAGAGGCTCTTTCAAACTGAGAACGTGTACGTCGCTGATCTGTAGGATCACCGGCAAGATCACCTGCTGCATCCCGAGTAGCACGGACCCATCTTGGAAGTTGAGGATCCTGAGAAGGTGGGGGAGGATTATCATCCTCACTTTCATCATCTGAAGAAGAAATGTTTTCAAAAGTAGAAGAGATAGGAAGAGGTGGCACATCCGCCGGACTAGGCTCGCAGGCCGATTTATTTTCATCAAATTTTACATCTCTTCTAATGATAACATTTTTGGACTTAAATGGAATAAGTCTATAACCTTTTACATCTTCAGAATATCCAACAAAAGTACATTTCTCACTTTTAGGTTCTAAAGCTTTATGCTTTTCATCTGGAATATGGGCCCATGCTTCACTTCCAAAAACACGAAAGTGACTTACATCTGGTTTAATGGAACTCCAAGCTTCTTCTGGAGTGATATTCTCTAGAACCTTAGTAGGAGTGCGATTGATTATATAATTTGCACAATTAATTGCTTCGGCCCAAAAACTAAGACCGAGTCCTTTAGATTGCAGCATACAATTAGCCATTTCCTTTAAGGTGCGATTTTTCCTTTCAGCTACACCATTTTGTTGTGGAGTGTATGGAACAGTATGTTGCATTTGAATTCCATTTTCGGTGCAAAAGTTGATGAATGTGTTTTTAACATATTCTCCACCATTATCAGTTCTTAGCTTAAGAATTTGATGTCCAGATTGTTTTTCAACAAAGGCTTTGAAGGCCAAAAATGTGTTAAATACTTCGCTCTTGAGTTTTAAGAAGTATACCCAAGTGCGTCTGGAGAAATCATCAATGAAAGTTAAGAAATACTTGCAGCCAGAGAATGAAGCAACAGGAAGTGGACCACATAAATCACTGTGCACAAGCTGTAAAGGGGCTGAGGCGTGCCAAGAGGCACGTTTGTCAAAACTGTCCCGATGATGTTTTCCGAGTACACATCCGGAACAAACACCATCTCTGCAAGATACCATAGGAAGACCTGTCACCATATTTTCTTTACATAGATGCTGAAGGGAGCGATAGTTTAAGTGACCAAATCGCTCATGCCAAAGTTTGCTCACTTCATCATTATGAGCAACAAATACTGAGGGAAGATTTGATGACCCAAAGTTGTGAAACTTATACAACCTTGTGGAATCATCAGCAAGACCAGTAGCGAGAATCTGTTTAGGATCTTTTAGATCCTTGATTACAACATCATGAGGTGAAAATTCAACAATTTTACCTTCACCTGAATGAGTTATCTGATATACAGATAGAAGGTTGCAGGATAAGGTTGGAACACATAGTACATCATTAAACTGACCATTGTCTAGATGAACAGTTCCAGTCCCTACAACATTAAGAGATCTATCATCACCAACATATATATTTTTGGTGTTACAATCATTTAAAGAAGAAAACATGGCTTGGTTTTTGGCCATATGATAAGAGGCTCCAGAATCAATGAGCCACTCATGAGAATGAGAAGAAGAAGATACATTTAATGCATAACCAGACTGAGATGATTGACAACGACATGCAGAAAGTGCCATTCCTGAAGATGAAGCTGAAGTTGAAGAATGCTCCACATGGATGTTATGTTTCTTCATGGCGGCTTCCAAGGCTTCCATCTTCTTAAAGCATTTAGATTCTAAGTGGCCATCTCGATTACAAAAGTTACAATGTCTATCAGTCTTCTTCCATTTGTTTTTATTGGTCCTATCATTTTGCTGAAATGATCTTTCATTTTGAGGGTGAGTTGGTTTAGGACCATTCTTTTGAGGATATGATTTCTTAGGATTCTTTGAATTTGGTTGCTGCTGGGCGGCTAACGCTTTCGTGGAAGAGTTTCCAAGATTAAGAAGACCAAGGTGTAAGAGTTTTTCTTGTTCTCTTATTAAAGAATCACAAAAAGAGTCAAAGGAAGGGGCCTTGCAGTCTTTTCCTTGACAAATGAAAGCTTCCCTTGTAGAATGGAAGGTGGAAACAAATACAGAGTAGGCTGGTCCCAACTTAGTAAGGATGGAATAAATAAGGTTACTATCTTCTTTCTTAACCTTAACACCTTCCAAAAGATATCTAAGGGTCTTGAATTTGGACAAGAAATCTTCAATGCAAGAAAAATTATTAGGATCCAATGTAAGCAACTCATTTTCAAGTTGATGGGCTCTAATTTCATTTTTAATCCCAAAAACTTTAGTGAGTTTTTCCAATGCTTCATGAGGAGTCTCAAGTTCTGCAATATGGAATCTAAGATCAGGAGAAATAGACATCCCTATCAAACCACGTGCTTGATCTTGTCTATTTTCCCATTTTGCAGCCTTGTCTTCATCTTTTGGTTTCTTCTCTTGGTCTGTGGCTATTCTGTAGAGACCTTTACTTCTAAGTAAATCTTCCATGTAGGCTATCCATTGGAAGTAGTTAGTGCTGTCAAGAATGACTTGGCATGGACTTTCCATTTAAAAAAAAAAAAACTGAAGCTGAAGATGCTGAAAGTAAGTGTTCCAATGGATAGATCTCGAAAAATTAGGCTGTTTTAAAAAAAACGGCTCTGAAAAAGGCTTCCGGATGAAGAAGTTATGGCTTTTTGAAAAAAAATTTGTTGAAGTTGCCGGCAAAGTGCGCGAATGTGCGGGAATGAAAAAATCCGCCCCCACAAAATGGAGACTTGAACCCAAGACCTCTACTCTCTTAAAATAGCTTTGAACCAATTGATCTATACAAAAAATTTGAGAGAGAGAGAGAGAGAGAGAGGGGGGGGGCCTTGGTTTGCGTGCTTGCCTTGAGAAAGCTCTTTTTCCCTACAAAACACAAAACACAAAACCCAACACGAATATGCAAAGAAAAACGAACCTTGCGGCTCGAAGTTAGCTTTAGCCAAAAAACTAGATATTTAAAAAAAAAAAAATCTCAAAGTTAGCTTTAGCCGAAAAACTAAATATTTTTCTCAATGTTTCTGATTTTCCGAGATCACACTAAGGTGCAGGGAAAAGAGCATACGCATGAGAAAAATCCTTCCTTTCTGTTTCTGATTTGCCCAGATCGCACAGAGTCGCAGGGCAAAGAGCATACGCAGAGATGAAAGGTATAGATCCGGTTAAAAAAAAGGGCTAAATAAACCGAAACCGAAATAAGCAGAGAGAAAATAACAGTAAACTGCAAAAACACTGTATACCTCCCGATCTGAAAAATGACGCAGCTAGGGCTACCGGAAACCTTTTCGCGTGAAACGAAAGGGGTTCCTCACTGGAACAGATGCTCCGAACGCAACAGAGCAGTCCTCTCGGCCCGAAAGCAGTCAGAAACAGCAGATCTAGGAAACGACAGCCGCATGCAGTTCTACCGGCTTCAGATTTGGATCACCAACGGACGCGGCCCTCAAATAGCTCTGATACCATGTAGGAATTTACAGGGTAAGTTCCTCAGAAAGAACACCAAAAGGACACCGCTCACAACCAGATCACAGATCAATACACCAGTATTTTTGACGTGGTTAAAACCCTCAAAGAGGGAAACAGTGCACGGCCTGCGCCAACGTGGCTACTACAGGCAATTTATTAATCAAAGAATGAAAATTTACATAAGCTTCTCTCATGCACGGATTACCCGAACAATGACCCTCCATGCGCTTTAAATAGAACTCATGGACCAATCGGGTGTCAAGCCACGGATCAAGTGTCGGTAATACCGAGGAGAGAATGAACCGTCGGATCACTACATATCGTGACCGTCGGATTGTAAGTTACAAAATGTACAACGGTAAAGAAACACACTTTACCTAACTCTACACTAGACCAAGTTGAACTTAACTATATCCTATGTGTCGGAATATCCTAACAGGCAAGCTCCTCCTAAAATCATGGATCAATACCACGAGCCAAAACCATAATAACACAAATACCGTCGGCTAAATACCAAGGGTTAAACATAAGAAACCCCACGTGTGCTTTTCTCTGCCTTGAAATGAGTGCACTGGGGGTACGCACCTCCTGAACGGCTGACCTGCGTGACTGGCCGCGGTCCCTTCACGGTGTACCTGCGGGTACGCACCTTCTGAACTGATCTCCTGCGTACTTCTTAATTTTCAACATTTGAGAGCCTTGCCACGGGTGTTGCCATCAAGTACAACATCATACCAGAAACATAATGCCAACACAATATGATATAACAAGTTTATAGTGTTGCTAGTATAACAAATTGGGACAACAACATGATACTTAGTGCAACAAGTACAACTAGAATGCTAGGGACAAGCATGCTCGGGACAACAAGCAAGCAAGTGTCAACAAGCAGCTAGGTGCTGCAAACATATAGGTCAGTATGGCAACATGGTGCAGCAATGGCACATGATGCAGTACAGTGATGGGTACCGTCATGATTGATGAAGCATGATGAGATGCAACATTGTGATGATGGGTGCAGCATGGTGCAGCACGGTGAGGCGCAACATGATGACGAGATGCAGCACGATGATAGGTGAAGGAGTCACCTTGGAGAATCAGTTGAAGCAGCATGTCTTCAACTGATCTCATGTATCATCTTCTTAGAGATGATCTATGCTCTCATCTAGATAAGTCAAAGTGTTGACTTCAATTGTAAATGTACTCTTTCTCTCTCTCTCTCTGCTGAACTATTGAAGAACATATAAGAAGAATTGATCAAGGGTTTCTCCACATTGGGGTTTGTCCATGGCTAGCGCCACATCTTTTGTCCTCTTGTCTTGGCTTGTCTTCTGTGATTTATGTTTATGTTCTATCTGCAGTTTACTTTAATGCTGATGTGATTGCTAATCTGGAAAAGATATTGAGCTAACTATGAAAATTGAAATGATATACCTAAACTTAACATGGATGCCAAACCTATGTTGCACGAAACTTCAAAGAACTTGACATTTTGGGCTGTACCTGTACCCGAAACTCCGAAACTTGGCCGAAACTCGATCGAAACTTGACCATCATGTAATCATCTATTAGAGTTAATATAGACTTGTTTTTCCTTTTAAATTGTCATCTATGGGTCTTATTCCCTTTTTTAATACAATATAATGTGTTATTCACTTATATTCACTATATATACAATATGATGTTTCGGCTGATGTTTCAGCCAACATTTCCATTTTTGGGAGGTGATGTTTATAAACGTACCCGTTTCGGAAACTCTGAAACGTTTCGGCGTTTCGTGCAACTTAGCTCCAAACACTATATGTTCGATATTAGGATACATAATATGTTTATGCATCTTTTGTGACGATTGTGGTTCGCCATTTGTTTATGCTATGGATGTTTTTTTTGTATATGCATGTGATAAATGCCAATCTATAATGTTATTTGCAATGGTATCTACATAGTGATTTTGTACTCTAGGAACATGACTAACTGTAATGGATTCAAATTCACGTGCCCAAAGCTTAACTCGTAGAGATTTTCTAAATAGGACAAGATTACGCACATGATAAACGATGCTCAATTGCATGAAAAGTAGCAAGGAATCAAGACAAACATGAAGGTGAAGGATGCGACAATCGAGGGCATTGACTAACAAACCTATCACAACATCATATTCGGCCTGGTCATTGGTGGCAGATCCAAGGCAGGTGCCGTTGGAGTTGACTAATGAATGTAAAGGTGTGAAAATGGCCCAAGTTGTCGAAGCTAGCTTCCTGGAGAAGTGACTCACTTCGTCGGCATAATGGAGACACAAGAAGACAAAGAATAGATGATGGGGGATGCAAGCTACCTAAATGCAGAAAAAGAAAAAGATACACACATTTCAGTGGGAAATGCTATGGCTAAAATTTTCTTGAGCTAGACAGCGTTGTGAGGGTTAGGAATTATTTCTCCTTCGGGATCCTCTAAAAGGTATGCCCCCTTGCCTAGACTTACGAATGATGTAATGACCTCGCCATAATGGTTCAAACTTCCCATGTCCCAGAACATAATGAGCTTGGTCATAGACGAGAATAAGGTCGCCTTTGTGAAAGGTAAAAGGGTGGACTTTCTGGTCATATTGAGCTTGGGTGCACCTTTTGGCCACTTCAATGGTTTGCAATGCAACATGATGGTCTTCATTGGCGTGTTCAAGCATGGTAAGTTGTTGTTCTAGAGGTTGGGTGTCTGGGAGGAGTTCGACAAGAAGGTGGAGGGAGGGGATTTCACACTCGATTGGTAACATTGCATCCTCTGAAAACAAGGTGGAAAGGAGTGAACTCGGTGGCGGTTTTGACAAAGGTTCTGTAGGCCCAAAAAGTAGGAAAGAGCATAAGATTGCCAGTTGGTCTTGTGTTTATTCATGATCCACTGAATAAATGTCTTGGGTCGGGCCTCGAACGATAAATGATAAATGGGGTTGAAATGAGCGGAGGGGAGTGATGTATATGGTGTCGGGAAGCGGGACAACCCATGTATTGCCAACCCTAAAGCTTAATAACTAGTAAAGGAGATCCCATGGGACTAGGATACGAGGCTAACCACCAAATCGGGTAGAGGAGACTCGAGTACAAACCTAGCCCACTCTTTATGCCGAATCCCCCACCAATCCATGCCCAAAACTGTCCATGATAAGTAAACAAAATTACTGAACTACACGAATGAAAAGCCATCTTCAGGGTCGGGAGGCCCACCTTTAAACATACGATCATAACGGATGGGATATGGGTAAAATTTCTTTGGGTAGATTGCATTGTGAGGGTTAGGAAGGATTTCTCCTTCTAGACCCTCTAAAAGGGATGCCCTTGCCCAAACACTTACGGATTATGTAAGGACCTAGCCATAATGGTTCAAACTTCCCATGGCCCCAGGACATCATGTGCTTGGTCGTAGACGAGAACAAGGTCACCTTTGTGAAAGGTATGAGGGTGGACTTTCCGGTCATATTGAGCTTTGGTGCGCTTTTTGGCAGTTTCAATGCTTTGCAATGCAACACAATGGTCTTCATTGGCGTGCTTGTTCGCCGCTTCAATGGTTTGCAATGCAACACGATGGTCTTCATTGGCACGCTCAAGCTTGATAAGTCATTCTAGTGTTTGGGTATCAGGGAGGAGTTCGACAACAAGGTGGAGGGGGGGGGTATTTTACACTCAATTGGTAACACTGCCTCCTCTCTGAAAACAAGGTGGAAAGGAGTGAACCCAATGGCGGTTTTGACAGAGGTTCTATAGGTCCACAAAGCGGGAAGGAGCATAAGATGCCAGTTGGTCTTGTGTTTATTCATCGTCTGCTGGGTCATTATGCATCCTAGTGTCCCAGGAAGAAAGGTAAGGGAGAAGTTTCTGATTCAAAGGCAGCTCCACCTAAGGCGGAGAAGGAGGTCGAGACTGATGATGATTGTGCCATGAGTGCTCATGCACCTCTAGAGAAGAGTTGGGGAGACATCGAGTTGTAGTGAGGAGGACTACATGCTGGGGCAGGATCCTTGAGGTGCCCAAACTCTTGGATTACATACGGCTACGGGAGCCCTTAACGACAATAGCATGATGACATGGGTCGGGTGGAGCAAGTTGTGATGGAGTGATAAGGCAGTGCTAGAGTGCAGAAGTCTGTAGCAGCGGAGTGGAGGCTGTAATAGTGCGAGAATCATAAAGGTGTTTGCAACAGCGTAGTGGTAGCAAAGGGAGCACATGATAGTAGCAGAGGTAGCTTCAACATCACGAGGCTTCCAAACTGATCAGGATGTCAGTGTTTGGGTGAAGTCAATTACTTACTTCTTGGTAACTGAGTTGCAGTGCAACAATTAGCAGTGGCAGTGCTATGGGTAGCAGTACAAATGTGGCAGTGTCATGGGCAGTAGTACAAGAAGCAGCAGTGCAGGGGATGTGAGGCAGCAGATCAAGCATCAACACAGGTATCGATGCGGAAGATGAGTGTGATGTTTCTATGGTGAAGCATTACTAGAGCACATTCTTCGCTAAGAGGGAGTTGATTTTTGGTAGCATCGGATGTGCTCTAGCCATGAAAATTGGTGGAGGCTAAGGCACATAAGATCTCCAAGACCCAGAAATCGTTTGGGGATATTCCACCCGGATGGAGAGATATTAAAATAATTAATATTTTTAATGAGACCCTAAGTCTAAACTTAGGAAAATTAAAATATTAATGTGTATTAATATAATATTGGTGAGAAAGTTTTAAATAACGAGGATCAAGCCAGATCTAATCTCAACTGTTGATTAGGGACTTAATCTCAACTGTTGAATCGTCAACAGGAAAAGTATAAGAGGAGGCTTGAGGGTCAGTTGGAGACACACCAAGACACCAAGTTGATCATTCAATTCGATTTTCTGGGACAGGGTTTGCTGAGAAATCGAGTTAGTGATCTCTTGCAGAGAGGCAGAGATAGTGCCGGAGGGACATCCCATAGGCAACCTGGGCTAACACAGAGGCAACCAGGGCTGACGTAGAGGCTAGCAGAGTTGATGCTGGGCAGAAAGCACTGCGCTGTGGTGTTTTCATGGGGCAGACTGAGAGCTGAGAGGCAGACACAAAGCCATAGAGGGTGACACAGTCCTTGAAGAGCGACGCAGTTTCAGAGAGAAGCTTGGAGCAGCTTTCGCTGTCCAGCTAAGGAACTGTCGAAGTCACTATGGGGCTCATCATCCATTTGTTGATCAGTCGGAATATCTGTCTCCAAAGAGAGGTAGTTCTGCCAAGGATAATCTCTGAAGGGTGAGCCATTTCTGTAATCCTAGTTGTATTCAGAAATCTGCATAATAATAAAACCCTCATATCTGTTGCATTGGTTTTCCGGTATTGGGTTTTTACGGGGACGATTATCCAAAAATAATGGTGTCCCTTGTGTTGTCTTAGTTATTTCATTTGTTGATCTGTATATGTGTGAAGGCTGCATTTGTGTTTATTTCGGTATTTATATTAATAAATAACTTGTTAATGGAAAGAACAAGTAGGAGATAATAAACCAGATAATGCAGTAGGGATTTTTGATGTGTCAGACTTAGAAATTTTCACATGGTATTAAAGAGATTGCAGATCATAGGAGGACTGAAGACACCAACAGAAGAAATTTGAAAATTTGTAGCAGAAGCAGCTGTCTCGAGTACAACGTCGTTCCAGAGCAAAAGGAGCAAGAGAAGAAGTGACGCAGAGCCTGCGTCAGCATTTCGAGCCAAGGGAAGGGCCAGCGCAGAGGCAAAAGAGGCTTACAAAGAGTCACGTCATCTTGCTCAGCCAGGTAGGATTGACGCAGTTCGCCGGAGGGGTAGATTCAACCTTTGCTGGGATTGCGTAGAGCCTGGAAGGCTCAGTTTCTTCAGTTGCTAGGGCTTCGGGAGCTATGGGCATATTGTGATTTGAGGAGTTGGTGGGATGCTGTTTTTGTCGATACAGAATAGTTTCTAAGGAGACGGAACCAAGGTAGAGGGAATCACTACCTCGACGGATTTCTAGCCAAGGTATCCAGATTCAAGTTGTAGTTGCAAGGAGGATTGGAGAGGATCAATTCGATAGCTGGCCAGCAAATTTCTAGGAGGGAAATCAGGGCTCAGAGGAAGATTTCCAGAAGGGGAGTTGAGACTTAGACAGAGTCCAGAAGAGGAGCTGAAATGGTAGTGAACAGACTAAGGGATCACGATAGGTTGGATGGGGCTTCCAACTTTGTCATCTGGAAGGCCAGGATCCTGGCAGTTCTGGATCGACATCGAATCAAGGACTTTTCCTTGAAAGTAGTGGCTATCCCAGTTGACCCAACTGAGACTGAGAAGTATGAGGAGGCGATGGCGAAGGCGAAGTGCATGATCCTAGATGGCGTCAAAGATCATGTCATACCACATATTGCTGAGAAGAACAAGGAAAGGAGATGTGGGACACCCTGACCACCTTATACTAGGGCTGTTCCGTGCAACGGAATATGCTATTGGAGAATCAAATGAGGTCTTATCATATGCATAAGGGAGAGAAGATAGAGCCATTCCTTCTTAGGTTGCGGGATATTCGTGACCAACTTATTTCCGTGGGGTCTACACCGGATCCAGATTTTATGGTCAGGACTGCCCTGAATGCATTCTCCGAGGAGTGGGAGACATTTGTCCAAAGTATTTTGGGTAGGGCTACTCTTCTCGGTTGGGAGGACATGTGGGCAGCTCTTCGACAGGAAGAGATCAGGGGATGACCGAGGCGGGGAGTAGTGGTAAGCTCTGTTTTCAAAACCGGCTGGCTCGGAACTGACTCGGCTGAGTTGGTTTGAGCTAGGCCTAAAAAATTTGACTCAGCCTTGGATTCGGTTCGGCCGGCCGGGTTAATACCGAGCCGACCGAGTTGTCTTACAACTCGACCGAGTTGTCTTACAACTCGACCGACGCCGCATTAACCCGGACGGGTTAGAAACAGTGGCCCAGAAACCCGTCAAACAACGATTTTTTTTTTTAAATGTTCTTTTAGGGGACTCCAAACTGGTTCTTATTTTTCCTATGTTGTCTTTGGGGTCCATTCCCCTCTCCTAAACCCTATTTAACCCACCCAACCCCTCTCATTTTCTCACAACCATCTCATGCATTTGAGTGAGAATTTGAGTGAGAGTTTGTGAGGAGTTGTTGAGTTTGTTTTTGGAGTAGCAGTGAGGAGTCTTGGGCAAGCATTGTAGCTGGAGCAATGTTTTAAAACTCCGACTCCGACTCCGACTCGGCCGAGGATCGACTCCGACTCCGACTCCGAAACGGTAATGACTCGGCTGGCTCGATTTCAATGATTCGGTCGTTGTAAAAAATACATTAAATATTTATTTTTTTTATTAAAAAACATAATTTTAAATATTTTAAACATAATTTTAAAGATTTTCATTCATGTTTCCAAACACACAGCATTATAATATAGATGGAAGACAACATATGATCAAAGTAGCTCATGAACCAATCCACTATATCAAAATGGTACCCAATGGCAATACATAGTCAACTGTCATACATGATCAAAGACTCAAAACAAAATACAAATAACCAAGGAGGCTAGAAATGGCCTCTACAACAAAAGTAAACTGTGATGGTGACCAGACTGCAATACTAGTACTACTGGGCCCTGGCTAGTAGCTACTGCCAGAGGAGCCAAGATCATCTCGACCAATCTCTGGATCATCATCATCAGAGTCAGACAGGGGGCCCCATGGCTCCTCCTCATCATCATCGTCTCCAACTGCAACTGTAGAAGTGGTACCAGTACCATTAGCAGGCTGTGCAGCAGATGCAAGCTGAGATAGAGTAGATATGCGGCCGCGCTTTTGTCGTGGCTGAGCAGAGGAAGCACCTACAACTGGAGTCCTTGCTGGCTGTGAGACTGAGGCTGGTGGATTGGGATCTGCATTCAACTGAACAGGCTGAAGTTGAACAGCATCTCTAAGTTCAGCTGATGTCTCCAGATCTATATCTACATCAAGATCCTCATCAGGATCAAACTCTGGTGGACGACTCTCCACTACCCAATCTGATGTTGGATCAATGTCTTCCAACACAATGGGATCTGAATCAGGTCTTTTGTTCAGCAATTGGTTTCGTCTGAGCCGAAGGTTGTATTGGACATAAACTAGATCATTCAACCGTTTTTGATCCAAACGGTTTCTCTTCTTTGTGTGAATCCTCTCAAAGACAGACCAATTGCGCTCACACCCAGATGCACTGCAAGTTTGACTCAAAATACGAATTGCAAACCTTTGCAATTCAGGGCACTGGCCACCAAAGGCCTCCCACCATTGTGCTGCAAAAAACATAGGAGTGTAATGAATTATGAGTTAGATGAAGGCTGAAGCTCAACAAAATTACAAATTATATCTAACTTTCAAATTATAAATGATTTAACAAACTTTAATAAAAAAAGTAAAACCATTAAGAAATTGAAAATTGAAATTTTTGTTTACCTGGCTCATCTGCTTCTCTTGCAATCTTGCTAGGTTCTTCCCAAAGGTACCTGATGCATTGCTGAAGGATGTGACCTGTCGATGTATCTCCAACTGATCAGACTCCGATGGGATCATGCATTCAATGCAATCAACCAGTCCATCTCTGACCTCCCCCCTCAAAGCTCCTGACTCCTTAGCTTTATAATGATACCGTGGGTTCAAAAAATACCCAGCTGCATGTATAGGGCGATGGAGTTGATTGTTCCATCTTTCATCAATGATTGCCCAAATGGGCCCATACTTTGCCACTCTATCCTTGTATGCTGTCTTTATTTGCTCCTTTTCTTGATCCATAGCCTCATAAATGAAGCCCATAGCCAACCTTTCCCCATCCACCAACCGCAACACCTTAACTAGTGGCTTAGCAAGCTTCACAATCTCTGCTGCCTTTCTCCAAAAAGTTTCTTCATGGACTTTCCTTTTCAATTCTTTGCCTTCTGGTTTGCTAGACCAATTGCTTTGATTCCATTCATCACTGGAAAACATCTTTTGCAAGTTTCTATGTTGGGAAAGCATAGATTGCAATGTCAAAAAATGTGTAGCAAATCTAGTGATGGCAGGCCTAATAATATCCTTGCCTCCAGTGTGTTTCCTCATGAGACTCAAAACCAGTGTATGATTGTAGATAAATTTTGTTATGCTTTTGGCATGATCTACAGTGTTTTTGACCCAATCTAATTTTCCAATATCATCAAGCATGAGGTCTATGCAATGTGCAGCGCATGGGGTCCAAAAGATGGTCTTGTTTTTTTCCTCTAACAGTTTACCAGCAAGAACATAGTTAGAGGCATTATCTGTGATGATTTGAACAACATTAGTCACCCCCACCTCCTGAACAACCTGATCCAATAGCTGAAACAACAAGTGACCATCTTTTACCTTATCAGATGCATCAACTGATTTTAAAAACATGGTTCCCTGTGGGCAGAAGACAAGAAAGTTTATGATGGTACGGTTTCTTTGATCAGTCCATCCATCTGACATGATGGTACACCCTGTTCTTGCCCATGAGTCCCTGAACTCTTGCAAATACTCATTAATGGATTGAATTTCTTTCTGCAAATGAAACCCCCTTAGCTCATGCATAGTAGGGCCTTTGAAGCCTTTTCCAGCAGCATAGGCTCATAATATGGTGAACGAGCAGCATTAAAGGGGATATCAGCATCATACCACCATCTAGCTATGTACTCATAAGCAGTCTCCCTCAATTCTTTCTTCCAATGGTCATCTAAAGTGGGCTGAATTTGACCTTTACTAACTTCAGGACCATGTGCATCTGATGGAGAGGAGGGAGTGAAATAACTTTTGATAGTCACATCACCCATTTTCAAATTCATTCTACCCTTTCCCTTATCTTGAACAGAACCAAAAGAGGGAGGAACATAACAGAAAGGGTTGGATGCCTCAGTTTGAGGGATAGAGGAAGAACCCTCAAAATCATAGTGGGGGTTGGTAGCCATCATTTTTTGTATCTCCCTCTTCCTCCCAATTTCAGCCTGTATCTCTTTTTGCCTAGCTTTATCTTCTTTAAATTTCTCAAAGCTGGCCAACAAATTCTTTCTAATCTCCCCAATTTCTAGTGAGGTGCATGGGGTAATTTGGCCTCTAATCCCTGCCAAGTGTTGTTTCAGCCTATCAATGCCCCCAGGACCTTCCTTAATTTTCCTATGGCAAAATTTGCAATGCATTTGACTATCAACCATTTCAACGTATGCCCAAGCAGGATCTCTTGCTCTAGGTGCCATTTTTTGACTAGGAAAACAATCTGAAAATGAAAAAAAAAAAAAGACATTGATTCAATGTTCATTTATTTGACAAAAAACACTCTCTAAGCTTTCTTGATATGCACCTAAAATTTACTAAGCAAAAACAGATTTATAGAGGTGGAAAAAAATACCTCCAGGCACAAACTGCCTCCTCAAGCTTGCTCCAAGAATCAGCTCCTCAATGCTGCTCCAAATGGCTGCCCAAGAAGCTCCTCACTCCAGCTACAATGCTCCTCCAAGACTCCTCACTGCTGCTCCAAAACAAGCTCAAGAACTGCTCACTAATTCTCAAAGAAGACTCTCACTCAAATGCATAAGACTGCTGTGAGTGAATGAGAGCATTTGGGTGTCTTAAATAGGGTTTGGGAGGGGGAAATGGACCCCAAAAACATTTAGCATATTATTATAACAGTGTTGATAATATCGGTATCGGGAAAATATCGGCGAGGGTCCAGAAAATATCTTATCGGCAATATCGGCGAAAATATCGGCAAAATATCGGCAAATATCGGCAAGCATAAAAAATAACAAATTTTTAAATATAGCCGATATTTTGCCGATATTTTCAAAATATCGCGATATTTTGCCGATATTTTCCGATATTTGCCGATATTTTGAAAATATCGCGATATTTTCAAAACAGAAAATATCGCGATATTTTCTCGGCGATATATCGTTTTGCCGAAAATATCGCGATATTTCCGAATATCGCCGATATATCGCCGATATTATCAACAGTGATTATAACAGTTTGGGATCCAAAAAATTCATTAAACAATTAAAAAATACCAAAAAAATGATTAATTTTCAGTGTTTAACGCGTGCCTGGCCGTTCCTTTGTGACTCGGCCGAGTCATATCGGAACTGGCCGGGTAGACCGAGTCACACATGACTCGGCCGAGTCATTGAATGACTCGGCCGAGTCATGTGTGACTCGGTCTACCGGACCGTTTCCTTGGCCGGGTCAGTCCTCCACGCATCGACTCGGTTCGACTCGGCCGTTTCGGTTTCGAAACGGCCGGTTTTTAAAACATTGAGCTGGAGTGAGGAGCTTCTTGGGCAGCCATTTGGAACAACATTTTCCATTGAGGAGTTGGTTTCTTGGAGCAAGCCTGAGGAGGCAGTTTGTGCCTGGAGGTATTTTTTTTCACTTGTAAAAATCTATTTTTTCTTATTAAATTTTATGTGCAAATCTGGAAATCTTAAAGAGTGTTTTTTGTGAAAGAAATGAACATTGAATCAGTGCTTTCTTTTTGTTTTCATTTTCAGATTGTTTGCTTTCATTTCCAAGTCAAAAAATGGCACCTAGAGTGAAAGATGTTGCTTGGGCATATGTTGAAATGGTTGATAGTCAAATGCATTGCAAATTTTGCCATAGGAAAATTAAGAAAGGTCTTGGGGGCATTAATAGGCTGATTCAACACTTGGCAGGGATTAGAGGCCAAATTACTCCATGTACCTCACCAGAAATTGGGGAGATTAGGAAGGATTTGTTAGCTAGCTTTGAGAAGTTTAAAGAAGATAAGGCTAGGCAAAAAGAGTTAGACGCTGAAATTGGGTGGAAGAGGAATATTCAAAAAATGCTGGCTACCAACCCCCATTTTGATTTTGAGGGTTCTTCCTCTATCCCTTGTACTAATGCATCCAACCCCTTTCGATATGTTCCTCCCTCTTTTGAGTCTATTCAAGAAAAGGGAAAGGGTAAAATGAAAAAGGGTGATATGAATATCAAAAGTTATTTCACTTCCTCCTCTCCATCAGATGCACATGGTCCTCAAGCTAGTAGAAGTCATTTGTAGTCCACTTTAGATGACCATTGGAAGAAAGAATTGAGGGAGACTGCTTGTGATTACATAGCTAAATGGTGGTATGATGTTGATATCCCCTTCAATGCTTCCCGTTCACCACCTTATGAGCCTATGTTTGATGCCATACATGTTGCTAGAAAAGGCTTCAAAGGCCCTACTATGCATGAGCTAAGGGGGTATCGTTTGCAGAAAGAAATTGCCTTCATTAATGAGTATTTGAAAGATTTCAAGGACTCATGGGCAAGAACAGGATGTACCATCATGTCAGATGGATGGATTGATCAAAGAAACCGTACCATCATAAACTTTCTTATCTTTTGCCCACAGGGAACCATGTTTCTAAAATCAGTTGATGCATCTGATAAGGTAAAAGATGGATAATTGTTGTTTTAGCTATTGGATGAGGTTGTTGAGGAGGTGGGGGTGGCTAATGTTGTACAAGTCATCATAGATAATGCCTCTAACTATGTTCTTGCTGGTAAACTGTTAGAGGAAAAACACAGAACCATCTTTTGGACCCCATGTGCTGCACATTGCATAGACCTCATGCTTGAGGATATTGGCAAATTAGATTGGGTCAAAAACATTGTAGATCATGCCAAAAGCATAACAAAATTTATCTACAATCATTCATGGATTTTGAGCCTGATGAGGAAACACACAGGGGGCCGGGATATTATTAGGCCTGCCATCACTAGATTTGCTACTCATTTTTTGACATTGCAATCTATGCTTTCACAACATAGAAACTTGCAAAAGATTTTTTCCAGTGAAGAATGGAATCAAAGCCAGTGGTCTCACAAACTGGAAGGAAAAGAATTGAAAAAGAAAGTTAATGAAAAAATATTTTGGAGAAAGGCAGCAGAGATTGTGAAGCTTGCTGAGCCACTAGTGGATGGGGAAAGATTGGCTATGGGCTTCATTTATGAGGCTATGGATTAAGCAAAGGAGCAAATAAAGAGGGCATACAAGGATAAAGTGGCTAAGTATGGGCCCATTTGGGCAATCATTGTGAAAGATGGAACAATCAACTCCATTGCCCTATACATGCAGCTGGGTATTTTTTGAACCCATAGTATCATTATAAAGCTAAGGTGACAGGAGATTTGAAGGGGGAGGTTAGAGATGGATTGATTGATTGCATTGTTGGCATGATCCCATTGGAGTGTGATCAACTGGAGATACACCGCCAGGCCATAACCTTCAACAGTGCCTCAAGTACCTTTGGGAAGAGCCTAGCAAAGATTGCAAGGGAAGCAGATGAGCCAGGTAAACAAAAATTTCAATTTTCAAATTCTTAATACTTATTTCGTTAAATCGTTTATAATTTGAAAGTTGGATATAATTTGTAATTTTGTTGAGCTAACTCATTACACTCCTATGTTTTTTGTAGCACAATGGTGGGAGGCTTTTGGTAGCAATTGTCCTGAATTGCAGAGGTTTGCAATTCGTATTTTGAGTCAAACTTGCAGTGCTACTGGGTGTGAGTGCAATTGGTCTGTCTTTGATAGGAATCACACAAAAAAGAGAAACTGTTTGGATCAAAAACGGTTAAATGATCTAGTCTATGTCCAATACAACCTCCGATTCATACGCAACCAATTGCTGAACAAAAGACCTGATTCAGATCCCATTGTGTTGGAAGACATTGATCCAACATCAGATTGGGTAGTGGAAAGTCATCCAACAGAGTTTGATTCTGATGAAGATCTTGATTTGGATTTACAGGTGGAGGCATCACTCGAACATAATGTTCAGTTGAATGCAGATCCTGATCCACTTGCACCAACCTCAGGGCCAGCCCCAAGTCCTCCGGTTGCAGGTGCTTATTTGTGGAGCCACGACAGAAGCGCATATCTCGTCTATCTCAGCTTGCAGCTACTGCACACCCTGCTAGTGCTACCACTTCTACAGTTGCAGTTGGAGATGATGATGAGGAGGAGCCATGGGCCCCTTTTCTGACTCTGATGATGATCCATAGATTGATCCACATGATCTTGGCTCCTCTGGCAGTAGTAGCTAGTAGTACTGGTCACAGTTTACTTGTTGTGGAGGCCATTTCTAGCCTCCTTGGTTATGTGTTTTTGGTTTGATCTCTATATCATCATCATGTATGTATTGGATAGTGCACTAGTTTCCATTTTGATATAATGGATATATACATGAGCCTGCCTAGATCATATGTTGTCTTCTATCTATATTCTAATGCTGTGTGTTTGGAAACATGAATGAAAACCTTTAAAATTATGTTTTTTTCTCAAAAAAAAATATTTAATGTATTTTTTACTAATGTTTTAAAACTTCGACTGAGCCGAGGGTCGACTTTGACTCCAACTCCGACTTGGCATCGACTCGGTCGACTCAATTTCAGTGACTCGGTCGTTGTAAAAAATACATTAAATATTTCTTTTTTTATGAAAAAACATAATTTTAAAGATTTTCATTCATGTTTCCAAACACACAACATTATAGATGGAAGACAACATATGATCAAAGTAGGCTCATGAATATATCCATTATATCAAAATAGCACCTAGTGCACTGTCCAATGGCAATACATACATGATCAAAGATTCAAAACGAAAAACACATAACGAAGGAGGCTAGAAATGGCCTCTACAACAAAAGTAAACTGTGACCAGACTCCAGTACTACTGGCTAGTAGCTACTGCCAGAGGAGCGAAGATCATGTGGATCAATCTCTGGATCATCATCAGAGTCAGACAGGGGGCCCCATGGCTCCTCCTCATCATCATCTCCAACTGCAACTGTAGAAGTGGTAGCACTAGCAGGCTGTGTAGCAGATGCAAGCTGAGATAGAGAAGATATGCGGTTGCGCTTCTGTCGTGGCTGAGCAGAGGAAGCACCTGCAACTGGAGTCCTTGCTGGCTGTGAGGCTGAGGTTGGTAGTACAGGTGGATCGGGATCTGCATTCAACTGAACATCATGTCCGAGTGATGCCTCCCTATCTAAATCTAAATCAAGATCCTCATCAGGATCAAACTCTGCTGGATGACTCTCCACTACCCAATCTGCTGTTGGATCAATGTCTTCCAACACACTGGGATCTGAATCAGGTTTTTTGTTCAGCAATTGGTTTCATTTGAGTCGGAGGTTGTATTGAACATAGACTAGATCATTTAACCGTTTTTGATCCAAACGGTTTCTCTTCTTTGTGTGAATCCTCTCAAAGACTGTTAAAATTGGCAACTAGAGCCAAACTTCATGTGGGTCATCTTATTCATGGCTGATAATATTTTTATTAGATTCCTCCCATCGAGAGGTGTAAGATTGATATAAAGATTATCCGATTCCGATAAGTGTTCATGGAGATATGAATTTATTTTGATTATGGAATTATTATCAAGCCGACCTACAACTCATGTAGGCTCAGAAGCCCAACAGTCGCATCTATTCAAACACCAATGTTGTGTGTAAATACAGGAGGACTTTTCCTCATTTGGACTCACTCATCTCATCACATCTCTCTTTCTCTACTGCGCAGAAAAGAGTCTCTTCTCTACTGCGCAAAAAAGGGTCTCTCCCTCACACGTGAAGTCGGAAGCTGCTGAAACTGACGCTACAACTGCAGAAGTAAAGTTTGACCTGCATGGACCAGAATATCCCCTCGTCTAAACTGCGCTGTAGGTTCATCTGAACCTCCTCTAAAAGCCACAACTTTTGGTGGTGGAATCAAGTCAATCCGACGGACGGTTTGCAAGATATCGACTGCCCTAGTTTGAAGGAAGCTGCTGAAACTGAAGCTGCAACTGCAGAAGTAAAGTTTGACCTGCATGGACTAGAAGATCTCATCTGAACTGCGCTGTAGGTTCATCTGAACCTCTTCTAAAAGCCGCAACTTTTGGTGGTGGAATCAAGTCAATCCGATGGACGGTTTGCAAGATATCGACTGCCCTAGTTTGAACGAAGCTGTTGAAACTGAAGCTGCAACTGCAGAAGTGAAGTTTAACCTGCGTGGACTAGAATGTCTCCTCATTTGAACTGCGCTGTAGGTTCATCTGAACCTCCTATGGAAGCCGCAACTTTTTGTGGTGGAATCAAGCCAATCCGACGGTCGGTTTGTGAAATATCATCTGCCCTAGTTTGATGATGAAGTTGCTAATGCTGATGCTGCTGATCTAGGGTTTGCTACTGCTGTTATAAATTAGATTTATTGTACTATTTCTCTCTGCTGAATTATTGAAGATAAGAAGAAGGGTTTCCCCACACATTGTGGGGTTTGTCCCTGGCTAGCCGCCACATCTTGTGTCTCTTTTCTTGGCTTGTTTTCTGTCGATCGTTTAATGTTCTATCTGCACTTTACTTTATGTACATGTGATTGCAAATCTGGAATATAATAAGAAAAAGAAGTAAATTGTTATAAGCATAGAACATACCATAACTTAACATGGTATCAGAGCTGAGGTGAAGACAAAGCCCGAGCAAGAGCAAGAGCAATCACCGAAGAGAAGATTGGCAAGGCTATCCTAAATGAACTGTGGGGTCCTCAACACTCTTTCCTGCCGAAGACAAGCTCCGTGAGAACGCTGACTATCACGGATGTAAGATGTCTATCGATCTAACCCTAGAAGATCAAGGAGTGTTGGACCATGTAAGAGGCAATATTGTTGAACCTCCATCAAATGCATCCGCTGCTGCCTGGAACAAATGGAAAAATGGAGAAGTCAAAACAAAGAAGATCATCCGGGACTCTATCGACAAGCATTTGGTGGCCTACATCTCTGAACTGGACACCTACAAGGAAATCTACGCTAGACTGGTGAGTATATTTAAAATTATGATGCAAATCAAGTTTTGTTTCTTAGAAATAAACTAAGGGAAATCAAGAAGGGTAAAGATGAGAGTAAGCAAGCATACTTCTTAAGAATCACCAAGATCAAGAACGATCTCTTATCTATTGAGGAGACTATTACTGATAGGGAAATGGCACCCACGACTCTTGGAGGATTACCATCCGAATGGTACATGTTTAGGAGACTACTCTTCTGAACAATCATGTAATTCCTAGTTTCAAGGAATTAATGACTAGATGCATTCAAGAAGAAACAAGGGTAGAAGAGCAAGAAATGCCCTTGCCTAAAGGTCCTCCTGCTGCCTTTTCTTCTCATGGTAAGAAAAGAAATAATTCCGTGACTAAACCAAAAGGAAAGGATGGACCTAAGGGTGGAAGAAAAGGACGATGTTACATTTGCAACAAAGCAGGTCACTATGCAAGGGAGTGCCCTGATAGAAAGGGCTCACACCGGGACGATGATCAAAATCTCTCTGATCGCAATCAAAGGAAGGACAAATTCAATAGCAAAGGTAAGAGGAGAGCTGGGAATCAAGGAAGAGGACAACCATTCAAGAAGGCTAGAAATTCCAGGATGTATTAAATGCACCTGACCTCAAAAAGAACCTGGTGTCCATCTCGGCAATGGAAGACAAAGGTTACAAGGTAACCTTCAGCGATGGCAAAGTACATGTATCAAAAAATAATGTTAAAGATGCCTTTACCCTTGGGTTTCGTGTTGATTCATTATATCAGGTCGATGGAAGTCCACTAGGTATCATGTCTTATGACACATCTCTTCAGTCCAAACTTTGGCATCGGAGGTTTGCCCCCCTTCATTATAAAGCTCTACTCGGTGTAAAACAAATGGTGATAGGGATGCCCGAATTCCAAGTAGAGAAAGAAGGTGTATGTCTAGGATGTGCTGAAGGAAAGCTCAAAAGGGGACCATTCCCCTCAAGCCAAAACAAGACCTCCGATATATTATAGTTGGTTCACTCAAGCATATTTGAGGCTGGCATTCAAAGGGAGACTACTACACCACATACTCCTGAGCAAAATGGTGTGGCGGAAAGGAAGAACCGTACGATTGTGGAAGCTGTCTCTATGGGTAGATGATGTAACAATGCTTGATGTGGAGGAACCCTTGGATCCTATTTATCCTCCTGAGCCTTCCTCTTCTAAGAAGAGGCCTTCATGGCTTAGGGGGATACTTGATGATGCTGAAGGACATGCTGCACCCCGAGGAACCTTTCATGAAAGTAAGAAACCTAATAGGTATCAGGGATACCTGACCATCATGAGCACGATCATACAAAATGAGCCTTCATCATTCTCAGATGCCATCAAGCATCAAGTATGGAAGGATGATATGACCGAAGAATATGAGTCTATTATGAAGAATGATGTATGGGAAGTAGTTCCCAGACCCTAGGACAAGACAGTTGTTACTTCCAAATGGCTTTACAAGATAAAGCATGCAGTAGATGGAAGTACGGAAAAGTATAAGGCTCATTTTATTGCTCATGGTTTCTCCCAAAAGGAAGGTATAGACTATGATGTGATATTTGCACTTGTTGCCAGATATACAACCATCCGCTTGATCATAGCCCTTGTGGCTTCACAAGGATGGAACCTACATCAGATGGATGTCAAGACCGTGTTCTTGCACGGTTAGATCAAATAAGAGGTCTATGTGGAGCAACCCGAAGGATTTGAGATTTATGATTGAAAATATCATGTATGCAGGTTGAAGAAGGCTCTCTATGGGTTGAAGCAAGCACCCCGAGCATGGTATGAAACGATCGATAGCTACTTGATGAAGCTGGGATTCACTAGGAGTGAAGCCGATCCTAACCTTTACTTTAAGGTTGAAGATGACAAACCTCTCAGATTGGTGCTATACGTGGATGACCTCTTTCTAACAGGTGCATACCCTCTCATTCACAAATGTAAGAGGGAGTTGGCTTCTGAATTTGAAATGAAGAACCAAGGACTTGAAGTGTGGCAGAAGCCAAGGGAAATTTTCCTATCTCAAGGAAAATATGTGGTGAAGATTCTGAAAAGATTTGGTATGATGGACTGCAAACCTGTGACTACCTCGAGGATCTTAACTTTCAGAAGTTATATGGTAGTGATGTCGGACCAGATTTGGGAAATGCCTCTAAGTTTCAAAACCTCATTCGCGTTGATGTCCTTGGTGAACCTCCGTCTGAACATATGTTTTGCAGTTAGCATATTTGGTTGAGCCTCACTAGATTGGTGCAAAGAATATTCTGAGATGTCTTCAGGACACAATCTCTCATGGATTGAGATACACTGCTGAAAATATGAAACTGCATGATTATTCGAATGCTGGTTAGGCAGGTAGTGTGGAGGATCACTGGAGCACTTTTAGTGCTGTTTCTCTTTGGATTCTGCTTCGATATAATGGATGAGTAGGAAGTAGAAGTCGGTTGCCATAAGCACCACCGAGACCAGATACATATCTACAAGTATGATCTTGTATGAAGCTGCCTGGTTGGGGAAGCTCTTCAGTGAGCTGTTTGAACACATACCACTGTGATTCTCTGTAATAACCAGAGGTGGGATTCGATTATTGAGGAATCCCGTATTCGTCGATTGCTCCAGCAGATAGACATCATCTGGGATATGGTAAGTCGATGAGCAAGGAGGCTCCATCGCATTAAGATGATGTACAGGTCGATACACCTTGTCAAAGCCCCGAGGAAAGATCTAATCTGTGATTTTCCCAAACGACTTGGAGTCATCAAGAAACCCTTGTACAAGGGTCCTGCATGTTGCATACATTGAGCTCTGGGAGCTCTGAGGGCTTGCGGTTCTTACTGGAGCAACATACGACCACAGGGTGACTCACCCTCCCCTGGTGGTGCGCACTGGAACAAGATGATTCGCTCTCTTGTGGGACAAGATGATTCACTCTCTTGTGGAACATGATGATTCGCTCTCCTGTGTAGCAGGATGATTGGTTTTCTCCTGTGAGGCCTGGATTGATGTGTTCTCCATGGCGACTATAGCAGGATTGATGTGTTCTCCTGTGAGGCCTGGATTGATGTGTTCTCCATGGCGGCCTGGATTGATGTGTTCTCCATGGCGACTGTAGCAGGATTATGTGTTCCCTTGTGAGGCCTGGATTGATGTGTTCTCCATGGCGGCCTGGATTGATGTGTTCTCCATGGCGATTGTAGCAGGATTGATGTGTTTTCCTGTGAGGACGGGATTGATTAAGTTCTCCTGTCGAGACATCCTACCCATGTAGTCCGGGACTCATGGGAAGTACCTCTCATCCGATCAATGAGCAGGGAAATGAAGTTAGGGACCATAGTAGTACCAATGGATGCATCGTTGTATCTACCGTACTCCCTACACTAGGATGATCTCCATTGATCTGGGATCGATGATACTGGTTTGGGACCAGTGGTAGGAGTGGTACATTCTATGACACTGACTTCGGGTCGGTTGAGACTAGTCTGGGACCAGTGGTGTGCACTCTGAGACTGACTTTGAGTCAGTGGAGGATGTTACTGGTCTGGGACCAGTGGTAGGAGTTGTACATACTATGACGCTGACTTCGGGTCGGTTGACACTGGTCTGGGACCAGTGGTACATACTCTGAGACTGACTTTGAGTTAGTATGATACATCCTCGATCATTTCTTCTTCTTCATAATTCGGACAAAAGCAGAGCAAAACAGAACAATGCAAGAGCAGAGCAGAACAATACAAATCAGTACAGGGCAGAACAAGACAAAGCAGAACAGGCAGAATAGAGCAGAGCAGGGCAAGGGTCAGGCTGTACAGCGCAATGCATTTGATGGATGAATAGTAACGACCGATAGACAGATTGCAGATGAAGTTCTCCCTAGTTGAGAGGGAGTGTTAAAATTGACAACTAGGGCCAAACTTCATGTGGGTCATCTTATTCATGGTTGATAATATTTTTATTAGATTCCTCCCATCGAGAGGTGTAAGATTGATATAAAGATCATCCGATTCCGATAAATATTCATGGAGATATGAATTTATTTTGATTATGGAGTTATTATCAAGCCGACCTACAACTCATGTAGGCTTAGAAGCCCAACAATCACATCTATTCAAACATCAACGTTGTGTATAAATATAGGAGGAATTTTCCTTATTTGGACTCACTCATCTCATCACATCTCTCTCTCTGTACTGCGCAGAAAAGAGTCTCTTCTCTACTGCGTAGAAAATGGTCTCTCCCTCACACATGTGAAGCCAGAAGTTGTTGAAACTGAAGCTGCAACTGTAGAAGTAAAGTTTGACCTGCGTGGACCAGAAGATCCCCTCATCTGAACTGCGCTGTAGGTTCATCTGAACCTCCTCTGAGAGCCGCAACTTTTGGTAGTGGAATCAAGTCAATCCAACGGACGGTTTGCAAGATATCGACTGTGCCCTAGTTTGAAGGAAGCTGCTGAAACTGAAGCTGCAACTGTAGAAGTAAAGTTTGACCTGCGTGGACTAGAAGATCTCCTCATCTGAACTGCGCTTTAGGTTCATCTGAACCTCCTCTGAAAGCCGCAACTTTTGGTGGTGGAATCAAATCAATCCGACTGACGGTTTGCAAGATATCAACTGCCCTAGTTTGAAGGAAGCTGCAATTGTAGAAGTGAAGTTTGACCTGCGTGGACCAGAAGATCTCCTCATCTGAACTGCACTGTAGGTTCATCTGAACCTCCTATGGAAGCCGCAACTTTTTGTGGTGGAATCAAGCCGATCCGATGGTCGGTTTGTGAAATACCATTTGCCCTAGTTTGATGATGAAGCTGCTAATGCTGATGCTGTTGATCTAGGGTTTGCTACTTGTTGGAGAGGTAAATCCCCTCTACGGATAGAGGCGATCCCTACTAGCCCAGCAAGGGTCTAGCAATAATCAGTCAATGCTACTATGCATGTTCCTAATTGCAATTAAACAAGAGGTAAAGAGCACCTACTTGGATTCCAGCGTTGTCGTTTGACGAAGAGATGCCGCCTTCGCTCCTTCGCTTTGGCTGGTCACGATCCCCCGCGATCTTCGCGAATAGATACCTGCACACACGAAGAGGAAACAAACACAAGCGTGAAATCTAATAAAAGCAACCATACATCAGTCAGAAAAGATGTAATTCACATTAACCATTGCATTGACAAATGAGAATGGAACAATAATAGCAGTCATCTATTATTAATCAAGCAGAGAAGAGTACAACCAAATGTTCTGACGTCGGTAACCTTCTCAGGAGGGGCTAGTCAGCAAGTGTCTCAAGCATTCACCTTTGGAAATGATTCTCCCAAGACAAGAAACTTTCTCTCTCACACAAGCAACACAAAACAACCTTCCTTAAGCTATCAATCACTTCCACACTTAGCACACCAAATACCTATAGTAGCAGCAATCTAAGCACTATAAGCTCTACACAATCCAAGCTATTCCAAACTAGCTGCTCATGGTAATGGTGGAAGTTTATATAGGAGAAGGAGCCTCCTAAAAGGGTGGAAGGATGAGCTTATCCTCAAGGGAAGTGGTTGCAAAGGGTCGAACAGACATGCCATAGAAGGGAGTCGATACTCACAAGGCCAACAACCAAGCCTGGAGTTATCTGGAAGGCTGGCTGTTGGAACAAATTTGCCAAAACTGGATCAGCGCGGGTGCATAACTGGTCTGTCGCGCTGACGTCGCAGAGACATAATGGAAAAGGTCATATCAGCGCGGGTAGGTACACAGAAGGGCTGCGCTGGTCATGAAATTTCGATCAGCGCGGGAAAGGCGTGTGCTTCCGCGCTGGCAGCGCACGCGGTCTGTTATAAAGCGCCAGTCATCGCGGATATTTTAGAAACAGACGCGCTGATGAGGAAAACTTTGGAAAAGTGGGTTTTTGGCCAGTTCAGAAGGCATGAACTTGATTATTGTGAATTCCTGACACAGTAGGGTGACTGACAGGGAGACAGTGACAAATTACTGTGTAACAGTCCCTTGTGGTCCTATGCACTATCAAGGTTAATTCTTCAAAGATCACCTGGAACCCAAGTTTCCACAAGAATTGTAGGGATTAAGGATCTCCTTTATAAGGCCCTTCCTTGAGAGCCTTCCATCTTGCCTTCCAAGACAAGCAAGCCACATATCTGAGACTCTCTTGTGAATAGGCTTCCAAGATCACCCCTCTCCCTATCATTGGTCCATCCATTTCTTGATCCTTATCATAATGAGTCTCCTCCCATCAGTGAAAGTCCGTAAAGAGCAGGGTGCCTTAGCTGAGGTGACAATGGGCTATCAAGGTGCAGGGAGCAGTGTTGTGAACATCACGATTTTTCGCCGCGCCGATATAATCGCCAATTTTAATTTTTTTTTTTTAATTTTCAAAAAATCGCGATCTGATCGGTAAAAATCGCGGGCAGCGGAAACAACGACTTTTAAGTGCAATTTTGAGGTTTTTTTTGTCATTTTTTTTTCGGACAAAAGGCAAGAGTGAGAAAGCTAAGGAGGAGGAGAAGTCATCTACAAAGGCAAGAGAGGAGAAAAGTGAAGGAATTTAGCATCCCAAGCAAGAAAAATTCAAGTTTAGACCAAGTTTCTTCAACAAAGAGTGGTTTTTAGGTATGGGCATCAAATTTGACCCTTGTTTTTTCTTGGGTTTCTGTCACCCATTTATTTTCAATGATTTTTGATTGGATTTGATTGTGTTTTTTTTTTCATTTTTGTTGCATATAGTGGAGAGGGTTTATTTTGGTCCAAAATGCAAAAACTTGATTGTTAGATTTTTATAAGTTTAATTTCTTTTTGTGCCCTAGTTTTTTCGATCATTTTTGTTTGGGTTTGAATTTTATTTATTTATTTTTGTTCCATTATTGTTTCATTGAGTTGAGGTTTTTTTTTTTTTTTTTTTTTTTGTCAAAATTCAATGTGTTGTATGTAAATTTTAATTTTATTTTTTTAACTTGCAATTCTTCTTGTGCCCTAGGTTTAAGTTCAAATTTCAAACTTCATCTTACATTAAAACTCAAGAGTTCAACAAAGTTACACACCTGCCAAGGAAATTGGACCCTCGTGGGAATTTAGTGAATCTGATGAGGGTTTGACACATCAAACTTGACTTACAAGTTATGTGGGCATCATATGACATGGGGGGTATACAGATTGAAGTATCACCTTGCACAAATCCCTGGACACGAGGTATGACCTTGCACAAATAGAGGAGAAAAAGTGAAGGAATTTAGCATCCCAAGCAAGAAAAATTCAAGTTTGGACCAAGTTTCTTCAACAAAGTGTGGTTTTCAGGTATGGGCATCAAATTTGACCATTTTTTTCTTGTTTTTCCTTGGGTTTCTGTCACCCATTTATTTTCAATGATTTTTTATTGAATTTGATTGTGTGTTTTTTTTTCATTTTTGTTGCATATAGTGGAGGGTTTATTTTGGTTAAAAATGCAAAAACTTGATTGTTAGATTTATAAGTTTAATTTCTTCTTGTGCCCTAGTTTTTTTCCATCATTTTTGTTTGGGTTTGAATGTTTTTTTTTCCATTATTGTTTCATTGAGTTGAGGTTTTTTTGGCAAAATTCAATGTGTTGTATGTAAATTGTAATTTTATTTTTTTAACTTGCAATTCTTCTTGTGCCCTAGGTTTAAGTTCAAACTTCAAACTTAATCTTACATTAAAACTCAAGAGTTCAACAAAGTTACAAACCTGCCAAGGAAATTGGACCCTTTGTGGGAATTTGGTGAACCTGATGAGGGTTTGATACATCAAACTTGACTTGCAAGTTATGTGGGCATCATATGACATCGGTGTAATACAGATTGAAGTATCACCTTACACAAATACAAATCTAGAAATCATTCGAAGAGACCTCAGATCACTAGAAGAATTTGAGCAAACCAAATTGTCCAAGATAGCTCTGAAGAGTCTATTGAATTTTCTAAGTCTATCCGTTAGAAAATTAATTTGTATTCTGCTAGTTTATTTCTTCTACTTGTTTAAATTTGAACAAGTTATTTAATACATTTAAATATCGAAATAAACACAATACATTCACAACTGAAAGAAAACAAGCGTACAAGTGACACTGTTATTTTTGGACAAATGTTCCAGAAAAAACCCAATGCGGGAAAACCGATGTAGCTATTCTGAGGGTCTATTATTATGCTATATTTCCTTGAGTACAACTGGGTGCCTAACTGGCTCACCCGATAGAGAAAAAATGCATGGCAGCAATACCTCTATATTCAGAAACAGGTATTGAGAAAACCTCTCCCACGAAACCCTCTCGGGCGACTCTGAAGCTCAGCACCGGCCCTTCTGGCCTCTGCGTTAGCCTCCTGCTAACTTGCGTCAGCCTCAGGACCCTCTGCGTTAGCCCTCTGAGGCACTGCGCAGCCTTTGGGACCCTCTACGTCACTCCAACAACCTTTGCATGGATGACGTAGTCCTTCTGGCCTCTGCGTTCTCTCTTCTGGGCTCTGCATGGCTTGAATTGGCTGCTGCTCTCGCTCTCTCTGCTTCCGCGCTAGTCTCTCAGTGCTATCTTTGCCTCTCTGTCTCGTACTCATTGCCCCTCGTTGCTGATCACTGATTCAACTTTTCTTAGCAACCCCGCTCTAGAAAAATGAATGACTAATCACTCTGGTGTGTTCTCCAACTGACCCTCAAGCCTCCTCTTATACATTTCTCGTTTGTCCTTCAACGATCGAGATTAAATCTCTAATCAACGGCTGTGATTAGATTTGGCTTGATCCATGACTTTTGGAATCTTCTAACCCAATTTTATATTAATACCCATTAATATTTTATTTTTCCTAAGTTTAGACTTAAGAACTCCATTAAAAATATTAATTATTTTAATATCTTCCAAACTGGGTACAATCTGTTCAAAACATTTTTGGGTCTTGGAGACCTCATGTTCTTTAGCCTCTCCACCAATTTTCATGGCTAGAGCAAATCCGATGCTACCCCAAATCAACAGAGTCAACTAGTAGGGATTGGGAGTATAATGTCACGATTGGGTGGTGAACATGAGAGTGGTACTGGTTCTAATTCAACATCAGTATCTACAACTAACCTTGTAGCTGCCTCATCATATTTTGTTCCTAGAACCACACCTGGTTCACAACCATCCATCTCTTCAATTATTAAAGAAAAGGAGAAGGAAGAAGCTGACAAGTTGTTCGGAAAATTTGTTGTAAAGAACAATCCATTTTTCTAGCTTGCGGTTGATGCTATTGCAATTGTTGGTCCAGGGTACAAAGTCCCTTCTTATGATGACTTTAGAGGGCACATTCTTCAAAATGAAAAGGTTGATTGCACCAAGAGATTGGAGGAGTTTAGGGCATTATGGGCACACACTGGATGCACTGTGATGTTAGATGGTTGGACCGGTCAAAAGGGGAGAAGCCTTAAAAACGTCTTGGTTAATTGTTCGAAGGGGACAATGTTTATGAAATTTGTTGATGCATCTGCACATATAAAAAATGCACGATTATTATGTGATTTGTTGGATGTGTTCATTTTGGAGGTGGGTCCAGAACATGTTGTCCAAGTCATAATGAACAATGTTGCAAATTATGTTGCTAATGATAAGATGCTTATGGAGAGGCATCCCACCTTATTTTGGACACCTTGTGATGCACACTGCATCGATTTGATGTTGGAGGACAAAGGAAAAATCATTTTTGTCAGGATATTATTGACTCATCAAAAAGCATTACAAAATTTATATATAATAATGCATTTGTGCTTCATTTGATGAGAACATTCACCAACAACAAGGAGTTAGTGCGCCCTACCATTAGATGGTTTGCCACCAGTTTCATATCTCTTAAATCCCTCTTGAATTTTATATGGGATGTGAAGAGAATGTTTCTTTCAAGTGAGTGGCGTGCTTTGGCATTTGGCCGCAAACCAAATGGAGAGGCCATATGCAAATTAGTTTCATACAGGAGTGCAACATCACTGAACTTTTGGTAAAGGTTCTTCCTATTAATTGATGGAGACAAGCCTGCAATGGAATACTTATATGAGGCCATGGATAAGGCCAAAGAATCCATTCAGAACTACTACGATGATAAGGGGGATAATGGGTTTCATAAAAAACTCATATGGGAAGTGATTAATGAGCGATGGAACAATACACTCCATTGCCCTATTCATGTTGCAGAGATATGCCTGAACCACACATTTGCTTGCTCCTGTGGTTTCTTATTTGATGCTGAGGTCATGGATGGATTCTTCACTTGTGTTCAGAGGATGGTGCCATCTCTAGCAGAACGTCATAAATCTCCAAAGAAATGGATATATGCAGGATGACAGATGGCACATTTAGCTTTGACATAGCTGTGGTTGATAGGAAGATTAAAATGCCAGGGATGTTTTAGTTTGTTTCAAATTTCATTGTCTCTTCAAGTTCATAACTTCATACTTTGCTTCAACTTTCAAATTTCATTTTTTTTTTTTTAATGTTTATCTTATTTGTTGTAGATGCATGGTAGAGAAGCTATGGTGGCAGAGTACCCAATCTGCGAAGGTTTGCCATTCGAGTGCTCAGCCAAACATGTAGCTCCTCAAAATGCGAGTGCAACTAGTGTGTATTTGAAAAAATATACACCAAGAAAAGCAACAGGTTAAAACTTAAAATATTCCAAATTTCCAATTAATTTTTTGAATTCATTAAATAATATTTTTTATAATTATTATTTTATTATTTATAATTTATTAATTTACGACCCTTGTACATGTTGGAGTCCCTTGTACATGGTCTACGTCTAATACAATCTTCGATTGTGGGTGAGGCAACTTCAGAGGACACTTGATGTGGATGTCATCTCATTGGATAAGATTGACACCACTTCTACATAGAGGGTTGAGGCCGAAAGGCCTCTCATGGAGTCAGTCACTGATTGGTTAGAGGAGGTAGTGGAGGGGGTAGAGGAGGAGGAGGAGGACGAGGAGTAGGAGCAACAGGAGGAAAAGGAGCAAGAGCAACAGGAGGACGAGCTGACACCACCTACCCAGGGTACCCCTGTCACCAGTAGAGGACATGGTCGACTTCCTATAGCTCCTAGTTTTTCAACTTCTAGAGCACAACAGAGTTCACTGCCAACTCCACCACCATCTACATCTAGAGGGAAAGCTATTGCATTTTCTTGCAAGAGGGGCAGAGGAAATCAGTAGTATTAGTTATTTGGTTCATTTCATTGTATATGACTAGTGATATGAGATACATTATTATATTTTTTGTTGATATTTTGAGGCTGAGTTGGGACTCACGACTTACTATTCAGGACATGATTAACTGTTATGTGTGATGTAGCACTAGAAATGATATTACACATCTTATATATTAGTTCTTTTATCATATTTATGTGTCAATGCATTTATTTTATGTTGTAGATGCTTTAGATATTAGAAAAATTGGAAAAAAATGAATATTTTTGTATTTGCCGGTTTTTTTCCCGATTTTTACTGATTTTTCCCAATTTTTTAGATTTTTTTCCGATTTTTTCTGATTTTTCCCCTCACCGATTTAATCCCGATCACAATGTTTGCAACATTGGAAGGGAGCCTTAGCCTTAGTAGTAGCACTTCAAGGTGTTAAATTTTCTTTGGGTTGAATTGTTCTTTGCTTTGATAATTGCGTTTATAAACTTTTCATCGTTTACGTATTCATTCACCCCATAACATCATTAACAATACATGCAATTATATAGAAAGAACAACTTCATCAATAGTGCAGCAGAAATAAAAGGAACATTAGAAGAAAAGCATATACACATAGAGACACTAGGATTTGATTGGAGACCAGGGCAAAAACCCACAAGGGGGAAAAACTGGAATTCAATTCTTCTGCTATTAAATTTCATCAATTGTTCAACTATGATGCAAAGTACAAATATCAACAGGCGACCCAGAACCTATACATGTCTCGTTCTCAACTTAAGATTCATTGATATACAATTCTTGTTACCAATAACCTGTCTTACTTGACATTAGGATTTCAACATATAAATATTATCCCTGCCTCTGGACTGTACTGTCGTTGTGCCAAAATCAATATTGTGTACTGTGCGAGATCATGAGCATATATGTTACTATGCTGAGGGAGACCATACATAATACTAAAATAATACGAAGGTGCCATACAATGTTGAGATGCCATACACATTTGACAGTGATGGCATGAATAATTGGACCAATGTCAATGATGCCATAATTTTGAGGTGACATAAATAGTTGGAATGATGATAATGATGTCAAACGTACAACAGTGAAAATTATGATGCCAATGAATATGTATTGCGTGTGAAATATCAATGTATATTACTGTGCCTGGACCATCCAAAGATATTGTAGAGACCATACCATATAATATAGGGCGATGCTAACAAGGTTGCAAATTATACGCAGAGAAGAGTCGTAGGTTATTAGAGTGATGCTGAGATTAACAGGGAGAGGAATCGTACAACAAAGACAACAACCATAACAACTGTAAGTCCAGACTACATACCATCGTATACATAAAACTATGTTGAGACTTACGGATCGACTGTGCTAAGATTTATATGTCATAACGCCAAGATCATAATATATAATACGTATAATTTAACTAACGAAACCATAAGAAAAACGCAGAGCCGAGACTACACATTAGAGCGTTAACAATAATGAACCTCTAAAATGAATTACAATGTAACAAAACTTTGAGATGATGAACCATAATATAACCTCTGTGAAACAAATATATGTGATGATGCTATTAGAGCCATGCAAGATTATCTATTCAGTGTAGCGATGCAAGATCAATGTCCAAAGGTGAGATATGTCTAGAATAGAAGAGTGAGACCAATGCAAGGATGCGAGACTGTGTAAGGTGTGAGGTTATGATTTAGAACAAAGAATGGCAATGCGAGAGTGTTGAAGCAGATGTGAGAGTCGTTTCTGTAGGAGAAAGAGATCACATGCTGTTAAGTTATGGTATGTTATATGCTTATAACAGTTTACTTCTTTTTCTTATTATATTCCACAGATTAGCAATCACATGTACATAAAGTAAATTGCAGATAGAACATTAAACGATCAACAGGAAACAAGCCAAAACAAAGAGACACAAGATGTGGCGGCTAGCCAGGGACAAACCCCACAATGTGTGGGGAAACCCTTTGATCAAATCTTCTTTTATCTTCAATAATTCAGCAGAGAGAAATAGTACAATAAATCTTATTTATATCAGCAGTAGCAAACCCTAGATCAGTGGCATCAGCATTAGCGGCTTCATCATCAAACTAGGGCAGACGATATCTCACAAATCGACTGTCGGATCGGCTTGATTCCACCACCAAAAGTTGCGGCTTTCAGAGGAGGTTCAGATGAACCTACAACGCAGTTCAGATGAGGAGATCTTCTAGTCCACGCAGGTCAAACTTCACTTCTGCAGTTGCAGCGTCAGTGTCAGCAGCTTTCTTCAAACTAGGGCAGTCGATATCTTGCAAACCGTCCGTTGGATTGACTTGATTCCACCACCAAAAGTTGCGGCTTTCAGAGGAGGTTCAGATGAACCTATAGCGCAGTTCATATGAGGAGATCTTCTAGTCCATGCAGGTTAAACTTTACTTCTGCAGTTGCAGCTTCAGTTTTAGCAGCTTCCGGCTTCACATGTGTGAGGGAGAGACTTTTTTCTGCGCAATAGAGAAGAGACTCTTTTCTGCGCAGTAGAGAGAGAGATATGTGATGAGATGAGTGAGTCCAAATGAGGAAAATTCTTCCTATATTTATACACAACGTTGGTGTTTGAATAGATGCGACTGTTGGGCTTCTGAGCCTACATGAGTTGTAGGTCGGCTTGATAATAATTCCATAATCAAAATAAATTCACATCTCCATCAATACTTATCAGAATCGGATGATCTTTATATCAAGCCTACACCTCTCGACGAGAGGAATCTAATAAAAATATTATCAGCCATGAATAAGATGACTCACATGAAGTTTTGCCCTGGTTGCCAATTTTAACACTCCCTCTCAACTAGGGAGAACTTCATCTGTAATCTGTCTATCGGTCGTTACTATTCATCCATCAAATGCACTGCCCTATACAGCCTGGCTCTTGCCCTGCTCTGCTCTATTCTGTCTGTTCTGCTTTGTCTTGTTCTGCCCTGTACTGATCTGTATGGATCTGCTCTGTTATATGCTGCTCTGCTTTGTTCTGTTCTGCTCTGCTTTTGTCTGATTATGAAGAAGAAGAAATGATCGAGGATGTATCATACTGACTCAAAGTCAGTCTCATAGTATGTACCACGGGTCCCAAACCAGTCTCAACCAACCCAAAGTCAGCGTCATAGTGAGTACAACTCCACTGGTCCTAGACCAGTATCATCCTCCACTGACTCAAAGTCAGTCTTAGAGTGCATACCACTGGTCCCAGACCAGTCTCAACCGACCTGAAGTCAGCTTCATAGTAGGTACCACTCCTACCACTGGTCCCAGATTAGTATCGCAGTCTCAGAGAGTGTACCACTGGTCCCAAACTAGTCTCAACCGACCCGAAGCCAGCGTCATAGTATGTACCACTCTCATTGGGCCCAGACCAGTACTGCACTGGCACGAAGTCAGTCTCAGAGTATGTACCACTGGTCCCAAACCAGTCTCAACCGACCCGAAGTCAATGTCATAGTATGGTACAACTCCTACCACTGGTCCCAGACTAGTATCATTGATCCCAGATCAATGGAGGTCATCCTAGCGTAGGGAGTACGGTAGATACAATGATGTGTCCATCGGTACTACTATGGTCCCTAACTTCATTTCCCTTCTCATTGATTAGATGAGAGGTACTTCCCATGAGTCCCAGACTGCATGGGTAGGATGCCTCGATAGGAGAACTAATCAATCCTATCCTCACAGGAGAACACATCAATCCAGGCTGCCATGGAGAACACATCAATCCAGGCCGCCATGGAGAACACATCAATCCAAGCCTCACAGGAGAACACATCAATCCTGCTACAATCGCCATGGAGAACACATCAATCCAGGCCTCATAGGAGAACACATCAATCCTGCTACAATCGCCATGGAGAACACATCAATCCTGCTACAATCGCCATGGAGAACACATCAATCTAGGCCTCACAGGAGAACACATCAATCCTATTACAATCGCCATGGAGAACACATCAATCCAGGCCTCACAGGAGAACACATCAATCTTACTACAATCACCATGGAGAACACATCAATCCAGGCCTCACAGGAGAACACATCAATCTTGCTACACAAGAGAGCGAATCATCCTGTTCCACAAGAGAGCGAATCATCTTGTCCCACAAGAGAGCGAATCATCTTGTTCCAGTGCTCACCACCAGCGGAGGGTGAGTCACCCTGTGGTCGTATGTTGCTCTAGTAAGAACCGCAAGCCCTCAGAGCTCCCAGAGCTCAATGTATGCAACATGCAGGACCCTTGTACAAGTGTTTTTTGACGACTCCAAGTCGTTTGGGAAAATCACAGATTAGATCTTTCCTCGGGGCTTTGACAAGGTGTATCGATCTATACATCTGGATGGTCTCATAGGAGAACACATCAATCCTGCTACAATCGCCATGGAGAACACATCAATCTAGGCCTCACAGGAGAACACATCAATCCTGCTACAATCGCCATGGAGAACACATCAATCTAGGCCTCACAGGAGAACACATCAATCCTGCTACAATCGATGGAGAACACATCGATGGAGCCTCCTTGCTCATCTGGATGGCCTCATAGGAGAACACATCAATCCTGCTACAATCGCCATGCAGAACACATCAATCTAGGCCTCACAGGAGAACACATCAATCCTGCTACAATCGCCATGGAGAACACATCAATCTAGGCCTCATAGGAGAACACATCAATCCTGTTACAATCGCCATGGAGAACACATCAATCCAGGCCTCACAGGAGAACACATCAATCCTACTACAATCGCCATGGAGAACACATCAATCCAGGCCTCACAGGAGAACACATCAATCTTGCTACACAAGAGAGTGAATCATCCTGTTCCACAAGAGAGCGAATCATCTTGTCCCACAAGAGAGCGAATCATCTTGTTCCAGTGCTCACCACCAGGGGAGGGTGAGTCACCCTGTGGTCGTATGTTGCTCCAGTAAGAACCGCAAGCCCTTAGAGCTCCCACAGCTCAATGTATGCAACACGCAAGACCCTTGTACAAGGGTTTCTTGACAACTACAAGTCGTTTGGGAAAATCACAGATTAGATCTTTCGTCGGGGCTTTGACAAGGTGTATCGACCTATACATCATCTTAATGCGATGGAGCCTCCTTGCTCATCGACTTACCATATCCCAGATGATGTCTATCTGCTGGAGCAATCGACGAATACGGGATTCCTCAATAATCGAAGCCCTCCTCTGGTTGTTACAGAGAATCACAATGATATGTGTTCAAATAGCTCACTGAAGAGCTTTCCCAACCAGGCAGCTTCATACGAGATCATACTCGTAGATATGTATCTGGTCTCGGCGATGCTTATGGCAACCGACTTCTGCTTCCTGCTCATCCATTATATCGAAGCAGAATCCAAAGAGAAACAACACTAAAAGTGCTCCAGTGATCCTCCACACTACCTGCCTAATCAGCATTCAAATAATCATGTAGTTTCATATTTCCGGCAGTGTATCTCAATCCATGAGAGATTGTGTCCTGAAGACATCTCAAAAGATTCTTGGCACCAATCTAGTGAGGCTCAACCAAATATGAGCTCACAATGCTAACTGCAAAACATATGTTCGGATGGAGGTTCACCAAGAACATCAACGCGAATGAGTTTTTGAAACTCAGAGGCATTTCCCAAATCTGGTCCGACATCACTACCATATAACTTCCGAAAGTTAAGATCCTCGAGGTAGTCACAGGCTTGCAGTCCACCATACCAAATCTTTTCAGAATCTTCACCACATATTTTCCTTGAGATAGGAAAATTTCCCTTGGCTTCTGCCACACTTCAAGTCCTTGGTTCTTTATTTCAAATTCAGAAGCCAACTCCTGTAGGAATTTACAGGGTAAGTTCCTCAGACAGAACACCAAAGGACACTGCTCACAAACAGATCACAGATCAATACACCAGTATTTTGACGTGGTTAAAACCCTCAAAGAGGGAAACAGTCCACGGCCTGAGCCAACGCGACCACTTCAGGCAATTTATTAATAAAAGAATGAAAATTTACATATGCTTCTCTCATAAACGGATTACCCTACAAATGACCCTCCATGCTCTTTAAATAGAGATCATGGACCAATCGGGTGTTAAGCCACAGATCAAGTGTCGGTAATACCGAGGAGAGAATGAACCGTCGGATCACTACATATCGTGACCGTCGGATTGTAAGTTACAAATGTACATAGTAAAGAAACACACTTTACCTAACTCTATACTAGACCAAGTTATACGTAACTATTTCCTATGTGTCGGAATATCCTAACATCCCCCCTTAAGAACAACTTGGGATAGGATTGAAGGATTTACAAATATGACACAATAGAAGGAAGGAGGCACTAAAGCCTATCCCCCCTTAGTGACAACTTCCTGAACTCCAACCATAAATCGAAGTTTAGTGAACTTCGCCTCTGTGGGAGCCTTTGTAAAGATGTCTGCAACTTGATCATCTGCTGAACAATATTGCACTTCAAGAACATGGTCGTTGATGAGCTTTCTGATGAAGTGCATGTGCAGTTCAATGTGTTTGCTGCGCTGATGTTGGATTGGATCTTTGCATAGTTGAATGGCACTTTGATTATCACACCAAAGTGTAGTCGGATGCTGCTGCTGAAAGCCAAACTCTGACAGGATCTGATGGAGCCATAAGGCTTCCTTACTAGCTTCTAAGGCACCACGATACTCTGCTTCTGCTGAAGAAAGAGAAATGGCACCTTGTTTCTTGCAAGCCCATGTAATAGGTCCTGAACCAAGAGTGAACACATAACCTGCAGTAGTCTTCCGATCATCAGGGTCACCAGCCCAATCGGAATTAGTGAAACCAACCAATAGAGGAGATGCTTTGGCACTGTAATGAATCCCAAACTGAACTGTACCTGGAACATAATGAAGTATTCCTTTAGCTGCTTTCCAATGACTTTCACGTGGGTTTTGCATAAACCGAGCAACAAGGCCAATAGCAAAGGAAAGGTTAGGACGAGTATGGGTTAGAAACAAAAGTTTTCCTACAAGTTGACGGTATAAGGTAGCATCAACTTCAGGAGAAGTACAAGTGACTGAAAGTTTGACTCCAGACTGAAAGGGAGAAGGGGCTGGCTTACAGTCTTCCATGTGAAAATGACGTAGAATATCACAGGCATACTTGGACTGGGAAAGGGAAATACCTTCCTTGGATTGCAAGACTTGAAGACCAAGAAAATAATGTAAGTGTCCTAAGTCTGTCATTTCAAACTTCCTTTTAAGGCTAGTCTTCACATGGTTTACAAGGTTGGGATCACTACCAGTCAGGATAAGATCATCAACATAAAGAACAAGAATGATAAGAGACTTGCCCACTTTCTTGGTGTGGACAGTATTGTCAAAATGACACCTAGAAAAGCCATTTTCTAAAAGAAAGTTATCCATTTTGGCATACCAAGCTCGAGGAGCTTGCTTGAGACCATAAAGGGATTTCTTAAGCCGACATACAACGCTGGAGTCTGTTTGTATAAAGCCAATAGGTTGTTCCATATAGATTTCTTCATGCAAGTCCCCATGCAAGAAGGCGGATTTAACATCCATCAGATGGACTTCCCATTTGAAAGAGGCAGCAAGGGAAAGAACAAGGCAGATAGAGTTCATTTTGGCAACAGGGGAGAAGGTTTCAGTATAGTCAATGCTTTAACTTGTGAAAAACCCTTAGCAACAAGACGAGCTTTATGTTTATCAACTTTCCCATCTGGTCCATACTTGGTTCTGTAAACCCATTTGCATCTAACAAGTTTTCGTCCCTTTGGTAGAGGAACAAGATCCCATGTATCATTTGCCAATAATGAATGATATTCTTCATTCATAGCTGCTTCCCAATCTGGATGGCCTGAAGCTTCTGCAAAGGTGTCAGGATCATAATTCACTGAAGCTTGAGCCAGTAAAGAAGAGGCTCTATCAAACTGAGAACGTTGACGTCGCTAATCTGTAGGATCACCGGCAAGATCACCTGCTGCATCCAGAGTAGCACGGACCCATTTTGGAAGCTGAGGAGCTGAAGGAGGATCCTGAGAAGGTGGGGGAGGATTTTCATCCTCGCTTTCATCATCTGAAGAAGAAATATTTTCAAAAGTAGAAGAGATAGGGAGAGGTGGCACATCCGCCGAACTAGGCTCGTAGGCCGATATATTTTCAGCAAACTTTACATCTCTTCTAATGATAACATTTTTGGACTTAAGTGGAATAAGTCTATATCCTTTGACATCTTCAGAATATCCCACAAAAATACATTTTTCACTCTTAGGTTCTAAAGCTTTATGTTTCTCATCTGGAATATGGGCCCATGCTTCACTTCCAAAAACACGAAAGTGACTTACATATGGTTTGATTGAGCTCCATGCTTCTTCTGGAGTGATATTCTTTAAAACCTTAGTAGGAGTGCGATTTATTATGTAATTTGCACAGTTAATTGCTTCTGCCCAATAATTAAGACTAAGTCCTTTAGATTGAAGCATACAATTAGCCATTTCCTTTAAGGTGCGATTCTTCCTTTCAGCTACACCATTTTGTTGTGGAGTATATGGAATAGTATGTTGCATTTGAATTCCATTCTCAGTGCAAAAGTTGATGAATTTGTTGTTAACATATTCTCCGCCATTATCAGATCTTAGCTTAAGAATTTGATGTCCGGATTGTTTTTCAACAAAGGCCTTAAAGGCCAAGAACATGTTAAATACTTCACTCTTGAGTTTTAAGAAGTATACCCAAGTGCGTCTGGAGAAATCATCAATGAAAGTTAAGAAATACTTGTAGCCAGAGAATGAAACAACTGGAAGTGGACCACATAAATCACTATGCACGAGCTGTAAAGGGGCTGAGGCGTGCCAAGAGGCACGTTTTTCAAAACTGTCCCGATGATGTTTTCCGAGTACACATCCGGAACAAACACCATCTCTGCAAGATACCAATGGGAGACCTGTCACCATATTTTCTTTACATAGATTTTGAAGAGAGCGATAGTTTAAGTGACCAAATCGCTCATGCCAAAGTTTGCTCACTTCATCATTATGAGCAACAAATACCGAGGGAAGATTTGATGACCCAAAGTTGTGAAACTTATACAACCTTGTAGAATCATCAGCAATGCCAGTAGCTAAAATATGTCTAAGATCTCTTAGGTCCTTAATTACAACATCGTGAGGTTAAAATTCAACGATTTTACCTTCACCTGAATGAGTTATCTGATATATAGATAGAAGGTTGCAGGATAAGGTTGGAACACATAATACATCATCAAACTGACCATTGTCTATATGAACAGTTCCAGTCCCTACAACACTTAGAGATCTATCATCACCAACATATATATTTTTGGTGTTACAATCATTTAAAGAAGAAAACATGGCTTTGTTTTTGGCCATGTGATAAGAAGCTCCAGAATCAATGAGCCACTCATGAGAATGAGAAGAAGAAGATACATTTAGTGCATAGCCAGACCGAGATGCTTGACAAGCACATGCAGAAAGTGCCATTCCTGAAGATGAAGTTGAAGTTGAAGAGTGATCCAAATGGATGTTATGCTTCTTCATTGCTGCTTCCAAGGCTTCCATCTTCTTAAAGCATTTGGATTCTAAGTGGCCATTTCGATTACAAAAGTTGCGATGTCTATCAGTCTTCTTCCCTTTGTTTTTGTTTGTCTTATCATTTTGTTGAAATTATTTTTCATTTTGAGGCTGAAATTGCTTAGGACCCTTGTTTGGTTTAGGACCATTCCTTTTAGGATACAACTTCTTAGGATTCTTTGGATTTGGTTGCTGCTGGGCGGCTAACGCTTTCTTAGAAGAGTTTCCAAGATTAAGAAGACTAAGGTGTAAGAGTTTTTCTTGTTCTCTTATTAAAGAATCACAAAAAGAATCAAAGGAAGGGGACTTGTAGTCTTGTCCTTGAGAAATGAAGGCTTCTCTTGTAGAATGGAAGGTGGAAACAAACACAGAGTAGGCTGGTCCCAACTTAGTAAGAATGGAATAGATAAGGTTACTATCTTCTTTCTTAACCTTAACACCTTCCAAGAGAAGTCTTTCAGTTTGGTTTCTTCGCCTGTGGCCATTCTGTAGAGACCTTTACTTCTAAGTAAATCCACAATGTAGGACCACCATTGGAAGTAGTTGGTGCTGTCAAGAATAACTTGGCATGGACTTTCCATTTTAACAAAAACTGAAGCTATAGATGCTGAAACTAAGCATCTATAGCTTCCAAAAAAAACGGTTCTGAAAACGGCTTCCGGATGAAGAAGTTATGGCTTTTTGAAGAAAATTTGATGAAGTCGCCGACAAAGTGCGGGAATGTGCGGAAATTAAAAAATCCGCCCCCACAAAAAAGAGACTTGAACTCAAGACCTCTACTCTCATAAATTAGCTTTGAACCAAGTGAGCTATACAAAAAGTTTGAGAGAGAGAGAGAGGGGTTGAAGCTTTGGGTTGCGTGCTTGCTTTGAGAAAGCTCTTTTTCCCTACAAAACAAAAAACACAAAACCCAACACGGACATACAAAAAAACGAACCTTGCGGCTCGAAGTTAGCTTTAGCCGGAAACTAAATATTTTCCTCAATGTTTCTGATTTTCCGAGATCACACTAAGGCGCAGCGGAAAAGAGCATACGCATGAGAAAAATCCTTCCTTTCTGTTTCTGATTTGCCCAGCTCGCATAGAGTTGCGGGGCAAAGAGCATACATAGAAATGAAAGGTATAGATCCGATTATAAAAAAGGCTAAATAAACCGAAACCGAAATAAACAGAGAGAAAATAACTGTAAACTGCAAATAAACACTGTATACCTCCAGATCTTAAAAATGACGCAGCTAGGGCTACCGGAAACCTTTTCGCGTGAAACGAAAGGGGTTCCTCACTGGAACAGATGCTCCAAATGCAACAGAGCAGTCCTCTCGGCCCGAAAGCAATCAGAAACAGTAGATCTAGGAAACGGTGGTCGGATGCAGTTCTACCGGCTTCAGATTTGGATCACCAACGGACGCGACCCTCAAATAGCTCTGATACCATGTAGGAATTTACAGGGTAAGTTCTTCAGACAGAACACCAAAGGACACCGCTCACAAACAGATCACATATCAATAGACCAGTATTTTGACGTGGTTAAAACCCTCAAAGAGGGAAACAGTCCACGGCCTGAGCCAATGCGGCCACTTCAGGCAATTTATTAATAAAAGAATGAAAATTTACATATGCTTCTCTCATAGACGGATTACCCTACAAATGACCCTCCATGCTCTTTAAATAGAGATCATGGACCAATCGGGTGTTAAGGCACGGATCAAGTGTCGGTAATACCGAGGAGAGAATGAACTGTCGGATCACTACATATCGTGACCGTCGGATTGTAAGTTACAAAATGTACATAGTAAAGAAACACACTTTACCTAACTCTATACTAGATCAAGTTATACTTAACTATTTCCTGTGTGTCGGAATATCCTAACAACTCCCTCTTACATTTGTGAATGAGAGGGTATGCACCTGTTAGAAAGAGGTCATCCACAGACAACACCAGTATGAGAGGTTTATCATCTTCAACCTTAAAGTAAAGGTTAGGATCGGCTTCACTCCTAGTGAATCCTAGCTTCATCAAGTAGCTATCGATCCTCTCATACCATGCTCGGGGTGCTTGCTTAAGCCCATAGAGAACCTTCTTCAACCTGCATACATGAGATTTTCAATCATAAATCTCAAATCCTTCAGGTTGCTCCACATAGACCTCTTCTTTGATCGAACCATGCAAGAACGCGGTCTATCCATCTGATGTAGGTTCCATCCTTGTGAAGCCACAAGGGCTATGATCAAGCGGATGGTCGTATATCTGGCAATAGGTGCAAATATCATAGTTTATACCTTCCTTCTGGGAAAAACCATGAGCAACAAAACGAGCCTTATACTTTTCCGTACTTCCATCTGCTGCATGCTTTATCTTGTAAAGCCATTTTGAAGTAACAATTGTTTTGTCCAGGGTCTGGGAACTATCTCCCAGACATCATTCTCCATAATAGACTCATGTTCTATGGTCATGGCATCCTTCCATACTTGATGCTTGACGACATCTGAGAATGATGAAGGCTCATTTTGTATAATTGTGCTCATGATGGTCAGGTATCCTTGATACCTGTTAGGTTTCTTACTTTGACGGAAGGTTCCTCAAGGTGCAGCATGTCCTTCAACATCATCAAGTATCCCCCTAAGCCATGAAGGCCTGTTCCTAGAAGAGGAAGGCTCATGTGGATGAGAATCAATTAGATCCATGGGTTCTTCTACATCACGCATTGATTCATCATCCTTTTCTTTCGGTTCCTTGGTGTCGGCTTCTTGAGAGCTCCTCAAAGTCGGAAGATTGTTCACCTTGCTGAGAGCCATATTTTCGTCAAAGGTGACATCATGACCAATTACGACTTCCCTTTGACCGGCTACATAGTGTTAGGATATTCTGACACATAGGAAATAGTTAAGTATAACTTGGTCTAGTATAGGGTTAGGTAAAGTGTGTTTCTTTACTATGTACATTTTGTAACTTACAATCCAATGGTCACGATATGTAGTGATCCGACGGTTCATTCTCTCCTCGGTATTATCGACACTTGATCCGTGGTTTAACACCCGATTGGTCCATGATCTCTATATAAAGAGCATGGAGGGTCATTTGTAGGTTAACCGTTCATGAGAGAAACTTATGTAAATTTTCATTCTTTTATTAATAAATTGCCTGAAGTGGTCGTGTTGGCTCAGGCGATGGACTGTTTCCCTCTTTGAGGGTTTTAACCATGTTAAAAGTACTGGTGTATTGATCTGTGATCTGTTTGTGAGCGGTGTCCTTTGGTGTTCTGTCTGAGGAACTTACCCTGTAAATTCCTACATGGTATCAAAGCTATTTGAGGGCCGCGTCCGTTGGTGATCCAAATCTGAAGCCGGTAGAACTGCATCCGACTGCCGTTTCCTAGATCTACTGTTTCTGACTGCTTTCGGGCCGAGAGGACTGCTCTATTGTGTCGGGTGCATCTGTTCCAGTGAGGAACCCCTTTCGTTTCACGCGAAAAGGTTTCTGGTAGCCCTAGCTGCGTCATTTTTAAGATCTGGAAATATATAGTGTTTATTTGCAGTTTACTGTTATTTTCTCTCTGTTTATTTCGGTTTCGGTTTATTTAGCCTTTTTTATTACTAGATCTACACCTTTTATTTCTGCGTATGCTCTTTGCCCCGTGACTCTGTGCGATCTGGGCAAATCAGAAACAGAAAAGAAGGATTTTTCTCATGCGTATGCTCTTTTCCGCTGCGCCTTAGTGTGATCTCGGAAAATCAGAAACATTGAGGAAAATATTTAATTTCTGGCTAAAGCTAACTTCGAGCCGTAAGGTTCGTTTTTTTTGTATGTCCGTGTTGGGTTTTGTGTTTTTTGTTTTGTAGGGAAAAAGAGCTTTCTCAAAGCAAGCACGCAACCCAAAGCTTCAACCCCCCCTCTCTCTCTCAAACTTTTTGTATAGCTCATTTGGTTCAAAGCTAATTTATGAGAGTAGAGGTCTTGAGTTCAAGTCTCCTTTTTGTGGGGGCGGATTTTTTAATTTCCGCACATTCCCGCACTTCGTCGGCGACTTCATCAAATTTTCTTCAAAAAGCCATAACTTCTTCATCCGGAAGCCGTTTTCAGAACCGTTTTTTTGGAAGCACCCTAATTTTTCGAGATCTTTCCATTGGAACACTTAGTTTCAGCATCTATAGCTTCAGTTTTTGTTAAAATGGAAAGTCCATGCCAAGTTATTCTTGACAGCACCAACTACTTCCAATGGTGGTCCTACATTGTGGATTTACTTAGAAGTAAAGGTCTCTACAGAATGGCCACAGGCGAAGAAACCAAACTGAAAGATGAAGATAAGACAGCTAAATGGGAAAATAGGCAAGATCAAGCACGTGGGTTGATAGGGATGTATATTTCTCCAGATCTTAGATTCCATATTGCAGAACTTGATACTCCTGATGAAGCATTGAAACAGATTACTAAAGTTTTTGGAATAAAAAATGAACTTAGAGCCCATCAACTTGAAAATGAGTTGCTTACATTGGACCCCAATAATTTTTCTTGCATAGAAGATTTTTTGTCCAAGTTCAAGATCCTTAGACTTCTCTTGGAAGGTGTTAAGGTTAAGAAAGAAGATAGTAACCTTATCTATTCCATTCTTACTAAGTTGGGACCAGTCTACTCTGTGTTTGTTTCCACCTACCATTCTACAAGAGAAGCCTTCATTTCTCAAGGACAAGACTACAAGTCCCCTTCCTTTGATTCTTTTTGTGATTCTTTAATAAGAGAACAAGAAAAACTCTTACACCTTGGTCTTCTTAATCTTGGAAACTCTTCTAAGAAAGCGTTATCCGCCCAGCAGCAACCAAATCCAAAGAATCCTAAGAAGTTGTATCCTAAAAGGAATGGTCCTAAACCAAACAAGGGTCCTAAGCAATTTCAGCCTCAAAATGAAAAATCATTTCAACAAAATGATAAGACAAATAAAAACAAAGGGAAGAAGACTGATAGACATTGCAACTTTTGTAATCAAGATGGCCACTTAAAATCCAAATGCTTTAAGAAGATGGAAGCCTTGGAAGCAGCAATGAAGAAGTATAACATCCATTTGGATCACTCTTCAACTTCAACTTCATCTTCAGGAATGGCACTTTCTGCATGTGCTTGTCAAGCATCTCGGTCTGGCTATGCACTAAATGTATCTTCTTCTTCTCATTCTCATGAGTGGCTCATTGATTATGGAGCTTCTTATCACATGGCCAAAAACAAAGCCATGTTTTTTTCTCTAAATGATTGTAACACCAAAAATATATATGTTGGTGATGATAGATCTCTTAGTGTTGTAGGGACTGGAACTGTTCATATAGACAATGGTCAGTTTAATGATGTATTATGTGTTCCAACCTTATCCTGCAACCTTCTATCTGTATATCAGATAACTCATTCAGGTGAAGGTAAAATCGTTGAATTTTCACCTCACAATGTTGTAATTAAGGACCTAAGAGATCCTAGACAGATTTTAGCTACTGGCGTTGCTGATGATTCTACAAGGTTGTATAAGTTTCACAACTTTGGGTCATCAAATCTTCCCTCGGTATTTGTTGCTCATAATGATGAAGTGAGCAAACTTTGGCATGAGCAATTTGGTCACTTAAACTATCGCTCTTTTCAGAATCTATGTAAAGAAAATATGGTGACAAGTCTTCCAATGGTATCTTGCAGAGATGGTGCTTGTTCTGGATGTGTACTCGGAAAACATCATCGGGACAGTTTTGAGAAACGTGCCTCTTGGCACGCCTCAGCCCCTTTACAGCTCGTGCATAGTGATTTATGTGGTCCACTTCCAGTTGTTTCATTCTCTGGCTACAAGTATTTCTTAACTTTAATTGATGATTTCTCCAAACGCACTTGGGTATACTTCTTAAACTAAAGAGTGAAGTATTTAACATGTTCTTGGCCTTTAAGGCCTTTGTTGAAAAACAATCTGGACATCAAATTCTTAAGCTAAGATCTGATAATGGCGGAGAATATGTTAACAACAAATTCATCAACTTTTGCACTGAGAATGGAATTCAAATGCAACATACTATTCCATATACTCCACAACAAAATGGTGTAGCTGAAAGGAAGAATCGCACCTTAAAGGAAATGGCTAATTGTATGCTTCAATTTAAAGGACTTAGTCTTAATTATTGGGCAGAAGCAATTAACTGTGCAAATTACATAATAAATCGCACTCCTACTAAGGTTTTAAAGAACATCACTCCAGAAGAAGCATGGAGCTCAATCAAACCAGATGTAAGTCACTTTCGTGTTTTTGGAAGTGAAGCATGGGCCCATATTCCAGATGAGAAACATAAAGCTTTAGAACCTAAGAATGAAAAATGTATTTTTGTTGGATATTCTGAAGATGTCAAAGGATATAGACTTATTCCACTTAAGTCCAAGAATGTTATCATTAGAAGAGATGTCAAGTTTGCTGAAAATATATCGGCCTACGAGCCTAGTTCGGCGGATGTGCCACCTCTCCCTATCTCTTCTACTTTTGAAAATATTTCTTCTTCAGATGATGAAAGCGAGGATGAAAATCCTCCCCCACCTTCTCAGGATCCTCCTTCAGCTCCTCAGCTTCCAAAATGGGTCCGTGCTACTCGGGATGCAGCAGGTGATCTTGCCGGTGATCCTACAGATCAGCGACATACACGTTCTCAGTTTGATGGAGCCTCTTCTTTACTGGCTCAAGCTTCAGTGAATTATGATCCTGACACCTTTGCAGAAGCTTCAGGCCATCCAGATTGGGAAGCAGCTATGAATGAAGAATATCATTCATTATTGGCAAATGATACATGGGATCTTGTTCCTCTACCAAAGGGACGAAAACTTGTCAGATGCAAATGGGTTTACAGAACCAAGTATGGACTAGATGGGAAAGTTGATAAACATAAAGCTCGTCTTGTTGCTAAGGGTTTTTCACAAGTTGAAGGCATTGACTATACTGAAACCTTCTCCCCTGTTGCCAAAATGAACTCTATCCGCCTTGTTCTTTCCCTTGCTGCCTCTTTCAAATGGGAAGTCCATCAGATGGATGTTAAATCCGCCTTCTTGCATGGGGACTTACATGAAGAAATCTATATGGAACAACCTATTGGCTTTATACAAACAGACTCCAGCCTTGTATGTCGGCTTAAGAAATCCCTTTATGGTCGCAAGCAAGCTCCTCGAGCTTGGTATGCCAAAATGGATAACTTTCTTTTAGAAAATGGCTTTTATAGGTGTCATTCTAACAATACTGTCCACACCAAGAAAGTGGGCAAGTCTCTTATCATTCTTGTTCTTTATGTTGATGATCTTATCCTGATTGGTGGTGATCCCAACCTTATAAACCATGTGAAGACTAGCCTTAAAAGGAAGTTTGAAATGACAGACTTAGGACACTTACATTATTTTCTTGGTCTTCAAGTCTTGCAATCCAAGGAAGGTATTTCCCTTTCCCAGTCCAAGTATGCCTATGATATTCTACGTCATTTTCACATGGAAGACTGTAAGCCAGCCCCTTATCCCTTTCAGTCTGGAGTCAAACTTTCAGTCACTTGTACTTCTCCTCAAGTTGATGCTACCTTATACCGTCAACTTGTAGGAAAACTTTTGTATCTAACCCATACTTGTCCTGACCTTTCCTTTGCTGTTGGCCTTGCTGCTCGGTTTATGCAAAACCCACGTGAAAGTCATTGGAAAGCAGCTAAAAGAATACTTCGTTATGTTCGAAGTACAGTTCAGTTTTACAGTGCCGAAGCATCTCCTCTATTGGTTGGTTTCACTGATTCCGATTGGGCTGGTGACCCTGATGATCGGAAGTCTACTGCAGGTTATGTCTTCACTCTTGGTTCAGGACCTATTACATGGGCTTGCAAGAAACAAGGTGCCATTTCTCTTTCTTCAGCAGAAGCAGAGTATCGTGGTGCCCTAGAAAGCTAGTAAGGAAGCCTTGTGGCTTCGTCAGATCCTGTCAGAATTTGGCTTTCAGCAGTAGCATCCGACTACACTTTGGTGTGATAATCAAAGTGCCATTCAACTATGCAAAGATCCAGTGCAACATCAGCGCAGCAAACACATTGAACTGCACGTGCACTTCATCAGAAAGCTCATCCACGACCATGTTCTTGAAGTGCAATATTGTTCAACAGATGATCAAGTTGTAGACACCTTTACAAAGGCTCTCACAGAGGTGAAGTTCACTAAACTTCGATTTATGGTTGGAGTTCAGGAAGTTGTCACTAAGGGTGGATAGGCTCTAGTGCCTCCTTCCTTCTCCTATTGTGTCATATTTGTAAATCCTTCAATCCTATCCCACGTTGTTCTTAAGGGGGGATGTTAGGATATTCCGACACATAGGAAATAGTTAAGTATAACTTGGTCTAGTATAGGGTTAGGTAAAGTGTGTTTCTTTACTATGTACATTTTGTAACTTACAATCCAACGGTCACGATATGTAGTGATCCGACGGTTCATTCTCTCCTTGTATTATCGACACTTGATCCGTGGCTTAACACCCGATTGGTCCATGATCTCTTTTTAAAGAGCATGGAGGGTCATTTGTAGGTTAACCGTTCATGAGAGAAGCTTATGTAAATTTTCATTCTTTTATTAATAAATTGCCTGAAGTGGCCGCGTTGGCTTAGGCCGTGGACTGTTTCCCTCTTTGAGGGTTTTAACCACGTCAAAAGTACTGGTGTATTGATCTGTGATCTGTTTGTGAGCAGTGTCCTTTGGTGTTTTGTCTGAGGAACTTACCCTGTAAATTCCTACACATATATTCTATCGCCTTTAGTATTTTCACCATAGCCCACGAAAATTCCCTTCTTTCTAGATGCACCCAATTTATTTCTTTTCTCTTTCGGCACATGAAAATATACAGGGCTTCCAAAAATTCTAAAATGAGAAACATCAGGTTTCTTACCGATGAACTTTTCTTTAGGAGTCTTGGAACCCAATGCTTGATGGGGGCATCGATTTTGTACATATACGACGGCGTTTGTAGTTTCAGCCCATAGAAACTTCGGAAGTCTTTGATCATGTAACATGGCCCAGACAGTTTCCACAATTGTACGGTTCTACTCAGGAGTATGTGATGTAGTAGTCTCCCTCTTAATGCCAGCCTCATATATGCCTGAGTGAACCAACTGTAATATATCGGAGGTCTTGCTTTGACTTGAGGGGAATGGTCCCCTTTTGAGCTTTCCTTCGGCACATCCCGGATAGACACCTTCTTTCTCCACTCGGAATTTGGGCATCCCTGTCACTATTTGTCTTACACCGAGTAGAGCTTTATAATGAAGGTGGGCAAACCTCCAATGCCAAAGTTCGAACTAAAGAGATGTGTCATAAGACATGAAACCTAGCAATCCTCTACGAGCCTTGATGATCCTGTCAAGAATAGATCATGCACCTACAAAACTAGAATGAGGGGCTCATCCTCTACCATCAAATAGTAAAGGTTGGGATCTGCGTCACTCTTGACGAACCCCATCTGCTGCAAGTAGGTGTCAATTCTACCATACCATGCCCTGGGAGCCTGCTTGAGCCCGTATAGAGCCTTCTTCAATTTGCACACATGTGTGCGCCTCTCCTGAGTCTCAAAGCCCTCTGGCTGTTCTATGTACACTTCCTCCTCTATCACTCTGTTCAAGAAGGTTGTCTTGACATCCATCTGGTGAATCTGCCATCCCATCTGAGCTGCTAGAGATATAACTGACTGGATAGAAGTGTATTTGGCAATTGGGGCGAAGGTTTCCTCATAATCTATCCCTTCCTTTTGTGCATACCCCTTTGCCATGAACCTAGCCTTGTACTTTTCCACAATGTCGTATGCCGAATCTTTGATCTTATAGATCCACCTCCAACCTACTACTGATATGTCTTCTAACCTGCGCACTACCTCTTCTACCATGGCATCTATCCACACCTGATGCTATTCAGCCTCCTGAAAGCTGGAAGGTTCTGCAACCTGAGCTACCAATGCTTGGTATCTGTCAGGCTGTCTCCACTTTCTCTTGCTCGTCCTAGGAGTTCCAATAAACTCCTATGCATCCCTTAATATTTGACGAACCTCTCTGTTGGCTCGACCAATAGTTATGGGAGGTTCTGCCAGCTCTTCCTCATCCTGCCTCTGTTGCTCCATCTGTTGAGAACTCCCTAGATTTCCTGCACTTGAGGAAATGCTAGTACTGGTCACACTATTTGACCCTTGTGATTGTCCTCCTAATTGTCCCACTGGGTGCTCCTGTGGCTAGACTAAAGGAGCTTTTGTTGACTAATTCTGATCACTTGCAGGTATCTCATGAGACCTCTTGAAAGCTCGGTCCTCCATGAAATTCACGTCTCAACTAACTACTAGGAATGTAGATTCTGAATGCCTTTGAGGTTTTGCTGTACCCAACGAAAAACCCCTTCTCCGTAGTCTGATCTAGTTTGGTCCTTTTATCATTTGGCATGTGACAATAAGCAATGCTACCAAAAATTATGAGGTTGCTAACTTTAAGCTTCTTCCCTGTGAAGACTCCTTCTGGTGTTTTCTTCCCCAATGCTCTATGAGGAGTCTTGTTCTGAACATACACTATCGTGTTACATGCTTCTACCCACAGAAATGTGGGTAGATCTTGGTCATATAACATAGCCTTTGCAGCTCCAACAATGGTTCTATTTTTCCCCTTGTGATTTTCCTCCTAATTGTCCCACTGGGTGCTCTTGTGGCTGGACTAAAGGAGCTTTTTCTGACTGATTCTTATCACTTGCAGGCATCTCATGAGACCTCTTGAAAGCTCGGTCCTCCATGAAATTCACGTCTCAACTAACTACTATCTTCCTACTGCTAGGAATGTAGATTCTGAATTCCATTGAGGTTTTATTGTACCCAACGAAAAACCCCTTCTCTGTAGTCTAATCCAGTTTGGTCCTTTTATCATTTGGCATGTGACAATAAGCAATGCTACCAAAAATTATGAGGTCGCTAACTTTAAACTTCTTCCCCGTGAAGACTCCTTCTGGCGTTTTCTTCCCGAATGCTCTATGAGGAGTCTTGTTCTGAACATACACTATCGTGTTACATTCTTCTACCCACAGAAATGTGGGTAGATCTTGGTCATATAACATAGCCTTTGCAGCTCCAACAATGGTTCTATTTTCCCGCTCCGCTACACCATTATGTTGTGGATTATATGGAGTTGTCCATTCTCTCTTGATGCCTTCCTTCGCACAAAAATCTGTGAAGTCTTTATTAATATACTCTCCATGATTATCTGAGCGAAGTACCTTGATCTTCTTCCCTCTCGCATTCTCCGCAAGAGCTTTAAACTCTCTGAAACGATCAAAGACTTCATCGTTGGTCTTCAAGAAGGAGATTCGGGTTTTCTTGGAATGATCATCAATAAAGGTGACTAAATATTTGGCACCACTGAGATCTCTAGTGGAAATGTTGCCTTAGCATACTTCCCAAGTATGCATCCTCTATGCACATCATCATGTTCAATTCCTAGTTTAGGAACCCTTGTGACGGTTTCTTTGAGCATCCTGAGTGCTCCATGATGTAGATGTCCCATTCTTTTGTGCCATAATTCATTCAGCTCCTTTCCAATGTTACTATCGTTTCCTATCAGTGCCATTGGACAATTGATTTGTAATCGGTACAACCTATCACTTCGAACCCCAATCTGTCTTACCTTCTTCCAGCTTGTGTGTTTGACATACACTTTCTTCCCTATGAAGTGAACATCGAACCCTTTATCCTATAACTGGGATACTGAAATCAGGTTCATAACCAATCCTGGTACATGCAATACATCTGAAGCACTTGTACTTGCTCCTGACTCCCCCTGAAAATCTATGGTACCTCTCCCTGCTCGAGTACATTTTGTTATGTTTCCCATAGTAATCTAGAAATCCATTTGCTCTTCTTTGTAGCTATAGAAATATTCTCTAACCCCTGTTATGTGAGTTGAAGGTCCATTGTCTATGTACCAGACTCCTTGTGAAGCTGATCTTGCTAAGTAAGCAAATTCGTCTTCCAATCTGGAAGACAAATCTGAAGTCTCTTGAATGTTACTTCTGTCCATGGCTATATTGGAACAAATTTAGTGTGCTATTTCTCTTTTCTTGCCGACACGAATTCTGCTTTGCAACCTGTAGCAATAATTTTTGTGTCCAACAAGTATTATGCTGAGCGAAATTATGAGTTGCAACTACTTCCTCTGACTGTTGGAATCACTAATCTGGGCAATACGATTTTCTTGCCTCCTTCCAACTGAAAATCGAATTGCTGCCTTAGAAACTCGAACTGCCTATTCTGGGCTCTGCACAGTTTCTCTGGGAATTTCAATCTGCTCCCATTGAACAACAAAATTCCTTGCTCTGCTTCTGAGCTTCCTCGCTGATCAATCATGTGAAATTTTATCTATTGCAATTACTGGAGATATTCTTCTACCTCATAAATTATTCCGTAGTTTATTTACTACGACAAATAATGAATGAAATCATCGCTGTAATTCTCACCATAAAAAAACTGTGGAAAATAAAACACTGGAAGTTGAGAAATTCTAGCACACACATAATAAAATTGACATTGTTTTGGACAATTGTCCCCAAAAAAACCCAACTTGGAAAAACTAGTGCAGCAGATGAGGGTTTTATTATTAATGTTCAACAAAAATTTCTGAGTACAATAATTTAGATGCCCAAATGGCAATCTAATCTGAAGCAAACACTGACAAAAATATTGTGATAATTTTCTCTCACCCCACAACTATGTTTTGCCTCCAAAATAGCTTCCCCAACCTCTTTGTTGAGATACCTACATTAGCGTCTGTGCAGTCCCCACACTGTCCCTCTGAATATTTCGGCCTTCCTTCCTTCGACTCTTCTAGGAATTGAAAACTTCTTCTTGGAATGTTACTGCTGCTCTCCTCTTCCACTTGCTTCTCACCCTTTGGCTCTATTTTCTCTGCTGAACTGCTGTTACTGAGAAAATTGAATTGCCTGGGCAACTGAGTATTTGCATTAGATGATGTCCATCACCACATCAAATTTCTTTTATAATCCATTGTTGGAGCACAAATGGCCAAGATTAAAACTTAATCAATCGCTAGGATCATTTATGGGTTGATCCGTGTGAGTTTCCAGATGATTCATATTAATTAATACTAATTAATTAACCATATTCCCTAAGTTTAGACTTAGGAAATATTTTAAAAATTGGTTAATAATTTTGAGACACTTCTAGGCGGTGTTGGAATTTCTAAGTCTAACTGTTAGAAATCCTTCCTGTACTTTTTGATTTAGTTCTTCCTACTTGTTCTGTTAGTTAACAAGTTATTTTCCATGTAAATACTGAAAATAAATACAAGTACAATATCAACAAATACAGATCATCAACTGAGGGAAAAACAAGCATACAAGTGACACCGTTATTTTTGGACTAATTTCCCAGAAAAACCTAATTCGGGAAAACCGGTGCAGCTATCTAAGGGTTTTATTATTAAGTAGTTTCAGAATATAATCTGGGTGCCAGAAATGGCTCACCCAACAGAGAATGCCCTCGACAGTAGTACCTCTCAGTCGAAGATGGATATCAGCCCCAATCTGCCCCACGAAATCTCCCAACATCAACCTAGGGTTTGCGTCAGCCTCTCTGGTCCAACGTCAGCCTCTTGGGGTTATGCGTCAGCCTCTGGAGGCTCTGTGTCTCCCACGCTGACCCTCCTTAGGCTCTGCGTAGCTCCTGGCTGCCTTTGCGTGTCCTCTGGCTGCTTCTGCATGGCCTCTAGCTGTAACTTTGATCACTCCTTTGATTTCCTCAACAAGCCCTACCCCAGAAAATCGAATTCTTGATCAACTCTGTATGTTCTCCAAGTGACCCTCAAGCCTCCTCTTATACTTTTCTCATTGACAATTCAACGGCCGAGATTAAGTCCTTAATCAATGGCTAAGATTAGATCTGGTTTGATCCATGACTTTTGGACCATTCTAACCCAATTTTATATTAATTCACATTAATATTTTATTTTCCCTAGGTTTAGACTTAGGGACTCCATTAAAAATATTAATTATTTTAATATCTCCCAAACTGATTAGATTCTTCCCAAACCATTTCTGGGTATTGGATATCTCATGTGCTTTAGCCTCTCCACCAATTTTCGTGGCTAGAGCACATCCGTTGCTACCCCAAATCAACACTCCCTCTTAGCGAGCACTGTGATCTAGTAATACTCTTCACTGAGCCTCACCCTGATCATCCGACATCGGTCCCTTTGCTGATGTTAGCCCTGTTGCCCAACATCCTCTGCACTGCTGCATCATGTACTGCTACCCATGGCCATGCCATTGCCACTGCTGCATTTGCACTGCAACCCCCCTCATCATGCTGCATCGTGTTGCCCATAGCATTGCCACTGCTAACTGCTGCACTGCAACTCAGTTACTGAGAAGTAAGTAACTGATCTCCCAACTCTGACATCTGTCAGTCTTGCTACTCCTCTTCGGGGCTCCTGTAGCAAGGTATAATCCAAGAGGTTGGGTACCTCGAGGGTCCTGCCCCTCATCGCCTGTAGTCCATTTGACTACAGTGCGATGTCTCCCCACCTCTTCTCTCGACGTGCATGAGCACTCATGGCACAGTCATCATCTGTCTGCACTTCTTTCTCCGCCCTTGCTAGTGCAACCTTGGTCCCAGAAGCCTCTCCCTTGCTCTTCTTCCTTGGACACTGGCCTGCATAGTGACCCAGTTCCCCACAGTGGAAGCAATTTGACCCCTTGCTTTCCCTTAGATGCTAGGGTAGCATCCTCCTCTTCCTCCTCCTTGATTCTGACCCCTTGCCGCTGCTTCCCGCCTTGGTTAGCCTTCTGATCTCTTCTTGATAAAGAGCCACCCATAGTTCCTCCCAATCTGAAAGGGTCGACCTGCCCAGTATGCTTTGGAAAAATACCTCCCAATCCTCTGAGACTGTGTTCAATGCGGTCCTCACCATCATCTCCTCATTCGGCGTGGTCCCTATGGAAGTCAGCTGATCCTGGATCTCCTTCAATCAACCGATGAAGATGTCTATCTGTTCTCCCTTCTGCATTTGGTATGGCCGCAGCTGATTTTCCAGTGGCATCTTTCTCTGTATGGAAGTATGCTGATACGATTTCGTCAGGGCCTCCCACATCGGATTTGCCATGTCCTTTTCGGCAATATGTGGTACTACATGGTCCTTGACCTTGTCAAGGATGATGCTCTTGGCCCTTGCCATTGCCTTTTGGTAATTTTCGTTCTCATCCGGGTCAACTAGGACCGCTATCGTGTTCAAGGTGAAGTGCTTGAGACGATTCCTATCTAGAACGGACAAGATCCTAGCCTTCTAGACTACGAAGTTTGAGGCTCCGTGCCGTTTTTTCTGATCTATTACCCCGTTCACTGCTGTAAACAAAGACATGCATCGTAGGACAATAATTGTAATTGTATATTGAATAAAAGAATTGATGTAGGATGAGTACAAATGAGAATGAGGCTCCTGTATATATAGCCAGGTAAGTACCCTTTCACAAATAGGCATGTCTCTAAGACATACCTTTTCATTATTAACTAACCATTAGTTAATTTACTTTTATTTATTATTATATTTATGATTATTATTTATTATCTATTTTTATTTATTTTTACATAATTTATGTTCATAACATTGCCTTCTCCTTTAAAAAGCTTTGTCCTCAAAGCTTGTTGATCAAAGGGCTTGATCTCTTTTCTACTACGAATGTCTTCTACTTTATATTTTTGTTGCTACGAATGTCTTCTCATCTCGGAACAATCATCTTTGTCGATACAAGTTGATATGATCCTTGGAGTGATATATAAAATTGTCTTACTAAGAATGGATCAGACCATCCTAGATTAACCTTCTGTGGAATCTTCTAATCACTGGAATTTTGTAACAAATTGTTATCAGTAGACTGAATTGAGCTCACTTCAATATTCTTTGTAACATAAGTTTGTTTTTTATGTTCTGAGTGATACAGATTTGTAGATTGATTAAGGTGTCTACTCTTGTGATTCAGATGTAGATAAGGAGTTTGTCTTGTTTGAACTTCCTTTAACGTTTTTATGACAGTTTCTCGATTTCCATCAGGCATCGTTGTTGTTGACTTAAGCACTGAATCCTTATTTGGGGTGTCCTCTGTTTGAACAACAACCTTTGAGTACGTTTTTACTTCAATAGGGTTTGGATTTGCCTGAACTGCGAGATTAGTTGTCTTGATCTTTGTTTCTTCATTTTGGACTGCTACATCTGGAGATTTTGATGCTTCTTTTGCGACAAGTTCTTTGAACCTATTTGTCAATGACTTCTTTTCTTCCTTAAGTTTTTTAATTTGTTTGAGCAGATTTTGATTATGATTTTTGAGACCTAAGCATTCCTCATTCTCTAAGTCAACTTATTTTGGCCTTCACGCTTCTCGTCTTTTAAACACTTGATTTGTTCTACTAATGTTTGGTTAAGGCTCTTTAAACGTAAATTTTCTTCTTCTTGTTCTAGTAAACACTCCTTGAGTTCTTTCTTTGATGTTTTAGCTTTGACTTGTTCGAGTAGCTTTTCTTGGTGATCTCTGAGGCACGAAATTTCTTTGTCTTTGCTGCAAATGACTTCTTCAAACTCTTTTTGTTTTTTTGATATAGTTTTTTCGTTATCTTGAAACATCAAATTTGAGATATCCTTAAGGCCTTCTAATGAAGAATTATTGATCATCTTCCCTTTATAAGGAAGCATCAAAACTTGTTTCTTATGTTTAACATGAATGTACCCAAATCCTTAAACCAGGGTTGACCAAGTATGATGTCAGTGTTTTTATCCGTCCTTACAACATGAAATTGAAATATGTAGTAATAATGACCTATTGTCACTTGTAGATCACTAATTTTATACTCGTTTTGGTCAAAAAAAATTTTCTTTACACCAATGCTTAGCTCTGGAATTAATGATTGATCCCATTTGTTTTGTCGAGATGACTTAAAGTATTATATTTAAATTTGCTTTGGACTTTGTACTTCAAGCCAACTTTAAAAGTGTCTTTTTAATATATATTTTTTTATAATTCTTCAAAAATCTTTTAATCCAATTTTCTATTATCCTTAATATTTCAAAACTCCTTTGTATTCTTTTTATATAATTATACTTACGTTTTTTTTCCTTTTGTACTTTAAAAACAATATTTAAATATTGTTTCAATTGACTTCTTTTAAATATCTTATTGTCCTTTGTATTTAGTTTTTAAATTTCATATAACTATTTAAACTTTAATTCAACTTCATCCTAACGTAAACTCTTAATTGATATTCTGATGCGCCAAGTACAAAGCTCGGTTCAATTCGATTACAAGCAATAGAGTTTAATCATACAAATACTGAGTCTTTTACTACGTTTATACAGGCGCAGCCCATACAAATCTTTTCTCAACATATGATAGCATAAAACCATTCATATCAGTATAATGAAAACGCCTTTATATGAATCAGAACCAAAACTTTTTAATAATTTGGAAGGGTTTCTATTTTCTTCATTAGAAAACGCAGATTCAACATCATCCTTTTTAAAAACAAAACATTCCACACTATTAATCAATAGATATTACATAGATTGCTCCCACGCATCTAATCCCACGCATCTGGTTCTGACAACTAAATTCGTCCACCCCTTGCCGCCACAGTATGCGCCCAAATTTCTGTTTTTAACCATTCCAATGCAAATTCGACATACGCTCCATTCTCTCTGCGCTGACCTGGCGTTTCCCCATCGATCTTTCCAGATGGCTAATTTCAAAGCCCCACACTGTGGATAATCACCAGCTCTGTTTCCCTATCGAATCAACCATTTTTAGATTTTTTTCCCAAATCTGATGCGATATATCAGGTTATAATATGTGTGTATATCGATTGACCGATATTCTGATCCGTTACAATTGCATTTATCGTAATCGGCGGTCACACCATGATAACACACATATATATATAGCATTTTATTAGATTCCAATGCGATTTTAACTCACGATCGCAATCTCAATAACTGAATTCCGGTCAAGAGTTCGCCGAATCCTTAATTAATGCAACTGTCGCTTCTTGTCAAACTCTGATCCGAAAATTCAGAGATTGGTGATCGCTTTCTTCACTTCCGATTCCTTCAAGGTTCTGATCCGATCTTATCGGAAGTTGGATTATTACTAGAGTTTAATACTGCCGTTACAAACATCGAACACATCCTGCGTAGCCAGATGATTATCTTCATCGCTGATTTGATGATTTCACAACTAAATGGATTATACTCCGTGCTGGTTTGACAACTGAGTGATAGACACCACAATTTCTCAAACAATATTATGCGTATGCGTCAGTGTTTCTGTGTAACGATGTTTTGAGGACCACAAGTATTAATAAATTCCAACAAAGATATGCTAACCCAGGGGTTGTGAGATTGTTATTGTCTATTTTTCCTGATTACGGCACTTTAATTTTAGCATCGGATTCCAAACCAGCAGGAACGCAAATTGGGAGCGGAGAGAAATTCAGAAACCTTATCACTACATTTCAAATAAAACAGTCGTGTTTATTTCAACAACAACAAACTATTAGCAAATCAACTTTCATAGTAAACTAAATTGACCAAACAGTAAATGAATTCACTTTGTCTAGCCACAACATGTGAACAGATTTTCACATTGCTGGCTTATTCCGATGCTCCTGCATCAGACTCCTGGGGAAGAAAGGATTTGTCCTTGAAACTTTCAGGACTTACTCCATATTTCTGTAATTCAGCCGCTGTCAACCAACTGGAATCTTCCATTGGTTGCTCTTTCCACTTGACTAGATATTGGAAATATGCCTGTCCACGAGTTTTCTTGAACACTCTTTGATCTAAGATAGCTTCCACTTCCTTCTTGGATGTTTTTGGTACCTGTTCTTCCCAATCCACAGTTTGAACTTCATCACCTGTAGCTTCAGTCTGCAACTCTGTTTCTGTCTCCTTGAATGGATACGCAATATTAAAAATGGGGGATATTCCCATCCCTTCCGGCAACTCAATTTCATATGCATTGGCTGAAAATTTCCTTTTGATTTTACAGGGTCCTATCTTCTTCAGTTTCAGCTTATTATAAGTCTTTGTAGGAAATCTTTCTTTCCTCAAATATGCCATGACCAAATCTCCTACCTGAAAGTCTTTTTCTCTCCTTCTCAAATCTGCTCTCTGCTTGTATCTCTTGCTGCTGTCTTGTAGTTTGCCTTTAACCTCTTCCTGTAGCTTCTGCATTTGTTCAACAAAATCTTCAGCACTTGCACTTCTGGTTTCTTGCTTTCCCAAGTCTCTTAGTTCATATACTCCTCTCGAATGCATTCCAAAGACAATCTGAAATGGACTCATTCCGGTGCTTCGGTTTGGTGTGTCATTGTAAGCAAATTCAGCTTGAGCTAATGCCAAATCCCACTGTTTGGGATTCTGATGTACCAGACTTCTTAGTATATTTCCCAAGCTTCTGTTCACAACTTCAGTTTGTCCATTCGTCTGAGGATGGTAGGCTGAACTAAAACTAAGTTTAGTTCCCAGCTTCTTCCAAAGTGTCCTCCAGAAATGGCCTACAAATTTAGTGTCTCGATCTGATACAATGCTTACAGGCAAACCATGCAATCTTACAATCTCTGAAAAGAATAAGTTTGCTATGTGTGTGGCATCATTAGTCTTCTTACAAGCAATAAAATGGGCCATTTTAGAAAATCTGTCTACAACAACATAAATAGAATCGTTTCCTCTCTGAGTTTTTGGTAATCCCAGAACAAAGTCCATATTCACTGCATCCCATGGTCGATCTGGTATGGGTAATGGCTGATACAGACCTGTATTCTGACTCCTCCCTTTGGCATACTGACATACCCTGCATTTCTCAACAAACTTTTTAATATCAGTTTGCATTTTAGGCCAATAATAAAAAGCATTCACCTGAGCGAAAGTTTTGTCTTGTCCAAAATGGCCAGACAATCCTCCACTGTGCTTCTCTTTAATGATGTTTTCTCTCATTGAACATTTAGGAATACATAATTTGTTGCTTTTAAATAACAGGCCTCCTTGAATAAGGTAATCCATCCATTGACTTCTGTTATGGCTCACCGGATTCTGCACTGTTGTGTAGATGTCTTTAAAATCCTCATCATCCTTATACATTTCTATCATTTCATCAAAACCTACAACACCCACTTTAAATTCTTGCAAAAGAAAACTTACCCTGCTTAATGCATCCACCACTTTATTAGACTTACCACTTTTATGCTTTATTACAAAAGTGAAACTTTGCAGAAATTCCACCCACTTGGCATGCTTCTGATTTAGCTTTGGCTGATTATTAATAAACTGCAAAGCATGGTTGTCTGAATATAAGATGAACTCCTTCGGCAACAAGTAATGCCTCCATTTTTTCAATGCCTGCACAATAGCGTAAAATTCTTTGTCATAGGAAGAGTATTTTTTCTTGGCATCATTTAACTTCTCGCTGAAATATGCTATCGGCCTTTGCTCTTGGCTTAGCACCGCACCAACTGCTTCTCCACTTGCATCGGTTTCCACTTGAAAGACTTTCTCGAAATTTGGTAATGCTAGAATAGGCTTTTCTGTTATCTTCTTTTTCAGCAAATTAAAATTCCTATCAGCTGCTTCTGTCCATCGAAATGGCTGATTGACCTCCTTGATTGTCTCAAGGATTGGTGCACAAACTTGACTAAATCCCTTTATAAATTTTCGGTAGAAACTAGCAAGTCCATGGAAACTTCTTACCTCGAATACACTCCTGGGAGTAGGCCAGTTTCTGATTGCTTGTACCTTCTCCGGATCCATTTTCAAACCATCTCTGGAAATCACAAATCCCAAATATACCAGCTCCTCTTTCATGAAACTACATTTCTTCAGATTGATTAGTAGTTTCTCTTTCTGCAGAGTTTTCAAAACTAACTTCAAGTGTTCCAAATGCTCCTCTTTACTTTTGCTGAAAACTAGAATATCATCAAGGTAAACAACAACAAATTTACCTGTATATTCTTTCAGAACCTCGTTCATTAGTCTCATGAATGTGCTGGGCGCATTAGTGAGCCCAAAAGGCATCACTAACCACTCATATAGTCCACTGTTGGTTTTGAAAGCTGTTTTCCACTCATCGCCTTCCCGAATTCTGATCTGATGATACCCGCTTTTCAGATCTATCTTAGTAAAGTACCTGGATCCACTTAAACAATCCATTAAATCATCCATCCTGGGCAAAGGAAATCTATACCTGACTGTTATCTTGTTGATAGCTCTGGAATCGGTACACATGCGCCATTCTCCTCCCTTTTTCGGACTAAGCACCGTTGGCACAGCACACGGACTCAGACTTTCTCGAATCAGGCCCTTGTCCATCAGCTCTTGAACTTGTCTTGCAACTTCTGCGTTTTCCTGAGGAGTTAATCTATATGCAGCTTTATTAGGTAGACTTGCTCCTGGTATTAAGTCGATATGGTGACTTATACTTCTAACCGGTGGTAATTCATTCGGCAATTCATCCACAATGATATCCATGTAACTATTTAACACAGACTGAATTTCTTCAGGCAAATCATTTAAATTTGTTGAGGTTAAAATTACCTTTGGCCTTCCCACGATAGCGAAATGCACCTCTTCGCTTTTATCAACCTCCTGTAGCAGTTCCTTACCACTCACCAACATGATACTATTTTCAGGTAGCTCTTTATCAGCATCATTCTTCACTGGCAGCAACGTATGCTTAACTCCATCCTTTTCTATGGTGTATGTATTTCTTCTTCCATCATGAATCGCCTTTCGGTCGAATTGCCATGGTCTCCCCAATAACATGTGACATACATCCATGGGCATTATGTCACATAAAATCACATCTCTGTATGTGCCAATCTGCATTTCCACATTACACTGTTCTGTCACGATGACTTGATGACCCTTCTGAAGCCAAGATACTTTGTAAGGTGCAGGATGCGCTTTCCTTGTTAACCCAAGCTTTTCCACCATCTCTGTAGACACAAGATTGTCAGTACTCCCACTATCAATTATAACCTTACAGCACTTACCCTTTGATTTGCATGTAGTCCTGAACAAGTTCTTTCTTTGCGCAGGTTCTCCAATCTCCTTTTCTGATCTCAGCAAAGTTCTTCTAAGCAGCAATGATTCACCTTCTTCCGGTGGTTCTTCCTTCTCTACAAGTCGAGGTGGTTCCGGCTTCGCCTCAGCCACATTTGCACCCCTCTGGCTTACTGATTTGTTATGAGGATAGTCCCGCGACATATGTCCCCATTCTCCACAAGTATAACACCTAACATCCCTTCCTCGCCCTCTTCCTCTGGGCGCGAATCTCCCTCTGCTAGATTCACCCATCTGTGGTGATCTGCTGCTTGAACTTCCTGCTTCAAACTGATGTTGTGTTCCTCTGGATCTGGCTGATCCTCTACCTCTTGCTGAGCTCTTTCCTCTGTTTCTTTGACTCTGTTTCCGCAGTATTTTCTCCTCTGCTTTCAAACTTGCTTGATAGGCATCCTCAACAGTTTTCAAACTTAACAGGCTAATCTCATCTTGGATCTCATACCTTAGCCCATTAACATATCTGGCTACTTTCTCCAGATCATCTTCTACATGCCCTGTTCTGATGCTTAACCTGTAAAATTCTTCTGTATACTCTTTAACAGACATTCCTTTCTGCTTCAGATTTTGCATCTACTTAAAGAGATTCAAATGATAGTCTTTAGGTAAAAACTTGGCTTTCAGTTTGCTTACCATTTTATCCCACTGCTTGATCTTAGATTTCCCCTTTCTCGTTCTTGATGTCTGTAACTCGTCCCACCAAATGGCTGCGTGACCTTTCAATCTAGTGACTGCAAATTTTACCCTTTTATTTTCTTCAATCTCTTCATAATCGAAGTACTGATCTATGGATCTGATCCAATCCATGAGCTCCTCGGCATTCAGACTCCCTTCATACATAGGAATCTCTATTTTGGGTTTGCTTCCAACCTTCGCCAGCATCTTCACGAGTTTAACGTTTTCATTCTCTTCTTCTGCTTCCACATCTTCCTCAGATTCTTCTGAAGAACTTTCAGCCCCCTCATCAGGCGCTCTTCTCTGGGCTGTTTCCATTGTCTCCATTCGTTCACGCAGTCTTCGCACTTCTTCTATCAGGACTGCATTTGGTTCTGGTCTCCCTCGACCAATTCCTCTCCTTGGCGGCATCTTTGCTGCAACACCTATAACTCTGGCTTTGATACCAAAAAATGATGCGCCAAGTATAGAGCTCGGTTCAATTCGATTACAAGCAATAAAGTTTAATCATACAAATATTGAGTCTTTTACTACGTTTATACAGGTGCAACCCATACAAATCTTTTCTCAACATATGATAGCATAAAACCATTCATATCAGTCTAATGAAAACGCCTTTATATGAATCAGAACCAAAACTTTTTAATAATTTGGAAGGGTTTCTATTCTCTTCGTTAGAAAACACAGATTCAACATCATCCTTTTTAAAAACAAAACATTCCACACTATTAATCAATAGATATTACATAGATCGCTCCCACGCATCTCATCCCACGCATCTGGTTCTGACAACTAAATTCGTCCACCCCCTGCTGCCACAATATGCGCCCAAATTTTTGTTTTTAACCATTCCAATGCAAATTCGACATACGCTCCATTCTCTTTGCGCTGACCTGGCGTTTCCCCATCGATCTTTCCAGATGGCTAATTTCAAAGCCCCACACTATGGATAATCACCAGCTCTGTTTCCCTATCGAATCAACCATTTTTAGATTTTTTTCCCAAATCTGATGCGATATATCAGGTTATAATATGTGTGTATATCGATTGACCGATATTCCGATCCGTTACAACTGCATTTATCGTAATCGGCGGTCACACCATGATAACACATATATATATATATATATATATATATATATATATATATATATATATATAGCATTTTTATTAGATTCCAATGCGATTTTAACTCACGATCGCAATCTCAATAACTGAATTCCGGTCAAGAGTTCGCCGAATCCTTAATTAATGCAACTGTCGCTTCTTGTCAAACTCTGATGCGAAAATTCAGAGATTGGTGATCGCTTTCTTCACTTCCGATTCCTTCAAGGTTCTGATCCGATCTTATCGGAAGTTGGATTATTACTAGAGTTTAATACTACTGTTACAAACATCGAACACATCCTGCGTAGCCAGATGATTATCTTCATCGCTGATTTGATGATTTCACAATTGAATGGATTATACTCCGTGCTGGTTTGACAACTGAGTGATAGACACCACAATTTCTCAAACAATATTATGCGTATGCGTCGGTGTTTCTGTGTAACGATGTTTTGAGGACCACAAGTATTAATAAATTCCAACACAAAGATATGCTAACCCAGGGGTTGTGAGATTGTTATTGTCTATTTTTCCTGATTACGGCACTTTAATTTTAGCATCGGATTCCAAACCAGCAGGAACGCAAATTGGGAGCGGAGAGAAATTCAGAAACCTTATCACTACATTTCAAATAAAACAGTCGTGTTTATTTCAACAACAACAAACTATTAGCAAATCGACTTTCATAGTAAACTAAATTGACCAAATAGTAAATGAAATTCACTTTGTCCAGCCACAACATGTGAACAGATTTTCACATTGCTGGCTTATTCCGATGCTCCTGCATCATATTCTCTCCTTATGTAACCTTTTATAATAATACCCGTTTTGTACTTGTATTTATTTTCAATAATTTTATGACTTGAATTTTTCTTTAAATACCCCTTTATAATATAATACTTCTTTTTATATATTTTTTATTTATAATATTTTCTTTTTTCTTTTTGAAAAGTTACAACCCTAGTGAAACGTGGTTATTCACCTTTGGTGTATATTACAAAATATATGTTCACTTATGTACTTTTGACTCGGTTAATGTTCTCCACGTAAAAAACAAAACTTACCATTCACATAAAGAGATTTTGTATTCCTTTTGTTTTTCTTTTACTTTTAAAATACCACGGGCAATTACCATTGGTTTCTAAAACCACGGGCTTGTAAACCACTTAATGAATTATCAAAATAATATTATCTACTCTTCACGTAAAAAGTATAACTTACCATTCATGTAAAAAGATTTTGTATTCCTTTTGTTTTTCTTTTACTTTTAAAATACCATGGGCAATTACCACGGGTTTTTAAAACGATGGGCTTCTCCATGTAAAAAGTAAAACTTACCATTCACATAAAGAGATTTTGTATTCCTTTTGTTTTTCTTTTACTTTTAAAATACCATGGGCAATTAACATGGGTTTCTATAACCACGGGCTTGTAAACCACTTAATGAAGAATCAAGATAATATTATCTACTTTTCCTTCTCTTACTTCTCTTACTCTTCCTTCTCTTACTTCTCTTACGTAAGAGAAGGAAGAGTAGTACCTTTTTATTAATAATGTAGAACCTTTTTTATATAAAAGAATGTTCTCCTTCAAAATTTACATCAGACTATATTTATTTATTTATTTTTAAATCTTTTCTTTTAATCTTTATATGTACTTATTTTATTTTTATTTTTTTCTTTTTTTGAATTTGATTTTTTCTATATTTTTTTAATATATTTTTTTAGTTTTATTTTCTCTCCATATATATTAATTTTAATTTTTTTTTGAATGGCCAAATGCTTGATAGTGAAATGGAGAAACTCCAAATTCTAGCGAAACGCTTCAACGACAACAATGTTGATGAATTTGATGGTCAAAGACCTGGATCGGAGAACACGCCTCTGTGCAATGGTTGAGCGACCAGAGGATCGAACAACTCTGATACCAATGTAACGACCAAAAGTCGTATACGTAGTGGAAATATTTAAAATACTTCATAAACAAAGACATGCATCGTAGGACAATAATTGTAATTGTATATTGAATAAAAGAATTGATGTAGGATGAGTACAAATGAGAATGAGGGTCCTGTATATATAGCCAGGTAAGTACCCTTTCACAAACAGGCATGTCTCTAAGACATGCCTTTTCATTATTAACTAACTAACCATTAGTTAATTTACTTTTATTTATTATTATATTTATATTATTATGATTATTATTTATTATCTATTTTTATTTATTTTTACATAATTTATGTTCATAACAATTGCCATTTCGCTGCTCCTCTTTCGACTCTTCCGAGTCTCTCTACTTCCCTCTTGGAAGTTCTCGGTGTGACTCTGTTTGAGCCTCGATTTCCCTCCTAGAAACCCCTCTGCCATTGTTGAGATGCCCCCACTCCGATCGTTAGTGCAACTGCACCACTGATCCAGATTTCTTGGCTAGAAATCCTCGACAGCAACTCCCTCCTCCTTAGTCTTGCCCTGTTAGGTACTGTTTTGACCACAGTACCCCACCAGCTTCACTCCGCAACTTACCCACAGCCTCCTATGCCCCAACAAACTGAAGGTTAGAGCCTCTAAGCTCTGCGCAATCCCGACACCAGCAAAATCCGCACCTCCTGGCCACGGGCGTCAATCCTTCCTCACTGAAAAAGATGACTGGGCACTGCGTAGATCCTCTTCCTGGCTCGAACTAATGATGCAGGCACTGCGTCACCCCTTCCTTGCTGCTTTTCCGCTAGGAACGACTTCTGTCACTTGGGACAACTGTTTCTGCTGCTGTTGCTCTACTCGGCTGATGCCCTCAGTTATCCTGTGATTTGCAACTTGGCTCTGATACCATGTTGGAATTTCTAACTATTAGGAATCCTTCTTGTACTTTCTGATTTAGTTCTTCCTACGTGTTCTGTTAATTAACAAGTTATTTACCATGTAAATATTGAAAATAAATACAGGTACAGTCTCAACACATACAAATCATCAACTGAAGGAAAAACAAGCACACAAGTGACACCGTTATTTTTGGACTAATGTCCCCAGAAAAACCCAATGTGGGAAAACCAGTGCAACTATCTGAGGGTTTTATTATTAAGCAGTTTCAGAATACATTCTGGGTGCCATAAATGGCTCACCTAATAGAGAATGACCTCGGCAGTGGTACCTCTAAGTCGGAGATAGATATCAGCCCCAATCTGCCCCACGAAATCTCCTAGCGTCAACCTCTAGGGTCTGCGTCAGCCTCTCTGGCCCAGCGTCTGCCTAGCGTTAGCCTCTTTGGCCCAGCGTCAGCCTCTCGGGGCTCTGTGTCAGCCTCTGGAGGCTTGCGTCTCCCACGTTGGCCCTCCTCCGGCTTTGTGCAGCTCCTAGCTGCCTCTGGCTGCTTCTGCGTGGCCTCTAGCTGCAACTCTGATCACTCCTTCGATTTCCTCAATAAGCCTTGCCCCAAAAAATTGAATTCTTGATCAACTTGGTGTGTTCTCCAAGTGACCCTCAAGCCTCCTCATATACTTTTCTCGTTGGCAATTCAAAGGCCGAGATTAAGTCCCTAATCAACGACTAAGATTAAATCTGACTTGATCCATGACTTTTGGACCATTCTAACTCAGTTTTATATTAATTCACATTAATATTTTATTTCCCTAAGTTTAGACTTAGGGACTCCATTAAAAATATTAATTATTTTAATATCTCCCAAACTAGTTAGATTCTGCCCAAACCATTTCTAGGTATTGGAGATCTCATGTGCTTTAGGCCTCTCCTCCAATTTTCGTGGCTAGAGCACATCCGATGCTACCCGAAATCAATAGGAAGAATTTCTAGAAATAGTTTCTAGGTTTTGGAGATCTCATGTATTCTAGCCTCTCCACAAAATTACATGGCTAGAACACATCCGATGCTACAAAAACTAACACTTGACATTTGATCTAGAGCCCAAATGAAGTTTTGTCCCACCATGGGAGGCAAGTGAGGGCTTGCATCATGGTTCTATTCCTTAGAGATGGGATACATGCTTGTTCGATTTGGTTGGAAGCCCATGAGGATGCTTTTGTACCCCGACAACCACTTGGGAGCATGACAGGTCATTTTCTTGGAGATCAAGGGGCCACCCCCTTCATCACTATTATTGGAGCCCTCCTATTCACTATGACACATCAGGGACTTCACTAGGCCTTACCGTGGCCCTCCTAGCTATTGTGTTATCATTTTGTCCCTCTTGAGAGGCTTATTTGTCATATTATGGAGCTATTTGGTGGGCTTGTCACCAAAAGTATTGTTATTTTGCACATTATTTTATTATAGGGGCATCATTAGGCTAAATTAGGTTATTCAAACCCCTTAGAGGATTGTATAAATATAAGATAGGTGTTCTCTCTCATTCATCATTACTTGGATTTTTGATATATCTTTCTAAAGATTTTGGACCTACAATTTGTGGAATGATTTGGATGATTAAATGCATTTTGATGTGTGGAATATTTTCGCTATTTCTCTTGGAGCTTCTATTTGGCAAGATTATGGATGGATATACTCTTTTTGTCATGTAAGTGCTCTTTTCATGCAAATTTCATAATGTTTCATGTCTAATGTATGGAATGTTATGTCATGATTTTACTTGTGCCCTAAAAATTAATGTGAATTTATGAAACACTTGTAATCTTGGCTCATTGCATATGTTATTCATCTTGGCAAGAAGAATGAATTTTCAGAGGGGTAGGTTGTGCACCTTTTACCTTGAAACTCCATCAAATATTGCATATCAAAGTATAAAAGTCTAAAGTTGTTGTGAAGCTGCATTCACAAAGAACGTATCTGCTTCTTTAGGCCTCCTTGAAGAGTAAAGCTCCTAAATATTAATCCTTTTGACACCAATCTTCCCAATAGGTAGGCACCAGTCCTAGATCTTTGGTGATCACATTAACTTAACGAAATATAATTCTTTCACCTTTTTCTTCCTCTTTTCTTCGTCTCCTAAAGATAAGGAGATTTTCTAGGGCTTGGTGCGAAATTTTAGGATTCTGTCTAGACAAGTTTCTTCATTTATGTCTCCTCTAAGAATTCTCCAGTTTTGAACGAATTCCAACAGTGGAATTTCAAATAAATTGATGCCCTAGCTATCACACCAAGTGGGAACCCTTGAAGCTGCTTTAACTTGGGGATTTCTTGAAGGTTTTCACTTTGTAGTTCATCATTCAAAACCTTTTCTCTTAACTATAGGTTATCATTTGATGAACCTTTACCATATTATATCTATGAACCCTTGGTGGTCTCTTATAGTATTTCTCTCAAGGTGTTTTTCGTGGAAAGTCACCCTAGCTTCTCCAATAGCTCACACTTTTTGATTGAATCTTTCCATTGAATGAACCATCCTTGCCTCAATTTGAACCCTAGTATAAAAACATCAATCACAGGGTTTTGGAAGTTTTGATCTTAGGCATTCATCATTTTTTGAATATTCTTAAGCCCGAGATCATCCTTCATAGGTCTTTCTTGGGGAGCCTTTCAACTCTTCTTTGAGCATTTGAACAATTAATTGAACCTCTCCTTTGAATGGGCCTTGGAAATCATGTTATACCTTGCCATTGATTCTAATTCAAGTTATTTCTTCCATATCGGGACTCCTCCCATTGGTTAAAGTTCGTAAAGAGAAGGGGACATCGACTGAGGTGACAATGGGTCCTTGTCCCATTGTTGCCATTTGGTCTCGTAGATGTCCGTTAGGTACTCCTCCTAGGGCATATGCTGGATTGAGTGGTAATAAGTCCAAAGTGCTTCCATTGCACCTTGACTTGCTCTATTACTCAATTATGGAGTACAGTCTTGTTAGAAAATTAGAAGGGCAATTTTTTTTCTTTATATAGGTAATTACTTGTGATATTCTTATGTTCCTTCTTTATCTTTTAGTTCATCAAGCAATTACCGAAACAATAGCACAAAGATCATAGACATCAGATGTAGGCAGACAGGTAAGGCAAAACGTCTATTTAGGGGAAAACCTAGTCAACAACACTTCCTTAATAATTTCACGAGATAATCCAAGACTCTTGACCTAGACACAAACTTCCTCCACACCAAGTCAACCCTCTCTTCCTTCTATAGATGATAACCCTTTCAACAACACCTTCGACGTAGCAGCAACAATAGGAAGCAATAACTTCGTCCTAGCAACAACAACTTTGACCTGGCAGCAAGTGAACTTTGACCCAGTAGTAGCCCAACAAAATATTCGTCCCAGTAGTATCTTCATCCTTCCAACAAATTGCCCAGTAAATCCACACGAGTTAGAGAGAGACAAACCCAAAAACTTCGATCTTCCTTCTTCCAACAAATCTTCTTCTTCTGCAACTTCACACTTTTTCTACTTTTCTTCTTGGATACCGAACTTGTGTGTGTGAGTGTCCTTCAAATGTATCGAATTGCTCCAATATACATGCTTGTGTGTGTGAATTCCCTTCAAATGAATAGAACTGCTCCAATATATAGGCTTTTGGTGAGGTCGAATTACCCTGTTTGAGGCCGACCTAATCTTCTTGAGATCGACTTGGTGTGGAGGTGACAAATAACTTATTTGACTCAATAATAAATCTTGTTACATGATTCAAAAGCCTAAGAAGGGTCTCTCTAAATGGACAATGACTCTAATGACTCAAAATAAATCCTAGAAGTCCTCAATGGGGACTTTGACCTAAAACATGATGATCCAAGCATGAAACCCATGCTTTAATAAGTCATATTTTTTTAAACTAGAATGAGTATAGTTTATATTAAAAATTCGCTCCCGTTCGCAACAAAATTGGGTCTTTACATCGATTTATCACTGCTTCAACAAGCTGGTACAAATATTTCCCATTCTGGGATATCTACAACTATAACTTCAACAGAATTGAAGTAAGAGATATCTACAACTATAACTCAGTTCATCATTTTAATAACACGAATACAAAACCAATAAAGAGATGGTCAGATATCCATAGGGGCTGGGATGTTTAGATCTAGTCCCGGGGAGGTCGCTTCTGAATCCTTGGGATTTCCCTCGTTTGTCATGTCCTCCACATTTGCCTCCAAACCATCCTCTATTACATCCACCTTGAGCTTCAAATTATCCAGCTGGTGACGCAGAGCGTCCACTTCGTCCTCGAGCTGCCTGATACGTTCCTTTTTCTCAATTTCCCTTTCCTGCATGTTCATATTCTCATGCATTTGCTGATGCATGCTGCATTGAAGTTCTGACAGTGCTTCCCGTAGGTCCCAATGATCTTGGACATAGGTGAGACAGGAGGGTCTGTATCTACCACCTTGCATTGAGGAACCAACTCTCAGCCCACCCGACCTTGGCATGTGGCTTCCCCACGTGCCCGACCATGAACTGTCTTTAGACCTTTGCATGTTGGCTTCCAAAATCGTGCTTTTTATCGTTCTCCAGAAATTGGCACTATTTTCCTCGATCTCCCATAGCCAAGCACCCTCTTGCGCCCACAACAAACTGCCTTGCTCCTTGGCAAGAATGCACTGTCCCACCTCACTCCTACTCCAATTCTCCTCCCTCTTCTGGAGAGAATTACTAACCCACTCGGTGTCCCAAATCCAATCCAACTAGCAACACTCCGGACAACCCAAGCCCAACACCCGCGACCTGCCAATTATGCTCAGGATTTCTTGATTTTCCTTCCAAACCTCAGACAGACAGACCTTCCTACCTTCATTACTACTCTTCACATCATAACGCCTAGCCTCTGTGACACTGAAACTGATACATAGTAGCCTTGACTCTAGCCACCAGGCTTTCGCAGAGGCCAACGTCCCACTTTTAGATCTTCTGACATACAAAATCCACATACTTGTATGTAGTTTATATCTGCTGCCTGACGTGGAGGTGATGCAGAGATGAGCGATAAGATTGCTGCAATCGAGATCCCATGAGTATTCCATCATAAATCCACTCTCCTCCATTAATTTCCCATCGGGCTCCTGTTCTCTATCAGTCATTCTCACAATTCTCCCACGAACGAGCCCATCCTCACTGAGGTTTTGAATTAAATTTTGCTCCGTAAAACTTAATTCCTTGCATGCGCCCAAGGTGTTGCGCTGCCTATTTCTCCAACAACCAGGGCCAAAACGATGAGGCTACACATTGTAACTTAGTCGTGAAATAGGTGGTACCAAATTTCCATGGGACGCCATGTTTTGAGCGAGTCTGGGTATCCGGCTTGCCACAAGTCTGCATGGCTGGCAGGAGCATGCAGAGGGTGATGCGACAGGGGGAGAAGGAGATCAGGGCAGAGTTTATAACGCAGAGGTGAGGGTTAGAATGGGGAGGGGCCACAGGGAAGGGGGAAGGGGAGGGAATTGAGGGAGGGGAGGGAGTATGGGAGAAAGAGGAAGGGAGGCGCAGGGGATGGGGGGAAGGATAGGAAGGGGGGGCCGGGAAAGATGGCAGGAGAGAGCTAGGGGGGAAGGATAGGAAGGGGGACGGGGGAAGATGGCAGGAGAGAGCTAGGGGGAGAAGGGTGGGGCTTCATTTCATTATGGAATGATAGATTCAACTTTTCCACCTCCATTTCTATTCATTGAGGCTTTATTTCCAACCTACACATAACACTCTTCAAATTCTTAAGGTATTTTTTTCGTGCTCACGACATCGTTGATGGCTTGCCTTATTGCCTTTTCTGTCAGCATCATGATTATTTCCCCTCAAGACATGATAGAAGGTCACTGAGTCGAAAGCAGGGATCAATTTCTGGGCTCTCATTATGATTTGATTTAGTGTAGAGATCTTAGCCTTTGAAGTATTAATCATATGCCTTATAACTATCATGGAGTCTCCTAACACTTGAATCTTTTTTATCCCATTTCTATGTGCTAGGATTAGTCCTAGGAGCATTCCATAAGCCTCAACTTGGTTATTGGTCTTTTGGCCTAGCCCCCAAGCATAACTATATTCAATGATTCCTTTGGGATTAATGAGAATCCCTCCCCCTCCTGCCACCCCAGGATTTCCTTTTGACGCACCGTCGAATTGAAGGGTCCACTTATTTGTGGTTTTTAGCCATGCCACCTGCTCTTGTAGGGATAACCTCAGAATCCAATTGGCTCGAACACATGGAGAACACACCGAATCCCGAGGGGTTAGAGGGACCTCTCACGGGGCCAGCCAAGGAGCTCCCAGCCGATCCAAAATTGACTAGTTTGTGCATCTCCATACAAGCTGAGAGGGCTATCATGGCTATATTCCTTGTCGGGATACGGGCCATTTCTGAAAATTGCCTTATTCCTGGATATCCAAATTTGCTAATTGATATACTTTAGGAGAGTGGACCACACCTCCTTAAATTTGTTTTTGGCCTGAAGGGAGCCCACATATGAGTTGGGCCAAGAGTTGAAGAAGGAATGAATGTCTGCAGGCCAGATGGTTCTGCAGTATAGGGGACCAAGGGCCACTGTCCAAACATCCTTCGTGACATGACATTGAAGGAAAAGATGAGAGATCAACTCCTCCTCTGATTCCCAGAGAGGACATCTTGAGGGACCAATCTGCTCCCGCTTCCTAAGGTTTTCAATAGTAAGAATTTTTTTATGGGTGAGTAGCCAGCAGAAGAATTTGATTTTGGAATGGCATTTGTTTTCCATATTTTTTCTCAAACCACAATTTTTGGAGGTAAATGAGTGTTAGCAAGCATGTGTAAATAGCCATTCTTCACTAAGTAGGTGGTGCTCTTCCAACCCCAACTCTCTTCCACATTTTGTGCAATGGGGGCCCGACCAATCAACCATGAATCTTTTGCGTTGAGGGAAAATAGCCTCTGGGATGTTATCCATCATCCAACATTTCCAGCCACCATGCAAGTCCCACTCCACAATCTAATCTAGCATTACCACCCCTTTGCTTTCCAAAAAAAGACATAGGCCCTCCAAAGATTGATCAAAATATAGGGATTGAAGGCCAAGAATTGAATCGGTAAATATATTGATAGTGGCTCCATTTCCAGGGATCTTGCTTAAATATTTTGTGATGAGGTCCCTGGAGGAATTGATTAGCCGCCAAATGGGAGAACCCCATCGAGAGGCCAATTGCCCAGCCTAGTCATTTGAAGGAGTTAGGTACTTGGACCTGATAACTAGAGACCACCACTGGCTCGGGTTTATGACTGAGCTCCAATAAAGTTTTGCTCCTATAGCCATATTTGTGTTGGAAATACTAAGAGGGGGGTGAATCAATATTTTTTAGAATCGTTACTTTTACTAGTTAGATCACGTATATTTAGAACACAAAAATACAATAGAAGTAAATGCTTTTATTAATATAATCTTTATAATGAATCAAGTACAATATGGGTAGGGCTCCAACCCTTGATGAAGACACCCAGGCTCCAACCTGGGATGTGCCAAGCCCCTACTTAGACTTTAGTGAGGCTCCGACCTCTAGGGCTTCGACCCTATCTTATCCAAGGCACCAACCTTGAGTTTAGGAGCACCAAATCCAAGGACACCAATCCTCAATCTTCTAGGCTCCAACCTGTATTTTCCAAGCACCGACTTGGACTTCCAAGGCTCCAACTTTGTCAATTTTGAGGCACCAACCTCAAGGGCTCCAACCCTATATCTGGTTCACTTGTATACTGTGTAAGGTAAGTGGTCTGCTCTTCTTGACCGAGTTCAACAAGTCCGAGCTTCCTTGTATTTTCTGTGATTAGGTTCTGTTCTCAACACAGTCTTTGACACCCAAAACAGAAATATCATTAAGCTCTTTTTCCTCGGCCTTCAGTTCACGAGGTGTAAACCCTTTATTGTTATCCTAGATCACTTCACCAAATTGGATAAGGCATATGCTTAAACATTTAATCTTCTTTTTCCTCCTCGGGTTTTGTCTCCTTCTAAGCCTCGTATCTGTATTGATCACCGAGATTGGATAATATGAATGCTGAGTTTTAAACATTAATATATACTAGTTTTTTGAGTTATATGAATAGATACGTCAGTTGGAGGTACTCCCCCTGTCTTGGTGCTCTTCTTTCTGGCAATGTGGTCCATGATAGATGTGCTTACATTCCTGCATGTGATGAACCAACTCCCCCTATTTGTACAACCTCCTCTAGCTCATGAAAGATTACCTGCTTAGTGATCAAGTCGAAGAGATCTTCAATAATAGTTCATGGATGAATAAGGGATCATATTCTTCAATGGAATTGCTCTCAAGAGACGATCTATCAAAGGATGATTTTCCATGTGGCTCATCAAGGATTTCATAGGGTCCATTCACGGATAGCTTCTGCGAGAATGCTTAATCATCATAAGCTCTCCCTAACTGTATGCATGATCTTCCTTTTGGCAAAGTCTCCCCATCAAATACTTAGAATATCGAGGATGACATCGTCAAGTCAACAACATGGGTTGTTGGCTGGTGAGTTCAAGAGACTTCCGGATTGTGTTTGCTTCCTTCTCCATAATTGTGTAACCTTTTTCTCTGGTATGGTTCTAGCTTGTGTAGGTGCCTAAGTCAAGTTACAATCATGTGCCATATGTCCAATGTTATGACAGTTGAAGCACTCTATATTGTTCATGTATAAAAATTCATGACTTCTTCTTGCAAAATTGCTTCTCGGAGATTGACGAGGACCATTATAATTATCTTTGTGATATACCCTACAATCTTTTGCCATGTGCCCAATGTTTGTACAAGAATATCAATAACCAAGAAATATACCCTGGTACCTGGGAGAAGAAGGTTTCCTTGGTGTACTTCTAAAGTCTTTTTGCCTTAGGATCCTTTGATGATAACCATTGCTTCTTGCCCCCTTGACACCATCTGCATTTCTTCTTGTAGGAGGGTTTCTTCCATAGTTGTCTTGACTCTTCTCCTTGCCTTTGCTGGAACTGGGAGCATTAACATTTCTTCTAGGCTTCCTCACATCCTTGTTGTTTGAAGCATTAGGGTTTGCATCATTCTTGCTTGAGGATTCACTTGCATAGCCAAGACCTGATTTATCGAGGGGAGACCTTTGATAACTTAGGATGTCATCTAGGGTTTGAGAGCTTTTCAAGTTCTTATTCAGCAAGTCAACTTCCTTTTTAAGAAAGACAATTTCTTCCTTCATTTTCTTGCATTCTTCATCCTTCTTTGATAGAATGATCTCCATTTCTTCCTTCATCTTGGTTGCTTCACATGATTGGGCCTTAAGAGATGTGATTTCTAATTTTAACTTGGTGATGTCATTATCCTTTTCTTCTAGTTGGCATATCATGGTGTTTCTCTCCTTTTTTGCTTCATGAACTTGTCCTACTAAGAATGTCAAAGCTTCCATCACCTTCTCAGCTCCTTGTGCTTGTTTCCTTGCTTCTTCTAGTTGAGATCTAAGGGAGGAGACCTCTTCCTTGTATTGATCAATCTCTGCTTCAAGTTTGTTCAAGTTCTTGTGCCTTTGTTCAAGGTGGATTGACAAGGTATCTTCCCATTTCGTTACCTTCTCCAATTGATTTGTCATGGATATGACTTCTTCATGATGATTTCTCTTGTTTTGATGAAATTCTTCCTTAATCTTGGCAAGCTACTCATCTCTTTCTTGTACTTGAAGCTTGACAAGGTCAACTTCCTTCCTTGTCTTGTCTTGGTCTCCAACTTGCGCTTTCTTCTTAAGTTCCTCATTTTCTTTTTTCAAATTGTCAATCTCTTCCATGGTAGCCATAAGTTTAGTGAGGAGATCTGCTTCAAAATCTTTTTTCATTCCCTTTATCTTCTAGGTCTTCTTTAGCCTTGATGTTATTACTCTTATCTTCACCTTCCTTGATGGGCTCTGGATTTCCTTCTTGTTTTCCATGATTTTCTTGACTAAAGATCATTGCCAATGCTTCTTTTTAGTGAAGATCTGAAGTTTATCCCATAGGCCTTTTGCTAACGAACATTTTTCAAAATTGGTCTTCATAGAATCAGGTAGCCCATTCAAAATTGCTTTCATTGCTCTCGTATTATGTTCCTTGGATTCTCCATCCATCATGCTATCAACAATCACCGATTTCCAGACTTCAATGCCTTGAGTCTTTAAGAAATTCCTCATTCTTGCTTCCCATATATCAAAGTTTCCATTGAACAATGGAGCCTTCACAAATTGATTGACACATCTTTAGGAGGATTGGAGACTTTCTTCCTTGGCTTCACCATTTGTGTTCTAATGATCAACCTTCAAGCTGTTAGGCTTTGAGTGAAGGTACTGGCTCTGATACCAATTGTTGGAAATACTAAGAGGGGGGTGAATCAGTATTTCTTTTCAATTGTTACTTTTACCAGTTAGATCACTTATATTTAGAACACAAAAATGAACAATAGAAGTAAATGCTTTTATTAATATAATCTTTATAATGAATCAAGTACAATATGGGTAGGGCTGAAACCCTTGATGAAGACACCCAGGCTCCAACCTCGGATGTGCCAAGCACCTACTTGGACTTTAGTGAGGCTTCGACCTCTAGGGTTTCGACCCTATCTTATCCAAGCCACCAACCTTGAGTTTAGGAACACCAATCCTTAATCTTCTAGACTCCAACCTGTATTTGCTAAGCATCGACTTGGACTTCCAAGGCTCCAACCTTGTCAATTTTGAGGCACCAACCTCAAGGGCTCCAACCCTATATCTGGTTCAATTTGCCAAGGTGTGTTTGGTTGTACTTCACAACTCCCAATATCTTCTTCAACGAGCCCTATCAATCTCTTCAGCAATGCCTTCTCCTTAGTCTCCACGTCACGTCATTAATGACAACCTTGTTCTTCACATGAAGGTGTCACCATTGCTCTTCATCATACCCAACCAAATTCTCCAAGTCACTTCATGATGACATCAACGCATCATGGTCTCCAATATTATCTCCAAGATCGGCTTCAAGATGTCTTCAAATGTCTTCAATAATGCCTCAAGGTGTCTTCAATAAATTTCCCAAGAACTATCCAAGACAATGAAGGCTTCTCCAAGGAATGCTCAAGAATGCTTCACAAGTCAATAGTTCTTCACTAGTCTTCACAAATGAACAAGTAGTTGTCTTCAAATGCAGACAACTAGTAGTTGTGCTTCAATGTTGTCTTCAAGGTCTTCAATTCTTCAAGGGTCCTCCAATAAGATATCTTCTGCACAACTGCTTTATAAGATTGCACCAGACTTTCACCTTGTCCACTGTCCAAAAGCTTCAATTTCTTTGCTGCCCATGTCTTCAAATACCTCACTGTTCAAAGCTTTAAGTACTTAACTTCAAAGTCTGATTCAAATAATGACTATAATCCTAGACCGAATCATAGAAAATAGGACAGTTTTGAGTTTCAAGGCTTCTGTGCAATGGAGATTTCTTCAAGTGGACCAGGCTTCCTTCTGCAACTTGACCGAGCCAAATAATAGATTCAAACTTCAGAAATTATCTCTTGGTCAGCTTCAGATTCTTGCCTTATTTCCATCGGAGGGTACCACAACACGTCTCCAAAATACTTGTATACTGTGTGAGGTAAGTGGTCTGCTCTTCTTGACCGAGTTCAACAAGTCCGAGCTTCCTTGTATTTTCTGTGATTAGGTTCTGTTCTCAACACAGTCTTTGACACCCAAAACAGAAATATCATTAAGCTCTTTTTCCTCGGCCTTCAGTTCACGAGGTGTAAACCCTTTATTGTTATCCGAGATCACTTCACCGAATTGGATAAGGCATATGCTTAAACATTTAATCTTCTTTTTCCTCCTTGGGTTCTGTCTCCTTCTAAGCCTCGTATCTGTATTGATCACCGAGATTGGATAATATGAGTGCTGAGTTTTAAACATTAATATAAACTAGACTACTAGTGTTTTGAGTTATATGAATAGATACGTCAGTTGGAGGAGAGACCGACTTTTGTTGAAGCCGACATATCTTTAGGATATATTTTTTAAACATTTTTATTTGTCTGCCATGTAATGTATGCATTACTTCTATCTGCCATGTGATGTATGCATTACATTTGTCTGCCATGTGAAATATGGATGATTTAAGAAGCATGCAAAAGAATGTTTGCCATGCGACTGTTGTATCTCATCAAAAGACTTGTCTGCCATGTAAAAGGTCTTGTCTGCTACTGTATCATGTACATGCTGCAATTATACATTGTCTGCCATGTATGGCCATAGGAAACATGTATGCCATGTTTGTCTGCCATTAAACAAAGTAATTTTATGTACATGGTAATGGTATAGATGTATGATGTTTGCGTAGGTGTTTAGGAATTAAGATTTTAGAACTAATGTTTAGGATTTATAAAAACTAGACATTAATATTTAGGGTCATAATGTCATCATGATATGCTTCATCCATGTCATCTTGATATGTATATTTTATGTGAAGTTAGCTTCCTTGTATTTGCTGTTTAATTTATTGCTGACCGAATGTAGTGTTTTTACCCTTGAATTTTACCTTCACACAGTTTTTGTTGATGTTAATCTAAAGATTTGATAAGTCCACGCTAAACATTCAGTTTTAGGGCCAAGCTTTCTTCAACTTATCACCAAGAGCATATTAGGGCAGTATGGGCTTCTTCTTTGTCACCAAGTGTTTTTAAGTGAGGCCTCCACTTGTCATGTCTTTAATCATCATGATAGTGCAGTGATACATTATGAACAATGGGCATCTAGAACAAGGCTTCTTCTTAGTAGCTTGACATCTTCATTCATGGTATCCTTGTCAAACAAGAGTCTTGACTATCATTAGCCATCTCACGAATATTGACATCTCAGTGAATGCCATATTGACATCAATGACAACCTAGATTAACAATTTGCCAAAACTGGGTCCCTGATCCTCAGTGCACCATGTTTCTTTGGAGCTCTAACAATTTTCCAATTTACTAAGTGATATTTCTTGGTTTCCTTTTTGCCCCCTTCCCACAGGAATTTCCTGATAAACCTGCCCATTTGGTGAAGCACACTTTTGGGAGTTTGAAGAGCCGTGAACTGATACAGAGGGATAGCCGAAAGGACCGACTATAACAAAATTTATTTGCCCGCATTATTGAGCCACATACCACCCCAGTTTATTATTTTAGATTTCATTTTCTTTTGCACTTTTTGCCAAGCGTTCGATGCTGCTCGTCCCAAAAAGATTGGGATCCCTAAGTAGTTGAACTCTCTCCAGTCTCTGATAGCTTTAAATCCCAAAATTTCCTCAATCTTTTTTTCTTTTTGCCTTGTAATATTCCAGCTGTAGATGTGGCACTTACTGTCACTCGTAGCTCCTCCCGAGGCACTGAGGAATTTATCCAAAATATTTTTAAACCTCCTAGCAATAGTGGTAGAAGCACCTCCCATTAATATAGTGTCATCCGCAAACTTTCCATGGTTTATGCTTTTGATGCCCTCCTGGAACCGAATGCTCGGAAGGTTGAGGGAGGCCCGCTCAGATTCCAAAGCTCTACTCAGGGCATCAACCATAATTATATATAGAAAGGGTGAGAGGGGACAACCTTGCCGGAGACCCTTGGAGGCTTTGAAGAACCCCACAGCCCCACCATTCACCAACGGAGCAATCCATGCCGAGTTTATAGAGAACTTTCTGCAGATAACTGTGTCTAACTCGGTCAAATGCATTAGCCATATCCAGTTTAATAATCATGACCTGATCACCCCATCTCTAGCTAGAGTCCAAGGCTTCTTGGATGAGGATGATGTTGTCAAAAATTTGTCTCCCAGGGACAAATCCCCCTTGATTGGCGGAGATTAAGAGGGGCAGGAGCAACTTTAAACGCTAGGCCAACATCTTTGAAAAGATCTTATAAGAGACATTGCAAAGGGAAATAGGGCAGAATCTAGAGAATGAGGAGGGATTTGACTCTTTGGGACTTAGGGATAGGAAAGAAGAGTTTGTGTCACCCACCATTGCACTATTATTGAGGGAGTATCCCACCAACCTACACAGATCTCTCTTTATGACATCCCAGAAGGGGTGATAGAAGCTCGTCGAGAAGCCATCTGGGCCCGATGCTTTATTTGATGGAAAGGAGAAGATAACCTTACGGATTTCCTCTTCTGTCGAAGGGGCAGTGAACAAACTATTCTAGTCCATAGATACAAGAGGTGGAATGCCTTCTAAGAGGGAATCTTCATTCTCCATATCCCTCTTATGATCCTTGGAATACAATTTTTTACAATGCTCTACTGCTGCTCTTTTGATTTCTTCAAATTTATTGATGGTTTTTCCCTCATGAATAATCTAAGTGATATTGTTTTTTGATTTCCTAAACTTGGCTTGCTTTTGAAGGAATTTATTATTTCTATCACCTGCCTTGAGCCAGTTATTTCTCAATTTTAATCTCCAGTACTCCTCTTCCTCTCTGAGAGATCTGTGAAAGTTCTTGAAGGTTTCTGCTTCTTTATGGATATCCATCACCTGTATCTTCCTGGTTTCCACCTGTCCTTGGATAACATCCAATTTTTCTTCCATATTCTTTATATTAAACTACCTTTTTGTTTTGTTCTCTTTTAGCCACGTTTTCACGTCATGTTTCAATCTGCGAATCTTAGCTTCCTAGATAGTAATTGGGTTGTCCTCGATCTAGCCTGCCCAGGAGGTGGAGACCATTTTGAAGAAGCTGGGGACCTCAACCCATTGATGGGAGTAACGGAAGGGAATAAGCCCCATATCTAGGGGCATGGAGATTTCAAGGCGGATCGGTCGATGGTGTGATCCAGCCCAAGGGAGAATGGATGACTTAAGGAAGTAATTCATGGTGAGGATATTATCAGCCATAAGGAAATGGTCTAACCGGGCCGTGATATGATTAAGCCCCACTCTTCTGTTAAACCAGGTATAAAGGAATTTTTGGTGTTTGACATCATATAAGTTCAAAGCTAAGGTAAGATCCTCCGTGTATTCTTGTTGGGTGTCTGTGATTATGGAGCCCCCCTTTTTCGTGGCGGCCCATAGTAGTATTGAAGTCCCCCCAATGATGCAGGTATTCCCATACTCAGTATTTGTTAAAATTGGCAACTAGGGCCAAACTCCATGTGGGTCATATTATTTATGGCATCTGATATTTTTCTTGGATCGCTCTCATCAAGAGGTGTAGGATTGATCGAAAGATCATCCGATTTCAATAAGTATTCATGGAGTTATGAATTTATTTGTGTTATAAGACAATTCGTCAAGGTCAACCAGCAACCAAATAAGCCCCACATGTGCTCAACGTTTTAGTATAAAAGGAGATGACTTGAGAGTCATTTCTCACACACACTTCTATCTTGATTTCTCTCTACTTGTCTTGGGTTTTAGTGGAAGAGAAATCTAGGAGTGGAAGCCCTAGACACTGGAGGAAAAGAGGCTGCCCTAGACGTAGATGGAAGGCTGCCCTAGACGCAGATAGAAAGCTTCCCTAACGCAGTCCTAAAGGCTGCCCTAACGCAGACCTAAAGGCTGCCCTAGTGCGGACCTAAAGCAGCCCTAACGTAATCCTTAGGTACACATAAGCTTTGAAATATAGTGCGAGTTTGGAGCAACGAAGGCTGAGGCGGGCCCGAGTTTGTGGATTGTTTTAGGTGTGGATTTTAGAGAAGAAGAGCCACATCTCTTAGCCATTCCAGGAGGCAAGAAGGATGGCTCGAGATGACACGTTGGAGTAGTCTTACCGTGCAAATCAGGCCACAGACTAGAGGTGATTTTCATGATTGTTTTATGCATGATTTTGGGGCATGGATCTCTGTTTTTGAGGCCACAGTGAGGGACTATTACAACAGCTGTTGGGAGATGAAGTTTAGGTGGTCAAGAGGTCTAGAAAGGAATTCCTAACTAGGTCGCAGTCATATCTAAGGACAACAAGGCAAGTAGGGGTATTCTCCCTATACGGTAGGCTTGTTGGTGTGCCCTAACCAGACTAGTACATACACAGAACCCTAGGCAGAAATCAATAGTAGCATGCAGTAGAATTGAGGGCTATTTGTGGACTGATAGATAGATGCATGGGACAGCAAGGCAACTAGTACAACAGTGCTAATAAATGGGATAGCTAGGCTACATGGTGCTGCTAACTAGTGCAGCAAAGTAAATAGGATAGTTGGGCTACATGTTGCTGCCAAGATGCGTGGGACAACAAGGTACATAGTGCTGTATAGATACATGGGACAACTGTGACATGGCAACAAAGACATATGGACAATAGCAAGCATATACAGCATGGCAAGCATGGCATGGCAAGCATGGACATCATGGAAAGCATGGTGCAACATGGAAAGCATGGACAACATGGATAGCAGTGGCAAGCATGGTGTTGTAAGCACATGAGAAATGTTGTATGACAACATGGTTATGACACATGGGACAACAATGTAGCATAAGGTGCAATAGTATGATGGGTACAACATGGTCATAAGGGCCAACATTGTGATGATGGGTGCAGCATGGTGCAGCACTGTGAGGTGCAACATGATGACGAGATGTAGCACAATGATAGGTGAAGGAGTAACCTTGGAGAATCAATTGAAGCAACATGTCTTCGACTGATCTCATGTATCATCTTCTTAGAGATGATCTATGCTCTTATCTAGATACGTCAAAGTGTCGACTTCTGTTGTAAATGTACTATCTCTCTTTCTCTCTCTCTACTGAACTATTGGAGAACATATAAGAAGAATTGATCAAGGGTTTCCCCACATTGGGGTTTGTCTTGGCTTGTCTTCTGCGATTTATGTTTATGTTCTATCTACAGTTTACTTTAATGTTGATGTGATTGCTAATCTGGAAAAGGTATTGAGCTAACTATGAAAATTGAAATAAATTGCTCTAAGCATAGAACATACCTAAAATTAGAAGTATTTTTCAAGTCCATCAGGGATTTCCAACATTCTTGCTTTTCCCAGAAGTGTTGTATGATGGGTACAACATGGTCATAAGGGCCAACATTGTGATGATGGGTGCAGCATGGTGCAGCACTGTGAGGTGCAACATGATGACGAGATGTAGCACAATGATAGGTGAAGGAGTAACCTTGGAGAATCAATTGAAGCAACATGTCTTCGACTGATCTCATGTATCATCTTCTTAAAGATGATCTATGCTCTTATCTAGATACGTCAAAGTGTCGACTTCTGTTGTAAATGTACTATCTCTCTTTCTCTCTCTCTACTGAACTATTGGAGAACATATAAGAAGAATTGATCAAGGGTTTCCCCACATTGGGGTTTGTCTTGGCTTGTCTTCTGCGATTTATGTTTATGTTCTATCTACAGTTTACTTTAATGTTGATGTGATTGCTACTCTGGAAAAGGTATTGAGCTAACTATGAAAATTGAAATAAATTGCTCTAAGCATAGAACATACCTAAAATTAGCAGTATTTTTCAAGTCCATCAGGGATTTCCAACATTCTTGCTTTTCCCAGAAGTGGGTAGGCATATATACATTTATCACAGAGAAGTGTTGATGTTTATCAATTTTGTTAAAAATAGTAGCTATCCAATGCGTAGTTTTTAGAGTACTTACCAGATTTAGCTTTGTCGGATTCCACAATGTGCAAAGGCCTCCAGACGCCCCTCTTGACCTTACTGTTTCGATCTTGCTAGTGTTCCAAAATTTATGCTTGATGGAGTTGATGGACTCATGATCCAACTTGGTCTCCTGTAGTAGGGTAACTTCAGGCCTTTCTTTGCTGATGAGGGATTTTACTTCCAAGATATTATATTCATTAATCACTTTTTTGGGTTCCACCAACCCTTGTTAGGGCCCAAGTTGTTTCCTTTCTTCCCTCCACCTCCTTTGTTTCTTGCATTTGCTAGCTGTCGTGGGATTGTATGTTGTACTCCCAGTTCTTTGTCTTTCTCAGTCTTTTCCCATTTGATTTCATTCTTTGTTTTTTGCTCTGCCTTCTCATTTCAGACAGGCCGTTTCTTCCTAGGCCCACTCGATCTGCCTTCTAACCAAGCTTATCTGCCCTGCGGATCCCTTTCCTTCAGGAGAGGTCCCAAGGCCCTCTAATTCCTCATTGTCTTCTCATGAGTCTTTTGAGGAGGTGTCAATTTCCGGACATGAACTGGATCCCTTTCCTTCAGGAGAGGTCCCGAGGCCCTCTAATTCCTCATCATCTTCTGATGAGTCTTTCGAGGAGCTGTGAGTTTCTGGACATGAACTAGATTCCATGTGTCCTCTAGAGGGGAGGACTAGGGGCTCAGAGCGAGGGGCAGAGACCCTAGTATCCGGAGGGGGAGGCAGGGTGGTTTCAGCTTTCAAGACCAACCATACTAGCCTTTAAGTTCAATACTTCGAAGTTGTTTGCAGTTTCCAAACCATGATCACCCCCACCATGCGGGCAACTCAGGGGGGCTGAGGTGTTGGATTTTCTAAGTTTAACTCAATAGAAATTCTTCCTGTACTATCCAGTTTATTTCTTCCTACATGTTTAATTACTTAACAAGTTATTTACTATGTAAATACTGAAAATAAACACAAGTACAATATCAACATCTCCAGATCATCAACTAAAGGAAAACAAGCACACAAGTGACACCGTTATTTTTGGACAAATGTACTTGGAAAAACCCAATGCGGGAAAACTGGTGCAGCGATTCAGAGGGTTTTATTATTATGCAGTTTTCAAAATACAACTAGGGTGCCAGAAATGGCTCAACCAACAGAGAATGGCCTTGGTAGTAGTACCTCTGCTCGGAGACAGATATTTCGGCTGATTAATCATCGGATGAACAATCCCACAACAACAATTACAGCTCCTACTTCTCTACGTCACTTTGATAGGGACTGTGTCACCCTACCCGGCTCACCAGCACCCAGTCTGTCCCACGAAATCCTTCCAGTGCTGCCTCTTGGCCCTGCATTAGCTCTGCTAGCCTTTGTGTCAGCTTCTGAAGCTTTTGCGTCAGCCCCTAGACCCTCTGCGTCTCACACGCTAGCCTCTCCTGGCTTTGCGCAGCTCTTGGTTGCCTTTGCGTAGCACCCAGTTGCCTCTGCGTCAACCTCTCCGGGCTCTGCGTTGTCTCTTTGGTACCAACTTTGCCTCTTTGCTATGTATTCACTGCCCCTCACTGCTAATCACTGATTCTATCTCTCTTAGCAAACCTCGCTCTAGAGAATAGAATCACTGATCACTATGGTGTGTTCTCCAACTGACCCTCAAGCCTCCTCTTATACTTTTCTCGTTGGTCCATCAACGACCGATATTAAATCTCTAATCAACGGCTAAGATTAGATTTGGATTGATCCATGACTTTTGGAACATTTTAACCCAGTTTTATATTAATACCCATTAATATTTTATTTTTCCTCAGTTTAGACTTAGGAACTCCATTAAAAATATTGATTATTTTAATATCTCCCAAACCGGTTAGAATCTGTCCAAGCCATTCTTGGGTCTTGGAGATCTCATGTGCTTTAGCCTCTCCACCAATTTTCATGGCTAGAGCACATCCGATGCTACCCCAAATCAACACTCCCTCTTAGCGAGCACTCTGCTCTAGTAATACTCCATACTGAGCATCACCCTGATTATTGGGCATCGGTCCCTGTGTTGATGCTAGGCATCCTCACCCAATATCTTCAGCACTGTTGCATCCTGTACTGTTGCCCATGGCCTACCACTACCACTGCTGCATCTGTACGACACCTTCCTCTATATCTGTGCTGCTGCTGGTTCATTCTCCTAGGCTTCCAGCATTGCATCCCCTCTCATCATGCTACATCGTGCTATTGCATACTGCTACTACACTGCAACTCAGTTACTGAGAAGTAAGTAATTGATCCACCCAACTTTTGACATCCTTGTCAGGCTAGAAACTCTCCCGATGTTGAACCTCTCTCTGTCGCTAACAAGTGCTCCCTCTACTGACCTCTGCGTTGCTGCAACAACTCCCTGCATCTCGCACCATTGCACACCTCTTTGTGCCATCTTGCATTGGTGCAACACTCCTGTGCCTCTCACATTGTTGCAGCCTGCTAGCCTCGCGCTGTCCCGGGACTCTTGCACTGTAGCACTCTCTACCGCTCCATCTGCATTTGTCTCTACCAACATCCGCCAGTCTTGCTACTCCTCTTCGGGGCTCCCGTAGCAAGGTATAATCCAAGAGGTTGGGTACCTCAAGGATCCTGCCCCTCATCGCTTGTAGTCCGTCTGACTACAGCTCGATGTCTCCCCACTTCTTCTCAAGTGGCACATGAGCACTCATGGCACAATCGTCATCCTCCTCGACTTCTTTCTCCGCCCTTGCTGGCACTGCCTTGGTTTCAGAAGCCTCTCCTTTACTCTTCTTCCTAGGAAACTCGTTCGTAAAATGACCCAATTCCCCACAATGGAAGCATTTGACCTTAGAGAGGTCCTTTTTTCTTTTCTCATGCTTTTCCGCAGATGCTATAGCCGCATTCTCTTCGCCCTCCTTGATTCTGACCCCTTTTCTGCCACTCCCCGCCTTGGTCACCTGTCTAATCTCTTCTTGACGAAGAGCTGCCCACAGTTCCTCCCAATTTGGAAGGCTCGACCTGCCCATTATTCTCTGGAAAATTACCTCCCAATCCTCTGAGACTACGTTCAATGCAGTCTTTACCATCAATTCCTGATCCGGTGTGGCCCCTATGGAAGTTAGCCGGTCACAGATCTCCTTCAGTCGACTGAGGAAGACATCTATCTGCTCTCCCTTCTGCATTTGGTATGACCGCAATTGATTTTCAAATAACATCTTCCTCTGCATGGAAGTATGCTGGTACAATTTCTTCAGGGCCTCCCACATCTCATTTGCCATATTCTTTTCGGCAATATGCAGCACCACATGATCCTTGACCCCATCAAGGAGGATGCACTTCACCTTTTCCATTGCCTCCTTATACTTCTCATTTTCAGCTGGGTCAACTGGGATCGCTATTGTTTTCAAGGCGAAGTCCTTGATGCGATATCTGTCTAGAATGGATAAGATCTTGGCCTTCCAGACCACGAAGTTGGATGCTCCGTCCAACCTATCCTGATCTCTTAGTCCATCCACGACCATTATGCTGCTCTTCTTTTGACTCCTCTGAGTCTCTCTACTTCCCTCCTAGAAGTCCTCTGTTCGATTCTTGCTGAGTCTCTCAACTTCCCGTCTACAAGTTCTCGGTTCGACTCCCTTTGAGTCTCGATTTCCCTTCTGGAAATCCATCCTCCTTGGTCTTGCCCTGTTAGGTACTGTTTTGACCATAATACCCCACCAGCTTCGCTTCACAAATTACCCGCAACCTCCTATACCCCAGCAATTGAAGGATTGAGCCACTTGGCTCTGCGCAATCCTGACACCGGCAAATCAGCTCCCCTAACCAACTGCGTCAGCCCTCTTGGCCAATGCGTGAGCCTGATTCTGCCTCCCTTAGGCTATACGTTGCCTTTCTCTAGCCTAGAATGACGCAGTCTCTTTGTGTCACTCCTTCCTTTGTCGCTCCCTGCACAGATCAGCTCTGACACTCGGGACAACTGAATCTGCTGCTACTGCTTTGCTAGCTGATGCCTTCAGTTATCCTCTGATCTGCAACCACACTCTGATACCATGTTGGAATTTCTAAGTTTAACTCGTTAGAAATTCTTCCTGTACTATCTGGTTTATTTCTTCCTACATGTTTAATTACTTAACAAGTTATTTACCATGTAAAAACTGAAAATAAACACAAGTACAGTATCAACATCTACAGATCATCAACTAAAGGGAAACAAACACACAAGTGACACTGTTATTTTTGGACCAATGTCCCTGGAAAAACCCAATGCGGGAAAACCGATGCAGTTATTCAAAGGGTTTTATTATTATGCAGTTTTCAGAATACAACTAGGGTGCCAGAAATGGCTCAACCAACAGAGAATGGCCTCAGCAGTAGTACCTCTCCTCGGAGACAGATATTCCGGCTGATTAATCACTGGATGAACAATCCCACAACAACAATTACAACTCCCACTGCTCTGCGTCACTTTGATACGCACTGCATCACCCTACTCGGCTCACCAACACCTAGTCTGTCACACGAAATCCTTCTAGTGCTGCCTCTTGGCCCTGCGTCAGCTCTGCTAGCCTTTGCATCAACTTCTGGAGCTTCTGCATCAGCGCCTAGACCCTCTGCATCTCTCACGCTGGCCTCTCCTGGCTCTGTGCAACTCTTGGCTAACTCTGCGTAGCACCCATCTGCCTCTGCGTCAACCTCTCAGGGCTCTGCGTTGTCTCTCTGGTACCAACTCTGCCTTTCTGCTATGTATTCACTGCCCCTCGCTGCTGATAACTGATTCTATCTCTCTTAGCAAACCCCGCTCTAGAGAATAGAATGACTGATCACTCTGATGTGTTCTCCAACTGATCCTCAAGCCTCCTCTTATACTTTTCTTGTTGGTCCATCAATGGCCGAGATTAAATCTCTAATCAACGACTAAGATTAGATTTGGCTTGATCCATGACTTTTGGAACCTTCTAACCCAGTTTTATATTAATACATTAATATTTTATTTTTCCTGATTTTAGACTTAGGAACACCATTAAAAACATTAATTAATTTAACATCTCTCAAACCATTTAGAATCTGTCCAAACCATTTCTGGGTCTTGGAGATCTCATGTGCTTTAGCCTCTCCACCAATTTTCATGGCTAGAGCAAATCCAATGCTACCCCAAATCAACACGAGGCCATCCCCAAACCAGGGGAGCTGCCATGGGGTGGGTGCTTCAAGGATTTAAGATGCTTGACCTGAGTCCATTGCTCTCAAGATCCCATAGAAGGTTTATCCACGGGGTCACCCCCTTTAGGAAAACTTTTAGCAAAGTGTCCATATTCATGGCACAATTTGCACTTGAAGGGCAACAGATGATAGTCAACCTCTTGTATGTGCGACCAACCATCCATACAAAGGCTGACTGCTGCCGAGAACCCTTTTTCCAAGTCCACCTCCACGCAGATCCGAGCACAGGAGAAAATGCCATCCTTTGGCTCAGAGCAGTCAATGTATTTCCCAAGAGAGTTTCTAATCAGCTGGAATGTTGCATCGTTCCAAGAGAGTTTCACCCAAACTGGAACCGAGGAAGGGATATTACAGTCGGGATTGAAACTGGAACTCCAACTGTCCATATTCATGGCACAATTTGCACTTGAAGGGCAACAGATCATAGTCAACCTGTTGTATGTGCGACCAACCATCCATACAGAGGCTGACTGCTGCCGAGAACCCTTTTTCCAAGTCCACCTCCACGCAGATCCGAGCATAGGAGAAAATGCCATCCTTTGGCTCAGAGCAGTCAATGTATTTCCCAAGAGAGTTTCTAATCAGCTGGAATGTTGCATCGTTCCAAGAGAGTTTCACCCAAACTGGAACCGAGGAAGGGATATTACAGTCGGGATTGAAACTGGAACTCCAACTATCCAGGTAGAGCCTCTGGGCCCCCATAAAATACGGGCCACTCCAAAAACACGGTCTCTGTCCAGACGATTTTTGAAGTAAAATGATCTGAAAATGGGGCACTAAAGGCTTCTTGTGGGATTACAAGAACCTCTCCCACTTCCAAAGCTTAATTATTCCCAAGTCTTTATGATTAACCAATTGCGGAATTAAATATGTGCTTGATAATAAGGTGTATGCTTATGTTTATTGTTGACTGTTTATGTGTTTTAAGTTTATTTGCTGATGTTGATATGTAAATACATATAACAGTAAATAAGGCAGCAGATACAATGCAACAATAAAACAACACACATAAGACAACAATTTAATTAGTAGTTCACCCAAAACTCTTGGGCTACGTCTCCATGAGCTCTAGTCAACTCAACTAGGTTCTTTGGAATTATGGCAACAGTCCTTTTACAAGCTCCTCGCTCAACTCCATTGGTTTGCACAAAACACAATGGATTTAGACACAATCTTATCCCTGGCTCTGAAGCTCTTGACTTTCTGGCCCTCGGCTCTCGCTTTGGCTCTCGACTCTGTCTCTTGGCTCTGGCTCTGGCTATTGCTTCTGCTAGCTTCTTCCTCCTGTGCTCTCAATCGTGCTGTCTGGCTCCTTTGAGGCATTTTTTTGGCTTTTTGGCTTCCCTGGCCGTTTCTTTGCAATTCATTATTCCTCTGTGGTTCTGTGGCTTCTCTGCTCCTTGTCAGTTAGATTGGCCATCTGGCTCTGTGGCTCCGTGGCTTCAAAATGCATCATTACCTGTGAAAATGCCTGCTGCAGCGTGGCATGATGATCAGGAGCGGTTATAGAAGGAATCAGGCCCGTTTCATAGGAAAAAACCCAAAAATAGAGCAAATCTCATTACACTGTCCGCAATTTCACTATCGGGCGTGATTATCGGACGTGAAATTCCCTTCAATTGCCCATAAAATCCCTATTGGGTCTGCCATTAGGCAGTATATCACATTGCATTAGTGTATTGGACAAAATCCCAAATTCACGGGAAAACAATGAAAAACCCGACCAAATTCATCCTATCAGACTTCAAAATATATCGCAATTGCCCCTAATATCGCATCGGGTCTGCCTTGGGTCACTACGGCAAGCCCCACCGTGATCTACGGGATCCCCGATCCAACAATCCATATGCGATCTCGGGCGGCTTAAGGGTACGGAGGTTACCCGCCCGGAAAGGTGGTTTTCCTCTCTCCTCCACCAACGACGCATCGTTCATTGTATGGGATCGGGCGGAGCCGGCCCAACACCATTTACCACTTGAGGCCCGCCCGAAATCCTGATTACGAAACTCAAACTTTATCAATTGCGCCTATAAATCCGCTTCGGGTCCGGTTGTATCGCTTTGGGGGATTTTTCCATTGTATTTCGGTTTTTATGCCGAAACGTGCTTATACACGGGAAAGTCTCTTTTTCTGGAATTCAAAACTTATCAAACCGCGCCTATGAAGTCCATCGGGTTCGGCATTATCACCCCTTTTACATTGCCGCGAGGCGACGTTGCGATGCGATATATTGCAATCACAAATCGCATAGCCCCAGGGGTTCGTCCCTTGTCTTATGCCATCGCCGATGCCGATTCGCCGATCGGCGATCGCAATGGCACATTTGCCCGAGTCATTTCCTCATATCATGCGCATGTGCTTGCCTCCGACCCGATATGTCGGGGATCAACAATCGAGGGTCTCTTCCCCTTTTCGCTTAAGTCCGCTCTTGGACCCTCTTCGATGCGATTTCCCTTTATAAGGGTTTTTTTCCCATTTTAGGGGGTTTTGCCTCTTTTTCTAAAGAACAAAGGACATCTTCTTTCTGCGATAACTTCTGCATCCTAACTCCATTTTTGCCCATTCAAGTTGCAGTAGATTCAGAAGGAAAAGATCTCTGCAATGGGGCTATTTCCAAGAACTTCCTTGGACTTTCATTTTCCTTTGTGAGGAACACTTGGACTTAGGAGTCTATCCAAAATCCATTTTGGATCATAAAAAATGTAGAACCCTTTGCCATAGAAGGAGGAAATTAGTCCCCCTTGATTCAGGGGATTCCAGTTCTTTTTAGTCCATGCCTTAACCGTGCGGGGAGAGGGCCAAAAGCCCATGAATTTCCTGATAATGTCTTTATTGGCCATCTGGAGAGCCCTCAAATGAGCTTGAGGGGAACCAATATCAATTTTGGGGATATCATCAACTTTCTTCACAAACTTAGAGTCCCCCTGCTTGCAAAATTTCGGGCCAAAGGCCACAAGAGAATTGAACGTCGCTATTTCCTCCTGCAGAGGTGTGGTGGCAACCTACATAGGCACGCCTTGAGAAGGCGCCGACATGCCCCCCTCAAATGAGGAGAGGAATTCGCTCGAGAAACCTTCAATCCCTGCCAACCAAAACCATAGGAGACTACCAAGGCAGCCAGAGGGAGGCACCCGTGGAGTAAGGAAAGCAGGGTCGCGACCACCAAGCTAACACAAGACGCACAAAGGGACAAGGGCACCAGGCCAAGCAGCATGACTACAACCTGCACTGACAGACAGGAGAAACTCCGAGCCAGACAAAAGAGTCACCTTTGTAAGAGGTAGAGAGGCAAGAATAGCGAGCCAAACGGGCTCACCCCCAACAGACGTGGTTAGGCAGTGAACACCAGTAGAAACCGACAAGCAACACACACAAGGGGTCACAGCCTAGCCCTAGGGAGAAGGCCTCCAGCTTAGGTCAAGCCGCCATGGGTCTGCTGCAACTTCTTCCGCACTTTAATAAGTCATATTAATAATAATAATAATTTCTTTTTCTTTCTTTTTATAAATACATTTCATTAAGAAAAAAATACAAATATGAAGATTGAACCTAGTTACATTGTTCAACACTCCCTCTTAACTAGGGAGGCAGATCTCAAAACACATGAACCATGAAGAGTTTAGGCATTTATGGTGCGACAGACTAGAGTCCTGACCAGGGCAATCTATCCGGGTGGGACTAATATGTACTAAAGCTTTCAACGTCTCTAGGTACCATTAGGCTTACTTGCTAACCATCAACCCAAGGAACTGGGTGCGTAATGCAAGGTCAAATCTCTATGACCAACGCTGCCACCTTCCCTACTACTTCGGGAACTAGACATCAACATATGCCGACCAGATGTCCTTCCAGGCAATTATACACAATGCCTCAACACATCAAATCTCTCTAACTCAAGCATGCTTTTCAAAATCTTCGAGAGATTTACGTGAACAGTCACAACCCCAATTATTACAATCTTTTCAAATGCTTAAACACAAACCTTCAGGATCTTCTGACATCATGATGCTGCCTCACAATTCATCACAGTAGGACTTCGTGGCTTCCCATACAAATCTTTGACAAAGGTTTCATCAAGCACTCAACCTCTTTTCCTACTTCACATGTAGCAATCAAATCTTGCTTTCTTTCTTTCAACAACACCTCAATATTCAGTGTCTAATTTCTTCTTCAAAGTATCCATCATGACTATAGTATGCTCTCCCTCTCAACTTGGAAGATATCCTTTCTTTTATCTTGACTTCCTCTTAACCTAGGGAGATCAACTTCTTTCTTGTGATATCAGAGAATATTTTGTGGCTTAGCAAGTACGACCAAAATACATATATATATATAGAAGCATGAAGTTAACCATATCATAATCATACAATAATGGAAGCATTAGACTTTAGACATCAAATACTTAGTTAGGTTCATAGCAAGAGATACCCCCAGATCACATCAATAACTCAATCAAGATATTAGTCTCATTATATCTAGGGCCTCAATATTTCTTCCAGAGATATGGTATACTCTACTATAATATATTGCAAACCCTAGAAGCAATTCTAACAAGTAAACTTAATGCATCTAACAACTTTAGTTTTCTACTAGGATTTAATGCAAACCCTAGATTCCATATCTGAGACACTAAGCCTTAGATGTCAACAAATAAAATCAAGCACAACAAAATTTAAGGGTTTCAATGATATGACCAACTTCTATTAGGGTTTGGAGTGAACCCTATATTTTATCATCATAATGGAAACACTATCACCATATCCTAGAATATCAAACTTTGACTAGGGCTTAGTTGTAAACCCCTAGATCACATTAGTAACTCAATCAAGATTTTAGTCTCATTATATCTAGGGCGTGAATATTTCTTCCAGAGATATGGCTACTCTACTATAATATATTGCAAACCCTAGAAGCAATTCTAACAAGTACTCTTAATGCATCTAACAACTTTAGTTTTCTACTAGGATTTAATGCAACCCTAGATTCCATACATGAGACACTAAGCCTTAGATGTCAACAAATAAAGTCATGCACAACAAAATTTAAGTGTTTCAATGATATGACCAACTTCAACTAGGGTTTGTAGTAAACCCTAGATTTTATCATCATAATGGAAGCACTATTACCATATCCTAGAATATCAAACTTCGACTAGGGCTTAGTTGCAAACCCTAGACTTCGCACACTATTAACAATTAGGTTAGCACATATACATATCTAGGATTTCATAATCATGCACAAGCATATCATAACATATATTCAAAGCTAGACAAAAACCCATACATTCAAAGTTAGACATATAACATTCTTGAATAGGCTAGGGTTTTGATAAGATGGACAAACATACACGTAGGGTTTCATTCCTAGGACATCATCTTAGCTAAAATAAGGGTCTTTCTTATAAACCCTACCAAACCCTACATAACACAACAAACCCTAATTTTCAAAACCTCAAGGTCTAGGAACACATTACCATCTAACCCTAAAACATCAAAAGAATAGTATTTTCTAGATTTCATCAATAACCCTAAGTAGACTAGGGTTTTTAGTATTGATATACCCTTAGGTTAGGGTTTTATATGGAACCTTTTAGGGTTCCACAAACATAATGATTTTAATTTGGGTAGATTCAATCTAATGGTAATCTCCCATAAAAGAACCTCTATGATTCAAAGGTTCTAGATATAACACTTGTTAGTAATGTAAAGCATATTCCTTAGAATGAATAAGTATACCTTTATAATGAAGAGAAACAAAACTTATAGTCTAAGATATACCTTTCAGTTCAGAGAAACCTTATAGTACATTAATTCCAATAGAGCTTCTATGCTTTTTCTTGTGAGGTCTTCTTCATAGCCCTTGAGCATATTCAAGGAAAATATAAAGAAATGTTACTAGCATTTAGCATAAACACATCTAAATGAGAAAAGGAAAACCAAATATAAAATAATACGAGTAAGATACTTATCTTTGGAAAATGGTGAGGGCTCCCTCTTAATCCAATCTTGAGGGATACCTATAACTGTAACAAAACAATTCAATAATATCTTTCCAAAGAATGTTAAACCTATAAGTGCTAGAAATCAAAATACAAACAATTCAAAAACTTAGAGTAGAAGGACTTAGTAGTATAAGTCCTTTATTTCCGATTCTTCGGTCTTGTGCTTCTTTGGAGATCCTTCTTCGACAACATTTGCATGATCCCTATTTCTCTTTCTATTTCTTGGATTCTCAAGACAATCACTTTTATAATGACCCATCTTGTGACAATTGTAGCATTCAATTTTGGATAGGTCGTACTGTTGCATAGAATGTCTAGGCACCGTGACAATGACTCAGATCAGGGGTGGTCACCTTGTTAAATTGGCAACTAGGGCCAAACTCCATGTGGGTCAGCTTATTTATGGTAGCTGATATTTTTATTGGATCCCTCTCATCAAGAGGTGTAGGATTGATCTAAAGATCATCCGATTCGGATAATTATTTATGAAGTTATGAATTTATTTATGTTATGGACAGATTGTTAAGTCGGCCAGCGTCTTACGTAAGCTCAGAAGCCCAATAGACATGTCTACTCATATCTACGTTTTTAGTATAAATAAGTGTGGACTTGAAGTCATTTACACACACCTCTTCATTTGTAGCCTCCTCCTCTCCACATCTGGGTTTTTGGTGAAGGAGAGAGACACCAAAAAGAGTGATACATTGGTCTCCAAGAGGCAGATGAAGGAAGAGGCTCCCAGCCACGTGAAGCTCTAAAACATCATAATGAACTATAGACATATGCAGCCCTAAACGCAGGTACCTATACGTTGTCTAATCAGTCCTAATAAAAGGTAGCTGCAGTATATGAAGGAAGTCGCAGTCATAAAAGGGTAGCCGCAGAGAAAACTGCTGTAGGGTATTGACTGCACCATGGTTTTAGGTGCAGTCATGTTGAGACATTCTCGGCATCCTATAATGTTCTCAGATCTAGTAGCATAGATCAAGCTCCGTGTAGAATGGATCTGGCAGCATAGATCAGAGCGTAGAAAACTCCTTACACAGTTCTTGAATTATACGCAGGATTAATACGCAGTCATGGAGACTCATTCATGGGGACAATCATACGCAGTCAATGGTGACACTCAGCCCTAGCCGCAGGTCATAATGTCACTAATACGCAAATCAGGGAGATTCATATACGCTGTACATAATGATACTTATATGCAGATCATGGAGATTCTACGCAGCTCATGATGACACATACGCAGATCATTGATGACATTTATAAGCAGATCATGGAGACTTATGTATGATGTACATGATGACACATACACAGATCATAAAGGACTTTATATGCACATCATGAAAACTATATACGCTGTTCATGATATGTAATCTGCGCACATCTAAGAATAGTCTTGATGTGCTATGAAACGTTGAAAAGAAGATCTCAGTATCCTACAGCATGACGTATGGGCAACATGATGAATGATATCATGATGCATGGGTAGCATGAAGCATAATGATCATGGACAACATGATAGATGAGATCATGGGCAGCATGATGTATGAGATCATGGGTAGCGTGATGCATGGGCAACATGAAGCATAATGATCATGGGAAACATGATAGATGAGATCATGGGTAGCATGATGTATGGGCAACATAGTGATCATGAGTAGCATGATGATGCATGATGCAGCATGATGGTGCTACACGGTAAGCTGCATCAAATGGACGAGATGCAGCACTATGATGGGTGAAGGAGTCACCTTAGAGAATCAGTTGAAGCATTATGTCTTCAACTGATCTCTGCCGATATCAAAAGTCAAAGTGTTGACTTCTATAGTAAATGTACTATCTCTCTCTCTTTCTTTCTCTGCTGAACTTTGAAGAACATAAAAGAAGAATTGATCAAGGGTTCCCCACATTGTGGGGTTTGTCCTTGGCTAGCGCCATATCTTGTGTCCTCTTGTCTTGGCTTGTCCTTTGCGATTTATATTTATGTTCTATCTGCAGTTTATCTTAATGCTGATGTGATTGCTAACTGTGAAAATTTAAGTAAATTGCTCTAGCATAGAACATACCTAAAATTAACATGGTATCAGAGTTGAGGTGAAGACAATGCCCAAGCAAGAGTGAAAGAACAATCACCGAAGACAATAGGGATAGGACAAAAGGATCAATGGGTTCCACATCTCTCTTCTAAATTCACAAAAGGTGAAGTCAAAGTAGAGCATATTATCAGAATGGCGAAGCAAAAGTTTCTGATGGTATACTTAAAGATCACTTCATTGGGAAGCTCAGATCTAAGGGTGGAAGGAAAGACAGATGCCTTGGTTGCAATAAGTTCGGCCATCATGTGAAGGAGTGTCCGAAGGACAGGGACACATCTCTTGATGAAGATAACAATCATTCTAGGGACATCTTCAATGATCAAAGGAATGACTGGTAATGCAGGTCATCAAGGAAATGGTCGACTCTTCAAAGAAAGCAAGGAACCCCAGAATCTCTTTTATGTACCTGATCGCAAGAAGAACCTGGTGTCCATCTCGGAAATGGAAGTCAAAGGTTTTAGGGTGGCACTCATCGATGGAAAGGTATGTGTTTGAAAATAATTTTTCAAAGATGTTTTAGAGTTCAGGGTTGTATCAAGTCCACTGGGGACCATGTCCATTGACTCAACACTGGAGGTCTGTGAGTTAGATGGTGACAGGGATGCCTGAATTCAAAAAGAGCATGAAGGTACATGTTTGAGATGTATCGAAGGAAAATCTTACAAGGGGACCATTCCCCTCATGTAGCAGGGCCATAGGTTAAAAAAAAAAACCGTGGAGTTTGAGATTCATGATCAGGAATCTCATGTATGCAGGTGGTAGAAAGCCCTCTATGGCTTGAAGCAAATCACCCCGGGCATAGTATGAGAGGATCAACAGCTGTCTGATGAAGCTGAGATTCACTAGGAGTGAAATAAATCCAAACCATTACTCGAAGGTTGGGGATGGTAGACCTCTCATATCAACACCTATGTCTGACAGGTGCAAACCCTCTCATTTGTAGGACACAGAGGGAGTTGGATTCTGGATGTGGAATGATAAACTGCAAACTTGTGACTACCTCAAGGATCTCAAGTTTCAGAAGTTATATGATAGTGGTGTTGGACCAGATTTGGGAAATGCCTCTGAGTCTCATAAACTCATTCGCGTTGATGTTCTTGGTGAACTTCCGTCTGGACATATGTTTTGTAGTTAGCATGGTGAGCTCATATTTGGTTGAGCCTCACTGGATTGGTGCCAAGAATCTTCTGAGATATCTTCGGGGCACAATCTCTCATGGATTAAGATACACTGTCGGAAATATGAAAATTGCATGATTATTCGAATGCTGACTGGGCAGGCAGTGTGGAGGAACACTAGAGCACTTCTCAGTTCTGGTTCTCTATGGATTCTGCTTCGATATCATGGACGAGCAAGAAGTAGAAGTCGGTTTTTATAAGTACCGCCGAGACCAGATACATAACTACGAGTATGACCTTGTATGAAGTTGCTTGGTTGTGGAAACTCTTCATTGAGTACACATGATGAATACCACTGTGATTCTATGTGACAACCAGAGGTGGGATTCGATTATTGAGGAATCCCGTATTCGACATTTGCTCCAACAGATAGACTCTATGTAACAACCAGAGGTGAGATTCGATTATTGAGGAATCCCGTATTCGACGATTGCTCCATCGCATTAAGATGATGTACAGGTCGCTACACTTTGTCAGAGCCTCGGGGAAAGATCAAATTTGTGATTTTTCTGAACAACTTGGAGTCGTCGAGAGACCCTTGTATAAGGGTCTTGCATGTTGCATACATTGAGCTTTGGGAGCTCTGGGGCTTGTTGTTCTTACTGGAGCAACATACGACCACAAGGTGACTCACCCTCCCCTGGTGATGTGCACTGAAACAAGATGATTCGCTCTCTTGTGGGACAAGATGATTCGCTCTCTTGTGGGACAGGATGATTCGGTCTCCTGTGTAGATGATTAGTTCTCCTGTGAGGTCTAGATGATGTGTTCGTCATGATGACTATGTAGCAGGATGATTAGTTCTCTTGTGAGGTTTGGATGATGTGTTCCCCATGATGATTATGTAGCAGGATGATTAGCTCTCCTATGAGGCCTGGATGATGTGTTCTCCATGGCGATTGTGTAGCAGGATGATTAGTTCTCCTGTGAGGACAGGATTGATTAAGTTCTCCTGTCGAGGCATCCTATACATGCAGTCTGGGACTCATGGGAAGTACCTCTCATCTGATCAATGAGCAGGGAAATGAGGATAGGGACCATAGTAGTACCAATGGACGCATCGATGTATCTATTGTACTCCCTATGCTAGGATGACCTTCATTGATCTAGGATCAATGATACTGGTCTGGGACCAATTGTAGGAGTTGTACCTATAATGACGCTGACTTCGGGTTGGTTGAGACTGGTCTGGGACCAGTGGTACATACTCTGAGACTGACTTCGGGTTGGTTGAGACTGGTCTGGGACCAGTGGTACATACTCTGAGACTGACTTCGGGTCAGTATAGGACTAGTCTGGGACCAGTGAGAGTGGTACATACTATGACGTTGACTTCGGGTCGATTGAGATTGGTCTGGGACTAGTGGTACACACTCTGGGATTGATGATACTGGTCTGGGACCAGTGGTAGGAGTGGTACCCATTATGACGTTGACTTTGGGTCGGTTGAGACTGGTCTGGGATCAATGGTACGCACTTTGAGACTGACTTCAGGTCAGTGGAGAATGATATGAGACATTCTCGATTAATTCTTCTTCTTCATAGTTCAACAGAGCTAAGTTGAGCAAAGCAAAGCCAGCAGAGCTGAGCAGAACAGAGCAGAGCCAGCAGAGCTGAGTAGAGCAAGCAGAGCAGAGCAGATCCAGCAAAGCCAACAGAGCAGAGCAGAGCCAACAGAGCTGGGCAGAGCAATGCAGGGCACTGATGGCAGAGATGGATGGAGTTCTCCCTAGTTGAGAGGGAGTGTTAAATTGGCAACTAGGGCCAAACTCCATGTGGGTCAACTTATTTATGGCAGTTGATATTTTTATTGGATCCCTCTCATTGAGAGGTGTAGGATTGATCTAAAGATTATCCGATTTCGATAAGTATTTATGAAGTTATGAATTTATTTATGTTATGGACAAATTGTTAAGTCGGTCAGCGTCTTACATAGGCTCAGAAGCCCAATAGATGTGTCTATTCATCATCTAAGTTTTTAGTATAAATAAGTGTGGACTTGAAGTCATTTACACACACCTCTTCATTTGTAGCCTCCTCCTCTCCACGTCTGGGTTTTTGGTGAAGGAGAGGGACACCAAAAAGAGTGATACATTGGTCTCCAAGACACAGATGAAGGAAGTGGCTCCCAGCCACGTGAAGCTCTAAAACACCATAATGAACTACAGACATATGCAGCCCTAAACGCAGGTACCTATACGATGTCTAATCAGTCCTAATAAAAGGTAGCCGCAGTATATGAAGGAAGCCACAGTCATAAAAGGGTAGCCGCAGAGAAAACCGCTGTAGGGTATTGACTGCACCATGGTTTTAGGTGCAGTCATGTTGAGACATTCTCGGCATCCTATAATGTTCTCGGATCTGGTAGCGTAGATCAGGCTCCATGTAGAATGGATCTGGCAGCATAGATCAGAGCATAGAAGACTCCTTACACAGTTCTTGAATTATACGCAAGGCATAGAGATTAATACGCAGTCATGGAGACTCATTCATGGGGACAGTCATACGCAGTCAATGGTGACACTCAGCCCTAGCCGCAGGTCATAATGACACTAATACGCAGATCAGGGAGACTCATATACGCTGTACATAATGATACTTATATGCAGATCATGGAGATTCTACGCAGGTCATGATGACACATACGTAGATCATTGATGACATTTATAAGCAGATCATAGAGAATTATGTATGCTGTACATGATGACACATACGTAGATCATAAAGGACTTTATACGCACATCATGAAAACTATATATGTTGTTCATGATATGTAATCTGGGCACATCTAAGAATAGTCTTGATGTGCTATGAAACATTGAAAAGAAGATCTCAGTATCCTACAGCATGACGTATGGGCAGCATGATGAATGAGATCATGATGCATGGGCAGCGTGAAGCATAATGATCATGGGTAGCATGATGCATGGGCAACATGAAGCATAATGATCATGGGTAGCATGATAGATGAGATCATGGATAGCATGATGTATGGGCAACATAGTGATCATGAGCAGCATGATGGTGCTACACAGTAAGGTGCAGCTAATGGACGAGATGCAACACTATGATGGGTGAAGGAGTCACCTTAGAGAATCAGTTGAAGCAATATGTCTTTAACTGATCTCTGTCGATATCAAAAGTCAAAGTGTTGACTTCTATTGTAAATGTACTATCTCTCTCTCTCTCTCTTTCTCTGCTGAACTTTGAAGAACATAAAAGAAGAATTGATCAAGGGTTTCCCCACATTGTGGGGTTTGTCCCTGGCTAGCGCCACATCTTGTGTCCTCTTGTCTTGGCTTGTCCTCTGCGATTTATATTTATGTTCTATCTGCAGTTTATCTTGATGCTGATGTGATTGCTAACTGTGAAAATTTAAATAAATTGCTCTAGCATAGAACATACCTAAAATTAACACACCTTGATTCCCAATCTCTCTGTTTAAGCTGTCTCCCTACAACAGGCTATAAGGGGGATAGACCCTACGGAAATGGAATGAAGGAGAACTAGTTGGGAACCAATCTGTTCGAGAGACATAGTGAAGCAAACGAGTACTTGATTAAGATTTAGCAAGACTTATAGGATTTGATTAAATTTAAACGATTGTTACGAGTGCCCTATGGAGTCAACAATATTTCTAGGAAATTTAGGACCAAGTAATTGATTAGCAATTGCGGCTTGGATGAGTGACTATCTTATATGAAATGCAGATCCTAAAACTAATGTGAGATGCAGGAATCTTGGTTAATTTTAGTTAAATGGCTATCTAAGTTTAAACCCTTCAATCCTTTCTATATTGACCCTGATTTTGTAGTTATTGGTAGAGAAAAGATAAGGTGAAGCACACTAAGGTGTGATTAACGATACCTCTCCGGTGCCTTCGACGCTGCAGAGAGATGTGGCTCTGATGACTGCAAGATCACCATTTTAAGTACTATTAAAGGCAAGCGTCTCAAGCAAAAATGGGTGGGTACCTATCTCTCTATCAACCAAGCTTATGCTTGGAATTATGAAAAACTAACTTAATGTGCAAATGCACGATATGATTAGAAGATGAGAAGAAAAAACGCTTATGCCACAATATATCAAAGCTCTTAGTCACCAAAATGAAATGTTCACATCACTAGACAAAGATTGAAAGATAAACTCTTAGCAATATCACAATTAAAACACAAACTTACTTCAAATATTTTTGATACAGTTATAGCTCAAAGAGAACAAAAGCTTCTTTACAATTTCATATCAATGCCAACAAATGCTCAAAAAATACTCAACGTACGAAACAAAAAGATATGCAATTTATCACAATTCCACGACAAAATACTTTAATAATTGCTCGAAATATTCGCAAAATATTTAACATGCAATAAACATCAAATAATTCAAGCAATTAACACCACATTTAAAGTTATTTAATGACAAGCAATTTCAATAAATGTCAAGCATAAAATGATGCTCTAAACCTTATCATGCAAAGTATCCTAGCAATTAAATTTCAAAAATTTAAATACCATGAATAACCATGAACTTTAAATGCTAAGCAACTCAAACACCATAATTAAATGATTTTTCTTAACTAACCAAAGTCTAGATTTTTTTTGTCATTTTCCTGTAGTCAACCTTTAGAGAGGATTTAAAAAAAATATTTGAATGTGTTCAACTATAGAGAAAATATTTTAATACCACAAAATTTTCCTTTTAGATTTTACCCTTTAACACGAAAAGAGACCAAGAAGGAATTTTAGATTAAAATTTAATTATTCCTTAAGCAAATTTTTAATGCACTAAGTTTTATGAAGCCAATTTAATTTGGCAAATGATCAATTTAGTTTGAATGTGACGAAAGATAAAAAACATCAAAAGGCTTTAATAAGTTAAATTTTTAATGGGCCAAAGGCCACATAAAAATTAAAATTTTTTAATGGGCCAAAGGCCACATAAAAATTTAAATTTTTTAATATGAAAGCACAAAGTTCTCTTTCGATCTAATTCTTTAGAAATCTTAAATCACATTAAAAAATGGAAATGTTTTTTTTTTTTTTTTCAAGAAAAACCCAAATGTCATAAAAAAAATCAAAACAAAAAAAAAGCAAAGCAAAATTTAAAAAATGAAATTCAATTTCTAAAAGAAATCAAACTCATTAAAAAAATCTAAAATTAAAATCGCACACCTTAAAAAAAATCAAAACTTTTTAGGTTTTTTTTTTAATTTAAACAAACGTTAAAAAAATATGTAAAAGCAAAATCATAAAAAAAATCAAACCTAATCTAACCTTAATGAATACACAAAGGATAACATTAAAAAGAAATGAAAAGAGGAAATCAAATTGTTTGTTTGTGTGCAGGCAGGCTCAACGATGGAGGATGGACGAGAAGGAGCGAAGGCGGAGAGAAATATAGGTCTACAGGTCCGAGAGGCAGTGAACAAAGGATATGGCCGCAAAGGAGGGAGCGAAAGAAAACACACAGTGGGAGGTGTTAGCGCTTGAATCTGCCTCAGGCTGAAGAAGACAAAATCCAAGGCAACATCAAACCACTTAGCCTCGTAGCTAGCCCTACGGGGACAGGAGAGGGCTCTCTCCGGGTCTATCTCGGCAAAAGGTCTTCAAAGGGCGGAGATGACCAATAAAGAACACTGATTTTAGGCTAGTAAACTGATAGGGAAAGTTTGATTTTAAATTTTTAGGGTTTTGTTGGAAAACTGAGCACGGCAATTTTGGGTGCGGGGATGAGACACAGTTTTTGCAGAGGTCTTTTTGGGGCAAGGTAGGAGATTGTCTTGATGCCTTTGAAATAAGTGAATGGATAGATATGACCGGTGAGGAGTCAAGGAGAGCAAGAAACCATCGAGAGTTCTCCTTAAACAGATGAAAACATTGATATTAAGCAAACTTAAAGGCAGAGCATAGAAACCATGAATTCTACATTAACACTTCATTTACTTAATTTGCAGAAGAGAAGAGTAGGAAAATGATGCACATAACAAACTTACAAGTACATGAGAGAAACACACCATCAACACAAATAACCACAGGAATCCCAAATAGCGCTGCAAAAACCAGGTCTTTCCTTTGCCAAAATTGCAGAGATACAAAGAGTAATACAGTCTAAGCTTATCCCTCAAGAGTCCAACCTTTCCAACCCCTGAAAATGACTAAGAAAATACATAATATAGGCAAGCTAACACCTTTCCTTGCCTCTAGGGGTCGAGCTCATCCTTCTAGGAGCTGTTTCAACCAATTCTAAACTGAGCACTAAAATCTAGGCAGTCAAAACAACTTGCCTCTATAAGCTAGGAAACCAATTCATTCATTAAATTTTTGACTTTTATGAATGAATCTTCTAGAAGAGATAAATAAGTGCCATGACATCATAAAATTACATCAATTACATCAAGGAGGATGAAAAATCACTCAAAGTCAAAACTAGTCAAATCTGCGTTTTGTTGAGTTGTAGGTGAAAATCTGGCAAATTTCCCTGATGCATAGCGCCCCAATTCTCTACGCGTAGTGCGCCTTTGAGCCAACTTTTGAGGCACTTCCCGACATCCAAATGAGGCAAAAGTAGGCTTGTTGAAAAGGTCTGGATGTCTACTTTCCAACCCAAGTGGAATTTCTCAATTTGGTGTCCATTTGCCCCTCCAAAATTGCAATCTCCCAAGACTGCTTCCTGTGTGTCCAAAAAGTGGCAGAAGGTCATTTTTTGCATGTTTTTTGACCTTTTGGGGGCTCAAATATTCATGAAATTTCTTGGCAATTGCTGAGCAAGTGTAATTTGTCATGACAAATCAAAAATGCTGAGTTTTTGAGAAATGGACTTGCCCATCTTCAGGGTAGCGCGCGGCGCGCTACGCGTTGAGGGCAAAAACCTGTTTTTAATACAAAAATTTCAAAATTGACAAAAACTTCTCCAAATTTTTTGAAATTTGAGCTGGGGGTGTCTCATCAAGTACCATGCTCCTTCAAAGAGGCTTCGGCCAAAATTTGGAGTGGATCGGGCCTTTTTCTCCGTTTTAGTGCTTCGCTCAACCTCCTTGGATCTGGCGATTGTATTTTTGACATTTCTCTAAAACTATGACACCTGTGTAAAAAGTGAAGGAGGTTTTTCTTCTTTGGCATGTTGTGGACAAAAATCTCTCTCAGTTTTCCAAAATTCATCTTTGATTGCTCTAAAACATTTTTTGATTGAAACTTATCTCGATGTGTGAAACAAGGAATTTTGTCGAAATGAAGGGGATAAGAGACTTCTAAATTCTTGGGGAAATTTTTGGAAGTAGGGAGGGATGTTAGGAAGCAGGGGAAAGTCGAATCGCGGAGATCGAGTAAGGGGAAGGGGTCCAAAAGGGCAAAACACAGGCCCAACCTAGAAAATTGCCAAGTTGTAGCAAGAAACTAGGGTTTGTGGAAAAATGAGGAATTTGGGGGATCTCAATGATGGGAAGTGTTTGATAAGGTACATGAAAGATAGGGGAAGGTGGATACAAGTTTTGCTAGTGATTTGACCATCCAAGAGAAATTAGCTTTCAAAACCCTAGGAGAGGGAACTGACCTTCCCTAGGCGCAACTGAAGCATGAACAAGGTGTAAAATGACTCATTAGACACTGACATGATAATGACAACCCTATGAATGATGATAGACTCAGCTGAATAGTGAAATAGACTGACATTTGGGCAATTTTGAAAGGAGTGAAAGCAAACCCTAGACCTAATGCCTTGGTGACCAAATTTTGCTTGAAGACTCACTGAAATGACAAAATTTGACCTTGACACTCTGAGACCACTTTGTAAGAGCATATTTGATCACTGGAGGAAGGCTGGAAAGACTGACACTAACATTGGCTCCAATGGGGATGGTAGCTCCTTGGGGGTGCCAAGAACGACAGATCTTTGGGAGAGCAGACCAACGCCTTATCCATTGGGCAATGTAGTCAAAAACTCAAACTAAAATGCATGACTGAAAACTGATGACTCAGATGACACAAGTTGACTCTCACTCAACTAAAAACTGACTCAATACTTAAACACAACCGACAAACTGGAAATGATGCTCAAAGTGGAGCTTATTCATCAAAACCTACTCTAACAGTTTCATTCATCACCTGATCAAGTGAAATGAAACAACTAATGCAACCAAGTAAGTATCCTGTCTGCTGTTCGAATTCTCCGCAAGTGCTCACTTATGAACAACAAGAGAGAACTACTGAAAGGCAACTCCGATGGCAACTTGGGAATAGATCCATTGAATGATATGAATTCTCTATCTGCCTCCAGAAACACTGCATAAGGATCTTGAAATTCAAACACACTGGAACTTAGCTCATCCAATGGATTACTTCTCTTTTCCTCATACCATGAATGCAAACTTTGATCTGAGCCTTGTGACGAGACCTCTGCTGAAAAGGAGAAAGAAACCGGTTGCTGGATCAAATTCATATCAGCACATGTTTCAAGCTCAGATGTAGTCAATGGAGAAAGACTTTGACTGCAAACCTCATCCAAAATATCAGCTATTGGATCATGAAAAACTTGAAAAGACTGCTGTAATGTATCCATTGAAAATGTATGACATCCTTCTAGTTGTTCATCTTTTTCTTGAGAGATTTTACGAAGATTCTGCCTTATAAACTGAAATGCTTCGAAACAAAAGGGTATAGAATCTTCCTGCATCATCGAATCATGTATTTCATCTTCCACAGCTTCATCTGTAATCTGCCCTTCAATTTCATTTGGTGGTTGCAAATCTGATGCTACAGGCTGCTCAAGAATTTTGTTATCTGTCTCATCCTCAACATTAACACTGAGAGATTGCTGATTTGTTATCGGTTGTTCATTTGAAGATTTACTATGCAATCTACCCTTCAAAAACTGAAATGATTCAAAATAGAATGGTATGGAATCACCTTGAATCATTAAATCATGTGTGTCCACTTCCAAGTCTTCAACTGCAACTTGACAATCAATGGCTTTCGGGGGTTGCAAATCTGAATATGAGAAGTCTTGAACAAAATTATCATTGCTCTCAGGATGCTTCAAATCAAGACTTGTTGACATTTGATTTCTGACTGCATGGTAGTTATCTCTGATGAACTGAAACGAATCAAAACAAAAAGGCAAAGATCCTTCACTTACTTCAAACTTTGATGCACTTTCCTTGTCAATGTCATCGCTGATATGTGATGGCTGAACATTGTATTCAAGCTGCTGAAAATGAACTTTTTTCTCCCACAAACTAGCTGCTGATTCGTCTGCAAGATTAGCTTCTTTTTGGAAAACATAATCATCCTCATACTGATCAAACTGAGGCAATTCATCATCAAACATACACATCATATCAACAGATCTCTCTTCTCCAAGGTGATCTACAAAACAATCATTATCAGATCTATGACAACTGGGATAAGAAAGAAGATGTTTTGGATCAGCAACTTTTTCCTTTTCAATCAGCGAGCCTTGAACATCATAATCATTCCTTGTGTTGATCTTGTCCATCATCTTTTCCACTGCACTTACCAAAATGTCAAGCTTCACCTCTAGAGATGTTGATTCGGCCGGATCTATGTTTTTCATCTCTTCTTCCTTCATCCTTGCCCTTCGGATCAGCAGATGAGCCTCTACATTTACTGCACTGTTCTGCATCTCGTGAAGTGTTGCCAGGTTCCTTTCTCTCAGCTGAAACTCCATTTCCGGATCAAAGGCACCCGGATAGTGCAAGAGAGCAGATCTAGGAGTAGGCCTTATCTCAACTGGCATTGAATAATAAACTTGATTAAATCTAGCTGGAAACTGTTGTACTGTCTCCCCTGGCAATCTTTTCAGCTGGTTGTACTCTTCTACAATCAAGAAAAGGTTCTGCCCGATCATCCACCTGTCGAGAAAAACTTTGACAAACTGCTGGAAATCTGAAATGCTTGCATCAAGCAGGGCTGTGAACCAACTCTTCACTTTGGCTTGCAAAGAAAGAGCAAAAAGCCTAATACTGACATCTTCGCTATCAACTTCAAAAAGGTCTAGAAAATTCTCAACATTCTGCACATGTTGCTCAACGTTGACATTCTTACTTTCACCATCAAACCTCGGCAAGTATAGATCATAGTTTTTGGGGAAAGCATGGAGAACAGAAGGTAAAACAAGAGGTTTATGCCAATCTGGAATTTTACAAGGTGTAGGGGTATGTACAACAGGTATAGAATTAGTCTTGGTCACTTGAGACTCATCAATCTGAAGATGGTCATCACAAAATTCAGAAAAAGGATTCTGATCAAGCTCAAAGGCATGCAAATCTTTGGTATTCACAATCTTCAAAGGGAAAGAATCAACTGCAGGCCGAGGATCTCTTCTCAAATACAGTATACTTTGCAAAGCCTTCTTGACATTCTTGGGAAAAGAGAAGAAATAATTTATGACAAAGAACAAAATGTCTTGGATGAATTTCCAACTTGAATACCTGATCTGTCCATATTGTCCTTTCATGTTTTTGCTGGTCGGGATCATCCTCCAGTGGAGTCTTTGGATCTGATCTCGAAACTGATTTAGAGTCGCCAGGTGAATGATTTCAGCCTTGCCAGTGCCTGATCGTTGTCCACCATCAACAATCAGATTTGACCTTGATACATGTACTGGGGAAATTAACAAGTTAGATGTCACGATTACAAGCTAGACCAGAGATTGAATGAAGCAGCGTTTATCTACTTCCGCTAATGCAAAGCAAAAGCGTTTCGAAGGCTACCTGGCATAACTTTAGGCTCCGTCTGTAGCTTATAAAACAAATGACATCAACAAGTAAACCATTTGTTCTTCCCCAGTATGGTCGCCAATATGTTAGCGCTTGAATCTGCCTCAGGCTGAAGAAGACAAAATCCAAGGCAACATCAAACCACTTAGCCTCATAGCTAGCCCTACGGGGACAGGAGAGGGCTCTCTCCGGGTCTATCTCGGGAAAAGGTCTTCAAAGGGCGGAGATGACCAATAAAGAACATTGATTTTAGGCTAGTAAACTGATAGGGAAAGTTTGATTTTAAATTTTTAGGGTTTTGTTGGAAAACTAAGCACGACAATTTTGGGTGCGGGGATGAGACACAGTTTTTGCAGAGGTCTTTTTGGGGCAAGGTAGGAGATTGTCTTGATGCCTTTGAAATAAGTGAATGGATAGATATGACCGGTGAGGAGTCAAGGAGAGCAAGAAACCATCGAGAGTTCTCCTTAAATAGATGAAAACATTGATATTAAGAAAACTTAAAGGCAGAGCATAGAAACCATGAATTCTACATTAACACTTCATTTACTTAATTTGCAGAAGAGAAGAGTAGGAAAATGATGCACATAACAAACTTACAAGTACATGAGAGAAACACACCATCAACACAAATAACCACAGGAATCCCAAATAGTGCTGCAAAACCCTGGTCTTTCCTTTGCCAAAATTGCAGAGATACAAAGAGTAATACAGTCTAAGCTTATCCCTCAAGAGTCCAACCTTTCCAACCCCTGAAAATGACTAAGAAAATACATAATATAGGCAAGCTAACACCTTTCCTTGCCTCTAGGGGTCGAGCTCATCCTTCTAGGAGCTGTTTCAACCAATTCTAAACTGAGCACTAAAATCTAGGCAGTCAAAACAACTTGCCTCTATAAGCTAAGAAACCAATTCATTCATTAAATTTTTTACTTTTATGAATGAATCTTCTAGAAGAGATAAATAAATGCCATGACATCATAAAATTACATCAATTACATCAAGGAGGATGAAAAATCACTCTAAAAAGTCAAAACTAGTCAAATCTGCGTTTTGCTGAGCTGTAGGTGAAAATCTGGCAAATTTCCCTGATGCGTAGCGCCCCAATTCTCTACGCGTAGCGCGCATTTGAGCCAACTTTTGAGGCACTTCCTGGCATCCAAATGAGGCAAAAGTAGGCTTGTTGGAAAGGTCTGGATGTCTACTTTCCAACCCAAGTGGAATTTCTCAATTTGGTGTCCATTTGCCCCTCCAAAATTGCAATCTTCCAAGACTGCTTCCTGTGTGTCCAAAAAGTGGCAGAAGGTCATTTTTTGCATTTTTTTGACCTTTTGTTGGGGGCTCAAATATTCATGAAATTTCTTGGCAATTGCTGAGCAAGTGTAATTTGTCATGACAAATGCAAAAATTCTGAGTTTTTGAGAAATGGACTTGCCCATCTTCAGGGTAGCGCGCGGCGCGCTACGCGTTGAGGGCAAAAACCTGTTTTTAATACAAAAATTTCAAAATTGACAAAAACTACTCCAAATTTTTTGAAATTTGAGCTGCGGGTGTCTCATCAAGTACCATGCTCCTTCAAAGAGGCTTCGGCCAAAATTTGGAGTGGATCGGGCCTTTTTCTCCGTTTTAGTGCTTTGCTCAACCTCCTTGGATCTGGCGATTGTGTTTTTGACATTTCTCTTAAACCATGACACCTGTGTAAAAAGTGAAGGAGGTTTTTCTTCTTTGGCATGTTGTGGACAAAAACCTCTCTCAGTTTTCTAAAATTCATCTTTGATTGCTCTGAAACATCTTTTGAGTGAAACTTATCCCGATGTGTGAAACAAGGAATTTTGTCGAAATAAAGCGAAATGAAGGGGATAAGAGGCTTCTAAATTCTTGGGGAAATTTTTGGAAGTAGGGAGGGATGTTAGGAAGCAGGGGAAAGTGGAATCATGAAGATCGAATAAGGGGAAGGGGTCCAAAAGGGCAAAACACAGGCCCAACCTAGAAAATTGCCAGGTTGTAGCAAGAAACTAGGGTTTGTGGAAAAATGAGGAATTTGGGGGATCTCAGTGATGGGAAGTGTTTGATAAGGTATATGAAAGATAGGGGAAGGTGTATGAACCAGTGTTGATAATATCGGTATCGGGAAAATATCGGCGAGGGTCCGAAAAATATCTTATCGGAAATATCGGCGAAAATATCGGCAAAATATCGGCAAATATCGGCAAGCATAAAAAATGCATAATATATTCATTTTTTTCAGATTTCTAAACATATAAAGCAATAACAACATGAACGAAACACATTGGCACATAAATATGAAGAAGGCATTGATATATATGATGTCAAATAGAAATGATACATCAAACTTCAAAGGCGATACCAAATCCTGCTGATCCCTGATAATTGTCCAATCAAGGACTCAAACAAAATAACATCACATATCCTGCTGATCCCTGATAGTGATAATTGTCCAATCAAGGACTCAAACAAAACAACATCACATATATAAAACTTTAAAAGTATTTCATCATCATGAGTTATAAATAAAAAATGCATAATATATTCATTTTTTTCAGATTTCTAAACATATAAAGCAATAACAACATGAACTAAACACATTGGCACATAAATATGAAGAAGGCATTGATATATATGATGTCAAATAGAAATGATACATCAAACTTCAAAGGTGATACCAAATCCTGCTGATCCCTGATAATTGTCCAATCAAGGACTCAAACAAAATAACATCACATATCCTGCTGATCCTTGATAGTGATAATTGTCCAATCAAGGACTCAAACAAAACAACATCACATATATAAAACTTTAAAAGTATTTCATCATCATGAGTTATAAACTTATATGTAGCAAAAGTTGCAAAACAAATAAAACTAGCAGCTATCTATCTGAGACCATTGGCCTCTCCCTAGCAGCTTTCTTTCTGTCTTGTTCAGCAATTGCTTCACGAGCTTTTTGTATAACCTCTGCACTAGAAACCATACAAGGCATCACATCTGCATCATATGCAGAGAGTTTAGCCAGATGGTATTTCAATCGTGTAATCCCTCCTGACATCTTGGTCCCACACAAGTTGCATGATATATATGCCTGATTTGCCCCACCAACAGCCTCCCCATACTCCCAAAATGGGTCCAAGGCTTTTGGCATATTTGACATTTGTAGTGAACTAATTCAAACCTAGGGCACAAAAAAAACAAAAAATTGGCATTAAATGAGTATAACTATACAGTGCCCAGCAAACACTCAAGAAACTATTTTAATTTTTAAAGCAACATCTTCATGTTCAGAATTTAAACAACAAAAGCAAGCATAAAAAATGCATAATATATTCATTTTTTTCAGATTTTTAAACATATAAAGCAATAACAACATGAAATAAACACATTGGCACATAAATATGAAGAAAACACTGATATATATGATGTCAAATAGAAATGATATATCAAAGGCGATACCAAATCGTGCTAATCCCTGATAATTGTCCATTCAAGGACTCAAATGTGGAGAACCAATACAAAATAACATCACATATAATAATAAAAGTATCTCATCATCATGAGTTACATGTAGCATAACAAATAAAACTAGCAGCTATCTATCTACTGCCCTCTCCCCCTTTTACGGGAAAACATGATGGCCTGTTTGCCAGGCCTGCCCCTAGTAGTAGAAGGCCCTGACACTGCCTCTGCACCTAATGTCAAATAATGAGTGATAGGCATGGAGCTATGCTCTCCTATATCTATAGCAGATGGTGTTGATGCTGATGCTCCCGCAGTGCCCTCCTCCTCCTGCTCCTCCTGCTCCTCCTCTAAGTGCTGCTGCTCCTCTGACTCCGAGTCCTCCTCTTGCTGCCCCTGCTCTAATGGATCATCTGCCACTGGCTCTAACCATGAAGGTGACTCCTCCAATATGGGCTCCTGAGACTCCACCCTCCACGGAGACAATACATCAATATTGTCTAAGGAAATGGCATCTGGATCCACTGGTGATTCTATTTGCCTCACTCGAAGTCGGATGTTGTAATGCACATACACCAAATCATTGAGGCGTGCGAACTCCAACCTGTAAGAGTGTCAAAAAAAGTAATGAGTCTTGACTCTTGACTCTTGACACTTGAAGGTCATAAATTAAAAATTAAAAATTACAATAAGTGTAATTGCTCAACTGAAGGCTTGAGTTCAAAGTTATACCTGTTGCGCTTTTTGGCGTGTATTTTCTCAAATACACTCCAATTGCGCTCACACCCTGAAGAGCTACATGTTTGACTCAAGATTCGTATAGCCAAATTTTGCAAATTTGGTACCCTTGCACCATAGCTTCGCCACCAAAGATCTACAACAAAATAATGAAATAAAAAATTCAAAAACTTAAAAGTTAAAAGTTAAAAGTTAAAACATAATTAAATTCAAATTTCTAATTTCTAATGAGTGATGACTTGTCACTTACGTGGCATGAAGAGGGCCCTTTCCTTAATGGCATCATCAAAGCCAAATAGGCCAACACAATCCTGATAACTATGTATCTCGCGGCTGATTTTGCGACGAAGCTCAGAATCAAGTACCATCCTCTGAATACAGGAATGGAGCCCTTCCATCACCTCGCCATCAAAACGAAATTTGCATTTGTATGCAAATGCAGGGTTGAGGAAGAGTGCTGCTGCATGAATGGGTCGATGAAGCATCCCTGTCCACCGACTATCGATCACATCCCATAACATCATCTGCCTATCAAGGCCAGCAGAACCCTTGTCTGCATAATAGGAACGAATGGCCTCCTTGGCCCTATCCATGCCCTCATACAAATAAGGCATTGCAGGCTTCTCTCCATCCACCAATCTAAGAACCTTTACTATAGGTTCGCTAACTGCACATGCTTCTTGTACTCCACGCCAAAATGTCTCAGAGTACACCATTTTTTCAATGGCTCTCCCATCGGGTCTCCTACTGTATCTACAAGCACGCCAATCATCAGACACAAACATTTGCTTCAACTCGAACTGACATCGAAGCAAAGACTGAAGAGTAATAAAGGTTGTGGCAAAACGTGTGATGGCAGGACGCTGCAACTCCTTGTTTCTAGTGAACCTCCTCATAAGGCTAAGAACAAAAGCATGGTTATAAATAAACTTGGGGATGCTCCTAGCCATATCAACTGCCTCCTTGATGAAGGAGAGTTTCCTCATATCCTCAAGCAACAAATCAAGACAATGCGCTGCACATGGAGTCCAGAACAATGTGGGATGCCTCTCCATAAGCATTCTGCCGGCAGACACATAATTAGCTGCATTGTCTGTTACGACTTGCACCACATTCTGCACACCAATCTCCTGAATGAACCCATCTAACAACTCACATATCGTTGCTGCATCTTTGATATGTTCTGATGCATCCAACGATTTAATAAACATGGTACCTTTAGGACAATGTACCAAGAAATTTAGAAGGGTCCTACCCTTCCTATCTGTCCAACCATCAGACATCACTGTGCATCCAGTGACTTCCCATGTCTGTTTCAACTCCGCCAATCTAGAGTTGATGTCCTGTTTTTCTGCTTGAAGAATTGGCCCCCGCAACTCCTCATATGTGGCACTTTTGTACCCTGGGCCCACAACAGCAATAGCATCACACATTGGTTGCCAAAATGGATTGGTTTTTGTGATGCTGAGAGGTAAGTCGCTCCAAAAAATATACCTCCCCATGACTCTATCTGCTTCTTCCTTCTCCTTTTTTTTATAAAGCGATTTTATGCCAGGTTGTGCTCCAGCTCCTGTTCGTGGAACAAAAAATGATGACCTCGCATTCACACTAGCAGTAGCGCTAGCATGTGATGGTGTGCCAGTTGTGGAGCCCCTCCCACTAGGGCCAGTAGGGCCACTACCCTGAACATCAAAATCAGGAGAAGATATCCCAAAAGATCTACCTGCACATTCAGCTTTGTTTCTTTCCGCCTCTTCCTTCTTTCTGTCCTTTTCTTCAATTGCCTCAAGAGCTTTTCGTATAAGCTCCGGACTAGAAACTTGACAAATGCCAACATCATGTCCAGGGAGTCTAGCAAGATGGTATTTCAGTCGTGTAACCCCACCTGTCATCTTGTCCCCACACAATTTGCATGAAAGATATGCACGATTTGTCCCACCATCAGGGATCCCATACTCCCAAAATGGGTCCAAGTTTTTTGGCATATTTGTATTTTGTAGTGGGCTAAGTTGCTAACTCAAAAGGAAACCTACAGCACCAAAAAAAATTTGGAATTAGTAACTTAATAACTTAATAAGTAATACGAATTTACGAAATTCCATGGGTGCAGGTCTCAATATCAAATCCTCATTCTTCAAAGACAAATGGAATAAACTTTAACAAAGTTCTACAAGAAAAATCCAAAGGTCTTGAAAGAAAATTAAATTTTTAATAGCCTAGCTTTTAAAAATTAAAAGTGTAAGAGCAATAACAATCACAAGCAAGGATAAATATTAAACATCATGCACCCTGCAGCAGAGTAATAAATATTAAATAATTAAATGCTGTACCTGTAAACCCTCCTATACAGATCTATAGATTCTAATATCTAGATTCTATACAGCCATGCAACGCTGCAATTTTGCAGGTTCAGCCATATCTTTATACAGGTTTACAGGTATGCTAACTTTGGCAGCAGAGACATATTTAAGGATGCATTTGTTTTAGCTTTCTAAATTTTAAATAAGTTTTGTTTTCTTGATTTTTTTTCTCTATTTGTAAAATGAATGGTTATTAAGGTAAGTCGTCGTGGTTGATATATATGTGCAGCCTCAGTTCCTGATAGTGTTAAGGCTGAACTCTTGCAACGAATCCGCTCTTTCCTGATGTCAGCCACACTCTAATGTTTTCTATTGAAGAACCCTCAGCATGTTGAAAAGAAGCCAAAGATACAACATAAATGGATTATTCATTAGATTCGAAACACCCAGTCACAGTATGTCTAACTGAAAATCTTCGATCTGCCATACAATACTGAGCTAACAACCTCAGAAATTGTCTTATTAGACAAAGCCTTAAAGGCATTCCTTAGATAAATAATACAGGAGTTAGGTGAAAGTTGTATATTGTTCAATCATCATCTAAAGGCTAAGTCTATATGTCGTAGACAGTCTTGGAATAAGTTAGGAATCTGAGCGGCTGAGCCAAAATAGTGTTAGATGGTGGCTCTTGAACCATTGTATAGAGCATAAGGCAGACGTCAAACAATCCCAAATCTGTTCTAAGGTTTAACGAAATGGTTTGAAACCTCAGAATGTTACATGGATCATTGTTGATTATAAGTATAACGCTGGGGCATACCTGTAAAGTTGTAAACCCTCCGCAGCCAAAGTTCAAAGTTCAAACCCTCCGCAGCCACCGTTCGTAGCGTCTCCAGCTCTCACGAAACCGAAATGGCTCATTGACGTGAAACGAAAACCCTAAACCCATTTTATAAAGGCTGCCGGCGATATTTATGGTCGTCTCGCGCTATTTGGGAAAATATCGCCGAAATCTCGTGAATATCGCGATAAATTCGAAACTAGCAAATATCGCGATTTTTTCGGGGCGATATTTCGGCTCGCCGAAAATATCGCGATATTTGCGAATATCGCCGATATTTCGGCGATATTATCAACACTGGTATGAACATCTGGATACAAGTTTTGCTAGTGATTTGACCATCCTAGAGAAATTAGCTTTCAAAACCCTAGGAGAGGGAACTGACCTTGCCTAGGCGCAACTGAAGCATGAACAAGGTGTAAAATGACTCATTAGACACTGACATGATAATGACAACCCTATGAATGATGATAGACTCAGCTGAATAGTGAAATAGATTGACATTTGGGCAATTTTGAAAGGAGTGAAAGCAAACCTTAGACCTAATGCCTAGTGACCAAATTTTGCTTGAAGACTCACTGAAATGACAAAATTTGACCTTGACACTCTGAGACCACTTTGTAAGAGCATATTTGATCACTGGAGGAAGGCTGGAAAGACTGACACTAACAGGAGGATAGAGCGCAAGTTTAGGGAATGAAACCGTGAAGATTTTTTTGCAGTTTCGAGATGCTGGAAGAGGGATGGCAGCAGAAGGAAGGAGTTGTGGATTAGAGGGGGGATAGGAGTTGCGCGGAGGAGGGACAACGAAGGGATAGGAGCCGTGGGGCAGAGGAGAGGGAGAGCATGAAATGAAGAACGATATGACTGCGGGAGGTGACGAGGGAAGAAGGAAATTCGATGTGGAATAGAGGAAAACGCAACAAATAGAAGGGTTGCGATTTGGCAGCAGCAACAGAATAAGGATTAGAAAAGGGAAAACACAGACAACAAAGAGGAGGGTTAAAAAAATTTGAATTTTTCTAGAAAAGGGAAAAAGTGTAGAAGAAAATGGTAGCCAAAAAGCCTCAAGATAAACCCAGAAATTTATATTTTTTAAATGGTATATTCTTGCTTGAGATTTCCTTTCACAAAACTTATGAAATCCTCAAAAAATTTGAAACCCTTCAGACTGTATAATCTTTTGAATAATGTCCCTGCAAATGGTATTGAGCCCAGATCTTACCCTCCAGTGCCTAGATCTGGTTTCAAATAAAAAAATTTCCTTCAGATCTGCACCTGCAAAAATGAAAACAAAACACCCAAAACCTAGATATACAAAAATAAATAAAACCCTAGAAATCCAAGTCAGAGAACTAAATTTTTTTTTATAGATCTATGCAAAAAGATGGTAGATCTATCAGATCTGTGGAGTATGAGTCCAACTCTGCTCCCAGATTTGATAATCTAAGGCTCTTAATAGCTAGATCTATCAATTTTCCACAAAATATTTAAAAATTAAGTTTTGAAATTTTTGGAGAGGTATTAATCCAGAAACACTTTGCAGGAAAAATAATTTAATCTTAAGATAAGTCCCGGAGCTTATGTGAAGTAGGCTCTTTAGAAAATATACGCTGAGAGTTAGCCTGTGCAACTAAAAACTATCCCCAAACGCTCAACGGAAACCTGAAAGATCTCTTGCAAACACTAGATCAACCATCAAACCAAGTAGAGAAATAAAACAACAATGAAATTCTGAAGAAATAGATATACCTGCTACTTTGATCAAAATTAAGAATGTTACCCTAGATCCAACAAACTGAATAAGATACCTGTATTCAAATTATTCTAAAAGAGATATTGATTGATAGTTTTCAGATAACATTTAACAGAAATTGAAACAATGTTACCATAAAATCGTGAAGAGGAACACTACAACACGTTGAAACCCGAAAGAATTTTGTGTTAATTAAAAAATTATACAAGCTTGCTTGAGAGCATAGTACACGATTCAGAGATCAAATGAAAAGACAGACTGGCATTAACTTCTAATTTATAAGTAAAATCTCCAACGACTAGTTGGTTTGATCCCTGTCAAATTAATCTCGATCATTCATAAAGATTTAACTAATCTTTAATCATCAACGTCGAAATTATTTAAATTTTGAGGAAAAATCGAATTTATCATTTAATTGATTTTTAATTAACTCAAAATTAATTATTTTCAGTGAATTTCCTCAAAAAATTGACTTTGACTTAACCACCCAGGCCCAAGGATCCAAAATTTCTTGATTTCCTCTATATTCCCTTGGTCGGGGACCTGCAAAAATTAACTTCTTTAAAACCCACGAATTTCACGTTAGGATAAATTAATTTTACCTAGGTCAAAATTAATTAAATTTGGCTTAGGATTTAATTTAATTTGCCAGAAAATTTAATTAATTGACTTGTGAGGGGATTAATATTTTTTCCAACCCTCTAATATTTACCCATGGTGTCTAACTATGAGAGACCATGAACTAAATATTTTTTACATCAAGAATTTACAATTTAATACATAAGGGGGAATACCTGTTCGTTATAGATCAATATAGACACAAAATATGATCCAATAGACCAAGTAATCTGTAATAAAATAATCTAGCCAATTAGCTAGGATTATTCCCAAATTACTTTTATAAAGACTCAAAAAACACTAAGACTCATTTAATATCTTGTCAACAAAATCCACCCTAGCTTTGGGGTGAGGTTGGGGGGAAAAACTCTGCTGATCATTTGTGTCTAGAAACACAGATAAATCAGTGAGACAAAAAACCTCCTAAGGTAGAAATCATTGCCAAAATATTATGTTTACCTAGGTTGTTACATACATGATGGTCTTACTAAGACCATGCAGAATGGGTTTACATCTTTAACAAAATTGTCGGCTGATAATGAAATCTAAAAGGCACAAACACTCGAACATTGTACTGCTATGGGGTCGTTGACACAGAGTGGTCAACAGGTCTATCTTCCTTCTATGCCCTTTAGACTACTTTAATGACCCTTTGATCTTGTGATGAGTGGAATAGGCATTTGAAACTTTCTCCTCTTCATTCTCTTTATTGCTTACTAGAGAAATTTTGACTTCTCTTGACTGCATGCATTCCATAGTTGTTCGAATCTAGGGGTTTCCTTCCAACTGTTGAGACCTGATGAGAAGGCACTCCATGATGTTGGTAAACCAAGAAGTGCAGTGATTACAAGCTCCTTTTCTGGTACTATCTCATCAATTACCTGGAGTTCATCTCTTAATTTAGCTATTCTCACAAAGAAGGATGCCACAATGTCTTCCTTTGTCATCTTTATAGACATCAGTTCATTCTTAAGACTTGCTATTTGACCAAGATTCCTGATAGTGAATAATTTGGATAATGCCTCATACATCTCTTGAGTAGAATCTACGTTGGATACATATGGAATGAGGTTATCCTTTACTCCATCTACCATTAGTGTCATGGCTAATATTTTTGTTTCCCTGAACTTTTCTTTTTCTGCATCACTGGACTCATTAGTATGCTTCTTTACTTTTCCTTTGACTAAATCCAATACTTTATTCTTCTCGAGGATGAGGTCGATCCTCTTCTTCCATGCCCTGTAGTTAGATGCACCTTCTAGTTTGTTTTCTCCCTTCATTGAGTTAGACATTGACCTTGAAGATGGTAGGCTTGACTTCTTATATGATCCTTTTGATGACTCTTATTCAAACTTCTTAAAAAACTCCTTTCAATAGATCTTTGAGTTGCCTTTTTCCTCCTTCTTCACCTTAGCTCTAAAACCATGTTAGAAAATCAAAAAGGCAGAAACATTTTCTTTATATAGATAATTACTTGTGATATTCTTATGTTCCTCTTTTATCTTTTAGTTTATCAAGCAATTACCAAAACAATAGCACAAAGATCACAAACACCAGATGTAGGCAGACAACTAGGGAAAAACTCCCTATCTAGGGGAAAATCAAATCAACAACTCTTCCTTAATAATTTCATGAGATAATCCAAGACTCTTGACCTAGACACAAACTTCTTCCACGCCAAGTCAACCCTTTCTTCCTTCCGTAGATGATAACCATTTCAGCAACACCTTCGATCTAGCAGCAACAACTGGCAGCAGTAACTTCGTCCTAGTAGCAACAAATTTGACCTGGCAGCAACTGAACTTCGACCCAATAGTATTCTAGAAAAATCTTCGATCCAGTAGTATCTTCGTTCTTCCAGAAAATAGCCTAGTAAATCCACACGACTGAGAGAGATAAACTAAGAAACTTTGATCTTTCTTCTTCCAACAAATCTTCTCCTTCTTTTGCAACTTTGCACTTTTTCTGCTCTTCTTCTTGGATATCAAGCTTGTGTGTGTGAGTGTCCTTCAAATGAATCGAACTGCTCCAATATATAGGCTTCTGGTGAGGTCGAATTACCCTGTTTGAGGCCAAATTGATCTTCTTGAGACAGACTTGGTGTGGAGGTGAAAAATAACTTATTTGAATAACTAATAAATCTTTTTACATGATTCAAAAGCCCAAGAAGGGGCTCTTTAAATGGACAATGACTCTAATGACTCAAAATAAATCCTAGAAGTCCTTAATGGGGACTTTGACCTAAAACATGATGACCCAAGCATGAAACCCATGCTTTAATAAGTCATATTCATAATATTTTTTTCTTTCTTTTGATAAATACATTTCATTAAGACTCAAATACAAATATGAAGACCGAACCTAGTGACATTCTTCAACAGGTCTACCTCTGGTCTAGGGTACAGAAAGGTTCATGCTAGAATTCCCCTCCGTCTCCACTTGTATCATAGACCAATCAATCCAATGATTAGAATCGCACAAATACTTTTTTAGTATGGATATGTGGAATGCATCTTTTACCTTTATGGTGGGAGGCAATGCTAGTCCATAAGCCACCGGCCCCACTCTCTCCATAATCTAAAATGGTCCACAAAATCTAGGTGCCAACGTAGCACAAGACCCCACTTTCAGTGAGATCGTTGGTTTAATTCAGAGATACACGTGATCCTCGACTTGAAATTCTCTATGAATTCTCTGTAAATTTGTGTAGCTCTTTTTTCTATCACCTTTAGCTTCTTGCTGATACTAATAACCTCATGTTCCTTCTTTAACATATTAGGTCTGAGAGTTACTCTTTTTTACTGGGATCATCCCATCTAATGGGTGTATAACACCTAACATACAGAGCGTTGAAGGGGTTCATCTTTAGCAATTCCTAATAGTCATTGTTATATGCAAATTCAACTAAGGGAAGAAATTGTTCCCACCTTTTTAGCTGGTGTATAACATATATTCTCAGCATGTCCTCCAACACACTGTTCACTCACTCGATTTGTCTATTAGTTTGAGGGTGGTATGTTGTACTGAATGCCAACTGAGTTCCAAATCCAGCAAATAATGCTTTTCAAAAGTTTGACATGAATTTGACACCCTGATCTGAGATTGTCTTCTTTGGTATGCCATGTAGCCTAAAGATCTGTGTAATGTCATTGGCTTTGTGGGTGGACTTAACAGGTATGAAGTCCACCACCACCATGATGGCACCATGCTGTCTTGGCAACTTTGGCAGTTCTGTGATGAAGTCCATGGATATGACTTCCCACTTCTACTCAAGGATTGGAATTGGTTGTAATAGTCCAACCAAATGTTTGCATTCCCCCTTAACTTGCTGACACTCTAGACACTTGGAAATGTACTTCGCGACTTCCTTTTTCATACCCGACCAATAATACATATTCTTGATAATGGTAATAATTTTCTGATACCCGGGATGACTTGAATAAGGTCTTTTATGAAACTCGTTCAGAATAAGCTTCTTCAAGTCGTCCACCTAGGGTATATACCATCGGTCTTTGAACTTTAGCATCCCATTATCTGTGAGTGTGTAGTTCTTAGTACTTACTCAATGGTCCTTTTGGCTCTTTTTGCACACAATCAATCCTTCACATACTGGAAGTGCTTGTCTTGTTGTACCAATGCTCCCTTGATCTTTTCCCTAGTGCTAAATTCTCAAGAACTTTTGGCTGCCAAGTGAGCTACTGGCAGACTTCTGCTAAATGCATCATCCACCCTATTCTCCGTATCATGTGTACTTGATTTTGAAGTCAAATTCATTCTTCTAGCCTATCTTGCATTCGATTGAGGCTGGTCGAATAAATATTTCTGATGTATGGTCTAGTATCAACACGAACTTTTGCCTGATCAAGTAATGTTTTCTTGATCTTTTCCCTAGTGCTAAATTCTCAAGAACTTTTGGCTGCCAAGTGAGTTACTTGTAGACTTCTACTAAATGCATCATCCACCCAATTCTCCTTACCATGTGTACTTGATTTCGAAGTCAAATTCATTCATCTAGCCTATCTTGCATTCGATTTAGGCTGGTCAAATAAATATTTCTGATGTATGGTCTAGTATCAACACGAATTTTTGCCTGATCAAGTATTGTTTCCACATTTTCAATGCATGAATGATTGTTGTGAGTTTTAAGTCATGGGTGACATAATTCCTCTGTTAATGGGGAACCACTCCCAAGAGTTGGGAAACTCGTTCCAATGGTTCCCACACTCACGGGAGCTTTGGAACTGTATGGGAATGTTCCCTTTTCAGTGGGCGCTGTAATGGGAGCTTGGGAAAGTTTCGAGATCTTTGAAGACTATTTTTTTTTAAGTTCCAGCCTTACCTAAGGTTGGGGAATACAAATTCTGTAGAGAAATATGCTGAACTACCCACAAAACATGAGCCTAAGTTGAAACCTTCGCAAGAAGAAAGGCCAAAGACATCCTTAACACCAATATCCTTAATTGAGAAACTGGAGCAATCTCTTGATGGGTTAAGGAAGCGTGTGGCACCTCGATGTAAGGGTGATATCTGGGATGTCATGCTGATGAGTATTTCTTTTGTTGTTTATGTATATATATCGCAGAAGATTGTGTCTGCATATTGTATGTGGCAATCAATGCTTAAACATTAGAGTTGTTGTAGTTTTTCTCTTAAGAATAACTAGAGAAACATATGTAAAATTGTTCCTTTGTATTTTTAAGCCAGATTGTTTCAAAGACTCGTCATGTGTCATAATGAACTTGACATTTTAATATTTTATATATATAAAAGGGAGAGACACCCAAAGAATATATTTATATATAAGAGAGATTATATATTATATATTTATATATTTAAATTGATTTTAATATTTGAATATTTTGATTTGATATTAATTTTGATTATTATATAAATTATATAATTAAAAAATATTTTATATTTTTTTTTATTATATAATATTACCGCTCCCAACTAGACGTTTCCTGTAAATTTTGGGGAAACCTCTCGCTGTTCCCGACACCTATACCCAAGTTCCCAATTTTCCCATGTTCTAGAAACTCATGCAACATAGCATAATTCCTTTCATGTTCAGATAACTTCCTTGGTTCATAGCAAATTACATGTCCCTCTTGCATTGGTACTCTGATGTGCACTAAAACTTTACCCCTTTCCTCTGCACCGCTGTGATTGGATGTATAATTTTTGAAAAGTGTCAGATGAATCTATGATAATATCTGACCAACCTCATAAACAATCTGACTTTTGTGACATTTCCGGGAGTGGGCCATTCCATGATGGCCTTGATCTACTCAGGGTCCACAACCAAACCTTTTGAGACCACGTGCCCCAAATATTGAACTTGACTCTTAAAGAACTCACATTTACTGAGTTTAGTATATAACTTGTGTTCCCTTAGTAATTGTAATACCACCTTTAAGTGCTCCTTGTACCCCTCTCTGGTTTTTGAGTAAACTAGAATATCATCAACAAATACTAAAACAAACTTGTCTAGGTATTGACTAAGCGCATTGTTCATATAGCACATAAAAGTGGTTGGTGTATTTGTAAGTCTGAATGGCACCACCACAAACTTGTAGTGTTCGTATCTTGTTATGAATGTTGTCTTATGAATATCTTCATCTTCAATCCTGACTTGGTGATAGCCAAACCTTAATCAATTTTTGAAAACATAGTAGCTCCTTAGTTGGTCAAATAAGTCATTGATTCTTGGCAGTGGATATTTATTCTTTATTGTTGCTTTGTGTAATTGTTGGTAGTCGATGCATAGCCGCAATATGCCATCCTCTTCACAAATAGAATTGGTTCTCCCTAGGGTGACACACTGGGTCTAATATGCCCTTATCCAACAACCCCTTTAGTTGTAGTTTCAATTCCATAAATCGAGGGTGCTCGTGCGATATGGTGTCTTAGAGACTAGCATCGAACTAGGAATTAGCTCGATAGAGAAATTGATGTCTCTCTTAGGTGGTAACCCTTGTATTTCATTTGGAAATATATTACCGTACTTCTCTAAAATGGGGTGATTCTAAAGTTTGGTTTCATTGCCCTCTGCCACACAATTTACCTGAATCATAATAGAGTACACCCTTTCCGACAACATTTTGCTAAAATCTGTTTGACAGAAATAGGCTTTTTCTTTACTTGTAGTGTTTTTCCCTTGCCTTCATCATCAAGGCATTCCAATGGTTTGTTGTAACAATCCACCTTGGTCTTGTGGGCTGCTAGCCAATCCATACCTTACATCATACGAACCCAACGAACGGATTTTATGGTTCGCTATTGTAGACATGCCATCTAGTTCTAGGTTGCATGATTCCACAAATTTTGTTACTTTCTTCTTGGCCCTTGTGGCCAACTGGACCATCCACGACTTGGTATGATCTTTCTAACTTTGGTATTGTGGAATCTTTTACCATTTTAGGGCTAATATAACTAAGGTTAGATCTTAGATAAATTGAAATTGAAATTGATTGCTTGTCTTACGTTCTATCTCGATGACTAAGACCTAATGGTTTGCTTGTCGATTTTCAAATGCAACATAAATTCAAGGCATACTTTGGGCCACGCCGTTCACTATCACTACCTCTTCTATGTTGTATAACCTTTTGCCATTCTTCTTCTGTGGTTAAGGGTAATCCCATCGTAGGTGTTTTCCCCCTCATTTCCAACATTGAATATTCTTTTAACCCTTTGCTTCTTCTCTTACTGGCTTAGAGGGTTGCTCTTTGTTAGTGGGATATGTTTGTTGGAATTCACCTTTGGCATGAGTGGTGAATTTCCCCCCTTTCCCCATCTAATTATGCCCAAAGGGTTTTGATCCTTTTCCCTTGAAATTGCTCTGATCTTTCTTCTTCCAATCAATCTGATTCTCAGTCTTATGTTTGGATTGTTCATAACAGTCACTGGTTTCCCGGATAATATCTTCCAATGCTTTGGGTTCATTGAACTTGATTCTATCTCCGAATGCTTGATGTAAGGTATGTACCTCAACAGTTCTAAAAATGTATATCTACTCATCTACTATAAGTTGCCCCAACTTGAGTTTGTGAAACTCTTTGATCTTAGCATCATAATATCTTTTTGACATATACTTTTGGAAATATTTTTCAAATTCATTCCATGACAACTAGTTTTCTCTAATGTCTTTAACATTGCTTAAGTCCTCCTGCAATATATTCATCTTTCCTTTTAATTTGAAAATTGCTACCCTAGCTTTCATGTTCTTAGAGTAGTCATGTATTTTGAAATATTTGTTCATCCCCAGTACCCAAGCCTCCACATTTTCAACTTTCTTATTCTCCCCGTTAAAGATGGGGGGCTTTGCATTCTTAAATTCCTCTAATATTTGGCCTTTGTTACTCCTTCCTTGTCAATTATGTCTTTAATTGCAGTCCTCAACAACTAATCAAGGTTGTATGCCCTTCTCTCTGGAGTGTTCTGTGGAGTTTCTCCTCTCACAATGTCTTCGCTAGCTTGTCTCTGCCTTTATGATTTACCTTCTTTTTCTCTATCAACTCCAAATCCATGCCTCTGCATCTTAATTGGGCTTTTCCTGGATTTGCATTTGTCTAGGTAGTTGGCACTGGGCTAATGTTGTTTTTTCCTTTGTAAGTCTGATAGGTTTTGCAAGATCATCAAGTTCACTTCTGCTTGTTTCTCGTAAACCGTGATGATTATTTCATTATTTTCCTTGCAACTTCTTAACTCGGCCTTTAAACTTTTGAGGGTGTCCATCTAGTCAGGGGAATTTTCCTCCACTCTCTTTCCAACAATTCTTCCTCTTGATCACACTGGGCTCTGTCTCTATTGTATTTCAACATCCTACCGCTCATATTTTACTTTCTAGCTGGAATGTGGGTTGCCTTATGTACAGGCATAACTGTTAGTCAATTATGACATAAATATGTCAGTTCATCAACTCAATCTTGAGGCTCATTTAGATTTCATAATCGAAATTTCTACAAACATGTCAACATGCTAACAAGAGTATTCATTCACATTAATTAGAATTGTAATTGTTGAGATATATTCATATTCTAACTGTAAATTTCATTTTTAAAGACCCATTCAGTCCAAGTGTTGAATTTGGGCTTCGATACCACTTTGTGATATTGTGGGCCATGGAGGGCATTACTATCATCTTGAATTCGATTTTTAATGCGTGACGCGAAAATGGGGTCATGTAAAAATAGTATTCTCCAAAAAATTGCAAAATTAGATAATAATATTGCCATTATGCCCAGCTCAATGAGTGCTTTCTGGTCAACTATTCCACTGCACAAACTCGAGATTCATAGAGTGCATATGTATAGATAATATATATATCAAGTATTATGACTGGAACAAAAATCTTCTGATACGCAAAAATAGATATATAAATATTTTATTAATAAGAAGAATTACAGATGATGTTGATTACAAATGGGGTTCCTGGCTTATATACTGCCATGGACACCCTTTGGGGAAAGGGCATGATCTTATGATCGTGCCCTTTCGTCTAATTTAACTAAAAATTAAATAATAAACCTAATCTAACTAATTTTTACATAACATTGCCTTCCTCTCGAAAGAATGCTTTGTCCTCAAAGCATACGTAACGACGGATGTTGTTGAAAAAATGCTTCATTCTCCCAAGAAGCTTCTTCTTCGGGTAAGTCCTTCCACTTGATCAGATATTCCTTGATAGTACGATATCGAAGCTTTCTTTCTCTAGTAGACAAAATACCTTCTGGTTCTAAAATGACTCTTCCCTCATCATCTAGGGATGGAAGTGTTGTTTGCGCTGTTTGATTGTTACCTAGTGCCCTTTTAAGGCAAGATACGTGGAAGACGTTGTGAACACGACTTGTCTCTGGAAGGCTTAAACCATACGCAACTTGGCTAATCTTTTTGTTGATCTGATAAGGTCCATAAAACTTTGGTGCCAATTTGTTTTTTCCTTTCTGTTTTAAGGATAATTGTTTGTATGGTTGGAGCTTAACAAATACCCATTCTCCAACTTCAAACTCTCTTTCGGTTCTGTTACGGTCTGCTTGTTGCTTCATACGATTCCTTGCATTATTCAGGTTTTCTTTTAATATTTGGACGATTTTTTGGGTTTCTTCTAGTTGATCTTTAACAGCGGGTAGATTTGTCTGGACAATAGCTAGATCCTTCCATTTCGGGGGTTCATACCCATATAGAGCTTGAAATGGCATCATTTTTGCTGATGTATGATAAGTGGAATTATACCACCACTCAGCAAGATGTAACCATTGAGCCCATTTATTTTGTTTTTCTGTAGCGTAGCAACGTAGGTAGGCCTCCAAACATTTATTGACAACCTCTGTTTGGCCATCTGTTTGGGGGTGATAAGTGGAACTCATATTTAGGTAGGTTCCTATATGGCTGAACAATTCCTTCCAGAAATTACCCTTGAACTTGGCATCTCTATCACTCACAATGACCTTCGGAAAACCGTGTAACTTATATATATTTTTGCAAAATATTTCAGCGATTTCTTTTGCTGAGTATGACTTCTTTATTGCCATAAAATGAGCATATTTGGTGAGTCTGTCGACTACTACGAAAATCCTGTCCTTGCCTTCAGATACTGGTAATCCTTCAATAAAGTCCATCTAGATTTCTTCCCATTTCTGATATGGAATGTTTAAGGGGTGAAGTAATCCTGGTGTCGTAATATTTTCGCTTTTATTCCTTTGACATGTGTCACACTCTGCTACATACTTCTGAATATCACGATTCATTCCCTTCCAAAAGAAGGATTGACGTGCATTGTAGTAAGTCTTAAAGAACCCTACGTGTCCAGCTGACGGTGAGTCATGTAATTCCTTGAGTATTTTAAACTTAAACTTGGAATTTGTATTTAGATAGATTCTTCCCTTATACCATAGGATATCATTCTTCCACTCAAATTTTGAGTTATTGGGAGGGTTATTGATTATTGCTGTTATTTCGGATCCTTGGCATACTCACTTCGAATTTCGTTAAGCCACTCAGGAACAACAACTAAAATTGCAATTAGTGTTGGTTCTTCATCTTTCCTGGATAAGGCATCTGCTACTACATTGTCTTGACTCTTTACCTCTTTTATGTAGTATTTCCAAGTCAAAAGCAGTAATTTTTTCAATCCATTTTTGTTGTTCTTCGGAAAGTGTTTTTTGTTGAAGGAGATGCTGGAGATTGTTATGGTCTGTTCGAATAGAAAACTTACTTCCCCAAAGATATTGCCTCCACTTAGCTAGTGCGTGCATGACAGCGAGCATTTCTTTGTTGTATGTGGATTTGAGGCGTTCTCTTTTGTTGAGCTTCCTACTTTCAAAAGCTATTGGATGTCCTTGTTGCATTAATACTGCACCTATACCGAATCCAGAAGCATCACACTCAATGATAAATAGTTTAGAAAAATCTGGTGTTGCTAAAACGGGAGCATTAGACATAATTTCTTTTAATTTTTCAAAACACCTCCCTGCTTCCTCATCCCATAGAAACGAATTCTTCTTTAAAAGATTTGTTAGGGGTGCAGTTATATGTGCATAGCTTTTAATAAACCTTCGGTAATATCCAGTCAAACCTAAGAATCCTCTTAGCTTGGATATATTAACAGGTTTGGTCCATTCTTTTATAGCTTTGATTTTGTTAGGGTCCACCTTTACACCTTCATGGGATATGATGTGTCCAAGGTATTCTACTTCTTCCTTTCCGAAGGTGCATTTGGATTTTTTTGCGTAAAATTGGTGTTCTTTAAGTAGTGTAAGAACCTTGTCCAAATGTTGCAAGTGCTCCTTCCAAGTTTTACTGTAAATTAGAATATCGTCAAAGAATACTAATACAAACTTTCTGAGATGTGGGCGAAATAATTCATTCATAGTTGCTTGAAACGTCACTGGTGCATTGGTTAATCCAAACGGCATTACTTTAAATTCATAGTGACCTTCGTGTGTTCGGAATGCCGTTTTTGGTATGTCCTCTACTCTGATTCTAATTTGATAGTAGCCTGATCTTAAGTCCAATTTTGAGAAATACCTTGCGCCATGTAGCTCATCCAACATTTCGTCGATAAAGGGGATTGGAAACTTGTTTTTAATTGTTATTTTGTTTAATCCCTGTAGTCAATACATAGCCTGAATGACCCATCTTTCTTGCTTACCAATACCACTGGAGCAGCGTAAGGACTTTTACTTTTCGAGATGATTCCACACTTTAAGAGGTCTTGGATTAATCTCTCGATTTCTGTTTTTTGGTGATGTGGATATCGGTATGGCTTGATGTTGACCGGGTTTGATCCTGCCTTGACTTCTATTGTATGCTCAATTTCCCTATTAGGCGGCATCTTCAGAGGTAGGTCTTGAAATACTTTTTCATGTTTCTTAATTAGATCTTGTATCTCTGGTGACTCTTCACTGGTCATATTTGCAGATAACATTTCTAACTGATGACATTGTACTACATAAGTGGGTGCTCCCTTTCGAATCATCTTCATCATCTGAGATGATGATACAATTTGATTTTCTGGTGCTTGGAATCTGTGTAATTTGTACTTCTGACCTCCCCATTTGAATTTTATAAATTGTACTTGGTGGTTGGCAGCATAAGTACCTAAAGTTCGTAACCACTGAATACCTAAGACTACATCTACTCCTCCTAATGGTACTGTGAAAAACGGAGACTCTAAACTGAAGTCTTGAATCTGCAATTTAACCTTATGGCATTTCCCCACCTTTTCAATCTTCTTACCATCTGCTACCATCACCTTCATGTTTGGTAAGGGAAATGAAAAAATATTGAGTCTCTTTGCCACAATTGCATCCAAAAAATTGTGTGTGCTACCAGAATCAATGAGAACCACCACGTTGTTCTTCTTTATGTGTCCTTTTAACTTTAAAGTCTGAGGTTGTGATATACCTGTCATAGCTGATAATGACACTTGCGGAATACTTTCGTCATCTAATTCTGGTGAGAATTCTGGGGCATCTTCTGTTTCTTCAATGTCAGAATCTTCACTGTTTGAATCATTGGTTGCTTCACAATTATATAGTTTCTTTGGTTCTTTTCCCTTAGCACACCTATGTTTGGGGTCCCACTTTTCACCACAGCGCTTGCATTTACCCTCTTTTATCCTTTGTGTTTCCGCATTAGATTTTTCATCTTCACGACGATGTGGTGGAACATATCTTGTATTTTTTGCGTCCGCATACTGAGGTGTTCTTCGTTTTGAATATGTTTTTTTCGGATTTTGACCAAAATATTTGTTCGAATTTCTTTTCGGCTGTTTTTGCTTTTTGTCTTGCTACTTCTATTGATGAAATGTCATGCATCTCAAGTTCTACTTGTAAATGGGTTTTGAGTCCCGAGATGTATGACTGAATTAGACGAGATTCTGATAACCCAGGTACTCGTGTTACTAAGGTCTTCCATTCTTGAGTGTATTCATCCACACTTCCTTTTTGTCGTAACTTGATGAGTTTTGAAAAAAACTCTTCTTCCTTTACACCTTGGAATCTTTTAAAGAATGCATCTTTAAATTTCCTCCAGCTAATGACGTGTGTTGTCTTTTTCCACCACATATACCAGTTATATGCTTCTCCCTCCATTTTCATGGATGCATGCTCGAGCTTTTCGTCGTCGTCATTGATGTCATATATCTCAAAGTATTCTTCTGCCTTATTTATCCATGCGACATTGTTTTTTTCGTTCCCATCGAATTTAGGCATCTCGACTTTTGCCCTTCGCTGGTATGTTGCTAATGGTTGAGTGAAAAAAGGGTGTTGATTGGTAATGTTATCCCAGAGTTGCTTGTTTGTAAAAGCTGTGTTACTCACTTCTTGGTGGGGTGTTGTTGATTTCCTTGGGGATTCAACTTTTTCATGAGAGTCAGTGGACTTTGTTGAATCCGCTGAGATGTGTTCTTGATTCTCTTCATTTTCTTTTAGTAGTTGTTCGGGTGTACAATTCATCTTTTTACACAGAAGTTTCAGCATTGTTACGGCATCTCTGATATGTACTTCTGTTTGGACATGTTGATTTTCCATCTTTGTTTCTATTCGATTTGCCGTATCATGAAGACTTTTGATTTCGTCAGCTTGCTCCCCAAGCTTGATCTGGAATTCATTTAATCTTTTACTGACTTCATCGTGGTTGTTATTTATCTTATGCTCCGAATCCAACAATTTTTTTTGAAAATCCGCCATTGTCATTGTCGACATTGATCGGGTTTGAAGGGGCATGTATTTATTTGGCAGCGTAATTTTTTTTTAAATAATTAAATTAAATTAATTAATTTAATTATATGACAAGGTTTTTATTTTATTTTTAAACTATATAATATATGTATATATACATAAATAAATTATATATTGTATATATAATATATAACTTATTTAATATAATATAGTTATATATGTTATAACTATATATAACAATAAAAATTATTATCACATTTAAAACTTATGTGAAATGGCGGATAGATACGACCCAAGTCCACGGCCACGATGGTTGGCGGCAGGCGTGGCAGATAACACAGCAGACAACAGATGGTGGGGACGGTTGAACAGTGTGTGACAACAGTGGTAGAGAGATGCGGGTGGCTTGGAGGTCAACGGAAGGAATAGTAGCCGGACGTCGGATGGACAGCGGACGGCACGGCCAGATAGGGCCACAGTGCGGCGAGCACACTCCAAGCCAAGCAGCAGGCACGATAGCGAAGACAGAGGCAGCGTATGCGGACTGGGACGGGGTTTGGAACAACCGAAGTGGAAATGGATTGAGATTATGGGTTGATAACAGCAAGGCGGAATGACAGTATGCAGCAGACGTTTGGTGTAGTAATTTGCTGCAAGACCGGACTCGCTCTGATACCAGATGGAACAAAAATCTTCTGATACGCAAAAATAGATATATAAATATTTTATTAATAAGAAGAATTACTCTTTCTTTACCTTAGGCGACAATGCTTTCGATAATTTCACCATCTTTGGATTTTCAGCTGTTCCGAGATTCACTTCTTCGACACCTTCTTCCGTTGGCCTCAAGGTTGGCTTGCGAGCCACGTCATCTTGATCAAACAGCTCCTCCAAAGGAATTAATCCTTTAGGAATGAAATTATCCTTAAGCTGCAATACATCCATTTGATTTACTTCCTCAGATTCTGTATCTATGGAAATGTCTTTGAACTCACCTTCAACTTGCAGAAAATCCTTGATTTCTTCATCATCTTGGAAAACTTGCCAACATCTTTGATTGTCTGGGACTGTAGGACGGCGCTTCACATAAATCTCAAACTTATTGCTGGAATTCATGGGGATTTTTAGATTACTTGCTGCCTTAACCAATGCATCCGCAACACCATTTTGGATACGGGGCACACATGTCAAAGTATGTTCAGAAAACAGCTTTACGATATCTAGGACAACATTTCGATATGCTCGCATACGAGGATGCTTGGCCTGAAACTCACCTTTCACTTGCTTTATAACCAACTCGGAGTCGCCATATACTGCTATCTTCTTTGCCTTCAACTTCCGAAGGATTTTCAAACCAACAATGAGGGCCTCATATTCCGCCTCATTGTTTGAACAATCAAATGCCAATTTGTAAGAGCATACTCGTACCTTGCTTGGGACTTTGTTTCGGACAGAAAATGGACTTCGAATCCACACACCTATACCAGCACCATCGCTGCCCACAGCGCCATCAAAATCCATGGTCCAAAGACCATCCTCATCATCCTCTAAGTGCTGAAAATGTGATGTCTCTGCATTTTTTGTTTGCTGCCCATTGATCTCAGCTGTTGGCTTCATGACAGCGGACCTTTCTTCACTTTCCTTTCTCAAAATTTCTCTGAAATTTTCTGAAATGTCTGGTATATCTTCTGCTTGAACTAACTGACTATCTATCTCATTAAAATTCTCTGCAAACAAAGCAAATGACTCTAAATTTGTATGTACATAATTTACAGGATGATTGATTGGCTTCTCCTTACTAGTGATCATGTATTTCATCTTTTGTTCCCGATATAACTTCCTCATCTGACCAAAGACCGGAATTGTAGCATAGGAAAAATCGAGCTGAAGTGTACCTTTGAGTTTCGCTCCCCAAGATCTAGAAAGCAACATCCCGAATCGCGGAGGAATATCCGCCACCACCACATCCATCAAAACATTCTTTGCTGGGATTTGATCTAAGCTCACCACCAAGTCCTTGATCAAACCAATACATTTTACCCGGCTGGAATCAAACGAATACAAATCATGGTATTTCCTTGTGATGTCAAGTCCCAGCTTCTCCATAATCGTTTTCGGCATCAAATTATGCGAAGCTCCCGAGTCAAACATGGCATTGTGCAACACATACTCATGCAATCGCAAACTGATATAGAATGGAGGAACATCACTTTCGGGAGACTCACCATTTAAAGCAGGCCCAAAAATCAGCTCCGGCTGATCATCTTCTACATTCACCGTGTCTAGCATTGGATCAAAATTCAACATCTTGGAAATTTGGCCTCGGTAAGTGCTGTTCTTCATGATTTCCGTCAAAGGAATGGACACTTTCAACTTTGAAATTTCATTCTCCAAACTGAAAACTGAAACCTTCTCACCTTCTTTAGCCGGAACCTCTCTTTTTTCACCTTTATCTCTCAGTGTGCTTGATGACTGATCTATCTTGCTTGCTGATGATGATTGACTTGTTGAAGGATCAATTATGTCTTTTCCTTTTGTGTGTAGGGGAGCCGAATCATTCTTTGATGAAGTATCTTTCCTTTTCTGAATGGGATTTATGGGAACAGCTCGGTTTCTTAATTGTCTCTGCTGAGCGGATAAAGCATTTAGGTACCCTCTTTGATACTCTTCCGATTCTTCTTCAAGTGCTGCATCATTTGACAAGATATAGTGTTCATCCTGAGGGATGATGGAGTGACTTACCAATTCTTCTTCTTCTGTAACATAAGTGGGCAGATCATCAGGAGTGAAGAAGTGATTTTCCTCTCCCACCGTATCACCTTCATCCTCTGATTCTTGGCTAACAAAATTCTGCTGAAAAGGAGGTTTAATTTGCTGCTGAACTGCTGCCTCTTGTGCCTTTGTTTCACGCTGCTTGATTCTATATTGTGGCTGCTGTGCACCTCGGAAATTAGGATTACGAATCTGAGGCTCCGGCTTATCAATACGAACATTTTCAAGTGCCCTTTTAATCTTTTCAACTTCACGAAGAAGCTGATCTGATGTGGATGCTTCCTCTTTGATTGTAACTCGCTTTTCCGCCTTCATTCTTGACCTTTTATCATTCAAATTCGCTTCAACACTAACAGCAATTTTCTGCATATCCTCCAAGGTAGGCGGATCTCTATCTCGCAATGAATAAGCCATCTCCGGATCAAAACCATCCGAGAATTTGAGAAGTGCTGATTTTCTAGATGGCCTCAAATCATCTGGGATAGCATTGTAAACCGTGTTAAATCTGATAATGTAGTCTTGGACCGACTCACCATGATTACGCTTGAGGTTGTTGTATTCGGCATTAATCTGAAGCGGATCCTTTCTAATTTCCCATCGATCTAGAAACTGGTTCTGAAGTGCTTCCAAGGTAGCAATGCTCCGGGCTGTCAAACCTCTGAACCACTTTCTTACTTCGCCATCAAACGTTTGTACAAACAAACGCATAGTTACATCTTCTTCATCTATCTCATATAGATCAAAGAAAGTCGTCATTTTATCTATATGTTGCTGAGCAGAAATACTCTGTGGAGTGCCATCAAACATGGGAATTTTACTTTGATAATCGGCTGGCATATCATGCAGATTTTGGGGAAGAGCAAGTGGGGCAAATCGGGCAGCCATTGCTTTAGGTAGATTGGGTCTAGGAGTAGCAGGTGGAGTAGGTGTAGCTGTAGTATGAGGTGTATGAGGAGGAGAAGTGGTATGGGATGTAGAAGGCAAACCAATTGTAGATGCGGGATAAGTGATTATGGGAGAAACAGAAATAAAAGGAGGATTGGATTGCTCATGCACCGTGATAGTAGATCCAATATGACCTGATATAGTTTCAACGAACTCGGCAAGATTGGTAGCGTGAATATCCGACTGAAGAGATCTTAGGATGAAATTGTCAATCAATTTATTGTGTCTCTCAATTTCAAGAGCAGCTGCGAAATCAGGGTTAGGAACTAGAGAATCAAGTGCACTTTCAGATTTAGTTTTGAACAAGGACAACTCAAAACTCTCGTCAAAATCAATGTCTTCAAGATACTCAAAAATAGCTGGACATGAATGAAATTTGAATATACGACCAGAATTGGAAGCCAGTTTGGAAATCAAGGAACAAATAACCAATCAGCCTGTGAAAACTCTTAACTAATCATCCAAAAGTTCAGAGTTTACAAATGAACTGGGGTATAATGCAATTGAAGTGCTGTATTCACAAGCTCACGGAGATTGACTGAAGCAGCGTTTATCTACTTCCGCTTATGCAAAGCAAAAGCGTTTCGAAGGCTACCTGGCGTAACTTCAGGCTGAGAAAGGCAAACTTCAAGGCAACATCAAACCACTTAGCCTCGTAGCTAGCCCTACAGGGCAGGAGAGGGCTCTCTCCGGTCTATCTCGGTAGAGATCTTCAACGGGCGAGATAACCAATGAGGAAACACTGATTTTAGTCTAGTAAACTGATAAAAGAGTTTGTTTAGGATTTTTAGGGTTTTGGTGGAAAGTTGGGGAAAGGCAATTTTGGGTGCGGGGATTGGACACAGTTTTTGCAGGGGGTTCTTTGGGGCAAGGTAGGAGACTGTATTGATGCCTTTGAAAGAGTTGGATGGATGAGAATAACTGGTGAGGAGCTAAGGAGAGCAAGCAATCACCTTGAGTTCTCCTTAAACAGATGAAAACATTGATATTAAGCAAATTTAAAAGCAGAGCATGGAAATCATGAATTCTACTTCAACACTTCATTTGCTTAATTTCAGAAGAAAAAGAAAGAGGATGATTTCACATAACACACTTACAAGTACAAAGAGAAGCACACCATCAACACATGTAACCACAGGAATCCCAAAAAGGACTGCAAAACCCTGGTCTTTCTTCCTTTGCCAAAATTGCAGAGATACAATGAATAATACAATAGAGCTTTCTCCCTCAAGAGTCCAACCGTGAAAATGACCAAGAAAGTACATAATATAGGCAATCTAACATCTTTCCTTGCCTCTAGGGGTCGAGCTCATCCTTCTAGGAGCTGTTTCAACCAATTCTAAACTGAGCACTAAAATCTAGGCAGTCAAAACAACTTGCCTCTATAAGCTAGGAAACCAATTCATTCATTAAATGTTTGCTATTTCATGAATGAATCTTCTAGAATAGGTAAATAAGTGTCATATCAACATGAAAATACAATAATTACATCAAAGAGGGTGAAAAATCCCATCACAAGTCAAAACTGGCCAAAGCTGGGCGAATTCCTGAGCTGTAGGTGAAAAATTATGAAAATTGCCTGATAGGTCGCGCCCCTAATCCTGATAGGTCGCGCTTCTTTGGAGCTCTGTTTGAGGCACTTCCAGGTGTCCAAATGAGGCAAAAGTGGGCTTGTTGGAAAGGTCTAGATGTCTACTTTCCAACCCAACTAGAATTTCTGAATTTGGTGGCCATTTGCCCCTCCAAAATTGCAATCTCCCAAGACTGCTTCCTGTTTGTCAAAAAGGTGGCAGAAAGTCAATTTTTGCATGTTTTTTGACCTTCTGGAGGCTCAAAACTTGATGAAATCTCTTGGTAATTGCTGAGCAGGTGTAACTTTGCATGACAAATCCAGAAATGCTGAGTTTTCCCAAAATGAAGTTGCCCATCGGATAGGTCGCGCGCGGCGCGCGACCTATCAAGGAGAAAAACCTGTTTTTTGCCCAAAAATTCATAAAAGACCAAAAATGCTCAAATTTTTTTGATATTTGTGCTGTAGTGAGGTCATTTAATATCATGCTCCTTCAAGGAAGCCTCAGCCAAGATGTGGAGGGGGTCGGGCCTTTTTCGTCGTTTTAGTGCCTTGGCCAACCGCCCTTGAATCACCTTCATTTTTGCCTTGCATACGTGCATTCGGGCCCAATAGTGATTTTTCATGTTCCTGAGCAAGTCCTTATCTTTGTTGGCCTTAGCCAGCAGCCTCTCCAAATGAGCATTGACCCGGAGAAGCATAGCCTCTCGCTCAACGGGTACCAAATCGTCGGGTCTCTTTCGAGCCAAGTTGCGGTCCTCATGAATCCTCCGCAACTCATCAAGAGTGTGCTCATCCTCCAACTGCTTGTTGCGCTGCTCTAAATATGTGATCGTCCATTGTGCTCCTTCCAATCTTCGCTGCAATGAATCATTTTCAGCTCTTAGGTGCTGAATGATCTCCTTTGACTCTAGACTAGGAGAACTGATATCAAGGTCAACAACCTCTATGTCTGAAACACCTAATGGCCCCTCATCAATCTTGGGCTGTTTGCCCCTCTCTAATACCTGTGCTGCTGTCGGAGACGAGGCCCCTTCCACCTGGTGTGGAGATAACACTCGTGGTGCTGATGAAGAAGGCGAGACCCCTTCCACCTGATGTGGAGATAATACTCGCCTAGCTGATGCAAATAAGGCTCTGTGGCCCCTCTGATAAGTGACCAATGGAGGAGAGCTGACATGTCTGGTCTCAGGACTATCATGCTGCTGTGAAGGTCCTCCCTCCTCATGAACAACCTCAGGGGGAGATGATGCTGATGCTGTGAAAAAATCCCGAGAGATAAAATCCTCCCATGGGATACCCTGCTGAACCAACTGATGCATGACCACAAGCTGAATCAAACCATAATGATAAATGCTCCTATGTTGCTGTGCTGGGCTCCTTCTCTGCACCAAGGGCACCATCCTCTCAATATCCCGGCACATGAACCATGGTATGTTCATCATTCGTACCTGTGTGAAATGCATCAACAAGCGAATATGGTACGAATATACATATGCAAACCTGCCCTCACAGGTGAAGTAGAGCATGATGAGCCTCATCATGGGAGCATACTCATCCCTCAAAAATCTGAAAGGAAACATACCAGTTATGGACCTCATGTAGGCAGGTTTAACGAAGGGCTCATAATGAAATCTGTCCAACACTTTGCGTTTGTTCCACTCTTCTCCCACATTGGGTATTCCTGTTGCTTGAGCAATACTTTCAGATGACAATGTAAAATCCACCCCTGCAAGGTTTACATGCCCATTATGCAAATGCAAAACAAACAAGCGAGCCAATTCCCTATGATGCTGAATTTGAGAAATCCTCTCGCAAAATTCATAACATGAGAGGTAGCGGAAACATGTGACCGCAAGTGGACAAGCCTGCAAATCGGTCAAAGAGGTGGGCTCCTCCCTCTTATGGTGTCCACTCTTACCACCCCTGTGAGGCCTCCTTTGTATCTCAATTTCTGGTGTTGACTCATGGTCATCACTTTGCTCATAGTCGGTTTCGGTTTCTGACATGGTTTCAGGAGCAAAGTGGCTGAAATGTACTGCTGCTTCTGCTCAAATGACCTGCTGTTTTTCCCTGTTTATAATGTTGTTTCAAGGGGACAAATAGCACAAGGGAAATGTTAGGGAAGGGAGACTTTGAAGGGAAATTGGGAAAAATATATGAAATAGGGAAATAGGGAGTTAAGGGGAATAATCATGACATACATATCATCATACAATTTCATTTGCAAGGATGTTATGGGAAGTAGGGTTTAGGGTTTGATTCTTGATTTTTAGGAATAGGGGTAGGGTTTTAGGGGCTTTTGATATTTTGGTAGGGAGATTAGGTAGAAATGATATAGGAGGTGGTAAAGAGAAGTGGGGAAAAAGTGGGGTGACAAGGATGACCTTGAAACAACAAAACAAACCATAGTTCTACAAGCATTTTGACATTCTTAAAGCAAATATACATGAATCTCTCGTTTCAATTTGACGACATTAAAACACCTTTCCCATGCTCATTTTTCTTTACCAAGAAAAATACTTTGATGATCAGAGGCCTACCTGCAGTCTTGAAGAATTTTGAGGCCGTTTGGGAGTTTACTGGCGGTTTTTGTAGATGAATTTCCCAACAGGTCGCGCGCAGGTGTTAATAGGTCGCGCGCGCTCGATAGGTCGCGCGAGTGTAATTTTCAACTGGAGGAACCCCCCTGATAGGTCGCGCGCGGGCTCAGCTTGCCAATTTTGCTAAATTTCTCTCCAAATCGCCCAAATCGCTCTTCACTATTGCTTTGAGGCAAATGATGATGAAATAGAAGGAGAGAGGGGCTTTATAGGCTTGATTCAAATTAATTTCTCCTCAAACCCTCTTTCTAATGTTTTTAACTTGACACTTTTTCAAAATTTAAATGCTGCTGACTTTATGGTTTCCTTTTGTCCTGAAATTGTTTGAACTGATGCTTTGTCTTGAAAATTTCTTGTAGGGATAGCTTCTGAGGATCTTGGCAAAGGGGACCAGGGCTGTATGCTGTCCTTTGAAATTTTTTGAATTTTTACAATTTTTTTTACAAAAATGAGAAAAAGACCTTGTCTTTAAAAACAGGGTTTTTAAATCCAAGGTTAAAATTAGCTGTACAAGATGAAATCTTTGAAGAAATCTTTGAAGAAAAACTTGGATAGTCATCCCTCTGGCCTGCTGGGCATTTATTGACCTTTAAAGACATGACCTCAAAGACAAATTGGACCTAAACCCTAGACCTAGGACTTTGACAAGACAAGGAACCTTGAAAGAATTTATAGACTGAAACAACTTGATCCAGCAGTGCCAAGAGGGGAATAAAGACACCAGCTCCTCCATCAGGGTTATGGCATGCCTAATGGAATGCAATGAAATGACACTGATGAGACACCTACTTATGCAAATGCAAAGAGTTTTGATCGCTGATGGAGGGCTACTAGACCGACTTTAACAGGACTATAGTAATTGGAATTGGTGGCGGAGCATTAATTCCAATTAGGATTTAGTGGCTTTTCAATCTTGTTCTTTACTATATCATTTGCTAATTTATTTCATGGTCTTATTTGGCCTCTTCCTGAGGTAGAGAGACTAAAAGCATATATTATCTTGGGTTTGTGTGGTTCATTTTTCGGAGTTGTCTACTATTGCTAACATTCGTCTACCAGTATGAAATGCTAGCTCCTGGGTATTGTCTATGCAAGCTCTCAGGTATTGTCTATGCGGGAATTGATACCTCCTTGCTTTGACAGCTGGGCTTTCTCTTGGCATTTATTAGTCCCTGAAGTTGCCACCTGTTGCTGCTATATCTACTGTTGCCACCTGTTGTTGTTGTGTCTATTGTGGCTTTGCTACATGTTGCTGTGGTGTCTAACGAATAGAAGTTGAATTGAAGTGTCCAGAAGTTGAACTGAAGCTGAAGAGAACATAAGATCATGGTTGTGTAGCTGGTCAAAGCCGGAGGATCATGACTGTGTTTTTTCAGGTGCCCAGTGGAGGAAAACCAAGGGAGCAACTCTAATTGAGTGGATATACTAAATCATTTGTTGAAAGCTGTTAGGATATTCCGACACATAGGAAATAGTTAAGTACAACTTGGTCTAGTGTAGAGTTAGGTATAGAGTTAGGTAAAGTGTGTTTCTTTACCGTTGTACATTTTGTAACTTACAATCCGACGGTCACGATATGTAGTGATCCGACGGTTCATTCTCTCCTCGGTATTACTGACACTTGATCCGTGGCTTGACACCCGATTGGTCCATGAATTCTATTTAAAGCGCATGGAGGGTCATTTGTAGGGTAATCCGTGCATGAGAGAAACATATGTAAATTTTCATTCTTTTATTAATAAATTGCCTGAAGTGGCCGCGTTGGCTCAGGCCGTGGACTGTTTCCCTCTTTGAGGGTTTTAACCACGTCAAAACACTGGTGTATTGATCTGCGATCTGGTTGTGAGCGGTGTCCTTTTGGTGTTCTGTCTGAGGAACTTACCCTGTAAATTCCTACATGGTATCAGAGCTATTTGAGGGCCGCGTCCGTTGGTGATCCAAATCTGAAGCCGGTAGAACTGCATCCGACTGCCGTTTCCTAGATCTGCTGTTTTTGACTGCTTTCGGGCCGAGAGGACTACTCTGTTGTGTTGGGAGCATCTGTTCCAGTGAGGAACCCCTTTCGTTTCACGCGAAAAGGTTTCCGGTAGCCCTAGCGGTGTCATTTTTAAGATCGGGAGGTATACAGTGTTTATTTGCAGTTTACTGTTATTTTCTCTCTGTTTATTTCGGTTTCGGTTTATTTAGCCTTTTTATTACCGGATCTATACCTTTCATTTCTGCGTATGCTCTTTGCCCTGCGACTCTGTGCGATCTGGGCAAATCAGAAACAGAAAGGAAGGATTTTTCTCATGCGTATGCTCTTTTCCCTGCGCCTTAGGGTGATCTCGGAAAATCAGAAACATTGAGGAAAATATTTAGTTTTCGGCCAAAGCTAACTCTGAGCCGCAAAGTTCATTTTTGAAAATATTTAGTTTTTCGGCTAAAGCTAACTTCGAGCCATAAGGTTCGATTTCTTTGCATGTCCGTGTTGGGTTTTGTGTTTTTTGTTTTGTAGGGAAAAAGAGCTTTCTCAAAGCAAGCACGCAACCCAAAGCACCCCCCCCTCTCTCTCTCTCTCAAATTTTTTGTATAGATCAATTGGTTCAAAGCTATTTTAAGAAAGTAGAGGTCTTGGGTTCAAGTCTCCATTTTGTGGGGGCGGACTTCTTCATTTCCGCACATTCCCGCACTTCGTCGGCAACTTCAACAACTTTTTTTCAAAAAGCCATAACTTCTTTATCCGGAAGCCGTTTTCAGAGCCATTTTTTTTAAACCAGCCTAATTTTTCGAGATCTATCCATTGGAACGCTTATTTTCAGCATCTTTAGCTTCAGTTTCCATTAAAATGGAAAGTCAATACCAAGTTACCCTTGACAGCACCAACTACTTCCAATGGTTGGCTTATATTGAGGATTTACTTAGAAGTAAAGGTCTCTACAGAATAGCCTCAGGCCAAGAAAAGAAACCGAAGGATGAAGATAAGGCTGCTAAATGGGAAAATAGGCAAGATCAAGCACGTGGATTGATAGGGATGTCTATTTCTCCAGATCTTAGATTCCATATTGCAAACATTTCTTCTTCAGATGATGAAAGTGAGGATGACAATCCTCCCCCACCATCTCAGGATCCTCCTTCAGCTCCTCATCTTCCAAAATGGGTTCGTGCTACTCGAGATGCAGCAGGTGATCTTGCCGGTGATCCTATAGATCAGCAACGTACACGTTCTCAGTTCGAGAGAGCCTCTTCTTTACTGGCTCAAGCTCCAGTAAATTATGATCCTGACACCTTTGCAGAAGCTTCAGGCCATCCAGATTGGGAAGCAGCTATGAATGGAGAATATCATTCATTGTTGGCAATTGATACATGGGATCTTGTTCCTCTACCAAAGGGACGAAAACTTGTTAGATGCAAATGGGTTTACAGAACCAAGTATGGACCAGATGGGAAAGTTGATAAACATAAAGCTCGTCTTGTTGCTAAAGGTTTTTCACAGGTTGAAGGCATTGACTACACTGAAACCTTCTCCCCTGTTGCCAAAATGAACTCTATCTGCCTTGTTCTTTCCCTTGCTGCCTCTTTCAAATGGGAAGTCCATCAGATGGATGTTAAATCTGCCTTCTTGCATGGGGACTTGCATGAAGAAATCTATATGGAACAACCCATTGGCTTCATACAAACAGACTCTAGCCTTGTATGTGGACTTAAGAAATCCCTTTATGGTCTCAAGCAAGCTCCTCGGGCTTGGTATGCCAAAATGGATAGCTTTCTTTTAGAATCCGGCTTTTCTAGGTGTCATTTTGACAATACTGTCTACACCAAGAAAGTGGGCAACTCTCTTATCATCCTTGTTCTTTATGTTGATGATCTTATCCTTACTGGTAGTGATCCCAACCTTATAAACCATGTGAAGTCTAGCCTTAAAAGGAAATTTGAAATGACAGACTTAGGACACTTACACTATTTTCTTGGTCTTCAAGTCTTGCAATCCAAGGAGGGTATTTCCCTTTCCCAGTCCAAGTATGCTTGTGATATTCTACGTCATTTTCACATGGAAGACTGTAAGCCAGCCCCTTCTCCCTTTCAGTGTGGAGTCAAACTTTCAGTCACTTGTAATTCTCCTAAAGTTGATGCTACCTTATACCGTCAACTTGTAGGAAAACTTTTGTATCTAACCCATACTCGTCCTGACCTTTCCTTTGCTGTTGGCCTTGTTGCTCGGTTCATGCAAAACCCCCATGAAAGTCATTGGAAAGCAGCTAAAAGAATACTTCGTTATGTTCGAGGTATAGTTCAGTTTGGGATTCATTACAGTGCCGAAGCATCTCCTCTATTGGTTGGTTTCACTGATTCCGATTGGGCTGGTGACCCTGATGATCGGAAGTCTACTGCCGGTTATGTGTTCACTCTTGGTTCAGGACCTATTACATGGGCTTGCAAGAAACAAGGTGCCATTTCTCTTTCATCAGCAGAAGCAGAGTATCGTGGTGCCGTAGAAGCTAGTAAGGAAGCCTTGTGGCTTCGTCAGATCCTGTCAGAGTTTGGCTTTGAGCAGCAGCATCCGACTACACTTTGGTGTGATAATCAAAGTGCCATTCAGCTATGCAAAGATCCAGTCCAACATCAGCGCAACAAACACATTGAACTGCACATGCACTTCATCAGAAAGCTCATTCACGACCATGTTCTTGAAGTGCAATATTGTTCAACAGATGATCAAGTTGCAGACATCTTCACAAAGGTTCTCACAGAGGCGAAGTTCACTAAACTTCGATTTATGGTAGGAGTTCAGGAAGTTGTCACTAAGGGGGGATAGGCTCTAGTGCCTCCTTCCTTCTCCTATTGTGTCATATTTGTAAATCCTTCAATCCTATCCCAAGTTGTTCTTAAGGGGGGATGTTAGGATATTCCGACACATAGGAAATAGTTAAGTACAACTTGGTCTAGTGTAGAGTTAGGTATAGAGTTAAGTGTGTTTCTTTACCGTTGTACATTTTGTAACTTACAATCCGACGGTTCATTCTCTCCCTTGGTATTACCGACACTTAATCCGTGGCTTGACACCCGATTGGTCCATGAATTCTATTTAAAGCGCATGGAGGGTCATTTGTAGGGTAATCTGTGCATGAGAGAAACATATGTAAATTTTCATTTTATTATTAATAAATTGCCTGAAGTGGCCGCATTGGCTCAGGCCGTGGACTGTTTCCCTCTTTGAGGGTTTTAACCACGTCAAAATACTGGTGTATTGATCTGCGATATGGTTGTGAGCGGTGTCCTTTTGGTGTTCTGTCTGAGGAACTTACCCTGTAAATTCCTACAAAAGCGCTAGGATGTGCACAAACCCTCCACACGCTAGCATGGCTGCTTTGCTTCCTTTGTTCCTCATGCTACTCCATTTGCTGCCTTTGTTCCTCATGCTACTCTGTTCGTTGCCTTTATTCCTCCTGCTACTTTGTATAATCTGGTCTCGATGCAAATCTATACTTGTTTCCCATGAAGCTATGTTCTCAAATCATACTTGGATCAAAGGCCGAATAAAGCGTTTTAGCTAACCCTCTAACACTACCACCTAGTCTGTTGCTGATGCTGGAGGGTTTGGAACTGCTGCTTTATATGCAGGGTAAAAAAATTCAATTGGTGAAACAACTTCTTTTACCTCTGTCCCTGTTTCTTATTATGGGTAAGTTCAGTCAGCTATCCCTGCTAATGGATACGCTCCATATATGGAATTCAAAGTGTTGGTTACTCTTTCGGTGCTTCCGTGCATGAATTAACCTCGCTCAGCCAGGTTGCTATAAAAAACAATGTAAGGAGGTCAACCGATATAGTTAAAGGGGTTTTCAGTGCACGCTCTTTAACTGGTTTTTATTCAGTCATTCACACATTATTTGGTTTTTATTTGGTCATTCAAATTGTGTTTCAGGCTGGAAAAAAACATTCACCTAATACAAGACAAGTTAAGGAACATTGGTAAGATCAATACATACCTTCCCATTGAATTTCCAGTTCAACTATGCTTTTCTGTTCCAGTCCTTTTCTTTTCTTGTCCTCCTTGTGTCTTTTTCTCTTCTTTCTGTGTATTCGTGATAATAATACCCATGGTGTTCACTAAACAATAAAAACGATAACTTTATTTAACTCCAACGCGTGTTGTAATAACGCAAAAGGATGATGTATATTAAGCAATTGAGTTTTTTTACTTTATTTCAGAGCTTTTTCTAACGCCCGTCGTGCATTGTAATCACAAGGAAGGAAAGAGTATTCATAGTAGTAACTAAATTAAACTGGAGGAGATCCATTGCCTCCGTAACAGTACAATTTTGGGCAATGACTAGTGTGTCAACAGTCTGGAGGATCTTGACAATTTGATTGTTCGTAGAGAAGACATTCTTTAATGTTCCCATTCAGTTTGGAAATGCCCAGTGTCTTCCTGGATCCCATTTTTTCATTTATCTTTATCGACATAAACATAGGATGATCTTCACCTTCCACTGCAGTAACAAAATCATTATACAATATCAATATCTTTATATTCATCTTTCAGATATTGATGAGTTACCATTTCATCTTTCAGATATGAAGTGAATTGTTTTACAATAATTTTAAATACTACCTATCGCATCAGTTTCAACTTCTGCTGCCCAGAGCACAACTGCAAAATCAAGACATATGACATATAAAGTTATAACCACATAGGAGGAAAAAGTCATTTTCACTCGAATATCACAACGAATTTTTTTCTTTTTCTGTGATGGGTGAATAGTTATGCATGCCACTTGCTGCTTTTTATAGCGCCCTGAAATGCCAATGTAGTATCAAGCAAAAGTTTACTTTTTGAATTTTTGTTATCCAGAATTACAGTAAATTCTATCACTAATTGTTGGGCATCTATCTCTTCTAGTTGTGGGGACTACCAAGTACCAGAGCTACCCATTCCCGGAGCTACCAAGTATGTGAGCTGGGAGCCGTCCTTGGGATTCAAGAAGTGCCCTCAATTGTGGTAAATCTACCCGCATCTCGAGCCTTTCGGGATCACTCACGCACAACTACATCCCAAATAAGGAGGTGACATCGACAGATAAAAAGAGCACGAATACTTAATAGGAAACAAATCTACTAATGAAATGAAGAACAAACCATTATTAGTTTGTCTTATATCAGCTAGAACGAAGGGGAGATCACAGCTATAAGGTTGTGGCTAACAGGAAATTTCATGTCATCTCCAGCCATTCTAACTATTATTCTGATCACTTAGACTACTATTCTGAGTACTGGAAGAGTTAGACGGATGATTAGTTTTTACCTCAAATAATGCAGTTGTACTAGACAGTTCTAGTGTGTCCAAGTGTCCAGCTAGAAAGAAACTTTCTGAGCTTTCTTCTGATCCAACATGCCGACCTTCCTCTTCGTAGTGGAACTTGGGAATCAATACTTTGGACACTTTGCATGCATGCAAGGGCAGCGGGACAAGCCTCGACTTAGGAATGATCTTGCATTGAATTCGCTTGGAATGTCACTTGGCTGGCGATACAATGGGATCACTAGCTATAGCTATAATACAATATTTTTCTAGACACATGGCTTCGATAAAAGAATCACGTGTCACATTACCAAACAGATACATGGCTTCAGGCTATAGTTGAAGCACAAGCCTTAATTCTTGGTTACTGTTGATCTAAAGATGATCTGAGGTTGTCATTGATGTCAACCCAAGCAACACCAAGGATGAACCTAAAATTCCATGGCACATTGGGCATCATCATTCATGGTTTCTAGTCTCATAACCATTATAGGAATACTCTACTCAAAAATATCTTTCTATCGGTATATACCTCTCCTCGTAATTCCTCACGATTTGTAAGTTATTCAAGATTGAAGTTAGTAACCCCAATTAGTGGGCTAAAACCCCATGGTGTTGTGGCATGGCATTTATCATTGATTTTGGTCACTGGAAAGTCAATAATTAATAATTTTTTAAGCTCCTAAAATCCCTCCAACATTCTCTATAGAAGCCCCTCTCAACACTATAAAAAGCAATCTCATATATCCTCCAAAAGTTGTGATCATGGAATTTTCACTATAACTTTATTTCTGCGAAGTCTTAGATTCTGAAATTAAAACCCATTTGAGCCAAAATCTTGATGAACGTTGTGACCAAATTTCAGATTTTGGTTCGCTATATTTTCAGAGATATGATCTGTCGAAGTTAGGGTGTTTGCAGGCTCTCGAATTTCATCTCAAAGAGGTGACCTTGGGAAAATCGTAATAAATCTCTCTGAGAAGCGGATTGGAATTCTGTAAAAAGTGGCGGATGGTGCATAGACTGTAGTTTTCTATGCATCAATTTTAGAGCCGAAGGAGGAAACAATGACACGTGGCACACCGTACAAGTTCGCTCTACTGAACTAGTCCATAATTAGGTCATTGTGAGAGATTGGGCATAACTTTGCCTTGAAGAATCCAAATCAGTTTAGACTTGTGGCATTGGAAAGAAGACTCAGAGGGCTACTACAAGACCGAAGATCACATATTGGGGATCTGAAATCACAGAGATACATCAAATTCAATATCGTGCTCCTAAAAGGAAAAAAAAAACTAGATCAAGTGCTGTCAAGGGGTGCAAAGGATCAGACTTTCTAGGGCAGCAAAATGATGAAGTAGAGGTAAGCTCCAAGTAAGTATCTTTTGTATATGTGTGCTCATCTCTTAATTGCATTAGGTTCTTTGTATTCTAATTTGTTGTTTTTGTTTAACACTGACATATGCTTTGTAGGATGAGGTAAGTTTTGCTATTATCATGTCATGGGTATTTCCTTGAAGACTTTTTGCAGTTATTATATATTCATTAGGAGAAGACTCAATGCATAATCTAATGTTCTGAAGAGTGAGAAAGGGTAGCATGACAAGAGCAGCAATCAAGGTGCAGAACAACAACAAGAAGTTCACTACATGAAGTCTTCAAGTGGGCAACCCTACATACCGTCATTGTAAAAGTATCACTGTACAGAGTCATTGTAAAAGCATCATTGTAAAAGTTGTACAAGTGTCTATCTGCCAAGAGTTGAAGAGGCAGTGTCGGGAGGTCTAGGATCATCATTAGGTGGTTGTGTCATAGTTGGGGTTATGGTCTAGTGTGTGTTCTTCTACATCATTCTATATCATTGTAAACTGAACCATTTTTCCCTGGTATGGGAGTCCATTCTTCTTTTATTCTTCTATAGGGTGGGTAGGGTGGTGCATGAAGTCACCAACAGGTTCAAGCCTGTGAAAACTTAAGGGTGGTAGGGTGGTGCTAGGGTGAGTTGTAGCTCATTGGGTGTTGGGGAATCCATTCAGTTGATTACTAAAGAAACCAGGGCATTGTGGCGTCCTTTCAGTGGGAGCTGGAGAAGAAGGATTTTCTAGATTCTAGGAAGTTGGAGCTTTCTTTTCAATTGGAGTTGAATATTAAAGAATTATTAGAAAAGCGTTCAGGTGGTTTTTGTCCCAGAGGGGGTTTCCACCTTAAAAACTGTGTGCATTTGTGTTCCTTTTGTTTACTGCTATCATTGTACAAACACTGATAATAATTGAAGATTAACTAATGCTCTGAAAGATTAATAATAATACTAATTGAAAGGAATATGGATTCACCCCCCCCAGTATTTCCAACAATTGGTATCAGAGCTTGGTTCCTTCAATAGTAGTTTAACAACTGGAAGGGGATCATGGAGCATACCAAGAATGGTGTACCTCCGTTCAATGAAAATAATTATGCACTCTGGAATGGAAGAATGGAGGTCTGTCTCTTGGCGCAAGGTTATGAAGTATGGGACACTGTTCAAAATGGCTTTACACCAACCGCAGATGAACAAGGTAAGAAGAATTTGGTAAATGATGCAAAAGCAAAGAGTATTATTATCAGTGGACTTATTGAATCTGCTTATCATAAGGTGTTGTGCTGTAAAACTGCCAAAAATATTTGGGACAAGCTTGAGAATATATATGCAGGTGACTCAAATGTCAAAGAAGCAAAGCTTCAAATCTACAGAGCAAAATTTGAGCAACTCGGAATGAAAGAAGATGACAACATTGCTGCATACTTCCAACATGTTGATGAAATAACCAACACTCTGGAAGGATTGGGAGAGCTTGTTGACGAGAAGAATATTATACGAAAGATTCTTAGAACGTTACCGGGAAGATTCAATCCAAAGGTATCGGTCTTAGAATACAGTGCAAATATGGCCAAACTCAGCAAAGAGGAATTACATGGAGTTCTCATAGCATATGAAATGAGACTTGATGAAGAAGAGGGTACTTCACATCTAGAAAATGTGTTCGTTGCATCTAAGAAAACCAATAAGGACAAACAACCTTCAAAGGCAAAGACCTGCACCTGCAAGTGTGAAGAAAAGGAAGATGACGAAGAAGGTTTTTCAGATGGAAACTCACAAGGAAAGAAAGGCTTTAAGAAATTCAACAAGCAAGGCAAGAAGAAAGGATTCAAAAGGAACTTCCTCTCCAAAGAAGATAGCTCATCATCCGATGAAGACAGTGACAGTGAACGAGAAGCCACTGAGAGAGTATTGTTTACGGCTAAGCACAATAAACAAGAGGTATCAAACGACGAAGAAGAAGGGTTGACCATAGAAGACTTTTCTAAGGAGGCAATCAAGCTTATAAAAGAGCTCAAGGATGGGAAGATCTGTTCTAATACCCTTGAAGAACAAGTTCAAGGTCTCAAAATTGAAGTTGAAGAACATAAATGTATTGAAGAGTCACTTCAAAAGAAGTTAGAAGAAAGCAACCAAGAAAGGGAAGCATTAGAAGCTGAAGTAGTCTCGCTGCGTAAGGAAGTGAAGAAGGGAAACAATGTCCAAAACTATGCCAAGAGCTCAAGGGCGTTGGAAGAACTCATCAACAATCAACCATCTTACAATGATAGAACTGGCCTTGGTTATAAAGAAGAAGAAACAGGACCTTCTACAAAATACAATGAACCTATGAGATCTGACAGGCATGTAGACTTCATTGGACAAGATTCGCAAGAACAGCCTTGGAAGACAATTCCCCGACGAAGATTTCCATCCAGGTACCAACATATTTTTCATGGCTATTGTTATTCATGTGGAAGGTTTGGACATAAAGCTTTAGAATGTCGCATGTATGTTTGGAATGAATGTAATTCTAGGAGATCTCTCAGAAATGGATATTCTAGAACTCAACATAATATCCACAAATTTGATCATTTGAGAGATGATGTCAAATGTTACAAATGTAACAATTTTGGACATATGGCTAGGGATTGTGAAGTTCCAACAATCCCTAGAAGCAAATTTGCAGGATCACGAGATAAACACCAAACAGAATCTTCTATGAATAACATCGAATGTTACAAACTTCATAACTATGGACACATAGCTTGTAACTGCAGGTACAAGACGGAATCAACCATGAATGAAAAGCTTGACGACAAGAATAAGAAGGTTTGGAAAGGAAAACAGGTACAGGATGAATAAGTACAAGATGACCAAGAAAAGCAAGAAGGCAATAAGGTCCCAATTGTTATGACTTCACAATTCGTAACAGATTGTGAGGAATCAACAGCTGCTTCGGTTAATGACTCGAGTCAAGACGATCCATTAAATGACACATTATTCTGAACAATTCAGCTTATTGAATCCTAGAAATTTGAAGATAAGGAGTCTATGCAACAGTATATGACACAAGTCTACGATTGACAGACAGGTAGTTTGAACAATATGGCAATTTCATTACATGTTTAGGGGGAGAATAATAGTTGACGTATTATAGATTCAAGAAAGGAAGCGCTGACAAGCAATCTCCATGTGAAAGTGGATCAAGAAAATCCAACAATTATAAAGATATCTCAGCAGGATAAATGAATATTCATATATCAAATAAAGTACATCAAGGAAATGCTCAATAAATTCAAGATGGAAGATTGCAAGCCTATCCTTACCCCCATGGTAACAGGTTACAAGAAGATTCGTTAGTGGATGTGGACCAAAGATTGTATAGATCCATGATTTGTAGTCTTCTATATGTAATAGCCTCCCGATCAGATGTTATGCAAGCAGTTGGACAAGTAGCAAGATTCGTCAAAAGAATTCTTTGATATCTAAAGGGCACAACAGAATATGGCTTGTGGTATCCCAAGGGCAACAATCTCATTATTCAAGCCTTTACAGATGTAGATTGGGTAGGAAGCGTTGATGATTGTAAGAGTACTAGTGGAGCAACATTCTATCTAGGTGGTTGTCTCATATCATGGTTGAGAAAAAAACAAACCTCAATCTTGTTATCTACAACGGAAGCAAAATACATTGCAGCAACAGCTTGTTGTACTCAAGTCCTTTGGATGAAACAAAATTTGCAAGATCTTCAAGTACAATTCAGTGAGCCTATTCCCATCTTCTGTGATAACACCAGTGCCATCAACATCTCCAAGAATCCTGTCATGCATTCAAAAACAAAACACATTTCGATCAAATATCATTTTGTTAGAGAACAAGTCGTTGAAAAGAATATCAAACTTGAATATGTTGGTACAAAAGAACAAATCACTGATATCTTCACTAAAACTTTACCTCGTGAAGCATTTTAATATCTTCACCAGAAGCTTGGGATTCTCTCGAGTTCTCATTAGATTTTCCTTATTCAGAAAATAAAGGGGGAGTGGAAGTGTGTACAGGTTTGCAGGATGGTTGTGTGTCAGGGGGAGTTACCCTTTGCCATTGATGTCAAAGGGGGAGAGAAGGTAGTAGGAAGAGGTGCCCTGATCGCAGGGGGAGTACTTGTGTTGCCATCAATGCCAAAGGGGGAGATTGTTGATCTAAAGATGATCTGAGGTTGTCATTGATGTCAACCCAAGCAACACCAAGGATGACCCTGAACTTCCATGGCACATTGGGCATCATCATTCATGGTTTCTCGTCTCATAACCATTATAGGAATACTCTACTCAAAAATATCTTTCTATCGGTATATAGCTCTCCTCGTAATTCCTCACGGTTTGTAAGTTATTCAAGATTGAAGTTAGTAACCCCAATTAGTGGGCTAAAACCCCATGGGGTTGTGGCATGGAATTTATCATTGAATGGTCAATAATTCATAATTTTTTAATCTCCTAAAATCACTCCAACATTCTCTATAGAAGCCCCTCTCAACTCTATAAAAATAAATCTCATATATCCTCCAAAAGTTGTGATTGTGGCATTTTCGCTATAACTTTATTTTTGCGAAGCCTTAGATTCTTAAATTAAAACCCAATTGACCCAAAATCCTGATGAACCTCATGACCAAATTTCAGATCTTGGTTCGCTATATTTTTGAAGATATGATCTGTGGAAGTTAGGGTTTTTGCAGGCTCTCGAATTTCATCTCAAAGAGGTGACCTTGGGAAAATAGTAACTCTCTCTCTGAGAAGCGTATTGGAATTCTGTAGAAAGTGGTAGATAGTGCACGGACTGTAGTTTTCGATGTATCAATTTCAAAGCTGAAGGAAGAAACAATGACACGTGGCATGCCGTACAAGTTCGCTCTACTGAACTAGTCCATAATTAGGTCATTGTGAGAGATTGGGCATAACTTTGCCTTTAAGAATCCAAATCGGGTCAGACTTGTGGAATTGGAAAGAAGACTCAAAGGGCTACTACAAGACTGAAGATCACATATTGGGGATCTGAAATCACAGAGATACATCAGATTCAATATCGCGCTCCTAGAAGGCAAAAAAAAAACTAGATCAAGTGTTGTCAAGGGGTGCAAAGGACGGGGACCAGACTTTCTAGGGCAGCAAAACAACAAGTTGCAGCAAAATGATGCAACAAAGGTAAGCTCCAGGTAAGTATCTTTTGTATATGCATGTTCATCTCTTAATCGAATTAGGTTCTTTGTATTCTAATTTGTTGTTTTTGTTTAGCACTGACATATGCTCTACAGGATGAGGTAAGTTTTGCTATTATCATGTCATGGGTATTTCCTTGAAGACTTTTTGCAGGTATTATATATTCATCAAGAGAAGACTCAATGCATAATATAATGTTCTGAAGAGTGAGAAAGGGTAGCATGACAAGAGCAACAATCAAGGTGTAGAACAACAGGAAGAAGTTCATCACATGAAGTCTTCAAGTGGGCTGCACTGTATACCGTCATTGTAAAAGTATCATTGTACAGATTCATTGTAAAAGCATCATTGTAAAAGTTGTACAAGTGTCTATCTGCCAAGAGTTGAAGAGGCAGTGTCGGGAGGTCTAGGATCATCATTAGGTGGTTGTGTCATAGTTGGGGTTATGGTCTAGTGTGTCTTCTTCTTCTACATCATTCTATATCATTGTAAAGTGGACCATTTTTCCCTAGTACGAGAGTCCATTCTTCTTATATTCTTCTATAGGGTGGTTGGGTGGTGCTACGCTGGTGCATGAAGTCACCAACAGGTTCAAGCCTATGAAAACTTCAGGGTGATAGTGTGGTGCTAGGGTGAGTTGTAGCTCATTGGGTGTTGGGGCATCCATTCAGTTGATTACTGAAGAAACCAGGGTGTTGGGGTTTCCTTTCAGTGGGAGCTGGAGAAGAATGCTTTTCTAGATTCTAAGAAGTTGGAGCTTTCTTTGGAGTTGAAGATTAAAGAATTATTAGAAAAGTGTTGAGGTGGTTTTTGTCCTGGAGGGGGTTTCCACTTAAAAACTGTGCATGTGTTCCTTTTGTTTAATGCTATCATTGTACAAAAACTGATAATAATTGAAGATTAGCTAATGCTCTGAAAGATTAATAATAATACCAATTGAAAGGAACACTGATTCACCGCCCCCCTCTCAGTGTTTCCAACAATTACCCCATATGGTTGAGTAATTATAGAGAAAGTGTTAGCCTAGATGAAGTATACATGGCTTCGAGCTAAAATTCGAATAGTTGATAAAGTGATGATCAAAATACCGCTATAGATAGTCCATGTTGTCAATTATTATTGTCTTGTTTTCGACATTTAAAGACTCCTCAAAGGAAATGCATGAATCAAGTTTGATATCAATGGATCTCTCGCTCTTGAATATGATGCCTAAGCTACTTGTTGTCTAAAGGGTCTTAACATAATATCATACCCATTGAATATGCATGCTCCTGGTGCTGGGTGGGTTTGCCTGAATTTTAATTCAGGTACACGTTGTTTGGATTGATGAATTTGTGCAACCAATCTTTAGTTATATATTGGGATTAAACTAATACCCAAATTGCAAAAATCTTATTGTAGTGATTTTATATCTCGTTTGAATTCAAACATTAATACCCAACTTGCGAGGGATTTTGATTGAATTCTTGGACGCCCAATTCAGATTTATTTTCTATGGGTTGAAATCTGTGACACCCAATTAGCATTTGTTGGTTTTTTTAATTGAAATTCAAACACACCCAGTAAGGATCTTGGCTTTGAGGAATCATGATGCCGACCAATCTTGAAGAGAATAACACTGATGCAGAGGAAATGGATATTGAAATGCCCATGGATCTATTGTTATCTATATGAGTGGTCTCATACACAGGGAGCTCTCTTTGGTACACGTTCATGTCAATTGTTGCTAAGTTCAACAGCTTGAACAAATCAGAATTTGAAGAACACAAACACTTAATTAATGACATTAAAGGGGATCCTTTTCATTGTATCAAAGGGTTCCATTTTAGAATGAAGTTTATTTTCCACATACCCTGTCTATGTATGTCCATGTATGTCCGTTTTGTTAGTCTTTGGTCTTGTTTCTTTGAACTTTCTCTACATTCATCTTCTACTAGATGAGAGCTTCTTGTACGATTTCTTCATTCTTCTTCAGTTAATCAAGAATTCACCATCGACACTTAGCCCTTTCTAGAGTTCATAGGGAAGATTTTATAAAATTCTAGTTTCAAAGATCAGGCATAGAGGCTTCCATTCTAGATTACTTCTATTGGAGTATCCAGTTATATCTAGAATTTCAGTTGAGTGAATTTTTTAATACCTAGTTGACAAGTTAGTAGGTGTAAAGCTCCTTCAAAGTTCCCTGCTCTTGCATGCTCACCAATGAGAGAAGACCTTTGCATCAAAATTTGACTTACCGACATACCTAATGTTGGGGCCACAAACAATGCCCTCTTATTGGTTCCTACATTGGGGCATCCAAATTTGACTTACCGTCATACCTAATGTTGGGGCTACAAACAATGTCCTCTGATTGGTTCCTACATTGGGGCATCCAAATTTGACTTACTGGCATACCTAATGTTGGCGCTACAAACAATGTCCTCTGATTGGTTCCTACATTAACAACAGCTATGTTTGGAGGAAGTTCCAAATCCTCCATGTCCCATCCTCCCTTATCATCCTCTCCACCTCTAGCTTCTTGATCATCCAACACTGTAGCCTCACCATTTTCCCCTTCAGTGCCAGCCAACAACAACTTCTTCATCCTCTTCTTCACAAGTTACATAAGTGGAATTCTCGAAACCACCCTTAAAGGTACCTTTGGTAACCCTCAACAAAGGCCAATGATTTCAACTTATTTGAACTCGTCCTTTCGATTAGGCCCCTTCCACGCATCCCGTGCCTCTGCTCAGTTCAATAAACTTATTCAGTTGAATAACCCACTTGAATAGCCCATTCAAGGCAGGGACTTGTTGCCCTGCAACCCCCTTGTTAATGTTGATTTGGGTAGCATCGAATGTGCTCTAGCCATGAAAATTGGTGGAGAGGCTAAAGCACATGAGATCTCCAAGACCCAGAAATGGTTTGGACAAATTGTACTTGGTTTGGGAGATATTAAAATAATTAATATTTTTAATGGAGTTCCTAAGTTTAAACTTAGGAAAAATAAAATATTAATGGGTATTAATGTAAAATTGGGTTAGAAGGTTCCAAAAGTCATGGATCAAGACAAATCTAATCTTAGCTAGAGCAGGGTCAGTTGGAGAACACACCAGAGTGATTAGTCATACATTTTGCTAGAGTGGGGTTGCTAAGCAAAGTTGAATCAGTGATCAGCAGCGAGGGGCAGTGAGTACGAGACAAAGAGGCAGAGACAGTACTGAGAGACCAGCGCAGAAGCAAAGAGAGCGAGAGCAACAACCAATACAGGCCACGCAAAGCCCAAAAGAGACAATGCAAAGGCTAGAAGGACTACGTCATCCACGCAGACTCTGTTGGAGTGACACAGAGGGTCCCGGAGGTTGCATAGTGCCTTAGAGGGCTGACGTAGAGGCCAGAAGGGTCAGTGTTGAGCTTCAGTTGTGCCGGAGAGGGTTTTGTGGGACAAGTTTTCTGAATACCCATTTCTGGACATAGAGGTATTGCTGTCGGGTATTTTTCTCTGTCGGGTGAGCTGGTTATGCACCCAGTTGTACTCAAAAAGACTGCATAATAATATAACCCTCTGAATAGCTGCACCGGTTTTCCCGCACATTTGTCCAAAAATAACGGTGTCACTTGTTTGCTTGTTTTCTTTCAGTTGATGATCTGTAGATGTTGTGACTGTATTGTGTTTATTTCGGCATTTAAATGTTTTAAATAACTTGTTCGAATTTAAACAAGTAGAAGAAATAAACCAGCATAATACAGATTAATTTTCTAACAGATAGACTTAGAAAATTCAACATGGTATCAGAGTGTGGTTGCAGATCACAAGAGAACTGAAGGCATAAGTTGAGCAGAGCATTTGTCGCAGAATCAGCTATCCCGAGTGATAGTAGCTGATCCTTGTAGAAGTGACAGAAGAAGGGTTGACGTAGAGGAACTGTGTCATCAGTTTGGGCTGGAGAGAGGCCAGCGCAAAGGTTGAGGAGGGCATAGAGAGGCTCACGCAGAGGCCAGGAGGGTTGACATAGTTGGCTGAGGGAGCTGTTTTGCCGCTGTCGGGATTGCGTAGAGCCAAGAGGCTCAATCCTTCAGTTGCTAGGGCGAAGGAAGCTCTGGGCAGTGTGCGAGAGAGAAGTTGGTGGGGTACTGTGGTTAGAGAAGTACCTAACAGGGCAAGACCAAGGTAGAGGGAGTTGCTGCCGAGGCAAATTTCTAGGCAAGGAATCTGAATCAGTGTTGCAGTTGCACAGATGATCTGAGAGGAGAAACTTTGGCAGTTGGTGGAAGGATTTCCAGGATGGAAATTGGGACTCAAAGGGAGTCCAGAAGAGAACTTCTAGACGAGAAGTAGAGAGACTTGGAGGAGTCGAACCGAGAACTTCCAGACGGGAAGTAAAGAGACTCAGTAGGAGTCAAGCCGAGAACTTCCAGGCGGGAAGTAGAGAGACTCAGTGTAGTTGACATAAGAGCAGCGAGATCGCCGTGAATGGGCTGAGAGATTAGGACAGGCTGGACAGAGTGTCCAACTTTGTGGTCTGGAGGGCCAGGATCTTGTCCATTCTAGGCAGACAATGTATCAAGGGCTTCACCTTGAGAGTAATGGCTATCCTAGTTGACCCAGTAGCTAATGAAAGCTATGCGGAGGCAATGGCTAAGGCAAAGTGTATCATCCTTGATGGGGTCAAGGATCATGTGGTCCCACATATTGCTGAGAAGGAAATGACAAAGGACATGTGGGACACTTTGAAGACATTGTACCAACATAATTTCATGTAGAGGAAGATGCTCCTGGAGAATTAGCTAAGGTCATACCAGATGCAGAAGGGAGAGTAGATAGATGTCTTCCTCGGTCGGTTGAAGAATATCCGTGACCAACTGGCTTCCATAGGGGCCACGCCGGATCAGGAGTTGATGGTAAGGACTGCACTTAACACAGTCTCCGAGGATTGAGAGACATTTGTCTAGAGCATATTAGGTAGGACAAGTCCTCCGGATTAGGAAGAACTGTGGGTGACTCTTCATCAAGAAGAGATCAGACAGTTAACCAAGGCGGGAAGTAGCGACAAAGGGGTCAGGATCAAGAAGGAAGAGGAAGAGGATGTACCTCTAGCATCTGCGGGAAAGAAGGAGAAGAGGAAGGAGGAGGACCTCTCCAAGGTCAGGTGCTTCCATTGTGGGGAACTGGGTCACTATGCGAACTAGTGTTCGAGGAAGGCAGCACCAGCGAGGGCGGAGAAAGAAGTCAAGGAGGATGACGATTGCGCCATGAGTGCTCATGTACCTCTAGAGAAGAGGTGGGGAGACATCGAGCTGTAGGCGATGAGGGGCAAGGTCTTTGAGGTACCCAAACTCTTGGATCATACCTGGCTACGGGAGCCCTGAAGTGATAGTAGCAGGATGGTGGATGTCGGTAGAAGTGGATGCGGATGAAGCAGCAGAGAGTGCTAGAGTGCAGTAGTCCCTGGAAGCGCAAAAAGGCTTGCAGCAATGCGACAGGCACAGAGGAGGTTACAACAGTGTAGGATGGCACAGAGAGGCTTGCAGTAGTGCGAGAGGCACAGAGGTGTTGCAGTAGCGTAGAAGCAACAGAGGGAGCACAAGATAGCGACAGAGAGAGCTTCAGCGTCAGGAGGGTTTCTAGCCTGAAAAGGATGTCAGTAGTTGGGTGGATTAGTTACTTCTCAATAACTGAGTTGTAGTGCAGTAGTAGTAGCAGTAGCACGATGCAGCATGATGAGAGAGAACTGCAGTGTAGATGCAGTGTTGGGAGAAAGGACCAATAGTAGTACGGATGCAGAGAAAGTTATCGTACATATGTAGCAGTGGCAGTGGTAGGGCCATGGACTGCAGTACAGGATGCAACAGTGCAGAGGATATTGGGCAGGAAGGCCTAACTTCAGCACAGGTACCAGTGCCATATAATCAAAGTGATGCTCAGTGGTGGAGTATTACTAGAGCACATTCCTCGCTAAGAAGGAGTGTTGATTTGGGGTAGCATCGGATGTGCTCTAGCCATGAAAATTGGTGGAGAGGCTAAAACACATGAGATCTCCAAGACCTAGAAATGGTTTGGACAGATTGTACCTGGTTTGGGAGATATTAAAATAATTAATATTTTTTATGGAGTTCCTAAGTCTAAACTTAGGAAAAATAAAATATTAATGGGTATTAATATAAATGTAGGAATTTACAAGGCAAGTTCCTCAGACAGAACACCAAAGGACACTGCTCACAAACAGATCACAGATCAATACACCAGTATTCTTGACGTGGTTAAAACCCTCAAAGAGGGAAACAGTCCATGGCTTGAGCCAACACAGCCACTTCAGGCAATTTATTAATAAAAGAATGAAAATTTACATAAGCTTCTCTCATGAATGGTTACCCTACAAATGACCCTCCATGCTCTTTAAATAGAGATCATGGACCAATCGGGTGTTAAGCCACGGATCAAGTGTTAGTAATACCAAGGAGAGAATGAACCGTTGGATCACTTCATGTCTAGAACATATCGTGACTGTCGGATTGTAAGTTACAAAAGTACATAGTAAAGAAACACACTTTACCTAACTCTACACTAGACCAAGTTATACTTAACTATTTCCTATGTGTCGGAATATCCTAACATCCCCCTTAAGAACAACTTGGGATAGGATTGAAGGATGTACAAATATGCCACAATTGGAGAAGAAAGGAGGCATTAGAGCCTATCCCCCCTTAGTGACAACTTCCTAAACTCCAACCATAAATCGAAGTTTAATAAACTTCGCCTCTGTGAGAGCCTTTGTAAAGATGTCTGCAACTTGATCATCTGTTGAACAATATTGCACTTCAAGAACATGGTCATGAATGAGCTTTCTGATGAAGTGCATGTGCAGTTCAATGTGTTGTTGCGTTGATGTTGGACTGGATCTTTGCATAGTTGAATGGCACTTTGATTATCACACCAAAGTGTAGTCGGATGCTGCTACTGAAAACCAAACTTTGACAAGATCTGACAAAACCACAAGGCTTCCTTACTAGCTTCTACAACACCACGATACTTTGCTTCTGCTGCAGAAAGAGAATGGCACTTTGTTTCTTGCAAACCTATGTAATAGGTCCTAAACCAAGAGTGAACACATAACCTGCAGTAGACTTCTGATCATCAGGGTCACTAGCCCAATTGGAATCAGTGAAACCAACCAATAGAGGAGATGCTTCTTCACTGTAATGAATCCAAAATTGAATTGTACCTCAAACATAACGAAGTATTCTTTTAGCTGCTTTCCAATGACTGTCATGTGGGTTTTGCATAAACCGAGCAATAAGGCCAATAGCAAAAGAAAGGTTAGGACGAGTATGGGTCAGATACAAAAGTTTTCCTACAAGTTGTGAAGAAATTTCAACCCCCACTCCGGTTATCAGTTTTCCTTATCACTCCATGCATTTAGTTTTAAATCCAATTATGATAAAAATTCTAAAATCTAGAAATGATTATATTTTTTTGAAAACACAAATTTAGAGATTTCACAACTGTTGAAATTACAGAAATAAAACACAGCAAAATTATGACAGCCACACACAGAAAATAACATAGTGATTTTTGGTCAATGTGACCCTGGAAAAACCCCCTACAACTCTTGGGGAAAACTAGTTTGAGAGCTCTTCTTTATTTCTGAAAATGATTTTACAGAGAAACTGAAATACACAGTAAAAATTCCAGCAACCACAAATTACAACTTATCTTGATTTTCGTGCTTGAACTCCACCTCGAAAATCGTGCCAATCAGCAAACAACCAAAACAGAATTTTTTACAGCAATAAAACAACATTAAATGCTGTATGGCCAGCCTTGAAAAATGTGCCCAGAACATGCTATCCCTCTTCCTTGATTTTTATGCCTTTCTCCTGCTGTACGGTTTTTCTTTGGGATGCATGCCAATAAATGCTGCTGCCCAGATTTGCTAAAATGTCTTCTTGCTGCTCTCCTTCACTTCCTCACTACTTAGAAATTCTCTCCTTGCTCTCTCTTCTTTTTCTCTCAAATGCTCAGGAAAGAATGAATTGATCTTTTCCTCTTCTCTTCTTTTATTCTCTAAATGACCTTTTGGGTTACCCTAAGATCTAATGGTTGAGATTCATTGAGATCTAGGGATGAAAATAAATGTGCATTTAATTCTCACTTTCTATTTTTTAATTCACCCACTTAAATAAAGACCCACTTAGCCTTTTATTTCCATAGTCACTTTTTTACTTTTTAATTCTTCATTCACTTTAATAAAGTCACCTTTAAAGTATAATGTAACTTTACCACTTATAAAGTCACTTTTAAATTAGAATGTAACTTTACCACTTATAAAGTCACTTTTAAATTAGAATGTAACTTTACCACTTATAAAGTCACTTTTAAATTAAATTGACTTTACCACTTATAAAGTCACTTTAGGAGAAAAGTAAAAATAATTTTGGACACTTTTCCCTAGGCCAAAGATCAAAGCCTTAGGGAACCACTTGTCCTCTGGTTCTCAAATTTTAACACTCCCTTTTACCGAGGAAAGTGTTCCTCACCACTCTCATCTTGTCTCTGAAGTATACATGCTTGCCCCATGGTAAGGCTTTGGTGAAAATGTCCGATATCTGCTCATTTGTAGAAATGTACTCAAGCTTGACAACTCCCTTCTAGACATAGTCTCTAATGAAGTGATACTTGATCTCAATATGCTTTGACTTATCATGAAAAACTGGATTCTGCGTGAGTTTTATGCAACTATGATTATCACAGTAAATTACTGAAGGTCTCAATGCCTGACCAAATAGACCAAACAACACCTTGCGAAGCGATATGGTCTCACAACTAGCCAAACTAGCAGCCATATACTCTGCCTCAGCTGAGCTCAATGCAAATGACTGTTGTTTCTGACTGATCCACAACACAACTGCCGAACCCAACCCAAAACAACACCCTGAAGTACTCTTCCTATCTGAAGCACAATTTGCCCAATCTGAATTCGTGTACCTTGCCAGTCTCACTCCATCACCCTGTCTATAATCCAGACCAAAATCCACAGTCCCCTGCAAGTAACGAAGAATGTGTTTTGCAGCTACCTAGTGCACTCTCTTGGGCTCACACATGAATTGAATCATAGTGTTAACTGCAAAACATATATTTGGTCGAGTGTTGACCAAATACATCAAACAACCAATCAACTGTCTGTATAGAGTAGGATCCACCAACTCGGAATCAGAAGTGTGAAGCTTCTTCCAGTTAGTGATCATAGGTGTAGACATGGGTTTGCAGTCCTCCATGTGAAATCTGCTAAGAATATCCACAATGTACTTCCCTTGTCCCAGGAAGAAATGCCCCTCCTCCTGCCACACCTCCAATCCCAGAAAATAATGCATCAAGCCGATATCCTTCATCTCAAACTCTGAAGCAAGATCTCTCTTGTAGCCCTCAATGAGTCTCTCTACACCAGTGATGATCAAGTCATCAACATACAACACCAGAATGAGAGGCTCCTCACCCACCACAATGAAGTATAGGTTCAGATCAGCCTCACTCTTTGTAAAACCCAACTGCTGCAAGTATGTATCAATCCTCAAGTACCAAGCTCTAGGAGCTTGCTTCAGGCCATAGAGTGCCTTTTTCAAAGCCCCGCAGCTGCTCAATAAAACCTCCTCCTGAATGAAGCCATTGAGAAATGCGGTCTTCACATCCATCTGGTGGATCTTCCAACCCATCTCTGCTGCAATCGATATAATGGAGTGAATAGATGTATACTGAGCTATGGGAGCGAAGGTCTCCTCATAGTCAACTCCCTCTACTAGTGAGAACCCTCTCGCCACAAATCGAGCCTTGAACTTCTCGATGCTACCATCTGCAACATGCTTTATCTTGTAGATCCATCTGTAAGTAACAACTGATTTACCTTCAGGCCTCAGCACTACCTCCCAAACATCTTTCTTCATAATAGAAGAATACTCCTCCATCATGGCCTCTCTCCAGACCTGCTGGTTGGCTGCCTCCTCATAACTAGAAGGCTTGGAGTCAACAATGCTTGTTACCAATGCCATGTAACTAGAAAACCGCTCAGGTGGTTTACTCTCTCTAACCTGTCTCTTTGGCCCATCAAATGATGTGGCCTCGCGCAAGATATCTTGAAGGCACTTGGGCTTCCTCTTCCTTGAGCATACTTCTCCCACTGGAGTGAAAGAATCCTCATCATCATCAGAAGCCTGAACTCCTGAAGGCTTGTCAACTGACCTCATGCCTGAACATGTGCCTGTAGATGCTGAAGTACCGTGCAAACTGTCCATTAGTGGACTACCTTGTGAACTGCTTTGCAGACTGCCCTGCATGTTGCCCGAAGAACCACCCACCTGACTCTGAGAGCCACTGCGCACTAATGGACCTGACACTGTAATCAACATACCTCTTGATCCCTGACCACTGGATCCCTGTGACTGACTCAGCTGCTCCTGAGGGTCTGGTGACTCTAGATACTCTAACTCCCGTGACCTCCTAAAAGTTCTCTCCTCGAACTTCACATCCCGCCTGACAACCACTTTCCTTTGCGCAGGAATATAAATCTGATAAGCTTTCAAGGTCTCGCTATAACCCACAAAGATGCTCTTGTCAGCAATGGGCTCTAGCTTGGTCCTGTTCTCCTTGGGGACATAGGAATATGTAAGGCACCCAAAGATACGAAAGTGCCCAACATCAGGCTTCTTCCCACAGAAAAGCCTCCTCCGGAGTCACATTCCCAAAGGCACAATGTGGGGTCCTGTTCTACAAGTACACAACAGTGTTGCAGGCCTCTGCCCACAAAAATAAAGGTAATCCTTGATCATGAAGCATGGCTTTGGCAGCCCCTGCAATGGATCTGTTCTTCCTCCTGCAACCCCATTCTGCTAGGAGTAGTAAGGAATTGTGAACTCCCTCCTAATGCCTGCCTCAGCACAAAAATCAACAAACTCACCAAGGGTATACTCCCCTCCATTGTCCAACCTGAGGACCTTGATCTTCCTACCTGTCTGGGTCTCCACAAGAGCTTTGAACTCTTGAAACTGCTTGAAGTCTTCACTCTTAGTCTTCAAGAAATAAATCCAGGTCTTCCTAGAGTGGTCATCAATGAATAAAACATAGTACTCATAGCCACTCAATGATACATGAGATATTCGACCACTCACATCGGTATGTATCAAGTCAAGGATCCCGGTCGCTCTACTGTCATTGCTGGGAAAAGGGGATCTGGCAAACTTCCCCATAGCACATCCTCTGCGTACATCAAGGTGATCAGAACTGAAACCTAGCACACTAGTGGTGATCTCCCGCAATGTACTCAAGGCCCCATGATACATGTGCCCCATCCTGCGGTGCCAAATCTCAGACAACTCTGAACTGCTAGATATGTTGTTAGCCCTGTCCCGAGTGTTGCTACTCAATGCCATCAGGGGCTAGAATGAGAACTTGTACAACTTGGCATGGTGCACACCAATCTCTCTAGCTGAGGAAGCTGGAGTTCCCCTAGGATATATAAGCACCTGCCCTCTCCTGAACAACACATCATACCCTCTATCCTCAAGTGCTGAGATATATATCAGGTTCTTCTTCATTCCAGGCACATATAGAACATCTGACACTTTTAAGGGAGGTTTGGGTCCCCTATCAAATGTCAATGTCCCCACATCGACTGCTCTAACAATGATGTCATCATGAAGTACTACCTCCATATCAGTATCACCCTCTGAAAGCTTTGAGAAGTACTCTCTGGCTCCTGTCATGTAGCGGGAAGCGCCACTGTCAACATAGCAAATGCTAGAAGATGCTCTACTAGCAGCGGGGAATGCACACTCCCTCTGAACCTGTATGGCAGGTGATCCTGCACTAGTGGCCTCACAAGCTATGAACCCAAACTCTCGATCAAATCTCTCTGAGAAGCTCTTTATCTCTACAGAAGCTATCATGGGTTTGTCTTTCCCTTTCTTGTTCTTCCCCTAGGATATATAAGCACCTGCCCTCTCCTGAACAACACATCATACCCTCTATCCTCAAGTGCTGAGATATATATCAGGTTCTTCTTCATTCCAGGCACATATAGAACATCTGACACTTTTAAGGGAGGTTTGGGTCCCCTATCAAATGTCAATGTCCCCACATCGACTGCTCTAACAATGATATCATCACGAAGTACTACCTCCATATCAGTATCACCCTCTGAAAGCTTTGAGAAGTACTCTCTGGCTCCTGTCATGTGGCGGGAAGCGCCACTGTCAACATAGCAAATGCTAGAAGATGCTCTACTAGCAGCGGGGAATGCACACTCCCTCTGAACCTGTATGGCAGGTGATCCTGCACTAGTGGCCTCACAAGCTATGAACCCAAACTCTCGATCAAATCTCTCTAAGAAGCTCTCTATCTTTGCAGAAGCTATCATGGGTTTGTCTTTCCCTTTCTTGTTCTTCTTCTCCGGACACACAACAGCATAGTGTCCCAACTTTTGACGATTCCAACATTTGACTTTGGAATAGGCCTTCTCCTTGTTCTATTGCTTGCCTTTACCTTTGCTTTTGTCTCCACTATTGGAAGCTTGCTTCTTTGCTCTGCCCTTCTTGCCTCTTGCTAACAATGCAACATTGTCATCCTCCTCCACCTGTTTGGCTGCCCCAAGATGGTTATTTTTGATCTCATTCTGAATGCAATCATCCCACAACCTCTCCCAATTGGGAAGGTTTCCCGTGCAACAATGCCATCCACAAAATTCTCCGAAGTCTTGGGAAGACCATTCAAAGCAATTCTCACCAACTCAGTGGGTGCAATGATCTCACCTATGGCTGGCAACTCATCTCTCACTGAAGTGATCTTTGTGAGGTATGTTGTAACGCTATCAGTCTTAGCCATTTTAATGGCCTTCAGTGTCTCCTTTAGGACCATTTTTCTGTTTTCATTTGAGCTCTGGTAAAGACTGGTCAAGGCTGTCCACATCTCATGTGCATAAGTCTTTCCTCTCACATGAGGAATGACATGGTCTTTGATTCCTTCTAGAATCAATCTTTTTGCCTTAGCATTCTTTTTGTTAAACTCTGCCAATTGTACAGGGTTAGCAGGTACTACTACTGGGTTCTGTGTGGTATTTACCATAATGCCCTAGACTTCTGCTTCCTCAAAGATGCTCTGGATTCTCTCCTTCCATGCACTGTAGTTGTTCTGCCCATCCAACCTGTCTTCAACTCTCAAACCCAAAGACATGTTTCACTGTCCTACCAAATTGAAATTTTCAAATCTGTGGTAAAGGTTTCTGTTTTCTGTGTAAAAATCAGCTTGCTGTAATTTTCACTTTGCTATCCCAAGCTGCACTTTTCAGCCATCCAAGCTCTGATACCATGAAGAAATCTGGAAATGATAATATTTTTTTGAAAACACGAATTTAGAGATTTCACAACTGCTGAAATCGCAGAAATAAAACACAACGAAATTATGACAGCCACACATGGAAAATAAGACAGTGATTTTTGGTTAATGCGACCTTGGAAAAACCCCCTACAACTCTTGGGGAAAACTAGTGTGAGAGCTCTTCTTTATTTCTGAAAATGATTTTACAGAGAAACTGAAATACATAGTAAAAATTCCAGCAACCACAAATTACAACTTATCTCGATTTTCGTGCTTGAACTCCACCTCGAAAATCATGCCAATTAGTAAATGGCCAAAACATAAATTTTTACAGCAATAAAACAACATTAAAAGCTGTATTGCCAACCTCGAAAAATGTGTCCGGAACTTGCTGTCCCTCTTCTTCGATTTTTGTGCCTTTCTCCTGCTGTACGATTTTCCTTGGGATGCATGCCAATATATGCTGCTGCCCAGATTTGCTGTCTTCTTGCTGCTCTCCTTCACTTCCTCACTGCTCAGAAATTCTCTCCTTGGTCTCTCTTCTCTTTCTGTCAAATGCTCATAAAAGAATGAATTGATCTTTTTCTCCTCTTCTCTTTTTATTCTCTAAATGACCTTTTGGGTTACCCTAAGATCTAATGGCTGAGATTCATTTAGATCTAGGGATGAGAATAAATGTGCATTTAATTCTCACTTTCTATTTTTTAACTCACCCACTTAAATAAAGACCCACTTAGCCTTTTATTTCCATAGTCACTTTTTTACTTTCTAATTCTTCATTCATTTTAATAAAATCACCTTTAAAGTAGAATGTATTTTACCACTTATAAAGTCACTTTTAAATTAGAATGTAACTTTACCACTTATGAAGTCACTTTTAAATTAAATTGACTTTACCACTTATAAAGTCACGTTAGGAGAAAAGTAAAAAATAAATTTGGACACTTTTCCCTAGGCCACAAATCAAAGCCTTAGGGAACCACTTGTCCTCTGGTACCCAAATTTTAACAAGTTGATGGTATAAGGTAGCATCAACTTCAGTGGAAGTACAAGTGACTGAAAGTTTGGCTCCAGACTGAAAGGGAGAAGGGGTTGGCTTACAATCTTTCATGTGAAAATGGCGTAGAATATCATAGGCATACTTGGACTGAGAAAGGGAAATACCTTCCTTGGATTGCAAGATTTGAAGACCAAGAAAATAATGCAAGTGTCCTAAGTCTGTCATTTCAAACTTCTTTTTAAGGCTGGACTTCACATGGTTTATAATGTTGGGATCATTACCAGTAAGGATAAGATCATCAACATAAAGAACAAGAATGATAAGAGACTTTCCCACTTTCTTGGTGTAGACAGTATTGTCAGAATGACACCTAGAAAAGCTAGTTTCTAAAAGAAAGCTATCCATTTTGGCATACCAAGCCCGAGGGGCTTGCTTGAGACCATAAAGGGATTTCTTAAGCTGACATACAAGACTGGAATCTGTTTGTATAAAGCTAGTAGGTTGTTCCATATAGATTTCTTCATGCAAGTCCCCATGCAAGAAGCAGATTTAACATCCATCTGATGGACTTCCCATTTGAAAGAGGCAACAAAGGAAAGAACAAGGTGGATAGAGTTCATTTTGGCAACAGGGGAGAAGGTTTCAGTATAGTCAATGCTTTCAACTTGTGAAAAACCCTTAGCAACGAGAAGAGCTTTATGTTTATCAACTTTTCCATCTGGTCCATACTTGGTTCTGTAAACCCATTTGCATCTAACAAGTTTTCGTCCCTTTGGAAGAGGAGCAAGATCCCATGTATCATTTGCCAATAATAAACGATATTCTTCATTCATAGTTGCGTCCCAATCTGGATGGCCTGAAGCTTCTGCAAAGGTGTCAGGATCATAATTTGCTGAAGCTTGAGCTAGTAAAGAAGAGACTATCGAATTGAGAACGTGTACGCCACTGATCTGTAGGATCACCGGCAAGAGCACCTGCTGCATCCCGAGTAGCACGGATCCATTTTGGAAGCTGAGGAGCTGCAGGAGGATCTTGAGAAGGTGGGGGAGGATTGTCATCCTCACTGACATCATCTGAAGAAGAAATATTTTCAGAAGTAGAAAGGATAGAGAGAGGTGGCACATCCGCCGAACTAGGCTCGTAGGCCAATCTATTTTCAACAAACTTTGTTTCAACAAACTTTACATCTCTTCTAATAATAACATTTTTGGACTTAAGTGGAATATGTCTATATCTTTTGACATCTTCAGAATATCCAACAAAAATACATTTTTAACTCTTAGGTTCTAAAGCTTTATGTTTCTCATCTGGAATATGGGCCCATGCTTCACTTCCAAAAACACGAAAGTGACTTACATTTGGTTTAATTGAGCTCCATGCTTCTTCTGGAGTGATATTCTTTAAAATCTTAGTAGGAGTGCGATTTACTATGTAATTTGCACAGTTAATTGCTTCTGCCCAAAAATTAAGACTAAGTCCTTTAGATTGAAGCATACAATTAGCCATTTCCTTTAAGGTGCGATTCTTCCTTTCAGCTACACCATTTTGTTGTGGAGTATATGGAATAGTATGTTGCATTTGAATTCCATTCTCAGTGCAAAATTTGATGAATTTGTTGTTAACATATTCTCCGCCATTATCAGATCTTAGCTTAAGAATTTCATGTCCAGATTGTTTTTCAACAAAGGCCTTGAAGGCCAAGAACATGTTACATAGATTCTAAAGGGAGTGATAATTTAAGTGACCAAATCGCTCATGCAAAAGTTTGCTCACTTCATCATTATGAGCATCAAATACCGATGCAAGATTTGATGACCCAAAGTTGTTAAACTTATACAACCTTGTAGAATCATTAGCAATGTCAGTAACTAAAATCTGTCTAGGATCTATTAGGTCATTAATTACAACATCGTGAGGTGAAAATTCAACGATTTTACCTTCACTTGAATGAGTTATGTGATATATAGATAGAAGGTTGCAGGATAAGGTTGGAACACATAATACATCATTAAATTGACTATTGCCTAGATGAACAATTCCAGTCCCTACAACACTAAGAGATCTATCATCACCAACATATATATTTATGGTGTTACAATCATTTAAAGAAGAAAACATGGCTTTGTTTTTGGCCATGTGATAAGAAGATCCAGAATCAATGAACCACTCATGAGAATGAGAAGAAGAAGATACATTTAGTGCATAACCAGACCGAGATGCTTGACAACCACATGCAGAAAGTGCTATTCCTAAAGATGAAGTTGAAGTTGAAGAGAGCTCCAAATGGATGTTATGATTCTTCATTGCTGCTTCCAAGGCTTCCATCTTCTTAAAGCATTTGGATTCTAAGTAGCCATCTCGATTACAAAAGTGGCAATGTCTATCAGTGTTCTTCCCTTTTCTTTTATTTGCCTTATCAATTTGTTGAAATGATTTTTCATTTTGAGACTGAAATTGATTAGGACCCTTGTTTGGTTTAGGACCATTCTTTATAAGATACTTCTTCTTAGGATTCTTTGAATTTGGTTGTTGTTGGGCGGCTAAGGATTTCTTAGAAGAGTTTCCAAGATTAAGAAGACCAAGATATAAGAGTTTTTTTTGTTCTCTTATTAAAGAATTACAAAATGCATCAAAAGAGGGGGACTTGTAGTCTTGTCCTTGAGAAATAAAGGCTACTCTAGTAGAATGGAAGGTGGAAACAAACATAGAATAGGCTAGTCCCAACTTAGTAAGAATGGAATAGATGAGGCTACCATCTTCTTTCTTAACCTTAACACCTTCCAAGAGAAGTCTAAGGGTTTTGAACTTGGACAAAAAATTTTCAATGGAAGAAAAATTATTGGGGTGCAATGTAAGCAACTCAATTTCGGGTTGATGGGCTCTAATTTCATTTTTAATTCCAAAAACTTTAGTGAGTTGTTTCATTGCTTCATTAGGAGTATCAAATTCTGCGATATGGAATCTAAGGTTTGGAGAAATAGACATCCCACATGGGTGATCTTACCTATTTTCCCATTTGGCTGCCTTATCTTCATCTTGAGGTTTAGTTTCTTGGCCTAAGGCTATTATGTAAAGACCTTTACTTCTAAGTAAATCCACAATGTAGGACCACCATTGGAAGTAGTTAGTGTTGTCAAGAATAACTTGGCATGGACTTTCCATTTTAACAGAAACTAAAGCTGTAGATGTTGAAACTAAGTGTTCCAATGGAAAGATCTCAAAAAATTAGGCTGATTCAAAAAAACGGCTCTGAAAACGGCTTCTGGATGAAGAAGTTATGGCTTCTTGAAGAAAAGTTGTTGAAGATGTCGACGAAGAATGTGGAAATGAATGATAATGTTATATTTAAAAAAATCCCTCCCCCTTTCCAAACTTAATCTAATTAGCTCACTTTAAAAAAAAGATTTTATGTGACTAACTTTTATAAATAAGTGAAAATCACTTTTACAATGGTACTTTATGAGCTACCTACTAAATTGTAACTTAAATAAAAGATAACGAGACTTTAGAATTATAAGTGACTCACTTTTTATAATGGGTGAAAACACTTTTACATAAAGTAACTTTAAAACATAAGTTACATGTGCTTTTTGAAAAGGTAACTCAACAGAAAGAAAGCCTTGAACTCAAGATCTCTATTCTCATAAAGTAACTTTGTACCAAGTGAGGTAGATTAAAAGGTTAATAATTTTTGGAAAAGAAGAAGGGTTTTTTTTTTTCTTGTAGTCACTAAAGCTTTGGGGTGCGTGCTTACTTGAAAAAGCTCTTTTTTTTGCCTACAAAACAAAAACCACACAACCCAACATGGGCATACAAAAAAAAAATTAAATCTTATGGCTTGAAGTTAGTTTTAGCTGAAAACTAAATATTTTCCTCAATTTTCTGATTTTCCGAGATCACACTAAGGCACGACAGAAAAGAGCATACGCATGAAAAAAATCCTTCCTTTCTGTTTTTGATTTGCCCAGATTGCACAGACTCGCAGGCAAAGAGCATACGCAGAAATCAAAGGTATAAATCCGGTAAAAAAAAACAGAGAGCTAAATAAACCGAAATAAACAGAGAGATGAATAGCTAGAACTACGAATGAAGACTGTATACCTGTAGATCTTAAAATACGCATGAGAAAAATCCTTCCTTTCTGTTTTTTATTTGCCCAGATTGCACAGACTCGCAGAGCAAAGAGCATACGCAAAAATGAAAGGTATAGATCCGGTAAAAAAAAACAGAGAGCTAAATAAACCGAAATAAACAGAGAGATGAATAGCTAGAACTGCAAATGAATACTGTATACCTCCAGATCTTAAAAATGACGTAGCTAGGGCTACCAGAAACCTTTTCGCGTGAAACAAAAGGGGTTCCTCACTGGAACAGATGCTCCTAACACAATAGAGCAGTCCTCTCAGCTTGAAAGTAGTAAAAAATAGTAGATCTAGGAAACGACAGTCGGATGCAATTGTATCGGCTTCAGATTTGGATCACCAACGGATGTGGCCCTCAAATAGCTTTGATACCATGTAGGAATTTACAGGGTAAGTTCCTCAGACAGAACACCAAACGACACTGCTCACAAACAGATCACAGATCAATACACCAGTATTCTTGACATGGTTAAAAGCCTCAAAGAGGGAAACAGTCCACGGCCTGAGCCAACATGACCACTTCAGGCAATTTATTAATAAAAGAATGAAAATTTACATAAGCTTCTCTCATGAACGGTTACCCTACAAATGACCCTCCATGCTCTTTAAATAAAGATCATGGACCAATCAGGTGTTAAGCCATGGATCAAGTGTTGGTAATACCGAGGAGAGAATGAATCGTCGGATCACTTCATGTCTAGAACATATCATGACCGTCAAACTGTAAATTACAAAAGTACATAGTAAAGAAACACACTTTACCTAACTCTACAATAGTCCAAGTTATACTTAACTATTTGCTATGTATCGGAATATTCTAACATAAAACTGGGTTAGAAGGTTCCAAAAGTCATGGATCAAGCCAAATCTAATCTTAGCTGTTGATTAGAGATTTAATCTAGGCCGTTGAAGGACCAAAGAGAAAAGTATAAGAGGAGGCTTGAAGGTCAATTGGAAAACACACCAGAGTGATCAGTGATTCATTTTCCTAGAGCGGGGTTGCTAAGCAAAAGTGAATCAGTGATCAGCAACGAGGGGCAGTGAGTACGAAGCAGAGAGGCAGAGACGATACTGAGAGACCAGCGAAGAAGCAGAGAGAGTGAGAGAAGCAGCTATGCCAGGCTACGCAGATCCCAGCAGAGACAGCGGAGAGGCCAAAGGGACCGCGTCATCCACACAGAGGCTGCTGGAGTGACGCAGAGGGTCCTAGAGGCTACACAGTGCATCGGAGGGCTGACATAGAGGCTAGAAGGGCTAGCGCTGAGCTTTGGTTGTACCGAAGAGGGTTTTGTGGGACAGGTTTTCTGAATACCTATTTCCGGATATAGGGGTATTGCTATCGGGTATTTTTCTTTATCGGGTGAGCCGGTTAGGCACCCAGTTGTACTCAGAAAGACTGCGTAATAATATAACCCTCTGAATCGCTGCACCGGTTTTCCCGCATTGGGTTTTTCTGGGGACATTTGTCCAAAAATAGCGGTGTCACTTATGTCCTTGTTTTCTTTCAGTTGATGAACTGTAGATGTTGTGACTGTATTGTGTTTATTTCAGTATTTAAATGTTTTAAATAACTTGTTCGAATTTAAACAAGTAGAAGAAATAAACCAGCAGATATAGATTAATTTTCTAACGGATAGACTTAGAAAATTCAACAGTTAACTTGGTATTGTTTATGTGGATGCATGATATTGATACCCTGGAAATAACAATAGTAAAAGTAAAGGCCATGATTTCAAGATGGTTTCCACTGTTTCCAGACTTTGCATGCATATATACATATATATTTTCTAGTCAAATACAAGAGTATGATAATGTATGATTGCTTGGACGTTAACATTTGCTAGGATTCATTGTCAAAAGGTTGAGGCGCATTACTCCATTAAATTTCATGTGACAACAACATATATTTTCACATGCCATTACATCTAATACATAGGTTGAGTGGATTGGCAGACAAATACATGATAAAAACAAAGGTTTGCATTATGTAGTTAGGCCAAAACAAAGTTAGCCTAGTAATTTTTTCGATACACATACACATGTTTTTGAAAACATAATCAGAGCATTATATCAATTTGTTCGCAAAATTCAAATATTCTATTCATACGCCGCCACACATTACATTACAAATATCTTCGTCAATCATCAAGATAAAAAAATTGTAAATAAAGAAAATTAAACATTCAACGTAATTCACACAGGAGTATTTATATGAAAAGTCAATATTCCTAAATAGTATCTAGGCCAGGTGACTTATTTGGTTATGTTGATTTCCGCTAGCGACAGAAGAGGGGCCTCACACTATCCTCCCAACCATATGCAGTTACCCTATTTTGATTCAATAACTCACCACTCCCGTGCCAAGTCCAAAGTTTGAGAGGCAAAATTTCTGGGCGATATGCCAGTTAAGTTGAGGAAGTGAAAACACTTGCAGGTGGTTTATCAGCAACCTGGCAAGCATTGGTGGTTTCTCTACCGTAGCAAGCACCAATGGTTTATCAGCCAACTGCAAGCTTCTATGACTCGTTGTACAGGTGGTTGGTTTCTCAACTAGGTGTTGATTTGGGGTAGCATCGGATGTGCTCTAGCCATGAAATTTGGTGAAGAGGTTGGGCACATGAGATCTCCAATACCCAAAAAGGGTTTGGACAGATTCCAAACAGTTCAGGAGATATTAAAATAATTAATATTTTTAATGGAGTCCCTAAGTTTATACTTAGGGAAAATAAAATATTAATGTGGATTAATATGAAACTATGTTAGAATGGTCCAAAAGACATGGATCAAGCTAGATCTAATCTCAACCATTGATTAGGGACTTAATCTCAGTCGTTGATATGTCAACAAGAAAAGTATAAGAGGAGGCTTGAGGGTCACTTGGAGAACACACCAGAGTGATCAGTCATTCTATTCTCTAGAGCTAGGTTTCCTAAGAGAGATAGAATTAGTGATCGAGAGTTGTAGCTGAGAGGCATTGAGTACAGAGGGACAGAGAGGCATTGATAGTTCTGGGAGAGCAGTGCAGTAGTCGAGGAAAGTGACGCAGAGCTGGCCAGGGCTCACGCAGGGCCATGCAGAGGTAGCCGAGAGCTATGCAGAGCCTCAGAGAGGCCAGCGTCGCTGACGCAGAGGACCAGAGGGCTGATGCAGGGCCTCCTAAGGCTGACACATACCCATCCGGGGTGACACAGGGCCATCACTGGGCAAAGAGGGGCTGTCGCAGTCCAGAGAAGGCTGACGCTGGGGTTTCTGGCGCAGATTGGTGCTGAGGAGTTGCCGGAAGGATTATCCGGGGTTTCAGCCAAGAGATTTGTCTCAAACTGAGAGGTATTACTGCCAAGGAAATTCTCTGTTGGGTAGGCCAGTTTTGACACCCAGATTGTACTCTGATATTGCTTAATAGGAAAACCCTCAGATAGCTGCACCGGTCTTCCCACATTGGGTTTTTTCGGGGACATTCGTCCAAAAATAATGGTGTGATTGTTTTTGTGTCCTTTAGTTGTTGATCTGTAATATGTTGAGCATGCACTAGTGTTTATTTTCAGTATTTACATTGTAAATAACCTGTTAAGTAACGAAACAAGTAGGTAGGAATAAATCAGATAAAGTGCATGGAGGGTTTCTAACTAAGTAGACTTAGAAACTTCAACATGGTATCAGAGCGTGATTGCAAATCACAGGAGGACTGAGGACATTAGTCGAGCGGAGCAATAGCAGCAGAAAACAACTGTCTCGAGGTGACAGAAGCTGTTTCTAGTAGAGCAACAACAAGGGAAGGGTGACGCAGTGCCTATGTCATCAAGGGTGAGCCGGGAAGAGGCAACGCAAAGGCTAAGGAAGGCAAAGGGAGCCTCATGCAGAGCCATGTAGAAGCTGGGAGGGCTGACATAGTTGGCTGAGGAGCCCAGGTTGTTGGTGCCGGGATTGCACAGAGCTTAGGAGCTCTCGCCTTCAGGTTGCTGGGGTTTAGAAGGTTGTGGGAATATTGCAGAGTGATGCTGGTGAGGTACTGTAGTCAGAACAATACCTGACAGAGCAAGGCCAAGAGGAGGGAGTTGCTATCGAGGGTTTCTAGCCAAGAAATCCAAATCAGTGGTGCGGTTGCACAAGACGATCAGAGTAGGGGGCATCTCAACAGCGGCAGAAGGATTTCCAGGAGGGAAGTCGGGACTCAGAGGGAGTTCAGAAGAGAACTTCTAGACGGGAAGTAGAGACTAGGAGGAGTTGAACAGAGAACTTCCAATAGGGATGTAGAAGAGCATCATGGCACTACACGGAGTAAGAGACCAGGATAGACTGGACAGAGCATCTAACTTCGCAGTCTGGAAGGCCAAAATCTTATCCGTACTTGACATAAATCGTGTCAAGAACTTTGCCTTAAATGTTATAGCTATCCCAATCAACCCCAATGATAACGACAAGTACGAGGAGGCAATGGCGAGGGCCAAGAGCATCATCCTTGACAGGGTCAAGGATCATGTAGTACCACACATTGCCGAGAAGGAAACGACATATGAGATGTGGGAGGCCGTCAAGAAACTGTACCAGCATACTTTTGTGCAGAGAAGAATGCTACTTGAGAATCAGTTGAGGTCGTATCAGATGAAGAAGGGAGAACCGATTGACACCTTCCTTGAAGGACTGAATGAGATCCAAGATCAGTTGACTGCTATAGAAGCCACGCTGGATCAGGAGTTGATGGTGAGGACAACCCTGAATGCTGTCTTAAAACACTGGGAGGTATTTGTCCAGAGTATATTGGGCAGAGGGACTCTCCCACCTTGGGACGAGATGTGGGCTGCTCTTTGCCAGGAAGAGATCAGACAGTAGTCGAAGACGAGTAGTAACAACAAGGGGATCAAAGTCAAGCAGGAGGAGGAAGATGTTGCCCTAACATCAAGTGCTTCCATTGTGGGGAGTTGGGTCATTATGCGACCCAGTGTCCAAGGAAGAAAAGTAAGGGAGAGTCTTTCGAGACTAAGGCAGCGCCAGCACGGGTAGAGAAGGAAGTTTTGACAGAGGATGACTGTGCCATGAGCACACACGTGCCACTTAAGCGGAAGTGGGGAGACATCGAGTTGTAGTCAGGTGGACTACAGGCGATGAGGGGCAGGATCCTCGAGGTACCCAACCTCTTGGATTAGACCTTGCTACGGAAGCACTGAAGAGGAGTAGCAGGACTGGCTAATGTGGGTAGAGAAAGATGTGGATGGAGCGGCAGAGAGAGCTACAGTGCAGGTGTCTCGAGATAGCACGAGGCTAGCAAGCTGTAACAATGCGAGAGGCACGAGAGTGTTGCACCAGTGCAAGATGGCATAGAGAGGTGTGCAACGGTGCGAGATGTAGGGAGTTGTTGTAGCAGCGTAGAGGTCAGAGAGGGAGCACTTGTCAGCAGCAGAGGGAGCTTCAGCATCAATGGGTGTCTCTAGCCCAATAGAGAGGTCAGATTGGGAGATCAGTTACTTACTTCTCAGCAACTGAGTTGCAGTGTAGTAGTGGGCAGCACGATGCAACATGAAGAGAGGAGGTGTAGTGCAGATGCGGTGCTGGAAGAGGACTAGCAACAACACGGATGCAGAGGGAGTTGTCGTACGGATGCAACAGTGGCAGCGGCAGAACCATGGGCAGCAGGCCCAACATCAACACAGGGACTGATGTGCTCTAGCCATGAAATTTGGTGGAGAGGTTGGGGCACATGAGATCTCCAATACCCAGAAAGGGTTTGGGCAGATTCTAAACAGTTCAGGAGATATTAAAACGATTAATATTTTTAATGGAGTCCCTAAGTATAAACTTAGGGAAAATAAAATATTAATGTGGATTAATATGAAACTGTGTTAGAATGGTCCAAAAGACATAGATCAAGCTAGATCTAATCTCAGTCGTTGATTAAGGACTTAATCTCGGTCGTTGATATGTCAACAGGAAAAGTATAAGAGGAGGCTTAAGGCACATGAGATCTCCAATACCCAGAAAGGGTTTGGGCAGATTCTAAACAGTTTAGGAGATATTAAAATAATTAATATTTTTAATGGAGTCCCTAAGTATAAACTTAGGGAAAATAAAATATTAATGTGGATTAATATGAAACTGTGGTAGAATGGTCCAAAAGACATGGATCAAACCAGATCTAATCTCAGCCGTTGATTAGGGACTTAATCTCCGTCGTTGATATGTCAACAGGAAAAGTATAAGAGGAGGCTTGAGGTTCACTTGGAGAACACACCAGAATAATCAATCATTCTATTCTCTAGAGCGGGGTTTGCTAAGAGAGATAGAATTAGTGGTCGGGAGTTGCAGTTGAGGGGCATTGAGTACAGAGAGACAGAGATAGTGCCGAGAGAGCAACGCAGTAGCTGGGGAGAGTGACGCAGAGCTAGCTAGGGCTCATGCAGGGCCACGCAGAGGTAGACGAGAGCTACGCAGAGCCTCAGAGAGGCCAGTGTTGCTAATGCAGAGGGCCAAAGGGCTGACGCAGGGCCTCCTAAGGTTGACACAGACCCATTCGGGGTGATTCAGAGCCAGCGTAGGCAGAGAGCGGCTGACACAGTCCAGAGAAGGCTGACGCTGGGGTTTCTAGGGCAGATTGGTGCTGAGGAGTTGCCGGAAGGATTATCTAGGGTTTCAGTCAGCAGATTTGTCTCAAACTGAGAGGTATTACTGCCAAGGAAATTCTCTATTGGGTAGGCCAGTTTCGGCACCCAGATTGTACTCCGATATTGCTTAATAAGAAAACCCTCAGATAACTGCATCGGTTTTCCCACATTGGGTTTTTCTGGGGACATTGATCCAAAAATAATGGTGTGATTGTTTTTGTTTCCTTCAATTGTTGATCTCTAATATGTTGAGCATGCACTAGTGTTTATTTTTAGTATTTACATTGTAAATAACTTGTTAAGTAACGGAACAAGTAGGTAGGAATAAATAAGATAAAGTGCATGGAGGGTTTCTAACTAAGTAGACTTAGAAACTTCGACACCAGGGATCAACACTGGTGGCTTACCAACCATAGCAAGCACTGGTGGTTTATCAGTCACAACAAGCACCCAATACATGTTCATTCAATTTCACTCCATGCTTAGGCTTGGCAACACTAGGTAAAACTGGAAATTGAGAGACAAGAGTGTAATGTAGAATTATGCTCTCCAAGAGTTTTTTCCAACACAGGCTTTTCCACTAAAATTCTTCAGCAACACCGAAATCGAACCCCCTACTTGAATTTGCTTGTCTATTTATGGTTGTGAGTTGCATCTTGGGTATGGCCAAGAGGGCACTTCTTCTTTCCATCACCTGCTTCCTTTGCCCACACGTCAACTTTTCGAGGTGGCAAACGAACTCAGCATGGGCACCGCCTAGCCGACTTTCCCTTTCATGAACCTAACAACCGGTGGTCTTGTCCACTCAACAGAGATTGTCTAGTCACATTTAATGGTCTGGTTTGGCATTAATTGAGTGAAATGGATATGACAGCTCACGTCAGACCCCATCTCCTTAGAACTTTGCCTCGCCACCCTTTCTCCTTGGATTTTAATAATAATTATAATTAATTATTATTAATTAATTAGTAATATTATAATTACTAATTAATTATTATTAATTAATTATTTTAATTACTAATTGCTAATTAATTATTCCAAGCGTTAATATATGCTTATTCTAATTTTGGTATTAATTAGAGTGTTAATGCATGATTAACATCAAACAAGGCATTCATACACTTTGGCATCATGATCAGATTATGAATAAATTTCATTAGTAATAATTTCATTATATTAAAACAGAGTTTCCACCAGCGATAAGATATCATGGTGAGATGCTCCATTATACAAAAATGTTTATAAAGGCCAAAATCAACACATGGGTGTTACAGTCCTCAACACTTCTTTTCCATGTAATTTTGATTTCAATGGCAAGTTTATGTAGGGGCTTCCTTTACATGTTTTTAGAGGATACTACCTAGTCATAAAGCTCGCTTTGACATTGTTGTCCAAGAAAGGAAGATTTTAATGCCAAGTATGCCATTAGAATTTAAAATTTTTGGTATGTGTATTATTTGAAAGTTTGAATTATGTTTTTTTTCTCCTTTTGTTACTGTAATGGAATTTAAATTAAGCCCTTTATTTTTTTTATTTGTTGTAGATGTTTGGTCGAGAAATTATGGTGCAAAAGCACCACTGTATTGAAAATGGTTATTCAATTGATTATTTAATCTTGTAGTGCTTCCAGGTGCAAGCATAATTGTAATATTTGAAAAAATACACAGAGAAGCACAATGGGTTAGAACTAATCAATTAAAATTATTATAATTTATCATTGAAGGTTCATTAAATTTATTATGACCCTCCTGCAGGTAGAGTTTCAATATCTAAATGGTATGATTTATGCCCATTATAGTCTTTGATCATGGGTGAAGCAGATTGAGAAAATACCTGATGTGGATGCCATTTTGTTGGAAAACATTAACATAATGTCTCAATGGAGGGTGGAGTACCAGATACCTATTATGGAGGATACACGTGATTGCTTATAGGTAGAGTAGTTGCAGCAACAGGTGAAGGGAATAAGAGAGGATGACGACAACCATTATGCAGGGAGGAGCACTTTTTCACTAAAGCCAGTGATGTGGCACTCTAAGATCTACCTTCTATATAGTTTGATACTCATACACCTACCACTTATTGTTAGAAGAATGATGTAGGCACTTCTAGTGGCAAACAATCCATTACTTTTTCCCATAAAGGGGGAGAGGGATTGATATTTTGAGTACTCAATTGAACAATGATTAGGATTTGGGATTTCGATACATAATTCTTCCCATATTTATGTGCCAATGTACTTATTTGGCGTCATTGTACTTAGTTGAAAAAATGATTTATTTTGTATATTTTAATGCTTGCTACTATTTGCCCAAATTTGCGGATTTTTCTAATGGCTCATTGTCCAGATCCTCAGCGATTTTTTGCTGATGTTGATTTTTTTTAAATGTCAATCTACTGCCAGGTTTACAAGGTTTTCTATTTTCATTTTTATTTCTATGGAGCTTCCAACTCCAATATTCAACCCTCATTTAAAGAGCAGCAGCAAGATTAAATATATGGATTCGGAGCTGGGGACGTTGCAGTAAGATACTTGACCTGGGCTTACAAAGTATATGGTCATTCCATGTTGGCTTCCACGGCATTTCGAGCATCAAGAAAAAATGATTTATGGATCTTTGATTGGGTTTTCTTGACAATGTGAAATATCAGAGTGGGTTTTCAAAAGAAAATTATTCGAGGTTAATTTTATTTGGTCTGTTTAAAAACGGTACTGCTCGAGTTTCGTAGGAAGTAGTTTTATAAGGGGTAGAAAATTGTAGATAGATTTGTATCCTTCCTTGGAGGGTTGAATATTGATTTTTTGCCGTTTTTACAAAGAAGGTTTTCCATTTTCATTTTTTGCTTCTATGGAACTTCGAACCCCTACCTTTAGTTATTATGGAAACGATAGATATATGGATTCTGAGCTGGGCACTTCTTCAACCATGCTGTAAGAAAATTGAATTGGGATTACAAGCACGTGGTCATTTCCAGTAGCTTCCAGAACTTATGAGCATCAGGAAAAGTTGACCAATGAGTCTTTGATTGGGATTTCTGACTGCTTCCAAAACGATACCTGACATGCCATATTCATTTCATTTTGCGACTCCACAAATAAAACGGTTTATTCAAACTATAACAGCCCCGGGAGTCCACAGCACTCACTAATTAATTCAATCACCCAAAAGTGTAAAGCTCACAACGACAACAAAGAAAATAAGTAACATGCAACCGTTTAGGAACCAAGATTTCGTTGCAATCTCGACAAGAAGTTCCCATTGCTGGTCGAAATATGGACAGTCCTCCGGAGATGAGGAGCACTGTTAACCTTGATATTTTCTTGTTTCTGCAGGTAAACACAGCTGTGGTGCTATTAATCCTTCGTAGACTATTACTCCTTCAAACTCAAGTTTTGAAAGTATCATGCGTTTCCTTTTCTGGAGAACGGCGATTTCAAAATGAATCAGCTGACAATATTATACGATATTGATAGAGAACGGCTATTTCAAAATGATTCAGCTGACAATATTATACGATATTGATTAGCTTCCATGCATGTAATTTTTTTATGGCAATAACTCCAGATAAACATAAAGATTCCAACGTTAATTGTAACTATAGGAAAATTGACTTTAATGGGTTTGACCAAAATTCACAAGCCACCCCTCCAGCAGATCTTTCGGAATGTGCGTAATATCTGTAATGGAGCTACAAAAAGGAAGGGGTTGGTTCGAAAAATGTAGAGTTGGCTCTGTTTGTTGAAAGGCTGTTTCTTAAACACCATATGCAATTGTGTGTTTTCATTTATTCTTGTTGTGCTTGCCTTGGCAAGTGAGGATCCTCTTCTAATCTTTTTGTGGATCCTATTCTAATTTTTTTGGTCATGTCCAATCCTGTATAATTGTACTGCTCAGCAGGAAAGTTGAAGTAAGATTTTTTGTAGATTTATCATGAGGTGTAGATTAGTTAGTTTGTGTGAGGTTTAGTCTCTAATTTTTTCAGTTCACTGGTTCAAATGTCATGGGGGAGAGATTGAATGTGGGAGCCACCTGCTGGGGATAAAAGCTGCCCCACTGGGTGTGCAGACTCGATTGAGCCTCACACAATCTTGGTGATAGCATCCTGTAGGTGGGCGGATTGTTCTTCCATCCAACATTGGGGCTGGCCCCGGCGTAGGCTTAGTCTAGTAGGAAAAAGAAGTTTTTTTGTTGATTTGCTTAGATTGTTAATCCAGTACATTGAAATATCAAATCCTCTTATAGTAAATGATAACTTTTTTTTTTTCAACTGTGGCGGGTAATAATCTGGGCAGATCCACCGGAAGGGATCTACCCACCGGCTTATCTGGTCGGGCCTAACCCCAAAGGCATTGAGGAGATTTGACCCTGGGACCTCGCAATTGGCAAGGTACTTAGCAACGAGAACTCGACCAATTGAGCTATACCTTGGGGCTTAGTAAATGATTCTAATCTCTGTAGCTATTTATTCTTTTAGCTTTATATATACTTTAAAATATGGCAAATAATAAATATGCAAAATCATGGAAGGTCAGTAATTTCTTAAGATATTTTCCTGAGATTTCTACTCTGTTCACGATAGATGCTAGCCAAATTTAGGTAATTTTCCTTTTTGTATTATTTTTATCATTTCAGATTGGAGCTGGATGCCACTTTCAGTCATCTCATCCTGTCTTTTATTTCTGTTGCTATGATTTTACGAAAGGCAGAGTCCCCTTGGGGTACTACTTAGGATATATTCTATTACCGGTACTGTTTTGCAGACCTTTCATTTTACACAGTAAAATGATACTGATCATGTATTACTCTAAGGAATTACGTATACAATAATATTAATGGAACTTTGTGAAGTGAATTCTCGGTTTGAGTTGACACTTCTGGTTGAACTAGTATTCTCAGTGATCTGAAATTTGTTATAGCTTAGATCGTCCAATCTACTTGATTCTCAGCATCTTTTTGAAGGTGCATTGAAATTATTTTTCTACATGGCTATCATCACAATCAAGTGTCCTCATGAGAGAGGTCATTATAGATTTTCTTTTAAGGCCTTGTCATATTATTGTTGGTCTGGGTTTAAGTTATGGAGCCCTCTTTTAAGTTCATTCTAGATACTCGAACGTTCTTTGGTAGCCATACTATTTATATGGTTTTAGAGTCAAGGCGCCTTTACTTTTGGCTTTTGAAGGTGTGTTGATTGCTTATATGTTGTCTTCTGCCCATAAGGTCGGCTTTTTGTTTTTTCATGTTGATAAAGATGTTTTGGAATTTTACGCTGTTCTCATCTCATGAGTGGACAGTCGGTGTTCAATTTATATTTTGTGGGTTATTCCTTAACTTTATGCTTTGCCTTGCTTGCACTAGGTCTTTCATGCTGCCCTTTACACTTGCTTGAATTGCTTGTCATTGCTAGTATAACTATAAAGAGGGTGGCCATACTTCATACTCTATCACTGGTATGCTGAAATAAAGAATCGTTTGACAGTGAATAAGTACTGACCTTTCTTATAGTCAGTTGTTTGTGATGATAAACTTAGGTTTTTTTTGCTAGCGTGTCTCTGACTTGTGGGATTATCCTGTGGTCTAACAAACCATGTTCTAGGGGTATTAAAACTGTCAAAATTACCTAGGGGTCATGTTGAATTTTCTAGTGCAATTAAGACTAGTATAATTTTTCAAATTGATAACTACTTCCAATGATACAATCAGTCTTCTTATAGCATTACAATTATTAAGCAGTTATACATGAAAAATTTCAGCCATTCACTTTCTTCAATGGAGCAATAGAGATCACAGTAAACAATAAGACAAGAGAGAAGAGAGAAGAGACAACAATATTTAGGTTAGTAGCTAGGGCAAAACCCGCAAGGGGAAAACCCAACAATCTTTCCTTATGAGAGAGAATTCAATTCTCAAAATGTACATCAAAATATTCCAAAAAATATTCCAAGTTTTTGACCTCAATATTGTCCAAGTCAAACCATTCAAAGGAGAGAGAAAACAATCAACTCTGGTCAAAGTCAAGTCTGTAACAGAAAGGCTGAATTTCGGCCTGAGGTAGCTCTGAATAGGAGGGCTAAAATTTGATCAAAACCTCAGTCAATGATCACAGTCAAAAACTTGGTCAAATCTTAGAGTTGCCCTGCAGTCAACATGTTGAAGTTTCTAAGTTTACTTAGTTAGAAACCCTCCATGCACTTTATCTGATTTATTCCTACCTACTTGTTATATTCCTTACCAGGTTATTTACAATGTAAATACTAAAAATAAACACTAGTGCATGCTCAACATATTATAGATCAACAACTAAAAGAAACAGAAACAAACACACCATATGACACCATTATTTTTGGACTAATGTCCCCAGAAAAACCCAATGTGGGAAAACTGGTGCAGCTATCTGAGGGTTTTCTTATTAAGCAATATAAAAGTACAATCTGGGTGCTGAAATTGGCCTACCCAACAGAGAATTTTCTTGGTAGTAATACCTCTCAGTTTTTGACAAATCTTATGGCTGAAACCCCACATAATCCTTCCGGCAGCTACTCAGCACAAATCTGCCCTAGAAACCCCAGCGTCAGCCTCTCTCTGGATTGCGTCAGCCCCTCTCTGCCTCACACTGGCTCTGCGTCACCCCGGATGGGTTTGTGTTAGCCCTGGGAGGCCCTACGTCAGCCCTCTGGCCCTTTGCGCAACTCCCAGATGCCTCTGCGTGACCCTGACTGGCTCTGCATCACTCTCCTTGGCTACTGCACTGCTCTCCCGGCACTATCTCTGCCTCTCGTCTCTCTGTACTCAAATGCCCCTCAGCTGCATCTCCTGATCACTAATTCTATCTCTCTTAGCAAACCCCGCTCTAGATAATAGAATAACTGATCACTCTGGTGTGTTCTCCAATTGACCCTCAAGCCTCCTCTTATACTTTTCCTGTTGACATATCAACGACCGAGATTAAGTCCCTAATAAATGGCTAAGATTAGATCTAGCTTGATCCATGCCTTTTGGACCATTCTAACATAGATTCATATTAATACACATTAATATTTTATTTTCCTTAAGTTTAGACTTAGGGACTCCATTAAAAATATTAATTATTTTAATATCTCCTGATCTGTTTAGAAATTTGCCCAAACCCTTTTTGGGTATTGGATATCTCACGTGCTTCAACCTCTCCACCGAATTTCGTGGCTAGAGCACATCCGATGCTACCCCAAATCAACACTCCCTCTTAGCGAGGACTGTGCTCTAGCAATACTCCTCACTAAGTATTACTCTGATCATCTGGCATCGGTACATGTGCTGATGCTAGGCCTTCCTGCCCAACATCCTTTGCACTCTGCATCCTGTACTGCTGCCCATGGTTCTACCACTACCACTGTTGCATCTGTACGTTAGCTCCCTCTGCATTTGTGCTGTTGCTGGTCCTTTCTCCTAGCACTGCACCTCCTCTCATGATGCTGCATCGTGCTACCGACTACTACATTGCAACTCAGCTATTGAGAAGTAAGTAACTAATCTCCCATTCTGACCTCCCTGTTGGGCTAGAGACACCCATTGATGCTGAAGCTCCCTCTGCCGCTGACAAGTGCTCCCTCTCTGGCCTCTGCGTTGCTGCACCAACTCCCTGCATCTCGCACCATTGCACACCTCTTTGTGCCTTCCTGCACTGGTACAACACTCCTGTGCCTTTCGCACTGCTGCAGCTTGCTAGCCTTGCACTGTCTTAGGACTCTTGCACTGTAGCTCTCTCTGCCGCTCCATCCGCATCCATCTCTACCCGACTCAGCTAGTCCTGCTACTCTTCGTCGGGGCTCCCGTAGCAAGGTCTAATCCAAGAGGTTGGGTACCTCAAGGATCCTGCCCCTCATCGCCTGTAGTCCACTTGACTACAACTCGATGTGTCCCCACTTCTTCTCAAGTGGTGCATGTGCACTCATGGCAGTCATCGTCTGTCAAAACTTCCTTCTCTGCCCGTGCTGGCGCTGCCTTAGTCTCGGAAGACTCTCCCTTACTCTTCTTCCTTGGACATTGGGTCGCATAATGACCTAGCTCCCCATAGTGGAAGCACTTGATCTTGGAGAGATCCTTCTTCCGCTTTTCCTGCTTTCTCTCAAACGCTAGGGCCACGTCTTCCTCCTCTTGCTTACTTTGATCCCCTTGCTACTGTTACCTGTCTTTGACTGCTGTTCGATCTCTTCCTGGCGAAGAGCTGCCCACATCTCATCCCAAGGTGGAAGTGCCCCTCTGCCCAGTATACTCTGGGCAAATACTTCCCAGTCTTTTGAGACAGCATTCGGGGCTGTCCTCACCATCAGCTCCTGATTCGATGCCGCCCTTATAGTAGTCAATTGATCTCGGATCTCATTGAGTCCTCCGAAGAAGGTGTCAATCGGTTCTCCCTTCTTCATCTGATACGACCTCAACTGATTCTCAAGCAGCATTCTTCTCTGCACAGAAGTATGCTCGTACAACTTCTTGAGAGCCTCCCACATCTCAAATGTCGTTTCTTTCTCGGCTATATGTGGTACTACATGATCATTGACCCCGTCAAGGATAATGCTCTTGGCCCTTGCCATCGCCTCCTCGTACCTGTCATTATCATTGGGGTCAACTGGGATAGCTATTACCTTCAAGGCGAAGTTATTGACATGATTCCTGTCAAGTACGGATAAGATTCTGGCCTTCCAGACTGCGAATTTCGATGCTCTGTCCCGTCTATCCTAGTCTCTTACTCCATGTAGTGCCATGATGCTCCTCTACTTCCCTCCTGGAAGTTCTCTGTTCGACTCCTTTGAATCTCTACTTCCCGTCTGGAAGTTCTTGTCTGGACTCCCTCTGAGTCCTGATTTCCCTCTTGGAAATCCTTTTGCCGCTGTCAAGATGCCCCCTACTCTGATCGTCTTGTGCAACCACACCACTGATCCGGGTTCCTCGGCTAGAAACCCTCGGTAGTAACTCCTCTGGCCTTGCTCTGTCAGGTACTGTTCTGACTAAAGTACCTCACCAGTTCCACTTTGCAATATTCCCACAGCCTTCTAAACCCTAGCAACCTGAAGATGAGAGCTCCTAGGCTCTGTGCAATCCTGACACTAGCAACCCGCCCTCCTTAGCCAACTACATCAGCCCTCCCAGCTACTACGTGGCTTTGCGTGAGGCTTCTTTTGCCTTCCTTAGCCTCTACGTTGCCTCTTCCCGGCTCACCCTTGATGACGCAGGCACTGCGTCACCCTTCCTTGTTGCTGCTCTATTAGAAACAACTTCTGTCACCTCGGGACATCTGTTTTCTACTGCTATTGCTTCGCTCGGCTGATGTCCTCTAGTCCTCCTGTGATTTGCAATCATCCTCTGATACCGTGTTGAAGTTTCTAAGTTTACTTAGTTAGAAACCCTTCATGCACTTTATCTCATTTATTCCTACCTACTTGTTATTTTCTTTAACAAGTTATTTACAATGTAAATACTGAAAATAAACACTAGTGCATGCTCAACATATTACATATCAGTAATTAAAAGAAACATAAATGAACATGCCATACGACACCATTATTTTTGGACTAATGTCCCCGAAAAAACCCAATGTGGGAAAACCAGTGCAGCTATCTAAGGGTTTTCTTATTAAGCAATATCAGAGTACAATCTGGGTGCCGAAACTGGCCTACCCAACCGAGAATTTCCTTGGTAGTAATACCTCTCAGTTTTTGACAAATCTTCTGGCTGAAACCCCGGATAATCCTTCCGGTAGCTACTCAGCACAAATCTGCCCCAGAAACCCCAGCATTAGCCTCTCTCTGGACTGCGTCAGCCCCTCTCTGCCTCACGTTGGTTCTGCGTTAGCCCTGGGAGGCCTTGTGTTAGCCCTCTGGCCCTCTGCATCAGCAACGCTGGCCTCTCTGAGGCTCTGCACAGCTCCCGTCTACTTCTGCGTGGCCCTACATGAGCCCTGGCTGGCTCTGCGTCACTCTCCCCGGCAACTGCGCTGCTCGCTCGACACTATCTCTGTCTCTCTATACTCAATGCCCCTCAACTGCAACTCCTGACCACTAATTCTATCTCTCTTAGCAAACCCCGCTCTAGAGAATAGAATGACTGATCACTCTAGTGTGTTCTCCAAGTGACCCTCAAGCCTCCTCTTATACTTTTCCTATTGACATATCAATGACTGAGATTAAGTCCCTAATCAACGGCTAAGATTAGATCTGGCTTGATCTATGTCTTTTGGACCATTCTAACACAGATTCATATTAATACACATTAATATTTTATTTTCCCTAAGTTTAGACTTAGGGACTCCATTAAAAATATTAATTATTTTAATATCTCCTGATATGTTTAGAATCTTCCCAAACCCTTTCTGGGTATTGGAGATCTCATGTGCTCAACCTCTCCACCAAATTTCGTGGCTAGAGCACATCTGATGCTACCCCAATTCAACATAACATGCGATCGACAAGCCATAAACAAGAGTGAACACTCAGCCAAACAAGGTCAATGAGCCACTGGAATTTTTGGCCTCCACAACCAATCAAAGTCTCGGTCAAACAAAAACAAATATTCTCAAGTCAATGCTGGTCAAACAGAAGAAAAAAAGGTTAGTCAACTCAGAATTGAACTGCACTTTTTCTCCTTTGCATGTGTGATCGTCTTCTTGTTGAAGAATCTAGGGCAAAGTAGTGTAAAGTGATTCTTCGTAACTTGATAATAATTTGTGATGCACTTTTACAATTTATCTTCTTCTTCTTCTTAGTATGTGTGTTTCATAAAACTGCCACCAAAACACAATAACAAGAACACAAAGTTTGGCTCTCTGCCAGGGACAAAACCTCTCCACTCTTGAGAGGAAAACCCTTTGTAAGTTTTGTTTTATTGAAGTTTCTTATTTGAACAACTTCCAAACCCTAGACCCTTGACTAGGATATCCTTTAAGTATGAGTCAAATCCTTCGTCTTTCTGCACTATAACTTCCGGCACATGGACTTCTGTCTTCTAACACTTTGCTCCTTAGCACTTCGTTCTCCTTTCAACTTGTTAGTAACCTTGTTGTATTTTTCTCTAGAGAAGACATTTTGGATGAGACCCTTCTTCTTATGATGACTCATATTTTCTTTCCACCAATCAACTAGCTTGGATGTAGGACCGTTATAAGTATATACAGAGTTTTGATTCTCACACGTGTAACTATTTTCTGCCCTAGAAAACAACCCCTTCTACATCGATCTTGGTCCTTCTTCCTTCATATATGAGAGCTTCTCCTTCGCTTGCAGAGAGAGGCCTAGTAGACCTTGTTTGCACCCAAAACAATGAGATGTGTCGACCAATACTTTTCTGCTGCTATGGTCGCAGTCAGACCTTCCTTGACCTCGCACATGTGACTATAGTTGCTTCATAAATGTCCCCTTTTACTTTGATGTACTGTATTCTTATTACACCGCCCTTGTAGCCTTCATCTTTGTCTTGTCTTTGTCCTTTTTAGCCCTCTTCTTGCTTGCGGATTTCAGAGTGAAGTTTTGTGTTGAATGAGGAGCGGACATCCTCTATAAATAGAGGTATGTCCCTCCTCTTTAGGCCAACTTGACTGTCCTCTAAGCCGACATGATAGTTACAGTAAAATTCATCTTTTATCCATCGTTTTGCTGCTTGGAGACTTCGTTGAGGCTAGGAGAGGATTTGACTATGCTTGGAGGTGTTTCCCATGACCTTGTATGTTGACATATATGATGTAACATGCCCTCTAAGGGTCTCATCATAATTACATTTTGACTCTGACTTTTTAGAAGCACTTTAAAATGTGCTTGACCTGTTTTCTATGAGCAAGAAACTCATTGTCAAATAATATAAAAATAATTTCTCTTTTCTTGAATAAATACAAATATCAAAATTACATTTATGAAAACCGAACCTAGCTACATTTCCTTCAACACTCCCTCTTATCTAGGGAGGTATTCATACAACATTACAAGGTGTTTGGCAATTTTCAATCTTGAAGAATTCACATAAGAGAAACCGATTAGCAATCCATTTGTTATAGCATCATATCCATTAGCATTGTCATAGTGCAAGGCCTTGACTAACAACTCCATCTCTTTACGAGACCATAAGCTACAATGCTGGTGAGACCAATGATTTATAGACACCTTCATCATTGTCTCTCAAGGTACATACCCACCCTGGTGTTCTCCGAGTATGACTTTCTAGGATTATTCTTATGTTGGGTTCCCAACCCTCAAAGTATATTGGTCCTCTTGCATACTCTTGTCTTGGATGACCTACACATCCTCAAAGAGTATCGGGTGCCAGATGATTACCTAATCCTCCCGTTCTTTCTTCCCAAGTGAAGACAATAATGTTGTGTCTATCTTATATCTACATTTCCTTTCATGGCCTTCATCTAGACTTACGACTGTTAGTCCTGGTCTAGTGCATGACCCATGAAATGGAAAACACAATTGTCACTCCTTTGTAATCAGGGGTGATTCAAAACTCCCTCTTGATCAAGGACTTGTCAGAGCTCCCTCTTAACTGGGGACTCTTTCCTTCATCAACAGCTTCTTCTTCGTGGGTCCTTTAGCGGCTTGATCTCCTTCCTTTCTTGATGCCATGAAGTCTTTGTTTGAACTTCTTCTAGGTAGGGCACTATCCATCGATCACTTTCCTTTTTGGTTTGTCATGTCATTGCTTCGTTAAAAGTGACTATTAGGTTTTTCTTGTCATCTTGGCTACTCCTTTGTCATCTTGGTTACTCCTTTGTCATCTTGTCCATGCTTCGGAATACTCTTCTCATGGATGCTTCATTGTACTTTCTCCTGACTTCATCCTGATATTGCTTCAACATTGCCTTTTCTTTTGTTGGATGGCTTCTTCATCACAACATCTCTGTAGAGTAAAATCAGTTATCTACACCTTTATATCTCCAAGGCCTTCATAGGTCTCAAGGGTCCTTTCTTCCTTTATCAGAGTTGTCCTGCCTTCTTTCGGGAGATGTCTTTCAAGGCATTTTGCCAGATAGTGATTCTTGGTTACCATGGTGTTCTTCACATGCTTGATCTGTTTCTTCATTTGCTTCTTCTCAGATAGATAGGTCAACCATCTATTGCTTCTTCTGAGAGCATTCCTTCATTGCTTGCTTTCTAGACTTGTTAGCATTTCTTCTTGCTTCTATTCAACAATCTTATGCTCCTTATGTGAGCATATTCTTTTGTTGACCTTCATTGCGTCGTGGTACATGCCTTTGAGCATGTTCTTGGTGAAAGAGATTCTTTCATGCTTGATCATGTTATAGAACTATACCCATGACTCAATAACATACAAATGATAACATGACTTAAACTTTGATGCATACATAGCTCATCTTGATTCTCCTTTGATCATCCTTTGGTGTGGCCCTTCTTGCTTCATCTTAGCTTGCCTGCATATCATTCTTTTCTTGAAACCCATGAATGGGATTCCCAATGAGACATCTACTTTGGTCCATGAACCTTCTTTTGAAGATTCCATCATAGGATCTTAAAGATCCTTGCCTTGCAAATGTTTCCTTTCTTTTGATGATGTAGGTCTTCTAAGATTCTTATTATGATCAATTTTCTTTCATCATGTATGAGGTCCTATACTAGATATGCTTCCTCTACATGAATATCTTGAGCTATATCTACCATGCTCCTATATTCTAGAAGATATTTCTACTTATGCATTTTTATTCTTATCATAAATTGTACATCTACATGAGAATCTAGAACTCTATGTACATCATGTTGCTAGATTCTAGAGGATGATTCTACCCATGCAATTTTAATTTATTCCTACATGCTCCTATCTACTCAAAACTTTGAAAGAAGTCTAGAAGTAAAGCGTTTGACCTAGTCATAGTAGAGATTCAAAGGATATTCCTTCTTTTGCTTCTTTCCTTCTTCTTTCATCTCTTGAGTTATGTGAGCTTCTTCCCTCTTTCTTTTGATGTCGTTGTCCTTTCTAAACTTAGGACAATCCCTTTTGTAATGTCCATATTCTCGGCATCCAAAACATTAGATCTTAGACATGTCTTTGTTGTTTGTTCTTCGTGGACCAAACTTGCCAAATTTACCCTTTCTTTTGACCATGGTAGAAAATGTTTGCCCCTTTGATACCACATCTTCTTTTGCCTTAAGTCTGGTTTCCTCTGTTCTACATAGAGACCACATTTCACTGAGAGCGGTTGCTTCCTTTTTGGCATATATGCTTGATGTGAAGTTTCCCCACTCCTTGGGTAGAGCATTGAGTACAATAGTTTTCATTTCTCTGTCAAACATGACTTCCTTAAGCTCTTGAAGTTGATCTCCCATTTCAGAGATTTTCATGAAGTAGGGAGCTATTCCTCCCTTTGTTATCTTCATCTTGTACAATTCATTCCTCAGAGATATTACTTCTCCAGTTGTGGATACCAAAAATAGCTCTACTAGCTTATCATAAATTTCTTTGGATGTCTCAAACTTGGAGACATAAGGAATGGGAGAGTCTTTGATTGATTCTTTCAGAACCCTTTGAGCTCTTGTCTCATCCTTATTGTACTTGGCTAAGGCTTGAGTCTGCTCCTTAGCAGGGATAGTGATATTCCCTTTGACATGCTCTAGGAGTTCATTCTCCTTGAGTAGTAGATCAGTCCTCTTCTTCCATGCAAGAAATTTATTGGTACCTACCAATTTATTGCTTTCCTTGCAAAAAGACATTGATGTATATTCAAAAGGGGACATGTACTTACTTGGTGGCTTGTCTTCCCTGGATCTTGATGCTCTTCAAGTTGCCTTCTTCAAGTGGACTTGCTTGATGATGAGATTTGCTTGATGACTTGTAGCTTGATGTAGGTCCTGCTCCAATATGCTCTTCTTTGTAGGTGCCTTTATGTAAGGCTCTTCTTCTAGCTTTGTAGACCTCCTTGGTGAATGATGGATTGTAGACCCTTCTTGTCCTTGAAGTGATTGAGACTTCTAGGTTTGATGCTTCAACTTTATAAATGCTTCTCCTTGATGAGTGTTCTTGAGTTTCCCTTTCCTTGATGTGTCACCTTACCTCTAATACCATGTTGAAGAATCTAGGGAAAAGTAGTGTAAAGTGATTCTTCGTTACTTGATAACAATTTGTGATGCACTTTTACAATTTATCTTCTTATTCTTAATAGTGTCTATGTTTCATCAAACTGCTACCAAAACAAAATAACAAGAACACAAAGGTTGGTTCTCTGCCAAGGAAAAAGCCTCTCCACTCTTGAGAGGAAAACACTTCGTAAGTTTTCTCTTATTGAAGCTTCTTATTTGAACAACTGCCAAACCCTAGACCCTTGACTAGGATATCCTCCAAGCATGAGTCAAATCCTTCCTCTTTTTGCACTATAACTTTCGGAACATGGACTTTTGTCTTCCGACACTTTGCTCCTTAGCACTACATTCTCCTTTCAAATTGTTAAACCTTGTTGTATTTTGCTCTAGAGAAGACACTATTGATGAGACACTTCTTCTTATGATGACTCCTTTCTTCTTTCCACCAATCAACTAGCTTGGATGTAGGGCTGTTATCACTGCATATAGGGTTCTAATTCTCGCACGTGTGACTGTTTTTTGCCCTAGAAAATAGTGCCTTTCACTTCGATCTTGGTCCTTCTTCCTTCGTATATGAGAGCTTCTCCTTGGCTTCTAGAGAGAGGCCTAATAAACCTTGTTTGCACCCAAAACAATGAGATATTTTGACCTATACTTTTCTGCTGCGATGGCCGCAGTCAGACCTTCCTTAACCTCGCACGTGTGACTGTATTTGCTTCAGAAATGTTCGCTTTTACTTCGATGTCCTGTCTTCTTATTACGTTGCCCTTGTAGCCTTCATCCTTGTCTTCTCTTCATCCTTTTTAGCCCTCTTCTAGCTTGCATATTTCATAGTGAATTTGTGTGTTGAATGAGGAGTGGACAACCTGACATGATAGTTACACTAAAATTCATCTTTTATCCATCGTTTTGCTGCTTGGAGACTTCGTTGAGGCTAGGAGAGTATTTGACTATGCTTGGAGGTGTTTCCCATGACCTTGTATGTTGACATATATGATGTAACATGCCCTCAAAGGGTCTCATCATAATTAGATTTTGACTTTGACTTTCTAGAAGCACTTTAAAATGTGCTTGACCTATTTTCAATGAGCAAGAAACTCATTGACAAATAATATAGAAATAATTTCTCTTTTCTTGAATAAATACAAACATCAAAATTACATTTCTGAAGACCGAACCTAGTTACATTTCCTTCAACACTTCTTGCTATTTCAGATCAAATGATGTGATTTGATGTGATGCCAAATGAGGGTCAACGCGCTCTTATTTATCTGTGTTTAGGGGGGGTTTTGACCTTGGGGTCAAACCCATTCAAAGAGTCAGGCCAACTTGTCTAAGTAAGGCTGACTTGGTCAACATGAAAAATATCAATTTTCTCCTTTGCTTTTCCAATGAAAATACCAATCATGACTACCAACTTTCAACACTCCCTCTTAGCTAGGGAGGTAATTTTCATCATCTCTATCAAGATCAATCTCCTGGACCATTCCATAGGTCTCTCAGCGACAACCCAAGGGAGAGATCAAATGCACTAGTTTCTCTCTCTTTCAAGGTCAATCTTCTCGACCAATCCATAGGTCTCTTAGCAACTTCCTAAGGGAGATCAGATGTACAAGTCCCAAAACCCAGTGGCATCAAGGTTAGTGCCCAACTGACCATGGGATCAATCAACGAGGACAAACTCTCCAACTATATGCAATGTTTACATAGGGTCCATCTCCCCGACCATAAACAAGGTCTCTTGGTCCACGACCCAAAGGAGGAATCCCTATCTCAATCCATGACTATATAGTCTTAGTCAAATGACCCAAGGGAGAGAACTCAAAATCAATGTTGCCGACCAAACTGGTCTCTAATTCATCATGACCTAAGTGATCACTTCATGCCTCAAAACCAAGCTCCTCGACTAAACTCACTGGCCTCTCGGTCAACTGACCTAAGGGAGTGACAATCTTCCTAACCATAATCTATGACCTCTTAGCTACAACCCAAGGAAGATTGTTAATCACGTGATGTTATACAATTAGTTATCCCTCTCTACCAAAGTGGGATTCTCAACAACTCCAAGCCGTTCTCTAAAGTAAACAAACTTCATTTGGGATAATGGCTTCATTAAAACATCAACAACCTGCTCATTAATAGGGACATATTTGAGCCTCACAACTCCCCTCTGGACAATATTGTGGATGTAATAATATTTGATCTCAATGTGCTTTTGACTTGTCATAAAAAACAGAGTTCTTAGAAAGCTTCACACAACTTTGATTATCACAATATATAATGGTCGATTGTAGCACTTGATCAAACAATCCAAAAAACAACTTTCGAAGCCACGGAACTTCACAACAGGCTAAACATGTAGTTATATACTCAACTTCAACCCTACTCAGAGCAACCAAATTTTGCTTACTAGACCATGAAATCATAGTGGAGCCCAACCTAAAACAAAATCCAAAAGTGCTCTTTCTATCATTAGAGCTTCCAATCCCATTAGCATTAGTGAAATGATGCAACGACCTTTCTCCATTAGAAGCATATCTCAAACGACAATCAATGGTGCCAACCTAATGCACATGTCAGGGTTGAACCAAGAATTGGCTCAACATGTTGACAACATTCGTCACCATTGGAGTGTCCATGGACTTGCAGTCTATCTATTAAAATTGGAAACTAGGGTGAAACTCCATGTGGGTCATCTTATGCATGGCTGATAATATTTTTATTAGATTCCTCTTGTCAAGAGGTGTAGTATTGATCTAAAGATCATTCGAATCTGATAAGTATTTATGGAGATATGAATTTATTTTGATTATGGAATAATTATCAAGCCAACCTACAACTCATGTAGGTTCAGAAGCCCAACAGTCGCATCTATTCAAAAATCAACAGTTGTGTATAAATACAGGAGGACTTTTCCTCATTTACACTCACTTATCTCATCACATCTCTCTCTCTCTCCTGCGTAGAAAAGAGGCTCTTCTCTACTGCGCAGGAAAGAGACTCTCTCTCACACATGTGGAAGGAAGGATGCAGTTTTGGGGCAGCAACTGCAGAACCAAAGTTTGACCAGCGTTGACTAGAAGACTCCCTCCTCAAAATTGCGTTGTAGGTCCATCTGGATCTCCTCTGAAGGCCGCATTTTTTGGTGGTGGTATCAAGCCGATCCAACGGTCGGTTTGCGAGATATTGTTTGCCCTAGTTTGGGACTAATCTAGGGTTTGCTGTTGCTAATGTAAATCTGATTTATGTACTCTGTTGGATTATTGAAGATAAAAGAAGATTTGATCAAAGGGTTTCCCCACATTGGGGTTTGTCCCTGGCTAGCCACCACATCTTGTGTCTCTTGTCTTGGCTTGTTTTCTGTTAATCATTTAATGTTCTATCTGCACTTTACTTTATGTACATGTGATTGCTAATCTGTGGATAGTAATAAGAAAGATAAGTAAACTATTATAAGCATAGAACATACCATAACTTAACACCATCATGCTAAATTTATGAAGGATCTTAATAGTGTACTGGCCTTGTCCAACAAAGATTCCATCGAGCTTTTGCGAAATTTCCAATCCCAAATAGTAACGCATCAAACCAATATCCTTCATCCCAAATTCAGAAATCAATGTCCTCTTACATTGGACAATGAGAACTTCAACCCCTGTCAGAAACAAATAATCTATATACAAATATAAAATCAAGGGCTCACCTTTAACGACTTTAAAGTACAAATTCAGATCGACATTGCTTTTTTTGAAACCAAGGCTCAACAAATAGCTATCAATGTGAGAGTTGTTAATTTTTCTTAGGGCTATATTGTTCTTTGCTTTGATAATTGGATTTCATTATTTCCATATTAAATTCACCCCACAACATCATAATATTATTCAGATTTACATCATTATTCAACAACATATGAAACTATATAGAAAGAACAATATCATCATCAATGTAGCGAAACATAAAGGAACAATAGAAGGAAAAAATTCACATGTAGAGACACCATGATTGGTTGGAGACTAGGGCAAAACCCACTACAGGGAGAACCCTTTTAAATTCTTCTTCTTATTAGATTGTCATTGAATGATTCAACAAAATAGAGTACAATGATCCATATCTTCATCAATACAACTATCCAACAAAAGTCAACTAAACAACATCATGAGATGAACCCTATAATGGCAATAATCAAAACCATGCTTTAGAAGTCCACGATCAACTGTCACTGTCAGCGGTCAATTGATAAAACTAAACCCTAGGTCCCAATTGCATGCAAAGAGAGATGTGCATGCGGCTAAAACCCTCCAACTGCACGCACGAGCCTGTGTGCCTACGATTGTGACCGGAAAATGCTTGTGTCATGCCTGTGGCCGGAAACCAAAACCCTAGCAAGCTTCGAATCTTGCAATCTCGGACTTGTGCGAGCAAACTTCCACAAACTATCTGAGACCTGTGCAAGCCAAATCAAAGAAAGAAGAATAGAAGAATGCGTCATGATGATGTCCAAATGAGGATCACTTAACTTGTATTTATAGCCATCTTTGGGTCTCCAATTTATCTTTTGGGCTAACTTGATCAAATATGCACATGTGGGGCTTAATTCACAAGTACACTTTACCTTGTCCAAATTGAGTGCTTCAATTGTCAAAATTGGTCCTCTCAAAAAAATGAATCTCGTCCCATGGTTGGAATTTGTCACTGAGCTGCCTAATTAACACTCCCTCTCAACAAGGGAAAATTCCAACTGCATCATGCAATCATTGCAAGAATCCTGTCATCAAATCATATCCTCTCTCAAGTATCTTGTCATCAAATGTCGACATTACTCATCTTTGCTCATCTATGCTTATCCCAACTTATCTCTTGATTGTCTCTACTCATATGTTGAACGTTCTCGAATCTAAAAGAAGAAGAATTTGACATCGGAGGGGAGCCTAAGCTACCACCCTTTATCATGTTGGAGAGCATACCTCAATCTGAAACAATATCAGGGAGCACATCTCAACCTGAAACTACATCGAGGAGCACATCTCAACCTAGAATCACTGCAAACGGGGAGCCGAATGCTACCACTAGGGAAACATTAGAGAGCTTAACATCAGGGAGCACATCTCAGCCTGAAACCACATCAGGAAGCACATCTCAACCCAAAATCTCATGGGGGAGAAAAACATATTCTACCCCATATCAAGGAATAGGCGATATAGGGGAGAACATCTCAACCCATCCTATTTCCCGTTGATCTTCCAACCAATGACCCTCAAGATTCATGTGGTAGAACATCTGCATCATAATCAACTTGGAATATACATCTCCAAGTACACTCTCAACCCGTTGGCCAGACGGGGAACAATATTACCAACAAACCTTGCTTGTGGGTATGATGCCTGTTATCGTTCAAACTAGAAAGGGATCTAAGGGAAATCCCTAAAGGGAAAATGCTAGGCCAAGGGCAACAAATGGAGTCTTAGCCCACTGTCACCTTAGCTAAGGCTCCCTTCTATTTATGGACTTTCATTGATTGGAGGAGACCTGATATGTGTGGAGTCACTAATGAAGGATAAGTCAATGGATATGAGTGACCCGAATAATCCTTTCCCAAAATTTGAAGGATGAAGATTGCTTGCTTTGTAAGCAAGGTACAAGGTGATCTACAAAAAGGAAGCGAGGATTTGAGGGTTGGGTTTATGGGATAAGACTTGTGAAGGAATTTCCCAATCCCTAAAATCTTTGTTAGAATTGGTATTTGGGATGGTCCTTGGAGAATGGTCTTTCAAAGGATTGGGACAATACGGGGCCAAGTGGACCCATTCCAGGGTATGAGGAAGGAATGTAGCAACCAATGATATTCTTATCCAGACAAGGTAGATAGAGGATCAAAGGAAATATAATTACTCAAAGATGTTGGTTTGACCCTGAGAAGTGCTAGCCTTTGTGATGACAGGGCAAGATTTGGTCCCGGAGCTAGGGCTTGGATTTTCTCCCAACTCCAATGTCGAAATGCCTTCAAATATGGAGGAGAGCTAGAGGAAAGGCCAGCGCATGAGACCCAAAGAGATCGCTTTTTTTAGTGGCTAGCTTGGTGGGAAATTGATGCCCTAGGAACCCCATTGTGGCTAGACTTAGGAGAAGGTGAAAGAATAAGAGTTTTGTTGACCACCCTTCGTAGATAAGTGTCTTAATACTTTGGAGGATGGAGTCTATGTTAATCATGTGTAAGATTTATTAGTTCATAGTCAAGGAGGCCTCAAAATTGCTTCACAAACCCTTTAGGTCAAGTGAAATTAATCTTGCAGCTTTTATACTTCAAATGCACAAGAGGAATGGCTTGTAAAGATCAAATTTTACTCTTAGGAAATTTTGATCACACTACATGGCCCATACGATGGAGAGAACATTATAATAGAGACAATTCCACAATATTAAGAAATAATTTGCATGCAACAATTAGCCCTAAAACAACGAAAATCCCAATCCAACATATATGACAAAAGTAACAAGAATAACTTCAAAATTTTGTACTTACATGCATTAGAGTCTATCCAACCATTCTAGCCATGCAATTTTAATTTATTCCTACATGCTCCTATCTACTCAAAACTTTGAAAGAAGTCTAGAAGTAAAGAGTTTGACCTAGTCATAGTAGAGATCCGGAGGATCTTCCTTCTTTTGCTTCTTTCCTCCTCCTTTCATCTCTTGAGTTATGTGAGCTTTTTCCCTCTTTCTTTTGATGTTGTTGTCCTTTTTAAGCTTAGGACAATACCTTTTGTAATTTCCATATTCTTGGCATCCAAAACATTGGATCTTGGACATGTCTTTGTTGTTTGTTCTTCGTGGACCAAACTTGCCAAATTTACCCTTTCTTTTGGCCATGATAGCAAATGCTTGCTCCTTTGATCCCACATCTTCTTTTGCCTTAAAGTAGGGTTTCCTTTGTTCTACATAGAGACCACATTTCACTGAGAGTGGTTTCTTCCTTCTTGGCATATATGCTTGATGTGAAGTTTCCCCACTCCTCAAGTAGAGAATTGAGTACAACAATTGTCATTTCTTTGTCAGACATGACTTCCTCAAGCTCTTGAAGTTGATCTCTCATTTTAGAGATTTTCATGAAGTAGGGAGCTATTCCTTCCTGTGTTATCTTCATCTTGTACAGTTCATTCCTCAGAGATATTACTTCTCCAGTTGTGGATTCCGAGAATAGCTCTACTAGCTTATCATAAATTTCTTTGGATGTCTCAAACTTGGAGACATAAGGAATGAGAGAGTCTTTGATTGATTCTATCAGAATCCTTTGAGCTCTTGTCTCATCCTTATTGTACTTGGCTAAGGCTTGAGTCTGCTCCTTAGCAGGGATAGTGATATTCCCTTTGACATGCTCTAGGAGTTCATTCTCCTTGAGTAGTAGATCAATCCTCTTCTTCCATGCAAGAAAGTTATTGGTACCTACCAATTTATTGCTTTCCTTGCAAAAAGACATTGATGTATATTCAGAAGGGGACATGTACTTGATAGATTTTGAGATGTAATGGAATTGCTTCCTCCTTGAAGGCTTGGTGGCTTGTCTTCCCTGGATCTTGATGCTCTTCAAGTTGCCTTCTTCAAGTGGACTTGCTTGATGACTTGTAGCTTGATGTAGGTCCTGCTCCAATATGCTCTTCTTTGTAGGTGCCTTTATGTAAGGCTCTTATTCTAGCTTTGTAGACCTCCTTGGTGAATGATGGATTGTAGACCCTTCTTATCCTTGAAGTAATTGAGACTTCTAGGTTTGATGCTTCAACTTTATAAATGCTTCTCCTTGATGAGTGTTCTTGAGTTTCCCTGTCTTTGATGTGTCACCTTACCTCTGATACCATGTTGAAGAATCTAGGGCAAAGTAATGTAAATTGATTCTTCATTACTTGATAACAATCTGTGATGCACTTTTACCATTTATCTTCTTCTTCTTATTAGTGTGTGTGTTTCATCAAATTGCTACCAAAACAAAATAACAAGAACATAAAGTTTGGCTCTCTGTCAGGGACAAACCTCTCCACTGTTGAGAGGAAAACACTTTGTAAGTTTTCTCTTATTGAAGCTTCTTAGGTGAGCAATTGCCAAACCCTAGACCCTTGACTAGGATATCCTCCAAGCATGAGTCGAATCCTTCCTCTTTCTGCACTATAACTTCTAGCAAATGGAATTTTGTCTTTCGACACTTCGCTCTTAGCACTTCGTTCTCCTTTCAACTTGTTAAACCTTGTTGTGTTTTTCTCTAGAGAAGACAATATTGATGAGACCCTTCTTCTTATGATGACTCCTTTCTTCTTTCCACCAAACAACTAGCTTGCATGTAGGGCTGTTGTGACTGCATACATTGTTCTGATTCTGGCGCGTGTGGCTGTTTTTTGCCCTAGAAAACAATCCCTTCTACTTCGATCTTGGTCTGTCTTCCTTCGTATATGAGAGCTTCTCCTTCACTTGTAGAGAGAGGCCTAGTAGACCTTGTTTGCACCCAAAACAATGAGATATGTTGACCTATACTTTTCTGCTGCTATGGCTGCAATTAGACCTTCCTTGACCTCGCAAGTGTGACTGTAATTACTTCAGAAATGTCCTCTTTTTACTTCGATGTTTTGTCTTCTTATTACGTTGCCCTTTTAGCCTTCATCCTTGTCTTCTCTTCGTCATTTTTAGCCCTCTTCTTGCTTGCATATTTCAGAGTGAAGTTGTGTGTTGAATGAGGAGTGGACAACCTGACATGACAGTTACACTAAAATTCATCTTTTATCCATCGTTTCGCTGCTTGGAGATTTCGTTGAGGCTAGGAGAGGATTTGACTCTGCTTGGAGGTGTTTCCCATGACCTTGTATGTTGACATATATGATGTAACATGCCCTCAAAGGGTCTCATCATAATTACATTTTGACTTTGACTTTCTAGAAGCACTTTAAAATGTGCTTGACCTATTTTCAATGAGCTAGAAACTCATTAACAAATAATATAAAAATAATTTCTCTTCTCTTGAATAAATACAATATCAAAATTAAATTTATAAAGACCGAACCTAGTTACATTTCCTTCAACGCTTCTTGCTATTTCAGATCAAATGATGTGATTTGATGTGATGCAAAATGAGGGTCAACGAGCTCTTATTTATATGTGTTTAGAGGGGGATTTGACCTTGGGGTCAAACGCATTCAAAGAGTAGGGCCAACTTGTCCAAGTAACGCTGACTTGGTCAACATGCAAAATTTCAATTTTCTCCTTTGCTTTTCCAGTGAAAATACCAATCATGACTACCAATTTTCAACACTCCCTCTTAGCTAGGGAGGTAATTTTCATCATCTCTGTCAAGATCAATCTCCTCAACCAATCCATAGGTCTCTCAGCGATAGCCCAAGGAAGAGATCAAATGTACAAGTTTCTCTCTCTTACAAGGTCAATCTTCTTGACCAATCCATAGGTCTCTTAGCAACTTTCCAAGGGAGATCAGATGTACAAGTCTCATCACAAGGAAAAAAAATATCATCAAAACACATCCCATGTAAAAATTTCTCATTTCCCACCCCCCTTTTCAGTTTCACCTTATTTCTCCCATATAGTTAAATGCCCTTTCCCATATCCACACATTTAACAACTGAAAAAATAAATTTTTGCTGAAAACACAAATTCTGGAAATTTTACAAAACGCTGGAAAATGCAGAAATATAAAAAATCAGCACATACAAACAGCCATTCAACACATTTAAATACAGTGATTTTTGGTCAAGGTGACCCTGGAAAAACCCCCTACAACTCTTGGGGAAAACCAGTTCGAAAGCTTCTTTTATTTCTGGAAAATGCTTTTTACAATAAGAGAAATATTCAGCAAAAATCAGCAAGCAAACTTTTACAACTTATCTCAAGCCTTGCTGAAACTTCGCCTTGTTGATACTCCGCTGTACAGACTTGCTGAAGCTCAGCCTTGCTGAAACTCTGCCCTGCTGAAACTCCGCTATACAAACTTGCTGAAACTCAGCCTTGCTAAAACTTCGCCTCGCTGAAACTTCGTTGTACAAACTTGCTGAAACTCAGCCTTGCTAAAACTCCGCCTTGCTGAAACTCTGTTGTACAAACTTGTTGAAACTCAGCCTTGCTGAAGCTCCGCCTTGCTGAAGCTCCGCCTTGCTGAAACTCCGCTGTACAGACTTGCTGAAACTCAGCCTTGCTGAAACTTCGCCCTGCTGAAACTCCGCTGTACAAACTTGCTGAAATTCAACCTTGTTGAAACTTCGCCATGTTGAAACTCCGTTGTAAAGACTTGCTGAAACTCAGCCTTGCTGAAACTCCGCCCTGCTGAAACTCCGCTGCTGAAACTCCGCTGTATGGAATTGCAGCCTCCTTCTCCTCACTGTCCAGAAATCTCCTTGGCTCTCTTGCTCTCCTTCTCTCAATCTGCTCATGAAAGAATTGAATGACCTTTTCCTCCTTTTCCTCCTTTAATCTAACTTTAAGTGACTTTTGGGTGATCCCTAAATCCAATGGGTGAAATAGATTGAGATCTAGGGCTGAGATTAAATGCTCATTTAAATCTCACTTTCTATTTTTTAATTCACCCCACTTTAATAAAGACCCACTTAGTCATTTATTTCCAAAGTCACTTTTCCTTTCTAATTTTACATTGACTTTAATAAAGTCACTTTAAAATTAGACTTTAGTAACTTTATCACTTAAAGTCACTTTTAAATTAGATTTGACTTTATAAAATTATAAAGTCACTTTAGGAGAAAAATTAAATTCTTTTGGACACTTTTCCCTAGGCCAAAGATCAAAGCCTTAGGGAACCACCTGTCCTCTGATACCAAATTTCAACACTCCCTCTTACCGAGGAAGGTGTTCCTCACCACACCCATCTTGTCTCTGAAGTAGACATGCTTGCCCCGTGGTAAGGCTTTGGTAAAAATATCTACAACCTGCTCATCAGTGGGAATATACTCAAGCTTCACAGCGCCCTTTTGAATATAGTCTCTGATGAAATGATATTTGATCCCGATATGCTTTGACCTGTCATGAAAAACTGGATTCTCCGTGAGTTTAATGCAACTCTGATTATCACAGTAAATCACTGAAGGTCTCAACGGCTGACCAAATAAGCCAAACAACATCTTGCGAAGCCAGATGGCCTCACAACTAGCTAGACTGGCTGCCATATACTCTGCTTCCGCTGAACTCAATGCTACTGATTGTTGCTTCTAGCTGAACCATGACACTACTGCCGAACCCAACCCAAAACAACACCCTGAAGTGCTCTTCCTATCAGAAGCACAACCTGCCCAATCAGAATCAGTATAACCTGGCAATCTCACTCCATCCCCCTGCCTGTAGTCCAGACCATAATCCACTGTCCCCTGCAAGTATCGCAAAATGTGTTTTGCAGCCACCCAGTGAACCTTCCTAGGCTCACACATAAACTGACTCATTGTGTTGGCTGCAAAACAAATATCTGGTCTAGTGTTGACCAAATACATCAAGGAACCAATCAGCTGCTTGTACAATGTGGGATCCACCAACTCGGAATCCGAAGCATGAAGCTTCTTCCAGTTGGTAATCATCGGTGTCGACATGGGTTTACAATCCTCCATGTGGAATCTGCCAAGGATGTTCACAATATACTTCCCCTGCCCCAGGAAGAAATGCCCCTCCTCCTGCCACACCTCCAAACCCAAAAAATAATGCATCAAGCCGATGTCGTTCATCTCAAACTCCACCGCAAGATCTCTCTTGCAGTGCTCTATGAGTCTCTCTGCACCTGTAATGACCAAGTCATCCACATACAACACCAGAATGAGAGGCTCCTCACCAATCACAATAAAGTAAAGGTTCGGATCTGCCTCACTCTTTGTGAAACCCATCCCCTGCAAGTATGTATCTATCCTGGAGTACCAAGCTCTGGGAGCTTGCTTCAGGCCATAAAGGGCCTTCTTCAATCTGCACACATGGGACTCCTTCCCATGCACCTCAAAGCCCTGTGGTTGCTCAATGTACACCTCCTCTTGTATGAAGCCATTGAAAAATGCAGTCTTCACATCCATCTGGTGGATCTTCCAACCCATCTCTGCTACTATCGATATAATGGAGCGGATTGAAGTATATCGAGCCACAGGAGCGAAGGTCTCCTCATAATCAACTCCCTCTACCTGGGAGAACCCTCTAGCCACAAACCTCGCTTTGAATTTCTCAATGCTGCCATCTGCAACATGCTTTACCTTGTAAAGACATCTGGAAGTAACCACAGATTTTCCCTCAGGCCTCAACACCACCTCCCAAACATCATTCTTCATGATAGAAGAATACTCCTCCTGCATGGCCTCTCTCCAGACTTGCTGGCTAGCTGCCTCCTCATAGCTAGAAGGCTCAGAGTCAAGGATGTTGGTAACCATTGCCATATAGCTACAAAACCTCTCAGGTGGTCTACTCTCTCTGACCGGCCTCTTAGGCTCAGCAACATATGTGGCATCTCTCAAGGTGTCTTAAAGCCACTTGGGCTTCCTCTTCCCTGAGCGCACTTCTCCCATATGAGAATGAAACTCCTCCTCCTCATCATCATCAGGAGCCTGAACTCCTGACTGTTTGTTTGCTGTCCTCCTACCTGCACCTGAACCTGTAGAAGCTGAGGTACCGTGTGAACTGTCCATCAGTGGACTCCCTAGTGAACTGCTCTGCATGCTGCTCGGAGCACCACCCCTCTGGCTTGGCGAGCCACTGCTCACTGACAGACTTGACATCCTCATAGATGTACCTCCTGATCCTCCTGATCCCTGCCCACTAGATCCCTGCGACTGACTCAATTGCTGCTAAGGGTCTAGCTGATCTAGATACTCTAACTCCCGTGATCTCCTAAAGGCCCTCAAGGCTCCATGATACATATGTCCCATCGTGCGGTGCCAAATCTCACACAGCTCAGAACTGCTAGCTGTGCTATCGGTACTACTACTCAATGCCAAAAGGGACTAGAATGCAAACTTGTACACCTTTGCATGGCGTACACCTATCACTCTAGCTGAATCAGCTGGAGTGCCCCTGGGATACATCAACACCTATCCTCCCCTGAACAGTACCTCATATCCTCTGTCCTCCAAAGCTGAGACAGATATGAGGTTCTTCCTCATCCCTAGCACATAAAGAACATCTGACACCTTCAAGAAAGGTTTGGACTCCCTTTGAAATGTCAGTGTCCCCACATCAACTGCTCTAACAACTCTGTCATCACCGAGTACTACCTCTATATCAGTGCCACTCTCTGAAAGCTCTGAGAAGTACTCACGGACTCCTGTCATGTGATGTGAAGCCCCATTGTCCACATACCAGATACCCGTAGATGCTCCGCTAATCGAGGGAAAAGCATGCTCCCTCTGAACCTGTGTGGAAGGTGATCCTGCACTAGAAGACTCATACGCAGTGAACCCAAACTCCCGTTCAAAACGAATTGCAAAGTCCTCAACCTCTGCTGAAGCTGCCATGCTCTGGTTCTTCCCCTTCTTCTTCCTCTTCTCCGGACACACAACTGCATAGTGTCCCATCTTTTGACAATTCCAACACTTCACCTTGGAATAGTCCTTCTGTGCGTTACCCTGTTTACTTTTACCTTTGCCTTTGCCCCCACCATTGCTTGTGGAAGCCTGCTTCTTCCCTTTGCCTTTCTTTCCTTCTATCGACAGTGCTACATCCTCATCCTGCTCAACTGGCTTGGCTGCCCCAAGCTGACCTTTCCTGATCTCTGTCTGAATGCAATCATCCCAAAACCTCTCCCATGTGGGAAGGGTCTTACGTGCACAAACCCCATAAGCAAAGTTTATCCATGAACGGGGGAGACCATTCACTGCAATCCACACCAACTCAGTGGGTGGAATGTCCTCTCCAACTGCAGCCAACTCATCTCTCACATTAGTAATCTTTGTGAGATATCCAGTTGCACTATCATTGCCCATCTTAATGGTCTTCAACTTCTCCTTTAGGATCATTTTCCGGTTCTCATTGGTACTCTGGTAGAGATTGGACAATGCTGTCCACATCTCATGGGCATTTCTCTTTCCTCTCACATGAGGAATGCAATGGTCTTTGACTCCGTCTAGAATCAGTCTCTTACCCTTGTTGTTCTCTTTATTATACTCAGCCAACTGAGTAGCATCAGTAGGCACAACAACAGGGTTCTGTGTAGTATGCACCATGATGTCTCAGACTTCTGCCTCCTCAAAGATACTCTGCATTCTCTCCTTCCAAACGTTGTAATTTGTATTCCCATCCAGCCTATCCTCCATCCTCAATCCCAATGACATCCTGCTGTCCTAAAACTGTAAAATAGCACTGCTGTAATAAAGATAAAACTACTGTTTGTGAAAAAATCAGCTTGCTGGAATTTTCTGAGTGAAAAATCAACAGGCTGTAATTTTCCTCCTTACTGTCCCAAACTGCACTTCAGCACTCAACCTCTGATACCATGTAAAAATTTCTCATTTCCCACCCCGGTTTTCAGTTTCACCTTATTTCTCCCATATAGTTAAATGTCCTTTCCCATATCCATACATTTAACAACTGAAAAAATAAATTTTTGCTGAAAACACAAATTCTGGAAATTTTACAGAATGCTGGAAAATGCAGAAATATAAAAAATCAGCACATACAAAGCCATTCAACACATTTAAATACAGTGATTTTTGGTCAAGGTGACCCTGGAAAAACCCCCTACAACTCTTGGGGAAAACCAGTGCGAAAGCTTCTTTTATTTCTGGAAAATGCTTTTTACAGTAAGAGAAATATTCAACAAAAATCAGCAAGCAAACTTTTACAACTTATCTCAGCCTTGCTGAAACTCCGCCTTGTTGAAACTCCGCTGTACAGACTTGCTGAAACTCAGCCTTGCTGAAACTCCGCCCTGCTGAAACTCTGCTGTATAGACTTGCTAAAACTCAGCTTGTTGAAACTCCGCTGTACAGACTTGCTGAAACTCCGTTGTACAGACTTGCTGAAACTCAGCCTTGCTGAAACTCCGCCTTGCTGAAACTTCGCTGTACAGACTTGCTGAAACTCAGCCTTGCTGAAACTCTGCCTTACTGAAACTCAGCCTTGCTGAAACTCCGCCCTGCTGAAACTCCGTTATACAGACTTGCTGAAACTCAGCGTTGCTGAAACTCTGCCTTGCTGAAACTCCGCTGTACAGACTTGTTGAAACTCCGCCCTGTTGAAACTCCGCTGCTGAAACTCCATTGTACGGACTTGCAGCCTCCTTCTCCTCACTGTCCAAAAATCTCCTTGGCTCTCTTGCTCTCCTTCTCTCAATCTGCTCATGAAAGAATTGAATGACCTTTTCCTCATTTTCCTCCTTTAATCTAACCCTAAGTGACTTTTGGGTGATCCCTAAATCTAATGGCTGAAATAGATTGAGATCTAGGGCTGAGATTAAATGCTCATTTAAATCTCACTTTCTATTTTTTAATTCACCCCACTTTAATAAAGACCCACTTAGTCATTTATTTCCAAAGTCACTTTTCCTTTCTAATTTTACATTGACTTTAATAAAGTCACTTTAAAATTAGACTTTAGTAACTTTATCACTTAAAGTCACTTTTAAATTAGATTTGACTTTATAAAAATTATAGCCACTTTAGGAGAAAAATTAAATTCTTTTGGACACTTTTCCCTAGGCCAAAGATCAAAGCCTTAGGGAACCACCTGTCCTCCGGTACCAAATTTCAACATCCCATAAGCCAAAACCCAATGGCACCAAGGTTAGTGCCCAACTGACCATGGGATCAATCAATGAGGACAAACTCTCCAACCATATGCAATGGTTACACAGGGTCCATCTCCCCAACCATAAACAAGATCTCTCGGTCCACGACCTAAAGGAGGAATCCCTATCTCAATCCCTGACTATATAGTCTTAGTTAAATGATCCAAGGGAGAGAACTCAAAAGCAGTGTTGCCGACCAAACTGGTCTCTATTTCATCATGACCTAAGTGATCTCTTCATGCCTCAAAACCAAGCTCCTCGACTAGACTCACTAGCCTCTCGATCAACTGACCTAAGGGAGTGACAATCTTCTTGACCATAATCTATGGCCTCTTAGCTACAACCCAAGGAAGATTGTTAATCACATGATGCTATAAATCAGTTCTCCCTCTTTGCCAAAGAGGGATTCTCAACAACTCCAAGTTGTTCTCTAAAGTAAACAAACTTCATATGGGATAATGGCTTCATCAAAACATCAACAACCTGCTCATTAATAGGGACATATTTGAGCCTCACAACTCCCCTCTGGACAATATTGTGGATGTAATAATATTTGATCTCAATGTGCTTTTGACCTTTCATGAAAAATTGAGTTCTTAGAAAGCTTCACACAACTTTGATTATCATAATATATAATGGTCGATTGTAGCACCTGATCAAACAATCCAACAAACAACTTTCGAAGCCACAGAACTTCACAATAGGCTAAACATGTAGCTATATACTCAACTTCAACCCCACTCAGAGCAACCAAATTTTGCTTACTAGACCATGAAATCATAGTGGAGCCTAACCTAAAACAAAATCCAAAAGTGCTCTTTCTATCATTAGAGCTTCCAAGCCAATTAGCATTAGTGAAATGATGCAATGACCATTCTCCATTAGAAGCATATCTCAAACGACAATCAATGGTGCCAACCTAATGCACATGTCACGGTTGAACCAAGAATTGGCTCAACATGTTGACAACATTCGTCACCATTGGAGTGTCCATGGACTTGCAGTTCATCATGCTAAATTTCTGAAGGATATTAATAGTGTACTTGCCTTGTCCAACAAAGATTCCATTAAGCTTTTTCTAAATTTCCAATCCCAAATAGTAACGCATCAGACCAAGATCCTTCATCCCAAATTCAGAAATCAACGCCCTCTTACATTGGACAATGAGAACTTCAACGATTGTCAGAAACAAATCATCTATATACAAATATAAAATCAAGGGCTCACCTTCAACGACTTTGAAGTACAAATTCAGATCGACATCGCTCTTTTTGAAACCAAGGCTCAACAAATAGCTACCAATGTGAGGGTTGTTAATTTTTCTTAGGGCTATATTGTTCTTTGCTTTGATAATTGGATTTCATTATTTCCATATTAAATTCACCCCACAACATCATAATATTATTGAGATTTACATCATTATTCAACAACATATGCAACTATATAGAAAGAACAATATCATCATCAATGTAGCGAAACATAAAGGAATAAGAGAAGGAAAACATTCACACATAGAGACACCATGATTGGTTGGAGACCAGGGCAAAACCCACTACGGGGAAAACCCTTTTAAATTCTTCTTTTTATTAGATTGTCATTGAATGATTCAATAAAAGAGAGTACAATGATCCATATCTTCATCAATACAACTATCCAACAAAAATCAACTAAACATCATCATGAGATGAACCCTATAATGGCAATAATCAAAACCATGCTTCAGAAGTCCGCGATCAACTGTCACTGTTAGTGGTCAACTACCAAACCTTGCGGTCAACTGATAAAGCCAAACCCTAGGTCCCAATTGCATGCAAATATTGATGTGCATGCAACTAAAACCCTCCAACCGTGCACACGAGCATGCGTGCCTGTGATTGTGACCGAAAAATGCTTGTGTCATGCCTATGGCTGGAAACCAAAAACCTAGCACACATGCAAGCTTCGAACCTTGCAATCTCGGACTTGTGCGAGCAAACTTCCACAAACTATCTCAGAACTGTGCGAGCCAAACCAAATAAAGAAGAATAGAAGAATGCTTCATGATGATGTCCAAATGAGGGTCACTTGACTTGTATTTATAGCCATCCATGGGTGTCCAATTTATCTTTTGGGTTGACCTGATCAAATATGCACATGTGGGGCTTAATTCAAAAATACACTTTACCTTGTCCAAATTGAGTGCTTCAATAGTCAAAATTGGTCCTCCCAAAAAAAGGAATCTCGTCTTATGGTTGGAATTTGTCATTGAGCTGCTTAATTAACACTCGCTCCCAACAAGGGAAAAATTCCAACTGCATCATGCAATCATCGCAAGAATCCTGTCATCAAATCATATCCTCGCTCAAGTATCTTGTCATCAAATGTCGACATTGCTCATCTCTGCTTATCCCAACTTATCTCTTGATTGTCTCTGCTCATATGTTGAACATTCTCGAATCTAAAAGAAGAAGAATTTGACATCGGAGGGGAGCCTAAGCTACCACCATTTATCACGTTGGAGAGCATACCTCAATCTGAAACAATATCAGGGAGCATATCTCAACTTGAAACTACATCAAGGAGCACATCTCAACTGAGAATCACTAAAAACGAGGAGCCCGATGCTACCACTAGGGAAACATTAGAGAGCTTAACATCAGGGAGCACATCTCAACTTGAAACCACATTGGGGAGCACATCTCAACCCAAAATCTCATGGGGGAGAAAAACATATTCTACCCCATATCGAGCAATAGGGGATATAGGGGAGCACATCTCAACCCATCCTGTTGCATGTTGATCTTCGAACCAATGACCCTCAAGAGTCACGTGGTAGAACACCTGCATTATAATCAACTTGGAATGTACACCTCCAAGTACACTCAACCCGTTGGCCAGACGAGGAACAATATTACCAACAAACCTTGCTTGTGGGTATGATGCTTGTTACCGCTCCAACTAGCAGGGGATCTAAGGGAAATCCGTAAAGGGAAAATGCTAGGCCAAGGGCAACAAATGGAGTCTTAGCCCAATGTTACCTTAGCTAAGGCTCCCTTCTATTTATGGACTTTCACCGACGGGAGGAGACTCGATATGTGTGGAGTCACTAATAAAGGATAAGTCAATGGATATGAGTGACTCGAATAATCCTTTCCCAAAATTTGTAGGATGAAGGTTGCTTGCTTTGTAAGCACGGTACAAGGTGATCTAGTGAAAGGAAGCAAGGATTTGAGGGTTGGGTTTATGGGATAAGACTTGTGAAGGAATTTCCCAATCCCTAAAATCTTTGTTAGAATTGGTATCTGGGATGGTTCTTGGAGAATGGTCTTTCAGAGGATTGGGACCATACAGGGCCAAGTGGACCCAGTCCAGGGTATGAGGAAGGAATGTAGCAACCAATGATATTCTTACCCAAGACAAGGTAGATAGAAGATCAAAGGAAATATAATTACTCAAAGATGTTGGTTTGACCCTGAGAAGTGCTAGCCTTTGTGATGGCTGGGCAATATTTGGTCTCGGAGCTAGGGCTTGGATTTTCTTCCAACTCCAATGTCGAAATGTCTTCAAATATGGAGGCGAGCTAGAGGAAAGGCCAATGCCCTAGACTCTATGAGATTGATTTTTTTTAGTGGCTAGCTTGGTGGGAAATTGATGCCTTAGGAACCCCACTGTGGCTAGACTTAGGAGAAGGTGAAAGAATAGGAGTTTTGTTGACCACCCTTGGTAGATCAGTGTCTTAATACTTGGGAGAATGGAGTCTATGTTGATTATGTGTAAGATTTCTTGGTTCCTAGTCAAAGAGGCTTCAAAATTGCTTGACAAACCCTCTAGGTCAAGTGAAAGAAATCTTGCAGCTTTTATACTTCAAATGCACAAGAGGAATGACTTTTAAAGATCAAATTTTACTCCTATGAGATTTCACTAACACTACATGGCCCATTCGATGGAGAGAACGTTATAATAGAGACAATTCCATAATATTAAGCAATAATTTGCATGCAACGATTAGCCCTAAAACAACGAAAATCCCAATCCAACATATATGACAAAAGTAACAAGAATAACATCAAAATTTTGTAGTCACATGCATTAGAGTATATCCAATCATTCACAAATGACAATAGAGAAGCTCCAAAAGAAGATAGACCAATAACCATACATCAAAATTCATTCATAAATGCTCTAATTCATCCACGAGCAAAAAGCATGAAATTCTCTAAAAAAGAGAGAGATCCAATCCAAAGTGATGATGAGAAATGATCTGACCTCACTTGTATTTATACACATCTAAGGAGTTTGAATTAGCCTCCTTGGCCTACATAAGCCCGAAAAATAAAATAATGTGTTAATAATACAACCTTTGGTGACAAGCCCACCAAACTAGCTCATGAATGAAAAGATAAGCCTCTCAAGAGGTGAAATAATAATCTATGCATGTCGTAGGGCCCTCTAAGAGGCCTAATGAGGTCCATGGGTGCCATAATGAAGAGAAGGACCCTCAAAAGAAATGGACAATGGGGGTGACCCCTTGTAATAACCTGTGGTGCTCCAAATGATATCTAGGGGCACCCAAGTGGCCTCATGGGTCTCCAAACAAATTGAAGATGGCTGTAGATCTCCCTCAGGGGTTAGGATGATGTTGTCGGTGATGCATCATCATCGTGGAAGTCTTCAATCATATACCAAGTGTGTGGTGTAGATCTGAGGCTGAGTGGACATGATGGATCAAGTGCATTCTCCTCATCCAATAAGTGAACCACGAGGAATCTTTGAAAGGTTGTGGGGATCCATGGAGTGAAATATGTTGTTGTGGAGGTCCATGGCACTCGACATTCACCCTACATGTGCCAATGTAGCCCTAGGGAGGATTAGTAATATCTATTTGCAATCCTAGGCTTAGAGAAATCGAGTAAATGAGCTTACCTAATCATGGGCCACAGGTGGGCACTTCATAATAGCCTTCCCTTCCATAATGGGCTTCAGGATGTGTCAATGTCTCCTAAACTCCAAATGGGTTAACCAAGCACACTACTAGGTGGTTTCTACTTCTAAAGGGGATAATATAGTCAAGGTACATTCGACAAAAGGCAACGGCATGTGGAAGATAGGTGAATGAAGTAGGGAATGACAAGAGGTAGCCCTGGGTCACATGTTGGGGTACATGGGTAGCTAATAAGAGGGAAGCCCACAATTGGGTTTATAATGTATAGGAGGGAGCAATCGTGGTACATGAGGTGCTCCAACCTTGATTTTTCCACCCTTCTTTTATGCCTTTTGCCTTTTTATGATTTTCTTTGATTAATTGCTTGTGGATGAAAGGGTTAGAGCATGATGTATAAGATATAGTAATGAATTCCCCCTTTTAAGGTGGTGCAGTTCATTGCCCACCAAGGGTTGGGACAATCATGGTTTCCTATATGATGAAGGCTAATAGAACTTGTAGGAACCAGGGTGATGACCATGGTGATGGGGTAGAGCTTGTGTATTGGCTTTTTCCCATGTGCTAAATGTTTTTGTCCCGACCATCTTTTGCATTTTGTGTCACTTTCCTGTTGAATGTGGCTTGTTAGAGTCAATTAGTTTATTAGTTGAAGGTCTTCGAAATTTCATAGTTTTGTTGTCATACAAAGGGTCAAACTCACAAACGGTTTCACTGTTATGAGTTTGACTAACCACTGAAGTCATCATGAACTTGGTCATCACTTGGTCATCAAAGTTTTAATAATTAATGGGAGGGGGTTGTTTGAGTTTTTGAGAGTTGTCATTATGATTTTTGAGTCAGGGTCTTGAGGGTCTGTTAGAGTGTTTCATCTGAACATATGTTTATAGTCAAAAGGAATGATGTCAAAGCAGCATGGTTACAATATTACAATTTTCTCCCTCTTCATATATCATCTATTCCCCTCATTCTCTATTCCTCATTTGTCCCTATTCCCTACATATCCTATTCCCTTATCCCCTTTTTCTTTCAAATTATCCCTATTCCAAAACATTCATGTTGTCCCATATTCCTAGTTAGGCCTAAATCCCCTTTATCTTAAGCCTAAGTCCCCTTTATCCTAGGCCTAAATTACCCTTGCTAAACATCATTGCAAATGATGAGTAAACATTACCCATGTACCTCATACACAAGCACACCCATCTGCTCAGTTTTGTTCAAAACCATCAGCAAACATGTCGAACATGGACTTTGCAATGCAATTTCCCCTGAAATTGACTGTTTTAGTCACCATTTTTTCAGAACAATTTCTGACCACATGGAGAAGAATTTTGGAAAACGGAAAGAGGTTTTTCTCAAGCACAGGTCAATGAACAATAACCTCTTCTAGTTTCTGCACATGTGTAACGGATCGAGAGTTTCAAATACACCTTCAAAGCTCATTTTTTACAATTCGTAAATTTTATGTTTTAAGTCATTGTTTTGCAGAGCATGTTATAGAAAGATGGGGAAGGATTTGGAGAAACAGAGAGAGGTTTATCTTCACAAAAGTATGATCTACAATAAACTCCTTTCAGTTTTTACACATGTATTATTGTTTGGGAGATTATCCAAATCATTGTCCCACTGCGCAGGCGCTACGCAGTGCTGCGCAGAGGCAACCAGTGTTTGCGTAGTGCTACACATAGGGTTATCAGTGCCGCACAATGTTTTATCAGTTTACCAGTGTCACACAGTGCTTCTCTGAGGTCACCAGTGTCACGCAATTTAATTTCAGTTTGTGGGAGGTGTTCACAAGTGTGACGAAGATGCCAGATGTCAAAGTTTAAAGGGGTGAACATGTAGCAGAGGTGGTAGCCAACTCAGACCATCAGTTGCCAGCCATGTGTCAATTTTGAAAGAAAAAGTGCCAACACAGTCACTGCCCAACTATTACCTAGTCACTGTGCAGTCAGCAACTAGCTGCCATTCTTTTTTCTACTTTTGATCCATGAAGATATGCTTCGAAAACAAGAGTGCTTTTACAGTGATTTAGTGTTTTTTTGAAAGATATGAATGCTTTATGTTTTTATTTTTATTTTTTATCATTAGAGGAAAAAGACTTTAAAACAACAAAAAGATTTCCTCTTTTTACTTTGATTTGATCCTCTGTTGGATTAATGATGCGATGCATCTAGACACTTTGGATTTGCTATTGTATGTTTATTTAAACTAGAAAAATAGATTGCAAAGGTTGTTGATGGTTCAAAATTGTTTGGTTTCAGTTTTCTGGAATTTATGTGATTGTGATCAATTCATGGTACAATACTTATGACTTGAGGGTTATCGATTACACTTTGCAAGGATTCTTATGGTATGATGTCTGGAATTATCTTTATTTATTGCTTAGTTATTCTATTGTCTCTTTGTGTTTTATGAGTATTATGATCTCGATTGAATTAGAATTCATTTAAGATGTTATATTCAATTGTTTTCATGTTTCAGTTACAAATGAAATGATATATACTCATGCATGTTATCTCTTATGTCTAGCCTTTCTTTCTCATGTATAAACAACATTGTTTTATTGCAAAGAATTTTTATTTTTATTTTTATTTTTTGCCTCTATACTACATCCTGTCATTGTTTCCATAGTCATTCCTAAAAGCCCTTGTAGAAGATGTCGGTTTTACTTGCATAAGTAAATGAATAAAAGGAAAATTGATCACGTGTTATCACCTAGTATACCATTGACACTTCAACCCAATACATTCAAATTCTCTTTTTTTTAGAATTGGTCTCTTTTAAAAAAATCATATTCAAAGGTTTTATCTCTGATTCTGCTCAGTGAGGGAGCCCCCTAAGGTTGAAGAAGACCAGTTTATCAACCAAAAGAGGTTTGTGGCTACCTCTGAGTTTTCTCCTTTCAGCTTGGAGAAAATTATAGAGTGCTAACATATTGGTGTTGTTGTCGGGGAACGAAGGTTTCATTTTCTCCAAGCAAGATCATCCAAATTTTTTATCTGGTTGCTGAAGGTGGACAAAGTCAGACACGGGAAGGCTGAATCATTCAACTGGCGACAAAGTTCATTAATTTTGGTTTACTATTTTCAATATGGGTTTAAGAATAAATTCCAGGTATGCACTTATGGAAAGGTCTCGTCTTCTTGGTTTTCCAAATCCTATGCCTTGTGTTGATTGGTTAATCTATCTTCCATTATTTAAAGATAAAAAAGGAGATGATGTTGGTTTACATCTGTTCAAGTTTCATTTGCATGTACATAAGCTTGGGGTTAAGTTTCCTGAGGATTGTGTAATGAAAATGTTCATGGAAACCTTGGAAGACAAAGCTAGATCCTGGTATGAAGGTTTGTCACTTGCCAATTTGTGTTCTCTTATAGATTTTCACACAGTCTATTATGAGCATTTTAGGGAATTTTGTCCTCCCCTGCCTCTGGCTGAAACATGTTGTGCATGTTTTGAAGATTTCTTCCAATATCTGGAAAATATTTATGGGGATGAAGAATGTATGCATGATGAAATTAAATAAGCCATTTGTGAATTTCCATCCCAATATCAAGGACAGAAAACAGAAGAGGCCTGTTGCCTAGATATTCATGAAGATTCCCAGCAGGCAATAATTTTTGCAGCTGAAGATGAAACTGAACAGACAAAGGTCGATGAAGAAATGCAACAAGTTTGTCCTCTTGAGCCTGATCAACGTATTCAACAGACTATTAATGATCAATAAGGAAAGAGCAGCAAAAAAGAAGGGGATGTTTTAGAGCCTTTTGCACATGAAGAGTCTGTCGAAAAAGAGCAGGTTGTCTCGGATCCTATAGATGTGCACATTATTGTTGTGGATAAGGTGGTTGCCTCAATTGAAGAGGACAAGAGAAATGATCTGGATGTTCTCTTTCCTCTAGAACAGAGTCCTTTTACTGATCATCAAGTGAAGGTAACCAACTATATTTTTGAAGATTCTTTTGTTGATCTCTTGGAGCCTGTGAAAGGAGAGTTTTTTCACCCCATGGCTAGTATGTTGTAGGCGTTTTGGGAGCTTGTAATCTTCATCAATGTTGGTTGGTTTTCAGGATCAAGGATTGTTGAAAAAAGTTGTCATTGATGGAATCATAGTTGAATTGTTGAAACAAACCCTAGATATTGTGCAAACCCTAGGAGATCTAAACCCTAATTACTTGACTAGACCCCAGGTGCATGTGTATATTAATGAAATTCTAGATGCACTTGCCATAACAAAGTGCTAGCAATGATGTCATTATGATATCATGTTTTCATTGTTGAACCTAGCCATGTCGGTCATTAATGATGACAAGCCAATAACTTGCCCTTATATGCATTGCCCAAGATTTGTTGGAGATGCCGTAAGAAAGAAGTTACCTTGTTGAAGATACCCATGAAGACATATTGGAAAGGAACCCTAGCCTTCTTGAATGATGCTCATAATTCCCATGTAATGAATCCCTAATTTAGTAACACTAGATGTATGAATATGTCAAAGGAACGTTAGTCCTTGTATGCAATCCTAATGCATGAAGATCACATGCACTAGCATGTCAAAATAGTGAAACAATTCTAATCCACTTGATGCTCTAATTCCATAAAAGAAATTTTTTAATAGGGTTGTTATGAAAAAATATGCATATGATGAAAGAAAAAATAAATTTCCATCATTAGAGGTCATATCTTGAAGGGAATACTATATCAACTTATAGAGGAGGTCATAAGATTTCCAATGAGTACTCACTTGCCTCCTAATTCCTTACCGTTGAAGAGAAATCAATTTTTGAAATTAGCATATGTCAAAAATTATCAGACTGTCCAAATCGACTTGAGTAGGCTCATAACCATTGACAAAGAGACATGTCCCTTCAAAAGAAAAACCCCTATATATATAAACCTAAATTCATCCATTCAAGCTCATATTTTTCGGTGTAGACAAGATAGGAGGTAGAGAAGCAATCCCAGCCTAGAAAGGCAAGGAAGACAAGTTTGTGGAATTATTCTTAGGTTAAATAGTCTCCCACAGGTTTGAGCTAGGAGCAAAGAAGTTGCCTTAGTTTCCATGGTCACAGTTGTCGTGGTTGCCGTGGTCGAAGTTCTTGTAGTTGCCATAATCGAAGTTGTCGCAATTGCCGTAGTTTTCGTGGTTGAAGCTATCGTGGTCAAAGTTGCCATAGTTTCCATGGTCGAAGCTGTCGTAGTTGATGTGGTCGAAGCTACCCTAGTTGCCGTTGTTAAAGTTGTTGTGGTCGAAGTGTTGATTTATTTGGATTGGACAAAAAGAGCTTGTTAAAGTCTTCTCTTGAGAACAAAATAGGGTAGAGTTGGAGAACTTTGTGAAGCAACATATTGAAGATTTGTGGAGATCATTGAAGACCATGATGCATTGAAGCCATCCTGAGGTGACCTTGAAGAAGTTTTGTTGGGTAACATGAAGAGTTGTGGAGACACCTTCTGAGAAGACAAAGTTGTCATTGATGAGCTAAGTGCTTTGGAGGTCAAGGGCATTGTTGAAGGTGAAGATTATTGTCAGGGTTGGTTGCAGAAGATATTGGGAGCCTTGAAGAACTATTAAACTTATCTTGATGAATTGAAGCCGTGGGTTGGAGCCCTACATATATTGTACTTGATTTATTGAAGAAGTTAATAAAAGCATTTATTCTTATTGTTCATTTTGTGTTCCAAATATAAATGATCTAACTGGTAAAAGTAACAATTGAAAATGAGTACTGACTCAACTCCCCTCTCATTATTTCCAACAATTGGTATCAGAGTCAGTATCTTCACTCAAAGCCTAACAGCTTGAAGGTTGATCCTTAGAACACAAATGACAAAGACAAGGAAGAAAGCCTCCAATCGTCCTTAATATGGCTCTTCCTCAATCGTGAAAACTGAAGAGAACCAAATTGGGAAGGTTCCATTGTTCAATGGAAATTCTAACGTATGGAAGGTAAGAATGATAAATTTCTTAATGGCTCAAGGCGTTGAAGTATGGAAATCAGTGATTATTGATAACATGATGAACAAAGAATCCATGGAGTACAATGAAAAAGTGATGAAGGCAAACTTGAATGGGCTACCAGATTCTATAAAGGCCAATTTGGAAAGATGTTCATCAACAAAGGGTATATGGGACAAACTTCATGACCTTCACTCAAAAGGAACATTGACCATGACCATTAGCCAAGAAGATGATGGAAAGCAAGAAGGAAATCCAGAACCCATCAAGGAAGCTGAAAATAAGAATGATGACATCAAGGCCAAAGAAGACCTAGAAGAAGAAGAAAAAAAAGAAGACTTTGAAGAAGATCTCTTGACTAAACTTATAGCTGCCATGAAAGAGATTAACATTTTCAAAGAGGAAAATGAGGAACTTAAGAAGAAAGTGCAAGATGGTGACCAGGACAAGACAAGGAAGGAAGTTGACCTTTTCAAGCTTCAAGTACAAGAAAGGGTGAGGAGCTTACCAAACTTAAGGAGGAATTTCACCAAAACAAAAGAAAGCATCATGAAGAAGTCATATCCATAACAAATCAATTGGATAAGGCAAAGAAAAGGGAAGAAACTTTGTCAAGCCACCTTGAACAAAGATTCAAAAGATTGAACAAACTTGAAGCAGAGATTGGTCAATACAAGGAAGAGGTCTCCTCCCTTAGATCTCAACTAGAATAAGCAAGAAAACAAGCACAAGGAGTTGAGAAGGTGATGGAAGCTTTGTCATTCATAGAACGACAAGTTGATGAAGCAGAAAAGGAGAGAAGCACCATGACGTGCCAACTAGAAGAAAAGGATTATGACATCACTAAGTTAAGATCAGAAATCACTTCTCTTAAGGCCCAATCATGTGAAGCAACCAATATGAAGGAAGAAATGGAGATCATTCTACCAAAGAAGGATGAAGAATGCAAGAAAATGAAGGAAGAAATTGTCTTTATTAGAAAGGAACTTGACTTGCTGAATAAGAACATGAAAAGTTCTCAAACCCTAGATGACATCCTAAGTCAACAAAGGTCTCCCCTTGATAAATCAGGTCTTGGCTATGTAGGTGAATCCTCAAGAAAGAATGATGCAAAACCTAATGCTTCAAACAACAAGGATGTGAGGAAGCCTAGAAGAAATGTTGATGCTCCTAGTTTCAACAAGGGCAAGGAGAAGAGTCAAGATAACAATGGAAGAAATCCTACTCCAAGGAGACTTGTAGATGGTGTCAAGAAGGCAAAAATACTTCAGAAGTACATCAAGGAAATCTTCATCTCCCAGGTACCAAAGTATATTTCTTGGTTATTACTATTATTGTACAAACTTTGGGCACATGGCAAAAGATTGTAGTGCATATCACAAAGACAAATATAATGGTCCCCATCAGTCTCCCAAAAGCAACTTTGCAGGAGGAAATTATGCTTCCTCATTTATGTACAAAATTGAATGCTACAAATGTCATAATATTGGTCATATGGCTCGTGATTATAACTTGACTTGGGTTCCTAACCAAGCTAAAAACATGAATGCCAAGCAAGAGAAGAAGGTCACAGAAGTTTGGAAAAGAAAGAAAATTGGATCAGAAAGCCTCTTGAACACTCAATACATCAACTTATGTTGTTGATTTAATGAGTACATATTTGGTAGATATGACATTCCAAGTATTGATGACAAAATTTTGCCAAAAAGGACACTAATATGGGGAGCTTATGATTCTTGACTATTCCTGCAAAAGCTATCCATGAAGAGCCCTATGAAACCCTTAATGAGTCACACATGGACAATCATCTCTTGATAGATCATCTCTCGGGGGTAATTCCATTCAATAAAATCATGATATTGTATGTTCACTACACATCCATTGTTGAAGATGTCTTCCACTTGATCACAAGGCAACAATCGTTCTTGTCTTGAGCAAAAAGAAGAGCTAAAGGAGTTTATGCAGGAAGGGGGAGGTGGTTGATCACATGAAGAAATGCAAACATCATCTACCTCATCCATTTCCATCAAATCATGCAAATGCTTAGTGGGAGCAAGTCCATTAAAGAAAGGCATAATCACAAAGGGAGTTGCAAAGATAAAAATAACAAGAAGGAGCACCATGATAGGGGGAGCAACATATATATCATGGAGTGCTATCCTTGATGAAGAAAATACAATGGAGAAACATGTCAAGAAGAAACTTGATAGGGGGAGTACTTGGGCACCCTATTTTCCATTGATGTCAAAGGGGGAGATAACACTGAAAGGGGGAGAGTATTGCCATCAATGAAAAGGGGGGAGATTGTTTAATAAAGTTGTCATTGATGGCATAGATGAATTTTTGAAACAAACCCAAGATATTGTGCAAACCCTAGGAGACCTAAACCCTAACTACTTGATTAGACCCTAGGTGTTGTGTATATTAATGAAATTCTAGATGCACTTGCCATAACGAAGCGCTAGAATTGATGTCATTATGATATCATGTTTGCATTGTTGAAGCTATCCATGTCGGTCATTAATGACGGTAAGCCAATAACTTTCCCTTATATGCATTGCCTAAGATTTGTTGGAGATGCCCTAAGAAAGAAGTTACCTTGTTGAAGATGCCCATGAAGACATTGAAAAGGCACCCTAGCCTTCTTGAATGATGCTCATAATTCCCATGTGATGAAGCCCTAATTTAGTAACCCTAGATGTATGAATATGTCAAAGAAACCATAGTCCTTGAATGCATTCCTAATGCATGAAGATCACATGCACTAGCATGTCAAAATAGTGAAAAAATTCTAATCTACTTGATGCTCTAATTCCATAAAAGAAATTCTTTAATAGGGATGTTATGAAAAAATATGCATATGATGAAAGAAAAATTAAATTTACATCGTTAGAGGTCATATCTTGAAGGGAATACTATAACAACTTATAGAGGAGGTCATAAGCTTTCCAATGAGTACTTGACTCCTAATTCCTTACCGTTGAAGAGAAATCAATTTTTGAAATTAGCATATGTCAAAATTGTCAAATTGTCCAAGCTGACTTGAGTAGGCTCATAACCTTTGGCAAAGGGACGCGTCCCTCCAGAATATGGAAAAGCCACTATAAATATAAACCTAGATTCGTCCATTCAAGCTCAGATTTTTCGGTGGAGACAAGACAAGAGGTAGAGAAGCATCCGCAACCTAGAAAAGCAAGGAAGACAAGTTTGTGGACTTATTCCTAGGTTAAAAGTCTCACACAGGTTCGAGCTAGGAGCAAAGAAGTTGTCATAGTTTCCGTAGTCGCAGCTGCCGTAGTTTCCGTGGTTGAAGCTATCGTTGTTGAAGTTGTCGTGTTCGAAGCTGCCGTAGTTGTCGTGGTTGAAGCTACCATGGTCGACATTGCTGTAGTTTCTGTTGTCGAAGCTGTCGTAGTTGTTGTGGTCAAAGCTGCCATAGTTGTCATGGTCGAAACTGTCGTAGTTGTCGTTGTTGAAGCTATTGTGGTCGAATTTGTCATAGTTGTCGTGGTAGAAGTGTTGATTTATTGGGATTGGACAAATAGAGCTTGTTAAAGTCTTCTCTTGAGAAAAAAATAGAAATTTGGAGGACTTTGTGAAGCAGCTTATTGAAGATTTGTGGAGATCATTGAAGACCATGATGCTTTGAAGCCATCATGAGGTGACCTTGAAGAAGTTTTGTTTGGGTAACATGAAGAGTTGTGGAGACACCTTTTGAGAAGAAAAAGTTGTCATTGATGAGCTAAGTGCTTTGGAGATCAAGGGCATTGTTGAAGGTGAAGATTATTGTCAGGGATGGTTGCAGAAGATATTGGGAGCCTTGAAGAACTATTACACTTATCTTGATGAATTGAAGCCATGGGTGGAGCCTAGAGGATCAGAGTCCTCAAGGAACTAGGTCAGAGCCTGAACCAGATATAGGGTTGGAGCCCTTGAGGTTGGTGCCTCAAAATTGAGAAGGTTGGAGCCTTGGAAGTCCAATTTGGTGCTTGGAAAATACAGGTTGGAGCCTGGGAGATTGAAGATCGGTGTATTCATCTAGGGTTGGAGCCCTACATATATTGTACTTGATTTACTGAAGAAATTAATGAAAGCATTTATTCTTATTGTTCATTTTGTGTTCTAAATATAAATGATATAAATGGTAAAAGTAACAATTGAAAAGGAACATTGATTCACCGCCCCTCTTAGTTTTTCCAACAATCCTATGGATGTGCACATTATTGTTGTGGATAAGGTGGTTGCCTCAATTAAAGAGGACAAGAGAAATGAACTGGATGTTCTCTTTCCTCTAGAACAGAGTCCTTTTACTGATCGTCAAGTGAAGGTAACCAGTTATATTTTTAAAGATTCTTTTGCTGGTCTCTTGGAGCCTGTGAAAGGAAAGTTTTGTCACCCCATGGCTAGTATGTGGCAGGCGTTTTTGGAGCTTGTACTCTTCATCGATGTTGGTTTTCAGGATCAATTGATTTGAGTTGCCACTCTCTTTTTCCTTGTGCCTGTTCAAGGCAAAAGTGAGCGACACTCATTGACTGGCTACATTGGAAGGAGGTGATTACCTAGTGTACATACTTTCCACATATGCAAGATTCCATTGTTTATACCATTTTACTTTTGAATAATGCAAGTGTGGGTTGTAGGAGTTGAGATTTGAAGCTCGAGGTGAAGGCCATAAGTTCTTGGCTATCTGCTGCCATAAATAAATCAGTTTGTCAAGTAGGAGTCATTCAGTTATGAAGTATTTTTCAGTCAGTTCGGTCACTAATTTTTTCTAGATTTGTTCGTCTTTTTCTCAGTTTTGCACATTGTTTTTGTTGCCCAATGTATAGGCTTATGGTCTGCGGTGTTGTTCTTGGAACCTCACAGGGAGGCTTCCATCCCCAATGGAGCCAATGTTAGAGTCAGTTAGTTTATTAGTCGAAGGTCTTCGAAATTTCATAGTTTTGCTATCATACAAAGGGTCAAACTCACAAATTGTTTCACTATTATGAGTTTGACTAATCATTGAAGTCATCATGAACTTGGTCATCAAAGATTTAATCATTAATGGGAGGGTTTTTTTTGAGTTTTTGAGAGTTGTCATTATGATTTTGAGTCAGGTTCTTGGGGGTCTGTTATGAACATATGTTTATAGTTAAAAGAAATGATGTCAAAGCAACATGGTTACAATATTACAATTTTCTCCCTCTTCATATATCATCTATTCCCCTCATTCTCTATTCCTCATTTGTCCCTATTCCCTACATATCCTATTCCCTTATCCCCTTTTTCTTTCAAATTATCCGTATTCCAAAACATTCATGTTGTCCCTTATTCCTAGTTAGGCCTAAATCCCCTTTATCTTAAGCCTAAGTCCCCTTTATCCTAGGCCTAAATTACCCTTGCTAAAACATCATTGCAAATGATGAGTAAACATTACCCATGTACCTCATACACAAGCACACCCATCTGCTCAGTTTTGTTCAAAACCATCAGCAAACATGTCGAACATGGAAGTCTTATACACTCTACAATGCAATTTCCCCTAAAATTGACAGTTTCTGACCACATGGAGGAGAATTTTGAAAACCGAAAAGAGGTTTTCCTCAAGAAAAGTCAATGAACAATATCCTTTTCCAGTTTCTGCATAGGTGTAACAGTTCGAGAGTTTTGAATGCATCTTCAAAGCTCATTTTTCGCAATTCGTAAATTTTATGTTTTAAGTCATTGTTTTGCAGAGCATGTTATAGGAATATGGGGAAGAATTTGGAGAAACTAAGAGAGGTTTATCTTCACAAAAGTATCATATACAATAACATCCTTTAGTTTTGACACAAGTATTAATGTTTGGGAGATATAGCCAAAACAGTGTTCGTGTTGTGTTGCGTAGAGGGTTATTAGTGTCGCGCAGTGTTTTTTGAGTTTACCAGTGTTGCGCAGTATTTTCTGAGTTTACCAATGTCACACAGTGATTCTCTGAGGTCACCAGTGTCGTGCAAATTAATTTCAGGTTGTGGGAGGTGTTCACAGGTGCGACGAAGATACCAGATGCCAAAGTTTAAAGGGGTGAACATGTAGCAAAGGTAGTAGCCAACTCAGACCATTAGTTGCCAGCCACGTGTCAATTTTGAAAGAAAAAGTGCCAACACGGTCATTGCCCAACTGTTACCTAGTCACTGCGCAAGAAACAACCAACTGTCATTCTTTCTTTTTCTTTTGATCCATGAAGATATGCTTCGAAAACAAGAGTGCTTTTACAATGATTTAGTGTTTTTTTAAAGATATGAATGCTTTATGTCTTTATTTTTATTTTTGATCATTAGAGGAAAAAGACTTTAAAAAAAAAAAAAAAAAAAAATAATAAAAATAAAAAAGATTTCCTCTTTTTACTTTGATTCGCTCCTCTGTTGTATCAATGATGCAATGCATCTAGACACTTTGGATCTGCTATTGTATGTCTATTTAAACTAGAAAAATAGATTGAAAAGGTTGTTGATGGTTCAACATTGTCTTGGTTTCAATTTTCTGGAATTTATGTGATTGTGATCAATTCATGGTACAATACTTATGGGTTATGACTTGAGGGTTATTGATTACAGCTTGCAAGATTCTTATGGTATGATGTCTGGAATTATCTTTATTTATTGCTCAGATATTCTATTGTCTCTATGTTTTATGAGCATTATGATCTCGGTTGAATTAGAATTCAGTTAAGCTGCTCTATTCAAATATTTTCATGTTTGAGTTGCAAATGAAATGTTATATACTCATGCATGTTATCTCTTCTATCTAGCCTTTCTTTCTCATGTATAAACAACATTGTTTTATTACAGAGAAAGAATTTGTTTTTTTCAGTTTTTCTCCTATATACTACAACCTGTCATTGTGTCCATAGTATTTCCTAAAAACCCTTGTAGAAGATATTGGTTTTACTTGCATAAGTAAATGAATAAAAGGAAAATTGATCACGTGTTATCACCTAGTATACCATTGGAACTTCAACCCAATACATTCAAATTCTCTTTTCCAGAACTGGTCTCTGTAAAAAAAAATCATATTCAAAGGTTTTATCTTTGAATCTGCTCAGTGAGGGGCCCCTTCAGGTTGAAGAAGACCAATCTATCAACCAAAAGAGGTTTTTGGTTACCTCTGAGTGTTCTCCTTTCAACCTAGAGAAAATTACTGAGTGATAACATGGCCATATGTGATTTTAACTTTCTTTTTAGCTGCATCAACCTCCTGGCTTCATTCCACCCCATGACCCAAGGTGTGGGCAAGGGGAAGGGGTGAGTCGATCCTATGTGGACCCGTTGGAGGAATGTGGACTCAGGTGGAAGAAATGATGGATGGGGTAATAATGAATGGAAAGAGGGTAATATGAGCAGATAAGGGAGCAGGACCACGCAACCAAAATCAGGGTTTCCCGTGAAATACTATCCCTGGAACCAAATGGTCATTAAAAGAGATCCCATTGGACTAGAATCTAAGGTTAATGCCTAAAAGGGGTCGAGGGGACAGAAGCACAAACCTAGTCCATCATTTCCTCCGAATCCCCCCATTAATCCATGCGCAGAAGTTTCCATGATATGGAAACTACAATACCCAATTTCAAAATGACAAGGCATACCTTTATATTCAGGAGGCCCACCTTCAAACATACAATCATGGCAGATGGGCGAGGGACCACATGGATGGTTCAAGTGGTGGAGAAATGGCACAATGAGCTAGCTGGTGGCTGTAAGGGGCTGCTGGATGCAAGGGGCTATTGGATGCAAGCTGAGGACCATCTTGGAGAAATTTTTTCTCCTAGGGATATTACCCAAAAAATGGTGGGTAACATTTGGCTCCAATTGGGACGTGATCTCTCGATGAAGTGGGCGAAGCTACTTGAACGAGAGGTCAGGAGAACTCCAACAATCTCTTGGTTACCGTAGACATGTCACCTGCACATATAATAGATGGAAAAACACGGGGCAACATGCTTTCACGACGTCTCATGATCGCACATGCTAATATGTTAGGTTATAAAATCAACGGAAAATAAAATATGAAAATATGCATCTATCTATCATGAGAAATATCCTATGATGTTAGTTCTAATGCGGAAATCAACGCCATCCTACTCTAACATGCATATAGTAAGGCTGATATTAAGTGTAATCATAATGCCAATGCAACCAACATATCATCACATCAATATCCATATGCTTGTTAGTATGATTACTCATGCAACAACTCCCAAGTTGAATGTGGTCATAGTCGTATGAAGGATGAAGCGGGGGAGAGGCGGGAAAATATGATCTCCATTCGAGGTAAAGGGAAGTCCTATGAGAAAGAAAAATGGTCAATCTAGAGGACCTGGGCTTTCCCTCTAGGTACAAAATGGTGGAATACATTGTTACTCTCGAGAACTCATCGCGATCATTGTTTGTAATATCAAGCTTTGAGGATGTCACACAATTGTCATGAGAGGGGAACGAAGGGTGAGAGAAAGGAGTGCAACAAATAGGTCTCTCAATGTGATGGTCACATCAAAGAGGGGAGGTCACTGAGTGATCATAATCCTGAGGATGGGTCAAAGGGGATAAAGTGTATTCAATGAAGCATTCTTTCTTGACACCATATTCAGAAAGGGAAAAAGGGGCATGGTCACTCGAGGTCATATCAAAAGAGATGGAATTACTTGAGGAACACTCAAGGTAGTGAACAAGCGGGAAAGGTAGTGGCGAAGTATCATATTCAACAGGATTTCCCTCCCCACACTCTAAAGGCCCAAGTGATTTGAATACATAGTCATAAGGTGAGTAGGTGGTAGCATCATTTATTTCCTCATTATAAGCATAAGAGATTGGGCTTTCATTAAAAGGAGAATCAATCACTTCCAACTGTCCTTCTTCATGCAAGGGAAAATAATAGTTTTCCTTCTCAAAGACATCGATGGGTATGTCATTGCAAGTAATGTTCGGGATAAAGGAAAAACCAATCTCAATCTAATCTTCCTTGTTAGTATCATAAATGGGAGCACAGTCAAATTAGGGCCCAACAATCTCCATTTCTCCCTTTCAATGTAGAAATAATCTCCAATGTCATTCTCCAAGGAGCTCACGAGATCACCTTCCTCAAGATTTTCAAAAGGAGAGTCATCAGGAGTGATAGCCTTGAGAAAGGTAAGGTCAATCTCAACCTTACTTTCCATAACTTCATTGTCCTCAACACATGTTCTCTCACAATCATCTTGTCCATCCTGCAGCCCCAATGAGGACTCATCTTCTTGCTCATCATCGAGGTCCGTAATTTCACCTTCATCTTGGTTGGTTGACAAGCGGGATCTCTCTTCTTCTCTCTTCTCTTGAAGAACAATGGCTGAGGTATTTGTTACATGATTATGATAGTATGCTTCTATGAGGAGAGCATTAGTAGGGTTCTCTTTATATTCACATTTCATCCTATGAAGCTTCACTTCTTCATCATATAAGTAGAGAAAAATTCATTAGAATTATATTCCCTTACTACCTCCCTACATGACCTACTATATTCGTCCATTCTTTCTTGCGTGACTTAGAGGCTTGCGGGATCCAATTCTCCATCATTTTTGGAGGAGATGTTCCCTTTCGCATGGTTATTGATGAGGTTATCCAAAATATTCACAGCACAAATTATGTGAGCGCTAGGATCTTCTTCATAAGCACACCTTACTATCTCGAATTGTACTTCTTTACACCTATAAATCCTAAGCATGATTTCCATTTCCAAGCTCTCCAACATATTTTGAAAAGATTCTGCATATTGAAACACTTTCTTTTGCAGCTCTTGAATCTCTTGGTTATTGAGTTTTTCAAATATAGGACCAAGAGAAATCTCCATTTTCTATGATTTTTCATGTTAAGATTATAATGGAGTTGCTAGGGTGAATTAAACTACCTTGATAGATGCTTGCTTCACCCTACAAGCATTAACTTTAAAGTTCAATGAAGAACTAAGGCTTTGTTCTTCCAGCGGAGTCGCCAATAATGATATGTTGATATGTCGTACGGGGAACAAAGCATACGCTTCGTATCCCCGACAACGACACCAAAATGTTATCGCTCAAACTAGTAGGCGACCTAAGGGAAATCCCTAAAGGGAAAATGCTAGGCCAAGGGCAACAAATGGAGTCTTAGCCCAATGTCACCTCAGCTAAGGCTCCCTTCTATTTAGGGACTTTCACCGATGGGAGGAGACCCGGTATGTGTGGAGTCACTAATGAAGGATAAGTCAATGGATATGATTGACTCGAACAATCCTTTCCCAAAATTTGAAGGATGAAGATTGCTTGCGTTGTAAGCAAGGTATTAAGTGATCTAGGGAAAGGAAGCGAGGATTTGAGGGTTGGGTTTACGGGATAAGACTTGTGAAGGAGTTTCCCAATCCCGAAAATCTTTATTAGAATTTGTATATAGGATGGTTCTTAGAGAATGGTCTTTCAGAGGATTGGGACCATACGGGGCCAAGTGGACCCAGTCCAGGGTATGAGGAAGGAATGTAGCAACCAATGATATTCTTACCCCAGACAAGGTAGAGAGAGGACCAAAGGAAATATGATTACTCAAAGATGTCGGTTTGACCTTGGGAAGTGCTAGCTTGGGGATGGCAGGGCAAGATTTGGTTCCAGAGCTAAGGCTTGGCTTTTCTCTCAACTCCATAGTCAGAATGTATTCAAATCTAGAGGACGGCTAGAGGAAAGGCTAACGTAGGAGAACCTCGATGATCAAATTTTCTTAGTGGCTAGCTTAGCGGGAAATGGATGCCCTAGGCACCCCAATGTAGCTAGAATTGGGAGAAGGTGAAAGAATAGGAGTTTTGGTGACCACACTTGGTAGATCAGTGCCTTAATACTTTGGATAATGGAGTCTATGTTGATTATGTGTAAGATTTCTTGGTTCCCAATCAAGGAGGCCTCAAAATTACTTGACAAACCCTCTAGGTCAAGTGAAAGATATCTTGCAACTTTTATACTAAAAATGCACAAGAGGAATGGCTTTTCAAGGTCAAATTTTACCCCTAGGAGATTTCACTCACACTACATGGCCAGTTAATGGAGAGAGAATTATAATAGAGACAATTCCACAATATTAAGCATTAATTTGCATGCAACAATTAGCCCTAAAACAACGAAAATCCCAATTCAACATATATGACAAAAGTAACAAGAATAACATCAAAAATTTGTACTTACATGTAGTAGAGTATATCCAACCATTCACAAATGAAAATAGAGAAGATCTAAGAGAAGATAGACGAATAACCATACATCAAAATCCATTTATAAATGCTCTAATTCATCCTCCAACAAAAAATGAAAAATTCTCTAAAGAAGAGAGACATCCAATCCAAAGTGATGATGAGAAATGATCTCACCTCACTTGTATTTATACACATCTAAGGAGTTTGAATTAGCCTCCTTGGTATACATAAGCCCCAAAATTAAAATAATGTGCTAATGATACAACTTTTGGTGACAAGCCAACCAAACTAGCTCATGAATGAAAAGATAAGCCTCTCAAGAGGTCAAATAATAATTTATGCATGTCGTAGGGCCCTCTAAGAGAGCCTAATGAGGTCCATGGGTGCCATAATGAAGAGAAGGACCCTTAAAAGTAATGGACAAGGGGGTGGCCCCTTGTAATAACCTGTGGTGCTCCAAATGACATCTGGGGGCACAGAAGTGTCCTCATGGGTCTCCAAACAAATCGAAGATGCTTGTAGGTTGCTCTAAAGGGCTAGGATGATGGTGTAGGTGATGCATCATCATCGTGGAAATCCTAGATCATCTGTTAAGTGTGTGGTGTAGATCTGGGGCTAGCTAGGCATGATGGATCAAGTTCCTCCTCCTCGTCCAATAAGTGAACCACGAGCAATCTCTCAATCGTTGTGGGGATAAATGGAGTGCAATCTACTGCTGTGGAGGTCCATGGCTCTTGACGCTCACCCTACATGTGCCAATGTAGCCCTCTAGAGGATTAGGACCCCGTATAGGGAGACCAAACCCCAAATGGAAACCATTTGCAATCCTGCATATGATCCCAATAAAGAAATCAAGTAAATGAGCTTACCTAATCATGGACCACAGGTGGGGACTTCATAATGGCATGCCCTTCCATAATGGGCTTCAGGATGTGCCAATGTCTCCTAAACTCCAAATGGGTTAACCAAGCACCTTATTAGGTGGTTTCTACTTCTAAAGGGGATAATATAGTCAAAGTACATCCTTCAAAAGGTGGTGGCATGTGGCAAATAGGTGAATGAAGTAGGGAATGAGAAGGGGAAACCCTGGGTCACATGCTGGGGTACAAGGGTAGCTAATAAGAGGGGAGTCCACACTTGGGTTTATAATGTATAGGAGGGAGAAATCGTGGTACATGAGGTGTCCCAACCTTGATTTTTCATACCCTTGGAACAATCATGGGTTCCTATATGATGAAGAAGGCTCATAGAACCTGTATGAACCAAGGCGATGACCATGGTGATGGGGTAGAGCTCATGTATTGGCTTTTGCCCACGTGCTAAATGTTTTTGTCCCAACCATCTTTTGCATTTTGTGGTACTTTCTTGTTGAATGTGGCCATATATGATTTTAACTTTCTTCTCAACTGCATCAACATCTGGGCTTCATTCTAGCCCATGACCCAAGGTGTGGGAAAGGGGAAGGGGCGAGCTAGCCTTATGTGGACCCGATGGAGGAATGTGGACCCAGGTGGAGGAATGATGGATGGGGTAATAATGAATACAAATAGGGTAATATGAGCGGATAAGGGAGTGGGACCTTGCAACCAAAATTAGAGTTTCCCATGAAATGCCATCCTTGGAACCAAATGGTCATTAAAAGAGATCCCATGGGACTAGAACCCAAGGTTAATGCCTAAAGGGGTCTAGGGGACATAATCATAGGCCTAACATGTCCATTCCACCGAATCCCCCCATTAATCCATGCCCAGAAGTGTCCATGATATGCAAACTACAATACCTAATTTCAAAATGACAAGGCATACCTTTAGATTTGGGGCACACCTTTAGATTCGGGAGCCCCACCTTCAAACATACGATCATGGCAGATGTGCGAGGGACCACATAGATGGTTTAGGTGGTAGAGAAATGGCATAATGAGCTAGCTGATGGCTACAAGGGGTTGTTGGTTGCCTACTGATGACCTTCTTGGAGATTTTTTTTCTCCTAGGGATATTACCCACAAAATGGTGGGTAACAATGCCAATCGGGTTATACTCTGTAAATGCCAAGATAAGGGAGCAACATCTCCAATCCTATGGGTAACAGAGAGGGGAGAAACATCTATGACCCTATTGTCTAGAGATCCCTCAACCCCAGGAGCCCTCCATCTCAATTCGTCACCTCGGGAGCTCAGATAAGGGGGAAGAGTTGGCTTAGTGTTCTTGAAAAGTCTTGCTCTTTGTAGATCAAAAACATATCATCATGCTCATATCTAGTATCGACTTAATCATCATGTCGCAGTAAAAACAATCTCCTATTCATGCAAGGCATCAAATCAAATTATATATTAGAACATATATATATATATATATATATATATATATCACAAAAAAGATACATTATTCATCCTCCCTCTCACGAAGGCGACAACCACAAGCCTAAGCTTGTCTTGTATGGCAGCACTGTCTCAACATATGAAGAGATCTTAGTCCTAACTATATACAAGATTCTCTGCCGGTCAGATCTTACTAAATACTGTCTCAATGTATCCCTATCATATCCCGAACCTGTTCAAACAACTCTCCAAAGAGATTCTTCAACCTACCACACAACTACCCATGCCAACAACATTGTACTCAGCCTCGACCGTGCTTAAAGCCACAGAGTTCTCATCCAAAAATATCAAGGCAGATCTCATACTAAAGAAGCACCTAGATGCGCTCATCTCATCAATAACGATCCCAACCAATGTCAGCTCATCCATGCAGTCACATATCATAGGAAGAATATCTCAGACCAAAAATTGATCATCCCATGCAAATATCATGAAGGGTAGTTGGCGACAAGTGAATGTGTATGATGTAGCTCAGTCATGAATCCAATCTGGTTATATATATATATATATATGAACGGGTGTTCATACAAAATATCAATGCTTCAATCAACTATCGGTTGTGAAATCAGGTTCAACAATATCTCTTCATAACTTCTTGAAATTCAATTGTAGAGTCCAAAGATTCACGTTTCCATTTTCTTTACTAGCTTCACAATATAGATTTTCCTTTTCCAAACTTCAGAAAACAATTCATTATGCCATAATTTGTCATTTTGAACTTCAAAGGCCATCTCCCTCTTACTTTGGTGATCAAAGGCTCGTTACCTATCAAGAATATACCATCAACATATAAAATCAAAATTAAAATCAAAGTCATACCTTGGAACACTATTGAAGTAGAGCTTTGGATCAACACATTTTCTTGGCTTCACCAAGTAACTATCAATGCGAACATACTTGGCTCGGAGATCTTTCTTCATATAGTGCTTCTATAAACTAACACACCAAACCGATATAGAAACCAACACTGTGCAATCAAGTCAACTAAGTTAGCTTATTAAGCCTTAGATGCCAAATCAAAGCTAATATCAAAGTCATAATTTTTTAACAATATCATTGTGACAAATTCTTTGGACCAGGTGTCAAGTGAAGCTCTCATCCAAATGCAAAGTTACAATTTTATCTATTATGATGTCAACCATTTTTATTTACCAAGCAATATCAATTCAGGCTTTATTAAGCCATCCTCGTGACCATAATACAAATCATTTATGTCATTAGATGCAAATGCATATACCCATGATAAGTTATATAAGTTCCATGCATTCATTGTGAAATTATTGCATACTGAATCACAATTGTTTATATCAACCAATATGACAAAGCCAATGAAGCCAATACAAAAGTATTATTGAATACCAATAGTAGTCACTGAAAGTTACGATGCCCACATAGCACTATCATCAAGGAAAATCATTAGTTATCAAAATCCCTAATTTGTTATAACAATGAATTCAAACAATACATATGCCAAAACATATGAAGAACGCCAAAACATATGAAGAATCATGCCCAGGTTCTAAAGCATCATCAATCATCCAAGCTAATGTGTTAGAAAATCATAAAGACAAAAAGATTTTCCTTATGTTGGTAATTACTTGTGATGTCTTTATATTCTTATTAACTTTCTTATGATCTCTTTTATCTTTGTTCATCAAGCAATTATCAAAACCCAAAACACAAAGATCAACGACACCAGATGTAGGCACTCACCCAGGGCTAGAACCCTTGTATAGGGGAAAATTGTTAAAATATGCAACTGTGGTCAAATTCCACTTTGGACATCTCATTTGATGGAGATGATGATTACATTGAATTCCTCTTTTCAAGAGGACCAAAATCGACCTAAATATCACTCAAAACAGATAAGGGAAAGTGTACTTATGAAGAAAAGCCCACAGGTGCATATTTGATAAGGTCATCCTTAAAGAAAAGTGGACACCCTTGGAAGGTTATAAATACAAATGACATCTACCTCATTTGGACATAATCATGAGACACTCTTCTATCTTGGTTTTTGGCTTGCAGAGGTTTGAGGCTCATTCGTGGAGGAATAGGTTCACTCGAAAATGAAATTATAGGGTTCGAAGCTCGCATTTCTCTTTTAGGGTTTTGGGCCTCAGCCACAGGCACATGACAGAGAGATCTCGACTATAGTCTCTCGCTACCAAGTTCATCTGTGCAACTGAAGCATCCCAGTCATACGCGCAACTCGTCCTCCGTGCGATCGACATCTAGGGTTTCAGAATCTTAGTTGCAGATGATAGTCGCTCGCTTGTAAGCTCGAGAGAGCGATTGGAAGCATCCCAGTCGCATGGATGACTCCTTCTCCGTGTGTTCAAGACCTAAATGATGGAATTTCAATTGTTTGGAGATTTCGCTCAGTGACCACAATGTTCGACATTTGATTGCAGATAGTGAAGTTCATTACTGTCTTTTAAGTATAAGCATTGTTGGGTTTATTTCATGGATGTTGTAGTTTCTTTTGATGAACAATTGTATGAATGAAGATATGGATAATTTTACTCTCTTTTGCTAAATCATTTGATGTCAATCTAATAAGAAGAAGAATTTGAAAGGGTTTTCCCTATAGTGGGTTTTTCCCTGGTCTCCGACCAATCGTGATGTCTCTATGCGTGGATGTTTTTCTTCTAGTGTTCCTTTATGTTCCGCTGCATTAATGATGATGATATTGTTCTTTCTATATAATTTCATATGCTACTGAATAGCGATGTAAATCTTAATAATGTTATGGGGTGAAAGCATTGTATTAATGAAGAAATGCGATTATCATAGCAAAGAACAATATAGCCCTAAGAAAAATTAAGATGGTATCAGAGCCAGGTTAAAGGAAAGTCATGGAGATCACCCATATGATGACACCATTGATGGATCCAAGAGAGGATGGTGGAGACGTAAAAGAATTCTAGCGTTTGAAGAAAACCTTAAGCAATTTGTGTCTTAGGGCTTGATGGATATTATGATGTTAGGGTTTGAGAGAAACCTTGGTTTATGAAAAGATTTTAGATATGAAATCTAGAAACCCTAGCATGATCAATGTGAAGATGCTCAAGCTCTTATTACAAATTTGATGAAGCCCTAGATGGGATATTTTCTATTAGGCTTGGTTGTTGATGAAGTTGATGAATATATATTGAAGGCATCAAGTGGACTATGGATAGTGATGGCTCTTGAAGGTTGGTTCAAGAGGGAGATGATCACCTCTCATTGAATATAAGTACTTTTCAATTTATGATGCCTTGTTATGTCTTTAGTTTTGTTTAGACTTATTGATTTGATTTGTATTACTTATAATTTTTGCATGTATATTTGAGTATTTGGATGCTTCTAACTTTTTGATGGGATATGATAAGTGGATCCTTCTAGAGGATCATGGCTAGCGCAGGAAGAGGCATCTGATGTGACAAAGTGCTACAAGCTGCCTATGTAAAATAAGAAGGTGCACAAGTATTTGAATACTACAAGGCATGAACGGTATATTATTTCAATGTTATGTTTCATATGTAATATTGAATGACAAGGTAAGCTCTAAGGTATGATGATAATGATTCATGCATATGAAATTGATTTAGATTCATGTTTCTTATAATAAAATGGTGCACTTGATAATATCTTACCTTTTAGGCATGATGAACTTCTTTATTCTATGAAGCTACTTAATATTGATCTTTGATATAGTGGTATACTTGATGTTTGGCTAACATCTATCATTTTGAATATCTTGATCCCATAAAGAAGGCTAGCACCTTGATTCTAGTAGATGGTAACTTGACACTATTGATATTGTTTGTGAAAAGCATGGTAGCCATGATGATAGAAGTATAACAATGAGATTGATATTTAGGATCTTTTGTTGACCATGGTTATGTTTTGATGTGTTTAATAATTATGGCATATGGTAAAATTGAATGCCCTGACTTATGGATTGAGTTATGTGACAAAGAAGTAATGGTGTGATCATGATTCTTGAAGTTTACTCCTATTAACTATTTGACACTAACCCTTGATGGCAAATAGATTTCATGATGAAGTAGTTGATGATAACATGATATAACCATGATGAATATGTGATAAAGTCTGACTTTATGATCTAACAGATCTTTTGATGCATGATAGTATTATAAATAGGTTGATGGCTTGAATAAAGATGACTGAAGTGGATTCCCATTTAGAGGGAGAATCTCTCCATAAGATCCTTACTCCTATTACCATTGGCATATATATATATATATATATATAGATATATAGATATATCTATATTCTTTACTGTTGAAATAAGGGTTATTGTAGGTTTTAACCCCGTACAGAAATTACCTGCATACGAATTCTAAAACACAGAAAATAAACAATGCAAGAGTATAACACATAAAACACATATACACAGAGATTTTCCCTTGGATCCCAAAACTGGGACTACCAACTTGATTTTTTATTATGTTCCTTTCAATGTTACAATACTTATTTATACATGCCAAAGCATCCAATACCATGGACCGAAAACCATCGTGTCCAAAACCATGGACCAAAAACCATCGTGTCCAAAACCATGTGCGAAAATCATGCACAAAACCATAGGTAGGTCTGCCCAACCTAATATAGGGTCCCAAATTTTTTTTCCCGGGGCACTACCTCGGACCTCGTAGAAGGGGGCTACTCGCCCTCCTCAAAACCCCTGGACAGGGGGGGTTGCTGCCACCCCTGTGACCCCCCCACTGTGCAATGAAGGGAGGGCTCAGCCCCCCCTTTAACCCCCGGCTCACTACGTAGTCTAGTCATGGAAAGAATAACACAACCTAACACTTATGGACATGAATAGACAAATATTTGATTTTTTTGATCTGCAACAAAGTTCTGATCTGAGAAGAGAGAGTTTTCCCTTACTGTAAGCCTTAGTTGCATGGAAGTAAGCTTACAGGTGCAATTGTAGCCTCTCAGCCACAGAAAAGTAAGGTGAAGGGTGCAACTGTAGTCTCCCACCTGCATAGAAGAAGGCTTATGGATGTGGTTATGCTTGAAGGAGACAAAAATGAAGTTTTGTGCATGAAATCATATGTTCACCTAAAGGATGTCAGTGCTATAGACATGAACCAAACAACATAAAGTTCTATGAGCAGGGGAGTTTGAATGTTTACTATAATGTGAATATGTAGACTGAACATGTGTTTGCAAGTGATCGGGATATGCATATAGATATGTCATTATGATTTAACCATTGATGTTTATGCTGCAAGAGTTTGACTAGATTTGGATGATTGATATAGATGAGCAGTGTTTGGAGTTTTGACATGATAATGACTTATAAATTTGACTTGATGATTAAGAAATGTTCTGGACTATAGATCTCACTATGATAGAAAATTTGGGACTTGACCTCATGGCTAATGATTTGATTTGACGACTGATGATTTGCCTTGATAACAATGTTATATGGGCATAGTGAAATTCAATGATTAATATTGGTATTCGATAATGGTTTTGTATTGGCCTCGTTCTTAGCACAATGGTTGAAGTATTGACAGTTGTGATTCAGTGTGAGTAATCTCACAATAAATGGATGGAACCTATTCTTAGTATATGTGTTTGCATATAGTGACTTATATTATGATCATGAGGATGATGTGATGAAGCTTGGTTCAATAATGTTAAGTTATTGTATGTTCTATGCTTATAACAGTTTACTTCTTTTTCTTATTATATTCCACCGATTAGCAATCACATGTACATAAAGTAAAGTGCAGATAGAACATTAAACGATCGACAGAAAACACGCCAAGACAAGAGACACAAGATGTGGCGGCTAGCCAGGGACAAACCCCACAATGTGTGGGGAAACCCTTTGATCAAATCTTCTTTTATCTTCAATAATTCAACAGAGAGAAATAGTACAATAAATCTGATTCATATCAGCAGTAGCAAACCCTAGATCAATAGCATCAGCATTAGCGGCTTCATTATCAAACTAGGGCAGACCATATCTCACAAACCGACCGTCGGATTGACTTCATTCCACCACCAAAAGTTTCGGCTTCCAGAGGAGGTTCAGATGAACCTACAACGCAGTTCAGATGAGGAGATCTTCTAGGCCATGCAGGTCAATCTTTACTTCTGCAGTTGCAGCTTCAGTTGCAGCTTCAGTTTCAGCAATTTCCGGCTTCAAACTAGGGCAGTCGATATCTTGCAAACCGTTCGTCGGATTGACTTCATTCCACCACCAAAAGTTGCGGCTTTCAGAGGACGTTCAAATGAACCTAGAACGCAGTTCCAAAGAGGAGATATTCTAGGCCACGCAAGTCAATCTTTACTTCTGCAGTTGCAGCTTCAGTTTCAGCAGTTTCCGGCTTCAAACTAGGGTAGTCGATATCTTGCAAACCGTTCATCGGATTGACTTCATTCCAGCACCAAAAGTTGCGGCTTTTAGAGGAGGTTTAGATGAAACTACAACGCAGTTCCAAAGAGGAGATCTTCTAGGCCATGCAAGTCAATCTTTACTTCTGCAGTTGCAGCTTCAAATTCAACAACTTCCGGCTTCACATGTGTGAGAGAGTGACCCATTTCAGCGCAGTAGAGAAGAGACTCATTTCTGCATAGTAGAGAGAGAGAGATGTGATGAGATGAGTGAGTTCAAATGAGGAAAAGTCCTGTTATATTTATACACAACATTGGTGGGTGAATAGATGCGACTGTTGGGCTTCTGAGCCTACATGAGTTGTAGGTCGGCTTGATAATAATTCCATAATCAAAATAAATTCATATCTCCATGAATACTTATCGGAATCGGATGATCTTTATATCAATCCTACACCTCTCGACGAGAGGAATTTAATAAAAATATTATCAGCCATGAATAAGATGACCCACATGAAGTTTTTCCCTGGTTGCCAATTTTAACACTCCCTCTCAACCATGGAGAACTTCATCTGCAATTTGTCTATCGGTCATTACTATTCATCCATCAAATGCACTACCCTGTACAACCTAACCCTTGCCCTGCTCTGCTCTATTCTGCCTGTTCTGCTTTGTCTTATTCTGCCCTGCACTGATCTGTACTGTTTTGCTCTGTTCTGCTCTGCTCTTACATTGTTTTGTTCTGCTCTGCTTTTGTCCGAATTATGAAGAAGAAGAAATGATCGAGGATGTATCATACTGACTCAAAGTCAGTCTCAGAATATGTACCACTGGTCCCAGACCAGTGTCAACCAACCCGAAGTCAGCGTCATAGTGAGTACAACTCCACTGGTCCTAGACCAGTATCATCCTCCACTGACTCAAAGTCAGTCTCAGAGTGCGTACCACTAGTCCCAGACCAGTCTCAGCCGACCCGAAGTCAACTTCATAGTAAGTACCACTCCTACCACTGGTCCCAAACTAGTATCGCAGTCTCAGAGAGTGTACCACTGGTCCCAGACCAGTCTCAACCGACCCGAAGTTAGCGTCATAGTATGTACCACTCTCACTGGTCCCAGACCAGTACTGCACTGACACGAAGTCAGTCTCGAAGTATGTACCACTGGCCCCAGACCAGTTTCAACTGACCCAAAGTCAGCGTCATAGTATGGTACAACTCCTACCACTGGTCCCAAACCAGTATCACAGTCTCAGAGAGTGTACCACTGGTCCTAGACCAGTCTCAACCGACCCGAAGTCAGCATCATAGTATGTACCACTCTCACTGGTCCCAGAACAGTACTGCACTGACACGAAGTCAGTCTCGGAGTATGTACCACTGGTCCCATACCAGTCTCAATCGACACGAAGTCAGCGTCATAGTATGGTACAACTCCTACCACTAGTCCCAGACCAGTATCATTGATCCCACATAAATGGAGGTCATCCTAGCGTAGGGAGTACGGTAGATACAACGATGCGTCCATCGGTACTACTATGGTCCCTAACTTAATTTCCCTGCTCATTGATCAGATGAGAGGTACTTCCCATGAGTCCCAGACTGCATGGGTAGGATGCCTCGACAGGAGAACTAATCAATCTTGTCCTCACAGGAGAACACAACAATCCTGCTACAATCGCTGTGGAGAACACATCAATCCAGGCTGCCATGGAGAACACATCAGTCCAGGCCTCACAGGAGAACTAATCATCCTGCTACGCAGGAGAGCGAATCATCCTATTCCACAAGAGAGCGAATCATCTTGTCCCACAAGAGAGCGAATCATCTTGTTCCAGTGTGCACCACCAGGGGAGGGTGAGTCACCCTGTGGTCATATGTTGCTCTAGTAGGAACCGCAAGCCCTCAGAGCTCCTAGAGCTTAATGTATGCAACATGCAGGACCCTTGTATAAGGGTTTCTTGCCGACTCCAAGTCGTTTGGGAAAATCACAGATTAGATCTTTCCTCGGGGCTTTGACAAGGTGTATCAACCTGTACATCATCTTAATGTGATGGAGCTTCCTTGTTCATTGACTTACCATATCCCAGATGATGTCTATCTGCTGGAGCAATTGACGAATATGGGATTCCTCAATAATCGAATCCCACCTCTGGTTGTTACAGAGAATCACAGTGGTATCCAATGTAAATCCAAACAGCTCACTGAAGAGCTTTCGCAACCAGACTGCCTCACACGAGGTTATTCTAGCAACAATATATCCTTCTTCGGCAGTGCTCAAAGCCACCAACTTCTACTTCCTGCTCATCCAGGATATCGAAGCAGATCCCAAGGTGAAACAGTACCCGGAAGTGCTCTTACGGTCCACCACACTGCCTGCCCAATCAACATCAGTATATCCAAGTAGTCTCACATCTCCGGCAGTGTATCTTAATCCATGATAGATTGTGCCCTGAAGACATCTCAGAAGATTCCTGGCATCAATCCAGTGAGGCTCAACCAAATATGAGCTCACAATGCTAACTGCAAAACATATGTTCGGACGAAGGTTCACCAAGAACATCAATGTGAATGAGTTTTTGAAACTCAGAGGCATTTCCAAAGTCTGGTCCGACATCACTACCATATAACTTCTAAAAGTTAAGATCCTCGAGGTAGTCACAGGCATACAGTCCATCATACCGAATCTTTCCAATATATTTACCACATATTTTCCTTGAGATAGGAAAATTTCCCTTGGCTTCTGCCACACTTCAAGTCCTTGGTCCTTCATTTCAAATTCAGAAGCCATCTCCCTCTTACATTTGTGAATGAGAGGGTTTGCACCTGTTAGAAAGAGGTCATCCACATACAACACCAGTATGAGAGGCTTGTCATCTTCAACCTTAAAGTAAAGGTTAGGATCAGCTTCACTCCTAGTGAATCCCAGCTTCATCAAGTAGCTATCGATCCTCTCATACCATGCTCGAGGTGCTTGCTTCAGCCCATAGAGAGCCTTCTTCAACCTGCATACATGAGATTTTCAATCATAAATCTCAAATCCTTCAGGTTGCTCCACATAGACCTCTTCTTTGATAGAACCATGCAAGAACGCGGTCTTAACATCCATCTGATGTAGGTTCCATCCTTGTGAAGCCACAAGGGCTATGATCAAGCGGATGGTCGTATATTTGGCAACAGGTGCAAATATCATAGTCTATACCTCCCTTCTAGGATAAACCACGACCAACAAAATGAACCTTATACTTTTCCATACTTCCATTTACTGCATGCTTTATCTTGTAAAGCCATTTTAAAGTAACAATTGTCTTGTCCAGGGTCTGGGAACTACTTCCCAGACATCATTCTCCATAATAGACTCATATTCTATGGTCATAGCATCCTTCCATAGTTAATGCTTGATGACATCTGAGAATGATGAAGGTTCATTTTGTATGATCGTGCTCATGATGGTCAGGTATCCCTGATACTTGTTAAGTTTCTTACTTTGATGGAAGGTTCCTCAGGGTGCAACATGTCCTTCAGCATCATCAAGTATCCCCCTAAGCCATGAAGGCCTCTTCCTAGAAGAGGAAGGCTCATGTGGATGAGGATCAATCGGATCCATGGGTTCTTCTACATCAGCCATTGATTCATCATCCTTTTCTTTCGGTTCCCTGGTGTCGGCTTCTTTAGAGCTACTCAAAGTCAGCAGATTGTTCACCTTGCTGAGAGCCATATCTTTGTCAAAGGTGACATCATGACTAATCACGACTTCCCTTTGACCGGTGGTGAACATTTCTTTAGGAGTTTAGGAACCCAATGCTTGATGAGGGCATCGATTTTGTACATATATGGCGGTGATTGTAGTTTCAGCCCATAGAAACTTTGGAAGTCTTTGATCATGTAGCATGGCCTGGACAACTTCCATCATCATGTGGTTCTTCCTTCCCACCACACCATTCTACTCAGGAGTATGTGGTGTAGTAGTCTCCCTCTTAATGCCAACCTCAGGTATGCCTGAGTAAACCAATTGTAATATATCGGAGGTCTTGCTTTGGCTTGAGGGCAATGGTCCCCTTTTGAGCTTTCCTTTGGCACATCCCAGACATACACCTTCTTTCTCTACTTGGAATTCGGGCATCCCTGTTACCATCTATCTTACATCGGGTAGAGCTTTGTAATGAAGATGGGAAAACCTCTGATGCCAAAGTTCGGACTGAAGAGTTGTGTCACAAGACATGACACCTAGCGGACTTCCATCGACCTGATATGATGAATCAACACTAAACCCAAGAGTAAAGGCATCTTTAACATTATTTTTCCATATACATACCTTGCCATTGCTGAAGGTTACCTTGTAGCCTTTGTCTTCCATTGCTGAGATGGACACTAGGTTCTTTTTGAGGTCAGGTGCATTTAATACATCCTGGACTTTCTAGCCTTCTTGAATGGTTGTCATCTTCCTCGATCCCCAGCTCTCCTCTTACCTTTGCCGTTGAATTTGTCATTCCTTTGATTTGCCATCAGAGGGATTTTGATCATTGTCCCAGTGTGAGTCCTTTCTATTAGGGCACTCCCTTGCATAGTGACCTGCTTTATTGTAGATGTAACATCTTCATTTTCTTCTAGCCTTAGGTCCAGCCTTTCCTTTTGATTTAGTCCCGGAATTATTTCTTTTCTTTGCATGAGAAGAAAAGGCAGCAGGAGGACCTTTAGGCATGGGCATTTCTTGCACTTCTTCCCTTGTTTCTTCTTGAATGCATCTAGCCATTAATTCCTTGAAACCAGGAATTACATTATAGTTCAAAAGAGTAGTCCAGTCTATCGTAGATTTCCTTGGAGGTGTCCAGTTCAGAGATGTAGGCCACCAAGTGCTTGTCGATAGAGTCCCGGATGATCTTCTATTGTTTTGACTTCTCCATTTTTTCATTTGTTCCAGGCAGCAGCGGATGCATTTGATGGAGGCTCAACAATATTGCCTCTCACATGATCCAACACTCCTTGATTCTCAAGGGTTAGATTGATAGACATCTTCCATCCGTGATAGTCAGCTTTCTCACGGAGCTTGTCTTCAGCAGGAAAGAGTGTTGAGGACCCCATAATTCTTTTAGGATAGCCTTGCCAATATTCTCTTCGATGATTTCTCTTGCTCTTGCTCGGGCTTTGTCTTCACCTCAGCTTTGATACCATGTTAAGTTATGGTATGTTCTATGCTTATAACAGTTTACTTCTTTTTCTTATTATATTCCACCGATTAGCAATCACATGTACATAAAGTAAAGTGCAGATAGAACATTAAACGATCGACAGAAAACAAGCCAAGACAACAGACATAAGATGTGGCGACTAGCCAGGGACAAACCCCACAATGTGTGGGGAAACCCTTTGATCAAATCCTCTTTTATCTTCAATAATTCAGCAGAGAGAAATAGTACAATAAATTTGATTCATATCAGCAGTAGCAAACCCTAGATCAATAGCATCAGCATTAGCGGCTTCATTATCAAACTAGGGCAGACCATATCTCACAAACCGACCGTCGGATTGACTTCATTCCACCACCAAAAGTTTCGGCTTCTAGAGGAGGTTCAGATGAACCTACAGCGTAGTTCAGATGAGGAGATCTTCTAGGCCATGCAGGTCAATCTTTACTTCTGCAGTTGCAGCTTCAGTTTCAGCAGTTTCCGGCTTCAAACTAGGGCAGTCGATATCTTGCAAATCGTTCATCGGATTGACTTCATTCCACCACCAAAAGTTGTGGCTTTCAGAGGAGGTTCAGATGAACCTATAGTGCAGTTCCAAATAGGAGATCTTCTAGGCCACGCAAGTCAATCTTTACTTCTGCAGTTGTAGCTTCAGTTTCAGCAGTTTCCGGCTTCAAACTAGGGCAGTCGATATCTTGCAAACCGTTCATCGGATTGACTTCATTCCAGCACCAAAAGTTGCGGCTTTCAGAGGAGGTTCAGATGAACCTACAACGCAGTTCCAAAGAGGAGATCTTCTAGGCCATGCAAGTCAATCTTTACTTCTGCAGTTGCAGCTTCAAATTCAACAGCTTCCGGCTTCACGTGTGAGAGAGAGACCCATTTCAGCGCAGTAGAGAAGAGACTCATTTCTGCGTAGTAGAGAGAGAGAGAGATGTGATGAGATAAGTGAGTTCAAATGAGGAAAAGTCCTCTTATATTTATACACAACGTTGGTGGGTGAATAGATGCGACTGTTGGGCTTCTGAGCCTACATGAGTTGTAGGTCGGCTTGATAATAATTCCATAATCAAAATAAATTCATATCTCCATGAATACTTATCGGAATTGGATGATCTTGATATCAATCCTACACCTCTCGACGAGAGGAATCTAATAAAAATATTATCAGCCATGAATAAGATGACCCACATGAAGTTTTGCCCTGGTTGCCAATTTTAACAAATAATTAAATGAGAACTTGTTGGCATGATAATAGATAAGTCATGACTTGATGAGAGCTCTACTTGTCACCTGGTCTAAGGAATCTGATACTGTGATATTGATGATTTTGATATTAGTTATGATCTGGCATCTAAACTTAAATAAGTTGACTTAGCTGATTTGATTGTACAATATTGGTTTATGTAAGATTAAACATATTGGTTTGGTAAAGTGTTATATGAAGCAATCTCCTTGATCCTGATGTGTTTTCTTTGACAGTTATCCAATGAAGTCAGGATGATGTTTTGATCCAAACATCTACTTTAGAAGTGTTCCAAGGTATGATTTTGATTTTGATTTTGGTTTTGGTTTTGGTTTTGGTTTTATATGCCGACAATGTACTATTGATAGGTAATGAGCCTCTGATGATCTAAGTAAGAGGGAGATGGCTTTTGAAGCTCGAAATAATGAATCATGACATAATGAATCGATTTCTGAAATTGGGAAAATAAAATCTATATTGCGAAGCTACTAAAGAATTGTTGGAAAGTAGAAATGAAAATCCTTGGACCCTCTGATTGAATTTCAAGAAGATGTGAAGAGATATTGTTGAACTTGACTTGGCACTCGATAGTTGATTGAAGCATTGATGTTCCATTTTGAACACCCGTTTGTATATATATATATATATATGATTTATTCATGATGGATATGGATTGATGTACATATATGATGTATTCATGACTGAGCCGTTTCATACACATTGAGTTTACGCCAAGCACATTTCGAGTTATTTGCATGGGATGATCTATTTTTGGTCTGAGACATTGTTCATGTGATATGTGACTACTTGGATGTACTAGTGATGATTATGTTCGTTATTGATGAGATGAGCACATATGAGTGCTGCGCTTAGTATGATATTTGCCATGATGTTTTTGGATGAGAGGTCCATAGCCTTAAGCACAACCAAGGTTGAGTACGATGTTGCTAACATGGCTAGCTATGAGGCAGGATGAATAAGTTCTTTGGAAAGACATTTGAGAAAGTTCTAGATATGACATGGATACAATGCGATGATGAAGAGTGGGAACCGATTGGTAGAAAATCTCAATTGTAGTTGAGTTTGAGACACCTTTATTAAGACAATGTTGTTGTACGAGACAAGATGAGGCTTGTGGTTGGCACCTCCTTGAGAGGGAGGTGACTATGGTAACCTTTTTATGATATGTATATTTTTGTTCTAATATGATATTTGATTTGATGTCCTATATAAATAGGAGACAACTACTATTGAGACATGATGATTACCATATATGAGCACTATGATATGTTGATGATCTACAGAGAACATCACTGATCGAGAACACTGAGCCAACTCTTCCCCCCTCTCTGAGCTCCTAGGGTGTGGAATTGAGATGGAGGGCTCCTAAGGTTGAGGGATCTTTGGAAAATAGGGACATAGATGTTGCTCCCCTATCTGTCATCCATAGTGTCAGAGATGTTGCTCCCCTATCCTGGTCTTTATAGAGTATACCCCAGTTGGTATCATACCCATAAGCTGGGCTTGTTAGGAATACCGCTCCCCGTCTGGTCAATGAGTTAAGAGTGTACTTGGGGTGTAAAACCCATACTGATTATGATGCAGGTGTTCTACCACATCATTCTTGAGGGTCATTATTTGGAAGATTGGTAGGCAATAAGATGGGTTGAGTGGTAGCTCCCCTATATCACCTATTTCTCGATATGGGGTCATATATGTTTAGTTCCCCCATGAGATTCCAGGTTGAGATGTGCTCCCTGATGATATACTCCCCAAAGATGATGCAAGTTGTAGATTTAGATCTTCGCTAATGTTTCTTGGGTGGTAGCATTGGGCTCCCTGCTGGCAGAGATTCCGGGTGGTAGCAGTGGCTCCTCGATGGATAGAGGGTGGTAGATTGCGCTCCTTTCTAATGTTAAATTCTTCTTCTTTTAGATTCGAGAATGTTCAACATATGAGTAGGGAAAATCATGAGATAAGCAAGAATAAGCAAGAGATGAATCAATATGATCAATGACGATCTGATGAGATACTTGAGATTGGATATGATCAAATGAGAAGATACACATGACATGATGCAGGTGGAATTATCCCTAGTTGAGAGGGGGTGTTAAAATATGAAATTGCAGTCAAATTCCACTTTGGACAACTCATTTGATGGAGATGATGATTGCATTGAATTCCTCTTTACGAGAAGACCAAAATTGACCTAAAGATCACTCAAAACGGATAAGGGGAGAGTGTACTTATGAAGAAAATCCCACGTGCATATTTGATAAGGTCGACCCTAAAGCAAAGTGGATACCCTTGGAAGGATATAAATATAAGTGACCTCTACCTCATTTGGGCATAATCATGAGACACTCATCTATCTTGGTTTTTGGCTCGCACATGTTTGAGGCTTATCTGCAGAAGAACAAGTTCGCTCGAAGATGTAATTACAAGGTTCGAGGCTCGTGTTTTAGGGTTTTGGGCCTCATTCGCAGGCACATGACAGAGATATATCGAATGTAGTTGCTTGTTACAAGGCTCATTCGTGCGACTGAAGCATCCCAGTCGCACGCACAACTCATCCTCTGTGCAATCGACATCTAGGGTTTCAAAATCTCAATTGTAGACTACAGTCACTCGCTTGTAAGCTCCAGAGAGAAGTTGGAAGCTTCCCCGTACCACACATGACTCCTCCTCCATTTGATCAAGACCTAAATGATGGAATTTCAATTATCCAAAGATTTCACTCAGTGACCGCAGTGTTTGATAGTTGACCACAGACAGTGACAATTCATTACAAGCTTCAGAATCAGGATTTTCAGTATAAGCATTGTTGGGTTCATTTCATGGATGTTGTAGTCGCTTTTGATGAATAGTTGTATGAATGAAGATATGGATCATTGTACTCTCTTTTTCTGAATCGTTCGATGACAATCTAATAAGCAGAAGAATTTGAAAGGGTTTTCCCCATAGTGGGTTTTCCCCATAGTGGGTTTTCCCCTGGTCTCCGACCAATCCTGGTGTTTCTATGTGTGAATGCTTTTCTTCTATTGTTCCTTTATGTTTTGATGCATTGATGGTGATGATATTGTTATTTTTATATAATTGCATATGCTGTTGAATAATGATGTAAATTTGAATAATGTTATGGGGTGAATGCAATGTGTTAATGAAGAAATGCAATTATCAAAGAAAAGAACAATATAGACCTAAGAAAAATTAACAAAAACCTAGTCAAGGAACTCTTCCTTTAGTAATTCAAAGTGAGATGGACCAAGACCCTAGACCAAAAGACCTTCCTCCTCCACCAAGTTAGCCTTCCAAGATGATTTAGTAGTCTCTTCTTATCCAACATATTCAACCTGACAACAATCCAGAAATTCAACTTCCCAGCTACAGGTTTTGACCCCCAGCAACAACATTTCAACCAAGCAACAGAGCAAAAGTTTCGACCCTTCCAACATCTTAGTAGCTTCACACGTGTGTGTGTGTGTGTGTGTGAGAGAGAGAGAGAGAGAGAGAGAATTTTGACTTCTTATGCTTGATATAGACCTCATTCTTCTTCATTAGTCCTTTTTACTTTTTTCCTTGAAATCCACACTTTTTACTACCCCAACATTTGTAGATCTTAGTTGTTGTCACCTAGTTTAGGCTGAATTGGTGGAGGCCTAATTGACCTATTTTACAATAAAATAAATTTCTTCTTTAACAAATAAATCCCAAGAAGGGTTCTTTACAATATGACATAAACAAGGATACTTGACATAAACCCTAGAACCTAGCAATGGAGGCTTTGACCTATAAAAAATTGACCCAAGCATGAAACCCATGCTTTAATAAGTTTTAAGTTTTTTTTTTCACTGGAAAAATTGTAATCTTTCATTATATTTGAAAAATTACATATTGTAGATGCTTTTCAGCATATGCATCATTTATTCTCATCCATCAGTAAAAAATGGAGCTCTGTCTTACCAAAAATTCGGCGTGTGTGTGTCTGTTTATCATTTCACCATGCAGGGTGTTCATATGAAACTGTTTATAAACAGATATCTACAAAAATATTACCTTTACCACATAGGGCAAAGTCCATATATATATGATCTATAAATAAGCATAAATAAAAACATACTGTGAATATATACAAAATGTTGTTTGTGCATGTCCGAAATCTGCAAAGTTTAGGGACTCTCTGCCCTATGATATATCTGATCAACGTAGGGCCTTTGATAGTAATGGTACTCATTTGTACCCCTTTGTTCCTGTATCAACCACTGTCCTCTAGGTAGTGTCGTGGCCTCCTTGGAAAGCCCGTCAGCGCAACAGTTATGTTCCCTGTAAATATGTTGACATGAAATAGTGTTAAACTAGGCTTTGAATATATTTACTTCATCCAATATATTACTGAGAGTATGAGAATGACAAGTAGTAATATTATTGAACCAATTTATAATGATTTTTGAGTCTCCATATATCTGAAGGTTGATGTAGTCATGACCAATAGAGAAATGCAGTAGATGTCGAAGTGTTATGAGTTTTGCAAAATTATTTGTTCCGTTTCCAAGCCCCATCTTAACCTTAAAGAGATGTTGATCTGAAAGATATAGAATAAATCCACCCCCGCAACCTTGGTTCTGAGCGGCTCCATCAAAGAAAGCCCAAGGTGTGTGTTTGTCAATGGGGGGGGGGGAGCACGTGGTCTCCTAGGTCAGGGAACGAAGGGATCAGACAATTCGTGGAATGCCGAAATGATTTGTGTTGTAATGTGCAGCCATATAATAGTAGCGTCTTCAAAAATAATGCGGTTACGGGCTAGCCAGGTGTGCCAGCAAATGAGGAGAGGGAGACATAATAGTTTAGAACCACAATGCAAATTACACCACGTTTCCCAGGCTCTGCAAATGTTATCGCCCTCCCATTTACTAGTCAAATGGATGGAGGAGGAGATGGTCTACCAGAGGCTACCCAGTGTTTCGCAATGAAGAAAGAGATTTTCTGTGGTTTCCGAAGATTGCTTACAAAGGACAGACCAGTGTGGACCTTGGAAAGCACGGTGTGAAAGGGAACCCCTGGTGGGGACCTTGTTTTTGAGCACACACTAGAAGAACAACTTAGTTCTTGGGGGAGAGCCAAGCTTCCAAATGCTCTACCACCACGCATGTACCATCTCTGGTTGTCTGCTTGATATAAGCCCTAGGTAGCCTGCCTTGGGGGTGTATAATCCATTCTCTGCTAGACTCCAAACTAGTTCATCAGGACCTTCCTTTATCCTGATGTGGGATTCGATCCCATGCTTTAATAAGTTAATTTCTTTAATGATAATTTTTTTTTTCTTTCTTTTGACAAATACATTACATCATGACTCAAATACAATTATGAAGGCTGACACTAGTTACATTTATCAACACTCCCTCTTACTAGGGAGGTATTCATAATTAAAAATATATAGATGCACATGGATATCTCCAAAATGAACTACAAAAAGTTCTAGCATATTAAGTGTTGCGAACTAGAAACCTGACCAGGGCATTCTATCATGGATTCAAGCTTTCAACCAGTCTAGGTACCATTAGGCTTACCTACTAACCATCAACCCAGGGATCTAGGTGTGTATCCAAGGTCAGAGATCCATGACCAACGCCACCCTCCCTCTTCGAGATCTAGATATCAACACATAGGCTGACCATATGTCCTCCCAAGAATCGACCATTAGATGCTTCATACTTGCTTAATAAACTAGATATATCCATTTGTCCAAGTATGCTTCCCAAGTGTTCATCCTTCTTTACGGAGAGATTTACCTGTTCAAACACAAACCCAATTAACAACAAACTTTCAAATATACATATACAAGTAAGCACAAACCTTCGGGGTCCTCTAATGCTACTATCATCTATTTATCCATATACATTTTGTCATAAGCTTTATTCTTCTTTCATTTATTTAGCAATAACAAATACATCTTTAGATCATCTCAAGTCTTATGTTTGCAACTTTATGAACATTTATCTATAATACTTTTGCTTACTTCAAGGTATTCACTGTCATGATACACCCTCCCTCTTATCTGAGGAGATATGCCCTTTCTTCTATACAACCCCCCTCTTAACTCAGGGAGATCAATCACTTCCTTCTACTATGTCTCTATCCTTCTTACGATATCAAGGTCATCTTGATATATAAATTCCTTCATCATGCTTATAGGAACATCATCGTCTTGAAGATTATGTACCTCCAAAACTTTAATAGCGAGTACAACCAAATACATACATATAGAAGTATAAGGTTAATTATATCAAATTCTTATAATGGAAGCATCAAAATATTCATACTTTAGACATCAAATACCTAAACTTAGTTAGGTCCATAATTGATAAGAGACACATCTATTTGCATTCTAGACTTCAACTTCTTACTTGGGGTTTGTCATAAACCCTAGATTCCATTTCGAGACACGACCTTAGATAACAAATCAAATAAGCCAATCACAGTACTATACATCCTCTAGGATTTCATCATCCAAATCCTAGATTTTCATCATCAAAACTAAAACATATCAATAATATCATCAAGTCCTAGAATATCAATTTCTACTAGGGTTTTGTTTCAAACCCTAGAATTCATAAACTAAAACATGAGTATCAATAAGCATACTCGCATATACATAACTAGGATTTCATAATCATGCAGTAGTATACAACGATATCTACTAGGTAAATCCAAGGCACAAACATCGATACATTAAAGTTAGATATACAACAATTTTGACCAGGCTAGGGTTTCAACCAGATTAAAGAAAATACATCTAGGGTTTCATTATTATGATCTTACTACAACTATCACAAGGTTTTAACTTATAAACCCTAATTTATCAAACCCTAAAGATCTAGGTTTTAGACATTAAAAATAAACCCTAATGGACTAGTATTTTTCCACTACAATACAAAAACCAAAAACATCAAAAGAATACGATTTCTAGATTTCATTAACAACCCTAAGTAGATTAGGGTTTCATAATCAATATTGACATACCCTTAGGTTATGGTTTAACAATGAACCCTGTTAGGGTTCAACAATAATGATCAAATTATAATATAATGAGGGTAGATTCAATCTAATGATTAATCACCCTAACAAGAATCTTTGAGATTCAAAACCCTAGACATAGCGATGTCAGTGATGTAAAGAACTTTTCAAAAGATAATGACCATAGCTTTTTTTATGAAGAGAACTTTGTAACACAACTTGTAGTTTAAGACAAACATTGAATTGTTCTTTAACAAACATTGTAGGGCATCAATTATTGAAGGGGATTCCTTTGCAACATAAATTCTTCCATGCTTCAAGTTTTATCCTTTGAGGTCTCCTCCATAACCTTTGTGTATTTTGCAGTCTTTCCTAACCAAGGAAAATATATAATGAAAAAGGTTATTAGCATACAATATAAACAATTCTTGTTGTGAGGAGGAAACCAAACATGAAAATATGAAACAAAGAACAAAATACTTATCTTTTTGGTGAAATGGTGAAGGCTCCCTCTTAATCCATTCTTTGAGGGATACTTACAACTTATCAAAAATCCCAAAATGCTCTAACAAGACATGTTAGACCTATAAACTATAGAAATCAAAACATAAAGGAAAACAATTCAAAATTTAAAATAGAAGACTAAGAGATATATGTGTGAGAGAGAGGACTTAGTAGAATAAGTCCTTGACTTCTGATTCTTCAGTGTTGTTCTTCTTAGGTGGAGCTTCATTTTCTTGATCCACATCTCTCTTCTTTTTCCTTGGATTCTCTAGACATTGATTTTTATAGTGACCCATCTTGTGACAATTGTAACATTCAATCTTGGATAGTTCAACCTTCTTCTTTGGTCATTTGAACTTCTTGAAAGTTCCCTTCTTCTTGTGATGAGCAGAATAGGAGTCAGAGATGTTTTCTTCTTCATCCTCCTCCTTGTTGTTTACTAACAATACTCGAGCTTCTTCTTGACTACATGCATTCCATATTTGTTCAAATGTTGGAGTATCATTCCAATTGTTAAGTCTTGATGCAAAGGCACTCCAAGATTTTGGTAGTCTTACAAGAGTAGTAATTACAAGCTTCCTTTTTGGGACAAATTCATCTAATGTTTGATTTCATCTCTCATTCTGGATATCCTTATAAAGTAGGTTGGTAGAGTATCACCTTTTGTCATCTTAATAGTCCATAATTCATTCTTGAGGCTTGCTATTTGACCAATGTTCTTGATGGTGAACAATTTGGAGAGAGCCTCATGCTTTTCTTGAGAATAATTTATGTTAGATATGTATGGAATTAGGTTATCCTTAACTCCATCCACTATATGATTCATAGATAAGATTTTGATTTCTCTAAACTTTACTTTTTTTTCTTCACTTGATTCATCTGTAGGCTTCTTGATTTTTCCTTGAATGAGATCTAAAACTTTGTTCTTTTTGAAAATGAGGTCTATCCTCTTTTTCCAGGCCCTGTAGTTGGAGACTCCTAGTTTGTTTTCCCCCTTCATTGAGTTTGACATAGTTTCTGTAGATAATATATTTATCTACTTATATGATCCTTTTTCCTTAATTACCTCTCTTTGATCTCCTTTTCCTCAATAGATCTTCAACCTGCCTTTTTCCTTCCTTCTTCACCTTAGTTCTAATACCATGTTAGAAAATCAAAAAGGCATAAATATTTTCCTTATTTTGATCATTACTTATGATGTCTTTATAGTCTTATTAACTTTCTTATTATCTCTTTTATCTTTGTTCATCAAGCAATTACCAAAACCCAATACACAAAGATCAAGGACACCAGTGTAGGCACTCAACCAGGGATAAAATCCCTATATAGGGTAAAACCTAGTCAAAGAACTCTTCCTTCAGTAATTCAAAGTGAGATGGACCAAGACCCTAGACCAACAAACCTTCCTCCTCCACCAAGTCAGCCTTCCAAGATGATTTAGCAGTATCTTCTTATCCAATAACTTCATCCCAACAACAATCCAGAAATTTGGCTTCCAAGCTATAGAATTTCGACCCCCAACAACATAGCACAAGTTTCGACCCTTCCAACAACTTAGTAGCTTCACACATGAGAGAGAAATGGAGAGAATTTCAACTTCTTATGCTTGAGATAGACTTCTTCTCCTTCATTAGCCATTTTCACCTTTTTCCTTGAAATTTGCACTTTTTTACTCCCCCAACAATTGCAGATTGAACTTTGTGAATGAGTGCTCCAAATGAGGCCAAGTTGTTGCCTTTATATAGTAGTTTATGCCCCTCAGTTTAGGCTAACTTTTCTAGTTTGAGGCTAACTTGGTGGAGGATGCCTAATTGACCTATTTTACAATAAAATAAATGTCTTCTTTAACAAATAATCCCAAGAAGGGTTCTTTACAATATGACATGGACAAGGATACTTGAGATAAACCCTAGAATCCAACAATGGAGGCTTTGGCCTATAAACAATTGACCCAAGCATGAAACCCATGCTTTAATAAGTTAATTTCTTTAATAATAAAATTTCTTTTTCTTTCTTTTGATAAATACATTACATCATGACTCAAATACAATTATGCAGACCGACACTAGTTACATTTTCCATCAATATGCTCATTTATACTAAGTTAAGCCAATAAGCTAAATCTTGTCAAACCCTTGCAATTGTTATCAAGTACTGTTATATACTAGCTTCAATGATCAAATCAAAATAACATACTAATATGCATATTTCATTCCCCTATAAACACAAGTTTAGTTAACCCATTCACATTCTCTATAGTAAGTCAAATATTCAGACTTCCCTAATCATAGGACATTCTATTGTCTGCTCCATGTCTGTAGGACTGTCATACTCTAGGTGCACTCCTAATCTCATGCATAAGGCTTCAATTTTTGTGACCTACATGCACAACCACACCCATAGGCCTTCCTCCATGCAATTGTGAGGTTTATAACCACACTAATAAGCTTGATTCCATGCAGTTGGGGCTTAGACTTAGGGAAACCCTCTCTTCTCAGACTAGAACTTGCTGCAGACCAACAATATCATATATTTGTCTATTTATTTCGAAAATCTCACTTCAACAGTAAATAATCTTCTATACAAATGGTAAATAGGTGTAGGGATGTTATGAAGAGTTTCTTCCTATGAATGGGAAGCCATTTTAGTCATCATCGTTCAAGTCATCAACCTATCTTTCATAATTCTATCGTGCATCAACAAAACTATTAGATCATTAAACTATACCAAGTTCTAAAACATATATCCATCATGGTCATAACATGTCAACATCAACTACTTCATCATCATATATGAACATGACATAAAACTTTCATCAAGAGTTAGAGTCTTATGATTAGGGAAAAACAAGTGTAACATCATACTTCAAAAATCATGAACAAAATATTACTTACATAGCTTAATCCATCAAGTACCACATTGTCCAGTTCACTAAGCTTATCAAAATCTAAATGAAGATCTTGAGTATCGATCTTATTGTTACACTTCTATCATCATGGTTATCATTCTTATCACAAGCATTAACAAATATCAAGTCAACATATAAAAAAATGTATCTAACTTGCTTCATAAAAATGTAAGATGCTTTGCCAAATATCAAGTATACAAAAAAAAAACCAATGTTTCTAAGTAGCTTTACCATGACTTAAATAGAATGTAAGATACTTGTCCAATAACAAGGGTACCATCTCATGAATCAAACTTACTTTATATGCATGCATGAACCATTTGTGAAGGTGATATTCTCATCATACTTTAGAGCTTATTTTGCCATCCAATATTGCAACGGAACACTATACTATACATACCTTACAACTTTCAGATACCTTTGCACTTTGTATCATTCACTTGTCATGGGAAATTGTAGCTCTTTTCTTACTGCACTAGCCATCTTTTCCTGCACCATCAGATGATCCTAAAGAAGGATCTACTTATCACATTTGATCAGAACGTTAGAAGTATCCAAGTACTCAAATATACATGTAGGAAGTATAATCAATGATCTAAACAAAAGTAAAGACATAAAGGAGTAACATAAAGAGAGGTGATCATCTCCCTCTTGAACCAACCTTTAAGAGTCACGACTGTCCATTGACCATATAACATTATTGCCTTTAATATCAAATTCATCAATAACCAAGGCTTAATTGAGACTATTCCATCTAAGGCCACATCAAATCTGTCACAAGTGCTTGAACATCTTCGCAGTGATCATGCTAGGGCTTCTAGATTTCATATCTCAATTTTTTTTTTCCATAAACCAGGGTTTCTCCCAAACCCTAAGCTCATAATATCCATCAAACCCTAATAATCAAATTGCCTAGGGTTTCATTCAAACTCTAGAATCCTTTTAGGTCTTCTCCATCTTCTCATGCTTCCATCAACAGTGTCTTCATAGGGGTAATATTCAATGACTTTTCTTTAGCCCAACTCTGATCCCATGTTAATTTTTCTTAGGGATATATTTTTCTTTGCTTTGATAATTGCATTTCATTATTTCCATATTAAATTCACCCCACAACATCATAATACTATTTATATTTACATAATCATTTAGCAACATATGCAACATATAGAAAGAACAATATTATCATCAATGCAGTGGAACGTAAAGGAACAATAGAAGAAAACATTCACACATAGAGACATCAGGATTGGTTGGAGACCAGGAAAAACCCACTACGGGGAAAACCCTTTCAAATTCTTCTTCTTATTAGATTGTCATTGAATGATTTAACAAAAGACAGTATAATGATCCATATCTTTATCCATACAACTATCTAGCAAAAATCAACTAAACAACATCATGAGATGAATCCAATAATTCCAGTAATCAAAACCATGCTTCAGAAGCATTTGATCAACTATCATTGTCTGCGGTCAACAAGCGAAATCTGTAGTCAACTGATAAAACCAAATCATAGGTCCCAACCACATGCAAAGAGTGACGTGCGTGTGGCCGAAACCCTCCAACCGCACATATGAGCTTGCGTGCATGTGGTTGTGACCGAGACTTTCTTGTCTCATGCCTACAGTTGGAAACCAAAAACCTAGCACACTTGCAAGCTTCATACCTTGCAATCTTGGACATGTGCGAGTGAACTTCCACAAACTATCTCAGACCTATGCGAGAAAAACCAAAGAAATAAGAATAGAAGAATTCTTCATGATGATGTCCGAATGAGGGTCACTTGACTTGTATTTATAGCCATCCATGGGCGTCCAATTTATCTTTTGGTTCGACCTGATCAAATATGCACATGTGGGGCTTAATTCAAAAATAAACTTTCTCTTGTCCAAATTAAGTACTTCAATAGTCTAAATTGGTCCTCTCGAAAAGAGGAATCTTGTCCCATAGTTGGAATTTGTCACTAAGCTTCCAAATTAACAAGAGTACCATGCAGAAGGAGCATGCTTAAGCCTACACAAGGATTTATTCAATTTGCAAACATGTGTCTCTCTATCATGAATCGCAAAGCCTTGAGGTTGCTCAAGATGAACTTCTTCTTTAATGCCTTCATTCAGAAATACAGTCTTGACATCCATTTGATGCAATTCCAACCTATCTTGGAAGCAAGAGAAATGACAAATCTTATAGAATCATACTTGGAAATGAGAGAAAATGTGTCTTCATAATCCTCTCCCTCTTTCTGGAGAATCCTTAGGTCAAAAATCTTGCCTTGTACTTATCAATACTTCTATTAGATGCATGTGATTTTGTGGATCCATTTGGAAGACACAATAGATTTCCCTTCAGGCCTTGTCACGATTTCCCAAACATCATTCTTCAATATAGATTGGTACTCTTAAGTCATAATATCTTTCCAAACTTGATGTTCAACAACTTCGTCATTGGTGGATGACTCAGACTTAATGATTTTACACTTCATGGCTACATAACCTGAATATTTATTCTGCCTCTTGTTTTCTTTGAAGATCCCATGAGGTGCAACATGTCCTTCAACTTCCTTCAATGTTCTTTCAAGCTAGGAAGGTCTCTTTCTAGTCTCAAGTACAATGCCTCTTGGAGAGTCAACAAATTCATGATCATCGAATTCTTCATTAGGATCTTGTTCCATAGGTTCATGTTCTTTAGATGTTGATTCCACATTCTTAGGAGCCACTTGAATCTCATCATTAGAATCCATTTTTGATCCCTTGGACTTCCAAAAAGTATCATCCTCATAAAAAATAACATCCCAACAAATTTTTTTAGAACGTTGTCCTGGTACATAGACCCTAAAGGCCTTTGAATTTTCATTGTAGCCAACAAAAGTTCCCTTCTTCCCGGAAGTTTCCAATGTCATCCTTTCTCCTTGGACACATGGACATAAACATGACAACCAAAGATTCTCAAGTGTTCAACATTGGGTCTATCACATGTGAAGAATTCTTAAGGAGTCTTGTAGTCCAATATTTGGTGAGGGCATCTATTTTGAACATAAACAATTCTCCTCGAAGCTTCTCCCCATAGAAACATCAACAACTCTTGTTTATGAAGCATGGGTTTGGAAACTTCCATAATGGTCCTATTCTTCCTTTCAACAACTCAACTTTATTGAGGATAGTAGGGAATTATAGACTCCCTCTTAATTCCAACATCCCTATAGAAATTAATAAGTTCCTTAGATACATACTCTCCTCCTTTGTCAAACCTTAAAATTTTGATCCTTCTTCCCATAACATTTTCAACCCATGCCTTGAGTTCCCAAAACTTCTCAAATACTTCATCATTGGATTTCAAGAAGTAAATCCATGTTTTGTGAGAGTAATCATCAATAAAAGAGACATAGTACAAATGACCACCCGAGGATTTATCAAACATAGCCCCACAAACATCAGAGTGCACAAGATCCAAGATTCCTTTGGATCTACCATCATTGATAGTAAATATTCCTTTGACATTTTTCCCAAAGGCACATCCCTTGCAAACTCAATCATGCTCAATTTTGATTTCTGGTACACCTTTAACAAAATCTTTCATTCTATAAAATGTGTTATAATGAACATGAGCATACTTTTGATGCCATAGTTCACAAAGATCAGATGTGTTATGTATTAGGGCTTGAATTGAGCAATCAAGGAGATGATATACGCCTCCAATTCGTACACCAATGACTTTAGTAGATTCAAAGGAGGTATCCTTCTTCCACACTAGAACTTGTCCATCAACGAGAGTATTTATGTATCCTTTGTCTTCAAGAGATTAAATGGACAACAAAATCTTCCTCAAACACGGATCATATAAACTATTGCTAATAGATACGTTACCTCATGATTCCAATTGAAAGGATGAATAACCAATGCCCTTGACTTCATATTTTCCATTATCTCCAAGCTCAACCCTTTGAGCTATCTAGTTTTCAACCAAGTAGAGAGATGTTCCCAACTTCCAGTCATGTGTGTAGAGGCACCATTGTCCACAAACCAAATGTCATCATGACTTGTAATGGAACTTGTAAGAAAAAAAAATGAGTATTCATCATCAAAAAAATTCTTTCTAGGCCTCCTCTTATGAGATTGTTCATTTAGATTAGCAACAAAAGCATGATGCTTCCTTTTCGTTCTTCGATCATCATTACTTTGATAATCATCCCTTCGAGGATCATTCCTTTGAGGGAAATTATTTTGACAGTGACTATATGCTTGGAAACGATAACATTGAACATTTGTCATATCTTTTTTTTCTTGAGAGGGAGGAAGAGGTCTTCTTTGTGGAGCAGGTCTTGGAGCAGATCTTGGATTAGGTCTTCTACATGAACTTCGTTGAAATCTTTCATAGTTTCTTCTTCCCTTGTTATTATTTGAGTGGGCCACAAAGGCTTGGGAATATTCACCAAGATTTGAAATCTTGCCTCAGGATAGGAGCCTTGATTGTTCTTGAGTGCAACAAACCCATAACTTATCAAAGGAAGGAGTATTTTCTCTTCCACTAATGCTTGCTGCAAAAGGATCCAAAGATTCAGGAAAACCATCCATTTCCACAACTACTATTTCTTTATCAGATACCTCTTATTCAATAGCTTTGAGTTGACCTGTTATCTGAAATATTCTTACAGAGTATGATGCCACAATATCATTCTTTGTCATCTTGATCTCACGAAGTTGACCCCTTAGACTTATAGATTGATTGATGTTGTTGATGGTGTATAATCCATTGAGAGCATCATACATCTCCTTGGAATACCTGAGATCAACAATATAAGGAATCATATGACCCCTAACAGATTCCATAGTGATGCTCATAGCCAAGATGTCATCTTCTTTAAATTTGTCTTTTCCTGCTTGATCAGCTGGTTCATAAACTTTTCTTGTAACAATGTCCAAAACTTTATTTCTTGCAAGGAGAAGATTAATTCTAGTCTTCCATGCTCTGTAATTTGTAGCTCCTTTAAGTTTTCTCTCTGTCTTCATGAAGGAATTCTTGATGAAGGTAACAAATCAGAAAAATCAATGTTCTTCAATGCTCTCCCAATGTTCTTAAAGGTGATCTCAATGCTCTTTTTCTTCACTAAATCTCTAATACCATGTTGCAATTTCTAGTGCAATTAAGACTAGTATAATTTTTCAAATTGATAACTACTTTCATTGATACAATCAATCTTCTTATAATATTCTAATCTTAAGCAATTATACATGAAAAATTTCAACCATTCACTTTCTTCACTTTCTTCAATAGAGCAATAGAGATCACAATAAACAATAAGACAAGAGACAAGATACAACAATATTTAGGCTAGTAGCTAGGGCAAGACCAACAAAGGGAAAACCCAACAATATCTCCTTATGAGAGAGAATTTATTTCATCAAAATGTACATAAAAATATTCCAAACAAGATTCCAATTTTCTGACCTCAATATTGTCCAAGTCAAACCAGTCAAAGGAGAGAGAAAATAATCAACTCTAGTCAAAGTCAACTTTGCAATAGAAGGGCCAAATTTGGGCCTTAGGTAGCTCTGAACATGAGGGACGAAATTTAGTCAAAACCTCAGTCAACGATCAAAATCTAAATCTCGATCAAAGAGTATGGCCGACTTGTCCAAGTGAGGCTCACTTGGTCAACATGCAAAATATCAACTTTATCCTTTGATTTGACAATGAAAATATTGAACATAGCTACCAATGTTTAATAGGTCACGCCTAGCCTAGGCCACACCAACTCTTAACATTGTTGAATTTTTTGTTGACTTCTTCCAGCTACCATGAATTTCAAACCTCGAACATCTTACAAAACTAACTTTTGAAATCCAATAACATTGCCAAGGATTTGATGTCATGATGAACCTAGTTGAAAATACCATGTTTGTGAAATTGTGGTGAATGAACTCGTTAGGAGTTAAATATGACCCAATTTAATTGCCTTAATATTGGGAAAGTAAGCAATGATGCTCATAGAAAGATGATATATCACAACCAATATTGATTGTATCCAAGTATGTGATTTTGTCCCTCGAATCCTTAAAGTATGCATCAAACTAGACATACTTGGGATTGTTGACTGCTAATGTGCTTTTTTGTTAATTTATGTTTTGTTAGTTAGGATTGTTATTTTGTTTTTGGTGCAAGGGTTGTTTAGATGTTTTTGTTTTGGCCATCCTTGTAATTAAAATTCACATTTCGGAATGAAAAAAGGAACTGCATACAAGAGTTTATCGACTTTATTCTATTCTTTCTCTACATGTAAGAAGGGAGCGAGGGACCATTATTCAAAGGTAAGTTTTCATTACTAATTAGGACAATGATGAAGCATTACATTCATCGCAATTGAAATCACAATCTACATGTAAAGAATTAAGAGATTTTGGAATTTAATTCCCCATACATAAGGGAACTATTTGGATTGTAAACAAGATATAGGTAATCTCCACTAAGGGGATTGCCTAATAAATGGCTTGAGAGGAAAGAAATAAAGCTAAGTGGGCACAATTTGAATCTACCTTCACTAGATTAAAGTGGAGAATAAATCCTCTAAACAATTAATCACAACCATAATAAAAAAGCATGTAACTGAAATATTTCAGGGTATCAAAATGGAACAGGGAAAATGTATTATTTCAAGCCTAAGAATATTATTGTTGGTTAGGTAAATCCCCTCTGTGGACAGAGGCGATCCCACTAGCCTAAAACAGAACTAGCCACAATCAAACCACGCTGCTACGCAAGTTCCTAGTTATGCATCAAAGGTGAATTAAGAAGACCAACCTGGAATCCAACGCTATGATTGAAGCAGAGTTGATATTCCTGCTCCCTCGCTCCAGCAGATCATAAACGAACACCTGCACATGCAAAGGAAGAGACAGATACCAACATAAAATCTACCAAGGCACAACTATATTTCAGTCAGAAAGGAAATAAATCAACACATCACCATAATAGACAATGAGATTGGAACTATAATAGCAGTCGCTCATTAATTAATAATAAACAGGAAAAGTTACAACCATGGTTCTGACGTTGAACCTCTCTTGGCTGGGCGAGTAACTATATGTGTCTTGCAATGCATCTCCTCTCCGGCAGCATAACCTCTCTAGCATTCACTAGCATTCCTCCAAGAACTCAAGAACTCAACATCTAGCACTCCATGACTAACGACTATCACTAGCTTGTCAAATGCATAAGGACAAGCTTATATAGATGAAGAAGGGAGGAGGATACGATGAACCGGGACACCTATTGTGGATTAACATTATCCCCAAAAGCCATTAAAGATGGAGATAGGATAGAGCTCGACATAAGACTGATTTTTTATCCTCAAAAAAGCTCCATGTAATGAAGGAAACAACAGTCGGACATGCGTTAAGGCAAAAAGCATGACCAAACTTGGTTGGCGCGACTGCTGCTCTAAGACAGAGCGCCAATGGTCGCGCCCTCTTTTGAGGATCTCCATGATTGGCGCTGGTAAGATACTGTGGACTTGCGCCAATGGAAAAAGAGCACTTTTCAGGGATAATCTGTAGAAGGTGTCTTCAGGGAACATGAAGTACATACTCAGGGGAACATAATGCAAGTGTTTTTAGACTTTGTCACTTCTTATAACTCCCGGGATGAGTCCTCCAAGGTACGACAAGAGGAGTAACAGGGATGGTGACAAATTACTGTGTAACAATTATCAAGAATGAAAGCAAGAAAAAATAATCCCCATTAAGCTCTCCAAGATTAAGTCAGGTCAGGGTGAATTGATAGCACAACAGTGGATGAAATGATAATACTTGTTTAGCAAATGAGTTGTCTACAAAGTTTTATGTTTTCCCTTTTCCTCATAGTAATTAGTAAGAAACTCAACTTTGTCAACATTAGATACATTCTAGATAATAATTTACAGTATGGTAGGATGTGGGATGTAAGTGTAGCTTGCTAAAATTATTTGTTCATTAAAATTGGCTTCTCTTATAATAAGAAGGAATGGTTTTTCCTTTTGAATATGTTTGAAGGCTTTAATCTCTAAGGAATGGACGAAATAATCTGGGTTGTTAAGATTAATAGGACAAGGATATTTGATTATGAAAAGGTGTCTGCATTTCATGTCAATGGTGTCAATATCCATAACTATTTGATCAATCGTCATTTTGTTATTTTAGTTGTGGAACAAGATAGAATAAATTGTGTTCGTTATTGAGGTATTTTTGTTATATGAGTAGTGAAATAATATAACTAGCAATTGCACTGTTAGGTGGGTAGCATATGGAAAAAGAGGATAGATGAAGACATATGCGATATGTTATGTGATCTAAATGTAGCCCAGTTTGAGTGAAAGAGAAATGTTAATGTTGTTGTTGCTGGGTAACCTTTTATAATCGGGTCCTCCGCCTTTCCTTTATCACGTGAAAATTGAAATAAAGAATTAAAAAATTTATATTTTTGAATGATGGAAAATTGGAAGTGCAAGCTCAGAATGTGTGCGATGAAAATGGCAAGGTATGTAAGAAGGGAAAAAGCATTGTAGTTTGCAATAAAATATTTAGCTGAAATTTCTATATCCAAAGAAATACTAGGAAATGGTTTGTATAACATAAGTTCAACTCTACAATAGTTAGCATACGAGGGTACATATGTGGATGGTATTGTTCAGGTCTACATTTCCATTTGTTTGTTTTCCAACGAGGATCATATGACCAAGATCTTGCTAGCTCTATAAGTCAAATGGAGTGGAGGGGAGATGGGTGTGCCATGTATTCATCTGTGAAGTGCAACGATGGAGAAGGGGTGGTGCAGTTTTTTGGAAGAATTTTTTTTTTTTTTTGTTAACATTTAAGAAAACAAAATTGCTTCAAACTGTGAGTGGAAATTTTTTCAACATATGGGAGGTTTATTGTGCTTCAATGTCACGATCAACAAGGGTTTTTGCAAGGAATTCTTGAACTACAGTGGTCAAGGGTCACGTTTAGTTGAAGTGAGCACAATTCTTCATAGCATGTGGTGGAATATTTTAGACTTTGTTTTTCTTGGTTGGGGAAGAATGCAAAGGGCGAGAATGTAAGAAGTCTAATAGGTGTGAGAGTTCAATGGAGATGCAGTGTGAAATTGGATAGCAAGTACTACAACCACTTAAACAGTGGTTGGGAGATCATATTGAATGCATCATCTACTACAGAAAATGTGCTAGGAGAAAGATAACATGCTCCCATGATGCATTTCAACATAAGATTGATCAATGCAATCAGATCTACAAACATCAACTTGATTGTTGATGTTGTTGGTGTTGTTACTGACATCTCCCATTTATGCATTATACATAGAAAATATGGATTTGAAGCTATTAAACAAATAATCCACCTTCAATATAGATTTGGATATAGCGTGGATGCCACCTTATGGGCAGAAATTTGATGCGAAATCAAATGGAATCCCATGTTTACATGCCATAGGAAGTAATACTATTCTTTCAATTAAGTCTACTTGCGTCAGTGTGTTAGTGTCGGTCTTGATGCCCTCCATCAGTGATCAAAAAACTCTTTGCATATGCATAAGTAGGTGTCTCATCAATGTCAGTTTTGCATTCCATTAGGCATGCCATAAAACTGATGGAGGAGCTGGTCCTTGTTCCCTTCTTGGCTTTGCTGGATCAGGTCATATCAGTTAATGAACTTGTGTCACACTTGTTTTGTTTTGTCTTGAAGTCCAAAGTCTTAGGTCTAGGGTTTCAGTCAAATGTCATTGCAAGATCATGAGTCAGAGGTCCATGGGTCCCCAGCAAGCCAGAAGGAGGTATGTGAATATGTTTCATTGATATTTTTCATCATGTACAGCTTATTTATACCTTGGATTTAAAAACCCTGTTTTTAAAGCCAAGGTCATGTCAATTTTGTAAAGCAATAAGGAAATTTCAAAAATTCTTCAAAATGCCGACAATAACCCTGGTCTCCTCCCTAGAGTCCATCAGATGGTCTACCTGCAAAAAGAACGGAGCTAAAACACCCAAAAGATCAAATTCAGAACAAAGGAAAACTCAAAACAGTGTTAAAAGAAAGTGTCAAGACAAAACATTAGAAAGTGGGTTTGGAAAGTAAATTTTTTTTAAATTGAGCTTATAAAGAGTCAAATTCCCTCTCAATACCCTCATCGTGCATCCAAAGAGCTTGCAAGAAGAAGTGAGAGGGCGAAGAGGCGAAAGGAGGCAAAGTGCAGAGAAATTGAACCAATTTCAGGTGCGCTACCCATCAGAGGTTGTGCGCTACGTGTTGGGCTGTGCGCTACCCGTCAGGCGCCTCCCAGCAGTGGTTATTTGTAACGGGCGCTACCCGTCAGGCTGTGCGCTACTCGTTGAGTGCCCTGCGCTACTCGTCAAGCTGTTAACACCAAAACCGCCCCAAATTTTGTCCAATCGCCCTCTAAGTTGCAAAATCGACCGAGGTAGGGTCTATACACTTAATGGATTGATGAATGGTGAATGATGAGCTTTCATTTATATGTTTTTATCACTAAGAATGCAAAGAAAATAGATTTTGGTGATTGCTTGTCAATGTAGGCATAATGCTAGGGTTTGGTGTTTTTTTTTCAAGGTTTTAATTCCCATTTATGCTCCCTCCATGTTTCCCCATTGATTTCACAATTGTCATCATATGTCTCTATCTTATCTTATTTGCAAAGAATATGAAATTTTCCTCCTTCCAAGTATCAAACCCTACCCCTCCCTAAACACATTCCCAAAACCCTAAATACCCTCCATTGTGATATAAAAACACACACAGCAAAAAGAACAAAATGCTATGAAAGAAAAACAAAATGATTATGCAAAAAAGAAAGCAATATGATGATAAAATGCGAAAACAAAAAATAAAGAAAATGTGGCTGTGTATATAAACAAAAGCAAAGGAAATATTGCTATGTATATTTGATCAAAAGTAATGTTGCTGTGGTCCTAAAAAGCAAAAACCATGTTTTCCCTTTTATCCCCTAATATCCTTGTCAATAAAACCCCTTTTCCCTTTTGACAAAATGTCAATGAAGCCCTTTTCCCCTAGCCTCAAATGTACATGAACCCCTTTGAAAAAACAGAGTGTGCCTTATGATGTACATTGAAAGACAGAAATCAAATGAGCAAGTTATCTATGCTGTCCCATTCCCCTGTTGAGCATACATGTCATTTCCCTTGGTTATTATTATCCATGTTACCCTAATAAAAACATTTCTTTGCAAATGATTTCCCGCTGATTAAGATGAGATTATATGTTTGACAGTTTGTGAATTGTCCCTTGAAAATTCCTTGTTTTCATATGTTTCCCTTTCCTTGTTAAAAAAAATCCCCTCCCCTAACATTTCCTTCATGATTTTTTCCCCTTGAAAACAGCATACAACTCAGCATTTTTGCAGGCAAGGGCAGCAGTTTACTTTGTCTATTTTCTCCACTTTGCTCAAAAGCACCATGTCAACCACCGAGACCTATGAGCAAGGTGATGACCAGTCTTCTTCTACAGAGGTTGAGGTACAGCGGAGGCCTCGTAGGGGGGGCAAAGGTGGTCGTCCTAAGAGAGAGGAACCCACCTCATTGGCAGAATTGCAGGCCTGTCCTTTGGCAGTGAGTTGCTTTCGGTATATGTCATGTTTTCAGTTTTGCGAGAGGCTTGCTCAGATCCAGCACCACAGGGAGTTGGCCCGCTTATTTGTTTTGCACCTTCATGATGGGCAGGTCACTCTGGCAGGTGTGAACTTTGTGTTGTCTCCGGAAGTGATTTCAGAGGCTACTGGGATACCAAATGTGGGTGAGGTGTGGCCCAAGCGCAAAGTGTTGGATTATGTTCATTTTGAGCCATATGTCATGCCAGCCTTCATGAGACACTTGTCGGGGGTCTTTCCTTTCAGATTTCTCCGGAGGGAGTATGCTCCGATCTTGAGACTCATCATGCGTTACTTTACATGTGAGGGCAGGTTTTCACTGGTGTACTCTTATCACATCCGTCTGTTGATGCACTTCACCCGAGTGAGGATGATGAACATCCCAGTTTTCTTCTTCCAGAATATTCAGAGGATGGTGCCTATATTACAGAGGAAGACCCCAGCCCAGCAGTTTACGAGTTTATGTCACTATGGTCTCATCCAGCTCATTGTTTCCCATCAGCTGAGCCAGCAGGGCATTCCATGGGAAGAGTTCATCTCTCATGAATTCTTCACAGCGCCACCACAGCCACAGCCTGAGCCAGAGGTCATTTATGAGGAGGGAGGTCCATCTCACCAGCCAGAGATCACTGTTCCGAGACATGTAGCTTCCTCACCTTGGGTCACCTATCAGAAAGGCCCAAGGGCCTTGTTTGCAGCAGCTCGGCGAGTACTTTCTCCACAGCAGGTGGAAGGGGTCTCGTCATCATCATCTTCAGGGCAGCGAGTGTTATCTCCACACCAGGTGGAAGGGGCCTCACATTCTTCATCAGCAGAGGCAGTGCGGGAGGGCAAGCAGCCCATGGTTGAAGATGAGAGAGCTGGTGATACACATGATGATTTCATTGACCTTGATGCCCGCTCTCCTTCTTCAGATTTTTATGAGATTATCAGACAGAGAGAGGAGGAGAACCTCGTGTTGCAGCAAAAGCTCCAAATGGCTCAATGGACCATCACTTATCTAGAGCATCGCACCAAACAATTAGAAGAGGAAAAAGAACTTGATGAGCTATGGAGGATCCGCAGTGATCGAACTTTGAACCGTAGGAGGCCCGGTGACCCATTGCCTGCTGACCGGGAGTCTTTGCTCATTCAGGAGAATGCTCGCTTGGAGAGGTTGTTGGAGAAGGCCAACCAGGACAAGAGGCTGCTAAGGAATATGAAGAATCATTATTGGGCAAGGATGCATGTTTGCAAGGCGAAGATGAAAATATTCCAAAGAAGGTTGACCGAAGCTCTTGGGAAGAAGAAGAAGGCCAACCCACTCCGTATCTTGGCTGAGGCCTCTCTCACTCACCATGATACTCATTAGCCTCTTCCTAGCAGCTAGCACAAGAAATTTTGAAAGTTTTGAGGCATTTTTGGGAAATTGACAGGTTTTGGCCTTTTAACGGGTAGCACCCCGTGCGCTACCCTACATGGGGGCAACTCAGAACGGGGAAAACTCAGCATTTTTGGAATTGTCATGCAAATTTACACCTACCTATGGATGGACTTCAGTTTTTATGGAGATTTGGGCTTCCAAAAGCTCAAAATACATGCAAATTTTGACTTTCTGCCCCTATTTTGAGTTGCAGAAAGCTGTCTTGGGAGAATTGAGTTTTGAGGGGTCAAATGAACTCCAAATTCAAAAATTCCGGTGGGGTTGGAAAGAAGACTCGCAGACCTTTCCAATGAGCTAGCTTGCACCTGATTTGGACACCGGGAAGGCCCTCAAACAGGCCTCTCAATGTGCGCTACCCGTCAGGCACATGTGCGCTACGTGTCAGGGAATTTTGCCTATTTTGACCAGTTCGGCCAGAAAAACACTGTTTTCACTTGGTTTAATGTTTTGGGCATGTAAATCATGGATTTTTATGTAACTTTCATGGCTCTAAGATGCTTTTACTCTCCTTGATCACTTCTAGAAGATTCTTGAATGTAAATGGTAAAAATTTAATGCATGGATAGGTTTCCTAAGTTTTAGAGGCAAGTTGTTTTGACTACCTATTATCTAGTGCTCAGTTTAGAATTAGTTGAAACAGCTCCTATGAAGCTGAGCTCGACCCCTAGAGGTGGGGAAAGGAGTTAGATCATCTATATTATGCCTTCTCTTGCTCATTTTCATGGTTGGACTCTTGAGGGAGAAGCTCCTATTGTATATTTTACTTGTATCTCTGCAATTTGAGGAAGAGGAAGACCAGGGTTTTGCAGACATCATTGGGATTCTTGTGGACTCTTGTGTTGATGGTGTGTTCTCTTATTGTAATTGTAAGTGTGTTTATGTGTTCCATCTCTTTCTTTACTGCATCTTATTAAACAAATGAAGTGATAAAGTTTGAATTCATGCTTGCCATGCTCAGCTTTCAAATTTGTTTAATGTTTATGTTTTCCACTGTCTAGAGAGGATTCAAAGTCATTGTTTGCCCTCTTTAGCTTCTCTTTTTTCTTCTTTGATCATCCATCTCAGCTAAAGGCATCAGCACAAACTCCTACCTTGCCCCAAAGACCCACTTGCAAAAACTGAGCTCAATCCCCGCACCCTGAATTGCACTCCCTCCAATTGCCACCAAAAACACCAAAAACTTTAAATCAACCCTCCTTATCAGTTTACTAGCCTAATATCAGTGTTAACTTTGATTGGTCATCTCACCCCATTGGAAATTTGCCGAGATAGACTGGAGAGAGCCTTCTCATACCCCGTAGGGCTAGCTACGAGGTGAAATGGTTTGATGTTGCCTTGAAGGTTTACCTTCCTCAGCCTAGGGTGAAATCTCAAGCGCTAACACAGTGAATTCAATGGAAAAAATGTTGGAACTACATCAAAATCCATTGTTCTTTTCAACCTTGATATCAAAGAGGCCCACACTCTAAAAGCATGGTTCCAAAGGGAAGGCTTAGCTACAACTTCTCCATCTTTAACTACAAGATATGCACCTTCATTTGCCCAACTACCTAAAAAGATAACACTTTTTAGGCTTTCCAACATCGACGCCTATAAGAAATTCACACCCTTTCAAGTGAAATCTACAATAACAAAAGTATGGATGGACAAATTTTATTATCTTTTCTACCCTCTATCGTTGTTGGGAATAGTGAATACAATTGATGATGTTGTTTGGAGATTTGGGTTACTGGAATCTAGATGGGATGCAAAGGGAGATGGAGATGATTGTTGGGTGATTGGATCAATGACGTTAGAATGGAAAAGGGAAGGAGAGACATCAGTGGGGAAGCTACTAAGGATGCAAGTGCGTTGTGTTCAATGCGAACATTTTTATAGTAGTGGTCACTTGATAGTTTGTATTCCAATGAAACTAAAACATGATGTCTACTTACATTACAACCATAAAATCGATGGTCAAATCTATGATGGGTAACCAGCAAGATGTCTAAGTCCTCAACATGCCGAGGTAAGATCTTGGTTATTGTTGTAATGTCTTGTGGGAAGATTTTTATGTGGCCACTATATTTATATTGACCACCACATGCATGCATCACTTGAAGTATTGAGTTGACTCTAACTTTGAGAATTTCTTCAATTTATGCAAGGCAATCTAGGACAAGTGGTTGATGACCAAGGTCCATGTTCCACAATGAGAAATGGTGGTCCTTTATTTCAGACATGCATATGGAGAAACAATACATGTTGTTGGAGATGTAGAGATGGATTCTAGGGCATAATTCAAGACAAATGGAACATTAATTTGTTGATGGGAGTTTATGAATCCTAGCATGAAATTCACGATGCACATGGGTAATTTGGGTTTCGTTAAAAGAATGTGCTTTGGGAAAGTAGTTCCTTGATCACCATTTATGAGACTGAGCAATGAAATGTTGAATTTTTTTCTATTTTCCATCAAACTTTGGACCATATGAGTTTGGGATAGAAGATAAAAATTGTTATGAATTATTTCCACCTAAAACAATCCTATTGTAGGAGGGAGTTCCACTCTCTCCATTGACATTAACCATAGGAAGAGCGGTTGGGAAGGGAACCAAAATTTCTGCACCTAGGGTTTGCAAGAAATTCCAGCTAGTGTTTTGTAGAAATTATTAGACCTAACATTGATATCAATATTGGGCTAAAATTTTGTTGCAATCAACACTTCACAATATTTTACCTACTTTAGTGAAAATATGGATACTTTTAAAGTTTTGATTCTAATATTTTTAATAGTTTCTATTTTTTGAAACTATACATCTAGTAGCTAAGATAGTTTTAGAGATCCAATGTTGAGTTATTCAAATAAGCAACATAAAATTTTCAAGATTAACAATCTTGAAATTTTTCAATTTTTAGAATTTTTTTCTTTCCTAATATTTGAAAGTATATTTTGGGTTTTATTCATAAGGTTCCAATTTATTTTGCAACTAACAGAGAGCTCATTAAACCAAGCCAAATAGGGATTTTTGAAGTTTCAACACCAATCACATTTTTGGTGACCCAAAATTGAGTACATCAGGGAAGAAAATTTGTTTTGTCTATCAAATACTACTAATTGTTTGTTCTATTTTGGTCTATGTTTTTTTCTTTTTCTTTTTATTTAGGGCTATTATATAGAGCTCATTCATCTTGGCGCCTTCATATACTTGTTCCAGTTACTTTTAGTAGTTTTAATTCTTTAAAACTTTGTCCTTTTTAGTAGCAAGTCCTACTTTTCAAGAGCCAATTTGTGTTTTTTGAATGGACACTTTAAGATTTTCAAGATTTATATAATAAAAATAAAACATTAGACATTTTATCTTCCTCGAAATTAAAAAGTAGATTTGTGTAGACTTGGGAGAGATGTGCTTGAGGTTTAATTTATGTGAGGTTCCATGTAATTTGGGTATTAATGAAATCTCTTGTAACTTTATCTAACCAAAATATAAAAAGTAAATTTGAAGTTAAGAGATGGGCAAATTTTGTAAACACAATATCTGTTCCAATACAAAAAAGAAATTATGCGGCAATAAGAGACTGTTGATTTTTGGCCTTTCTATGGTGATAATATTTTTGATTCATTGACATTATATTTAGAGGACAAATAAATGAGCACTTTAAGATTCTTCACTCTTCTAATTGTAGTTATTTCTATTTTTTAAAACTCTATGTTGCTTAGTAGCATAGAAGAATTTCGGGGAACCAACATGTTATTTGAATGAGTATCTAAAGGTTTTTAGGATTTACTAACTTGAATTCTTCCAATTTTTCAAATTTAATCTTTGCTAAAATACAAAACTAAATGTGGATGCTCATTGTAAATATAAGCATAAAGCTCTGTTTATGTGATGTTCTAGGTTATTTTCGACTCTTTTATAGAGAATCAAGCAAGACATAGTTAACAATATTTTAAGTTCATAGAACTAAACACTTTTTCATAGAATTGGTATTGAGTGCAATAGAAGGATGAAGTTTTGAGGCAATGACAAGATCTTACTTTTATTTTCATTTTTTTTTGCAACTTGATGCTTTTTAGTACAAATGATAGCTTTAGATAACTAATATTGAAATTTTCAAATAGGCACTTTATTATTTTCAAAATTTACAATCTTGAGAAGTTCATGTTTGCATAAAATTTATCTTTTTTGATATGAAAGTATATTTTGTTACTCATTGGATATATGAGCATAGGGTTCCATTTGTGATAGTTTCCAAGCTTTTTTTATCCTCTATGAAAACTAATCAAACAATCAAACTTGGTCAAACCCAAGCTTTAGAACATAAATTTGAAGTTTTCAGAGACAATCACATTTTTTTAGACTTTGTTGATTAACCACAGGGTTGAAATTTGATGGGAATTAAGAAAATACAAGATTTTGATATTTTTCTAAGATATAAGGTTTCTTACTATTTGGTGCTATATATAGAGAAAGAGATCACCTTCAAATTCATGATTCTAATATTTTAAGGAGTTTCTAATTTTTTGAAAAATGTTCTATCTTTATGAGTCCATTAGTTTGGAGATTAAGTATTGAATTTTTCAAATTAGTGTTTGGTCAATTTAGTGTCATAAATTGCTTTGCATAAATTATCAATCCGAGTATCGTAAATTGATGAAGTGTAGTGCACTGTTTGCGCTAGATGACCCTTCTTACTTTGTTGTTTTTATGTTTTATGTTGTTTTGGGGGTTTTTGGGTCCTTTAATCCCTAATGATGCACAATGTAACTATCAAAATCTTAAATCTAACTTCTGTAAGGACTGTTAAAAATCTAAAAAATAAGAAACAAAAGAGCTTAAGGAAGACTTGAGAGCAAAGTTTAAGCAAGAAATGAAAATAGATTTTCTATTCCTGTTTTATTATTATTCCCAAATCATGATCTTAAAAATTGAAAGTGAAATTGCAACTAGTGTCTAATCTATCATAGAAATAAAGCTAAATGAAATACTTAATTACCTTGCCTCTCAATTTTGGGAGAAAATCTCCTTGTGATGACATTTGAGGATTTCTGTACTTCATTATTTTAAGAGAAAATAAATGCAGGAATATAGAAAAGACTCATTGCATGAATGAAGTATTCAACCACTTAGTTTAAGATGAGATATCAACTAGAAGGGCTCTTCAGAAACATTCATTAACACCATGAGTCAATAAAATAGCAATAAAATGACAAAAACAGTAATGGCACTGATCAGTTTATTTGAAAATTGAAAGACTAGTAAAGTAGTAAATGAAATAAACTAAATTATACTACTAAATTTTAACTTCTAATTGTTGATAAAAATTATAAAGAAATTAAGCAAGAAGAAACTATTCTACACTAAAAGAAGCTATTCTGCATTAGTGAGAAAATGATAAAAGTTGCATTATAAACAAGGTTAGTACCAAAATGATTATGAACACTGTGATGAATTTACAGTTTAACTAGAAAAGACAAAACAAAATGAAATAAAACCTCATTCAACGCAGGGGCCCTCTGCAACTGATCAGGTTATGCGTGTTTAATCAATCTCCAAGAAACTCTTTCAAATATCCATAAAACACGTGGTCTTCATATTAAAAACAGGGAAATAAGTTTCAAAATTACAAAGCGGTAAGTCTGTGCTTAATACATGAGGAAATTCTAACTCCTTCCGCGTCCTTTACAACTGATATTTAAAGGAAAATCCTAAGTGTCCTTTGAGAGAATTTAGCTACAGGTGGTCCACATATTACAGCAGTTCTGCGTGAATGGATTGATCAGCTACAGGTGACTTTAAGTCAACAAGGTAGTTGCATGAAACAGTTATCACCGGTGGCTGGTTCAAGTAAATGCTGTAACAAAAGCTGTTGGATTTATTAAATAGCCATGAATAATGGACACAGAGTCCTATTGCTCCCGAGTTTCTTCGTTTGACTCCACCTTTGACTATGGTCTTGAGATGGTTTGTTTGTCGATTTGGGCTGGTTGACTAGGATAGGATCCATGTCGTGATCATTCTAGAGATGCCCATGTGGTCGGTTTCCTCATTTGACACATGTAACATGTTGAAGCATGAAGATAGCTACGGAACAATCGATTAGCTGCAGAATAGGCTGCGTTCCATAGCTAAAAGACAAAAATTTATTCAAACAACAAAACATAAAAGTATAACATGTAAATCACTAAATGTCATCCTTAAGGCAATATATACTGGTCATTGATGATGAGAATGCATTTTCTTCATGGAAAAACAAAGGAAAGGGATGATAAGAGTTGCTAGGGAAAGAGTAGTTTTGAGGCTCAACATACCTCCACTGCAAAACTATTGCATGTCCCTATGCAATAAAAAATGTGAACTTCTCCCTCCTATTGCATTTGTTCTAACACTTCTGCCAACACATCCAACTTCCTCTTCTTACTTCTCTTTGCACTAACTTCTAGCCTTGGCTTCCTCATAAGAAGTCTGTGTTTGAGGTTAATAAGTGCTCTACTTAGCTTCTTATTTTTCCTTTTCAGCTTCCTATTTTTCTTGTACCATAATCCCAAGTGTAGCATTGTGTTGTCATGAATAGCTCTATCTAGATTGTTCTGTTCCCTCAAGGTTTCATTTTCTTTTTGGATATGCCTGTTTAGAATTTCTAGCTCAAAGATTTCTTGTTTGAGAGAGCTAGTTAAAGTTTCTTGTGGGGTGACAGGATGCTCTGGATTAGCTGAAGTTCCTGGTTCTATCGAGGTATTCTTTTTCTATAATTACTCTATGTAGTCATAGATTTGCTGTTGTACTGGATCTATGCCAGGAGAAGATCTACTTGGGATGCCTTCAAAATTTTGCGGGGAAGAGTTCTGTGGACTGTGTTCAAATGGAAAAATATCAGGAGATTGAGCTAGGGTTTCTTCTTCTAATTTTATGAACTGGGCTTCTTTTGATGTCACCCTCGTCACCTTACCTTAGAGTCTAGAGCTCCTCCTCAAGTTTTGAAAGCTTATGGTTTCTTCCTTTGTGTCCTTCTTCTTCTTTCCTTTCTCCTTATTTTTCTTGATTTGCTCCTTGATCTTGGTCTGTCTATCAGAGAGTAGCTATTCATCTTCTTGAGGTGATGAAGGTTCAAGAATGTCCTCATTGATTTCTTCATCCCTCTCTTTCATTTTTCTCTTCTCTTTAGTCTGCTTCCTAACCTCTTGTTTAGGAGCTATCTCTGCATCATCTTTTTGTGAGGAGATTTGAATATGAATGCTGGTCTTTCTCTTCCTACTTCTCTTAACATGACTTCCCTCAGATGCATCTGGAGCATCTTGGAAGAAATTTCTTAACAAGAAATCTTCCCATGTATCCCCTATACTTCTTAAATGGAATTCTACTAGAATCTTCACTAATCCATGATGATATAGAGTTGTTTCTATTGATTCAATTTTCTTTTGAACATTTGTTACCATCCTTCTTAGACTGTTCAGAAGGAAAAAGGGAAGATTGATGGTTCCATTCTCTAAAAAATTCTTTAATAGGCGTATGTCGTAAACATACATAGACCCAAATCTTCCTTCACATGTAATTAATTTTTGCAATATTAACAACATGTTACTCCATTTATTCTTGAGAGCTGAAATAGGAATCCCCTTTCTAAATACTGTAACATACATACTTGGGTTTTTAAGGATCACCTTCCAAAATTCATCATGAAATTCCTTGTTTTTAAACCATCTTTCTCCTAGGGCTCTGTTGCTTCTGCTATGAAAGATTTTGTGACTGCAAACTTGATATCCCCTATCTCCACTTATGTGCCATCAAATGATCTTGCAAAAGATTTAGTAATTTCCTTGTGGTAGCCGTCAAATTTTTCAATAAAACATAACCATCCGACCTTCTCTAGCATCCCTTTAAGCTGTGGATAGCCCTCCATATATTTTACTCCTACGGGATCTGTTCTAACAATAATCCCCATATCCCCTATTTTCGGTTACCCTTCAAAATTACTCTCACTATATAAGAAATGAAATGACTGTGTATATTGAAATAAGAAGGCTGTGTATACGAATATAGGAAGACTGTGTATATGGAAATAGGAAGACTATGTATATGGAATGGCTGCGTGAATATGAGAGAAAACTTAAGAGTTTGCGTGCAATAAATAGATAGTAAGAGTTTAGAGAGTCGTAGATAGGTCGGTCACATCGTTGTCTTGACCATTAACAGGTCTAGTTATGGAGGACCGTTTGAGTACAGGCTATGGAGTTTGAAGCAGAGATTTGTTATGAAAAATCATTGAGACTGTTTGTCATTAAAGACGAAAGATATGGCGGAGACATCGTGGCGGTCAAATCAAATGATGATTGGTTAAGGAGACATGTGATCATACATACTATACAAACTTATGTTTTCAAATTTCTTTTTGAAATAAATTTTTGCATTTACCTTTGGAACCTTTACCTTCCGCTTGCTAATATTTTGATGTTGATCCACAGGTACCTTGAGCTTGATTTCTTCAGAAATTTGATTTTTCTTCAATCTCCTGCATACATGGTTTTATTATGAACTGTACACTTATGCCTGAACTGATAAGCAAATTGTAGCTGCAGAATCAGATTAGCTGCAGAACAGAATCAGTTACAGAACGTGAAACAGAAAGTAAAATATGGCTTATGAATGAATGAAATGGAAATGGCTGTGTTAGTGAAAATAAAATGAGATGTAAGACAAGATGATAAATGAAAATGGAGATGGAGGAAATACTGGAAAAGGAGAATTTTTTGGTATATGGCAATGGAATGAAGTGAAACTGTAAAAATAAAACAGAGTGAAGTGAGATGAGATAGTGAATTTTGCAGAATACAGAGTGACTGTGGCTTTTTGTCGCCACTTATTACATAAAGGAAATGAAAAATATAGGGTGTTAGAAACCTTTGATTTTTACCCTGTATTTTCTGTATAAGCATGTCAATCAATGATTGGTTTTCAACCTTATATAATTTATTTATTATTTATTTTTAGATAGAAAAAATAAAAACTAAGTTGGTGAAGAAGAAGGATTCTTCTTCGCTAACTTTCATAATTGTTTTGGAAGATCTTGATGAATTCCTCCTTTGAAATTGGTTTTTGATATATTTTTAATCTATGACCATTCACAAGAAGAGGAGTTTGACTTTCATCTATTGTTCTGATCCTCACTCCTCCATTACTAAAGAATTTTTCAATCTCATATGGCCCAAGCCAATGAGCTTGAAACTTTCCTTGAAAATCTTTAAACTTTGAATCAAATAACAACGCCCAATCTCCCTCTTGAAACCTCTTGTCCTTGATATATTTGTCATGCCATTTAGCCCTTTGTTGTTGGACTATACCAGTCCTTTGAACTGCCTCTTGCCTTATTTCATCAAGTTCATTTAATTGCTCCAGTCTATGTTGTTGTGCTTCTGATAAATCCAACCCCAATTGGACTGCCATCTTGAAAGTTATGATTTAGAACTCTATAGGGAACAAGACTTGTTTCCCATAAACAAGTTCATAAGGTGTATGTCCTGTTGCGTTCCTCCATGTAGTTCTATAGGCCCATAAGGCTTCAGGAAGTCTTTTTGCCCAATTTCTTATATGTAGATGCACAGTCTTGGTGAGGATTCATTCAATCACTTTATTTGTAGACTCCATTTGACCATTTGCTTGTGGATGATCGGGAGTATATTTCCTATGTTTGATCTTGTATTCCTCCACAAGTCTTTCCACCATGTTGGATGTGAATTGAGATCCCTGATCTATCACAATTTCTCTTGGAACACCAAAACGAGTAAAGATGTCCTCAAAAAGAAAATTAACTACAGATTTTTCATTAGCAAAAGGTAATGCTTTGGCTTCTACCCATTTGGTGACATAATCAGTGCATACCAATATATACTTTTTCTGCTTAGATGGAGGATTAATTGGTCCAATAAATTCTAAAGCGCACTTTTCAAAATGTTCAATAAATACCTGAGTCTGTAATGGCATTTCATTTGAAGGAGCAGGTTTCCCTACCCTTTGGCAGCTGTCACATCTTCTGACATATTCTTTAGCATCCTTGAAGATGGATGGCCAATAATATCCTAAAGAAAGGATTTTATAGGTTGTCCTCTTATCAGCAAAGTGTCCACCACACGGCTCATCATGACATACTTTGAGAATCTCAGGCATTTCATCTTCCCTGACACACCTTCTGATCATAAGATTTGGCCCTATTTTATACAATTCGTTAGTGAATCCATGAATATCTTGCACTTTCTTGAATAATTTTTCTTTTCTCTCTAGGAAACAAATGTGAAGGTAATTTTCCTGTGACCAAGTAATTAGCAACATCTTCAAACCAAGGAGTTTGTGTAGTTACTGCAAAAAGATATTTATCAGGAAACTTATCTTCAACCGGAGAATCTTCTTTGATATTCTGAATCCTAGACAAGAAATCAACAACAATGTTTTGTTTTCCAGGTCTATCTAGCACAATAATGTTGAATTCTTGCAAAAGTAAAAGCCATCTTGTAACTTTGCCATTAGTAATAGGTTTATTCATCAAATATCTAATTGCAGAGTGATCTATATGAACAAAGGTTTCATAGCTTGTTATATAGTGTATGAACTTGTTAATTGCATGAACAACAACTAAAAATTCCTTTTCAGTCAGAATATAATTCAACTTAGTGGGAGTCAAATTCTTACTTGTATAGTAAATGGCATAAGGAATCAAATCTTTTTGTCCCAATACAACTCCCAGAGCTATATCTGAAGCATCTGTGGAAATATGGAAAGGGAGTTTCTAATTTGAACCTCTTAAAATAGGTGCTTCGGAAATTTTTGCTTTCAAGGTTTCAAATGCTAATTGGAAATTAGGATTCCAATTGAATTCACAATCTTTTGTAAGCAATTTGAAGAGTGGATATGCTATTTTAGTGAAGTTTTTTATAAATCTTCTATAGTATCCTATAAATCCTATAAAACTTCTAACATCCTTTTGGCAATTTGGAATTGATAACTTAAAGATGACTTCAACTTTAGATTTGTCAACTTTAATCCCATCTCTTGAAATGTGATGTTCTAAAACAATATCTTTTGTAAACATCATAAAACATTTTTCATGGCTTAGTGAAAGGTTTGTTTCTTTACATCTTTTAAGAACTTTTTCCAAATTTTCCAAAGCTTCCTCAAATGTGTTTCCATAGACTATAAAATCATCCATATATACCTCTACACAATCATGTATCAGATCAGAAAAAATTCCTAGTACTGCTCTTTGGAATGTTGCAAGTGCATTACATAATCCAAAAGGAAGTACTCGGTAGGCAAAAGTTCCCCATGGACAAGTAAATGTGGTTTTATCCTGATCCTCAGGTGCTACCTGAATTTTATTATAACCACTAAAACCATCCAAGAATGAGAAATACTTCTTACCTGCTAATGTATCTAATACTTGATCTATAAAGGGCAAAGAAAAATGATCTTTAAGGGTTTCTTTATTCAATTCTCGGTAATCAATGCACACCCTCCATTTACCATTCTTTTTAGGCACAATTACCAAAGGAGAAACCCATTGGCTATCTGAAATTAGGTAAATGAAGTTTACATTTACCAATTTTTGGAGCTCTTCTTTTACAATCTCCCTAAGATTTGGATTCATCATTCTCTGATGTTGTCTGATAGGTCTACTGTTTTCCTCAATATATATATGATGGATGCAAGTCTTAAGATCAATGCCTTTCATGTCGGTGTATTCCCATGCAAATGCAACAGAATGTTTTTGTAATGTTTTGGTTAGCTATTCTTGTTGTAGTTTCTCCAAGTTTTTGTTTATGTTCAATGTCCTACCTAGAAAAATTTCAATTGTAGAGCTACCAAACTCTTCCATAGAATAGAGAGACATCTGCCTCGATGACAAGTATTCAACATTAGATTTTTCTTGAAATTGTGCATGATCATATTCTGAAGATGTTTCAAAATTTTCCATAAGGGACAAAGCTATCGCCTAGATTTGTTGGGCCATTCAAGATCCTAGAGAGGATTGGACCAGTTGCTTACAAGCTCGAGCTACCTTTCCATTTAAGAAGGATGCATAATGTGTTTCATGTTTCTATGCTTAGAAAATATTTACCCGACCCGTCCCATGTTTTGAAATTTGAAAAATTGCAGGTTTCCGAGGAAGGAGCCCTTCAAGTCAAACCATTCTGTATACTGGACCGCCGGGTTCGTCGACTCAGGAACCGTGAGTTCGAGCAAGTCAAGGTCCAATGGGACCAATATAGCCTAGGGTCAGCTACCTGGGAGGATGCAGCTGTTATTTTTCAAGACTTTATTAAAATGTGTGGTGAATAGTGCTCCTTAGCTAAAACAGATACTTTTATGGGGAATCTAAATCATGTTTTATTGTTTAAACTTTATGATACATACACTATGATTTCCGTTTAGTTTAATTAACTGTTAAGATGTGAGTATAATGGTAAAGGAATAATGATGCACATGTGGTTCTTATAGCGATGATGTATCCTTATGATTATGATGTTATGACAAGGTATATTAACATATTCATTTACTACATGATGAATAGGTACGTGATGTTGATGTTATAACTTATGATAGTATTTCATGAGATGAAGCATGTATTTGCGATTAACTATGATGAATGCAATTTCTATGATACTATGATGGTATATCTAATGCATTGGTTGCATGTTGAAGTATGATGATGGGCCGAGAGGGCCGGTTTATTTGATGATCTCGTGTGAGCCCATACGCACGAGGGAGAATAAGTAACATCATATGGGCTGGGGACAAACCCAATCAACACTAAATATGCCAGTGGGTCCTTTGTCTTGTGTATAGCTCTTGATGGATAGCTCTTGAAGAGTTATGAGACCATCTTGAGGAGGCCAAGTGCCTGATGTTCTAGGCTTGGTGCCTGTTATTGGATTGGGATGCCGAAGTCTGGAAGGGTTGTATAAGACTTCGATGCCTGGGGCTGTGCGCCTTAGTAGTTGTGGAGGGAGTGGGCCAGCCTTGCCAGATGCCCGGGGTCATTGAGTACCGGACCGGATGCTTGCTTTGGGGCAGATGAGGTCTGAGTCAGGCGCGAGCCTTGGGGCCAGCCTTGGACTAGGATACAGACCGGGTCAGGCTTAGCCTGGTGCCGAAAGTGGGAAAAAGGACAGAGATTCCTTGAGATTTCCCAGGGTGTTGGGGACTTTCGATGCCTGCTGGTTATACTAGTTCAGCAGAGGGTGTTGGAAACAAGAAGTAAATAAAATAATAAATAATAAATAATAAAAATAATAATATAATAATATAATAATAAATAATAAATAATAAAAATAATAAATAATACAAATAAATAATAATAATATAAATAATAAATAATAAATCACTTAATAATAAATAATAAAAATAATAAATCATAAATAATAAATGATATTTAAAAATATACAAGAAAATAAATAAAAATAATAAAAATAAAAATAGTAATAACTATACTAAAACTCTAAATCAGAATAAATAGAAATAAAACAAGAAAACTATCAAAAAGAAGGAAATAAAACAAGAAAGCTAAAAATCAAAAGAAAAGTAAAGAAATAAAACAAGAAAGCTAAAAATCAAAAGAAAGTTGCATGTAGACACATGGAGTGTGTGCATGTGGTTTCCCTTCCAATGTTGTTCTATTTAATAGATGGTGAGGAAGATGAGAGGCATTCCGGCATTCTATCATTCCGAGATTCTATCTTTCATTCTCTTGGGATAATGGTATACTAAGACTTAGGAACACTGGCAGTAGTACGTTGATTGAGGCTCGGGGGTGGCTAGTTGTAGCATACTTCTTGCACAATTGAGCCTACGGTTGGGTGGAGAGTCGTCCCCAAAACCTTGTTGCAGATAGCGGACTTCAACCGAGATAACAGGTAAGTGTTCTAATCATAGTTTGGAACTTGAAGTTAATTAGTTGAATTGCATGTTCAATATATATTACCTGATTAATTACATGTTTATTTTAGACTGTTACAGTATTCAAAATTTGACTATCTTCACTAATTTTTGAAATAGTAAAGAGAGGTTGAATATCATCTTCATCATCAATCCATTCCTTATCATCTATTTCTGTGATTGCTTTTGCTGGAGGATACAGAGTAAATTTCTTTGTTGAATTGCCATCAGAAATATACATGTCACTAGATCTACAACTAATAAAAGCATCAGCTATGGCCAGCCAGTGTCTTCCTAGTATGAGTGGGTGTCCTCCTATATTATTCTTGGGAGTTAAGATCATGAAATCAACAAGATATTCTCAAGAATCTAAAGATACTGAAATATCTTATAATACACCATTTGGTTTGATTACTGATCTATCTGCAAGTTGCAGTAAGGTAGGCGTGTAAAGAAGATTAGGAAGTTTAAGCTGCTCCATAGTTTGTCTGCTCATAATGTTTATTGCTGCCCCTAAGTTAATCAATGTATTTGGAATTTCAATTCCATTTATGTGTCTTGACAATTGGACTTCCTGGATCCACATATTTTTGTAAGGCAATTTTTCCCATCATTATGTCTGCTATTTTTCCTACCAAGTGAATTCTTTTTGTTTCTTTTGCTTTTCTTCTTGGCCTTTTTATGCTCAACTCCTTTATTGTTTTGGCTAGAATAAGAAATTCTCTAATGGCTTGTAGCAAATGTATTTTGAGACAGACATTCTTCAATTCATCTAGAAAATCATAGTTGGGAAACAAGATCTATTTTTCTACCCCTCTATCAATTTGTAGTTTTTCAGGAAAAAGAGGTGTAGAAGTAGATGTCGGTTGCTCAATGATAGGATTTGTGTTCAATGGTTCTTTTTGTTTTCCTTTTTCAATGTTTTGGTTTTGGAGAGATGTTCCCTCAAAACTTTTATTGACTTTTAGAGAATCCTCCTCAGAAATATCTTGTTCTTGAATAACTATAGAAGGTCTTTCCTTTTCTAATATCTTTCCAGATCTTAGCTGCACATCATTAAGATCTAGAGGAGTAATCATGTAAGTTGGAAATTGTTGTCCTTCTACCATGTAAGCATTCTGAGGGTTTTTATTGTTGGGGTTTGGTAATGGTTGGGTAGGTAGCTGATTTGGTTTCTGCTGAAATGGTAGTAAGAGTTGGGGATTTTAGTTTTGTTGTGGAGGTTGTTGTGGAAATGGTAATGAAAGTTGAGGGTTCTGATTTTGAAGTTGCGGCTGTTGATTTTGTTGTTGATTATGTGGGGGAGAAAATTTTTGATAGGATGGAGGATATTGATAATATTGAGCAAATCTCCCTTAAGGATTTTGTACTCCTTATGCCCACTATTGAGATTGAGGTTGAGGCTGAGGTTGAGGCCAAGGTTGCTGCCATGAATTCCAATTTGGTGGGGGTTGAAGATACATTTGATTGTTAAATCCCTGATTTTGTGTCCCCAACCAAGGTCTTCTTGTAACAAAACAAAGAGATTCTGCAGAATTTGGGACTGTTTCCTCTTGAAAGACAGCCTTAAGACCTGGGATTGAAGGACAACCCTTGGTCTCATGGCTTTCCGAACAAATCATACAAGTTTCTACAATTTTTGCATCTAAAGGACATTCCCTTAGAGCATGTTTTTTTCTGCATTTTGGACAAAAAATGGCTAAAGCATCAACCTCTGTTTTCTGCTTGTTTTGAATTTTAAGGGTGTCTAGTTGCTCACTAAGGCTCCCTAGAATGTCAGTTTTAAACTCATCAAGCATATTGCTAATTTCTGCCCTACTTACAAATCCAGTTTCACATTTGTTTGCTATAACAAGAGAAGGATCTCTCAGCCCTTTCCCTGTTTTAGATTTCCATCTTGAGATATGAACACACAGTTCTCCTATATCACTCAATGGAATTTGAGAGATATCTCCCTTCCCCATCATGTTAAGGATATCTATCCACTCATCTCTAATGGATTTTAATAAAAGAGCTTTCAAAGTTTCTTCATCTAAATTGTTCATCTTTGCTCTTTTCAAATTATAGTTGAATCTCTCAATCAAATCTTCTAAGTTTTCATCCTCTCTTTGCATCATTTGAACACCTCATCTTTATGATTGGTAGGCATGCAATAATCCAAGTACCTATCCAAAAATTCCTTTTTCATGTCATTCCATGTTCTAATGGATTGAGTGACTAACCCCATGAACTATTTCAAAGTAACTCCTTTCAGTGTTGAAGGAAACAATTTAAGTTTTTGAGAGTCTCCTAGATAGTCATAAGTTCTGCACAAGACTTCAAACTCAAACAAAAATGTTTCAGGGTCCTCACTTCTCAACCCATAGAAGTTTGGGAGGACAGAAGATGAAATATTTTTCATTGTGGCATGTGTTTCCTCATCCACTATAGGGAATCCAAAAGAGTTATCTATTTCCCTATTTCCTCAGCCTCCTCCATTATTACCTCTACCTCCTCCATTATTTCCTCTACCTCTCCCTCTACACCCTCCTCCAAACAGTGAGAATTCTCCATCTTGTTCCTCTTCTGCCATTATAGTTTCTTCATAGTTAGCATGGGGTTCAACTTGTAAGGTTATTCCCTTCTCCTCTGGTTCTTCTATTAATGGACTATGGGAGAGAGGTTCTACTTCTTCTTCTCCACCAGGTACTCCTAATTCTTCAACTATAATGGGCTCTCCTGTGGAGGTAAGAAAAACTATCCCTGCTGTTGGAGATTCGAAATTTTTCTCCCCTAGGACAGTCTTGGTAGAGGAAGTAGGAGATTCTTTTGATTGGATTTTTGCCCTTGGAATTTCAAGAGTCCTATGGCTAGGAGTATGAGTTTTGGATGGAGGTGTGTCTTTTCTTGCTCTCGGTGGAGTGGATGGTGTTGTAAGAATCAAACTTCTGGCCCTAGCTATAAATCTACTCCTAGAGTCTCTTTCTCTATGTATGCCATTTTTTTTTGTGAATGTAAGAGATAAGGCTACCTAGTTACACTTCCCCGGCAACGGTGCCAAAATGTTTGGTCAATTTTAGTGTCCTAAATTGCTTTACATAAAGTATCAATCTGGGTATCGTAAACTGATGAAGTGTAGTGCACTGTTTGTGCTAGATGACCCTTCTTACTTCGTTGTTTTTATGTTTTATGTTGTTTTGGGGGTTTTTGGGTCCTTTAATCCCTAATGATGCATAATGTAACTATCAAAATCTTAAATCTAACTTCTGTAAGGACTGCTCAAAAACTAAAAAATAAGAAACAAAAGAGCTTAAGGAAGTCTTGAGAGCAAAGTTTAAGCAAGAAATGAAAACAAAGTTTCTATTCCAGTTTTATCATTATTCCCAAATCATGATCTTAAAAACTGAAAGTGAAATTGCAACTAGTGTCTAACCTATCATAGAAATTGTTAGAGTCGGTCTAGTCAGTCCTCCGTTAGAGATCAAAACTCTTTATGCATTTCATTTTTAGGTGTCTCGCTCCATTCACTCAGCTGCATTCCGCTAGGGGCAAGCCATAATCTGACGGAAAGGGTCATGCTAGTCATTTCCCCTCATGTCTGGCTCCTGCTGGCTTTGGTCTTTTGTCAATGATCACCAAAGTCCATGATAGTCAAGGTCTGGTCCTTTAATGGACAAAGGTCATTTTCGATCAGTAGGTCTAGGGATTTATCGGTTTGGTCTTTAAATATGTCCAGTAAAGCCATGCAGACCAGAGAGAGGCCCTTACAAAGTAATGATTCAAAGAGTTTCATCGTCATATTGGTAAACTTCGACTGTTCTTCAAAACTCTGTTTTGAAGAAAAGTCAAACAATGTCATTGGTGATAAAATTTCCAAAAGGTCTCCAGTTGATTTCTTTAGGTGCAATCATGGTTTCCATGGCCAAACGCCCTGTCATGCAATCCTTGCAAAGAGTGCCGAAAATTTCATCATTTGAGCTAAAATCTCAAAGGGAAAGTGAAAATCAGTGTTGCTTTAAATCAGGGAAAAAGTGTCAAAACATAACATTAGAAAAATGGGTTTTTAAAAAGCAAAGATTTAACCCATGACTTCTAAGACCTTATATACAAGCTCCCACCAAAATCAAATTCATTGTGTAAATCAAGTGCGTGGGGAGACATTGCAAACTGTTTGAGGGTACATCGTGGTGTTTGGAGCAAAGTTGGAGGTGGTTTACAGGGCGCGGCACATATAGACAGGGGCGCGGTGCACACAGAGCCAGCCCGCATTGTAATTCTCCAACGGGCGCGACGCACACCCAGGGCACGACGCACTAGGTTTTGCGCCGGCGCACACAGAGGAAGCGCTCAGAACCTTTCCAAACTTCCTCAAATCTTTTGTGAAGCCCATCAAATTGCAAGGTAGGCTCTATAACATCACTGGTTCCTCAAATTTTGTAAATGATATGGTGATTTATGGCAATGTTTGAAATGTAACAAAACTCATAAAGCAACCACAAGAAAACACAAAGGGCCATTTTTGCTAGGGTTGTATATTTGTGATGTTGATGCCAAGGTTCCATATTCCCTTCCTCAACATTTTTCCTTATCCCCCTATGCCACTTTTCCTATTATCACTACCCTAAAATATTACCAAACTCCTATTCCTTATCCCTCCACTATTTGGTCAATACAAACCCCAAACCCTACCTTGTCAAACTCCAAAACCCTACCCTATTAAATACCCCAAACCCCTTACATATCCCTAAACAAACTTCTCCCCATAACCCTTATTCCCATCACATTACTCCCCTCCTAATACTCCCTTTTGTCTCATTGTTCCCCTTCGTGGCAGATATCACAACAACACCTAGTTTCACCATCATCAAAGGGCAGTCCAAGCACAGTACATAAACAACAGTCATGGCATCTGAGGGTTCATCAGAGTATGAGGTGGAAACTCACAGTGATACAACTTCAGGAGAACAGGCTCCCAGGAGACATCACAAGAGTGGCAAACATGTTAGGGATGAGCCAAACACCCTCACTGAATTACAGGCATGCCCTCTTCCTATGTCATGTTTCTAGCACTTAGCATGTTTTGAATTTTGTCAAAGGGTGGCTAATGTTAGAGTTCATCATGAGTTGCCCGTCCTTTTGTGCTTCACCTACATGGAGGTCAATCTATCTTGGCTGGGGTCACCTTCACATTGACACCCGAAACTATCTCAGTGGCAACAAGCATACCAAATGTTGGAGAATGGTGGCATAAGAAGAAGAAGGTGGATAGGCAATACTATGAGCCTTACATTAAGGCCAGTTGTTTGAGGCATCTCACAAGAGTCTTCCCATTCAGATATTTGAAAGATGAGTATGCTCCGCTCATGAAATTGATCATGAAGTACTTCAGTTGTGAGGGGAGGTTCTCTCACCTATATGCCTATCACATCAGGTTGCTCATGCACTTTACCAGGGTGCGGATGATGAACCTCCCATTTTTCATTTGCAGGAACATAGAGAGAATGAACAATTTCATGCAGCATAAGACCCCTCAGCAGCAGCTTAATAGTGTTTATCACTTTTCTCTTATCCGGATTTTGGTGGATCATTAGTTGGGATTGCAGGGCATTGCTTGGGAGGACTTCATCTCCCATGACTTCTTCAGCACTCCACAGGTAGTATCAAAGGTAGAGCATGAGATAGGTAGTCCTTCTCATCAGTATGAGTGCCATGAGACCGCTACTATGCCAATATTCATCACCTATCAGAGAGGCAGTAGACATTTGTTTGCAGTGGCAAAGCGAGTGTTATCTCCACCCGGGGTGGAAGGGGCCTCCCTTCCTACATCGATGACACAGGAACAGGACAGAGGTAAGGAGCCAATGCATGATGAGGGGCCTTCAGGTGAGCCATCAAGTGAATGAGAGACAAAATTCGTTCTCCTTCATGATGATGAGACATATATAGAACCGACAAATGCAGAGCTTAGAGAGATCATCCAGGAGCAGCAATCAGAGATTGAGGCCTTATCCCTTGACTTGGAGAAGGCTAATTGGAACATGAAATACCTGGAGCAGAGAAACAAGCAGCTTGAGGATCAGTAGGCGATCATGGAGCTACAAAACATTCGTGAGCATTGCCAAGCTGCACAAAGAAGAAGAGTTGAGCTCACGTCATTGGAGCAAGAGATCAATGAGGATCGGGAGGCCAATCTAGAGAGAGTTAACATGCACCTAGAGAGGCTGCTGGACAAGGCCGACAAGGACCATGCCTTACTGAGACACATGGCTTTCCATTACAGGGCACGAAATATGAGTGCAAAGGCCCAGATAAAGAGCTTGAAGGCAAAATTGATCAAAGCAACAAAAGAGGAAAAAGAGGCAAAAGAGAAAGATTGGCTTCGAATATTGGCTGAAGCTTCCTTGGCACAGCATAGCACTTCATAGAGGACCTCCAGCCCAAATTTCAAGAAATTTGGGGAAATTTTGGTCACATGACAAATTTTTGGGCAAAACACAGGTTTTTTCTCCCTGTGGCGCGGCGCTAAAAATTGGGAGCTCCAAATGAAGAATGGTTTGCATTTTTGGATTCAACATGAAAAGTCACGACTATTGGTGCTTGGACAAGAAATTTGGGCAAGATCTGAGTCTCCAGGAGGTCAAAAACACCCAAAACATGACCTCTCTGTCTCTATTTTGACACACAGGAAGCAGTCTTGGGAGAATGAAGATTTGGAGGGGAAAATGAGCACCAAATTCAGAAATTCCACTTGCGTTAGAAAGTAGACAGGACAGGATTTCCAACAAGCACACTTGGGCACATTTTTGACTCCTGCAAGTGCCTCAAAATAGGCTCCAAAGTGGCGCGGCGCACAAAGAAAATGGCGTGGCGCATACAGGAAAAAAGCCTAATTTTACCTCCGTTTCGCGAAATTTTGATTCGCGACTTCTCCAAGTGGGCTCGCTCATCTACATTTTAGTTTTTCGGCACCTAAGGCGGCATTTAAAGTATTTTCACTCCAGATTGGCTTCTATCCAAGTGGCAAAGGAAGGCAAACGGTCACCCAAGCCATTTGTCATGTTTGTAACGCTGCACCTGTAGCTAATGGTTGGCTTTCCACTTCCATTTTGTAATGATTCGAGTAACTCCCCAACCCCTGGGTGTTCTATCTCTTCATGGCACATTCTATATATTGTATGCAAACTATTTGCAAAGGGTTGGTTGGCTTGTAACTTCTGGGAGAATGTGGGAAAGAAACTCTATTTCTTCACTGTATGTTTTTGACAGAGAATTAATGAAAGGCAACGGCTCTGTTTCATGAGATTCATGTGGTTGTGAGTGTAGTAAATGTATCTCTTATGTTTCATATGTATTTTGTGGTGTTCATAGCTCAATTCATATTCATTTCCAGTGAAATTTTTTGAGTTAGATAAGGTAGAATTCAATTTTATTGCTATGCCTGTGGGAAAATTTCATGTTCAGTGTTCTTCTTCTGTTGAAAAGGATTCATGTACTTATGCCCTTTTCACTCTCCTAAACAATCTCTCCATTCCATGTTATTCCGAACTAAATTGCTACACTTCCCGCTTGTATTGCCTCACGGAGTAATCTGTGCTTTTGTATTAAATTCTCTGTTCATTGCTGTCCGTTGGTCCCATAACATCCCAGAAGCTCAGTAATTCATCAAAATTGTTTTGTGTACCCATATTCACTTACTAGTCTAAGATCCATATTTCACTGTAAGTCATCTGAGACCGTTTCGTTTATCTATTCACTGAGCGTGACTCGGAGAGAGCCCTCTCCTGTTCTGGTAGGGCTAGCTACCAGACTGAGCGTGGTTGGTGGTTACCCTGAATTTTGCCTTCCTTCAGCCTAGGGCAGATTTAGGTGCTAACATAGTGGCAACTCCACTAGGGAACGAAATCAAATCCCCTTACTTCTTAATAATTCTAAGCTTCCGGATGATAATTTTAGGATTGGATAGGCTGAGTAAGTTGGTTGTGTCCTGTGTTTTTTCTCAATAGAACGCTGGCTTCAAGACGATATACCAGAGCCAATCCAGACCTGGATCCTCCTCATATTTACGAAAACCCCAACTTGATTCCAAGACTCCTTCGTCAAGAGAGCACTATAACTCCCATGTTCAAATCCCATTCATGTCCTGACATTTTTGAGTATCTTGAAGAGCTTGAGTTTGACGAATGATTTGAAATATCATTGTTCGAGTCTAAATCCGAAAGGGTTGTTGACTATACTGTCCCCAATCCACAATTTCTTGTAGATCTAGAAACCAAAAGAACTAACCGGTTAATTGATAATTATATTGCGACACAGCCTCAAACTCCAATTGCTAGCCCCTTACAAACTGTGCAAACTCCTCCAACGCCTCCAAGGCCAAATCCACCAAGAGTGATGGCTGCTCGTTTTGCACCCCTGGTTCTGCCTCAAATTCTAGATGATATGCCCACATATTATCAAAGCAAAATCTCGTTTTTTATTGGCACTCCTAACAGTATTACTGCTCAGCAACATGTGGACAAAATGGCAAACTTCTATGAACTTCATGAGATCGATGCGGAGAATGTGGCAATGAGACTCTTTGTACAGACATTTGCAGGTGAAGTGAGGAAATGGTTTAGAGGTTTGCCGACAGCAAGTATCGCTACCTTAGCCGACCTACAAAGACAATTTTTAAACCGATGGGAAGTGAAAAAGAATCCTCTTCAAATTCTGGCTGAATATGAGCAAATCAAACGAAACGCCGGTGAGTCGGTCCAAGACTATTGTGTTAGATTCAATTCAGTTTATAATGAAATTCCAGATCATCTAAAGCCACTTGTGGGACTAGCTATGATGAAATTTCCGGATGGTTTTGATGCTGACATGGCCTACCAACTAAGAGAGAGAGAACCGGCCACAATGGAAGACATGCAGAAAATCACGGTCAGCATTGAAGCAAATCTGTTGTCCAAGAGAGCTAGAGCGAAAGCAGAAAAGAAAGTCACAGTTGAGGAAGAGTCTTCTTCGATGGATCAATTACTCAAGAAGGTAGAGCAGATGCTTGAAAGGTGAAACTTGACAAACCGGAGCCACAAGTTAGAAATCCTAACTTTCGTGGTCAGTGACAACCATAATATAGAATAAGACAGAGAGATCAGCGAGCCCAAGAGCAGACAGCACAATAGCCACTACAGACACCTTTGTAGCAAAATTTTGTGCATGGACTGGAGTCAGATGAGGACGGGAATATAATAGGTGAAGAAAACCACTTCTTTACTCCGGATGATCTGCCTACTTACATTACTAAAGAAGAGTGTGCGGTGAGTTCAGCTGCACACAAAGACAGATTTCATTCTAGCAATTGACACTGTTTTAGAAGAAGAATCAGAGGAGTATCAAAGGGGGTATATGAATGCTCTATCCGCACAGCAGCAGTGATATTCACTTAGAAACATAGATGTGCTGGTCAAACCAATTTAGAAAAGAAAGGATGTTGAGGCATCAAAGAATGATTCATCAGTTACATAAAGGAAAGGAAAGGAGGCGGTTGGTCCAGAGAGCAGCAAATCAATATCAGCAGAACAATCACATCAGCAAGTTGCATCGAAAGAAAAGGAAAAGAAAGAAATCCCTGTCAAAGAGGTAGAAAAGATTCCGGCTTTTAATTTAGAGAATGAGATTTCTAAATTAAAGGTATCCATCCCCTTGACTGAAATAATGAGAAACAACAGTTATAGAGGACAAATATCTAAGATGTTGAATTTGGACCCAATGTCTGACATGGTGAATGTCGAAGATGATCAATCTGAAATGATTTTTGGGCCAGCATCAGATGGTGAGTCTCCTGATAGTGATGTGCCATCCTTTTATATCAGTTTAAGATTGCATGATTTTGTGTTACATAATGCCATGCTCGATTCCGAAGCTTCTCACAATCTCATGCCGAAGGCTATCATGGATAAACTTGGTCTGGACATCACCCAGCAATACCACGATCTTTATTCATTTGATTCCAGCAGAGTAAGATGTCTAGGACTCATCAAAGAATTGGTTGTGAGTCTGGATCAACTCCCAATGAAGAATGTTTTGATGGATGTGGTTGTAGCAGATATTCCTCCAAGTTTTAGCATGCTTCTTTCCAGATCTTGGGTAGCGAAATTGAAAGGGACACTACAGCTAGATTTCTCCTATGCAACGATTCCGGTGTTTGGACAAATGAGGAAATTGTATCGGGAACAAAAAATGAAATACATGATCACAAGCAAGGAGAAACCAATAAATCATCCAATTAACTATGTACATACAGATTTAAAGTCTTTTGTTTTGTATTCAGATATTTTAAATGATATAGATAGTCAGTTAGTTGAAGCAGATGATATTCCGGAAATAACAGAAAATTTCAGAGAAATTTTAAAGAAAGAAGGACAAGAACAGCAGAACAATGTTGGGCAATCAGCTGAAAGTAATGGACAACAAGCAGACAAGGCACAACAAACAGATTTCCAGCACTTGCAAGAGGAGGAAGAAGGTTTGTGGACCATGGATTTCGATGGAGCAGTAGGAAATGATGGCGCTGGAATTGGAATTTGGGTACGCAGTCCTTTCTTTGCCCCAAACAAAGTGCCTAGTAACGTGCGGGTATGCTCTTACAAGTTGGCTTTTGAGTGTTCAAATAATGAAGTTGAGTATGAAGCTCTGATTGCTGGCCTAAATATTCTAAGAAAGTTGAATGCTAAGAGGATTTCAGTATATGGCGACTCTGAATTGGTAATTAAGCAGGTCAGAGGCGAGTATCAATCAAAGCATCCTAGGATGAGAGCTTACCGTAATGCAGTCCTAGACATCCTAAAATTATTTTCAGAAAACACCTTGACATGTGTGCCTCATATACAAAATAATATTGTTGACGCTCTTGCCAAGGCAGAAAGTAGTTTGAAGATCCCAATGAACTCTAGCAATAAATTCGAAATCCATGTCAAACATCGTCCAACTGTTCCAGACAATCAGAGATATTGGCAAGTGTTTCAAGATGATGAGGAGATTAATGATTTTCTGCAAAACAAAGGCAAGTTCAAAGAGACCTCAATCGATATAGAAAATGACGATGGTAAAGGGAATGGTACAAATGAGGTGCAGATCAATGAAATGGACGTGTTGCAGCTGAAGAATAACGTTATACCTAAAGGCTTGATACCTTTAGAAGAACTTTTTGATCAAGATGATGTAACCCGCAAGCCAACATTGCAACCAACAGAGAAGGGTGTAGAAGAGGTCAACATCGGAACAGCTGCTAATCCTAAGTTGGTGAAATTGTCCAAAGCATTGCTGCCAAAGATCAAGGACAAATACATCAGTTTGCTGGCTTCATTTGCAGATGTGTTTGCTTGGGACTATTCTGACTTCAAGACATATGATACCAATATAATTCAGCACACTATACCCATCAAGTCCAATAAAAAACCATTCAGACAGAAGTTGAGAAGGATAAATCCAAAGTTGCTGCCATCTATTGAAAAGGAGGTAAACAGGTTGTACAAGTCAGGGATCATTGTGCCCATCAGATTTTTAGATTGGATCTCTAACCTGGTGCTCGTACGAAAGAAGACCGGTGAGATCCGCTTATGCATTGATTTTAGAAATCTCAATAAAGTTTCATTGAAGGACAACTATCCACTGCCCAAAATGGACCATATACTTCAACGAGTAGTGGGAGAATCTTGTATGTCACTACTTGATGGTTATTCCGGATATAACCAAATTTCTGTCCATGAAGATGACCGAGACAAGACAACATTCACCACTCCATGGGGAACCTTTCATTACGCCAAAATGCCTTTCGGTTTAAAGAATGTAGGTGACACATTTCAGCGTGCAATGGACTTGGCTTTTGCCAATGAGAGGGATGTCTTTTTGGTGGTGTACCTGGATGATTTGATAGTGTTTTCCAAATCTGATGAAGAGCACATGTACCACCTAAAAACTGTCTTTCAAAAGTGTAGAAAATATGGTTTGTTGTTGAATCCGAAGAAGAGCTTGTTCGCCATGGAGGAAGGAAAATTAGTCGGGCACGTTATCTCAAAAGATGGCATTCGTATTGACCTAGCACGTGTGCAAGCAATTCAACAAATCGATCTGCCCCGGAATAAAAAAGAGATACAATCATTCAATGGTAAGATGAATTTCCTACGTCGCTTTGTGCCTAATCTCACTGAACACCTAAGAGATGACAAGCATGCTTAAGAAGGACAGCCAAGTGAAATGGATGGAGGAGGCTGTAAAATCTTTCAATTTGGTCAAATTGGCTCTTTCTTCAGCCCCAGTTCTAGTCAGCCCGGACTACACTCAGGATTTTATATTGTTTTCATTTTTTTCGAAGCACACTATGGCAGCTGTATTATTGCAGAAAAGAGATAATCATGAAAGACCCATTGCATTCTTCAGCAGAGCTATAAGAGATGCAGCCTTAAAGTATAACATCATTGAGAAGCAAGCCCTGGCACTAGTGAAGGCATTGAAAGATTTCCGGGTATATATGTTATGAAACCAGCTCAAGAAAAGATAGAAAAGATAGATCAACGCCTTAGAATTCAGCCTCTTTGAGGGGGCAACCTCCTTTACATTACATAAATGAACAATTCTTTGATGATACAAATGACAAAACCTCCTTTTTATATATAGGAGTCTAAGGAGTCACAATATAATCCAGCCGACCTAACAATAATAATATAAAGCCACAAAAATAACAATAGAGAGATTCTATGGGGCACAGAAATAACAACATGGGGGTCATAGGGGCACAACAATATAAATAAGGGGTATAACTACAATAGTAATGGGGTAATCACTAGTATTATAGGGACCCAACATGCCCCTCTCCTTCAAAAAAGTGTTGTCCTCAACGCTTGAGTAGTTCTGGATACTTCTGCATAAAATTCTCATCCTCCCATGTGGAATCTTCAGCGGATAAGTTCTTCCACTTGATAAGATACTCTGAAATTGATCGATTTCGTAGCTGTCGAGTTCTTATTTCTGTGACTGCTTCCGGTTCCAATATAATTTTTCCTTCCTCATCAAGTTCTGGCAATATTGTTTGCACTGAGAGCTTGTCGCCTATAACCTTCTTTAAACATGAAACATGGAAAACTGGGTGCAATCGAGAAGCTGCAGGAAGCTCCAATTTGTATGCCATAGTACCAATCTTTTGCAACACCTTGTACGGACCATAATACTTTGGTGATAATTTATTATCCTTCTTAGCTTGCTTTAGGAACATTTGCTTATATGGTTGTAGCCGTAGGAATACCCAATCACCTACATCAAAACTTCTTTCACTGCGATGTTGATCTACCTGTTGTTTCATTCTATTTTGTGCCAACACAAGGTTATCCTTTAAGAGTTGGAGGACTTGTTTTTGATGTTCGATGTGATGTTCCACTGCCTGAACCTTAGAATTTTCTCTTAAATATGATGTGATGGATGGTGGTTGATAACCATAAAGTGCCATAAATGGGGTCATTTTTGTTGCTGTATGGAAGGAAGTGTTATACCACCATTCAGCCAGAGGCAACCATTTGACCCATTGTGTCTGTTTATCAGATACAAAGCAACGAAGATATCCTTCCAAACATTTGTTTACTATCTCAGTTTGCCCATCAGATTGAGGATGATAAGATGAGCTATGAGCTAACTGAGTACCAAGACAAGAAAATAATTCTGTCCAAAAATTTCCAGTGAAAATGGGATCTCTGTCACTTACAATAATCTTTGGGTTTCCATGTAGCTTTTGAATTGTTTCCATAAATGTAGTAGAAACTGTATTGGCTTTAAATGGATGTGATAATGCACAAAAATGTGCATACTTGGTAAGTCTGTCAACTACCACCATGATGACACTCTTTCCCTCAGACTTGGGTAAACCTGTGATAAAATCCATTGAAACCTCCTCCCAACGTTGGCTTGGAATGGATAAAGGTTGTAATAGACCCGGTGTCTTAATTGTTTCAACTTTATTTTGTTGGCAAACCAAACATTCCGCCACAAACTTTTGAATATCTGATTTAAGGCCATCCCAAAAAAATTCCTTCTTAACCCTGTGGTAAGTTTTTAAAAATCCCGAGTGCCCTCCTAAGGGAGAAGTGTGGAATTCCATAAGAATCTTTTGTTTTAGCTAGGAATTCTTACAGAGGTATAAGCAATCTTTGTACCATAATGAATCATTTTGCCAGCTAAATGTATCAGACGTACTGGAATCTTGTTGTAGCTTTCGAATAAGTGCCCACACTTCTTCATCATTCTTCCATTCCTCCCTCGCTTCGTTTATCCAATCTGGTTGGATAATAGAAATGGCGCACAAAAATGCTTCCACATCCTCATCCTTTCTTGAGAGTGCATCTGCCACCACATTTTGCTTCCCTTTTTTGTAGATGATTTCAAAGTCATAACCCAACATCTTTGTGACCCACTTTTGTTGCTCTTCAGAGGATAATCTTTGTTCTAAAAAGTATTTAAGGCTATCATGATCCGTTTTTACCTTGAAGTGTCTTCCCATTAGGTAGGGTCGCCATTTCTTAAGTGCATGGAGTATTGCCAACATTTCCTTCTCATAAATAGCTTTGCTTAAAAACTTTCCCTTGATTGGACGACTTTCAAAAGCAATGGGTCTTTCATCTTGCATTAGAACAGCACCAATTCCATTTCCTGAAGCATCACATTCCACAATAAAGGTTTTTGTGAAGTCCGGTGTAGCTAAGACCGGTGCTTGGCACATTGCCTCTTTAAGATGTTCAAAGGCCTTTGTTGCTTCCGGAGTCCATGAAAATGCATCTTTCTTCAATAATGTTGTTAGAGGTGCTGCTATTCTCCCATAATTCTTAACAAACTTGCGATAATACCCTGTCAACCCAAGAAATCCTCGCAGATGCTTTATGGATGTGGGGATTTTCCATTCCTTAATGGCTTTAATTTTGCTAGGGTCTACCTTAACTCCTTCATGAGATACAATATGACCCAAATATTCCACCTCCTGAACTCCAAAGAAACATTTGGATCTTTTTGCATATAATTGTTTCTCCTCCAATAGTTGTAGCACCCTGTCAACATGTTCAACATGATCCTTCCAAGACTTGCTGTAGATTAGTATATCATCAAAAAATACTAACACAAATTTTCTAAGGAATGGTTTGAAAATTGAATTCATCAAACCTTGAAATGTTGAAGGTGCATTAGTAAGGCCAAAATGCATGACCAAAAATTCATAATGACCCTCATGAGTTCTAAATGCCGTTTTCGGAATGTCTTCAATCTTCATTCTGATTTGATGATATCCTGAACGAAGATCCAAATTGGTGAAGTAAATTGATCCATGCAATTCATCCAGTAATTCATCAATGATAGGAATGGGGAACTTATCTTTAATAGTGAGCTTGTTGAGCTCCCTATAATCCGGACACATGTGCCATGATCCATCCTTCTTGTGCACCAATACTACTGGAGCAGAGAAAGAACTTTGACTTGGTTGAATTATACCAGCCTCTAGCATTTCTGCAACCATACGTTCAATTTCACTTTTTTGGACATAGGGATATCTGTACGGCCTGATGTTTGGAGGAACACTTCCTGGAATCAAATGAATAGCATGATCATGATCACGCATAGGTGGGAGACCTTTGGGAGTCTCAAATACCTTGGAATGATTGTCCAGGACTTTTTGGAGATCTGGAGAAATAGATGATTCCAATGTGGAAACATCTAGCGAACATAATTGTGCAATTACACCTCTTTGCTCCTTTTTTAGAAGCTTTGTCATACCATTAGAGCTGATTATCTTTCCTGGTTTCCCTACAATACCCCTTAATTCAACTTCCTTTCCTTCCATAGAAAATTTGATGAAAAGTTCTTGAAAAGTAAAAGCTATTGTACCCAAGGATTGTAGCCATTGGACTCCTAGTACAACATCAACACCTCCCATTGGAATGGAAAGCATTGGGCTAGTCAATACATATTCTCCCATGGATAGCTTGATATTATGGCACCTTCCAAAGCAATTTATTGTTCCTCCATTTGCAATCATCACTTGACACTCTGGTGCTGGATATAGGAAGCAATTCAATTCTTTTGCTACCCTACAATGAATAAAATTGTGGGTGCTTCCTGAATCAATCAACACTATTACCTTTTTCTTCTTGATTTGTCCTTCTATCTTGATGGTTTGAGGAGTGGTAATTCCCACCAATGCATTACAAGATATGGTCGGATTTATTTGTTCTTCATCTAGGCTTTGTTCCTGGAGTATATCTTCTTCTTTTGACCTTTCTTGCTCTTTTTCTTCTTCCTCTTCACAATCTATGTAGAATAATTTCTTCTCAGCACACTTATGACCTTTAGTGTATTTGCTATCACAACTGTAACAAAGCCCTTTTACTCTTTTTTCTTCCAATTGTTGTGGTGTCAACCTTATAGGTTGTGGAAGACTAGGAGCAACAACACTTCCTTCTTTATAGTTGTGAGTGGTATGCTTCCTGGTTGCCATAATTTTGCTTTCCATTTTTCTTGCTAACCTGAATGCCTTCTCTAATGAATCAGGTTCCCAAAGGCGAACATCATGTTGGATATTATCCTTTAAAGACCCTATGAACACATCAATCCTATGCTCTTCTGGAATATCTTTTACCCTTATGTTCAATTTTTGGAACTCCTCAATGTGCTCCATTACTGAACCCTTTTGTTTGAGACTTATCAATTGGCTAAAAAAAGTGTTGCTTTTTGTATCTTCATAATGTGCTATCAATTCTTCCGTAAAAATTGCCCAAGTGATAAATTTTTTACGAGAGCAAAGCCATTGATACCATACAAACTGATTTGGTTCCAAATATACAGTTGTCATACGTACCTTTTGTATGTTTTGCACATTATTGAGATCGAAGAACTGCTCCATCTGTAATATCCATGTGGCGGGATCCTTGCCATCAAACTTCCTCATATCGATTTTTGGAATATGGTGGGTCTTCGATCCAACATTAGCATCTATGGAATCATGATTAACATTACTTTTGTTCACATCATGAGTTTCCTTTACAACCTTTTCACCATTAGTAAGTATTTCTTGTAGAAAATTTGTCAAATCTGTCTTCAAATCTGCCATGTCTGTCTTTAAATCTGTCTTCAAATCATCCATCTTAGCTTCCATGCCCTTTATCTTAGATTCCACGCCATTTATCTTAGATTCCACGCCACTTATCTTAGCATCTGTTAGCTTTTGTGAGCGTGACATTTGTTGCACTTGTTCTTGTAATTTTGATATATCATGTAGCATTTCTTCCTCTTCTTCATGAGTCATGCTAGAGATTTCAGGTTTCTTACTAGGTGTTTGCATTTTCTTTCCTCGGGGCATCAATTACCGATAATAATGCTTTACTATGCCCTTTGAATTCCGTTAAACCAAGCTTACACAAAAATTTAAAAAAAACTACACACCTTTTTTTCACTTTATAAAAGCCTGATATTGAATCTGATGTATCTCTGTAATTTCGTATCATCCAGTTATGAAATTGCGGCCTGTAGTAGCCTTCTGCGTCCTCTTTCCAATGCCACAAGTCTGACCCAAATTGGATTCTCCAATGAAGAGTTATGTGAAATCTCCCATAGTGACTTGCTTTTAGATTAGTTCAATAGAGCGAACTTGTACGACGTGCCACGAGTCATTGTTTCAACCTTTGAATCTGAAACATGCATACAAAAAACTACAGTCCGTCCTCTTTCTGTACCTTCTTACGAAATTTCAATCCGATCCCCAGACAGAAAGTTATGACGATTTTCCCCAGGTCACCTGTTTTGAATGTAATTCAGGAGTTTGCAAAAAGACCAACTTCCTCAGATCATATCTCTGCAAATTGTAGAAATTTCTATTTTCCCACCCCGGTTTTCAGTTTCTCCCATATAGTTAAATGCCCTTTCCCATAACCATACATTTAACAAGCTGAAAAAAATAAATTTGCTGAAAACACAAATTCTGGAAATTTTACAGAATGCTGGAAATTGCAGAAATAAAAATTAGCAGTAATAAAAAGCCATTAAAACACATTTAAACACTGAGATTTTTGGTCAATGTGACCCTGGAAAAACCCCCTACAACTCTTGGGGAAAACCAGTTTGAGAGCTCTTCTTTGTTTCTGAAAATTGCCTTTTACAGTGAGAAATTTTCAGCAAAAAATCAGCAAGCAAATTTACAACTTATCTCTTTTCCCATGCTTCACAGCAAACTGGAAATTATAGTAAACAGGACAGCAATAAATGTTGTACGGTCTCCTCGATTTTCGTGCCCACTTTCAGCATTAAATGTTGTTGTATGGCCCTCGTTTTGCGTGCAAAAAAACCAGCAAACTGCTCCTCGATTTTTGTGCAAACCTCTCCTCGAAAATCGTGCCAAAATTTGCCTTTCACTGTGTGCTGAATCAGTTGTACAAATCTGCTCAACTGCTGCCTTGGAATGTGTGCCAAGCTGTTGTCTCCTTCTCCTCCCTGCTCAGAAATCTCTCTTGCTCTCTTGCTCTCCTTCTCCCAATTTGCTCATGAAAGAATTGAATCGAATGTGATCTTTTCCTCCTTTTCCTCCCTTAATATAATTCCAAATGACTTTTGGGTGACCCAAGTGACTTTTGGGTGATCTCTAAATCCAATGGCTGAAATAGATTTAGATCAATGGCTGAGATTAAATGCTCATTTAAATCTCACTTTTTATTTTTTAATTCGCCCCACTTTAATAAAGACCCACTTAGTCATTTATTTCTAAAGTCACTTTTCCTTTCTAATTTTTCATTGACTTTATAAAAGTCACTTTAAAATTAGACTTAGTAACTTTATCACTTAAAGTCACTTTTAAATTAGATTTAACTTTATAAAATTATAAAGTAACTTTAGGAGAAAAATTAAATTCTTTTGGACACTTTTCCCTAGGCCAAAGATCAAAGCCTAAGGGAACCACCTGTCCTCTGGTACCAAATTTCAACACTCCCTCTTACCGAGGAAGGTGTTCCTCACCACACCCATCTTTTCTCTGAAGTAGACATGCTTGCCCTGTGGTAAGGCTTTGGTAAGGATATCTGCAACCTGCTCATCAGTGGAAATATACTCAAGCTTCACAACTCCCTTCTGAACATAGTCTCTGATGAAATGATATCTGATCCCGATATGCTTTGACCTGTCATGAAATACTGGATTCTCCGTGAGTTTAATGCAACTCTGATTATCATAGTAAATCACTGAAGGTCTCAACGGCTGACCAAATAAGCCAAACAACATCTTGCGAAGCCAGATAGCCTCACAACTAGCTAGACTGGCTGCCATATACTCTGCTTCCGCTGAACTCAGTGCTACTGACTGCTGCTTCCGGCTGAACCATGACACTACTGCTGAACCCAACCCAAAACAGCACCCTGAAGTGCTCTTCTTATCAGAAGCACAACCTGCCCAATCAGAATCAGTGTATCCTGCCAATCTCACTCCATCTCCCTACCTGTAGTCCAGACCATAATCCACTGTCCCCTGCAAGTACCGCAAAATGTGTTTTGCAGCCACCCAGTGAACCTTCCTAGGCTCACACATAAACTGACTCATCGTGTTGACTGCAAAACAGATATCTGGTCTATTGTTGACCAAATACATCAAGGAACCAATCAGCTGCCTGTACAATGTGGGATTCACCAACTCGGAATCTGAAGCATGAAGCTTCTTCCAGTTGGTGATCATCGGTGTCGACATGGGTCTACAATCCTCCATGTGGAATCTGCTAAGGATGTCCACAATATACTTCCCCTGCCCCAGGAGGAAATGCCCCTCCTCCTGCCACACCTCCAAACCCAAAAAGTAATGCATCAAGTCGATGTCCTTCATCTCAAACTCCGTTGCAAGATCTCTCTTGCAGTGCTCTATGAGTCTCTCTGCACCTGTAATGATCAAGTCATCCACATACAACACCAGAATGAGAGGCTCCTCACCAATCACAATAAAGTAAAGGTTTGGATCTGTCTCACTCTTTGTGAAACCCATCCCCTGCAAATATGTATCTATCCTGGAGTACCAAGCTCTGGGAGCTTGCTTCAGGCCATAAAGGGCCTTCTTCAGTCTGCACACATGGGACTCCTTCCCATGCACCTCAAAGCCCTGTGGCTGCTCAATGTACACCTCCTCTTGTATGAAGCCATTGAGAAATGCGGTCTTCACATCCATTTGGTGGATCTTCCAACCCATCTCTGCTGCTATCGATATAATGGAGCGGATCGAAGTATATCGAGCCACGGGAGCGAAGGTCTCCTCATAATCAACTCCCTCTACCTGGGAGAACCCTCTAGCCACAAACCTCGCTTTGAATTTCTCAATGCTGCCATCTGCAACATGCTTTACCTTGTAAAGCCATCTGGAAGTAACCACGGATTTGCCCTCAGGCCTCGACACCACCTCCCAAACATCATTCTTCATGATAGAAGAATACTCCTCCTGCATGGCCTCTCTCCAGACCTACTGGCTAGCTGCCTCCTCATAGCTAGAAGGCTCAGAGTCAAGGATGTTGGTAACCATCACCATATAGCTACAAAACCTCTCAGGTGGTCTACTCTCTCTGACCAGCCTCTTCGGCTCAGGAACAGATGTGGCATCTCTCAAGGTGTCCTGAAGCCACTTGGGCTTTCTCTTCCTTGAGCATGCTTCTCCCATTGGAGAATGAAACTCCTCCTCCTCATCACCATCAGTAGCCTGAACTCCTGACTGTCTGTCTGCTGTCCTCCTGCCCGCACCTGAACCTGTAGAAGCTGAGGCACCGTGTGAACTGTCCATCAGTGGACTCCCTAGTGAACTGCTCTGTGAACTGCTCTGCATGTTGCCCGGATCACCACCCCTTTGGCTCGGCGAGCCACTGCTCACTGACGGACCTGACATCCTCATAGATGTACCTCCGGATCCTCCTGATCCCTGCCCACTGGATCCCTGCGACTGACTCAACTGCTGCTGAGGGTCTGGCTGATCCAGATACTCTAACTCCCGTGACCTCCTAAAGGCCCTGTCCTCCTCGAACTTCACATCCCATCTGACAACAACTCTCCTCTGTGTAGGAATGTAAATCCGAAAGGCCTTTGAGGTCTCACTGTAGCCCACAAAGATACCCTTCTCTGTGGTTGGCTCTAGTTTGGTCCTCTTCTCCTTGGGTATATAGGAGTATGTAATGCATCCAAAGATATGAAGATGACCAATATCAGGCTTCTTCCCAGAGAAAGCCTCCTCCGGAGTCATGTGCCCCAAGGCACGATGCGGACTCCTGTTCTGCAAGTAAACAACTGTGTTGCAGGCCTCTGCCCACAAGAACAATGGCAACCCCTGATCATGTAACATGGCTTTGGCAGCCCCTATGATGGATCTGTTCTTCCTCTCCGCAACCCCGTTCTGCTGGGGTTTGTAAAGAACAGTGAACTCCCTCCTAATGCCTGCCTCCGCACAATAGTCAACAAAATCTCCAAGGGTGTACTCTCCTCCATTGTCCGACCTCAAGGACTTGATCTTTCGACCTGTCTGAGTCTTCACAAGAGCTCTGAACTCCTGAAACCGCTTGAAGACCTCACTCTTGGTCTTCAAAAAATAAATCCAGGTCCTCCTGGAGTGATCATCAATGAATAAAACATAGTACTCATATCCAATCAAGGAAACATGAGACATCCGACCGCTCACATCGGAATGAATCAAATCAAGTATCCCCGTCGCTCTGCTGTCACTGCTGGGAAAAGGGGATTTGGCAAATTTGCCCATCGCACAACCTCTACAAGTATCAAAGTGATCAGTACTGAAATCTGGCACACCTGTAGTGATCTCCCGCAATGTCCTCAAGGCTCCATGATACATATGTCCCATCCTGCGGTGCCCAATCTCACACAGCTCAGAACTGCTAGCTCTGCTGTCGGTACTACTGCTCAATGCCAAAAGGGGCTGGAATGCAAACTTGTACACCTTTGCATGGCGTACACCTATCACTCTGGCTGAATCAGCTGGAGTGCCCCTGGGATACATCAACACCTGTCCTCCCCTGAACAGTACCTCATATCCTCTGTCCTCCAAAGCTGAGACGGATATGAGGTTCTTCCTCATCCCTGGCACATAAAGAACCTCTGACACCTTCAAGGGAGGTTTGGACTCCTTCTGAAATGTCACTGTCCCCACCCCGACTGCTCTAACAACTCTGTCATCACCGAGTACTACCTCAATATCAGTGCCACTCTCTGAAAGCTCTGAGAAGTACTCACGGACTCCTGTCATATGACGTGAAGCCCCACTGTCCACATACCAGATACCTGAAGATGCTCCGCTAATCGAGGGAAAAGCATGCTCCCTCTGAACCTGTGTGGCAGGTGATCCTACACTAGAGGACTCACACGTAGTGAACGCAAACTCTCGGTCGAAACGACCAGCAAAGTCCTCAATCTCTGCTGAAGCTGCCACGTCCTGGTTCTTCCCCTTCTTCTTCTTCTTCTCCGGACACACAACTGCATAGTGTCCCATCTTTTGACAATTCCAACATTTCACCTTGGAATAGTCCTTCTGTGTGTTCCCCTGTTTACCTTTACCTTTGCCTTTGCCCCCACCACTGCTTGTGGAAGCCTGCTTCTTCCCTTTGCCTTTCTTGCCTCCTGCCACCAGTGCTACATCCTCATCCTGCTCAACTGGCTTGGCTGCCCCAAGCTGACCTTTCCTGATCTCTGTCTGAATGCAATCATCCCAAAACCTCTCCCATGTGGGAAGGGTCTCACGTGCACAAACCCCATCAGCAAAGTTCAACCATGAACGGGGGAGGCCATTCACTACAATCCGCACCAACTCAGTGGGTGGAATGGCCTCTCCAATTGCTGCCAACTCATCTCTCACATTAGTAATCTTTGTGAGATATCCAGCTGCACTATCATTATCCATCTTAATGTTCTTCAACTTCTCCTTCAGGACCATCTTCTGGTTCTCATTGGTACTCTGGTAGAGATTGGACAATGCTGTCCACATCTCATGGGCATTGCTCTTTCCTCTCACATGAGGAATGCAATGGTCTTTGATTCCGTCTAGAATCAACCTCTTACCCTTGTTGTTCTTTTTATTATAAGCTGTCAACTGAGTAGCATCAGTAGGCACAACAACAGGGTTCTGTGTGGTATGCACCATGATATCCCAGACTTCTGCCTCCTCAAAGATACTCTGCATTGTCTCCTTCCAAACGCTGTAATTTATATACCCATCCAGCCTATCCTCCACCCTCAATTCCAATGACATCCTGCTGTCCTAAAACTAAAAAATAGCACTGCTGTAGGAAAGATAAAACTGCTGTTTATGAAAAAATCAGCTTGCTGGAATTTTCCGAGTGAAAAATCAGCAACTGTAATTTTTCCTTTTGCTGTCCCAAACTGCCCTTCAGCACTCAAGCTCTGATACCATGTAGAAATTTCTGTTTTCCCACCCCGGTTTTCAGTTTCTCCTTATTTTCTCATATAGTTAAATGCCCTTTCCCATAACCATACATCTAACAAGCTGAAAAAAATAAATTTGCTGAAAACACAAATTCTGGAAATTTTACAGAATGCTGGAAATTGCAGAAATAAAAATCAGCAGTAATAAACAGCCATTAAAACACATTTAAACACTGAGATTTTTGGTCAATGTGACCCTGGAAAAACCCCCTACAACTCTTGGGGAAAACCAGTTTGAGAGCTCTTCTTTATTTCTGAAAATTGCCTTTTACAGTGAGAAATTTTCAGCAAAAAATCAGCAAGCAAATTTACAACTTATCTCTTTTCCCATGCTTCACAGCAAACTAGAAATTACAGCAAACAAGACAGCAATAAATGTTGTACGGTCTCCTCGATTTTCGTGCCCACTTTCAGCATTAAATGCTGTTGTATGGCCCTCGTTTTGCGTGTAGAAAAACAGCAAACTGCTCCTCGATTTTTGTGCAAACCTCTCCTCAAAAATCGTGCCAAAATCTGCCTTTCACTGTGTGCTGAATCAGTTGTACAAATCTGCTCAACTGCTGCCTTGGAATGTGTGCCAAGCCACTGTCTCCTTCTCCTCCCTGCTCAGAAATCTCTCTTGCTCTCTTGCTCTCCTTTCCCAATCTGCTCATGAAAGAATTGAATCGAATGTGATCTTTTCCTCCTTTTCTTCCCTTAATATAACTCCAAATGACTTTTGGGTGACCCAAGTGACTTTTGGGTGATCTCTAAATCCAATGGCTGAAATAGATTTAGATCAATGGCTGAAATTAAATGCTCATTTAAATCTCACTTTTTCTTTTTTAATTCACCCCACTTTAATAAAGACCCACTTAGTCATTTATTTCCAAAGTCACTTTTCCTTTCTAATTTTTCATTGACTTTATAAAAGTCACTTTAAAATTAGACTTAGTAACTTTATCACTTAAAGTCACTTTTAAATTAGATTTAACTTTATAAAATTATAAAGTCACTTTAGGAGAAAAATTAAATTCTTTTGGACACTTTTCCTTAGGCCAAAGATCAAAGCCTAAGGGAACCACCTGTCCTCCGATACCAAATTTCAACACAAATATCGCGCGAAAAACTCTGAAATTCGGACACAAGGTTCAGCGCGATTTCTTCTCAAATGGGTTTTTTTTGCGACTTCTGAAACATCATAGAAAAAAAGTTATAGCTAAAATGCCACGATGACCTGTTTGGAGCAGCGAAACCCTAGAATCCAAAGCTCTGATACCAAATATTATGAAACCAGCTCAAGAAAATATAGAAAAGATAGATCAACGCCTTAGAATTTAGCCTCTTCGAGGGGGCAACCTCCTTTACATTACATAAATGAACAATTCATTGATGATACAAATGACAAAACCTCATTTCTATATATAGGAGTTTAAGGAGTCACAATATAATCCAACCGACCTAACAATAATAATATAAAGCCACAAAAATAACAATAGATGGATTCTATGGGGCACAAAAATAACAACATGGGGGTAATAGGGGCACAACAATATAAATAAGGGGTATAACTACAATAGTAATGGGGTAATCACTAGTATTATAGGGACCCAACAATATATTCTACATTCTCATATTGTGGCCTATGTTCCTAACGTTGCTGTAAAAGATGTTTTAGTGCAGATCGATCCGGAAGGAAGATGAGGCAAATGGATTGCAGCCTTGCTGGAATATGATGTGGAAATAAAGCCTACAAAGCTGGTTAAAGGACAGGGATTGGCGAAGTTAATGGCTGAATCAAACTTGCACGCCTTGGACATAAATTTGATCGCTGCTATGTCCAATGAGAATGAGGAAGGGTTTTCAATTCAGGTATATGAAATTTTTTCTCTCTCTCTATGGTATTCAAATATCATATATGTGCTTAAAAATTTGTCACCACCGCCCGGCATGCCTAAAAACAAAGCGAGAACACTCAAATTGAAAGCTGCCAAGTTTTGCATTCTAAATTCTGCACTGTATTGGAAAGATCCCGGTGGCGTTCTTTTGAATTGTTTGGTGGAAGAAGAAGCACAGAAAGTTACGGAGGATTGCCACGGAGGAGAATGTGGTGGTCACCTTTTTTGGAAATCAACAGCAAATAAAATTATGATATCAGGTTACTATTGGCTGACATTGTTTGCTGATGTATATAAGATGGTCAAGCGCTGTCATAAATGTCAGACTTTCGAAGGAAAGCAGAAGTTACAGCCTTTGCCACTTAGGCCTATTGAGGTGAGTGCTCCTTTCCAGCAATGGGGGTTGGATTTCATTGGTGAAATTCATTCCGCTTCTTCCGGTCAGCATAGATGGATCCTCACAACGACAAATTATTTCACGAAATGGATCAAGGCAATTCCCACCAGATAAGCTACAGATGCGGTAATAATTTCATTCCTTGAAAATAACATCTTGTCTAGTTTTGGTTGCCCAAATAAGTTAATCACCGATAACGCAACAGCTTTCAAATAAAAAAGGATGGTAGAGTTTTGTCATAAATATCACATCATTTTGGGTCACTCAACTGCCTATCATCCGCAAGGCAATGGATTGGCGGAGTCTTCGAACAAATCATTGGTCAACATCATCAAGAAGCTGCTGGAAATAAATATGAAGAGTTGGAATAAGAGGTTGGTCCATGCACTTTGGGCAGATCAGGTCAGTCAGAAAAAATCCATTGATATGTCACCGTTTGAGCTTGTTTATGGAGTTGATACAGTATTCCCTACCTCTCTCGCTGCCCCGGTAGTCAGACTTCTTCAGGAGGCCGGCAGTGAAGAAGATCCTATGCAGAGAAGGTTGAATCAAATGGTCCACTTGCAGCAGACAAGAGAAGAAGTTTTCAAGAACACATCCAAGTTGCAGGAGAAAATCAAGAAAATTTATGACAGAAAAGCAAAGGCAGATAAATTTTAGTTGGATGATGTGGTGCTGAAGTGGGATGCAAGGAATGAGGAGAAAGGTAAGCACGAAAAGTTCGAGAATCTTTGGAAAGGTCCTTTCAAGATTGCAGCATATAGGGGTCAGAATGCCTTTCTTCTGAAGGAAATGAACGGGGAAGATTGTCCAGGAGGGCCGATCAATGGTCGGCTGCTCAAGCGGTACCATTTCTGAGTTATTAACGCTGCTTCCACTGTCATTGTAAATACCATTTTTATTTCAGTTTGGTTTGAGTTTGTCAAGTTTGGCTTCAAGTCATTTCAATGTCAAGTTTGATGTTAATTTTTTTTCTTTGGTCATTTTAGTTTCAAAAATGAGTCAGAGTCCTGTGTTGTTAGTTGAAAAATGACTCCATAGCACAATGGGCGAAGGCACTGTCTAGCTCTTCCAGAGATCTGCTGTTCTTGGCACCTCCAAGGAGCTACCATCCCCCATTGGAGCCAATATTAGAGTTGGTCTGGTCAGTCCTCCGTCAGATATCAAAACTATTTATGCATTTCATTTTTAGGTGTCCCGCTCCATTCACTCAGTTGCATTCCGCTAGGGGCATGCCATAATCTGACGGAAAAGGTCATGCTAGTCATTTCCCCTCATGTCTGGCTCCTGCTGGCTTTGGTATTTTGTCAATGATCACTAAAGTCCATGACAGTCAAGGTCTGGTCCTTTAATGGACAAAGGTCATTTTCGATCAGTAGGTCTAGGGATTTATCATTTTGGTCTTTAAATATGTCCAGTAAATCCATGCAGGCCAGAGAGAGGCCCTTACAAAGTAATGATTCAAAGAGTTTCATCGTTATATTGGTAAACTTCGACTGTTCTTCAAAACTCTGTTTTGAAGAAAAGTCAAACAATGTCAATGGTGATAAAATTTCCAAAAAGTCTTCAGTTGATTTCTTCAGGTGCAATCATGGTTTCCGTGGCCAAACGCCCTGTCATGCAATCGCTACAAAGAGTGCCGAAAATTTCATCATTTGAGCTAAAGTCTCAAAGGGAAAGTGAAAATCAGTGTTGCTTTAAATCAGGGAAAAAGTGTCAAAACATAACATTAGAAAAATGGGTTTTTAAAAAGCAAAGATTTAACCCATGACTTCTAAGACTTTATATACAAGTTCCCACCAAAATCAAAGTCATTGTGCAAATCAAGTGCGTGGGGAGACATTGCAAACTGTTTGAGTGTGCATCGTGGTGTTTGGAGCAAATTTGGAGGCGGTTTACAGGGCGTGGCGCATATAGACAGGGGCGCGGTGCACACAGAGGGGGCGACGCACACAGAGTCAGCCCGCAGTGTAATTTTCCAACGGGCGCGACGCACACCCAAGGTGCGGTGCACTGGGTTTTGCGCGCAACGCACATAGAGGAAGTGCTCAAAACCTTGCCAAACTTCCTCAAATATTTTGTGAAGCCCATCAAATTGCAAGGTAGGCTCTATAACATCACTGGTTCCTCAAATTTTGTAAATGATATGGTGATTTATGGAAATGTTTGAAATGCAACAAAACTCATCAAGCAACCACAAGAAAACACAAAGGGCCATTTTTGCTAGGGTTGTATATTTGTGGTGTTGATGCCAAGGTTCCATTTTCCCTTCCTCACCATTTTTCCTTATCCCCCTATGCCATTTTTCCTATTATCACTACCCTAAAATATTACCAAACTCCTATTTCTTATCCCTCCACTATTTGGTCAATAGAAACCCCAAACCCTACCTTGTCAAACTCCAAAACCCTGCCCTATTAAATACCCCAAACCCCTTACATATCCCTAAACAAAATTCTCCCCATAACCCCTATTCCCATCACATTACTCCCCTCCTAATACTCCCTTTTGTTTCATTGTTCCCCTTGGTGGCAGATATCACAACAAAACCTAGTTTCACCATCATCAAAGGGCAGTCCAAGCACAGTAAATAAATAGCGGTCATGGCATCTGAGGATTCATCAGAGTATGAGGTGGAAACTCACAGTGATACAGCTTTAGGAGAACAGGCTCCCAGGAGACATCACAAGAGTGGCAAACATGTTAGGGATGAGCCAAACACCCTCACTGAATTACAGGCATGCCCTCTTGCTATGTCATGTTTCCAGAACTTAGCATGTTTTGAATTTTGTCAAAGGGTGGCTAATGTTAGATTTCATCATGAGTTGGCCCGTCTTTTCGTGCTTTACCTACATGGAGGTCAGTCTATCTTGGTCGGGGTCACCTTCACATTGACACCCAAAACTATCTCAGTGGCAACGGGCATACCAAATGTTGGAGAACAGTGGCATAAGAAGAAGAAGGTGGATAGGCAATACTATGAGCCTTACATTAAGGCCAGTTGTTTGAGGCATCTCACAAGAGTCTTCCCATTCAGATATTTGAAAGATGAGTATGCTCCGCTCATGAAATTGATCGTGAAGTACTTCAGTTGTGAGGGGAGGTTCTCTCGCCTATATGCCTATCACATCAGGTTACTCATGCACTTTACCAGGGTGCAGATGATGAACCTCCCATTTTTCATTTGCAGGAACATAGAGAGGATGAACAATTTCATGCAACATAAGACCCCTCAGCAGCAGCTTAACAATGTTTATCACTTTGCTCTTATCCGGATTTTGGTGGATCATCAGTTGGGATTGCAGGGCATTTCTTGGGAGGACTTCATCTCCCGTGACTTCTTCAGCACTCCATAGGTAGTATCAGAGGTAAAGCATGAGATAAGTGGTCCTTCTCATTAGTATGAGCACCATGAGACCGCTACTATGCCAGTATTCATCACCTATCAGAGAGGCAGTAGACATTTGTTTGCAGTGGCAAAGCGAGTGTTATCTCCACCCGGGGTGGAAGGGGCCTCACTTCCTACATCGACGACACAGGAACAGGACAGAGGTAAGGAGCCAATTAATGATGAGGGGCCTTCAGGTGAGCCATCAGGTGAACGGGAGACAGAATTCGTTCTCCTTCATGATGATGAGACAGATACAGAACTGACAAATGCAGAGCTTAGAGAGATCATCCAGGAGCAACAATCAAAGATTGAGGCCTTATCCCTTGAATTGGAGAGGGCTAAGTGGAACATGAAATACCTGGAGCAGAGAAAGAAGCAGCTTGAGGATCAGCAGGTGATCATGGAGCTACAAAACATTCGTGAGCATCGCCAAGCTGCAGAAAGAAGAAGAGTTGAGCTCACGTCATTGGAGCAAGAGATCAATGAGGATCGGGAGGCCAATCTAGAGAGAGTTAACATGCACCTGGAGAGGCTGCTGGACAAGGCCAACAAGGACCATGCCTTACTGAGACACATGGCCTTCCATTACAGGGCATGAAATATGAGTGCAAAGGCTCGGATAAAGAGCTTGAAGGCAAAATTGAGCAAAGCAACAAAAGAGGCAAAAGAGGCAAAAGAGTAAGATCAGCTTTGAATCTTGGCTGAAGCTTCCTTGGAATAGCATAGCACTTCATAGAGGACCTCCAGCCCAAATTTCAAGAAATTTGGGGAAATTTTGGTCACATGACAAATTTTTGGGCAAAACACAGGTTTTTTCTCCCTGTGCGCTGCACCACTGGCGCAGCGCTAAAAATTGGGAGCTCCAAATGAAGAATGGTTTGCAATTTTGGATTCAGAATGAAAAATCATGACTACTGGTGCTTGGACAAGAAATTTGGGCAAGATCTGAGACTCCACGAGATCAAAAACACCCAAAAAATGACCTCTCTCCCTCTATTTTGACACACAGGAAGCAGTCTTGGGAGAATGAAGATTTGGAGCGGCAAATGAGCACCAAATTCAGAAATTCCACTTGGGTTAGAAAGTAGACAGGACAAGATTTTCAACAAGCACACTTGGGCACATTTTGGACTCCTGCAAGTGCCTCAAAACAGGCTCCAAAGTGGCGCGGAGCATACAGGAAAAAAACCCAATTTTACCTCCATTTCGCAAAATTTCGATTCGCGACTTCTCCAAGTGGGCCCGCTCATCTACATTTCAGTTTTTCGGCACCTAAGGTGGAATTTAAATTATTTTCACTACAGATTGGCTTCTATCCAAGTGGCAAAGGAAGGCAAACGGTCACCCAAGCCATTTGTCATGTTTGTAATGCTGCACCTGTAGCTAATGGTTGGCTTTCCACTTCCATTTTGTAATGATTCAAGTAACTCCCCAACCCCTAGGTGTTCTATCTCTTCATGGCACATTCTATATATTGTATGCAAACTATTTGCAAAGGGTTGGTTGGCTTGTAACTTCTGGGAGACTGTGGGAAAGAAACTCTGTTTCTTCACTGTATATTTTTGACAGAGAATTAATGAAAGGCAACGGCTCTATTTCATGAGATTCATGTGGTTGTGAGTGTAGTAAATGTGTCTCTTATGTTTCATATGTATTTTGTGATGTTCATAGTTCAATTCATATTCATTTCCAGTGAAATTTTCTGAGTTAGATAAGGTAGAATTAAACTTTTATTGCTCTACCTGTGGGAAAATTTCATGTTTAGTGTTCTTCTTCTGTTGAAAAGGATTCATGTACTTATGCCCTTTTCACTCTCCTAAACAATCTCTCCATTCCATGTTATTTCAAACTAAATTTCTACACTTCCCGCCTGTCTTGCTTCACGGAGTAATCTGTGCCTTTGTATTAAATTCTTTGTTCATTGTTGTCCGTTGGTCCCATAACATCCCAGAAGCTCAGTCATTGATAAAAATTGTTTCGTGTACCCATATTCACTTACTAGCCTAAGATCCATATTTCACTGTAAGTCATCTCAGACCGTTTCGTTTATCTATTCACTGAGCGTGACTCAGAGAGAGCCCTCTCCTGTTCTGGTAGGGCTAGCTACCAGACTGAGCGTGGTTGGTGGTTACCCTAAATTTTTCCTTCCTTCAGCCTAGGGCAGATTTAGGTGCTAACAGAAACAAAGCTAAATGAAATACTTAAGTACCCTACCTCTCAAATTTGTGAGAAAATCTCCTTGTGATGACATTTGAGGATTTCGGTACTTCATTATTCTAAGAGAAAATAAATGCAGGAATGCAGAAAAGACTCATTGCATGAATGAAGTATTCAACCACTTAGTTTAAGATGAGATATCAACTAGAAGGGCTCTTCAGAAACATTCATTAACACCATGAGTCAATAAACTAGCAATAAAATGACAAGAATAGTAATGGCACTGATCAGTCTATTTGAAAATTGAAAGACTAGTAAAGCAGTAAATGAAATAAACTAAATTATACTACTGAATTTTAACTTCTAACTGATGATAAAAATTATAAAGAAATTAAGCAAGAAGAAAATATTTTGCACTAAAAGAAGCTATTCTGCATTGGTGAAAAAATGATAAAAGTTGCATTATAAACAAGGTTAGTACCAAAATGATTATGAACACTGTGATGAATTTACAATTTAACTAGAAAAGACAAAACAAAATGAAATAAAACCTCATTCAGCGCAGGGGCCCTCTGCAACTGATCAGGTTATGCGTGCTTAATCAATCTCCAAGAAACTCTTTCAGATATCCATAAAACACACAGTCTTCATATTAAAAACAGGGAAATAAGTTTCAAAATTACAAAGCGGTAAGTCTGTGCTTAATACATGAGGAAATTCGAACTCCTTCTGAGTCCTTTACAACTGATATTTAAAGAAAAATCCTAACTGTCCTTTGAGAGAATTTAGCTACAGGTGGTCCACGTATTACAACAGTTCTGCATGAATGGATTGATCAGCTACAGGTGACTTTAAGTCAGCAAGGTAGTTTCGTGAAACAATTATCACTAGTGGCTGGTTCAAGTAAATGCTGCAACAAAATCTATCAGATTTATTAAATAGCCACGAAGAATGGACACAGAGTCCTATTGCTCCCAGGTTTTTCATTTGACTCTACCTTTGACTGTGGTCTTTAGCTAGTTTCTTTGTCGATTTGCGCTGGTTGACTAGGATAGGATCCATGTCGTGATCATTCCAGAGATACCCATGTGGTTGGTTTCCTCGTTTGACACCTGTAACATGTTGAAGCATGAAGGTAGCTGCAGAGCAGCCGATTAGTTGCATAATAGGCCGCGTTTCGTAGCTAAAAGACAAAATTCTATTTAAACAACAAAACATAAAAGTATAACATGTAAATCGCTAAATGTCATTCTTAAGGCAATATATACTGGTCATTGATGATGAGAATGCATTTTCTTCATGGAAAAACAAAGGAAAGGGATGAGAAGAGTTGCTAGGGAAAGAGTAGTTTTGAAGCTCAACAATTACTACTTACAAATTAAAAAAAAATGCAATCTCAAAAAGTTGAGGTTTTAAAATTTTATTTGTTGAAGTCTAAAAGAATATTCATATGCAAATTGGATAAGTGACAATGGTGTTCCATTTTTGTGGCATCCAAAGCTATGTGGGAACTAGATAATATGTAGTCAACTTCACGGAGTCTAAAAGTAGACTTGTATATAGATTGGATATAAGAACATGCAACTCCATTTATGTGATGTTCTACGCTATGTGGTGCTTCCATCAAAAGTAGTGAAGCTTGGTCAAACTAAAACCTCTTTTGGTCAAACATGATAAAATATCTCTTATAAGAAAATATATAGCCAACTAGGTAAAGACACTTTGAAATGTTGTTGAAATACCTTTAGGTATCTAGTTTTATAAAATAATGAAAAAAAATAAAAAATTAGTGAGAATATTATAACTAGAACAATCATTAAATTACTTGTTTCATGTAACATTTATCTTTATAAACAAACAAACAAAAAGTGGCAAATACAATACTTTCTTTCTTTTCTACACATGATTGTATTTGAATCATCATCATATTATCAATGAAAACATTGCACTTTACAAACACACAATGGCATAAACATTAAATAATATTTTCTTTCATAGTGTTTTAGATTTAATATAAGATGAAATGACCATTTAATTGTTCTATGTAATATCATCAATATTTATAAAATATTATTAATATTTAACCATAAAAACTATATTAGATGCTTGTAAATTATCATTCGAAATTTAAAAAATGTTATAAATATAAATTTCAGTTCTATTTATAAAATTATTATGAAATATAATAATCAAAAAATATTTTTATTTATGATAGAAAATTTTAAAATATCCCTTTAGAAAATAATATTTTTTTCCACATAACAAATAATCTAAATTTCACAGGAATTATCCTATTTAAACATTTTGATTTTGTCAAATTACATAATAAAAAGAAGAGGAAAAATAATTAATAATTATAATTATTAATAAAACATTTTGAGGGTGAAATTAAATAAAAATAATTATTAATTATAATTAATAACTAAATCAGACTAGATCTATCTTAACTCTGGATCTAAATTCAAATATCTTGAGGTGAAAACGTATTTTAGAATGACAAGGATCTAAATTCAAATTTCTTAAGGTGAAAACATATTTTAGAATGACAAGGGATTTGTTCCATCTCAACACTTAGTAAATCTAAAGTTAAGATGGATATACACTCGTCACATAACAAACTGAAACTTCTAAAATAATTGAAGTTATTAAGTAATCCAAATTTCTTAAATAATATCTCATCTCATTTTCATATGCTAGGGTACTTCAAAATAGAAAATGCTTTCAAACTATCATTTAAAAACCTATTTAATTTAATTAAAAAAAATAATATAAATACAAATTTTGATTCTATTTTATATAATTATTATGAAATATAATAATTAAAAAAATGGGGTGACAAGAGTGGGATGGGTATTGCTTTGCCTCGACGAACAAGTTGAAATAAAATACTGATGGGGCTTAGGGGTCACAACAAACAATAGAGCAAAATTGCTAGCAATGTGGAAATGATTAGATCTTGCTCTAGCTCTAAGGATAAAAAAATCAAAGTGATAGGTGACTCCTTAATAGAAATAAGGATGTTTTCTCCCATGTTTGCAAAACAAAAGGACAAAAAATCCATGTTTGTGTTGAGAATTGAACATCAACTAGAAAAATTCGAACAATCTGAAATGTTTCATATCTTCTGCCACCTTAATTCTGTTGCCAACGACCTGGCGAATTGTGGGGTTCATTTGGGTGAGGAAGAGGGTGATATAGATGGGAGGCCAACACGTTACAATCCAATTCCATAGCATATGATGGAAAGTGCAGTTAATGCCCTGCTCATCCGGGCTAAGGGTTGGTAAATGTGTGAAATCATGGCAGAACAAAAGGATCAATGGAATAAAGTAGGGATGCTTTTAATGCATGGTATCCCTAAGGAATTCAAGGACATTATCTCTGTTGTTTTGCATCAAACATTGACTAATAACATAAGGAGAGCAACAATCCCATCACTTCAGCAAGGAATTGAGTTTGTAAATCGCAGAGCCACTTTAATGCTGAAATGATGACCAACATCTCGATCACCAATGAATTGTTGCAGGGGTGGTTCAAAAGAGCCATCGTATTGAAGGAATACTTAATGGGTCGCCAGATCAAGGATTTGCATGAGATAATGGCATGAGCAGGCAAGGGAGGATGAGGAAAGTGCGGTTTATAAACTGATGCAGTCCCCTTTGGATTCAATTGTGGTAGTGAAAGGAGAGCGCCAGGGTGAGAGCAATGTAAGAAGGGAAGGTGCAGTGATGGAGACATGACAATTGCAAGATGATAAACCCCCGGTGGAAGATCTAGCTCAATGGAAAAGGGTTGTTGAGTTTTTGATTAAGTTGCTTATAGGAAGGATGGATCCCCTCACCCATCACGTTGAGCTCTTAGAGAAATATAGGGCAACAAATGTCGAGCGTATGAGCACTAAGTTTGAAGCAATGGAAGCCACGCTAGAAAGACGAGTTGTAAAGTTGGAGACGGACCTTCTATCCGTTAATTCAGATTGTTAAAATATGAAACAGTGGTTAAATTCCGCTTTGGACATCTCATTTGATGGATATGATGATTGCATTGAATTCCTCTTTTCAAGAGGACCAAAATCGACCTAGATATCTCTCAAAACATACAAGGGAAAGTGTACATATGAAGAAAATCCCACATATGCATATTTGATAAGGTCGGCCTTAAAGAAAACTGGACACTTGGAAGGATATAAATAGAAGTGACCTTTACCTCATTTGGACATCATCATGAGACACTCATCTATCTTGGTTTTTGGCTCACATAGTTCTAAGGCTCGTTAGCGGAGGAACATGTTCACTCAAAGATGAAATTGCAGGGTCTAAAGCTCACATTTACTTTTTAGGGTTTTGGGCCTCAATCATATGCGCAAGGCAAAGAGATCTTGACTACAGTCACTTGCTACCAGGTCCATCCGTGCAACTGAAGCATCCCAGTCGCATGCACAACTCATCCTTCGTGCGACCGACATCTAGGGTTTTATAATCTTAGTTGCACACTGCAGTCACTTGCTTGTAGGCTCCAGAGAGCGTCTGGAAGCTTCCACATGCATGACTCCTCCTTTGTGAAAACGAGACCTAAATGATGGAATTTATGTTGTCCGAAGATTTCACTCAATGATCGCAGTGTTCGGCAGGTTACCACGAACAATGATAATTCATTGCAGGCTTCATAATTAGATTTTTGATTATAAGCATTGTTGGGCTCATTTCATGGATATTGTGTAGTTATTTTCGCTGGATAGTCGTATGAGTGAAGATATGGATCATTGTACTCTCTTTTATTGAATCATTCAATGACGATCTAATAAGAGGAAGAATTTGGAAGGGTTTTCCCCATAGTGGGTTTTTCCTTGGTCTCTGACCAATCCTGGTGTCTCTATGTGTGAATGTTTTTCTTCTATTGTTCCTTTATGTTCTACTGTATTCATAATGATGATGATATTTTTCTTTTCTTTCTATATAATTGCATATGTTGCTGAATAATGATGTAAATCTGAATAATGTTATGATGTTATGGGGTGAATGTAATGTGTTAATGAAGAAATGCAATTATCAAAGCAAGAACAATGTAGCCCTAAGAAAATTAACATGGGATCAGAGCTGGGTTGAAGAAAAGTCATGGAGGTCACCCCTATGATGACACCATTAATGGATGTAAGAGAGGATGGTGGATACCTAAAATAATTCTAAGGTTTGAAGGAAACCCTAGGCAATTTGGTTATTAGGGTTTGATGGATATTACGAGGTTAGGGTTTTAGAGAAACCTTGGTTTATCGCAAAGATTTGATATATGCAATATAGAAGCCCTAGCATGGTAGATGTTCAAGCACTTGTGTTATATTTGATGAAGCTTTAGATCGGATAGTCTCTAATAGGCATGGTTGTTGATAGAGTTGGTTTAAATATTGAAGGCAACATTGTTATATGGACAATGGACAATGATGGCTCTTGAAGGTTGGTTCAAGAGAGAGATGGTAACCTCTCATTGAAGACAAGTACTTTTCGATTTATGATGCTTCTTTATGTCTTTACTTTTGTTTAGACTTATGGATCTGATTATTGTTTTGATTATTACCTATGCTTCTTGCATATATATTTGAGTATTTGGATGCCTCTAACTTCTTGACGAGACATGATAAGTGAATCCCTCTTGAGGATCATGGCTAGTGTAGGAAGAGGCATCTGATGAAAAGGTAACAAAGCTATACAAGTTTCCTATGTAAAATAAGAAGGTGCACACGTATTTGAATACTATAACGTATGCATAGTATATTGTTGCAAAGTTATTTTTCAACTACAATTCTGATGGCAAGGTAAGTCCTAAGGTATGATGAGAATGCCTCCTTCTCAAATGGCTCATGCATGCATATGAAAGTGATTTGGATTCATGGTTCTTATAATGAAATGGTGCACTTGGTGGTAAACATGTATCTTACCTTTTAGAAATGATGAACTTCTTGATTCTATGAAGCTAATTAATATTGATCTTTGATATAGTATACTTGATGTTTGGCTAACATCTATTACTTTGAACATCTTGATCCCATAAAGAAGGCTAGTAGATGGTAACTTGATATTTTTTATATTGTTTGTGAAAAGCATGGTAGCCATGATGATAACAATATAACAATGAGATTGGTATTCATGATCTCTTGTTGACCATGGTTATGTTTTGATGGCATATGGTGAAATTGAATGCCTTGACTTAATGGATTGAGTTACATGACAAAGAAGTAATGTTGTGTGCATGACTCTTGAATTTTATTCCTATTAGCTATTTGACACTAACCCTTGATGACAGATTGATGTCATGATAAAATTGTTGACGATAAAATGATATAACCATGATGAATATTTGATATAGTATGACTTTAATCTAACAAATATGTTGATGCATGATAGTATTATAGACAGGTTGATGGCATGAATGAGGCTGACTGAAGTGGATTCCCATTTAGAGGGAGAATCTCTCCATAAGATTCTTACTCCCATTATCATTTACATTATATGTATATTCTTTACTATTGAAGTATGATTTATGGACATGAATAGAAAAATATCTGATATTTTTGGTCTGCAACAAAGCTCTAATCTGAGAAGAGAAAATTTTCCCTTACTTTAAGCCTCAGTCGTACAGAAGCAAGCTTACAGGTGCACTTGTAGCCTATTAGCCACACGTAAGTAAGGTCAAGGGTGCGACTTTGGTCTCCCAATCACATAGAAGAAGGCCTATGGATACGGTTATTCCTACAAGACATAAAAATGATGTTTTTTGCATGAAATCAGATGTTCACCTGAAGGATGTCAGTCATACAGACATGAAGCAGACAACAAAACATTTCTATGAGCAAGGAAGTTTGAATGTTTACTATAATATGAATATGTAGACTGAACTTGTGTTTGCAAGTGATGAGGATATCCATATAGATATGTCATTATGATTTAACCATTGAGGTTTGTCTTGCAAGAGTTTGACTAGATTTCGCTGATTGAAATAGAGGAGTAGGGTTTGGAGTTTTGACATGATAATGACTTAGAACTTTGACTTAATGACTAATGATTTGATTTGGCGAGTAATGATTTGCCTTGATAACAATGCTATATGGGCATAGTGACTTTCAGTGACTAATATTGGTATTCAATAATGGTTTTGTGTTGGCCTCCTTGTTATTAGCACAATGGTTGAAGTATTGACAGTTGTGATTTAGTTTGAAGTAATCTTACAATAAATGGATGAAAATTATTCTTAGTATATGCATTTTCATCTAACGAATTATATTATGATCATGAGGATGACTTGATGAAGCTTGGTTTGATAATTAAATGACAACTTGCTGGCGTTATAATAGATGGAGTCATGACTTGATGAGAGCTCTACTTGTCACTTGGTCTAAAGAATATGATACTGTGATATTGATGATTTTGATATTAGTTTTAATTTGGCATCTAAACTTTGATAAGATGATGATGAGGCTAGAAAAAACGAGGGTTTCGACAACCATGGCCGCCGTTCAAAATCCGTCTGTCGTCGGCGCTGTAAGAGATGGCCAGGCGCTGTCTAGTAACATTGGTTACAGGAATTCCAAGTGTGACAGTTTTCTCGCAGACATGGACGCGATTTCCAACTGTGATTTTCTGAAAAGTGCGAAGTCTCCTCCGTCGGCTTGCAAGTGGGAGGAGCTGCCATGGCTGAAGGCCAAGGGTTATTACAGCCTCGCTGCTTTCGTGGCCAACAAGCTGGAGCTCTCGTTGAGGCTCTCGTGGCTTCATTCTCACGGCAAGAAACGGAGTTCCAGGATGAATTCTACGGCGAATAGCCATGAAGTGCACAAAAATGGAAGAGATTTGGCAGGGTTTGCTTCAAATGTGTTCTGGAGGAAGAAAGCCTGCGTCGATTGGTGGTCTAATGTGAACGAGACGACCAGAGCGGAAGCATTTAAGCTTGCCGTTGCAAAGGTCGCCAAATTTGAGGAGGATGCGGGGCATATGTTTGACAAAACGCCCCTTCGAGATTTTATCCCAAACAGGGGCCTGTTCTCTGTTTCAGCTCAAACGGAATGCGCTGGAAAGGTATTAAGTCTCCGGCTTAACTCCCAAGACTCAACTACCATGAATACAGGACATGCGCAGAAGGACTGTATGGACAAGGCACTTCTGGCCGGAAGCAAGCAGCGAATCTGCTCCTCACTCTCGCCAGACTTGCTTGCAGAGATTCCTCTTTTGATTCAGCCAGATCTGTTGGAAGAATCTCAGGAATTTCAAATCCAAGTCAAACTACTGGGAAAGACAAGGATGCATTGGGTTCGAGCAACAGATCTAGTCCAGGATCTACTGCAAAAACTGGAATGCCAGCTGGGGATCCCCTCCTCCCTCATCAGATTGTTATATAAGGGTAAGCAACTATTGAATCCCCAACCTCTCTCTTTTTACAGCATTCATAAGGACGCCTCCATCGAGGCTTCTTTTCGTTTAAGAGGTGGTTCTTTTGGGCAGACCTCCTCTGCCCCTTTTTTCTCTTACAAAGATGCAGCTAGCAAAGACGCTGCCCAACCTCAGTCTTCTTCGAAAACAGCCCATCCAAACGGGGCTCCAAAGCCTTTTTTGGTAGATAAATCAGAGGAAATTCCCTCCCTCAATTTCACTCATCCTGAGATTGAAAATCGTTTACAGATTTTCGCAGAATCGGCACTCATCTGCAGATTTAATGGGCTTTGGCCACGCACAGCAGATCTTTACCAATGGATCCACTCCACTTGGACCAAAAAAAGCAAGATTTACTTATGTTCAAAAGGATTCTTCATTGTGGTTTTTGACTCAAATGAAGATTACCAGAAGGCCTTAATGGAAGGACCTTGGTTCTGGGGTGCGGCTGGGCTCTTTCTCACCCCCTGGTTTCCAGATTTTGACCCTTCTACAGCAGTCATCACCAAGCTTCCCATTTGGGTCAGGCTCCCGAATCTTCCAGCTCATCTATGGCATGCATCTGTTTTCATAGCCATTGCAGAATCTTTGGGACGGTACCTGGCTGTAGACAGCTCAAGAAAGGAAAATGGTCTTTACACCTACGGCAGACTTTGTGCAGAAATAGACATCAGTAAAGGACTACCGGATCAGATTAATCTCAAGATTGGAGATTTCCATTGGACTCAAACCTTAGATTACGAGAACACAGCCTTCAGATGCCGCCATTGCCATCAAACGGGGCACCTCCAAAATACATGTTCTCAGTTCCTCCAAAAAAAGAAGAATCTAAATCGCAAACCCAAATCCAAGCGCTGGAATCCTTGTGAGCCTCCCCGTTCAATGTACGATCTAGATTTCTCTAGCTCGGGGGAGGAGGAAACTGAAGATGTTTTGCAGAATGATGAGGCTACAGTAGCAGATGTGAAGAATGATGTGATTCCGATGGACACTCCCTCGGGTGCTCCAGCAGCATCCTCTGACCCACAGCTTTCTCAGAAACGTACTCATTTGTCTTCTTCCTCAGATTCTGACAAGGAGATTCTGCCGCCAATGCAGAATAGTCTTCAGATTGTCATGGCTCAGCCAAACTCCACTGGGTGGGTCAAAGTAAACAAGAAAAAAGGCAAAAAATGTCGTGTGGCTGGAAATGACTCCTCGGGGTAGTTCTCTGAGCCGAGTTCTTTCTTTTTGTTCTCCTTTGTCTACTTAGTCCTTTCATGGAATGTCTTTTAGCGCGAGGTGGTTAGCCTTTCACAGATGGCTCCCTTGCTTTTCTGCTTCGCTTGCTTGCAAGCTTGATTGTACTATACTTTTCTTTTCTTAATAGAATTAGTCTTTATTCAGAAAAAAAAAAGATGATGATGAGGCTCATCAATGGGTAAATTATATGGACCTTAATGCCACTCTCCAGCTTATTAAAATAATTTTTTCTCACATTTCTTTACATGTTTTGTTATATTTTGCTTAATGAGAAGAGTAAAGATGAGATGTCATGTCTTGTTGTATAATGTGCATTTATTGCAGGTTTTGGAGCAAATTTTGGCTAATTAAAGTGCAGGAACTCGAAGTAGACAAGAAAGAGGGATTTTAGGAGATTCGATCTCCCTCCTTAACTCCTCACTCACTCGAAGATTCCTCCACCAGATCTCATCAACTCGGAGTTACAAGAAGCCGAGCCATTAAGATCATTGGCAGCCAAGCCAGTGATAGTTGAAGACCAGTTGATCTTGTGTTTGGAAGCTAAGCCTCCCTAAATTTAAGGAAGTTGTTGGTATCTTCAGTGGTATAAATAAGAAGGCCTAGAGCAACATTATGATTCAGCTTTTTTTGTTGTAACCAAGAGGCATTTTCGAGCTAAGACATTGTGACTAATGACTCTTGTGTATTTTTTATATGTTAATGAAAATGAGAAGCATTCCCTTGATCCAGCACCTAGTTGACTCAGAGGGTTGAAGCTCTTGGGTTAGCGCCCAACCCTAGTAGCAGAGTTTCCTCTTTTTGTACACGTAAGCTTATATTACATTCATAGTTAGCTGCTGAAGTGATTTTGGTTTTGCTAATTTTCAATTATTTGGATGATTAATTAGTTTGCTCCCATTTATGGATAGTTATATCAATGGTACCATAATGACATAAGACACTCTAGAAAATCCGTTGATAGTGACTTTCACCTCATCTCCCTTATGGGATCATGACTTGAGGGTTCCATTCATACAACCCAAAAACAGATTTCTTGCTTTACTGCATGATCTAGGGTTTCTTGATGAGTAGGTCATTGTCTGAGTTTCTTAGGATGATTCACAATTGTCATTTTTTATCTCTTAAGTTTTGCATTGGTTTCAAAGAAATTCCATTCATGAACTTAGCCACTAGATAGTAATAACTCTGTTTTCTTCCATTTAATAAATATTTTCCATGCGTAGATGAATTTGTGCATAGATGAAGACAAGAATGTATGCTGTTGCATGAGCTTCTAATTTGCAGGGAGACCTCATCTCAGTTGCGTCATCCAAGCCTTATCCACCCATGTTGCCAAAGTCTACTAAACCCTAAATCCGAATTCTTGCTTTGTAAGAAAAATTGGCATTTCCATTGAGAAAATCCAACCATCTTGAAGCATCTGACTAAGCCTTGGATAATGTTCAGCCCTTCCATGCCTTATTTATGCATCAAATACCTTTCCCACACTTCATTCTACCTTCCCTACCATATCCTAATATTTTGACTCATTTCCTGTAGTAAAATAGGGCATCCTGTAGAAGAACTAGGACATCTTGTAGTAGTACTACAGGAAACCCTTTAGCAGCCTTTTTTAAGGCTGAATTTAGAACAATCGTCATCCGAACTTGGATTAAGCCTCTCCTTGGCTTCCATACCCTTGAGACTAGTCCATACCTCTTCCTCCATACATGCCTCCGCTGCCAAAGAAGAAGTGAAGATTAGCATTTGAATTCATAAAATTAAAACATCAAAAAAGGGTGTTTTCTACAATTCCTAAATTAGCACATGAATGCAGCAGTCATAATACTTCTTAGATCAGATTCCATGCTCAGTTAGTCTAGATCATCACAAGTCATAAACAAGGTTAAGCTAGGTTTATTTTGCAAGAAAAATGTGTCAATGAGTAGCTAAAGGGTTTCATGTCACTTTACAATAATCTTCCAATTTATTCTTTCATTCCTTAAAGTAGGCATCATTATTTTTCTTTCATTAATGATAATTTTCCCTTCTCCATTTGGTAGTCAGACTTCTTCTAGTCAATAGAAGACTGGTTTGAAAAACCCTAGTGGTCTATCGCCCCAGTTGAAAAGTGACAAGAGTAGACCATTACATCTACTGTGTATACAACACTATCACCTCCAAGTTTGTACGAACCCCGGGTTGATGAAGTAAAGTTGGTAGCCCCAAGAGTTGCAACATTCTTGCTACAATACTAGCTCTCATCAGATGACTTAGTTGATTTGATTGTATAATATTGATTTATGTAAGATTGAACATATTGGTTTGGTAAAGTGTTATGTTTGCAGAGAGAATTGTATGAATCAAGCTCCTCGATCTTGATGTTGTTAATCTAGGTTGTCATTGATGTCAATATAGCAGTGTTTGTGATGGAAAATTCTTTGATACATGATTGCCCATTGATGCCCATTGATCATAATGCTCATAGTGATGAAAGTTTGATATATGAAGATATGATGAGATGGAGGGCCCAAGTGGATTGAATCTATATATACAGAAAAAATAGAAGCAGTAGGTCCATGAAGCAACAAAATCAAGAAGCCAAAGAGTAAGATGAAGAGTTTATCGAAAGCCATCAAAGAAGCAAGTCATCGGAGCAAGGGAAGCAGGTTATCGCATATGCCCAAGGGTAAGTGTTATCGAAAGAACAAAGAGAAACAATGATAACAAAGGAGTAAAGAAGAAAACATTGGAGGAGTCATATTGAAAGTATCACATGTAATATATGCCCAAGAAGGACTGATAGGAAGAAAAGAGTGGAAGAGTGAAGAGAAGTCACATGAGCAACAATTATCGGAAGAGCGGGGATAACAGTGTACGGATGTTTTGATCATGCCTGAAGGCCCACGCTAAATCCTAGCCATCGATCTCATTTTCAATGCTTACGTCGATCTACTTTTCAAATCCTAGCCATTGATCTCTGTTTTTAACCCGTGTGCTAGTTGAAGACCCGCAGGATGTAGATTTGATGAACTCGTATATCCAATGGATATCGGGTCATAAAGTGATCAGACGTTAAATCTCAAAATGGACCTGAACTTTTATAGATCAAGGATTTATAATCCTTATCGGCTCCATAAGGGTGGTTAAGCGTCGTGCAAGTTTCCCGGCCGATATCGTTGTGAACCATTGGATCCAGCACACCTTGATTAAATGGTGGAGGATCGGTGATTGGCTTTGTTGATCGGGTGGATCAACAACCGTCAGATTAATGATGAGATTAATGGTGGAGAATTAATCCGATAAGACTTGGGACTGAGTGGACCCGAGAAGTTTATGGACACGGGTTTATTTTATTTGGGGTCCATTCTTGTGTATTCAGGTGGGACCGACGTTTGTTTGCAGGATTAAAGGAATAACTCTGATTTTTCATGAAGTTGCGATTGAAATTAAAGGTGATGATGTGGCATGTGGCACCTCCATGTGGGTATAGCAGCTCTTATATGGTTTCCGTGAATAGTCAAGTCTAAGGATAAAAGACTCTCCGACGTATATTTTTAATATACAAGTCAGCCTCCCTCCAATAGATGTGTCCTTTGGTCATTGGTGAAACTCGAATAAAAATGAGTTAAAGCACTTCAATTCTGAGTATCTATCTCTGGCACAACAATAGAGCATAAATAAGTTCACAACTTGTGAACTTGAAGAGACAGAGGAAGCCAAAGGAACATTAGAAAGAAAGCCAAAGGTCGAGCAAACAAAAGTGGAAGTTGAAGGTCGAGCGAGCGAAGAAGGAAGCTGAAAGGTCCAGCGGAAGAAGAAGGAAGCTGAAGGTCGATCATTCTGTTGATTGGGTTATTTATTGAAAAGCTCGGACCTATGTTCGTGTGTGATTCAGATAACAGTTCAAAAGGACACTCTGCAGATCTAAGAAGATTATCTGAGTATAAACAGGGTTCTTTTAATTGAACACACAATATGAAACCGCGACAGTCACTCCTCTAACGAAGTCACTCCTAAAGCAGTCACGCCTAGAGCATTTACCGTGACAGTGACAACAGAAGCTTGAAACAGAGAGTTGTTTTTGTGTAGAGCTTAGTGCAGTTCGTTGTAGACACATTGAAGTTGCGTGAATACTATTGTAGATCATGATGGCTATTTGAAATCATCATGAAGTAACTTTGCAGACTCTGTTTGGACAATATGAAGAATTTTTAAGACTCCTTCATATGAAGACATGTTGTCATTGATGTAGTAGTGAAGCTATAGATTGACAAAACATAGTGAAGAAGATTTTGAGAGCAGTGTAATACAATCAAAACTTTTCTTGACAAAGCAAAACTATAGGGTCGGAGCCCTTGGGGTTGGTGCCTCAGAATTGGAAGGATTGGTGTTCTTGGAGTTGGTTCTCCTAAACACAAGGTTGGTGCCTTGAGAAGATAGGGTTGTTGCCCTAGAGGTTAGAGCCTCACAAAATACCAATTTGGTGCTTGGCAACATATTGGAGCCTTATATATATTGTACCTGATTTATTGTAAAGATTATATTAATAAAAGCACTTATTCCTATTTATGTGTTCTAAATATAAATGATTTAACTGGTAAAAATAACAATTGAAAAGGAATACTGATTCACTCCCCCCCAGTATTTCCAACAATTGGTATCAGAGCCAGTACCTTCACTCAAAGCCTAACAGCTTGAAGGTTGATCATTAGAACACAAATGGCAAAGCCAAGGAAGAAAGTCTCCAATCCTCTTAAAGATGTGTCTCCCTCTACCACTGAAATAGAAGTCAATCAATTTGTGAAGGCTCCATGGTTCAATGAAAACTTTGATATATGGGAAGCAAGAATGAGGAATTTCTTAAAGACTCAAGGCATTGAAATCTGGAAATCAGTGATTGTTGATAGCATGATGGATGGAGAATCCAAGGAGTACAATGCAAAAGCAATGAAGGCAATATTGAATGGGCTACCAGATTCTATAAAGAACAATTTAGGAAAATGTTCGTCAGCAAAGGGTATATGGGACAAACTTCATGACCTTCACTCAAAAGGAGCATTGACCATGACCACTAGTCAAGAAGATGATGGAAACCAAGAAGGAAATCCAGAACCCATTATAGAAGTTGAAAATGAGAATGAAAAAGATTTTGAAGAAGATCCCCTAAACTTGTGGCTTCCATGGAAGATATTATCAGTTTGAAAAAGGAAAACAAGGAACTTAACAAGAAAGCACTAGTTGGTGAGCAAGACCAAACAAGGGAAGAAAGTTGACCTTGTCAACCTTCAAGTACAAGAAAGGGATGAAGAGCTTGCCAAGATTAAGAAGGAATTTCATCAAAACAAAAGAAAGCATCATGAAGAAGTCATATCCATGAAAAATCAATTGGATAAGGCAAAGAAATAGGAAGATATCTTGTCAAGTCAGTTTGAAAAAAGGTGCAAGAGCTTGAACAAACTTGAAGAAGAGAATGGTCAGTACAAGGTAGAGATCTCCTCTCTCAAATCTCAACTACATGATGCAAGAAAGTTAGCACAAGGAGCTGAGAAGACAATGGAAGCACTGGTAATCATAGAAGGATAGGATGATGAAGCAGAAAAGGAGAGAAACATCATGATATACCAACTAAAAACAAAGGATGAAGAGATATTCAAACTAAAATCTGACCTCAACCTTCTCAAGGTTGAAACATGTAAAGCTACAAGAATCAAGGAAGAAATGGAGAGCAGTCTAGCAAAAGAAAATGAAGAAATATTCAAAATGAAATGAGAAATCATCTCCCTTAAAAATAGAATCAAATGAAGCAATACATATCAAGGAAGAGTTTGAGAAACAACTTGCTAAGAAGAATAATGATTGTGAAAGATTGGAAGAAGAGATTGTCTCCCTCAGAAAAAATATTGAAGGGATGGACAAATTCTTGAAAATCTCTCAAGCCTTGGATGACATGCTCAGCCATCAAAGATCCCATTTGATAAATCAGGTCTTGGCTATGAAGGAGAATCCTCAAGCAAGAATGACCATACTTCAAACAAAAGGGATGTGAGGAAGACAAAAAGAAATGTTGATGCTCCCAGATCCAGCAAAGGCCAGGATAAGAGTCAAGGAAACAATGAAGGAAATCCTATTCTAAGAAGAAATGGTTATAATCAAAGGATCTCAAGGTAGAAAAGCTTCAAAAGTACATCAAGGAAATCTCCATCTCCTAGGTACCAAAGTTTATTTCATAGTTATTGTTATTCTTGTACAAACTTTGGACACATGGCAAAAGATGGTAGGGCTTATAATGGTCCATGTCAATCTCCAAGAAGCAATTTCGCAAGAAGAAGTCATGAATTCTTATTCATGAACAACATAGAATGCTTCAAGTTTCATAACATTGGTCATATGGCATGTAATTGTAACTTGATTTGGGCACCTTCTCAAGCTAGAACTATGCCAAAAAATAAAGTTATACAAGTATGGAGAAGAAGAAAATACAATCTGAAAATCTCCTGAACTCTCCAACCAACAACACATATTGTTGACTTGATGAAGATATTCTTGATATTTTGAGTGTTTGATGATGGGATTCTGCCAAAAAGAGACCATGTATACAGGTAGGGGGAGCTTGTGATTCTTGATCATTATTGCAAACGCTATTTGTGAAAGGGTCCTTATGAAATCCTTGATGAGCTATATTAACAATCATTCTTTGATAAAGATCATTGCTCAGGAGCACTACATTGAAGAACATGATCTTGTAACCATTCTTTGGACTGTTGTTGAAGATGTTTTTCCACTTGATCACTAAGGATAAATTGAAGCAGCAGAGAAGGCCATCCAATGCTAGAGAAATAGGGAAAATAACTATGTTGTTGGTATTACATAAGTTGAATGTCTCGACTCAGGGATATAATGTGAGAACAGGTATATCAAGGACAGTAATAGAGGCAACCTTCAAATAAAAAAACAAATCTGGTAATGAAGCTTCAAGCAAGAGCAGTTAGTGTTGGCATTATGAGACAAGTGTTGTCCTTGATGGCAAATCACACAGATGACAGATCATAGTGCAGTAGGTTAGCAGCAAGGATTTGATGATCAGACTACAAGAATGAAGAGAAAATATATATACGCAGGTTCAGTGAAGCTAAGCCGCGTATACACGCGGGTTAGAAGTTACAAAGGAGCGTATGCGTATACACGCACTTTCAAGCAAGTAAAAATGCGTATATGTTGGAGAACTTACTTTTGATCCATGGTAGTTAGTCCTTGGTATTTGAACCTATGATTTTGGACCATAGTATCTCGACAGATGTGTTGATCCCAAGTATTGGGTCCATGGTATTGGTTTGTTATGGTTTTGGACCATGGTATTAAGCAATGCCTATGACTATAAAAGGAGAAGAAGATCATTAGGCAAATGCATCTGAAAAGTCTTGAATATCTGATGAAGGATGAGATCCAATATGCAGGTTATGGGTTGATGATGCATTGCTTGATCTGAGCTAAGGAGGGATCTCACCGGTTGATGGAGAACAAGATCTAAGGAGAGATCGGGATCAAATGGTTTGAAATGAACTATCTTTATATGGTTGATTATGCTTATTCTAGATCTGCATACTGACGCATGTAATGTTATAAGTATGACTGATGTCTGGTACAGCTGCAAAGTTATAAGAAAATATTTTTAGATCTGTACGCGGGTTGGCCTTGGAAAAGGCGCGTATGTACGCGGGTTTGATTCATCGTAGTAGCGTATACATTTTGAAGTTTGATTTTTGAAGTTGCAGTTGGGTCTGATTTTCATTGCAGAGTTCTGTTGTCTGCTCTGTGTTTTGGTGACTGTGTTGTTGACAGGGTTTTTAGTGTTTCAGTGATTCAGAAATTGATGATGCTAGTATTGATTGTTTTGTGCTTCAATGATATTTATGGGTCCAGTATGAAAATTGGATGAAACGTGGCCTTTAGATTATAGTGTTGTGCTTCAGGAGTATCCAGTCTGAAAATGTATGAAATGTGGTCCCTGGAGGATGAAAGGAGATTGTAGGCCGGCGCCTACGTACTAGTACATCAGCTAGTACAAGAGCAAAGGGGGTGGTAGCTCCCTTCCAGTAGCAGCTGGAGATCAAGTGAAGATTGGAGCATTCAGTAGGCAGGCACTTATGTACTAGTAAATGGATCAGCTAGTACAAGAGCAAAGGGGGTTGTAGCTCCCATCCAGGAGAGTCTGGAAAACGAGAGAGGGTTGTAGCCCTCTACAGGTAGAATCCTGCGTACTGGTAAAGTACTGCACCAGTACAAAATATTGTAAAATGAATTATCTTATTGAAAGAAGATAGAGACGACTTGCAGCAGGTGGTTTTCACCCACATTGGGTTTCCGCCTTATATCATGGTGTTCATGTGTGCTTCTTGTGTGTGATGATCTGTTCTGTTTTACTACTCCTACTTACTGTTCATATGGTTAATGAAGTTCTGATGCACTAACTAGAGATCAACATTTAATGGATTAACTGAATCATAAGTATTTTGGATATACGCTAGTTTCTTTAGACTTAGTTGCGTATACACGCAGGTTCCCTTGAATGAAGTAGCGTATATGTATCTAAGTATGGAAATGAAAAAGTTTTATTGATCTGATAATATTGATTCACCCCCCCCCTTTCAGTATTATTTCCAACAATTGGTATCAAAGCAGGTCCTTTGGTAGAAGCTTGATCGCTTGAAGGAGATCCGTGGAACTATGGGAAAGAAGCTTAAGAAGAAAGCACCTAAGAAGAAGAAGACATCTCAGAAGAACTATGACAGTGGGAGAATCGATTGGGGATTAGGTGTAAGAAGCTCTTCAGATTCAGAATCAGATTCAGAATCATTTCAGAATGAAGATGAACTATCAGGTATGAATTTGCTATCCTCTGATGTTCTAGCTATCTATCCATTTGGAAAAGATGAAAGTGATAGCGAAACAACTGAATTTTCTCTTATGGGTGAACAAGAAAGATATCAAATAGAGGCAGAATTTAAAAGGCTTTCAGATAAAATCAGAGATCAACAAGATCTATTAAACAAGAGGGAATGTGACTTCAAAGAAGAAGCTACCAAACTAAAGGCCCAACTAGAGGAAGAAAACAAGGTAAGGAAGGTATTCAAGGACAAATATCAAAAGTTGCAGGATGAAGTAACATCACTAAGAGATGAAGTCAATGAAAGAAGCACAACCATCAAGAAACTCAGAGATAGATCCAGTTACTATGAAAGTCTTGAAGCCACGATCCGCTCGCTAAAGGAAGATCTTGAAGAATCAAAGAAGCAGAATAAAGATCTACTCCAAGCTATTGAAAAACAAGAAAACGAAGTCATCAGCTTAAAATCTTAGCTGGAATGTGCCTTCAGAATTCGTCAAATGCAGCAGGATTTGAATGAAGAACAAGAAAAGGAGATACTCAAACTAAGGCAACAAATGGAAGAAGGAAGAAAGTCTGAAGAAATTTTGAAGAAGCAATGTCTGGAAAGGGAGGAACAACTTCAGATTGAGGTAAATATCTTAAAAGGTAAATTAGAAGAAAAGGAGAAACTATTACGATTTCAAGATAGTACTAAAGCCTTAGATGATATTCTTAGTAGTCAAAGGTCTCCTGCTATCAAGACTGGTATTGGTTTTCATGAATCTGTTGAAGGTGAATCTAGTTCACAAGGTGAGGCAAGGAACTCTAAAGAGAAATCTAAAATGATCAACAAGGAGATAAGAGAGATGAGAGGTAAACCTCATCAACAATCAAGGAAAGAGTTTCTTCAAAGAAAATCTTTTACTCCTAATTATGGAAGTAATAGTCGGTCATTTACTCATATGAATAATATTGAATGTTATGAATGTCATAATCTTGGACATGTTGCAGCTAGATGTAGAAGAAGAATGGTTCAAGATCATCACATAGAAATATCATCACATTCCAGGTACTTTAATGGATATTGTTTTTCTTGCAATATGTTTGGTCACAAAGCTGCTGATTGCTACAGGAGGAATATGAAACATGTAAGATGTTGTGCATGTAACAAGCTTTGACATATAGCAAAGGAATGCAGGAACAAGGGATGGACATCACACCAAGAGGAGAAAACATCATCACACTTGAAGATATGGAAGAAGAAGGAAGTACAGTCAGAAAGATGTGGCACAACACAATGTACTGAGACACAACACATCACAAACATAACAGACTCAGGGGGAGCTGAAAGTGTAAAACTTCAGTGTCCTGGATCTCATACACAAGTTTCTTAAAGGGAAGTCATGTATATACGTGAGTTAGACACTGCAAAGTCGCGTATATGTTAGTCTGAGGAAAAGCAGTAGGGACAGGCTCAGAAAAAGGGTCTGATATGATTCAGTCCATTATTTGCTCTATTGGATTAATAGTTACAGTCTGCTGAGGATGTGTGGAAATATTTTTTGATTCTTGTAAGATGTTTAGAGGTGTTTTGATCCTACTTGATGATGATGATGTCTTGATGCTTATTGCTGATTTATGCATGATCGGATCTAACAGTAAACAGATGGCACAGGTTGAGGGGGAGCATATGCCTCTAATACTGCATTGTTGGCATTATGGTTGATAGTCCTTGGTGATGATGTTTATATGGCCAAATGATATATCTTGCTATGAGGTGGTTATGAGTTGTCCATAATAAAATCTCATATGACTCTTAGGGTTACATAGTAGATGTTCAGATCATATTTGTGGATTGATTCTTAGATGGTGCATAAGGATAAAGAGAAGTACAAAGCTTGAATACACAACTTCATTACTTGATGATGAGTCTCTCATATGTTGTTGTCGTCATAAAGATCATGATGCAGGATTCCTATAGTTCTTGGTGCTCATGTGGATGGGGATTGTTGAAGTTGATGATATAAAGAAGCCTTGACAAAAGATCTTGAAACTCAAGATACATAGTGCTGGATACATGAATGATTTCTCAAGGTTGCATTGTTGGAGACATGATGATGATGAGTTCTTTCCTATATGTTGATAGGTTGATACTTACATATGTTGATTGATGCAAATGTTCCCATGTGATGATACTTGGATCATGCAGATCTTGATGTTGATGAGATGGCTATAATGTGAATGATTATGAGTTGATATCTATATGCAGACATACCTTGTTAAAGGACATTTACAGGTTGCTGATCTGGAAGTGGTTGTATGCGAGTTTCATGAGGAGGATCCGCGTATATACGCTTGTTTCTATGGATATAGTCGCGCATATGTCAATGTGAAGGAAATCAGTAGGCCAAACTCAGAATGGGCCTGACAGAAACCATCTGGCACAAATGGAACAGGTACAGAGGGAGAACATGATTGCTGGTCTAGATGTTGTTGACAGATTCTTATGGAGCAGATCATATATTGTGTATGATAGTTGCTAATGACTATCATGGTCTCATGTAAAGGTCATACCAAGACTCATGATGTAATAGCGTGTCTCTATCTATTGTAGTCATTTGATGAAATCTCTTCTGGTCACATGATGTAATTTGTAACCCCTCTATGCATAAGAAGGATGATGAAATATTTCAGTCATGTATCAAGGTCATGTAACGGCCTATGTTAGTTTCCCCACTATGCCTGGGATGAATGATGTTATGTGTAAACTTTTGGTATATCCCCACTTGGTTGGGAGATGGATGTATGTATGAGTCCTTGGTGCTAGGAAGGTCACTTATGATGTATAGAGTCATGTTCTTTCTTGTAGAACATATTTTTGTAGACCTTGCTTAAAAGTCAGGGGGAGCATGAATAATACACTTCAGCAAGAACAAAGCTTTCAACATGTACTCAGAGGGAGCATGGAAAGATTGGTACACCTTGGCATATACAAAGGGGGAGCACATTCAGAGATTTCAGCAAGTACTCAGGGGGAGTATGGACAGCGGAATGTTTTATCTTGGTCCGCCCTTTGCCCTTGATGTCAAAGGGGGAGAGTGATTTGGTGCTGTTGCCATCAAGTCCAAAGGGGGAGATTGTTGGCATTATGATGCATATGTTGTACTTGATGGCAACTCACTCACAGAAGAACATCTCACTTAGTTATAACTAGATGAATCTTCAGAAGAGATATTAGATGTGACTGAATGCATGGGATGCATGACAACTCAAAGGAATCAGATGATAGTTCTAAATGTGACAAGTTAGCGTTGCCATCAAGCCCAAAGGGGGAGATTGTTGGCATTATGAGACAAGTGTTTTCCTTGATGGCAAATCAAACAGATGACAGATCATAGTGCAACAGGTCAACAGCAAGGATTTGATGATCAGACTACAAGAATGAAGAGAAAATATATATACGCAGGTTCAGTGAAGCTAAGCCGTGTATACACGCGGGTTAGACGTTACAAAGGAGCGTATGCGTATACACGCACTTTCATGCAAGTAAAAGCGCGTATATGTTGGAGAACTTACTTTTGGTCCATGGTAGTTAGTCCTTGGTATTTGAACCTATGATTTTGGACCATAGTATCTCGACAGATGTGTTGATCCCAAGTATTGGGTCCATGGTATTGGTTTGTTATGGTTTTGGACCATGGTATTAAGCAAGGCCTATGACTATAAAAGGAGAAGAAGATCATTAGGCAAATGCATCTGAAAAGTCTTGAATATCTGATGAAGGATGAGATCCAGTATGCAGGTTATGGGTTGATGATGCATTGCTTGAACTTGGATATGAAGAAAGATATCAATTTCAGTAGCATCTTCTCCTGATTCAGACTATAAAGACTCCTTAATTCTGACTGCGAAGACAACAAAATTCGGATTGCAGAAGCATAAAAAATTGGACTTGAACATTTGGTGTATGGCTATTTGGATTCTATTTGGAAGCATTGAAATGGAGCATCTTTAAGCATTGTTGAAGCCATGATAAATTAGTTTTTGAGACATAAAGAAGGGATAATGTGCTAGTTGATGATGAGGCAACAATCCTTCTATCTTGAGTAAAAAGAAGAGGACTACGACAGGGGGAGTAACATACCCGTGAAGATCTACTATGCATAAAGATGTTGCATGACATGGGGAGCAGATCGACAGGGGGAGTCCTTGTGCACTCCTTTGCCACTGATGTCAAAGGGGGAGATAAGCATAATATTGCCATCAATGACAAAGGGGGAGATGGTTAATCTAGGTTGTCATTGATGTCAATATAACAGTGTTTGTGATGGAAAATTCTTTGATACATGATTTCCCATTGATGTCCATTGATCATAATGCTCATAGTGATGAAAGTTTGATATATGATGATATGATGAGATGGAGGACCCAAGTGGATTGAATATATATATATATGTAGACAGAATAGAAGTAGTAGATCCGTGAAGCAACAAGAGCAAGAAGCCAAAGAGGAGAAGCCATCGTGAAGCCAAAGAGTAAGATGAAGAGTTTATCGAAAGCCATCAAGGAAGCAAGTCATCGGAGCAAGAGAAGCAGGTTATCACATATGCCCAAGGGTAAGTGTTATTGAAAGAACAAAGAGCGACAATGATAAAAAAGGAGGAAAGAAGAAAACATCGGAGGAGCCATATTGAAAGTATCACATGTAATATATGCCCAAGAAGAACCGATAGGAAGAAAAGAGCAGAAGAGTAAAGAGAAGTCACAGGAGCAACAACTATCGGAAGAGTGGGGGTAGGAGTGTACAGATGTTTTAATCGTGGTTGAAGGCCCGCGTTAAATCCTAGCCGTCGATCAAAACATTAGTACACCCCTACCCCTGCTCTTTTGATAGTTGTTGCTATTGTGACTTCTCTTCACTCCTCTGCTCTTTTCTTCCTATCAGTTCTTCCTGGGCATATATCACATGCGATACTTCCGATATGACTCCTTCGATGCTTTCTTCTTTACTCCTTTGTTATCGTTGTTACTCTTTTTCTTTCGATAACACTTACCCTTGGGCATATGCGATAACCTGGTTCTCTTGCTCCGATGACTTGCTTCCTTGATGGCTTTCGATAAACTCTTCATCTTACTCTTTGGCTTCACGATGGCTTCTCCTCTTTGGATTCTTGCTCCTGTTGCTTCACGAATCTACTACTTCTATTCTGTTTGTATTATATATTCAATCCACTTGGGTCCTCCATCTCATCATATCATCATATATCAAACTTTCATCATTATGAGCATTATGATCAATGGGCATCAATGGGAAATCATGTATCAAATAATTTTCCATCACAAACACTGCTATATTGACATCAATGACAACCTAGATTAACAATCTCCCCCTTTGTCATTGATGGAAATATTCTTCTTGTATCAGAGCAACATTGATAACAGAGGAGTAAAGAAGAAAACATCGGAGGAGCCATATCGGAAGTATTGCATGTAATATATGCCTAAGAAGAACCGATAGGAAGAAAAGAGCGGAAGAGTGAAGAGAAGTCACAGCAGCAGAAACTATTGGAAGAGTGGGGGTAGGAGTGTACGAATGTTTTGATCGTGGCTAAAGGCCCGTGCTAAATCCTAGCCATTGATCAAAACATTCGTACACTCCTACCCCGACTCTTCCGATAGTTGTTTCTCCTGTGACTTCTCTTCACTCTTTCGCTCTTTCTTCCTATCAGTTCTTCTTGGGCATATATTACATGCGATAATTCCGATATGGCTCCTTTGATGTTCACCCCCCCTCAATATTTCCAACAGATGTGTCTGAATTGGCAGTTATCTGGTGAAGCAAGGATGATGTGTTGATCCAAACCTCTACTTCAGAAGTGTTCCAAGGTATGATTTTGATTTTGGTTTTGGTTGTATATACTGACGATCTATTATTGACAAGTAATGAGCCTATGGTGATCTAAGTAAGAGGGACATAGCTTTTGAAGCTCAAGATAATAAATCATGGCATGATGAATCGATTTATAAAGTTGGGAAAAGAAAATGTATATTGAAAATCTATTGAAGAAGTGTTGGAAAGTGGAAATGAAAATCTTTGGACACTCCGATTGAATTTCAAGAAGTTGTGAAAAGATATTGTTGAACTCAACTTGGAAACCAATAGTTAATTGAAGCATTGATGTTCTGATTGAACACCTGTCTGTATACATATGTTGTCGATAGAACCTAATTCGATGCACTATTGAGCCGCTTAATATACATAGAGTTTCCACCGAGCACCCTTCGAGATATTTGCATGGAATGAACAATTTTTGGACTTAGACATTCTTCTCGTGATATGTGACTACACAGATGTACTGATGTTCAAGATTATTATTGATGAGTGCATTTGGGTTCTACCTCAATATGAGATCTTCCATGATAGGAGAGGTCCATAGCTTTAAGCACGACCGAGGCTGAGTACGAGGTTGCTAACATGGCTAACTATGAGGCAAGATGAAGAAGCTTTTTGAGAGATGTTTAAGAAAGTTCTAGATATGACATGGATATATTGCGATGACAAATAATGGGATTCGATTGGCAGAGAATCCCATATATATCTGGGACTAAAATAACTCATATATTGAGACACTGTTGATGTACGAGACAAGCTTAGGCTTGTGGTTGGTACCTTGTTAAGAGAGAGGATGACTATGGTATCCTTTTTTGTGATATATATATTTTTGTTCTAATATGATATTTGATTTGATGTCTTGTATGAACATGAGACATATTTTGTTTATATATGATGATTATCATGATGATATGTTTATGATCTACAAAGAACACGACTTTTGAGGACATTGAGCCAACTCTCCCCCCTATTGAGATCCCAGGGTGAGGAATTGAGATAGAGAGCTCCTGGGGTTGAGGGAACTCTAGACAATAGTGTATCACCCCTATATATAAACCATGGGATGTGTGTGATCCTTGTCCATTTTGACAAGTTGGGTATCCCCCTCACCTTTGGTCATAACTGAGAATACCCCAATTGGCATCATACCCAACAAGCAGCTTGTTGGGATTGTCCCTCCCCATCTGGACAATGGGTTGAGGAGGCTTGTAGGCATGTGGTCCTTACCTCTTGGTAAGTTGGGTATCTCATCCAAGCTCAAATTACGATGCAAGTGTTCTACCACATGACTATTGAGGGTCATTGTTGGGAAGATCGGTAGGCAATAGGATGGGTTGAGTAGTGGCTCCCCTATATCACCTATTTCTCAATATGGGGTTGTAGATGTTTAGCTCCCCCATGCGATTCTAGGTTGAGATATGCTCCTTGATGTTGTTCCAAGTTGAGATGTTCTCCCTGATGATATTCTCTCTGATGTTGATGTGGGTCGTATATTTGGCTCCGTGCCGATGTTCCCTGGTGGTAGCCTACTGGTAGAGATTCTGGGTGGTAGACCGATGAATAAAGGGTGGTAGCTTAGGATCCCCTCTAATGAAAAATTATTCTTCTTTTAGATTCATGAATATTCAACATATGAGCAGGGAAAATGAAGATATAAACATGAATAAGCAAGAGATGAATTGATATGATCAGTGACGATACGTGATGATGAGATACTTACGACTGGGTATGATTTGTTGACAGGATACTCATGACTTGATGCAGGTGGAATTATCCCTAGTTGAGAGGGAGTGTTAAAATATGAAATTGTGGTCAAATTCTGCTTTAGACAGCTCATTTGATGGAGATGATGATTGAATTGAATTCCTCTTTTCAAGAGGACCAAAACTAACCTAAATATTGCTCAAAATGGATAAGGGAAAGTGTACTTATGAAGAAAATACCACATGTGCATATTTGATAAGGTTGGCCCTAAAGAAAAGTGGACACCCTTAGAAGGCTATAAATACAAGGGACCTCTACCTCATTTGGACATCATCATGAGACACTCTTCTATCTTGGTTTCTAGCTTGCACGGCTCTGAGGCTCGTCCGGAGAGGAACATGTTCAATTGAAGATGAAATTGCAGGGTTCGAAGCTTGCATCTTTGTTTTAGAGTTTTAGGCCTCAACCGCAAGCATAGGACAAAGAGATCTCAATTGCAGTCACTCACTACTAGGCTCATCTATGCAATCGAAACATCCTAGTCGCACGAATAGCTCATCCTATTTGTGACTGGAATATAAGGTTTCAAAATATTAGTTACAAACTGTAAGCACTTGCTTGTAGGCTCTAGAGAGCGACTACAAGCTTCCCAGTTGCACGCTTGACTCCTCCTCCATGTGACCAGGACCTAAATTATGGAATTTCTGTTGTCTAAAGATTTCGCTCAGTGACTGCAATTTTCAGCAGGTTACCACAAACAATGACACTTCATTACAGGCTTCAGAATCAAAATTTTTAGTATTAGCATTGTTGGGTTCATTTCATAGGTATTGTATATTTGTTTTTGATGGATAGTTGTATGATTGAATATATGGATCATTGTACTCTCTTTTTCTGAATCATTCAATGACGATCTTATAAGAAGAATAAATTGGAAGGGTTTTCCCCACAATGGGTTTTGCCCTGGTCTTCGACCAATCCTGGTGTCTCCATGTGTGAATGATTTTCTTCTGTTGTCCCTTTATGTTCTGCTACATTGATGATGATGATATTGTTCTTTCTATCTAATTGCATATTGTGTTGAATAATGATGTAAATCTAAATAATGTTATGATGCTATGGGGTGAATGTAATGTGTTAATGAAAAAATGCAATTATCAAAGCAAAGAACAATATAGCCCTAACAAAAATTAACATGGATTTGATAAATGATAACATCCTCAGAGAGGTGCAAGGGATTATCATAGGGCTTCCAGACGAGGTCGTCGCTCAACTGTAGACACATGTAAGAGTGGAAGATGCAGAAACTGGGTCGAACAAGCATAACAAGGAAGAATACAAGGAAGTTGGGAAGTCCAATTAGCTCACTGTTTGTTACGTGTTATATCATTTTTTATTTAATTTTGGTGTTTTCATTAGAATCTATGGGAATTTTCAATGTTTTGTAATAGTTGCAAAGATTTGTAGAATGAAGAAACTAGAAATCTAGATGTATTGGGACCTGGAAATAGATTTTCATAATCCTACTAGTTTTGTTGAAGTTTTGTAAAAGCAGGTCCAAAATTCTATTTTAAAAAAATAATAATTTATAATAGAAAATTTTAAAATATCACTTTAGAAAACAATGAAAATTTTCACATAAAAAATAATTCAAATCTCACGAGATATATCTATCTCCCATTTTCACATAAGAAACCGGACCTAAAATAATAAAAGTTATTAAGCCATTCAAATTTGAAAAATAATATCCCATCCATTTTCACACATGCCATGCTACTTTCACAAATAATATATGATTTTAATCAATAACAATTCTTTTACATGGCAAGCAACACTAATTTTGCAAACAACATTCAATTTTCACACGACAAGGGATATTTGATCAAATAATAGAAGTTTTTTAAATGGAAAAGTACATTACATTGGTAAACATATACTTAAATCACTAGCCACCTAACAATCAATCACTTTTTTCACTAACACAAAGAAAGAAAGAAATAAATTATTTTAACGTCCATGAGGCTAAAGATAGCCTATGAGACAGATTGCTTCTTCATCTCTATGGGACAATAATAGAAGTTTTTTAAATGGAAAAATACATAATTCTTTAATGTATACTTCAATTACCAACCACTTAACAATCACTTTCCCCGGTGACGTAAAAAGATCAATGACTCAAACATAAATTAAATTATTTAGGAGAAATTAACGAATTGAACATCAATATAAAAATCAAAATCAATGTCCATTTAAATCAAATTATTTATAGATTATCAACAAAACAATCAACTAATAAATTAGGGTTCCTTTAGGTTAGAGTACTTACAAGTTACTGTTGTGAATTTTGTTGTGCTTTATGTTCGTGGTTTTACTAGTGATCCAAAGGCCTCCTAAATAATACAATGTGTGGTTCAGGGTGGTCAATACCATAGTGAACCCACCTGTGAGACTGTTGAATCTCAATACTTAAAGACACACAACTAAAATATAATCCATACCAAAATATTGGGTATTCAATTTCCACTAACGAAAGGAAATGATGGACTGCACTTTCAACCACCCTTATAACTTCGTTTTGTTAGAGATTTCATAATTATGAGTTGGGATTTTTTGTCTACAAATTGAGTGAGGTATGGGAAATGGGGCAATTGGGAATGTTATCACTCAGGTTGTTCCCCAAAGTTGTAAGAAAGGGAATACGGCTGAGGTAACCACAGAACAATCTTTTAGATACTGATTCTAGCCAATCTGCATCCAGAGAGGGCTCTCTCTTTATGATTTAACTTTGTTCTGAAAGGTGTTAGGCTATTTATGAAGTTCAAGTGTGTTGTTTTGGGTTTGGATGGTGAGATCCAACATGACAGTGAGGCAAACTGAATAGTTCAGTCCATTGGGTATAATGGAGTCAAAGAAGGATGGCTTTCTGGATTTGGTTTCCTAACAGAGGATTGTATCACAGAGCAAGGTAGTCAAACATGGAGCAAATTTAGGCTGAAATCAGATGGAATGGACTCAATGGATGAAGGGCAATTAAGAATCCTTCAACATATTGAAAGAGGGAAAGTGGATGCTTACTGTTAAGGAGCAGTTAAGAATTTCTTAGCAAATAGACAACATGCAAGAATCAGGAAGCAGGAGAAATTAAGAATTCACTGCTTATATTAATTCTGAAGAAAACACAAAGAATAATAAATATTGAAGACAGAGTGCAATTTAAGCAAATTCTGAATTAATTATTTTCTTTACCATTCAGATTATGAAACACACATGATATAGCAAACAAGAAAACTGTAAAACATGAGATATAGGAGACTTATTGATCCGGAGTTTGATTCAAGAATTCTGTGACAAGTCTTTTGCATCAATTCCTCATTCAATAGGCCAGACAATAAATGGTTCCAACAACCTTTTATTCCAAAAGTTTCAATATTACAGTCAAAATCTATGAATACCCACCAACCCCAAATACTTCGTTTGGGGGGGTATTTATACAAAACATTCTACAAAAAGTCTTACAAAATATCTGATGGAGATAATATCTAGTGATGACTAATCCCTTTTTACAAAATATAGAGACAAACAGTCTCCAAAACAGGGAAACAATAAATTGATGTTGTGCTGGCTGCTCCATCTTTATCGGATGTATCAGAGGTAGGTTCTGCGAGTCGGTTTAGACCTGTTTTCCACTGATCCTCTATGTTGGCTACTCCGTATTTATCGAATGTTCTTTGATCCTGATCAGATACGCTTTGACCCGCTTGAGCCTCATTTATCTCTGCTTATCTTATCACAAAAAATAGCCTGACATCTCTGCTTTATCTAAGATAAATTTACAAAATCCCCAACATGTCTTCCCGCCATTGTTGATCTAGCAATTTATGCCTCTGAAGTTTCCTCAGGGTTTCATCCATTTCTGTATATCTGAAAAAAATAGGCTGGAGCTGAAACAGATGCTTTACCTCATGCTCAATATAAAATAAATTTTCTAAGTTATCATAGAGAATCTGGCCTGTGGGGAGTGTTTTTACTCCTGAAGCACTTGTTGATGAACTAACTTGATCAAGACATATTTATTCAACTTATGTTCATAATCTGTGTGTTTCATAAGCCGGTCATTATCTCCTAAAAGACTTGGTAACCCTTTATCCTACAAAACTGTAAACCTTTGCATGAAAGAATTAATTTCTACTTGCATATCCTGACAACTTTTTTCCAAATTCTGCATTAAAGTTCTCTTGGTTAGAACTCTCTTGATATCCAAAATGGTGCTTGTCCTGTCTGGGATGCCGAGTTGTTCCAATTGTTCCCTATTTCTGTTATTCAAAAAGTGTATGAGCCGGTTGGCTTGATCAGGCATTTGTCCTAATAAAGCTCTTTCTTTTTGAATTTCTCCATGTGCTGCATTCACTAAGTTAATCTGCTCATAAATAGCTTGGATAGATGGCCAAACATTATTTAGGGATTGATTGATGTTGGTCCAAAGAATTCCTTTGATTTATGCCAGAGGCTTATCCATAGTGAGATCCTTCTCTAATGTTCTTACTTTATTCTCTAATGCTTTAAACTCTCTTATTTTCTCTGCCACACTTATTTTGGATTTATCATAACTCTTTTCTACTTTTTCCAATTTTTCCTTTACTTGTTTCAGCTCTGACACTTGGAGTCTCAATTCTTCCATGGCTTTTATCAATTCTTCTATGCTCATACTTGTACTGCTGCCTGGTGCTACTCCTGCTGATGTTGTACCTGTGATTACCTCAGTTGTGGTTGCTGGGACATTTGGGGCCAATGCTGATCCAATTGTTGAGGGGACTGTAGTTGTGACTGTAGGGATTACCTCAGGTGGCTGGGAGGTCGAATCTCCCTGCTTGTCTTTTAACACTTTTTCCAATGCCTGCTTTGTATCAGTTAATCTTTCATTGAGTTTCATGAGCAGGTCCATCATGTCTTCTTCTGATTTCTGCTCTATAATCTCTGCAGTCTGAGGGTGCCTTGAAGGAGGTAGCTTCAACTATTTCCTTAGGGCAGCAATGTCCTCTTCCTTCTTCTTGATTAGTGCCTTCATTCCTTTAGCGTCTTTGGCGTCATGTCCCAGTTCCATGATGATCTCTTCTAAGGATTTGATTCTGTTATCCTTAGCCAGAGAAGAAGCTTTCTCCCAATGCAACTGCGCTGTTGTGTTGTCTAAGGAACTTTGTAACTAGTGGGCCAACATTGCTTTGTCAGTTAGTGTGGAATACACCATTTCCCCAGTCTGTTTGTGAAGTTCAATTTGGTCCAATGGATGAATGTCTTTGGCTAGGACCTCCAAGTTTGTTCTGATATAATCTGCTGCCGACTGGGGTTGCTGCACCTTTGGCTTAAAATAACTCATAATCATTTTTCCTTCTTTAATGTCATAGGCAGACATCAATCTTTGCTGGGTTGAGGGGGCCATTTTTAAGTATTGAGTATAAATTTCAATTCTCACGGGATCATTCATGGCCTTTATCTCTGTGAAAGTTTTCTTGATGTCTGAGGTCTGTGTGCTTTGTGGCCTGGTGGACGACACCTCTACACTGTGCTGCCTTTCTAGCTCTTGCCTATGGGAACTAGTTGATGTTTCTATCACTGGGAAGGTCTGCTGGCTGACTACTCTCTCACCTCTTAGATTGTCTGTCGTTTCCTCAATAATTTCTTCTTCTGACAGAGGAGTTAGTCTTTGTCTCTTTGCTCGTGGTTGCTCAGCAGGTCCATTGATAGGTGTAGCCTCTTCTTTGTCTCTCTTCTTGCTTCTTTCCTCATTTATAGGAGTTTGCAATGCTGGAATTTCTAGTACTTTAGTTTGGGCTGGAGGAATCTACACTTGTTCCTGTTCTTTGGACATTGCTGGCTGATATGTCATTATAGGATGTTCTGTGGTATCTACCTCCTTACCCTTTGAAGTCCCTGTGACTGATGTGTTGGCTTTCTATGCAGGCTGCTGAGAAGTTCCAGTAGAGGATGTTCCAACTCCTGACTATTGAGGCAGCTTGAAAGATACCTGTCCAAAAGAATCCAAGTCAAGGGTTTTTTCAAGATCTTTCATAACTTTTTCCATCTTTTCCTGTTCAGTAATTTCTTCTATTAAGGTCCCTTCTACCCATTCTTCCTGATTTGCATACTGTTCAATTTCTGGGATCTTATGATGTACATACACTGATAGCCTGTACCTTACCCTTCTGTCACTTATGAAACTACATGGGTCATATGGCACCCACCCAAAACTCTTCTTCAATCTGAGGTGGTCTTCTAAGATTTGTTCTGCATCTTTCCATGCATCCCTAGAAAGGATAACATAAGGGCCTAATTGGTTTTTGATTTTCTGCTGAGCCTTCTTCTTTACATTACAGAAGTGGGTTAAGTCTGCATTGATGATCTGCCTGAAATATTCTAATGCGAATAACCTCATGGGCACATATTTAGGCAACTTAAAAGGGCAAAGTTCACACCCATACATTCTGATTTCTATGTGATTCTAGTAGAGGTACTAGTCACCTACCCTGTATTGTTTAGATAGTTGTAGAATCTTCTTCATATCACCAGTGATCCTAGGAGGAGGAGCTCCTATCAATAGAGTGGAGGCTGGGTGTACAAACAAGTCAATGAATTCACTATAAGTATAAGGGCACTCATAGGTATTGTGGAAGACTAAGCTCCAAAAGATCACAGACCTTCGATTTCCCTTTGAGTCTAATTTCCTGATGGGAAATGGAAAGTTGTCTGGCTGATAATATAACAACAGATGGTATATAAAAGATGTGTATTTGAAGATTCCTTCTCTATCCAAATTTATAAACTGATCATGGATCTTGTTGGCAATAAAAGTGGCATAGTCATACTTGACAGTAGGGGGTTGTCCTGGAGTAAATATTGATAATAGAACCAGGGTGATATCATCCACATATTCACTGGACCTAAATCCCAAGACCGAGGATATCATGTCAACAATAAGCCTACCAGTTTCAGTGAAAAAAGCGTGCAGATAAGGAGGAGGGCCTGTAGGTTGGTGCTTTGGTGACATGAACATCTGAGCAATAAGAGTTATCTCTGAGTTGGGAAATTGAGAAGTCTTTTCTAGCAAAAATCCCATGGAAAGAGGAGCAAGGGGCTCAGTGGAATGGAAATATATCATCTCATTGATGGATTGAGCAGTTTATGGAAAAAAGGACAGTTTGGGAAGAAGACATAATTGCTCTATGGACAAGGTCATAGTTGGCACAGCATTGGTGAATGATGTCTGGGAAAACATGGACTGAGGGAAGGAAGTGCATGGGAAGGTTTGATTCCCATAGTCCAAAAATATCAGAATTGCTTAGATAACTATCCCTAATTTGGTAGTAGGCCTGAAGATGATTATAATCAGTGGTCAAGTCCTTTATTTGAAAATATTTGTCTGCCAGAGGCAGATAATTTAAGTCTTTATGAGGTGCATTCACAGGCATGACATTCAGAGCTGCGGGGGCTTCCATGTTTGGTTCTTGTGTTATTCAAACTGGAATTTGGGCTTTCTTTGTGGAAAATTGGACTGAACAGCAGGTTTAGGAGTCTTTTTATGGACTAAACAGACTGTTCTCAACTCGAATTCAGCTTTCACAGGTAGAATTTTCAGTGAGGAACTAAAATTTACGGGGTTACTGGTAGAATGGAAAATAGCTAGATTAAGGAGGCAAATTGAGTGACCTCAGGTCGAATAATGGATTGTAGAGCACGTTGCCGTGGTCTCTTCGGCTGGGTGGCAGTTGAAAGCTGGTACAGTGGCTTCAGTGGTTATATTGCATGGGAGTGTGAACAAAGAAAATTATAGCGAAAGTGATATTTTCGTCGTTTTTTAATGAAATTCGGTTTGGCAGGTAATTTTTGGCATTTATTGAGCAGATGACGTCAGCATGATGGGACGCCTTGTCATTTAGCGGGGGGTACGGGATGGTGATGTGACAGTGACTTCAGCGAGGGGTCAGCGGGAGGGCGGTAAGTTGTTTTACCCCGGACCGCTTATGGGCTAAAGTGGTTTCGTATGGGAGGGTGGCGAGCAGCGCGGGCGATCGATATGCGTCCTGGTACGGGCGACGATACTGGCAATCTCTCGGGTGGTAAAGTTCGGTGGATGGAGGGCTAGTGAAATGTATATCAGCTATCCGATGGGAGAGTTCCGATTGGATGGTGGGCAGTCAATGGAGGTGGCGGAGGCTTTAAGTGGTGGGACCGATGTAATTAACCACAGTTTAAATGGTTTTGGGAGCGATTGCATTGGTTTTCGGGGTGTTTACGTTAGGTTATTAATTAACCAAAGGTTAATTAATCCCTATTTTATGCACACGAAGGGTTATTACAAGGCTTCGGATAAACCTTTAATCCCATTTTATATGCAGTGATACGGTTTATTTAACTGGGGTGGGGTATATACAATAGTGGGGGATTATATTATATATAGTACGAGATAAGGGTATCTTTTTCAGGGGAATTATATAATACAAATTAGTGTTAATATGACAAATGAAAGCAAGTGCTAAGTTTACCTGTTTTGGAATTTTTACATAAAAACTTAGGCCCAAAGGGAAAAGAAGGGGTCTATACACGGAAGATGGCCATTTTCATAAGTAAAATGGGAGTTTACTTAGGAAATAATGAAATGGGATGGGTGGCCTTTTGGGGATATTAAGCAGATCTTAATATCTCAGGGGGGAAATTAGTAAATGATTAAGGAAAGTAAGAAGGGGAGTTAGTTATACTTTGCTTGATCTGCATCCAAACATCTGCCATGGTATTTGTGGTAATACGAAGGTGAATCAACTTGAGAGACAAAAATCAACCACAAGTATGCTTCTCGTACACCAAAACTGCCTACCCAGCCTACTGTACCTAACATTTTTCTTCTTTTTCTTTGGGTGCACTTGAACTAGCAAGCCTTTTTAGTTTTTCTTTCTTTACATGATAAGCCTATCTAAGTCTGCACTTATTTCATCCAAGGATCAGATTAAACTGTTGAGCTCCTTTGCTTCTCTACCTATCTACTTATCTGCCAAGTTTAAACAGTTTGGACAGATTTCTATTCTCTATCTCTAAAACAGGAAATTCAAACATGAACTAGCTAGGATTAAGCTATTTGGCCATTCATCAATTGTGGTAAAAAGTTCAACAAGTTGTACATGATGCTTTGTTTACTGAAAATGAAATAGTGGTGGCATTTGGACTTGCACACTTTCCTGGTCTATTCTGTTTGGGGTTCATTTCTTTCATTTTTTTGACCATTTTATTCTTTTCACCCTTTGATTTTTCTTTCAGGGTATACCCGCTTTACATTATTTTTTTCATAATATTGAAAACCTTTACAACCAGAAAAGGAATGAACATATTGCAGAGCTAACCAAGTCAATCATGAAATATGACACCTATTGGTATAGGAGCATAACACTGCTCCACTTGGAGATGGATTTTCCTGGTGTAAAGTCAAGAACAACTCAGATGGCCTTATGAACAACTCTTGCTATGCTCTGAAATCTTCCTTTGCTGAAAGTAGAAAACTATATAAAAGGATTATGTAAAATATATACATTTTTCTTGAGCTGATTCAAACAACTGTACATCTGTTTTGGATAGTCTACTTGGATATTTTGTTCTTATGTTTTCTGCTCCCAAGTCTTCTTCTGCAATCTTTGATAAACTGAAAATGAGGCAAAACAAGAAATGGTGAAGTTCCTTCACTGATTTTCAAAATTTTCTGCACATTCCTCCTCATTCTTATTGCTGTAATAAGCAAGCCGAACACTATTTTCAAGCTGCAGAAACTGAACTTCCTTATGTACATGTTAGAGTCAGGATATATCAACAAACTGGATCAAAATAGTGTTTTAGCATTCGACCGTTCACTGGTCCATCTTCTGTTTCTGTACCATCCAGGCTTTTTAGAAAGTAAGTATTGTTGCCTTGTGAAGCCTGGATAATAAAAGGTCCCTTCCATAGGAAGTCAAACTTCCCATGTTTTCCTTTGTCTTCTCTCCTAGAATCCCATTTTAAAACTTTGTCCCCTAGGTAAAAATCTTTTGCCTTGGTCCTCTTATCAAAAAATTTCTTGAGTTTTTCTTGTAACACTTGAAATCTTTGGTATACCTCTTCTCTGGTCTGCTACAAATGGATGGTCTGATTTATTCTTCTTTGAATGTCATTGGGCTGCACTTGAGCTTGTTGCAATAATTTTATTACCGGGATTGCTAAAGATGAAGGTAATACAACCTCCATACCATAGACTAGCTCATAAGAACTAGTCCCAATGGATCTCTTAGTAGTTAATCTGTCTGCCCATAGTGCATTGATAAGTTTCTTGTGCCAGTTTTTCTTGTTTTCTTCCAATACTTTCTTGATAATATTAATCAGGATTTTATTGGAGGACTCAGCTAGACCATTACCTTGAGGGTAATAGGCTGTGGAATGGCCTAAGGTAATGTGGTATTTGTGAAAAAAATTTATCATTCTCTTGGATTTGAAAGCAACAGCATTGTCAGTTATGATCTTTTCAGGACAACCAAATCTAAATAAGATGTTGGTCTCTATGAATCCTATAATCACTGTATCACTGGCTTGTCTACAAGGGATGGCTTCTATCCATTTGGTGAAGTAATATGTATCAGTGAGGATCCATTTGTGTTGGCCAGAAGAGGGAGGATGAATTTCTCCAATGAAGTCCAAACCCCATTGTTGAAATGGTATTTCAGTGGAAATTGGTCTAAGGGGTAGAGGTAAAAGTTTCCTCTTGCCTTCAAAAATTTGACATTTATGGCAAGTAGTTACAAACTTCTTGATATCAATGAACAAGGTTGGCTTGTAAAATCCAGCCCTTAGGATTTGTCTGCAGTTGATTTCCATTAAAGATGTCCACCACAGTCCCTTGCATGAAACTCTTTGAGTACCTTGTCAGCTTCATCTTTTATTAAGCAATTTGATAGAATATCTTCATGATTTCTCCAAAAAAGAGCACCATCTAAAATACAGAATTTTGAAGCTTTCATTTTTTGAAACCTTTTCTTTGTTTTGGATAACCCTAGAGGAGCCTGTAGGTTTAATAATACATGAGTTATATCAGCATACCACGGTGATTCTAAGAAGGCCTGGCTGATTTGTGGAGTCGCCATCTCCTGTTCATTATCCAGTTCATTAATATCCAGGGCTTGGCAATTGGTTTCAGTCATGAGTTTAGCCAATCCCTGTCGTTTTATAATCTTTGTGAGTTTTATTTCAATGTCATACTCTAATATAGTAGCAATCCATTTACCTCTTTTGCCTTCAATCTCCTCTTGGGTCAAGATGTCTTTGACAACAACACTTGGTACATAGGCTATTATATGGGAGTATAATATGTATACTCTGAAGTCTTTAATGGATTTCACAAGTGCATAGGCCTGTTTTTCCATGATTGGGTATTTTAGCAGTGCATCTCTAAGTGCTTTACTAAAAAAGGCTATGGGTTTTTCACATCCTTGATCATCTTTTTGTAGTAAAACAGTAGCAATGGTGTGTTGTGATGCAAATGAAAATATTATAAAGTCTCTATCAAATTTTGGCCTTGTAAGGACTGGTGTTCTGGTTAAAGCCATTTTGATTTCTTCAAATGCTTGTTTAGCTTCTAATGTCCATTTAACCAAATTAGGAATGAATCTTCTTAAAAAGTTAATTTTTCCTAGGAAAGCTTGGAGTTCTTTGACATTTCTAGGGTGGGGTATTTGTAGAATGGCTTCTATTATATTAGGATCAATTTTGATGCCATCTTTGGAGATTATATGACCTAATAGTTTGCCTTTCTCTAGACCGAACAACGATTTCTTAGGATTTAAGGAAATACCATATTGTCTGCATTTTAAAAAGACTTGTCTCAAATGATCTAAATGTTGCTGATCTGATTTAGAAAACATAGTAAGATCATCTAGATATATGACCAAAAAATCATGAATTTCTTTTGCAAAAGCTATGTCCATTGCTCGTTGGAAGGTTGCCCCTGCATTCTTAAGTCCAAATGGCATTTTAACATATTTGAAAGTTTCCCATGGTGTTGTAAAAGTAGCCTTTTTTTGGTCATCAGGATGGACTAGAATCTGGTTAAAACCTGAGAACCCATCCAAAAGTGAAATCCTAGAGGCACCTACTACCCTTTGTAAAATGTGGTCCATCTTAGGTAAGGGGTAGTGGTCTTTCAAAGAAACCTTATTTACATTCCTTAAATTAACACACAATCTGATTTCCCCTGTTTTCTTTGTAGTGGGCACTAAATTAGACACCCATTCTCAAAACCTGATAGGAGCAATTATCCCTGCTTCATACATTCTTTTGATTTCTTTTTCAATTAAGGGGAGTAGTATAGGGTTAAATCTTTTGAGCTTTTGCTTGAATGGTTTTTTATTTTCCTTGAGGGGTATTGTATGTTGAATTACAGAGGTGTCATAAGATTTCAGATCTTCATAGCTCCAGGAAAAAACATCTTGGAATTCTTTGATGAGTTCAACATATTTAAGTTTTTGATCAGGGGGTAAAGTCTTGGATAATTTTATCATTTTGGGATTTTCTTCAGTTCCTATATTACAGTCTTCAATGTCTATGTTTAGAGGTTGCATCTTGGGTTTCTTTGGGATGTCATTAGAATCAAAGAAATCTTCCAAAGGAGTTAATCCTGTGGGAAAATAATTGTCTTTTAAATTAATAATTTCAGCTTCTCCTTCGATAATCTCATTGATGTCTACTTCTTTAAGATCTTGCAACTTTTTATTGGTAAATTTTGTTGGGTGAAGTATTTGAGTTGCACTTTGTGCTGAGATTCTTGTTTCAATTTTATCTATTTGATCACCCTCACTTACAATGTCCGTGTCTATACTAGTGCTAGAAAATTCTTCTTCTAGGGTCAAGAAATTGTTAATCTGAATATCATTATCAAACACTTGCCAGTTCTTTACATTGTCAGGTATGGCTGGCCTGTGTCTAATCTCTGCTGTAAACTGATGATTGGGTTCAAATGAAAATTTACAAGTGTTGGCAAATGTTGCCAAACTGTGAGCATGCAAATTATGTTTTCTTGGAATCTTGACAAGCTGTGTTTCCAGAAATGTATTAAGGATCTCAATCGCTGTTTCTCTGTAGGATCTTAACCTGGGATCCTTTATGAGGAAGTTCCCTTTTATCTGTTGAATGACCAAATCGGAGTCTCCCAAAACTGATACCCTAATTGCCCCTAAACCTTTGATCATTTTAAGTCCTAGCAACAGGGCTTCAAATTCAGCCATATTATTGGTGCATCTAAAGTTTACTCTGTAAGCATGCCCTTCAGCATGATCATTTTCTAGGTTGTGTACTCAAATCCCTGCTCCTGCCCCTAATTTATTAACTAAACCATCAAATTCTAAGTACCATAGGATCTCATGTTCATAGTTAGTTTTAGGAGTTTTAGAAATTTGTTTACTAAGGAGATCTGGTTTTTTAGTTTCATCTAGTTTCTCTTGAGTGTCTGATATATCATTGTTCTTAGAAATTCCTTGAATTTGAACACTAGACCTTTGGTGTATAATTTCTTCTTGTTCAAATGCTAAAACCTTGGCATCAGTTGGAGGGTTAATTTGAGCATTGTATAGAATGAAGGAGTCCATGTCAGAGTGCATGGAGTAGATGGGAAAATTCTGGGGTTTCTCCTGACTACTTACTACATATTTCATTAAAGTTTCTCGGTATAATATCTTTGGTTGACCAAATACTGAAATAGTAGCATAGGACATGTCCAACTGTAAAGATCCTTGGAGCTTTGCACCCCAAGATCTGGACAAAAACATGCCATATTTTGGTGGAATATCAGCTACTACTATGTCCATTAAAATGGTCTTGGCGGGGTACTGAACCAGTGATACACATAAATCTTTGATCAATCCTAGACATCTGACCTGGCTTGAGTCAAAAGAGAATAAGTCTTTGTATGGCCTAGTAATATCTAGGTCCAACTTCTCCATTACAGATTTAGGCATTAATTTATGACAAGCACCAGAATCAAACATGGCATTATGAAGTATTTTATCATGTATTTTCAAACTTACATAGAAAGGAGGGACCCCTCCATCTACTGATTTTCCGTTTACCTCAAGACCAAAGATTAATTCAGGTTGGTCATCAAAAAGATTTATTGAATCTTTGTTCTCTGAAATTTGGAGTGATCTGCTAATTTGAGCTCTATAGACATCATGCTTAGCCAATTCTGTCATTGGAATGGCTATCTTTAATTTGCCTATTTCAGTCTCAAGATTGAAAGGTTTTTCAGTTTGAATTTTTGTATTCTGGACAGTGAGATTGTCTTTTTCTGCTGTATCTTCTGTAATTTTCTCTTTTTCAGGGGTGGTGCCATGGGCTGAAGTTGCTTCCAAGTCAATTTCTAGAGGTTCTTCCACCTTTCCTTTGGGAGGAGTGGGCATGGAAGGCTGCTTGTTAGGTTGTTGATTATCTGACACATCTTCAACTATTGGATTATTTGGGTTAGGACCTGTTCTATGAAGGGCTTGTACAGGTGTATTATTGATCTTAGTTTTGTTAGGTTGCTTGGTTTCTTTCTATTTTTCGGCCCCAGGGACATCTATTCTTCTGCTCCTCAGATTGTATTGCTTGTGAACTTCATAAATGGCTGTATCATATCCCTCCCTAAAATCAAATGATTCACTTGGTTGAGTTTGGAATCGTTTAAGAGTGTGAGCTTCTTGGTCGTCTTGGGTCAGGAAAACTTGTTGTTCATTATTGAGGCCCATTAAGTTGATATGAGTATCTTCTGTTGGTTCACTAGAAGTTGAAGCTTCAGCATAATTCTCCTGGAATAGGGGCCTATTGTTTTGGTCAGGCCCAGTCTTTCCAGTATTAGGGTTTTGGTTTTTCCCGAAATTTAGATTTCTCCCAATATTGCTTGGTTGACCATCCCAAGGGGATTTCCTCTCAATTGTTTCTACTCTATCCCCAAGTATATCCATTCCTTTAATAATAACATCTAATTTTTGTTCAAAGGCAGAAGGTTCTTCTTTGATAGGTATCCTCCTTTTAGCTCTGGCTCGAGTTCGCTTAGAAATCAGGTTGGCCTCAACGCTGACAGATATACTCTGCATCTCCTCTAAGTCTCGAGGAGCTCTTTCCCTAAGTTGGTATGCCATATCAGAATCGAATGCATTAGGGAATTTGATCAAGGCCAAATCTGGAGGAGGTCTCAGATTTTGGGGAATAACATTGTAGACATTATTAAATCTGGTACAGTAATCTGTGACAGTTTCTTGGGTACCTCTCTTTAAGCCTTCATATTCTGATAAAATGTGAAGAGGATCTTTCTTCTTTTCCCATCTGTTCAAGAAGGATTGGTAAAGAGCTTGAGGGTCATTGATAGTGTTTGCAGGGAGTGCTCTGAACCAGGTTCTAACATCTCCAGTTGAACTTTGAACAAATACTTTCATTCTGACATCATCATCATCAATCTCATAATTTTCAAAATAGTCTGTCATTTTCTTAATATGTTGTTGAGCTGTGTAAGTGCCAGTACCGTCAAAATAGGTGATTTTACTTTGATAACCTTGGGGCATGGCCCCTGGATTTGCAGGTAATTGCAGGGGAGCATATCGGTTTGCCATGTTTGCAGATATAAGTGTGACAATTGGAAGAGCAGGGATAACAATGGAAATGTATGCTATAGATGGAGGAGTGGGAAGGATGGTTTGAGGTGCAGATGATGAACTTGGAGAAGCTGCAACAATGACAGAAAGGTTTAGTGTTTTCCCAGAGGCAAGCTCAAATTGGATAGTGTTCTGCAAATGTTTGTCAGGGTGTGAATTAGCAGAACTTTCTTGGCTCTCCTGGCTTCTAAGGATCTTAGGAATCAGATTAGGATTTTCAAAGACAGGTAGAGGATTAGGATCTAGTTTTGACTTGGTGTAACGGATCTTCTTTGGAGCCAGTTTCTAGGTGTATTTTTGGTTTTTCTTGGAATATCTTAACAACACAACTTTACCAGTATCTTCTAGGAAGTTTTTAGATATAGGAGTTTGAACTTTCCTAAAGATCTATTGAAACAAGGAACTAATCAAGTATTTGAAACCAACTGTTCAAAACATAAACTAGACTGGAGATAGAATAAAGCAACATTTATTTACTCCTGCAAATGCAAGGCAAAAAGTAGTTTCAAAGACTACCTGGCTAAACTTCAAGCTCCACTGTAGCTTATGAGATAAACAACAGTAACAGACAATTATTCAGGTCCCCAGTGGAGTTTCCAATGATGTTATCACTCAGGTTGTTCCCCAAAGTTGTAAGAAAGGGAATACGACCGAGGTAACCACAAACCAATCTTTTAGATACCAATTCTAGCCAATCTGCATCCAGAGAGGGCTCTCTCTTTATGGTTTAACTTTGTTCTGAAAGGTGTTAGGCTAGTTATGAAGTTCAAGGGTGTTGTTTTAGGTTTGGATGGTGAGATCCAACATGACAATGAGGCAAACTGAATAGTTCAGTCCATTGGGTATAATGGAGTCAAAGAAGGATGGCTTTCTGGATTTGGTTTCCTAACAGAGGATGGTATCACAGAGCAAGGTAGTCAAACATGGAGCAAATTTAGGCTGAAATCAGATGGAATGGACTCAATGGATGAAGGGAAATTAAGAATCCTTCAACATATTGAAAGAGGGAAAGTGGACGCTTACTGTTAAGGAGCAGTTAAGAATTCCTTAGCAAACAAACAACATGCGAGAATCAGGAAGTAGGAGCAATTAAGAATTCACTGCTTATATTAATTCTGAAGAAAACACAGAGAATAATAAAGATTGAAGACAGAGTGCAGTTTAAGCAAATTCTGAATTTCTTTACCATTCAAATTATGAAACACAGATGATATAACAAACAAGAAAATTATAAAACATGAGATATAGGGGACTTATTGATCCAGAGTTTGATTCAAGAATTCTGTGACAAGTATTCTGCATCAATTCCTCATTCAGTAGGCCAGACAACAAATGGTTCCAACAACCTTTTATTCCAAAAGTTTCAGTATTACAGTCAAAATATATGAATACCCACCAACCCCAAATACTTCGTTTGGGGGGGTATTTATACAAAACATTTTACAAAAAATCTTACAAAATATCTGATGGAGATAATATCTAGTGATGAATAATTCCTTTTTACAAAAGATAGAGACAAACAGTCTCCAAAACAGGGAAACAATAAATTGATGCTGTGCTGGCTGTTCCATCTTTATCGGATGTACCGGAGGTAGGTTCTGCGAGTCGGTTTACAGCTGTTTTCCACTGATACTCTATGCTGGCTACTCCGTCTTTATCAGATGTTCTTTGATCCTGATCAGATACGCTTTGACCCGCTTGAGCCTCATTTATCTCTGTTTATCTTATCACGAAAAATAGCCCAAAATCTCCGCTTTATCCAAGAGAAATTTACAAAATCCCAAACATGTCTTCCCACCATTGTTGATCTGGCAATTTATGCCTCTGAAGTTTCCTCAGGGTTTCATCCATTTCTGTATATTTGAAAAAATTAGGCTGGAACTGAAACAGATGCTTTACCTCATGCTCAATATAAAATAAATTTTCTAAGTTATCATAGAGAATCTGGCTTGTGGGGAGTGCTTTTACTCCTGAAGCACTTGTTGATGAACTAACTTGATCAAGAGAATATTTATTCAACTTATGTACATAATCTATGTGTTTCATAAGCCTGTCATTATCTCCTAAAAGACTTGGTATCCCTTTATCCTGCAAAACTGTAAACCTTTGCATGAAAGAATTAATTTCTACTTGCATATCCTGGCATCTTTTTTCCAAATTCTACATTAAAGTTCTCTTGGTTAGAACTCTCTTGATATCCAAAATGGTGCTTGGATGCCGAGTTGTTCCAGCTGTTCCCTATTTCTGTTATTTAAAAAGTGTATGAGCGGGTTGGCTTGATCAGGCATTTGTCCTAATAAATCTCTTGCTTTTTGAATTTCTCCATGTGCTGCAGTCACTAAGTCAATCTGCTCATAAATAGCTTGGATAGATGGCCAAACATTATTTAGGGATTGATTGATGTTGGTCCAAAGAATTCCTTTGATTTATGCCAGAGGCTTATCCATAGTGAGATCCTTCTCTAATGCTCTTAATTTATTCTCTAATGCTTTAACCTCTCTTATTTTCTCTGCCACACTTATTTTGGATTTATCATAACTCTTTTCTACTTTTTCCAATTTTTCCTTTACTTGTTTCAGCTCTAACACTTGGAGTCTCAGTTTTTCCATGGCTTTTATCAATTATTCTGTGCTCATACTTGTACTGCTGCCTGGTGCTGCTCCTGCTGATGTTGTACCTGTGATTACCTCAGTTGTGGTTGCTGGGACATTTGGGGCCAATGCTGATCCAATTGTTGAGGAGACTGCAGTTGTGACTGTAGGGATTACCTCAGGTGGCTGGGAGGTCGACTCTCCCTGCTTGTCTTTTAACACTTTTTCCAATGCTTTCTCTGTATCAGTTAATATTTCATTGAGTTTCATAAGCAGGTCCATCATGTCTTCTTCTGATTTCTGCTCTATAATCTCTGCAGTCTGAGGGTGCCTTGAAGGAGGTAGCTTCAACTGCTTCCTTAGGGCATCAATGTCCTCTTCCTTCTTCTTGATTAGTGCCTTTATGCCTTTAGCGTCTTTGGGGTCATGTCCCAGTTCCATGATGATCTCTTCTAAGGATTTGATTCTGTTATCCTTAGCCAGAGAAGAAGCTTTCTCCCAATGCAACTGAGCTGTTGTGTTGTCTAAGGAACTTTGTAACTGGTGGGCCAACATTGCTTTTTCAGTTAGTGTGGAATACACCATTTCCCCAGTTTGTTTGTGAAGTTCAATTTGGTCCAATGGATGAATGTCTTTGGCTAGGACCTCCAAGTTTGTTATGATATAATCTGCTGCCGACTGGGGTTACTACACCTTTGGCTTAAGATAACTCATAATCATTTTGCCTTCTTTAATGTCATAAGAGGACATCAATCTTTGCTAGGTTGAGGGGGCCATTTTTAAGTATTGATTATAAATTTCAATTCTCACGGGATCATTCATGGCCTTTATCTCTGTGAAAGTTTTCTTGATGTCTGAGGTCTGTTTGCTTTGGGGCCTAGTGGACGACACCTCTACACTATGCTGCCTTTCTAGCTCTTGCCTATGGGAACTAGTTGATGTTTCTATCACTGGGGAGGTCTGCTGGCTGACTACTCTCTCACCTCTTAGACTGTCTGTCGTTTCCTCAATACTTTCCTCTTCTGACAAAGGAGTCAGTCTTTGTCTCTTTGCTCCTGGTTGCTCAGCAGGTCCACTGATAGGTGTGGCCTCTTCTCTGTCTCTCTTCTTGCTTCTTTCCTCATTTAGAGGAGTTTGCAATGCTGGAATTTCTGGTGCTTTAGTTTGGGATAGAGGAACCTGCACTTGTTCCTGTTATTTGGACATTGCTGGCTGATCTGTCATTATAGGATGTTTTATGGTATCTACCTCCTTACCCTTTGAAGTCCCTGTGACTGATGTGTTGGTTTTCTATGTAGGCTGTTGAGAAGTTCCAGCAAAGGATGTTCCAACTCCTAACTGTTGAGGCAGCTTGAAAGATACATGTCCAAAAGAATCCAGGTCAAGAGTTTTTTCAAGATCTTTCATAACTTTTACAATCTTTTCCTGTTCAGTAATTTCTTCTATTAAGGTCCCTTCTACCCACTCTTCCTGATTTGTATACTGTTCAATTTCTGGGATCCTATGATGTACATACACTGATAGTCTGTACCTTACCCTTCTGTCACTTATGAAATTACATGAGTCATATGGCACCCACCCAAAACTCTTCTTCAATTTGAGGTGGTATTCTAAGATCTGTTCTGCATCTTTCCATGCATCCCTAGAATGGATAACAGAAGGGCCTAACTGGTTTTTGATTCTCAGCTGAGCCTTCTTCTTTACATTACAGAAGTGGGTTAAGTCTGCATTGATGATCTGCCTGGAATATTCTAATGCGAATAACCTCATAGGCACATATTTAGGCAACTCAAAAGGGCAAAGTTCACACCCATACATTCTGATTTCTGTGTGATTCTGGTAGAGGTACCAGTCACCTACCCTGTATTGTTTAGAAAGTTGCAGAATATTCTTCATATCACCAGTGATCCTAGGAGGAGGAGCTCCTATCAATAGAGTGGAGGCTGGGTGTACAAACAAGTCAATGAATTCACTATAAGTATAAGGGCAATCATAGGTATTGTGGAAGACTGAGCTCCAAAAGATCACAGACCTTCGATTTCCCTTTGAGTCTAATTTCCTGATGGGAAATGGAAAGCTGTCTGGCTGATAATATAACAACAGATCGTATATAAAAGATGTGTATTTGAAGACTCCTTATCTATCCAAATTTATAAACTGATCATGGATCTTGTTGGCAATAAAAGTGGCATAGTCATACTTGACAGCAGGGGGCTGTCCTGGAGTAAATATTGATAGTAGAACCAGGGTGATATCATCCACATATTCACTGGATATAAATCCCAAGACCGAGGATATCATATCAACAATAAGCCTACCAGTTTCAGTGAAAAAAGTGTGCAGATAAGGAGGAGGGCCTGTAGGTTGGTGCTTTGGTGACATGAACATCTGAGCAATACGAGTTATCTCTGAGTTGGGCAACTGAGAAGTTTTTTCCAGCAAAAATCCCATGGAAAGAGGAGCAAGGGGCTCAGTGGAATGGAAATGTATCATCTCATTGATGGATTGAGCAGTTTATGGAAAAAAGGACAGTTTGGGAAGAAGAGATAACTGCTCTATGGACAGGGTCATAGTTGGCACGACATTGGTGAATGATGTCTGGGAAAACATGGACTGAGGGAAGGAAGTACATGGGAAGATCTGATTCCCATAGTCCAAAAATATCAGAATTGCTTAGATAACTATCCCTAATTTGGTAGTAGGCCTGAAGATGATTATAATCAGTGGTCAAGTCCTTTATTTGAAAATCTTTGTCTACAAGAGGCAGATAATTTAAGTCTTTATGGGGTGCATTCACAAGCGTGACATTCAGGGCTGCAGGGGCCTCCATATTTGGTTCTTGTGTTATTCAAACTAGAATTTGGGCTTTCTTTGTGGAAAATTGGACTGAATAGCAGGTTTAGGAGTCTTTTTATGGACTAAACAGATTGTTCTCAACTCGAATTCAGCTTTCACAGGTAGAATTTTCAGTGAGGAACTGAAATTTATAGGGTTACCGGCAGAATGGAAAATAGCTGGATTAGGGAGGCAAATTGACTGACTGCAAGTCGAATAACGGATTGCAGAGCGCGTTGCCGTGGTCTCTTCGGCCGGGTGGCAGTTGAAAGCTGGTACAGTGGCTCCAGTCGTTATATTGCATAGGAGCGTGAACAAAGAAAATTACAGCGAAAGTGATATTTTCGTCGTTTTTTAACGAGATTCGGTTTGGCGGGTAATTTTTGGCATTTATTGAGCATATGATGTTAGCATGACGGGACGCCTTGTCGTTTAGCGGGGGGTACGGGATGGTGACGTGGCAGTGACGTCAGCGAGGGGTCACTGGGAGGGCGGTAAGTGGTTTTACCTCGGACCGCTTATGGGCTAAAGTGGTTTCGGATGGGAGGGCCGCGAGCAGCACGGGTGGTCGACACGCGTCCTGGTACGGGCGGCGATACCAATGATCTCCCGGGTGGTAAAGTTCGGTGGATGGTGGGCTAGTGAAATGTATATCGGTCATCCGATGGGAGAGCGCTGATCGGACGGTCCCCGGTCAATGGAGGTGGAGGAGGCTTTAAGTGGTGGGACCGCTGTAATTAACCACAGTTTAAATGGTTTCGGGAGCGATTGCATTGGTTGTCGGGGTGTTTACGTTAGGTTATTAATTAACCAAAGGTTAATTAATCCCGAGTTTATGCGTGCGAAGGGTTATTACAGGGCTTTGGATAAACCTTTAATCCCATTTTATATGTAGTGATACGGTTTATTTAACCGGGGCGGGGTATATACAATAGCGGGGGATTATATTATATATAGTACGGGATAAGGGTATCTTTTTCAGGGGAATTATATAATACAAATTAGTGTTAATATGACAAATGAAAGCAAGCGCTAAGTTTACCTGTTTTGGAATTTTTACATAAAAACTTAGGCCCAAAGGGAAAAGAAGGGGTCTATACACGGAAGATGGCCATTTTCATAAGTAAAATGGGACTTTACTTAGGCAATAATGAAATGGGATGGGTGGCCTTTTGGGGATATTAAGCAGATCTTAATATCTCAGGGGGGGAATTAGTAAATGATTAAGGAAAGTAAGAAGGGGAGTTAGTTATACTTTGCTTGATCTGCATCCAAACATCTTCCATGGTATTTGTGGTAATAGGAAGGTGAATCAACTTGAGAGACAAAAATCAACCACAAGTATGCTTCTGGTACACCAAAACTGCCTAACCAGCCTACTGTACCTAACATTTTTCTTCTTTTTCTTTGGGTGCACTTGGACTAGCAACCCTTTTCAGTTTTTCTTTCTTTACATGATAAGCCTATCTAAGTCTGCACTTATTTCATCCAGGGCTCAGATTAAACTGTTGAGATCCTTTGCTTCTCTACCTATCTACTTATCTGCCAAGTTTAAACAGTTTGGACAGATTTCTATTCTCTATCTCTAAAACAGGAAATTCAAACATGAACTGGCCAGGATTAAGCTATTTGGCCATTCATCAATTGTGGTAAAAAGTTCAACAAGTTGTACATGATGCTTTGTTTACTGAAAATGAAATAGTAGTGGCATTTGGACTTGCACACTTTCCTAGTCTATTCTGTTTGGGGTTCATTTCTTTCATTTTTTGGACCATTTTATTATTTTCACCCTTTGATTTTTCTTTCACGGTATACACTCTTTACATAATTTATTTATTTATTTTATTTATTTATTTAGTTATTATTATTTTTTTTTTCATAATATGGAAAACCTTTACAACCTGAAAAGGAATGAACATATTGTAGAGCTAACCAAGTCAATCATGAAATATGACATCTATTGGTATAAGAGCATAACAGGGAAGAAGGAAAGTAGATATGGCTTTCATAATTTGAGGGTTTCCACACTTCTTTTAGCTATACACAGACAATATCCCACTACCTTGAAGATGACTATGTTGTTGTACTATATGAATTTCCACATGAACAACCCCAACATATTTGCCAACCATATGGCAATAACCCAGGCCCTATGACAATTTTCGTGCAATATCTCTTGTTCTGTATTGCTCCTTGTATGGGATTCTTCCTAATTGGAACTCGTAATATCTTTTAGCTCGAAATTTGACTATAGTTTGGATTTCCTTCCTTTCCATAAGTCAAGCCTTGCATAAGAGCTTTCAGTTGACTTAGCTAAAAGGTAATACAAAATTTAAAACCTTGGTCAGATTCACCAGAGATTTATACACAAGATTTTTAGTTTCTTGATAAAATTGAGTAGAAATTATAGATACAAAGTCCCCTGGCAAAAAGATAGATTTGTTTGAAAATTAGATTTGCAGGAGCAAAGATGACCTCAATGAAGCCCATATGGTCTAGACCCAACTTTTTCATGATTAAATTTGCGTACTCTTCAACTTGTTCCATGAGATTCATAAGCTTGTTAGCTGATGCACTAAGCATAAAAACCTAGGAGATCATTTTCCATTAAATTAATTATTCAAAGATTTTCAACAATCCTTCCCTGAAAATCTAGCCCTTCAATGCAATTCAAAGAAAATTACACATTCAAAGAAACAAAATACCACTTTTATTTCATTATGTGAAATCCATTTGTTTTGCATTTTTATCACACATGCACAAGTTTTATCCAAAAACAAAAATGTTCAAGTTCATAACTTTGAAAAATGCTTAAACAACTAACAACACGCAATGATATAACACAACCAATATTGATTGTATCCAAGTATGTGATGTTGTCCATTGAATCCTTAAAGTATGCATCAAACTAGACATACTTGGGATTGTTGACTGCCAATGTGCTTTTTGTTAATTTATGTTTTGTTAGTTAGGATTGTTAATTTTTTTTTGGTGCAAGGGTTGTTTAGATGTTTTTGTTTTGGCCATCCTTGTAATTCAAATTCACATTTTAGAATGAAAAAAGGAACTGCGTACAAAAAATATAACAGGTCATGTGAGATGTCAAGAGTTTTTCAACTTTATTCTATTCTTTCTCTACATGTAAGAAGGGAGTGAGGGACCATTATTCAAAGCTAAGTTTTCATTACTAATTAGGACAATGAGGAAGCATTACATTCGTCGCAGTTGAAATCACAATCTACATGCAAAGAATTAAGAGATTTTGGAATTTAATTCCCCATACATAAGGGAACTATTTGGATTGTAAACAAGAAATAGGTAATCTCCACTAAGGGGATTGCCTAAGAAATGGCTTGAGAGGAAAGGAATAAAGCTAAGTGGGCACAATTTGAGTCTACCTTCACTAGATTAAAGTGGAGAATAAATCCTCTAAACAATTAATCACAACCATAATAGCAAAGCATGTAACTGAAATATTTCAGGCTATCAAAATGGAACAGGGAAAACATATTATTTCAGGCTTAAGAAGATTATCAAGAATGAAAGTAAGAAAAAATAATCCCCACTAAGCTCTCCAAGATTCAGTTAGGTCAAGGTGAATTGATAGCACAACAGTGGATGAAATGATAATACTTTTTTGGCAAATGAGTTGTCTACAAAGTTTTATGTTTTCCCTTTTCTACATGGTAATTAGTAAGAAACTCAACTTTGTCAACATTAGATACATTCTAGATAATAATTTACAGTATGGTAGGATGTGGGATGTAAGTGTAGCTTGCTGAAATTATTTGTTCATTAAAATTGGCTTCTCTTATAATAAGAAGGAATGGTTTTTCCTTTTGAATATGTTTGAAGGCTTTAATCTCTAAGGAATGGACGAAAGAATTTGGGTTGTTCAGATTAATAGGACAAGGATATTTGATTATGAAAAGGTGTTTACATTTCAGGTCAATGGTGTCAATATACTTAACTATTTGATCAATCGTCATTTTGTTATTTTATTTGTGGAACAAGATGGAATAAATTGTGTTTTTTATTGAGGTATTTTTGTTATATGAGTAGTGAAATAATATAACTAGCAATTGCACTGTTAGGTGGGTAGCATATGGAAGAAGAGGATAGATGAAGCCATATGCGATATGTTATGTGATCTAAATGTAGCCTAGTTTGAGTGAAAGAGAAATGTTAATGTTGTTGTTGCTAGGCAACCTTTTATAAGCGGGTCCTCCGCCTTTCCTTTATCACGTGAAAATTGAAATAAAGAATTAAAAAATTTATATTTTTGAATGATGGAAAATTGGAAGTGCAAGCTCAGAATGTGTGCGATGAAAATGCCAAGGTATGTAAGAAGGGAAAAAGCATTGTAGTTTGCAATAAAATATTTAGTTGAAATTTCTATATCCAAAGCAATACTAGGAAATGGTTTGTATAACATAAGTTAAACTCTATAATAGTTAGCGTAAGAGGGTGCATATGTGGATGGTATTGTTCAGGTCTACATTTCCATTTGTTTGTTTTCCAACGAGGATCATATGACCAAGATCTTGCTAGCTCTATAAGTCAAATGGAGTGGAGGGGAGATGGGTGTGCCATGTATTCATCTGTGAAGTGCAACGATGGAGAAGGGGTGGTGCGGTTTTTTGGAAGGATTTTTTTTTTGTTAACATTTAAGAAAACAAAATGGCTTCAAATTGTGAGTGGAAATTTTTGCAACATATGGGCGGTTTATTGTGCTTCAATGTCACGATCAACAAGGGTTTTTGCAAGGAATTCTTGAACTACAGTGGTCAAAGGGTCACGCTTAGTTGAAGTGAGCACAATTCTTCATAACATGTGGTGGAATATTTTAGAATTTGTTTTTCTCAGTTGGAAAAGAATGCAAAGGGTCGGAATGTAAGAAGTCTAATAGGTGTGAGAGTTCAATGGAGATGCAATGTGAAATTGGATAGCAAGTAGTACAACCAGTTAAACAATGGTTGGGAGATCATATTGAATGCATCATCTACTACAGAAAATGTGCTAGGAGAAAGATAATATGCTCCCATGATGCATTTCAACATAAGATTGATTAATGCAATCAGATCTACAAATGTCAACTTGATTGTTGATGTTGTTGGTTTTGTTACTGACATCTCCCCTTTATGCATTATACATAGAAAAGATGGATTTGAAGCTATTAAACAAATAATCTAGCTTCAAGATAGATTTGGATATAGCATGGATGCCACCTTATGGGGGGAAATTTGATGCGAAATCAAATGGAATCTCCTGTTTAAATGCCATAGGAAGTAATACTATTCTTTCAATTAAGTCTACTTGTGTCAATGAATTCATTGGAAAAAATGTTGGAACTACATCAAAATTCATTGTTCTTTTCAACCTTGATATCAAAGAGGCCCACACTCTAAAAGCATGGTTCGAAAGGGAAGGCTTAGCTACAACTTCTCCATCCTTAAATAGAAGATATGCACCTTTGTTTGCCCAACTACCTAAAAAGGTAACATTTTTTAGGCTTTCCAACATCGATGCCTATGAGAAATTCACACCCTTTCAAGTGAAAGCTACAATAACAAAAGTATGGATGGACAAATTTTATTATCTTTTCTACCCTCTATCATTGTTGGGAATAGTGGATACAATTGATGATGTTTTTTGTAGATTTGGGGTACTGGAATCTAGATGGGATGCAAAGGGAGATGGAGATGATTGTTGGGTGATTGGATCAATGACGTTAGAATGGAAAAGGGAAGGAGAAACACCAGTGGGGAAAGCTACTAAGGATGCAAGTGCGTGGTGTTCATTGCGAACATTTTTATAGTAGTGGTCACTTGATAGTTTGTATTCCAATGCAACTAAAACATAATGTCTACTTACATTACAACCATAAAATCAATGGTCAAATCTATGATGGGTAACCAGCAAGATGTATAAGTCCTCAAAATGTCGAGGTAAGATCTTGGTTATTGTTGTAATGTCTTGTGGGAAGATTTTTATGTGGCCACTATATTTATATTGACCACCACATGCATGCATCACTTGGAGTATTGAGTTGACTCTAACTTTGAGCATTTCTTCAATTTGTGCAAGACAATCTAGGACAAGTGGTTGATGACCAAGGTCCATGTTCCACAATTCGAAATGGCGGTCCTTTGTTTCAAACATGCATATGGAGAAACAATGCATGTTGTTGGAGATGTAGAGATGGATTCTAGGGCATGATTCAAGACAAATGGAACATGAATTTGTTGATGGGATTTTATGAATCCTAGCATGAAATTCATGATGCACATGGGTAATTTGGGTTTCGTTAAAAGAATGTGCTTTGGGAAAGTAGCTCCTTGGTCACCATTTGTGAGACTGAGCAATGAAATTTTGAATGTTTTTCTATTTTCCATCAAACTTTGGACCATATGAGTTTGGGATGGAAGCTAAAAATTGTTATGAATTATTTCCACCTAAAACAATCGTACTGTAGGAGGGAGTTCCACTCTCTCCATTGACATTAACGATAGGAAGAATGGTTGGGAAGGGAACCAAAATTTCCGCAGCTAGGGTTTGCAAGAAATTCCAGCTAGTGTTTTGTAGAACTTATTAGACCTAACATTGATATCAATATTGGGCTAAAAGTTTGTTGCAATCAACGCTTCACAATATTTTACCTACTTTAGTGAAAATATGGATACTTTTAAAGTTTTGATTCTACTATTTTTAATAGTTTCTATTTTTTGAAACTATACATCTCCTAGTAGCTAAGATAGTTTTAGAGATCCAATGTTGAGTTATTCAAATAAGCAACATAAAATTTTCAAGATTAACAATCTTGAAAATTTTCACAATTTTTAGAATTTTTTTATTTCCTAATATTTGAAAGTATATTTTGGGTTTTATTCATAAGGTTCCAATTTATTTTGCCACTCACAGAGAGCTCATTAAACCAAGCCAAATAGGGATTTTTGAAGTTTCAACACCAATCACATTTTTGGAGACCCAAAATTGAGTACATTAGGGAAGAAAATTTGTTTTGTCTATCAAATACTACTAATTGTTTGTTCTATTTTGGTCTATGTTTTTTCTTTTTCTTTTTATTTAGGGCTATTTATAGAGCTCATCCATCTTGGCACCTTCATATACTTGTTCTTGTTACTTTTAGTAGTTTTAATTCTTTAAAACTTTGTCCTTTTTAGTAGCAAGTCCTACTTTTCAAGAGCCAGTTTGAGTTTTTTGAATGGACACTTTAAGATTTTCAAGATTTATATAATAAAAATACACCATTAGAAATTTTATCTTCCTCGAAATTAAAAAGTAGATTTGTGTAGACTTGGGAGAGATGTGCTTGAGGTTTAATTTATGTGAGGTTCCATGTAATTTGGGTATTAATGACATCTATTGTAACTTTATCTAACCAACATATAAAAAATAAATTTGAAGTTAAGAGATGGGAAAATTTTGTAAACACAATATCTATTCCAATACGAGAGAAATTATGCGGCAATAAGAGATTGTTGATTTTTGGCCTTTCTATGGCGATAATTTTTTATTCATTGGCACTATATTTAGAGGACAAATAAATGAGCACTTTAAGATTCTTCACTCTTCTAATTGTAGTTAATTCTATTTTTTAAAACTCTATGTTGCTTAGTAGCATAGAAGAATTTCAGGGAACCAACATTTTATTTGAATGAGTATCTAAAGGTTTTTAGGATTTACTAACTTGAATTCTTCCAATTTTTCCAATTTAATCTTTTTTAAAATACAAAACTAAATGTTGATGCTCATTGTAAATATAAGCATAAAGCTCTGTTTATGTGATTTTCTAGGTTATTTTCGACCTCTTTTATAGAGAATCAAACAAGGCATAGTTAACAATATTTCAAGTTCATAGAACTAAACACTTTTTCATAGAATTGGTATTGAGTGCAATAGAAGGGTGAAGTTTTGAGGCAAGGACAAGATCTTACTTTTATTTTCATTTTTTTTGCAACTTGATGCTTTTTAGTACAAATGATAGCTTTGGATAACAAATATTGAAATTTTCAAATAGGCACTTTATTATTTTCAAAATTTACAATCTTGAGAAGTTCATATTTTCATAAAATTTATCTTTCTTGATATGAAAGTATATTTTGATACCCATTGGATATATGAGCATAGGGTTCCATTTGTGATAGTTTCCAAGCTTTTTTTATCCTCTATGAAAACTAATCAAATAATCAAACTTGTTCAAACCCGAGCTTTAAAACATAAATTTGAAGTTTTCAAAGACAACCACATTTTTTTAGACTTTATTAATTAACCACAGGGTTGAAATTTGATGGGAATTAAGAAAATACAAGATTTTGATATTTTTCTAAGATATAAGGTTTCTTACTATTTGGTGCTATATATAGAGAAAGGGATCACCTTCAAATTCATGATTCTACTATTTTAAGGAGTTTCTAATTTTTTGAAAAATGTTCTATCTTTATGAGTCCATTAGTTTGGAGTTTGAGTATTGAATTTTTTGAATTAGCACTTACAAATTTAAAAAAAAAATCCAATCTCGAAAAGTTGAGGTTTTAAAATTTTATTTGTTGAAGTCTAAAAGAAGATTCATATGCAAATTGGATAAGTGACAATGGTGTTCCATTTATGTGGCATCCCAAGCTATGTGGGAATTAGATAAGATGTAGTCAACTTCATGGAGTCTAAAAGTAGACTTGGATATAGATTGAATATAAGGACATGCAACTCCATTTATGTGATGTTCTAAGCTGTGTGGTGCTTCCATCAAAAGTAGTGAAGCTTGGTCAAACTAAAACCTCTTTTGGTCAAACATGATAAAATATCTCTTATAAGAAAATATATAGCCAACTAGGTAAAGATACTTTGAAATGTTGTTGAAATACCTTTAAGTATCTAGTCTTATAAAATAATGAAAAAAATCAAGAATTAGTAAGAATATTATAAATAAAACAATCATTAAATTACTTGTATCATGTAACATTAATCTTTATCAACAAACAAACAAACAAAAAATGACAAATACAATACTTTTTTTTCTACACATGATTGTATTTGAATCATCATCGTATTATCAATGAAAATAACATTGCATTTACGCACACACAATGGCATAAACATTAAATAATATTTTCTTTCATAGTGTTTTAGATTTAATATAAAGATGAAATGACCATTTAATGATTAGTGTAATATCCTCAATATTGATAAAATATTATTAATATTTAACCATAAAAACTACATTAGATGCTTGTAAATTATCATTTAAATTTTTAAATTTTTTATAAATATAAATTTTAGTTCTATTTATAAAATTATAATCAAATATAATAATTCCACATAACAAATAATTTAAATTTTACAGGGATTATCTTATTTAAATATTTTGATTTTGTCAAATTACATAATAAAAAGAAAAGGAAAAATAATTAATAATTATAATTATTAATAAAACATTTTGAGGGTGAAATTAAATAAAAATAAAAAACAAAAATAATTATTAATTATAATTAATAATTAAACCAGACTAGATCTATCTTAACTCTGGATCTAAATTCAAATTTCTTGAGGTGAAAATGTAGTTTAGAATGACAAGGATCTAAATTCAAATTTCTTGAGGTGAAAACATATTTTAGAATGACAAGGGATTTGATCCATCTCAACACTTAGTAAATCCAAAGTTAAGATGGATATACATTAGTCACATAAAAAATTGAAACTTCTAAAATAATTGAAATTATTAAGTAATCCAAATTTCTTAAATAATATCTCATCTCATTTTCATATGCTAGGGTACTTTCAAAATAGAAAATGCTTTCAAACTATCATTTAAAAACCTGTTCAATTTAATTAAAAAAAATAATATAAATACAAATTTTGATTCTATTTTATAAAATTATTATGAAATATAATAATTAAAAAAATGGGGTGACAAGAGTGGGAGGGGTATTACTTTGCCTCGTTGAACAAGTTGAAATAAAATACTCATGGGGCTTAGGGGTCGCAACAAACAACATAGCAAAATTGCTAGCAAAGTGGAAATGATTAGATCTTGCTCTAGCTCTAAGGATAAAAAAATCAAAGTGATAGGTGACTCCTTAATAGAAATTATTGAAAAGTGTGCAACAAGAAATGCTTGTTGAGAGTGCAACAAGATGATGGAGCTTAGTGAAAAGAGTCGCCTTCACTAAGTGGGCCCGCAGGCTATTTTTGGCGCAAGTCTATTTTTAGACATATGGATCATGTCTATGGATTGCAGGTTGTTGTTTATGGATGATTGGTCAAGTTGGGAAAAATAGATGGACTTCTATTTTTGATCAAAGTGTGAGTGATCACAGTGTGAGTGATCAAAGTCTATTTTTAGACTGGATGTCAAAAATAGAAAAGTCAAATATTATTGTCTCATAATAATATTTGGACTATAAACTTGATCTTATTCTCTTGGAGCACTTCCGTTTGCGCTACAGAGGTGGCACATGCAACTGTCAGAAGGAAATACGCTTTTCTTATGAGTCAGTTGAGTTGTTGCATGCATGACTTCAGTTAGAACTCAAGTGAGTTGAGTTTAGTGGACTGGAGGTACAGTTGATGGAGTTGTGTTCAATTTAACTTTGTTAAACTAGTTGTATTTAGTCTAACTGATCAATAGACTAGAGATGAGTTGGGTGAATTAGTTATTAATTAATTCACAAGTTATTAACTCATAATGCAACTATAGAATACATCAGTTAACTCAGTTGCATGTCAGTGCATGTTCAGTTCAACAGGGACAGGTGGTAGAGAATCAGATTGCTATCAGTTGTGACTATAGTTGTGCACTAGATCTTGCACAATCAAGGGATTGAGTATGCCAATGAGTTTGCTCACGTATTTGCCCAGTATTGTAGCCTTTGCTCACGTCCAACAAAGTGTGAGTGATTATTTTGAGGTGAAAAACGAGTTTGGTAAGCCATTCTCATCAGTTCTTGAGCAGGTATTGAGTAGTGGAGGCAGGCAAGCAGTGGAATAGATGTGGAGATCAGATCTGAGCTGTATTGTGTGTAACAGGTGGAGCTGGTACTAGATTGCTTGTGATAAGCATCGTACTTTGTAATGCTACATGATTCAATCAATATAATATACAGATAGTTGGGGTTTTTAGCGAGATGCTTTCCCCGGGATACATAATGTGTTTATGAGTTTGATTGATGCTTCTATGTGTGCCTGTGAATGTTTCTGCTTCTGTAAATTGATGATCAACGTAGAGGAGATTATGTATTATACATGTTCCGCTTATAATTGTATGATCAAGATAATCTCTGTAAATATGTGTTAAATTATTCAAAATTTCTACATGGTATCGGAGCTGCTTGATTTGTAGAAGAGATTTTTACAAGATATCAAGCGAGGATTGATCATCTGATCTACTATTCAGGAAGTGTTTACATTCTATTTCTTTAGGCAGAGTCTGTAATCGGGTCAGGTAGCCTCTAGATTCATCCTTCTTTTGGAAGGTGAGATATCCGGTGAATGCCCAGACAGTCAATCTCTGTACAAGAAATACTTTGTTCTCACGAATTCTAGATTGGAAGCGGTTGAGTTTTGAGCTGGTGGAATTCGTTTATTCCAAAGCAAGAGATAAACTCAGAAACATTCAGTGTGAGAATGGAGACAATATGCCCCAGTATCTCACGAAGTTCACCCAATGCCGGGATGAGCTGGGAAGTGTGGGGGTGACTGTCGGATGGGGATTGTGAGTCTAAAACTCCTTGACCTTCCTAAGAGTTGGCATAGCTACTAGGACTCAGTGAATGGAAGGGAGAAACTGCCAAATTGTGAACGACTATGGTCGGATTTGATGCAGGAGGAGATTAGATGGAGCACCAAAGACAGTTCTTCATCTAGGCATGATGAGGAGAACTGTGCCTTAGTGAGTAAGGTGAAGAAGGGGAAGGAGAAGGTTTCTCTTTCCGAATCTTGTTCTTCCAGTGATGGGAAGAAGGTTGACAAGTCGAAGGTGAGATGCTTTCATTGTCATGAGATTGGTTTACAGGTCAGGAACCTGTATGCTCTTGAGGTTCAAGATGCATGTGAAGCCTTGATCAGCGAGGCAACTGATGGAGACTTGGTGGTTGAGAGGGAGCGTATATTACCTCTCAACATGCAGAGCCAGAAGAAGTCTCAGACGATTGTGGAGGAGCCACGATTGGTCCAGCAGCTTCAGGAGGTTGTGGAGGAGCCACAACAGGGGAAGCTGAGAGGAGATAGAGTAGAGACATCTACTCATCTAGAGACCTCCAGTAGGGGGAAACTTCGAGCCAGATGGGCTGAAGGATCGCATGTAGGCATACCTCCAGGTAGGAGGTGGGGTGATGTGGATTGATTGTCCCAAGGAGGAGGGGCAGGATCCTTGAGGTACCCAACCTCTTGGATGAGACCTTGCTACGGGAGCCCCGATGTGTAGTAGCAGGAACTGACTGATTGGGTAGAGAAAGATGCGGATGGAGTGGCAGAGAGAGCGACAGTGCAGGGAATCCCAAGACAGCGCATAGCTAGCAGGTTGTAGCAATGCGAGAGGCACAAGTGTTTTGCATAGTGCTAGGTGGCACAGAGAGGTGTGCAATGGTGCGAGATGCATGGAGATGTTGCAGTAGCACAGATGCTAGAGAGGGAGCACTTGTCAGTAGCAGGTAGAGCTTCAGCATCAGAGGGTGTTTCTATCCCAACAGGGAGGTCAGTTGGGAGGTGCAGTGCGGATGTAATGCTGGGAGATAGAACCAGCAGCAGCACGGATGCAGTCAGAGATCAAAGTGACAGAGGCTAGAGCAGTCAGATACTGAAGAGCACAGAGATGCAGAGTTTCAGTCGACAGAGGCAATAGCAGTCAGAGACTTTGATGACAGAGCAAGTGGACCGGCCAGATGTGTTGCATGGAGAACATTCCAGAGTTACAGGATCGGGTTTGAGAGGAAGCCTTTCTTGTTGAGAGGGAGTGTTGAAAAGTGTGCAACAAGAAATGCTTGTTGAGAGTGCAACAAGATGATGGAGCTTAGTGAAAAGAGTCGCCTTCACTAAGTGGGCCCGCAGGCTATTTTTGGCGCAAGTCTATTTTTAGACTATGTCTATTTTTAGACATATGGATCATGTCTATGGATTGCAGGTTACTGTTTATGGATGATTGGTCAAGTTGGAAAAAATAGATGGACTTCTAATTTCGATCAAAGTGTGAGTGATCAAATTCTATTTTTAGACTGGCTGTCAAAAATAGAAAAGTCAAATATTATTGTCTCATAATAATATTTGGACTATAAACTTGATCTTATTCTCTTGGAGCACTTTAGTTTGAGCTACAAAGGTGGCACATGCAGCTGTCAGAAGGAAATACACTTTTCTTATGAGTCAGTTGAGTTGTTGCATGCATGACTTCAGTTAGAACTCAAGTGAGTTGAGTTTAGTGGACTGGAGGTACAGTTGATGGAGTTGTGTTCAATTTAACTTTGTTAAACTAGTTGTATTTAGTCTAACTGATCAATAGACTAGAGATGAGTTGGGTGAATTAGTTATTAATTAATTCACAAGTTATTAACTCATAATGCAACTATAGAATACATCAGTTAACTCAGTTGCATGTCAGTGCATGTTCAGTTCAACAGGGACAGGTGGTAGAGAATCAGATTGCTATCAGTTGTGACTATAGTTGTGCACCAGATCTTGCACAATCAAGGGATTGAGTATGCCAATGAGTTTGCTCACGTATTTGCCCAGTATTGTAGCCTTTGCTCACGTCCAACAAAGTGTGAGTGATTATTTTGAGGTGAAAAATGAGTTTGGTAAGCCATTCTCATTAGTTCTTGAGCAGGTATTGAGCAGTGGAGGCAGGCAAGTAGTGGAATAGATTTGGAGATCAGATCTGAGCTGTATTGTGTGTAACAAGTGGAGCTGGTACTGGATTGCTTGTGATAAGCATTGTACTTTGTAATGTTACATGATTCAATCAATATAATATACATATAGTTGGGGTTTTTAGCGAGATGCTTTCCCCGGGATACATACTGTGTTTATGAGTTTGATTGATGCTTCTATGTGTGCCTGTGAATGTTTCTGCTTCTGTAAATTGATGATCAACATAGAGGAGATTATGTATTATACATGTTCCACTTATAATTGTATGATCAAGATAATCTCTGTGAATATGTGTTAAATTATTCAAAATTTCTACAGAAATAAGGATGTTTTCTCCCATGTTTGCAAAACAGAAGGAAAAAAAATCCAAGTTCGTGTTGAGAATTGAACATCAACTAGAAAAATTTGAAAAATATGAAATGTTTCATATCTTCTGCCACCTTAATTCTGTTGCTGATGCCCTGGCGAATTGTGGGGTTCATTTGGGTGAGGGAGAGGGTGATATAGATGGGAGGCCAACAGGTTACAATCCAATTCCATAGCATATGATGGAAAGAGAAGTTCATGCACCCCTCATCTGGGCTAACGGTTGGTAAATGTGTGAAATCATGGTAGAACAGAAGGATAAATGGAATAAATTAGGGGTTCTTTTAATGCATGGCATCCCTAAGGAATTCGAGGACATTATCTCTGTTGTTTCACATCAAAAATCAACTAATATCATAAGGAGAGCAACAATCCCATCACTTCAGCAAGGAATTGAGTCTGTAAATCGTAGAGCCGCTTTAATGGTGAAATTTTGACCAACATCTTGATCACCAATGAATTATTGCAGGGGTGTTTTAGAAGAGCCATCGTACTGCAGGAATACTTAATGGGTCGTCAGATTGAGGATTTGAATGAGATAATGGCATGAGCAAAGGCAAGGGAGGATGAGGAAAGTGCGGTTTATAAATTGATGCAAACCTCTTTGGATTCAATTGTGGTAGTGAAAGGAGAGTGCTAGGGTGAGAACAATGTAAGAAGGGAAGGTGCAGTGATGGAGACATGACAATTGCAGGATGAGAAACCTCCGATGGAAGATCTAGCTCGATGGAAAAGGGTTGTTGAGTTTTTGATTAAGCTGCTTATAGGAAGGATGGAACCCCTCACCCATCACGTTGAGCTCTTGGAGAAATATAGGCCAACAAATGTTGAGAAAATGAGCATTAATTTTGAAGCGATGGAAACCATGCTAGAAAGACGAGTTGTAAAGTTGGAGATAGACCTTTTGTCCTCTAATTCAGATTGTTAAAATATGAAACTACAGTTAAATTACAATTTGGACATCTCATTTGATGTATATGATGATTGCATTGAATTACTCTTTTCAAGAGGACCAAAATTGACCTAAAGATCACTCAAAACATATAAGGGAAAGTGTACTTATGAAGAAAAGCTCACATATGCATATTTGATAAGGTTGGCCCTAAAGCAAACTGGACACCCTTGGAAGGATATAAATAGAAGCGACCTCTAGCTCATTTGGAAATCATCATGAGACACTCATCTATCTTGGTTTTTGGCTCGCATAGGTCCGAGGTTCGTCTGCTGAGGAACAGGTTCGCTCGAAGATGAAATTGCAGGGTCTGAAGCTCGCATTTCTTTTGTAGGGTTTTGGGCCTAAGTCACAAGCACAAGGAAAAGAGATCTCAACTACAGTCGCTCGTTACCAGGCTCATCCGTGCAACTAAAACATCCTAGTCGCATACACAACTCATCCTTTGTGCGACCGACATCTATGGTTTTATAATCTTAGTTGCAAACTGCAATCGCTTGCTTTTAGGCTCCAGAGAGTGTCTGGGAGCTTCCCGGTCACATGCATGACTCCTCCTTTGTGTAAACGAGACCTAAATGATGGAATTTCTATTGTCTGAATATTTCACCCAATGACCGCAGTGTTTGGCAGGTTACCACAGACAATGATAGTTCATTGCAAGCTTCAGAATTAGATTTTTGAGTATAAGCATTGTTGGGTTCATTTCATGGATATTGTGTAGTTGTTTTTGCTGAATAGTTGTATGAGTGAAGATATGGATCATTGCACTGTCTTTTATTGAATCATTTAATGATGATCTAATAAGAGGAAGAATTTGAAAGGGTTTTCCCCGTAGTTGGTTTTGCCTTGGTCTCCGACCAATCCTCGTGTCTCTATGTGTGAATGTTTTTCTTCTATTGTTCCTTTATGTTCTACTGCATTGATAATGACGATGATATTATTCTTTATATGTAATTGCATATGTTGCTGAATAATGATGTAATCTGAATAATGTTATGATGTTATGGGGTGAATGTAACGTGTTAATGAAGAAATGCAATTATCAAAGCAAAGAAAAATATAGCCCTAAGAAAATTAACATGGGATCAGAGCTGGGCTGAAGAAAAGTCAAGGAGATCACCCCTATGATGACACCATTAATGGATGCAAGAGAGGATGGTGGATACCTAAAATAATTCTAGGGTTTGAAGGAAACCCTAGGCAATTTGGTTATTAGGGTTTGATGGATATTACGAGGTTGGGGTTTTAGAAAATCCCTGGTTTATCGCAAATATTTGATATAAGCAATCTAGAATCCCTAGCATGGTCAAAGTGAAGATGTTCAAGCACTTGTGTTATATTTGATGAAGCTTTAGATGGGATAGTCTCTATTAGGCTTGGTTGCTGATAGAGTTGGTTTAAATATTGAAGGCAACATTGTTATATGGACAATGGACAATGATGGCTCTTGAAGGTTCGTTCAAGAGAGAGATGGTCACCTCTCATTGAAGACAAGTACTTTTTGATTTATGATGCTTCTTTATGTCCCTACTTTTGTTCAGACTTATGGATCTGATTATTGTTTTGATTATTACCTATGCTTCCTGCATATATATTTGAGTATTTGGATGCCTCTAACTTCTTGACGAGACATGATAAGTGAATCCTTCTTGAGGAGCATGGCTAGCATAGGAAGAGGCATCTAATGAAAAGGTAACAAAGCTCTCCAAGTTGCCTATGTAAAATAAGAAGGTGCACACGTATTTGAATACTATAACGTATGCATGGTATATTGTTGCAAAGTTATGTTTCAGCTACAATATTGATGGAAAGGTAAGTCCTAAGGTATGATGAGAATGTCTCCTTCTCAAATGGCTCATGCATGCATATGAAAGTGATTTGGATTCATGGTTCTTATAATGAAATGGTGCACTTGGTAGTAAACAAGTATCTTACCTTTTAAACATGATGAACTTCTTGATTCTATGAAGCTACTTAATATTGATCTTTGATATAGTATACTTGATGTTTGGCTAACATTTATGACTTTGAACATCTTGATCCCATAAAGAAGGCTAGTAGATGGTAACTTGATATTATTTATATTGTTTGTGAAAAGCATGGTAGCCATGATGATAACAATATAACAATGAGATTGATATTCATGATCTTTTGTTGACCATGGTTATGTTTTGATGGCATATGGTAAAATTGAATGCCCTGACTTTATGGATTGAGTTACATGACAAAGAAGTAATGTTGTGAGCATGACTCTTGAATTTTATTCCTATTAGCTATTTGACACTAACCCTTGATGACAGATGGATGTCATGATAAAGTTGTTGATGATAACATGATATAACCATGATGAATATTTGATATAGTATGACTTTATGATCTAACAAATATGTTGATGCATGATAGTATTATAGACAAGTTGATGGCATGAATGATGCTGACTGAAGTGTATTACCATTCAGAGGGAGAATCTCTCCATAAGATTCTTACTCCCATTATCATTTACACTATCTGTATATCCTTTACTGTTGAAGTGTGATTTATGGACATGAATAGAAAAATATCTAATATTTTTAGTTTGCAGAAAGTTCTGATCTGAGAAGAGAAAATTTTCCTTTACTTTAAGCCTCAGTCGCACAGAAGCAAGATTATAGGTGCAATTGTAGCCTATTAGCCGCATGTAAGTAAGGTCAAGGGTGCGACTGTAGTCTCAAAATCACATAGAAGAAGGCCTATGGATGTGGTTATGCCTACAAGACACAAAAATGAAGTTTTGTGCATGAAATCAGATGTTCACCTGAAGGATGTCAGCCATACAGACATGAAGTAGACAACAAAAAAGTTCTGTGAGCAAGGAAGTTTGAATGTTTACTATAATATGAATATGTAGACTGAACTTGTGTTTGCGGGTGATCAGGATATGCATATAAATATGTCATTATGATTTAACCATTGAAGTTTGTCTTGCAAGAGTTTGACTAGATTTGGCTGATTGACATAGAGGAGCAGGGTTTGGTGTTTTGACATGATAATGACTTAGAAATTTGACTTGATGATTGAGATAAGTTCTGGACTATAGAGCTCACTATGATAGTAAACTTGGGATTTGACTTGATGACTAATGATTTGATTTGGCGAGTGATGATTTGCCTTGATAACAATGCTCTATGGGCATAGTGACTTTCAGTGACTAATATTGGTATTCAATAATGGTTTTGTATTGGCCTCCTTGTTATTAGCACAATGGTTGAAGTATTGATAGTTGTGATTTAGTTTGAAGTAATCTCACAATAAATAGATGAAAATTATTCTTAGTATATGCGTTTGCATCTAACGAATTATATTATGACCATGAGGATGACTTGATGAAGCTTGGTTTGATAATTAAATGACAACTTGTTGGTGTGATAATAGATGGAGTCATGACTTGATGAGAGCTCTACCTATCACCTAGTCTAAAGAATATGATACTGTGATATTGATGATTTTGATATTACTTTTGATTTGGCATCTAAACTTTGATAAGCTAATGATGAGGCTCATCAATGGGTAAATTATATGGACCTTAATGCCACTCTCTAGCTTATTAAAATCAACTTTTCTCACATTTCTTTACAGTTTTTGTTATATTTTGCTTAATGAGAAGGGTAAAGATGAGATGTCATGTCTTGTGGTCTAATGTGCATTGGTTGCAGGTTTTGGAGCAAATTTTGGCTAATTAAAGTGTAGGAACTTGAAGTAGACAAGAAAGAGGGATTTCAGGAGATTCGATCTCCCTCCTTAACTCCTCAGTCACTCGAAGATTCCTCCACCAGATCTTATCAACTCGAAGTTACAAGAAACCGATCCATTAAGATCATTGGCATCCAATCCAGTGATAGTTGAAGACCAGTTGATCTTGAGTTTGGGAGCCAAGCCTTCCTAAATTTAAGGAAGTTGTTGGTATCTTCAATGGTATAAATAAGAAGGCCTAGAGCAACATTAGGATTCGAGTTTTTTTGTTGTAACCAAGAGGCATTTTCGAGCTAAGACATTGTGACTGATGACTCTTGTGTATTTTTGATATGTTAATGAAAATGAGAAGCATTCCCTTGATCCAACACTGAGTTGACTCATAGGGCTGAAGCTTTTGGGTTAGGGCCCAACCCTAGCAACAAAGGTTCCTCTTTTTGTACATGTATGCTTATATTACATTCATAGTTAGCTGCTGAAGTTATTTTGGTTTTGTTAATTTTCAATTATTTGGATTATTAATTAATTTGCTCCCATTTTGGGATAGTTAGATCAGTGGTATCATAATTACATAAGACACTCCAGAAAATCCATTGATAGTGACTTTCACCTCATCTCCCTTATGGGATCATGACTTGAGGGTTCCATTCATAAAACCCAAAAACAGATTTCTTGCTTTACTGCATGATCTAGGGTTTCTTGATGAGTAGGTCACTGTCTGAGTTTCTTAGGATGATTTACATTTTTCATATTTCATCTCTTAAGTTTTGCATTGGTTTCAAAGAACTTCCATTCATGAACTTAGCCACTACATAGTAATAACTCTATTTTCTTCCATTTAATAAATATTTTTCACGCGTAGATGAATTTGTGCATAAATGAAGACAAGAATGTATGTTGCTGCAGGAGCTTCTAATTTTCATGGAAACCTCATCTCAGTTGCCTCATCCAAGCCTTATCCACCCATGTTGCCAAAGTCTACTAAACCCTAAATCTGAATTCTTGTTTTGTAAGAAACATTGCCATTTCCATTGAGAAAATCCAACCATCGTGAAGCATATGGCTGAGCCTTGGATAGTGTTCATCCCTTCCATGCCTTATTTCTCCATCAGATACCTTTCCCACACTTCATTCTACCTTCCCTACCATCTCCTAAGCTTTTGACCCATTTCTTATAGTAAAATAGGGCATCTTGTAGTAGAACTAGGACATCTTGTAGTAGTACTACAGGAAACCATTTAGTAGCCTGTTTTAAGACCGAATTTAGAAAAATTGTCATTCGAAATTAGATTAAGCATCTCCTTGGCTTCCATACCCTTGCGACTAGTCCATACCTCTTCCTCCATACCTGTCTCCCCTGCCAAAGAAGAAGTGAAGATTAGCATTTGAATTCATAAAATTAAAACACCAAAAAAATGTGTTTTTTATACAATTCCTAAATTAGCACATGCATGCAGCAGCCATAATACTTCTTAGATCAAATTCCATGCTCAGTTAGTTTAGATCATCACAGGTCATAAACAAGGTTAAGCTAGGTTTCTTTTGCAAGAAAAATGTGTCAATGAGTAGCTAAAGGATTTCATGTCACTTTACAAGAATCTTCCAATTCAGTGTTTCATTCATTAAAGTAAGCATCATTCTTTTTCTTTCATTAATGATAATTTTACCTTCTCCATTTGGTAGCCAGACTTATTCTAGTCAATAGAAGACTGGTTTGAGAAACCCTAGTGGTCTATCGCCCCAGTTGAAAAGTGACAAGAGTAGACCATTACATCTACTGTGTATACAACACTGTCACCTCCAAGTTTGTACAAACCTCGGGTTGATGAAGTAAAGTTGGTAGCCCTAGGAATTGCAACATTCTTGCTACAATATTGGCGCTCATCAGATGAATTAGTTGATTTGATTGTACAATATTGATTTATGTAAGATTGAACATATTGGTTTGGTAAAGTGTTATGTTTGCAGAGAGAATTGTATGAAGCAAGCTCCTCGACCTTGATGTGTCTGCATTGGCAGTTATCTGGTGAAGCAAGGATGATGTGTTAATCCAAACCTCTACTTCAGAAGTGTTCCAAGGTATGATTTTAATTTTGGTTTTGGTTGTATATGTTGATGGTCTATTATTGACAGGTAATGAGCTTGTGGTGATCTAAGTAAGAGGGACATGGATTTTGAAGCTCAAAATAATAAATCATGGCATGATGAATCAATTTATAAAGTTGGGAAAAGAAAATATATATTGAAAATCTATTGAAGAAGTGTTGGAAAGTGGAAATGAAAATCTTTGGACACTCCGATTGAATTTCAAGAAGTTGTGAAGAGATATTGTTGAACTCAACTTGGAAACCGACAGTTAATTGAAGCATTGATGTTCTAATTGAACACATGTACGTATGCATATATGTTGTAGATAGAACCTGATTGGATGCATGATTGAGCCTCTTAATATACATAGAGTTTCCACCAAGCACCCTTCGAGATATTTGCATGGAATGAACAATTTTTGGACTAAGACATTCTTCCTGTGATATGTGACTGCATGCATGTACTGATGATGTTCGAGATTATTATTGATGAGTGCATCTGGGTTGCTGCCTCAATATGAGATTTGCCATAATAGGAGAGGTCCATAGCTTTAAGCATGACCGAGGCTGAGTACGAGGTTGCTAACATGGCTAACTATGAGGCAAGGTGAAGAAGCTTTTTGGAGAGATGTTTAAGAAAGTTCTAGATATGACATGGATACATTAGGATGACAAATAATGAGATCCGATTGGCAGAGAATCCCATATATATATGGGACTAAAATACCTTCATATATTGAGACATTGTTGATGTATGAGACAAGCTTAGGGTTGTGGTTGGTACCTCGTTGAGATGACTATGGTATCCTTTTTTGTGATAAATATATTTTTGTTCTAATATGATATTTGATTTGATGTCTTGTATGAACATGAGACATCTTTTGTTGATATATGATGATTATCATGATGATATGTTTATGATCTACAGAGAGCAGGACTGATTGAGGACATTGAGCCAACTCTTCCCCCCTATCTATAAACCATGGGATGTGTGGGATCCTTGTCTGTTTTGACAAGTCAAGTATCCCCCTCACCTTTGGTCGTCACAGAGAATACCCTAATTGTCATTATACCCACAAGCAAGGCTTGTTGGGATTGTCCCTCCCATCTGGCCAACGGGTTGAGGAGGCTTGGAAGTATGTGATCCTTACCTCTTGGTAAGTTTGGTATCTCATCCAAGCTCGGATTATGATGCAAGTTTTCTACCACATGACTATTGAGGGTCATTGTTGGGAAGATCGGTAGGCAATAGGATGGGTTGAGTAGTAGCTCCCCTATATCACCTATTTCTCGATATGGGGTTGTAGATGTTTAGCTTCCCCATGAGATTCTGGGCTGAGATATGCTCCTTGATGTGGTTCCAATTTGAGATGTACTCCCTGATGATATGCTCTCTGATGTTGATGTGGGTCATAGATTTGACTCCTTGCCGATGTTCCCTGGTGGTAGCCTGCTGGCAGAGATTTTGGGTGGTAGCTTAGGATCCCATCTAATGAAAAATTCTTCTTCTTTTAGATTCATGAATATCCAACATGTGAGCAGCGACAATCAAGAGATAAACGTGAAAAAGCAAGAGATGAATTGAGATGATCAGTGACGATACGTAATGATGAGATACTTGAGACTGGATATGATTTGTTGACAAGATACTCATGACATGATGCATGTGGAATTCTCCCTAGTTGAAAGAGAGTGTTAAAATATGCAACTATGGTCAAATTCTACTTTAGATAGCTCGTTTGATGGAGATTATGATTGCATTGAATTCCTCTTTTCAAGAGGACCAAAATTGACCTAAAGATCACTCAAAATGGATAAGGGAAAGTGTACTAATGAAGAAAATACCACATTTGCATATTTGACAAGGTCGACCCTAAAGAAACGTGGACACCCTTAGAAGGCTATAAATACAAGGGAACTCTACTTCATTTGGACATCATCATGAGACACTTTTCTATCTTGGTTTTTAGCTCGCACAGGTCTAAGGCTCGTCCGCAGAGGAACATGTTCTCTCGAAGATGAAATTGCAAGGTCTGAAGCTTGCATTTCTATTTTAGAGTTTTGGGCCTCAGCCGCAAGCATGGGACAAAGAGATATCAACTTCAGTTGCTCACTACTAGGCTCATCTATGCGATTGAAACATCCTAGTCATACGCATAGCTCGTCCTATTTGTGACTGGAATACAGGGTTTCAAAATCTTAGTTGCAAACTGTAAGCAATCGCTTGTAGGCTCTAGAGAGCGACTACAAGCTTCCCAGTTGCACGATTGACTCCTCCTCCATGCGACTAGGACCTAAATGATGGAATTTCTGTTGTTTAAAGATTCTGCTCAGTGACCACAATGTTCAACAAGTTACCACAGACAATGATAATTCATTACAGGCTTCAGAATCAAAATTTTTAGTATAAGCATTGTTGAGTTCATTTCATGGGTATTGTATAATTGTTTTTGATGGATAGTTGTATGATTGAATATATGGATCATTGTACTCTCTTTTTTTGAATCATTCAATGATGATCTTATAAGAAGAATAAATTGGAAGGGTTTTCCCCATAGTCGGTTTTGCCCTAGTCTTCGACCAATCCTGGTGTCTCTATGTGTGAATGATTTTCTTCTGTTGTTCCTTTATGTTCTGATGCATTGATGATGATGATATTGTTCTTTCCATATAATTGCATATTGTGTTGAATAATGATGTAAATCTAAATAATGTTATGATGTTATGGGATGAATAAAATGTGTTGATGAAAAAATGCAAATATCAAAGCAAAGAACAATATAACCCTAAGAAAAATTAACATAGATTTGATAAATGATAACATCCTCAGAGAGGTGCAGGGGATTATCATAGGGCTGCTATACGAGGTCGTCGCTTAACTGTAGACACATGTAGGAGTGGAAGATGCAGAAACTGGGTCGAACGAGCATAACAAGGAAGAATGCAAGGAAGCTGGGAAGTCCAATTAGCTCACTGTTTGTTACGTGTTATGTCATTTTTTATTTAATTTTTGTGTTTTCATTAGAATCTATGGGAATTTTCAGTGTTTTGTAATAGTTGCAAAGGTTTGTAGAATGAAGAAACTAGAAATCTAGATGTATTGAGACCTGGAAATAGATCTTCATACTCCTACTAGTTTTGTTGAAGTTTTGTAAAAGCGGGTCCAAAATTCTATTTTAAAATAATAATAATTTATAATAGAAAATTTTAAAATATCACTTTAGAAAACAATAAATTTTTTCACATAATAAATAATCCAAATCTCACAAGATATATCTATCTCCCATTTTCACATAAGAAACCAGACCTAAAATAATAAAAATTATTAAGCCATTCAAATTTGAAAAATAATATCCCATCCATTTTCACACATGCCATGCTACTTTCACAAAAAATAAATGATTTTAGTCCATAACAATTCTTTTACAAGGAAAGCAACTCTAATTTCGCAAACAACATTTAATTTTCACATGACAAGGGATATTTGATCAAATAATAGAAGTTTTTTAAATGGAAAAGTACATTAAGTTGGTAAACGTATACTTAAATCACTAGCCACCTAACAATCAATCACTTTTTCATTGACAGAAAGAAAGAAATTATTTTAACATTCACGAGGCTAAAGATAGCCTATAACACAGATTGCTTCTTCATCTCTATGTGACAATAATATAAGTTTTTTAAATGGAAAATTACATAATTCTATAATGTATACTTCAATTACCAACCACTTAACAATCACTTTTTTCCTTGGTGATGTAAAAAAATCAATGAATCAAACACAGATTAAATTATTTAGGAGAAATTAACGAATTGAACCTCAGTATAAAAATCAAAATCAATGTCCATTTAAATCAAATTATTTACAACTTAAACAAAGTCTTTCAGTAGAAATCACATGAGAGAATTTTTTGGCTGATGTGTTTCAAACCAACAAGTGTGGTTTATCATCAGGACCAGATGAAGAGGCAGACCATGGCAAAGGCTTAAATAGAGAGCAATGTAGAGACATAATTTCAAGTAACAACTATATTTGAACAATAATGTTTAAATTATAATATTAATTTATTAATATAGTAAAAACAAATATTATTAAGTAACGGCTATATTAAACGGCTAGTTTTTTATTAAATATTTAAATAATGATAATATTTCATTAATTTATTAAAAATATTAATAGGTAATAGAGTTTTTGAAAAATAATATTTAAATAATAATATTAATTTATTAATTTATTAAATTATTAATATGTAATGGCTATATTAAACAACTAGTTTTTGAAAAATGATATTTAAATTAATTTATTAAAACCAAATATTATTAGTTTTTAAAAAATAATATTTAAATTGAGATATTAGTTTATTAATTTATAAAAAATAAATATTAATAAGTAACTGCTAGTTTTTAAAATAAATAAATAAATAATCAAAGTCAAACTTTAAAGGAGGGGAGTCAAAAATTATAAAAGCGAGTGAAGACCCTAATCGAGACAAGATCATTTGATAAATAAAATAACTAATGGAAATAAAATAAAATAAATTAAAAATAATTAATGGAAAAATAAATAAAATACAACAAAAATATACCTCGATATATATGTGCGTGTGTTTTTTTGTTATTTATTTATTTTTATTTTATTTTATTTATTTATTTATATATTTATTTTGACTTGTGTATATTTTTTATGTATTTTATTTATTTTTCCATTAATTATTTTTAATTTAATTTATTTTATTTCCATTACTTATTTTATTTATCAAATGATCTTGTTTCGATTAGCGTCTTCACTTGTTTTTATAATTTTTGACTCCCCTCCTTTAAAGTTTGACTTTGATTATTTATTTATTTATTTTAAAAACTAGTTGTTTAATATAGTGGTTACTTATTAATATTTGTTTTTAATAAATTAATAAACTAATATTTCAGTTTAAATATTATTTTTAAAAAACTAGCGATTTAATATAGCATTTACTTAATAATATTTGTTTTTAATATATTAATAAATTAATATTATAATTTAAACATTATTGTCCAAATATAGCCGTTACTTGAAATTATGTCTCTACATTGCTCTCTATTTAAGCCTTTGCCATGGTCTGCCTCTTCATCTGGTCTTGATAATGAACCACACTTGTTGGTTCGAAACACGTCAACCAAAAAATTCTCTCATGTGATTTCTACCGAAAGACTTTGTTTAATTGATTATTGATCACGGAAGCTTGAATACATAAAATATTTACAACTTATCAACAAAACAATCAACTAATAAATTAGGGCTCCTTTAGATTAGAATACTTACAAGTTACCATTGTGAATTTTGTTGTGCTTTATGCTCGTGGTTTTACTAGTGATCCAAAGGCCTTCTGAATAATACAATGTGTGGTTCAGGGCGGTGAATAACATAGTGCACCCACCTGCAAGACTATTGAATCCCAATACTTAAAGACACATAACTAAAATGTAATCCATACCAAAATATTGGGTATTCAATTGCCATTATCGAAAGGAAATGATGGACTGCAATTTCAACCACCCTTATATCTTCGTTTTGTTAGAGCTTTCATAATTATGAGTTGGGATTTTTTGTCTGCAAATTGAGCGAGGTATGGGAAATGGGGCAATTGGGTTACCAGTGATCCAAAGGCCTTCTGAATAATACAATGTGTGGTTTAGGGTGGTGAATAACATAATGCACCCACCTGCGAGACTGTTGAATCCCAATACTTAAAGACACACTACTAAAATGTAATCCATACCAAAATATTGGGTATTCAATTGCCATTGTCAATCCTGCTTTGAGACAAGCCATCTAGACAAAAATTGCCCAAAAGCCTCCCAGAAAAATTCTGCTAGAAAATCACCACAGATCTACATGGTGGGAAGGAGCACAAAAAGAACACTACATTGTCATCAAAGAAGAATACTCTCGAGAAAACTCTGAATCACAAGAAATCGGGCAAGAAAGAAACAACTCTCAAGACAAGCAGCGGGAAAGCCCTGCCCAACAACAAAAGAGTGAACTCGACAACCCCTCAAGCATCAACAATTATGAGGATTCGAATACCGCAAAAAATAAATCTTCATTTAATAGCAAAGCATACCTCCTAGACCAAACTTCTTCTCCGACTATCTTCAAAACGACGAACACAATAGATCGCGAAGCTAAGACACCAATGTCCCAAGAACTAGAAGAGATGAAGGAGATGCAAGATAAAGAAAGTTGGAAGACTGTAGAGAAAAAAAAGAAAGCTACAACACCAATCTCGCCAAGAAAGACGAGGAGCCAGACAATTAAAAACTAAGAAAATTATAGGTCCGATAGACCAATTTGGTCTCAGTGGACGTTAGCCACCATCATCATCATCATCATCAATTTCGTTTTGTTAGAACTTTCATAATTATGAGTTGGGGATTTTTTGTCTGCAAATTGAGCGAGACATGAGAAATGGGGCAATTGGGAAGAAGGAAAGTAAATAGAGCTTTCATAATTTAAGGGTTTCCACACTTCTTTTGGCCATACACAGACAATATCCCACTACCTTGAAGATGACTATGTTGTTGTACTATATGAATTTCCACATGAACAAACCCCAACATATTTGCCAACCATATGGCAATAACCCAAGCCCTATGACAATTTTCATGTAATATCTCTTGTTCTAGATTGCTCCTTGTACGGGATTCTTCCTAATTGGAACCAGTAATATCTTTTAGCTCGAAAATTGACTATAGTTTGGATTTCCTTCTTTTCCATAAGTCAAGCTTTGGATAAGAGCTTTCAGTTGACTTAGCTGAAAGGTAATAAAAAAATTTAAAACCTTGGTCAGATTCACCATAGATTTATACACAAGATTTTTAGTTTCTTGATAAAATTGAGTAAAAATTATAGATACAAAGTCCTCTGCCAGAAAAATACAAAAATAGATAAATTTGTTTGAAAATTAGATTTGCAGGGAGCAAAGATGACCTCAATGTAGCCCATATGGTCTGGACCCAACTTTTTCATGATTAAACTTGCGTACTCTTCAACTTGTTCCATGAGCTTCATAACTTTGTTAGCTGATGCACTAAGCATAAAAACCTAGGAGATCATTTTCCATTAAATTAATTATTCAAAGATTTTCAACAATCCTTCCCTGAAAATCTAGCCCTTCAATGCAATTCAAAGAAAATTACAGTTTCAAAGAAACAAAATACCACTTTTATTTCATTATGTGAAATCCATTTGTCTGCATTTTTATCACACATGCACAAGTTTTCTCAAAAACAAAAATGTTCAAATTCATAACTCTGAAAAATGCTTAAACAACTAACAACACGCAAGCCAGATACAACAAAAGGAACTCTCGTTTAAAACATTTAAAATTGCAAGCTCAGCGACAATGTCAAAGCCTTGATAGAAAAAATCTTGAGAAAATTGCAAGGCTATCACAAATCGTCCAAATTTTAGCATATGAAGGGAAATATGTTTAATTCTTGTATTTGCATCCACGGTGCAAAAAATGACAGAATTATCTTACATGGTAAAGAAATTTTGCAGACGAGAATCAGTGCTTTTTGCAGAGATCAGAATGTAGAAATCATGAAGCTGCTCTTTGTTAATGAACTCCACATCATGCCATCCTCTTCTTAGAGCGAAAGCATCAAAGAGCTCCAGTGCAAACAAACGTTTTGAAAAAGAAATGCATAATCTTCCACAAAGAAAATCTACTCAAGGTAAAGAAAATTGTCTCAAAGAAAAACAAGGAAATTGTTTTTTGAATCCAATAAAAGCAGTCACGCTGCGAAATCTTGTGCACCGACGCATGTCATGGATTATTGTGAAGGGTGGTTGATATGATAGCGCATGTCAAAAAAATCTTGCTAAAGGAAATTGATATGATAGTGCATGTCGTGGAATCTTGTTAATGCCAGTTGATATGATAATCCAACGGATCTTGTTAGTTCGGTCATTAAGAAAATGATCCAACAGACTAGAGTGGCCAAAAACACAGGTGAAGGGCAGTTCCTCTGAAAGGGAACCCCTTGCAGTTTAATAATTTTTTATTGATATAATAATTTTGTTCTTCTTTATAAATTGGTGAATCCTTGATCTTTTATTTACGATTCTTCTATAAAAATTGGAGAAATATTTGGAGTTTTTTTAAGGATACAATGAGTTGCTTTTGTTCTTTTTTAGAAAGTGGAGGAATACCTGGGTGTTTACTAGAGTTTTAAATCGATTTAATGATAAATTTATAGGTTTTAAGCAATTTATATATTTGAAATTTTTGACATTTCTTTGAGATTTAAGATTTTGCAAATAAAGTTATAACAACATGTTGATATTGCAAATTTCATCTCTTTAATGACGACGATAGTCCTAAGGAGATTAAGATTTATTAAATAGTATTAATAAAATTATAACCATATATTATAAGCTATTTAGTTATATCTTTGCATAGACAGAGTAATTGAAAGTATATTTTTTAAAACTACTTAAGTAAGGTAGTTTTGAATTGGAAAACTTAGGAGAGAGTACAATGAATTTGATTTAGATGTATTATTGGAATACTATTTGTTATTTATGTCAAAGGAGACATTGTTTTGAGAATATTTTTGCATAGGCTTGTAGAGGACTTCAAGCCCTTTCCAACGAGTGTTTACTTACCCTCTAATTCCTATTTGCTGAGGAGATTTTCAATTTTTAAGTTAGAGGACCAATTTTTTATTTTTCCTCATGTCAGCCTACATGAAGTTAAGTCAGCGACTCTCCATTGGACACGTCTCTTCAAATTGTGGTTGAACAAGTATAATTAGAAGTTGTGGTTCCTCATTTCAACTATTCATCTCGGTCAAGGCAATGATGAAAAACAATTCAGATCTGAGGCAAAAATAAGTTCACAACTCATGAACTAGGGAACTAATCAAGGGAGCTAAAAGTGTGGTTTTTGGGTGATAATTTTTGTCTTTTGGGATTATTTTTAGAGCAATATTTATATATTTTTGTGGATTAGTTTAAAGTAGTAGTTATATTATCCTATGGTTCAACCTATACCACAAATTTCGACCACTCCGTAACTCAGGTATGTGACCAAACCTCAATCCTTTCTTTGGTTCATCCTTTAACTAGAATTTGACCCTATGTGATTTAGGCTTATGACCATACTTCGACCCTATGTTATTTAGGCCTATGGCCATACTTCAACCCTATGTTATTTAGGCCTATGGCCAGACTTCAACCCTATGTGGCTCAGCCTAAACAAGCCTTGAAGTTTGGCCTTTCTATCCTTAACTAAAATCGAACTAGTGAAGCAAGTCTTAGCAAATTTTTGTGCTTATTGAAACATATTTTGACTTGGAAAAGAATAATTTTTTTGTGCCTATTGGATCAAACCCATTAAGCATATATATTTGGTCTTGGAGAAAATCTTTTGAATGTTCTTTGAGTAGACCTATTCTTCCTTGAGAATAGAACCGTGACAAGTAATTTTAGCGAAATTGTGGAGACCTATAATGAGTGTCTCAACCTTCTACTGGAACAATTTGTAGACCTTTGTTGGATCAAATTTTGAGCATACATTTAAGGCTTATTGAAGAAATTTTTGAAAGTAATTTCTAACAGACTTAGAGCTGTGGTTGAGCAACATTTGAAGACCTTTTTTGAGCAATTTTGTAGCAAAACTTTTTAAAGCACTTCTAAAGATCCCTTAACATTTTTGAAGAATATTGTTGAAGACTTGAAGGAGCATTCTTAAAGATCAACTGAAGTTTTTTGAAGACTTGTTGGGGGAGCTTGTAGAGGACCTATTGTGTAGGCCTCTTGAAGAAACATTTGAAGCAGCTTTGTTGAAGCATTTGAAGACATATTTGGAGCAACCTTGTTGGAGCATTATTGAAGACATTTTGAAGAATTTGTTGAAGTATCTTTTGTAAAGTATCTGATTTGACCAAGTTGGAGCTTCAAGTTGTTGGAAGGATTGGAGTCCTTATTTTTAACCAAGTTGGAGCTTGGAAGTTGTTGAGAGGATTGGAGTCCTCATTTTGACCAAGTAAGAACTTGGATCAACTCAAGGTTGGAGCCTAGAAAAAGTCAAAGATTTTATTGTACAAGTTGGATCCTAAAATTGTTGTATAAGAGGATCAGAGTCCTCACTATATTGATCAATAAAATTATTTTTGTTTTATCTCATGTATTCTGGTTTATTTTGTGATAAAAATAATAACTGACATAAAAACAGAAATTGAAAGAAATATTGATTCACCTCCTCTCCTCCTCAATGTTTCCAACATGTATTTTTTAATGATGCATAAATATGGGGCCATCATTCTCACACATGTGAAGGATAACTAGGGCACATTAAGGTGAAATAAGTTCAGATCACAGTTGTCAAAGAGAGTTGAGTTTTGGGTCAAAAGGAAGTCTCCCTTGCAAGTTGAAATGATAAGGAAAAGAAGTCATCTCAAGCGAAGGAGAGATGAGGAAAAAACACTTTAATTCTCTCACATGTGCCACTTAGGGTTTCTGCAGTAGGGGCCAAAAACGGTAGGTTGAAATTGTAGTATAAGATTGCAAGTCCAAAGTTGAGGTCAAAGAAAAAATTATAGTAGCATCGAGGAAAAATTGACTTGGTTTGACTTGATAAAAAGAGGAAAGGTTTGACTTGGTCTTGGAGGAGCCTTAATTGAAGTTCTGTAAGAAGAGAAGAGTGCTTGTGGGTTTTTCTCTCAAGAGGAGAGGTTTTGGCCCTGGTTGATAACATATATCTCGTGTCCTATTATCTCATTGTTCTTTATTGTTTTATGATAAGAACACAATAAAAATCAATTTGAATTTCAAGAAGCTAATCAATATTAGTAATAATATACCACACCACTCTAATTAATATAGAGAACCATGGATATACATCTCTTATGCCTCACTACTTTCAAAGAGACTAGTTTGTCAAGTTCAGTTAATATTCCATAAAGGAAAATAGTAGAAGAAATGGTAATATGATAAAATTATTATTTTTCTCCATTTCACTTAAAAATTTAAGATGAAATATTATCCATTGAAGGATAAGCTGAATGAGAAAAGGGATATTAGTTTGATTTGTTTAAGTGGATCCAACGACATACTAAATAAACTTTGGAAGGTCCTTGTCGAGCTAATAAAAGCATTGTAGCATTGGGTACTTGTCCCAACTCTTGGGTATGCACCCCAATGCTTCCTAATCCCTTGGTCACATAACGAAGGTAGACCTAGCTTCCCTTTACATAGAGTCTAAGCATTACCCATGCCCCCATCATTTTCTTAAAAAATGGGAGTGTTGAGATGTCCCTCTATGGTTAAAGGGACAATTCGAGTACCCTTCTTCAAATTGATACCCATGTGGTGTTGGTTCTCATTAAAATGAAAACAAGAAAAACTAAGTATTCTAATCTTAACTCACACTTTAAGTTGACTTGGACATAATTTTAACCCATTGATAAGGTCCTTTTCTTTATATTGGGTTAAATCATACAAAAAAATTTGACGATGAGCTTGTGTGAAACTTTGGAGTGCTTTGGAGTGTCATTTTTAGAGTTCAGAAATAACAATGAATATTTGAAGAGGCTAGTGAGAAGATTGAAAATTATTTGGTCTAGACAACTTCCTTTAAAGAAAGAAATTACATCTACTATTAGGCTCTTTTGAACTCCTACACAACTCTAGAGTGCTTTAACTCGTCATTTTAGAGTTTAGAAGTTTGTGAGAGATATTTGTTAGAACATTGGAGATTCAAGTAAGTAGAATTGATTACTTGAGGTGTGCATCCATAAGATGGGAGAAATTTCTAGGTGGTAGTGGTTAAAATTGGAAACTAAGGTCAAATTCCACTTTGGACAACTCATTCGATGGAGATGATGATTGCATTGAATTTATCTTTTCGTGAGGACCAAAATCAACCTAAATATCTTCTAATTTGGACAAGGGAAAGTATATTTTTGAATTATAAGCCCACATGTGCATATTTAATCGGGTCGCCCTAAAGCAAATTGGAACCCTTGGAAGGCTGTAAATACAAGTGGCCTCTGTTAGTGTCGGTCATGATGCCCTCCATCGGTGATCAAAAGCTCTTTGCATTATGCATAGGTAGGTGTCTCATCAATGTCAGTTTTGCATTTCGTTAGGCATGCCATAAAACTGATGGAGGAGCTGGTCCTTGTTCCCTTCTTGGCTTTGTTGGATCAGGTCATATCAGTTAATGAGCTGGTGTCACATTTGTTTTGCTTTGTCTTGAAGTCCAAAGTCTTAGGTCTAGGGTTTCGGTCAAAAGTCTTTGCAATGTCATGAGTCAGAAGTCCATGAGTCCCCAGCAAGCCAGAAGGAGGTATGTAAATATGTTTCATTGATATTTTCATCAGGTACAACTCATTTATACCTTGGATTTAAAAACCCTGTTTTTAAAACCAAGGTCATGTCAATTTTGCAAAAAATAAGGAAATTTCAAAAATTCTTCAAAATGTCGGCAATAGCCCTGGTCTTCTCGCCAGAGTCCATCAGATGGTCTACCTGCAAAAAGAACGGAGTTAAAGCACTCAAAGAGCCAAATTCAGGACAAAGAAAACTCAAATCAGTGTTAAAAGTGAATGCCAAAACATAACATTAGAAAGTGGGTTTGGTAAGTAAATTTTTTCAAATTGGGCCTATAAAGAGTCAAATTCCCTCTAAAACACCCTCATTGTGCATCTAAGAGCTTGCAAGGCAAAGAGATAGGGCGAAAAGGCGAACGAAGGCGAAGTGCAGAGAAATTGGTCGTTTTTCAGGTGCGCGACCTGTCAGGGACTGTGCGCGACCTGTTGGGCGGTGCGCGACCTGTCAGGCGCGTCTCCGCAGTGCAAAAACATAACGGGCGCGACCTGTCAGCTCGTGCGTGACCTGTCAAAGCCTATGCGCGACCCGTCAACCTGTCACTCACAAAACCGCTTCAAAATTTGCTCAATCACCCTCGTGCTTGCCAAATCAATCGAGGCATAGTGCTAGGGTTGGTGTTTTTTCAAGGTTTTTATTCCCATTTATATTCCCTCCATTTTTTCCCATTGATTTCGCAATTGTCATTATACATCTCTATCATATGTCATTTGCAAAGAAATTAAAATTTCCCATCTCCAAATGTCAAACCCTATCCCTCCCTAAACATATTCCCAAAACCCTAATACCCTCCATTGTGATATAAAAGCACACACAGCAAAAGAACAAATTTCTATGCAAGAAAAACAAAATGATGTGCAAAAAGAAAAGGGCAATATGGCTGTGCATAGTCATTACAAAACAGAGAACATATTGCTGTGTATATTCAAAGCAAAAACAAAGACAATGCAGTTGTGTATATTTATCAAAAAGACATATTGCTTTGAGTATTCATTACAAAAATAATGTTGCTGTGTCTCCCAAAACCAAACCCTGTTTTCCCTTTTCCCTTCTATCCCCTAATATCCTTGTTTCAATACAACTCTTTTCCCTTTTGAAGTTGTCAATGAAATCCCTTTTCCCCTTTTGACAAAAATGTAAATAAAGCCCTCCTTCCCCTATGACAAATGTAAAAGAATCCCTTGTTTCCCTTAGCATCAAATGTACATGAATCCCTTGAAAAACAGAGTATGCCTTATAATGTACAGTCAAAAGACAAAATCAAAGAGCAAGTTGTTGATGCTAGTGATCTATGCTGCCCCATACCCCTGTTATACATGCTGTCCCTTACCCCCTGTTGAGCATGTATATCCTTTCCCTTGGTTATTATCATCCATGTTTCCCTAATAAAAACATTTCTTTGCAAATGATTTCCTGGTGATTAAGATGAGATTGTATGTTTGACAGTTTGTGAATTGTCCCTTAGAAATTCCCTATTTTTATATGTTTCCTTTTCCTTAAGAAAAATCCCCTCCCCTAACATTTCCTTCATGATTTTGTTCCCCTTGAAAACAGCATACAACTCAGCATGTTTGCAAAGCAAAGATGAAGATATTCCAGAGGAGGTTGTCCGAGGCCCGCAAGAGGAAGAAGAAGACCAACCCGCTCCGTATCTTGGCTGAGGCCTCTCTCACTCACCATGATACTCATTAGCATCCTCCTAGCAGCAAACCCAAGAAATTTTGAGAGTTTTGAAGCATTTTTGGCATTTTTGGGAATTTTACAGGTTTTGGCCATTTGACGGGTCTCACCCCGCGCGCGACCCTACATGGGGGCAACTCAGAACAGGGAAAACTTTGCATTTTTGGAATTTTCATGCAAAACTACACTTGCCTATGGATGGGTTTCAGATTTTATGGAGATTTGGGCTTCCAAAAGGTCAAAATACATGCAAATTTTGACTTTCTGCCCCTATTTTGAGTTGCAGAAAGCTGTCTTGGGAGAAATGACTTTTGAGGGGTCAAATCAACTCCAAATTCAAAAATTCTGGTGGGGTTGGAAAGTAGACTCACAGACCTTTCCAACGAGCTATCTTGCACCTGATTTTGACACCGGGAAGGCCCTCAAAGAGAGCTGTGAATGTGCGCGACCTGTCAGGGAAATTTTGCCTGTTTTGACCAGTTCGGCCAGCAAAACACTGTTTTCATCTTGGTTGACTTTTGAGGCATGTAAATGATGGATTTTTGTGTAATTTTCATGGCACTTAGATACTTTTACTCTCCTTCATCACTTCTAGAAGATTCTTTGATGTAAATAGTAAAAATTTAATGCATGGATAGGTTTCCTAAGTTTTAGAGGCAAGTTGTTTTGACTGCCTAGGTTTTAGGGCTCAGTTTAGAATTGGTTGAAACAGCTCCTAGAAGGATGAGCTCGACCCCTAGAGGAAAGGGAAGAGGTTGGCTTGCCTATATTATGTATTTTCTCAATCATTTTCATGGTTGGAGAGGTTGGACTCTTGAGGGAGAAGCTCCTATTGTATATTTTACTTGTATCTCTGCACTTTGAGGAAAAGGAAGACCAGGATTTTGCAGACATCATTGGGATTCTTGTGGACTCTTGTGTTGATGGTGTGTTCTCTTATTGTAATTGTAAGTGTGTTTATGTGTTCCATCTCTTTCTTTACTGCAGCTTATTAAACAAATGAAGTGATAAAGTTTGAATTCATGCTTGCCATGCTCAGCTTTCAAATTTGTTTAATGTTTATGTTTTCCACTGTCTAGAGAGGATTCAAAGTCATTGTTTGCCCTCTTTAGCTTCTCTTTTTTCTTCCTTGATCATCCATCTCAGCTAAAGGCATCAGCACAAACTCCTAGCTTGCCCCAAAGACCCACCTGCAAAACCTGAGCTCAATCCCCGCACCCTGAATTGCACTCCCTCCAATTGCCACCAAAAACCCCAAAAAACTTTAAATCAACCCTCCTTATCAGTTTACTAGCCTAATATCAGTGTTTCTAATTGGTCAGCTCATCCTATTGAAAAATCCACCGAGTTTGACCGGAGAGAGCCTTCTCATACCCCGTAGGGCTAGCTACGAGGTGAAATGGTTTGATGTTGCCTTGAAGGTTTACCTTTCTCAGCCTGAGGTGAAATCTCAAGCGCTAACATATTGGCGACCATACTGGGGAGAACAAACTTGTTTGTGGGTTGATGTGTTTGTTTCATAAGTCTTAGACGGAGCCTGAAGTTACGCCAGGTAGCCTTCGAAACGCTTTTGCTTTGCATAAGCGGAAGTAGATAAACGCTGCTTCAGTCCATCTCCGTGAGCTTGTGAATACATCACTTCATTTGCATTTTACCCCAGTACATGTATCAAGTTCAGATCTGATTGTTGATAGTGGACAACGATCAGACACTGAAAAGGCTGAAATTATTCACTTGGCGACTCCTTTCACTGAAGAATCCAGTGATCAGTGCTTCATGGTGACTTCACTGCAGGAAGATCAGTAGCTGTGAGATTTTCATGATGGACCTCATTGCAAGAAGATATGCTCCCTTGAGCCGAGATCACATCCCCGGTTTTCCAAATAAAATTCCGAAGGTAGATTGGTCAAGGAATCTGCCTATATTTGACGATAATGGTAAGAAGGATGCTGCTCTTCATCTAGTTAGATTTCATATGCATATTTGCAGATTGAAGGTGGATTTTCCTGAAGATTGCTTGATGAAGATATTCTTGGCCACTTTGGAAGGTACAGCTCAATCATGGTATGAAAGTTTGCCGCCTGCTTGTATTTATTGTTTAAAGGATTTTCATGCTATGTTCATTGAAAGATATAAGGACTCTTATCCATCATTGAATTTAGTTCAAGACTGTTGCAAACATGCTTCTACTTTTATTGAAAGCCTTGAGAAGTTTTATGAAGATGATAATTTCATGGATGAAGTGATCATGGAAGCTCTGTATGAAAATCCGTTTCAGCAGCACATAGAAATCTTAGAGGATACTTGTCAAGATCAGCAGGTTGAAGATGGTCATATGGCTGTAATTGATGAAAGAGAAGAGCTTGTTTCAGATCTGCCCACAGAAGAATACCAGATTGTAGATTGTGATAATGCTCAGTCAACTACTTCAGAACTAGATTCAAATTATGATGACCAAGCATATCTTGTACTGAAGCCCATCAAAGAGAGCTCTGCTGTTGAGATCATAGACAGAGTTGTGGATTCAGATGTTCATGAACAGCAAGGTGAGATCTTTGTGCAAGTAAGTGATGAATCTCCTTTCAATAGCTCAGTACTAAATGATAGTTTGAGTGCCTTGTCATATGAAGATAATCATTGTTTAAGCAGAAGAAAACAAAAGGCATTGTCTCCTTTGTCTGAAGAGGAGATAGATCAGCTCTTGAAAGGTCTTGTTACAGCCCAAGCTACAACAGATTTGCAATGCACACAGAGTCAGGAAAGTGTTGGGGAAATTTCTTCCTTTGTTGAAAAAGATGACTGTCTTGTAGATCAGCAAATAGATAATGTTTTCCTTCACAAAGATGATAATCCGGCCGTCATATCATTTGAAGATCACCTACCATATTATCTGACTACCGAAGATCATAGCATTCAGGATTCCATTTCAGATTCTTCCTCATATGTCTCATGTGTTGAAATGCTTTTCCAAGAAGAGATCTGCCCATCCATTTGTTCAGAGTTTTTTGAAGCCCATGAGCATACTTTCACCGAAGCACATGATGAAGGCATATCAGAATTTGAAGCAAAGGATACCTTGTTCTTTCAGCAGGAGGTGGCAATGTCAAGTCTTCATGTTTTCCAGGATCCAATGGCAGATTTGTTACAGCCAGCAGTGATAGTGTTTATTGCAGTATTCAGTGATGAAGGAGAAAATGGTCAACTATGTTTTTGGATGCCCAGTGATAGGTTTGTATTGTTGACCAGAAGATCTAATCAGGAGAACCAATCAAGAAGGCATCTGCTTGATTGGTTGCATTGGCATTTTGATATAGTTTGATGTATATTGTCTTGTAAAAAAAACAGGTGGTTGTCATCATGATTTCAAATCTTGATGGACTGCTGCCCTTTTAAGTCAGTCATGAGTCATTTGTGTTTGGTCTATTGAGTGAGTTTTTTCAAGTTATTTCAGTTTGCCATCGAGTCGGTTTGAGTCAAGCTTCAGTTAAGTTTCAGTCAGTTTTCAGTCAAGTTTTCATTCAATAAATGAGTCAAAGTCTTGTGTTGTTTGCCGAAATAATGACTCCATTGCCCAATGGATAAAGCACTGGTCTACTCTCCCAGAAGTCTGAGGTTCTTGGTACCTCCAAGGAGCTACCATCCCCATTGGAGCCAATGTTAGTGTCGGTCATGATGCCCTCCATCGGTGATCAAAAGCTCTTTGCATTATGCATAGGTAGGTGTCTCATCAATGTCAGTTTTGCATTCCATTAGGCATGCCATAAAACTGATGGAGGAGCTGGTCCTTGTTCCCTTCTTGGCTTTGCTGGATCAGGTCATATCAGTTAATGAGCTTGTGTCACATTTGTTTTGCTTTGTCTTGAAGTCCAAAGTCTTAGGTCTAGGGTTTCGGTCAAAAGTCATTGCAATGTCATGAGTCAGAAGTCCATGAGTCCCCAGCAAGCCAGAAGGAGGTATGTAAATATGTTTCATTGATATTTTCATCAGGTACAACTCATTTATACCTTGGATTTAAAAACCCTGTTTTTAAAACCAAGGTCATGTCAATTTTGCAAAAAATAAGGAAATTTCAAAAATTCTTCAAAATGTCGGCAATAGCCCTGGTCTTCTCGCCAGAGTCCATCAGATGGTCTACCTGCAAAAAGAACGGAGTTAAAGCACTCAAAGAGCCAAATTCAGGACAAAGAAAACTCAAATCAGTGTTAAAAGTGAATGCCAAAACATAACATTAGAAAGTGGGTTTGGTAAGTAAATTTTTTCAAATTGGGCCTATAAAGAGTCAAATTCCCTCTAAAACACCCTCATTGTGCATCTAAGAGCTTGCAAGGCAAAGAGATAGGGCGAAAAGGCGAACGAAGGCGAAGTGCAGAGAAATTGGTCGTTTTTCAGGTGCGCGACCTGTCAGGGACTGTGCGCGACCTGTTGGGCAGTGCGCGACCTGTCAGGCGCCTCTCCGCAGTGCAAAAACATAACGGGCGCGACCTGTCAGCTTGTGCGCGACCTGTCAAAGCCTGTGCGCGACCCGTCAACCTGTCACTCACAAAACCGCTTCAAAATTTGCTCAATCACCCTCGTGCTTGCCAAATCAATCGAGGCATAGTGCTAGGGTTGGTGTTTTTTCAAGGTTTTTATTCCCATTTATATTCCCTCCATTTTTTCCCATTGATTTCGCAATTGTCATTATACATCTCTATCATATGTCATTTGCAAAGAAATTAAAATTTCCCATCTCCAAATGTCAAACCCTATCCCTCCCTAAACATATTCCCAAAACCCTAATACCCTCCATTGTGATATAAAAACACACATAGCAAAAGAACAAATTTCTATGCAAGAAAAACAAAATGATGTGCAAAAAGAAAAGGGAAATATGGCTGTGCATAGTCATTACAAAACAGAGAACATATTGCTGTGTATATTCAAAGCAAAAACAAAGACAATGCAGCTGTGTATATTTATCAAAAAGACATATTGCTTTGAGTATTCATTACAAAAATAATGTTGCTGTGTCTCCCAAAACCAAACCCTGTTTTCCCTTTTCCCTTCTATCCCCTAATATCCTTGTTTCAATACAACTCTTTTCCCTTTTGAAGTTGTCAATGAAATCCCTTTTCCCCTTTTGACAAAAATGTAAATAAAGCCCTCCTTCCCCTATGACAAATGTAAAATAATCCCTTGTTTCCCTTAGCACCAAATGTACATGAATCCCTTGAAAAACAGAGTATGCCTTATAATGTACAGTCAAAAGACAAAATCAAAGAGCAAGTTGTTGATGCTAGTGATCTATGCTGCCCCATACCCCTGTTATACATGCTGTCCCTTACCCCCTGTTGAGCATGTATATCCTTTCCCTTGGTTATTATCATCCATGTTTCCCTAATAAAAACATTTCTTTGCAAATGATTTCCCGGTGATTAAGATGAGATTGAATGTTTGACAGTTTGTGAATTGTCCCTTAGAAATTCCCTATTTTTATATGTTTCCCTTTCCTTAAGAAAAATCCCCTCCCCTAACATTTCCTTCATGATTTTGTTCCCCTTGAAAACAGCATACAACTCAGCATGTTTGCAAAGCAAAGATGAAGATATTCCAGAGGAGGTTGTCCGAGGCCCGCAAGAGGAAGAAGAAGACCAACCCGCTCCGTATCTTGGCTGAGGCCTCTCTCACTCACCATGATACTCATTAGCATCCTCCTAGCAGCAAACCCAAGAAATTTTGAGAGTTTTGAAGCATTTTTGGCATTTTTGGGAATTTTACAGGTTTTGGCCATTTGACGGGTCTCACCCCGCGCGCAACCCTACATGGGGGCAACTCAGAACGGGGAAAACTTTGCATTTTTGGAATTTTCATGCAAAACTACACTTGCCTATGGATGGGTTTCAGATTTTATGGAGATTTGGGCTTTCAAAAGCTCAAAATACATGCAAATTTTGACTTTCTGCCCCTATTTTGAGTTGCAGAAAGCTGTCTTGGGAGAAATGACTTTTGAGGGGTCAAATCAACTCCAAATTCAAAACTTCCGGTGGGGTTGGAAATTAGACTCGCAGACCTTTCCAACGAGCTATCCTGCATCTCATTTGGACACCGGGAAGGCCCTCAAACAGAGCTGTGAATGTGCGCGACCTGTCAGAGTGATGTGCGCGACCTGTCAGGGAAATTTGCCTGTTTTGACCAGTTCGGCCAGCAAAACACTGTTTTCATCTTGGTTGACTTTTGAGGCATGTAAATGATGGATTTTTGTGTAATTTTCATGGCACTTAGATACTTTTACTCTCCTTCATCACTTCTAGAAGATTCTTTGATGTAAATAGTAAAAATTTAATGCATGGATAGGTTTCCTAAGTTTTAGAGGCAAGTTGTTTTGACTGCCTAGGTTTTAGGGCTCAGTTTAGAATTGGTTGAAACAGCTCCTAGAAGGATGAGCTCGACCCCTAGAGGCAAGGGAAGAGGTTGGCTTGCCTATATTATGTATTTTCTCAATCATTTTCATGGTTGGAGAGGTTGGACTCTTGAGGGAGAAGCTCCTATTGTATATTTTACTTGTATCTCTGCACTTTGAGGAAAAGGAAGACCAGGATTTTGCAGACATCATTGGGATTCTTGTGGACTCTTGTGTTGATGGTGTGTTCTCTTATTGTAATTGTAAGTGTGTTTATGTGTTCCATCTCTTTCTTTACTGCAGCTTATTAAACAAATGAAGTGATAAAGTTTGAATTCATGCTTGCCATGCTCAACTTTCAAATTTGTTTAATGTTTATGTTTTCCACTGTCTAGAGAGGATTCAAAGTCATTGTTTGCCCTCTTTAGCTTCTCTTTTTTCTTCCTTGATCATCCATCTCAGCTAAAGGCATCAGCACAAACTCCTAGCTTGCCCCAAAGACCCACCTGCAAAACCTGAGCTCAATCCCCGCACCCTGAATTGCACTCCCTCCAATTGCCACCAAAAACCCCAAAAAACTTTAAATCAACCCTCCTTATCAGTTTACTAGCCTAATATCAGTGTTTCTAATTGGTCAGCTCATCCTATTGAAAAATCCACCGAGTTTGACCGGAGAGAGCCTTCTCATACCCCGTAGGGCTAGCTACGAGGTGAAATGGTTTGATGTTGCCTTGAAGGTTTACCTTTCTCAGCCTGAGGTGAAATCTCAATCGCTAACAGCCTCAACCTCATTTAGACATCATCATGAGACATTCTTGTATTCTCTTTCTTGGTTTTGGATTGCACAGGTCTGAGGCTTGCCTGCGAATAATTAGTTCACATGGAGAAATTACTAGGTCCAAAGTTCGCGCACACTTCTAGGGTTTCTGGGTCACAATCGCAAGATTTCCAAAGGCAGAATTTGACTGTAGTCGCAGGCTTGTAGGCTCAAGGGAGTGACTAAAGCTTTTCAGTCGCACGAACAACATGTCCTCCATGCGACCAACATCTAGGGTTTGGATTTTTTAGTTATCTGAAGTTTTCGTTTGTTGACCGCAGTGCTCGACAGTTGGCCGCAAACCGTGACAGTTCATTACATGCTTCAAAATCAGGGTTTTCAATATAAGCATTGTTGGGTTCATTTTATGGATATTGTGTAGTTGTTTTTGCTGGATAGTTGTATAGATGAAGATATGGATCATTGTACTCTCTTTTTGTTGGATCATTCAATGATAACCTATTAAGAAGAAGAATTTGAAAGGGTTTTCCCCATAGTGGGTTTTTCCCTGGTCTCCGACCAATCTTGGTGTCTGTACGTGTGAATGATTTTCTTCTATTGTTCCTTTATGTTTTGTATTTTTGATGATGATGATATCGTTCTTTCTACATAGTTGCATATGTTGTTGAATAATGATGTAAATATGAATAAGGTTATGATGTTATGGGGTGAACTTAATGTGTAAATTAAGAAATGCAATTATCAAAGCATAGAACAATATAGCCCTAAGAAAAATTAACAGTAGCAAGAGGATTGAAGGAAATTTGAGGCAACTTATGTGCAACTTCATAGTGCAAGTGTCAATTTTTAGAATTTAAAAGCTTTTGAGATAGATTTGTTACCACATTAGAGATTAAAGTGGGAGGTGGGTAACTAGAAGATTGAAGAATATTCGAGGTAGTGTTGATGGGCAGAAATGACCACTCATCAATAGGAGGAAACAACCTAGACTGGGGTTCTTTAATAACTCAAGCTATTTGGGATAGTTGTTCCTAATGGGTTTAATGGATTCATTAGCCAGATATTTCCTCCTCTTTTGAGAAAGAAATCATTAAATTTCAACTAAGTATCCTATTGTACATATTTACAGTTGGTTATGGAGAGTTAACTAGTTATATAAAAATATACATTGAATGGAAATCACCAAAAGAATGACTCTAACTAGTGTAAGGTAAACTATAAAAAAGTTAAAAGAATGAATTATATTTGTATAAAAGGAATAATTATAAAATGCAACCAAATTTTAATGTAACATAAATCAAAATATAATGAGAAAGGACACAATTGTACTCGTTATTACTTTCAAGCAAAATGAAATAAGTCTCAACTTGCTTTAATAGATTCTAGTTTTAAAAATTGAAAATGAAATGTTGAACTATTATCTATAGATATATCGTAGGCAAGGATAATATATTCAACTATAAGACTGATTTCATTTCTTGGTTAATTCATATTAACAATCCATTTAGTACAAACTAAATACATCCTTTTATAATAAATGAAAGAGAATACATATATCTAGAAAACAAAACAGTCTAATTATTAATCCTATTCTCATCCATGTACATACATGTATCAATTTCAATTTACAAAAACATAGTTCATGAACCAAAAGAACACATTATATGTAAATCAAGCTATATTTATGCAGATGACGATCATAGGAAAAATAACTTAATTCAAAATATAGGCAAATAGAATTAATTAATGACAGATATACGAATAAACATTATTAATACCAATGCACAGAAACTTAGTAAAATGAGTGATGCTATTTAAATTTCACAACCTTTTGAATCACAGTCAAGGAAATCATTGAAATCCCAAAAGGTAACAATGAACTATTGAAACAAAACTGAGTATTATATTAAAATAATTCAATATAAAACTTACAATATATAATGCAAAGGCTTAATGTAACCACAATTTTTTAACTTCGTCTATCTGTCCCACCCTTATACAATATTCAGGTTCTCCCCATTTTTCAAAGTCTATAATATATTTATTTATACCAAAGGGTCATTGTACAAAATAATTATATATGAAAAATAGAGATCTATTTTCTCATAATCTTGGTACCAAGTCCTTCCCACAAATATGACCACATTGGTCATAACGAGGGTGCTTTAAATATAAACAAATATCATAACTCAATACGCCATGTCATTAGGAAACAATAACCAAAAATACCAAATAGAGAACTAACGTTCAACCACATAACTACAAGTATTACTTGTAGGATAAGAGATAGATATAATTAACACATAATCATGTAATTTAAATAATGGCTACAAAATCTATGATTCTATATCTATTATTAACAAAGTTAACAAACTAATCATATAATTATTTGTATGTTTCAAAGACATAAAATATAAAAGTCATTGACCTTGAACACCATTCATTTGGAAGTAGTAAAACCTTGCAAATTTGTAGTAATTTTCACATTGACACTGAAAGATTTGATAACAACTTGCTTTTCAACCGCCTATAGTTTCTCTTTAAATTCAACAATTTATTTTTCATGTTTATCTTTGAGGGATTTATTTTGTGACCTTAGTTTTGCATTATGTTCCACTAATTGATGAATTTTTTCTTTAAGGTAAGGGACTACGACCACATATTTTTCCTACCAATACCACATCTAGAGAAATTTATGAGAGTCCTTATGCTTTCTACACTTAGTATCAACATTGCTATCAGATTTACTAAAAAAAATTATCCTCGCAATCCTCGATAGGCTAAGGTTCTGGCTTTTCCTATTCCAATGAAAACCCCTCAGGAACATCTACATGAACAACTGGGACTAACTTCTTCGTATTCTTGTTTCTCTTAACTCAAGAGATCATTTGGGAAAGTATTTTAGTTTTAACCTAGGTTGATGCAATCACATTTTTCTCACATTCAAATATGTTGCTTTTAGGTTCACAATGGACAAAATGCACAAAGTCGTTTAGCTCAGTCTTAGGGTTGCTTAAAAGTATCGGGTCATTTTTTTTCTTGAAAAAACCCACTAATTATTTTTTCCATGCTACAAGTAATTTGGGTAGGAGTCAAGTCGATAGGTTCTTTCTTTAAGCCATAGAGTGCATCCACTGAAGATGAATAGTTAGGATTTGTTGGTTGAGGTGGAGAGGCAAGGGCTTCTTAAACATTTTCATGAAAGCTCTAATCAATTTTATTAGCTTGTGAAAATACTTTCTCCCAACAATTATCTGAGGGTTTCATAGAATTATTTCGACATAGAAAAACATCCCATGAATCCCCCAAGTGGGTTAATCTTAATTCGACCAATATGCAGATCAATCCTTAATGAAATAGGTTGCGGTTGGGATTCATAGAACCATTTTGATAAAATTTAGACATTTTTGAGAGGCTTTTGTGCATATAGTAAGGCATATTCAAGCAGCCTAAAATGGTAATAAAGCACAAAACCATATCAACCTTCACACATTATATACCATTTTACAATCAAAACCAAATCATGCCATGAGTTTTAGTGAGTTCACATGCATACCTTTCACATTATATGACATTTTCTTTGGAAGGAAGAATTTGTCCCATAACACATCTTTAATTAGAAAATTTTAGACCACCTTTCACCTTCTGCAGGAAGCATTGTAGCCTCTGTAATGAAAGCCTCATTCCCTGGAATCTCCATGTTGAAATTTCTAAGTCTAACTTGTTAGAAATTTTCCTGCACTAAATGGTTTATTTCACCTACTTGTTTAATTATTGAACAAGTTATTTAACCTTATAAATATTGAAATAAACACAATGCACTCTCAACCATCTACAGATCATAAACTAAAAGAAATAGACAAACACACAAGGGACACCGTTATTTTTGGACAATTGTCCCTAGAAGACCCCAACTTGGGAAAACCGGTGCAACAATTCTAAGGGTTTTATTATTAAGCAACTTTTCTTGAGCATAACTGGGTGCCAAATTGGCTCACCTAACAGAGAAATCAATCTGGCAGTAATACCTCTCTTCGAAAGCAGATATTCGGCAAGTCTGCTCCATGAAAAATCTCCAATGCCTCGGTGAGACACTATGTCAACCTGAAACCCTCTGTGTCAGCCTTCTGATGCTCTGCGCAGGCTCTCTGCCCCTCTACGTCACTTTTGTAGCCTCTGTGTCACTCACACAGGCCTTCTGGCCATCTGCGCAGTTACTCTGGCCCTTTGCTAGCTTCTGTTGGCTCTGCATCTGTCTCTCTGCCTCTCCACTGGTCTTTCGGCACTGTCTCTGCCTCTTTGCTATGCACTCACTACCCCTCACTACAACTATGATCACTAGTTCGATTTCTCTTAGCAAACCTTGCTCTAGAAAATCGAACTCACTGATCAATCTTTGTGTATCTCCAACTGACCCTCAAGCCTCCTCTTATACTTTTTCTGATGAGTCTTCAACGGCCAAGATTACATATCTAATCAATGTCTAAGATTAGATTTATCTTGATCCATCTCATTTAGAACCTTCTCACCCAGTTTTATATTAATAATCATTAATATTTTTATTTTCCTAAGTTTAGACTTAGGAACCGATTAAAAATATTAATTATTTTAATATCTCCTTAACCGGGTGGAATTTCCCCAAACCATTTCCAGGTCTTGGAGATCTCATGTGCTTTATCCTCTCCAACAATTTTCATGGCTAGATCACATCTGATGCTACCCCAAATCAACACTCCCTCTTAGCGAGGAATGTGCTCTAATAATGCTCCATCACTGAACATCACTTTGACCATCTGGCACCGGTACCTATGCTGATGTTTGTCCTTGCTGCCCAACATCCTCTGCATTGTTGCGTTTTGTAATGCTTCCCATGGCTCTTCCAATGCCACTACTACATCTGTATGACAGCTCCTCTGTAGCCATGTTGTTGCTGGTCCTTTCTCCCAACACCGCATCTGCATTGCAACCCTCTCTCATATATGCTGCATCATGTTGCCCATAGCACTACAACTGCTAATGTTGCACTGCAACTCAGTTACTGAGACGATGGTAACTGATCTACCCAACTATTGACATCCTTGTCAGGCTAGAAGCCCTCCTCATGCTAAAGCTCTCTTTGTTACTATCCTGTGATCCCTCTGCTGCCTCTGCGCTGCTGCAACAACTCTATGCCTCTCGCAATGCTACAAACACCTTTGTGCCTTCCTACACTGCTGCAACCTCCTATGTAACTCTCGCACTGCTACTACATCCCTCTCTACACTGCCAAGGACTACTGCACTCAAGCACTATTCTGCCACCCCATCTGCATCTTGCTTCTACCAACATCTGTCATCCTGCTACTGTCACTCGGAGCACCCATAGCCAAATATGATCTAGATTTCTTGGCTAGAAATCTACCTAGGTAGCAACTACCTCTACCTTGGTTATGTCCCGTTAGGTACTGTTCTATCTCAACAGCAACAACAACCCACCAGCTTCACACTCCACAATCTGCCCACAACTCCATATGCCCCAGCAACTGAAGAAACTGAGCCTCTTGGCTTTGCGTAATCTCGGCAAGGATAAATCACTCTTCTATCCAACTGTGTCACTCCTACCTAGCTGAGTAGGATGACATGGCTCTTTGTGATCCTCTTTTGCCTTCCTTTGCATCTGCGTTGGCTTCTCTCTGACTTGAAATGATGATGTAGACCCTTCTACGTCACTCCTTCTCTGCTACGTTCTGCTTAGGAGCAACTTTTGTCTCTCAGGACAGTTGTTTCTGTTGCAAATTCTCTGATTCAGCTGGATCCTTCAGATTTCATGTGATCTGCAACCCTCTGATACCATGTTGAAATTTCTAAGTCTAACCCATTATAAATTTTCCTCAACTAATTAGTTTATTTCACCTACTTATTTAATTACTGAACAATTTATTTAACCATATAAATACTGAAATAAACATAATGAAGTCTCAACCATCTACATATCATTAACTGAAAGAAATAGATAAACACACAATGGACACCATTAATTTTGGACAATTGTCCCCAAAAAAACCCAACTTGGGAAAACCAATGCAGTAGTTCTGAGGGTTTTATCATTAAGCATATTTTCTTGAGTACAGTTGGGTGCCAAACTGGCTCACCCGATAGATAAATGAATTTGGCAGTAATACCTCTCTTCGGAAGTAGATATTTGGTAAGTTTGCTCCATGAAAACTCCCCAACGCATCTCTGAGGCATTGCGTTAGCCTGGAACCCTCTACGTCAACCTTTTGATGCTCTGCACAGGCTCTTTGTCCCTTTGCGTCACTTTTGCAGCCTCTGCGTCACTCATGCGGGCCCTCTGGCCCTCTGCGTAGCTTCTTCTGGCTCCGCATCTGCCTCTCTACCTCCGCGCTGGTCTTTTGACACTATCTTTGCCTCTCTGCTATGCACTTACTACACCTCTCTACAACTCTGATCATTGGTTCAATTTCTCTTAGCAACCACACTCTAGAAAATCAAACTAACTAATCAATCTTTGTGTATCTCCAACTGACCCTCAAGCCTCCTCTTATACTTTTTCTGATGACTCTTCAATGGCTAAGATTATATTTGGTTTGATACATATCATTTAGAACCTTCTCACCCAATTTTATATGAATGCTCAATAATATTTTCGTTTTCCTAAGTTTAGGCTTGGGAACCCATTAAAAACATTAACCAAACCATTTCTGGGTCTTGGATATCTCATGTTATTTAGCCTCTCCACCAATTTTCATGGCTAGATCACATCCGATGCTACCCCAAATAAACGCTCCTTCTTAGCAAGGAATTTGCTCTACTAATGCTCCATCACTGAACATCACTCTAATCATCCGGCACCGGTACCTGTGCTGATGTTTGGCCTTGCTGCCCAACATCCTCTGTACTGTTGCGTCCTATATTGATTCCCATGGCTCTACCACTGCCACTGCTACATTTGTATGGAAGCTCCTCTACATCCGTGATGTTGCTAGTCCTTTCTCCCAACATTGCATCTGCACTGCAACCCTCTCTCATCACGCTACAACGTGCTGCCCGTAGCACCAACACTGCTACTGCTGCACGACAACTTAGTTATTGAGACAATGGTAATTGATCTACCAAACTGCTAATGGATCCCTCTTGATGTTGAAGCTCTCTTTGTTGCTATCATGTGCTCCCTCTACTACCTCTATGCTGTTGCAACAACTCTTTGCCTCTCGCACTGCTGCAAACACCTTTGTGCCTTCCTACACTGTTGTAACCTCCTTTGTGCTTTTCACACTATTACAACCCTCTCTGTGCTGCCAGGGACTACTGCACTCAAGCATTGTTCTTCACTCCATCCACATCTTGCTTCTACTGACATTCGTCATCCTGCTACTGTCATTCGGGGCTCCCATAGCTGGATATGATCCAAGAGTTTGTGTACCTCAAGGATTCTTGCCCCTACATCTTCTATAGTTCTCATAACTACAGCTCGATGTCTCCCCACCTCTTCTCTAGAGGTACATGAGCACTCATGGCACAATCGTCATTATCCTCTACCTCCTTCTCCACCTTAGCTGGCGTTGCCTTGGAGTTAGAAGTCTCTCCCTTATTCTTCTTCTTGGGACACTGGGTTGCATAATGGCCCAACTCCCCACAGTTGAAGCACTTAATCTTGGAGATTTCTTTCTTCTTCCTCTTCGCTTGCTTCCCCGTAGATGCCAGAGCCGCATCCTCTTCCTCCCCCTTCTTGACTTGAGCTCCTTTGCTGCTACTTCCCGCCTTGGTCAGCCGTCTGATCTCTTATTGGCAAAGAGATGCCCATAATTCTTCCCAATCTGGAAGATTCGCTCTGCGCAAAATTCTTTGGATGAATGTCTCCCACTCCTCGGAGACTACGTTCAAGGTAGTCCTCACCATTAAGTCCTGATTTGGCATGGTCCCTATGGAAGTAAGTTGGTCCTAAATCTCCTGCAACTTGCTGAGGAAGCGATCTATCTTCTCCCCCTTCTGTATCTGATACGACCGCAATTGATTATCCAGTATCATCTTCCTTTGTAGGGAAGTTCCCTGATACAATGTCGTCAAGGTGTCCCACATCTCCTTTGTCATATTCTTCTCGACAATATGATGAACTACATGATCCTTGACCCCATCAAGGATTATGCACTTTGCCTTGGCCATCGCATCCTCATAATTTTCGTTATCCACTGGGTCAACTGGGATAGCCACAATTCTCAAGGTGAAGGCCTTGATGCGATGTCTATCCAGAACAGATAGGATCCTGGCCTTCTAGATGACAAAGTTGGACGCCTCGTCCAACCTGTCCTGATCCCTCAGTTTATTAATGGCCATCTATACTCTTCTTTTCGACTCCCTCTGAGTCTCTACTTCCCTCCTGGAAGTTCTCTTATAGAATCCTTCTGAGTCTTGGTTTCCCTCTTAGAAATCCTTCTGCCAACAACCGCATCACACCTCTCCGATCTCCTTTGCTCCTACACCATTGATCTGGATTTCTTAGCTAGAAATCTACCTAGGTGGCGACTCCCTCTACCTTGGTTCTATCTCGTTAGGTAATGTTATGTCTTGACAACAACAACACCCCATCGGCTTCACACTCCACTATTTTCCCACAGCTCCTTATACCCCAACAACTGAAGAAACTGAGCCTCTTGGCTCTGTGCAATCCCGACGAGGCTGAATTGCTCTTCTGGCCAACTGCGTCACTCCTACCTGGCTGAGTAGGATGACATGGCTCTTTGTAAACCTCTTTTGCCTTCCTCTTCCTCTAGACTAGCCTCTCTCTGGCTCGAAATGATGACGCAGGCCCTTTTGTGTCACTCCTTATCTGTTGCTTTCTTCTTAGGAACAACTTTTGTCTCTTGGGACAGTTGTTTCTGCTACAAATTATCTGATTCAGTTGATTCCTTAAGCTTTCCTATGATTTGCAGCCCTCTGATACCATGTTGAAATTTCTAAGTCTAAGCTGTTAGAAATTTTCTTGCACTAATGGTTTATTTCACCTACTTGTTTAATTACTGAACATGTTATTTAACCATATAAATACTGAAATAAACACAATGCAGTCTCAACCATCTATAGATCATCAACTAAAAGAAATAGACAAACACATATGGGACACCGTTATTTTTGGACAATTGTCCCCAGAAAAACCCAACTTTGGAAAACTAGTGTAGCAGTTCTGAGGGTTTTATTATTAAGCAGATTTTTTTGAGTACAATTGGGTGCCAAACTGGCTCACCCGATAGAGAAATCAATCTGGCAGTAATACCTCTCTTCGGAAGTAGATATTTGGCAAGTCTACTCCATGAAAACTATCTAACGCCCCTCCAAGGAATTGCGTCAGCCTGAAACCCTCTGCATCAGCCTTCTGATGCTCTGCGCAGGCTCTCTGGCCCTCTGCGTCACTTCTGCAACCTCAGCATCACTCACGCAGGCCCTCTGGCCCTCTGCACAATCACTCTGACCCTGTGCGTAGTTTCTGCTGGTTCTACATCTGCCTCTCTTCCTTTGTGTTGGTCTTCCGACACTATCTCTACCTCTCTTCTCTGCACTCACTACTGCTCGCTGCAACTCTGATCACTGGTTCGATTTCTCTTAGCAAACCCCACTCTAGAAAATCGAACTGACTGATCAATCCTTGTGTATCTCCAACTGACCCTCAAGCCTCCTCTTATACTTTTTCTGATGAGTCTTCAATGTCCGAAATTACATCTCTAATCAACGTCTAAGATTAGATTTGGCTTGATCCATGTCATTTAGAACCTTCTCACCCAAGTTTATATTAATACTCATTAATATTTTTATTTTCCTAAGTTTAGACTTAGGAACCCATTAAAAATATTAATTATTTTAATATCTCCTTAACCAGGTGGAATTTCCCCAAACCATTTCCGAGTCTTAGATATCTCATGTTCTTTAGCCTCTCCACCAATTTTCATGGCTAGAGCACATCTGCTGCTACCCAAAATCAACACTCCACATCCCTAGCTCATATAAATTTACCAATGTAAGTCTGTGTGAATGCCTTCTCCACTTCAACATTGTGTCCCATTAAGAACTATATGAATTCCCACCAATCCACATGCTTAAAGACGAATAAATATTCTTCATAAGCCTGTATAGTTTCACCACCCAAAGGTTCAAATCTTACAACTGGAGCCATAAAAATGTATTGAAATTATTTATAGGGAGATGGAAAAGAATTTGATCGGGTTATAAAAATGGAGCAAATTGTGGTAGGATGACAATTGGTGGAACAACATAGAAAATGCATATACGAAACAATCAGAGTAGGGTTTTGAATGGAGAAAACAAATGAAATTATACAGAATCTAGAAAGGTTTTGGATATGGGGTAGTTCGAAGTGATAGGAAAGATTAGGTACTAGTAGTATAGGACAAAAATAATATCAGTTCAAAAACATAATGAAACAAACCTAGCCTCGGGATAGTTCACCATAACCCTAATCCACATGTCGGGCACATAGTACACCACATAACATTAACATTTCCACATAACCATTAGAACCAATTAATGAATTAACTACCATCCTCATCACATATCAAACGACACGACCACCCATTATTTAATTCATCAACATAGGGATAGGCATAATAATTAGACATTATTGATGAGCCACCAAATACATATGTTTCTATAGTATAAGATTTCATTCATGGTTGAAAATGGGTTGGGACCATATAGCCATAGGATTCACCCAAAAAATATTATATGTTATGCAACAATTTCAATACGTTCACCAAAGGATCACTCAGTAATAGTGTTTAAGAGTATGAAATAGTGGTGTCATTATAACATAAAAGTGACAAAAATACAAGTGTTTTTATCCTTTTATGAAATCGTAAAGACAAACACTAATCTATGGTTAAAATAGCATTAGGAATTGCAATGAACTATGACTGTATTGAAAATAATAAACATTAAAATAACCATGGAACCAATACATAAAAACCTGCTCAAAATTGTTTCAAGGCTCAAATCAATAGTCATAAGGAAATAAAGACTTTTTGTGGTATAACACTCTCCAAGGAGTTTAAAACAAAACGATGTTCAAATTCAATGAGATGATCAAATACTTAAAAAAATGATATAAGCAATAGGGGACCCATTTCATTCAAAAAGAAGAAATGAAAGCGGAGTTGTTGGGCAACCAACAAATGGAACATGACTGGGTAAACCAATTATCTTTGTTGAAGTTAGGAAGATAAATATAAGATGCTAAAAATAAATAAACTGAAAGATATTTATCTCCAATTCATATAATAATGATTTGATCAAACATTTAATACTTTTTTTTTGTATAATCACCACCATAATCAAGAAACTGATACAGAAGGGCATGTCTAGTTTAATTTAGAGGAACAATGGTGATAAAAAATGATAAATCTTAGTGGTTATGAGTTAACTAGACAATTGATAGCCTTCAAAGGTAACTTCAATACCATGGGCGTGTTAATTGTTACTAGCAGGTATCCATAGCTTCGATAGGGATACCCTTTAACTATTTTCCACCAGAATTTCATAGTTTTTTTTTTTTTTTTTTTCAAGGGAATTAGCAAAAGGATATTGTTTAGGCTTGGTGAATAGCTATCTGCAATTCCATTCATAAAGCTTATGAAAATGTGTAGGTCGGCTCTTGCTGAGACTTCTCATCTTTTAGTTTTATCAACTAAAAGCCATTACCCTGGCTTGTTGACTAGATATGGTAATGTAATTTCATAAGGATTCATAATCATGGCAGGATGGCTTGTGTTGAGAACTCCTATCCTTTTGATAATTCCTTATATAAAAATGCTTTTTATTCAATTAATTTTTTAAATAAAATATCATAGCATACAAGGAAGCAAATTTGAAATACTCCCTAAGGGCAAGGATGTCGTTAGTTGATCATGATCATTCCTTTTGATTGGTTATTCATATTTTCCCAAACAAGACTCTTGTAATATGAATGTCTTAATAATGTGACATTCCTTTGAAAAATACGTTTCAGGATAAATTATAGTGATATATAGGAAATTTTTAGTGGTTTAGGTAACAGATTACAGGAATTGGAGAGAAATCAATCAAAAGTATTAAAGACATCTTTCTCAAAGACATTTCCTATAGGACAATATTTTAGATAGAAATGTTGCTTGTTGTAGTGATTATAGTAGGTAGAGTTAAGAAAATTGGATCAAAACCATACCAAAATCAAGAAAAATCAAACAAGAAAATTAACTCAAATTAAAACAAAATAAATTGCAAGTTGAAAATGAAATATTTACAAAATAGAATTACCTAGAGGGAATCAAGAAAAATACCTTTTTTTCAGAGTTTTTCCATTGACTAGAAGGGTTTTAGATTCCCCCTCCAAAGTTTGCAATTGAAAAGTACTAGGCCCAATATTTCAATAATAATGAAAGGACCCAACCACAACTTCTGAAACTTTGTATGCTCTCCCTTTTCCTCATGCATTTTGTCCTACTTAAGTACTAAATTTCCTACTTCAAGGTTTCTGTTAGAAGAGGATTTATCATTGAATCAATGATTAATAGTCTATTGATGTCCATCAAGCTATTTCTTGGCCTTTTCTCTCTCTTCTAACTTAAGCATGCATGATAAGACACTCAATTTCCTACACTTTTTGGGACAACTGTAATGAAGGTAGAAATATCTTAGGAGGAAGTATGGCATATCTCCCATACACAAGGAAAAATTGTGAGTTTTGAATGACAGATTTTGAGGTAATTGTATCAACCCATAATGCATTAAATAAGGTTGTGTGCCAGTTCTCCTAATGATCAGAAACAATGATTTTCAAAATTTTGATCAAATTCTTATTCGTTGATTCAACAAGCCCATTACCTTGACGGCATTTGTTGAATATTTATTTTTGATCCCTTTTTCTAGAGCAAAAGTATTCATATCAAGAGAAGAAAAATAAGATGCATTATAAAAAACAAGTCATTCCAGAACACCAAATCAACTGATAGTATTAGTTTCAAGAAATGATATTACCTTATTTGTGTTTACCACTCGAAGAGGAGCTGCTTCCACCCACCCTGTAAAATAATCAATTCTTGTTATAATGAATGTATGTTGGAGAGATGAGGCAGGGTTCACAGGGCCAAGATGTCTAAGCCCCGTTATTGAAAAGGAGCATCGATTGTAACAAGTTGTAGGGGAAAATTGGGTTTTTTAATCCTACTAGCAGCTTTCCAACAGATTTTGCATTTTCAGGTGAGGGCGTGAGCATATTTGAATAGTGTGGGCCAATAGTAGCCAACCCTTAACACCTTATGTCTAGTGGTATCTCCACCATAATGACCACTAGTAGATCCAAAATGCAATTCATTTAAAATATTCTGAGAATCTTCCAATTCTAAACAACGAAGTAACACTCCATAATTTTTTTGGAAAATAATATTATTTATCAACTCGAAAGCGGTTTATTTCAGTATTAGTACTCTTCTTTTCTTTGCATAAAGGTGTTAAGGAGCTATACCATGTATCATAAAGAATTTTATGTCAACGTACCAAGAATCATAGTTAGATGAATTGCATAAAATTTCATACTCAAGAGAAAATTCATTATTTAAACAAGAATCTTTGTTGGGAAAATTAACAAAGTTGGCAACCAACTTACAAAGACATTGACCTTTAACAATTTGGGAAGGTTTAATTTCGAGATCATACTCTTGAAGGGATTTCATATAATGTGCTATTTTCTCACCGAGCTCTTTTGGAACCAACAAATTTCTCACTATTGCGTAAGGGACAATGATTTTAGTATTAGATTTCAACAGATAAGGTTTGAAATGCTTTATTTCCTTAAATACAACAAAGTCTTGTTTTTCCATTGTTGGATAGTTTAATTATTCCCATTTAAAAGAAAAACTCATGAAGGTGATAGGAATTTTGTTGTTTTCATTATCCTTCTCGGTGAGAACAACAACATATGTAGTATCAAAAGAAAAGGATGAAGTCCTTGGTGAAATCAAGACTCATCAAAGAAGGAGCTTTAGAAATGGATTTCTTAATGGTCTGGAAGGCTTCCCTTTCTTGGTCACCTCACTTAAAGACATAGTTCTTCTTGACTATATTTTTCAATGGTCTCACTATATCTAAGAAACTTGGAATGAATCTCCTAACAAAGTGAAATTTTCCTAGAAAGGATTGCATTCCTTTTTTAAAAGTAGGATATGCCAAGTTGGAAATTTCTTGGGTTCGTTCAACATATATCATCATTCTGTTCTTAGATACAAAAAATCCAAGTAGTTTTCCATCAGTGACAACGAAAATGGATTTTTTAAGGTTAAGGGAAATGCCAATTTTTCTGCATCTCTCAAATACATTTATCAGGTTAGATAACTGGTCAATTTTTTTTTGAAAACGCAATGACATCATCCAAATAAATGAAAATTGATTCATTAATTAAGCCACGAAAACAAATATCCATTTTCCTTTTGAAGGTTGCCCCGACGTTAATTAGTCCAAAAGGAATCTTCTTGTAAGCAAAGGTACCCCATGGAGTTCTGAATGTCATTTTAAATTGATCAACAAGTGAAACCATAACTTGGTTTATCTTGAAAAATCATCCAGTAAGAACAACATTTTAGAGCTGGAAACATGTTGCAAGACCTGCTCCATGGGTGGAACATAATAATTACCTTTATCAGAGGCTTTATTCATTTTTCAAAAATAAACACAACTGAATATATTCACTCTTCTTCCTTATAGGTTCCAAATTGGAAACCTACTGGATATGATGACCAGGAAGGATTATTGGGTTATAACTAGTTTTTCAGTTCATCCTTAACAACAAGTTCTAAAGTGGGGTGCATCTTCCTTAATTTATGTTGAAAAGGATTGGTTGGTGGTTTTATTGGGATGCCATGTTGCATGGATTCCTTAATTTCGGTTGAAAAGGATTGGTTTATGGTTTTATTGGGATGCCATGTTGCATGACATTGGAATCAAAGGTTTTTAGATCATTGTATGTCTAAGTGGATACATCCTTCTATTCCTTGAACAAATGAATAAAATATGATCTTTCTTTTGGGGTACAACCTATCTCTAAATTGATGTTTTGGGGGTTAGATTGAGTTCCCAAATTAATGGTTTCATATCTCATGGAGAAACTATTAGTTTTGCAATTTACCACCATTTTAAATTTATCATGCAAATCATAATTTTTTTCCAATATCACAATATATTTAGGGGTCGAATTTACCAGATTGGATGCTTCTCCAACTGAACATTGGTTTTTGTCTTGCGAAAAGATTTGAAGATTTTCGTCGTGAGCAAGCTCGTTAATCACCGCATCCTAGAAAATGTCCCATGTGAAGGAAGTCAATGATATGTTGGTCATTATCAAAGACATGCCAATTAGTAATGTTATCTAGAATGGATGGTATATAAATAAACTCAACAAAAAAAAGATTCAGGTTCACAATCTCCAGCAAGAATTAATCTAGAGCTACATTCACTAAGAAGTCTGCCTCATGATTGCTAGAACTAGGAATGGAAGAAATATTAAAAGCTAAAAAATTAGAAAGAAAATTCCATACCTCGGTCTGGTAACCTTTTAAATGGGCAAAAATACATTGAATGGAATCTCTTACCTGCTTAACAATGATCTCAAAATTGTCAAATACAATAAAAAATTTTACATTCATATTAATATCTTTTCTAAGCCCTTGGATGAGATATTTGTACACTGCAATGTTATTAGTACAATTAAATTATAACCTACAAGCAATGAACATTTTATTTCCCTTTAGAATGAGTAGTAAGCAATCAGTGCTAGCACCTTCCTTTGATCTTGACCCATCAAATACAATGACCATACTTCATCATCATCACTTTTAATAGTTTCAGCATCAATCAAGGATTTATTTGGCGTAAGAATTTTAGTAAAATATTTTTAAGACACAAAATTGTCACATTTTTACACCTATTTTCCATACCTTTTCTTATAATTTTGACTTTCAAAGTCATACCGTATAATCACTCTGACAGACGTCACTAACTAAAGTATGTTTCCATTTTGTATGTCATCCTTTCTATCTATTTTTGCTTGTAATTTGACATAGAAGCTAACTTCTTTAGGCTATTTTATTAATAAATTAATGAAGGGCTATTATAGGGTGTGTAACTTGTTGAGATGCTATTACAAGACTATATCTCCTAGTTTTTCCTTGCCAAGAATGGAACAGAGACTTTGCTAACCATTTTTATACACATTGAACTCATTTTGGACACACTATTCTCCTATGCTTAGTAACGAAGACGTATTTGGACAGATGCTCACTTAAAGCCAACTCTACTATTTATAGGAGATATTTATGGAAAGTGAAATTAATCCAGTTGAAACAATTAGGATTCTAAATTGATAAATCATTGTAATATTAGATAAGTTGTTACAACTTCGTTTCAACTAGGATCATTTGTTAAAATAAAGTTATTGTATATTCTTGATTTAGATCACATGAGAATCGAGAGATTCTCATGATGATCTTGCCTTTAAAAAATATGAATGTATTTTAAAATTATAAAAGAATGTACTTTTTTCTCATGAGCCATGCATAGAAAGAGATCAGAGGAGGGAGTACCAACATTTTAATCTTAAACTATAACTCTTAATTAATGCAAATCTCTCTGATTCATGGCTTCATACCTTTCTTTTGAGTAGCCTGTGTGCTTTGTAATTTTCTAGCCCCTGTTAGGAAGGGCCCTCCTTCTTATCAGGGATCATTAGTTAGAAATGTACTGTAACAATGTATTTATTTCCTCAGTTATTATTCATGTGTGATTTACTATTACTATTACAATCTTGTTCTTGCATTGAGTAGTTGCAAAATCCTAATCTATGTTATTGTGTAACAACATATGCCTTGGATCAATCCCTTCATTTTTATGGTGTTTATTTGATTTCTGTTATAGTCCTTTAGTTTGTTTACTTTATTGAATGGGTGTTTCATCAATTTCTTGAGCATTGATGGTTTCCAAGAGTGTTGTTTCTTTTGAATAAGAGTGAATGTGTGACAAAGTGTGGTTTATTCTACAAGTGTGTCTTTCTTTTTGAAAGTGTGAGCAAGGTTGGAGTGTAACAACAAATGAAATTTGAGTGTTGAGAGTGACATTACAATGGTTGGTTTTGAGGTTTTATCAATACTAGTTTCCATTTGTTCTTGCATATACTTTTCATGATAACCTTGAAACAAAAAGCCTACCTAGATCGACAATTTATTTGTGAGTTGGATCAATTGTTCTGAATTAAAAGGAAAATTGATCCACCCAAAAATTTGGTCCATTTTCGAGGAAGGCTAATAGAGGTGCATATATGTGACTAGTTTATATGCATTGATTAAAAGTATGGTAGATGTGTTCCTGAATCTGAGGTTTTCAAGCGGTAACACAAGAGATAAGAACTTGCACATTGATTTAACATATCGAAGTGGTCTTGGCCTCATGAGGAGTGAAGGCACATAGGAGTACATTGCATGAATAGTGAAGAAGAAAAATATGTTGCCCCCAAAGAAACTAATTGTGCAGGTAGGAGAGGACGAGGAAGAAAGAAGAAGAACCAATATTTGGGAATAGTAACTTATATACAAGAGATCATCTCAGAGGCTGAGAAAAATCATTTACTCAGGGAGTAAAACTTAAGAAGAAACAATCAAGTAAAGCTACTAAACAAAGGCTAATATCCCCTGAGTCATTCTTGTTAGGTGCACATATTAAGGAAGTGGAAATTTAGGAACCTTCAATCTTAGAGACAAGCCCTAGAGTTTCTAGTTTGTCTATATCAATAAGGGACATATATGAAGGCTTAATAGAAGGAAAAGGGGATATAGATGAATGTGATTTATAATCAAGTATTGAAGAATGACCACTTGATCAGTATATCCTGGATCTAGGTAGTGTGGTGAAATAACTTGCTGAGAATTCTATTCTAGAGTGCATTGTGAAACCATTAGGACCACTTGGGCATCCTGAACAGTTTGAGCAACTTGAATAGCCTGAATAGGCTGAGCAGTCCCCATCACCAAGAAGGGATCAATGTCATCCACTAAGGGAGCCACTTGTAATAGCCGAAAAAAACCCTCAAGCTTCCAGGTAGGGCCAAATGGAAAGTAGCTTGGTTACCACTTTCAAGTTACCGATTGGAAATCTCTAGGGATAAGCCCCAATGAAGAACATATGTTGTTTGCACTTCCTATTTTTCAGGGCATAACTACATAAGACCCAAATACATTTTTTTTTTAATACAATGTCCTCTTCGGGGAGCTATGGCTATACAACCGATGAACAAAAACTAAAAATGTTCCCAACTACATTAAAGGGAGTTGCACTAAGATAGTTTATGGGACTCGGTGGGGCATCGATCACTACTTGGGATGGGATGAAGAAGATATTTTTAGAAAAGTATCGGGACTATTTTCTTTCCATATGTTAGAAGGAAGTGCTATTCAAGATCACTCAATTACTAGACAAAAGCTTGGAAGAGTATGCTGAGTGCCTTTAGTATAATTTGTAGAGATTTCAGCATAATATTTTGGACAAGGAGATATTTAAAATAGTTTTGATCAGAGGAATGTGGGATGACTGCCTTGACGTGCTAAATATTCTAGGGAAGGGAGATATATCCAAGGAATCTTATGATGACATTATTTAAATTTGTTGAAGGAGTTCCAAAGGATCAACAAGAAGAAATCCTATGAAACATGATGCCTCTGCCAAGGTTCTAAATTTAACCAATAGTGGGGAAACACGAATATAAATTGGAAATTTTCTAGAGAATTTTAAATATGGCATTATGAGATCGTTGTCCTCTCAGGTCGATGTGTTGCAAGAAAAGCATAAAAAACTTGAAGCAGAGAAATATTTAGCTATATTTTTCTCTCAATGTAGGAAGAAACATCCTCTGAGGGAATTCCCACTTAATGGATACAATATATGTGAGAAGGATCACTCTGTATATCAATGCCCCCAGTTACCTAGACTAAAACAAATATATAAGGAGGTAGGGGAGGATATTCAAGCAACATATTTTATTAGCACTAAGAATCCTTAGTAGCCTAGGCCATCATGGATGCTACAAGAACCCTTCTCTTCTTTTAATTCTTGGTCTGGTATGTATGGCCCTTAAAAGATTTCCTAGAAAATTAAATACCCAGTAGCTTCATGGATGCCTCCTAATCCATATTTGGTCCAATATGTTGCACCCTAGCCTTAGAGGCATTCTCCTTCATGGCATTCGCCATGGAAAGGGACTTCTCTTCTTAGCCAAATTATTGTTCATATCCTAATGTAACAACAACAATTACAACTTACCTCCAATGTTCCTATGAGCGAACCTCCATTACGTCCCCAACTACCTATATAACCTGAACTTAATCCCAATAATAAGGTAGTACATCAAGTCAAAACGCCAATTATCGATAATTATTATATCTCAACTATGGAATGAAATGAAATTCAATTACGTTCAAGAAGGAGAGTAAACCCCACTATTTCTCCTATTATTGTAGAAAGTGAGGAAGAAAATTCATCAGGATAATAAAACTTAATTCAAGGATATTTAGAAAATAAGAAGGTTGTAAAAACCAGTGTTATCATTAGTACTAAAACAAGTGATAATACCCATGAATCTATAACAATGGTGATATTGTTAACACCACTGTAATAGCCAATGATACTCCCAATGTCATTGTAACAACTAATGTTATGTCGACTGTGAGACCTATAACAAATACTAGTAATGAGACTTCTTTACATCCCCCTTAGCCTAAAATATTAATGAAAGTCAATATTGCTCAAACTGAATCTCATTTCTTAAGTTAAACAAATTACATGTTTGGATTCCTTTAATTCAATCAATCCGAGATGTTCCCATCTATGCTAAAACAATTAAGGAGATATGTGTCAAAAATCTAGGTAGGAAACCTCGAGATCCCCCTATTGTACATGTGATTGGAAAATGATCAAAATTGATGTTAGGGGATAATACACCTACTAAATGTGAAGATCCTAGGAACCCAACAATAGTTTTTCATGTTGGAGGAACAACTCTTCCAAACACCATGATTGATTTAGGAGCAACAATTAACATAATAACCAGGGACATTGTTGAACTAATTGGTCTTACCAATTTGAGACCACCCCCTACTATTTTATAAATAGCATATAGGTATAAAATACAACCTAAAGGAATATAAGAGGATGTTATTATTTCAATAGAACCTTGGTAGTATCCAGTGGACTTTTTAGTTTTACATCTTAAGACACGCCTAGGAGGACATCCTCTAATTTTAGGTAGGCCATGGCTAACTATTGCAAATGTTTTTATTGGATGTAGATCTAGGTGCATTACCATCTCTGATGGTAATACTACCGGGGATATTTTTATTTACCCTCCAAAAAAACCGAGTTTGGAATATGAGAATCCTTTGTGGTTTAAGTTTGAAATAGAAGAAGTTGACACACATCCACTGCTCATTGTAGAAAAAGCCCTATATTTTAAAAATGAGATGGAGGACGATATTATTAATAACTTCATTAATGACTCTTCTATTGTTACACCATCAACATCTCGATTGATGAGTTATGTGATCGACAAATCCAGTGAGGAAGAGACTCTTGATGATTTGTTACTGAGGAAATACCTACATCTCCTAGTCTTAAAGGTGTTACAGTGGAGATAGAGCATGGGAAGACCTTAAACATTAAACCTAACTTATCCACTAGAAATAAAGAGATATTAGTGCAACTACTAAGAAAAAGTATCCATCCTAATTCGTGCAAACATCATATCTACTTAAAGGAAGGATCTTGGTTTGTCTAGAAACCTTAGTGTAGAATGAATTCAATGTTGAAAAACATTGTCAAGGAGGAACTTCAAAAGCTCTTAGATGCAAATTTCATTTGTTTTATTTCTAACAATCAATGGGTATATCCACTTGTTATTGTCCCTAAGAAAAATGGAAAGTTAAGAGTCTGTGTAGACTATAGGGAGATGAAAAAAGCCACTCAAAAGGACCATTTTCCATTACCCTTTATTGATCAGGTCCTAGATACTCTGTCTGGTAATTTATTTTTCTCTTTCTTGGATGGATTTAGTGGCTATATTAAAATTCAATTTGCTCCTTAGGACCAAGAGAAAACCACCTTCACTTGCCTTTGGGGTACCTTTGCCTATAGGGTCTTATCTTTTTGTCTTTGTAATGCACCTTCAACCTTTCAATGACGAGTGTTAGGATTTTTTGCTGATATGGTCAATGACTATTTTTATGGATGACTTTACACCCTATGGGGATGAGTTTTATGAAGCCTTACACAATCTTGAAAAATTACTTGAGTGTTGCATACAAATCCACCTATGTCTCAGTACTGAGAAGTGTCATATGATGACGACTAAAGGTATTGTTTTAGGTCACTATATCTTTGCTGCAGGAATATAGGTCAATCCAACAAAATTTGAGTTAATTTTGAGAATTCCCACACCTAAGACACAAAAGGAGGTACATAGATTTTTGGGACATGTAAGAGTATAGACAATTTAGAGAAAAGTTTGCCAAGGTTGCATTTCCATTGTTCATTCTGTTAAAAAAGGATAAATATTTTATACGGGTTGGCAAGTGTAACAACACTTTTGCATAATTGAAAAGGTGTGTAATAGAAGAACCCATTTTACGAGGACCCAACTAGAGTCAGTCATTTCATATATCCAATGATGCTTCTAATACAATCATTGGAGTTGTGCTTGGACAACAAGAGGAAAAAAAATGTATGTCATCTATTACATCAGAAAGAACTTGACCCCTACAAATGTAAATTACACTGACACTTTTTTTTTCTTGTTGTTATTCATGATATTAACAAATGTAGGCATTACAATACTAGTACCAAACTTTTGTGCATACTGACCACTTTTCTATCTGATTTTTAATGAATAAGCCAGATACTAATGCCATGGTTACTAGGTGGTTTTTCTTACTCCAAGAATTTGATATCACCATAGATAAACCTGGAAAGGATATTGTTGTTGCACATTTACTTTCTAGATTGACTATTGTTACTAATGATCTACCTGTTGAAGTCTCCTTCCTAGATGAGTACCTTTTTGCAGTATCCACTTATTCACCCTGGTATGCAAGCATTTCCAATTACCTTACTGCATGAAATATTCCACATCACCTTTCTCCTAGGGTAAAGAGAAAAAATGTTCAGAAAAGTGTTTATTATTTTTAATTGGATGGTTACCTCTTCCACACTAGTTTTTATCAACATATTAGAAGGTGTGTAAGGGAGGACGAGATTCATGATATCCTCAAGGCCTATTATGATAGACCTTGTGGAGGGAATTTCGTAGATAAGAGAAAGGTCATAAGGTGCTACAGATGGGTTACTTCTAGCCTATTGTGTTCTGAGATGCAAGGAAATATGTGCAAGCATGTGATAGTTGTCAAAGAATGAGTCAACCTACTCAATCAAATGAGATGTTGTTACGACCTCAATTGTTGATGGAACCATTCTAGAGATGGGATTTAGATTTTGTGATACCAATTAATCCCCCATCTTCAAAAAAGACCTATATTCTGGTGTGCATAGATTACGTCACCAAGTGGGTGGAGGATAGAGCACTTATTAGGGAAACTAAATGTGTTGTTACAAACTTTTTATTTGAAGAATTTTTTTCTCAGTATGGAGTAACAAAGGAAATAGTTACAGATGGAGGAACACAATTTACTTCTCAGCTAATACAGGAACTTGTCAAAAAGTAAAGAATTAATCACTGAGTCACTTAACCTTACCATTCACAAGCGAATGGGAAAGTGGAAAGTACCAATAAGGTGCTTGAAGCTATTCTCACAAAGATTGTGGTAGGCCACCATAGAGACTTGGTTGAGAGACTTCTAGAAGTATTATGGGATTATAGAACTACTTGTATGAATGCTATAGGATTTTCTTCTAATGAGTTGGTATTTTGTAAGACTCTTATCTTTTTAATTGAATTTGAGATTAAGACACTTAGAAATGCTTTGGAGGTGAATTTAAATTTGACTGCATCTGAAAAACATCAATTGGACAATTGAATGAATTATATGAGAAGTGGTTGGTTGTTGTGCAACAAACAAATGTCATCCAACAACAATGTGCCAAGGGGAATGAAAAATTTATGAAGAAAAAGGTGTTTCAAAAGGGTGATTAGGCTTTGCTTTATGACTCCAAATTTAAATATTTCAAAGGGAAGTTGTGCACTAGGTTGCTAGATCCTTATGAGGTAGACACAATCTTTGGTAATGGGACGATGAAATTGATGACCATAGATGAGTCTCAGACATATTTTCTTGCTAATGGACACCGTCTGTAGTTGTATCGCAAGCATATTTCTAAGGATTCATTTTTCAACATTGTCTTGGATGCAAATTCAGACCTTGAAGTTGTTGGGGCAAGGGAAGTTATTCCTATGTTGTTAACCACTTATTTTTTCCATTATTTATTTTCAATAAATAAATAAATAAAATGTATAATGGTGAAAACCCCTTTAGGGCACTATTGGATGACTGTGGTGGCTGAAAAGCAACTTGCTAATAGTCAACACATTCTTTTTCTCCTTCTGAAACAACATTCTAATAATTTTTTGTCTTTAAATGCTTCATTGTTTAACTCTTTTGTTGTTACAGAATCAAAATTTTAAAAGCTGTGACACTTGTCACATGCTTGCATGCAACAACTTTTCTTGCTATATTTCTCTAGATATTTGTTGATACTGACCAAGGACATCTTCATTTGTTTACCATCACAAGTCTACATATGTATAATTTTATTTTAATTATTGTTAACCATAACTTCATGATGAAACTCTTGATTCTGTTGAATCACGTTTTTCTCTCACCACATCATTCTAATAGGGGATTTCACCAATAGACATGTGCCATGAAGGGAATCTTGTACATCATTGATCAAGTCGTCACACTTGTACAGTCTCCAGGTCAACATTATGGTAAGTCAATGACTTGTAAGTTTCTTGTCATTTACTTTAAGGATGATATGACCCCCTGTCACATGCCATGGACAACCATTACCATTACGTTGGGGGGAATGGTGGGTCATATATGATGTATGATACACCATATAACTATCCTAATGTTGTAATTATATGTCATACAAGACACCATACCCTTATCACAATTCAATAATTACCAATTATACCTTGTATTTATAGTAATAAGCCACCATTACTCCTTCCATCATTCTTGAAACCTGATGTGACTACCCGAAATTATTCCCAATGACTTTCAATTATGGAATAAAGAAGAAGACTATCGAAAGGGTAAGCCAATTCTAGCAGTACAAATATTATATACTCCAAAAAATGTTTGCATGTACCAAGTGTTAACTTGTTAACAATTTCCAACATCTATGTGAGGAGCAATAGTCCATCATGAGCCTGATTAACCTCATCCAGAAGCCCTGAAGATATTTTAAAATGATGGATGGTTAGACTATTTTGAGAAGCTACAAGGATTTAATGAACATATTTCTTTAGAGTTTTCACATGCTTTGAAAGAGCATGGTTAAATGGTTAGAGGAGTTAGGATTTCTATTATAGAAGAAGTCATTACTAGGGTGACAAGTTTTCCTCAGATGGGAACACGTTGGTTTTCTAGGAAATTAGCAATCCCAACATTTAAATTTACATTATATATCAAGTTGAAGAGGTAAGGAATAATGGAAGAGGAATTGACAAAACATCCATTCCTCACCCTTGGGATGATGTAGCATACTTTATCTAGAAATTTATCACTTGTGAAGGGAATTTTGGGGTTGTATTTCATTACCATTTTCAGCTACTAGCTCATATATGAAATGGAAAGTTGATCAATATGCCCTATTATTTGGTAGAGGTTGTATCTCTAGTGAAGCATACTAGATAGAAATTAACTAACCATGGGGTGGGAAAATTGATCAGAATTGACATACTGCAATATCAAGGAAACTCATGAACCAAATTTATAATAGGACAACATGCACCAACCCCTAAGGAGAAAAAGAGTGAAGCTAAAGAACAAGAGGAAATTGTTGAAACAATGCCGAAAGAAAGGGTAGTTACACCTCCTAGGCCTCGTTGGTGGGGTCTTCATATCAGGCCTTTTGTGAAGAGGGATCGTACTAAAGAATAGGTGGATGTATTCAATGGATGATCTGAATGTGTTAGGAATGGATTCCCTATTGAAGAAGTACCTAAAATAGAGGTACTTGAGAAATAAATGCCTCTGGAAATGAGGGTGAAGAAGAGCTCACTAAAGAAGGCATTGGGGGGTAAAAACATTAAGAAGAGAATGCAAGTAAATGTTACACCATCAACAACCTAAATGTTGGAATTCCATGTTGCTACAACAGAATCAAAGGAATCTAAGGAATCTAAGGAACTAGAAGGATGACCGAGTGAAGAAAAGAAAGAAGAACCCACGCTGCAATAGGAAAGCATTCCTTCACCGAGTAAGTATGAAAGAAACAACTTGTTATTCTCAAGGAATGACTTCAATTTAAAAAATAAATAGGGTTGGAAACCCTAATAGAGGTTGTAGAAATGATGTCACCTACTGATACAACTGAGAAAATTTGCATGGGTTGTAGGAAAGTACTTATAGAGGCAAGTTATGAGGGGTAAACCACTATTTTGTTTGGAATTCAAGTGGAAGAACAAGATTAGGAAGTTCCATATCACTATTCCACAAGAACCTGTTGATGAAGTTGTTGTTTTGAAAAGAACCAACAATTGAAGCAGACCGGATGGAGAAAATTAGTGTATTGTTCTACAAGAACTTGTTAATGATGGTGTTGCTCCAAAAGAACAAGTAACTGAAATAATAAAATTGATGCTCTACAAGAACTAGCAACTGAGATAACACAATAAAAGGAGGAGGGAAATGAAGAAATATTGCAGGAAGCTATTGATTTTTCCATTGTAAAAATAATAGATACAACTCAATTAAAATGTGAAGAGCCATTGAAATCAACATTTTTTCTTGAGGAATTAGATAGATGGAAGAGGCTGGAAATCTTGTTAAAAAGTGAATTTATCCCTCTGAGGAGACATGAGGAGATTATTGATAATATTTAGAGGAATTGTGCTAAAAATGCGTTGGTCCAACACTTGTTAAATATTAAAGAGGAAAGGAAGCGAGCAATTTTTTGAGTATGAGAACTATAGGAGGAAGAAGAGTCATTATAACAAGAAAAGGAGTTGATGTATGAGCTTGCAGAAAATGCATCCAGTTTCCTAACTCCATCTCTTTCCTACCCCCTATATCTCCAAGAAAATATCTTCCTCTTCAAATTAATAACAATTAAAGAGCAACACCATATGATTTAAGAGAATTTCAAGCCTTCTTGGAAACATTCCATAAGGCCAACTTTTCATAGCAACATCTATTGTGTGAATTGTATCTACATGATTGTGCTTGTTTTAGAGCGAGAACCATTAACATTACACCCAACATTGGAGATGTTTAGCTAAGGGCCTTTGTATCATTTATGTAGAACCATGTCAACTAGAAGGCTACCTATGACACTGTAACAACATACGAGGGAGATTTGAAATTTCTTATATGAAATGAGCCACGACCCACTCAAATAGTTTATGTGGTATATAATAGGATGTTGTGATACCCAAACACTAAAAATATGTTGATGGAGTTAAGGAATAGGGTTATGGAGTGTTGTCTTGGGAGTAACAGGGTGCTAAGATAGATCACATTGGAAGGAGGTAGGCTCAGGTGGGAAGTCTGCAAAGAGGAACTGAGGATCGAGGAATCCTACTACTTTCAAAACTTTATACATGCCCTTTCAAATGTGCCTCGGTATGTGGATTGTATTAGGAGAAGTGGAGCTAGTTGGTATGGAATTAGGTTTAAGTTTCCACTTATATGGATTCATGTTTATAAGTATCAACATCCATATGAGATAAATGATAAATTATGGGAAATGGAGATATTTATTTCTCGAGGTTACAGAGCACCCAATGAAGATGTAGTAGGGGCATATGAATTTTCAAAGTTCCACTCACAGCATGTCAGAAACTAGTTATAGGGGTCTACATGAGGACATGTTGATGTTTAAGTTTGGGGGAGATGTTGGGATGCAAAATTGGTACCATTTTACACGTACTTTCCCTACCTTTTCTTTTCATTTTGACTTTCAAATCCATACCTTATCACTTGGACAATCATCATTAACTAAAATATGTTTCCTTTTTGTATGTCATCCGTATTATCTAGTTTTGTTGATAATTTGACATCGAAGCTAACTACTTTAGGATATTTTATTAATAAAGTGACAAAGCTATATTACAAGGTGTGTGTCTTGTTGAGATTTTGTTATAGAACCATGTCTACCAGTTTTTCCTTGCCAAGAATGGAATAGAGACTGCTGATACACATCGAGATTTTTATGGACACGTTGTTCTCCTATGCTTAGTAATGATGACCTATTTTGATAGATACTTGGTCAAAGCCAACTTGACCATTGAAAGGAGACATTTATGGACAAAGTAGTTGATCCAGTTGAAACAATTAGTATTTTCAATTGATAAATCATTGCAATATTAGAAAAGTTGTTACAACTTCATTTCAACTAGCATCATTTGTTAAAAGACATTTATTGTATATTATTGATTTAGATCACACTAGAATCGAGAGATACTCATGTTGATATTGCCTTTTCAAAATGGGAATGTATTTTGAAATTATAAAAGAATGTACAATCTGCTCGTGAGGTACACATAGAAAGAGAACATAGGAGGGAGTACTAGCATTTTAATTATGTATTGTAACTTTTCATCATTGAAAATATCTATGATTTGAGGCTTCATACCTTTCTTTTTTAGTATCCCGTGTTTTGTGTAATTTACTATACCCTACTAGGAAGGGAGGGCCCACCTTTGTCACAGGTATCGTTAGTTAGAGAGGTATTGTAGCATTGTATTTATTTCCTCTCAGTTTTGATTCACATGTGATTTATTACTATTACAATCTTGTTCATGCATTGAGTAGTTGCAAAATCCTAATCATTGTTATTGTGTAACAACATAGGTCCTGGACCAGTCCCTTCATTATTGTGGTGTTTATTTGATTTTTGTTATAGTCTTTTGGTTTGTTTAATTTATTGAATGAGTGTTTCAACAATTTCCTGAGCATTGATGGTTTCCAAGAGTGCTATTTCTTTTGAATAAGAGTGAATGTGTGATAAAATGTGGTTTATTCTGCAAGTGTGTCTTTATTTTTTGAAAGGGTGAGAAATGTTTGGAGTGTAACAACAAGTACATTTTGAGCATTGAGAGTGACATTATAATGATTGGTTTTGAGGTTTTATCAGTACTAGTTTCCATTAGTTCCTACATATACTTTTCATGATAGGCTTGAAATAAAAAGCCTACCTAGATTAACAATTTATGTGTGAGTTGGATTAGTTGTTTTGAATTAAAAGGAAAATTGACCTGTTCAAATTTCTTTTTATAGTTCGTAAAAGGGGAAATATTAGCAGAAAAATTACTACAAAATGTATCAAAACTTTCCATGGTAGAATCATTCATCAGGATTGGCTAATTAGGATCATTGAGATCAATAACAATATGTTACATGTATTGTTGCCCATTGATCCTAATTTTATTTGGCTTCCCTTTCCAAGGCAAATCATAAATGTGACCAATCAGTAGAGAAATAACCATTGAGGTGTTGTGACCTATCTCTGCTAAAAAATAAAACATATGCTTCAGGAATATCAACAAAAACAGTATCTTTTATCTGATCATAGGCTAGATCATTAAAGTGACCCATAGTAGGAGGATGATGATCTTCATCATTATTGACATCAATTTCTTCCTCACCCTAATCTAGTTCATCAATTTTGTCAATAGAGGATGATTCATACCTTGATATTAGTGCTTTTAGAATATTCTCAAGTCCTGTTGGCTGGATAAATCGATCTTGCGGACAAGACCGATCTCCCTAGTATCAAAAGATAGTCTAGCAACAAACAGACAAACAAACCTATATTTCTCTAGACATATGTGATTTATAAGTAAATACTACAAAGGTGTTAAGATCCTACCTTAGATCCAGTGCTTATTCGTAGTAGTCATCCTCCAGTCGTTCGAAAGAGTTATCTTTGAAGACCTACAATCACAAACAAGCAAACATTAAATAGCACCTGCATAGCAAATATTATAAATCATGCCTATTATGGTGATCAAGGAATCCATAAAATAAACAATGAATTAACAGCTTATTGAGAAAAACAAATATATTTGTATTAACTTTGAATAGTAGAAGAACTTTACAACCTTTTCAACCTTGATGTTGAACAAGTTCTTCCTGGGGTCCGAAACAGGAATTTCCTTTACTTTGACAAGTCTTTCACTCTTCCAAATGAGATACATAGAGGTATGTAATCTCTCCTCATAAAAACTCAACTAAAGAAGACTAAGTTCCAATAGCATTTTACCTCAAAAAATACTAAGCTTCTAACTTCAACCAGTTAACCAGCTCAATGCTTCTTTTTATAGTGCAGAGGAGGAGGTTACAGCTCCACCTATGAAGGGATAGAATCCTCCTTCAAAGGAATAAGCTCCTCACATCAAGGGGTTAGCTCCTTAAGGTATGGGTTACATGAACCTTAAAAGAGCAAACTTGCCACCTCAAGATTCCTTCTAGAAGCTTCTAGAAATAACTGAAAGTGAGTTTTTTCAGAGTATACTTGCGCCTTTTTAACTTTTACAGGGGTCCGCACCTTTAACACAGAGACCGTGCAGTCAAGTGCGTCAAAGACATGACCATTAGGTGCGGGACCACAGGTAAGACAAAGAGAAAGTGCAGAACCAGAGTTTTAAAAACTTTTGAGAGCTTTTCTCTTATTTTCAAGACTTGATATGAGGAATTGATGTTTTAGACTTGTAGAGGAGGAAAGTATGAGTGGTAATGAACTTACACAGATAACAGAATGTCAAGGTGACAATTTTCAGTGCAACAGATTGCCCCCTAAAGTGTGAAGTCTGTCATGTATGAAGAGTGAAGTACTTTATCATTTCAAGGATCATCTTGTGGACACCCCAATCGGAACCTGTAAAAACATTCAATGCAATATATATATATATATATATATGTAGACATATCATCGCTAAGGTAGGCATTCCCATATTCAGATCAAAACTGACTAAACTGTTCTGATACAGGAATGATTTTGTAATACATCAAGAGTATAGACATGTGTAGACACAGTATGGACGTAGCCATTTGTTTATGAATAGTCCACTATATAATGAATAACAAAATTCCTCGTAGCCTAGATGGTAGAAACTAGATCCAGGGTCTTGATTTCCATTTCCCGAACTAGTACGATTCTATCCATGTGAATGAATGTGTCGAAGTCAAACATGGTAGAAACCACTTGATTACCAGTCAATGATATGGAATGTTAACAAGTGTGAGAGAAACCACCAATAATGTCAATGGCTCAAGTACTCAGTACAATCCATGAAATGTGAATAAATGAGTTGAAGTCGAACAAGTCATAGAATCATTCGATCAAAGGTCAATGATGCAACCTATCGTCGAAGGCAAGAAACTTGCCATTAGGGCATGCAGATTTCAAGGTACTGATGATTTCTAGATCAACTTCCTAGATAATGCGCTGAAGTCAATAGAAAGCAATCCGTCGTAGGCAAGCCCACAACACGAAATCATAGATCAAGTTTTGAAGAAATATATTGGCAAGGACTGACTCAGAGATGGTCAAAATGGATGACAGATATCTCGCAGATGAATGGTTTGTTTGAACTGTTCTCTTGAACACATAACGACACTGCAGATGGCTTGGTAACAATTGACCCAAAGCTAATACCCAGAAATCGGCTGAAGACTTTCAATGTGGTTTGATTAACTATTAGGAAAGGATTTTCCCAACCCAGGTGAACAAAAAGTGTCGTGTTCAAGAGTGGTTAACGACTTTTTAAAAAACAAAGTGTAACAAATAGGTTCATTTTTCTCTCTTTTCCCCCACCATTTATGGCAAGTACCTCTTTATTTTTGACAAGCTTGAGGTGGATAACATTTGCTTCTTTATAAGCTCATCCTTCGAATGAGTCCAACTTAGTTTAAAATTCAAACCCTAAGAAGGAGTGTTTCGTTCCTATTTAAAATTGAATAGGTCCTTTACTGTTAAATTTTAACGAGTCCAGTATAGGAAAAACTCAATGTTTTTCAATTTTAGGGAGTCAGAAGAAAAACTGAAGAAAACTCCATGGGGGTACACTTTTGTAAATTTAGTCCCTCGAGCCTGAAAAAGGATAAAATAATGTGGGAGAGAACTCTATTGACCGTAATTAGTCAACGTATACCTTTTTCGTAAATAGTCCATTTCAGTCCGTAAAAGGGGTAAACTTATACTAAAGGGACGATTATTCATTTATTTTAACGAATTCGAACAATCAAGTGCTCGACAATCTTTTCAATTTTCGAGAGTCTGAAAAGGGCTTAAATAGGACTCCAATGTTTTGCTTTTTCGTAAATTTTTGAAAGAGTCCAAAAAAGTGATAAAAGTATGCTCTTTGTTGAAAAATGATCAATTTTACCGAAAAATTCAATATTCTGCACAAAAACTCGAAACATTACACATACCTGTTTAAGATAAATAAAAATGTTTTTAAAAATTTACCTTTTTAAAGTGAAAAATAAATAAATTAAAAATTCATTTATTCGAAAAAACTTATAAAAAGGGCTTTTCTAACTTCATTTTTACCATTTGAGTTTAGAGTGAGAAGTGAGAGCTTTTGGGTAAAAAAATTCCTGTGAAGATTCTAGAAAATCCGTTCATCGGAATTGAAAACCGTCAGCTCCAAGTAATCCACGTCCTCCTTAACTTGCATTTCATCCATTTACATTTTGTTTTTAGGCTTTAAATTTTATTTTTAAAGGAAAAATAGGTTTAAAAAATCGCTCGTGGGGGTCTGCATGTGCAACACACGGTCTCCGCGAACCCCGACTTTTTTATATAAAGAAAAAGTCATGGGTCCACACCTATTACTCACAACCCGTGTGGACCTACGCATTGATTGTAAGCAGCGGGTGCGAAGCTCGCGCAATGAATTTTAAAAATTAAATTTCTCCATTTTTGCTCAAAATTTTTCGAACAAGCTTGTTGTAGGACATTCAAAATGCTTATTTGGCGAGAACGCAAGCATGAGGATGTAGATTATGCCGCAATAAATCATATGCCCACATTGCAGGCATTGAGAGCATGCGGACTGTATAAGTTCTGGGCCATACAGGGCATGAGGGCCCAAGTAGACCTCTTGACATGGCTGGTAGACAAATGGAACACACAGGACCAGCGCTTTGTGATTGGTGGCCACCGGCTCGAAATCAAGTTGGAGGACATATACTTTTTGACTGGTTTGTCTAAGAGGGGCGAACAATTATCTCTTTTCGGGACTAGGCTAGGTGGCCAGTCTGTCGCTAGTCTCTGATTGGAGTTTTGTGATGATCAAGCAGACCCCAAGGATAAACGGATTGATATTAAAACTATCATCCATCCTGAGCTTAAAGTTATTGCATTCACTGTTACCAAACTATGTGGGAGTGCAGCATTGCATGTGGCTACTAGATCCTAGATGCAGATGGCTGTAGACTGTTTTCGAGGCACCATATACAACTGGTGCGAGGCTATGTTGGCAAATGTGAAAGGCCAACTAACCAAAGCAAAGAATGGAAAGCTGAACAACTTTGGATATGGATTTATCGTAGTCACCTTTGCTCTAGAGAGGATCCCCATGTTAGCCCCGCAGCATATTCCTATTGATGTTGGTCTTCCTCGAGAGCCTAGAATGGTTCGTTGGGTTGCTTTGATGGCCCGTCATGCTGAGGGCATAGAGGTTGTTTGATTTCTGCCTGCATATTTTCGTTGGTTGAACAACCAAATTTTTGTGATTTAGGACTTTCCATACGCTAGGATGGATTACCGCGGTGATCGAGACATGATTCTTCCACCAGGAGAGCAATGGGATGATTCAGGTAAAAACCATTTTCAACACTTTCTAAGTTTTTTTTTTTTTTTTTTTTAAATCGTCCAAAACTGACAATCAAAAGTTTAAATGCAGATGTGGGTCCATGACGACCAGCTGCTCTCTAGCCTTACGAGAGGAGACACCTAGCTGCAGCAGCACCAGCCCCACAGGGCCAATCAGCAGAGATCCTGACCGACTTGGAGCATCATCTAGAGCGCTTGACACTAGATATTCCAGAGACTGATATAGATGATATTCCACTTAGGTTATAGAGATATGTGATTGGGGTCCCAAGACCTTTTAGGAGGTTCCTATGCAGGGTGGCCCGAGTAGTATTTTCTTATCGTGATCATCACCAGGGATAGGATGATCGATTTTGTAGACTCATGACATTTTTGTCTTTTTGTATTATCATTTTTGCTGATCATAAGGTGTTTTTCAACCTATGATCGAAGACGATGTATATTTTGAAACACACTTCTATGCTATGATATATCATTATTACTGGCTATCTCGTGTAACATGTTATCGAATGTTATTAAATTTACTGTTTTGATTATTGCAAATGTCTATTTATCATACTAGAAGCAACTGCATCTGCTAATGTATTTAAATGTCTTGGAATATGCTGATATTCAATGTAATCAAATTCACGTTCCAAGAGACGAACTCTAAAAAATAACCTTAATAACATTGGATTTCTAATGGCATAAACCCTGTTAAGCTGTAATACAACGAGTTTAGAATCCAACCTAACAATCAAACTCCGAATCCCAAATGAGATGGATTTAGATAATAACTCAATCACTGCACTATACTCTGCAATGTTATTCGTTGTTTGACCGAGGCTTACCCCATGCATAGACACTAACTCATCAGAGGGTGAATAGATAACCCAAGCTGTGGAAGAAATGTTCCGTGTACTATGACAAGCACCATCAGCAAAACCAATGTATGTTTGAAGAGATGTCGACATCTGCAATATCAAGAGTAAAATCAAGATAAGCAGGAATAGTGATAAGAGCACTCTCTAAACTAGGCACACTTTTCTAATCTAAAACACACAAGCTGTAAAGAAACTAATTTAATAAAAAATCACCACATAGAATTTAAGCATAATATCTCTTCAGATAAAGTCCATTTCTGGGTTTATCCAAAGAGACACCGTCAAAATCTATCAATTCATAAGCCCCTTTTGTCAGCTTTCGCTTAACAATGTAAGGACCATGCCACATAGGTACAAATTTTCCAGCCCCTAGCTTATCGTTCACTTGATCATATACTAAAACTAGGTCTCCTTCTGAAAAATTACGAGGTGTAACACTTCTGTCGTACTGAGCTTTCATTCGTTTCGCATGAGTCTCATTTGCTATTGCAGCAGTGCGTCGATTCTCATCTAGCTGAGCTAAGTACAAAAAACATTTCTCTTCTTCAGAAGTAGCTGGGAGTAATTCTATGGCTAATTGTAATGACAAAATTTCGCATTCAATAGGTAACATTGCTTCCAAACCGTAGACCAGTTGAAAAGGAGTGAAACCAGTCGATGTTTTCATTGAGGTCTAATATGCCCAAAGTGCTGAAAATGGCATGGTATGCCAATTTGACTTATGAATACCAATGATTCGTTTGATCATAGTGACTAAAACTTTATTGATAGCTTCAACCAGACCATTAGCCTGCGGGTAATATGGAGTAGAACTATCGTGGCGCAGGCCAAGTTGATCTGTCAATTCAGTCATCATGATATTTCAAAAGTGACTTCCATGATCAGTAATAATAGCTTGAGGAACACCGAATCTAGCAATTATATGATTGAATACAAAAGTTGCAACAGTCTTGCCATCTGCCAAAAATGTAGGCATTGCCTCGGCCCACTTAGTAAAATAATCTACCGCTAGGATAATATATGCATGCCCCCCGGCCGAGTGAGGGTTACATGTAATAAAGTCAATACCCCACTTTGTGAAAGGACTGACAGCAATTATAGGGTGAAGAGGAGTGGGTGGAGCATGCATTTTACGATTAAAGATTTGACAATTGTGGCATTTCTAGATTGCATAGATACAATCTTTGAATAAGGATGGCCAGAAATAACCAGCGCACAATATCTTTTGGGCTGTGGCATACCCAGACATATGACCGCCACATGCTCCAGAATGACAATCATTCAGAACCTTTTCAGCTTCTTCATGAGTTAGATAATGTCGGAAAACAGAATCCACTCCACGACGATAAAGTGTATCACTAATAATATTGTATTGTTGGGATTGGAAACGTATTTTCCATCGCTGAGATAGTGAGATTGCAGGCCGAAAAGATTGGGTTTGGAGATAAACAATAATATCTCCATACCAAGGATCAAGAGTACTGATGAGAAACAAGGATTCATCCACAATGGGCTGCTCCGCCACAGTTTTAATGTCAGTACATGGGAAATCACACATCAGTTTGGCAAAAACCAAAGATTTCTTTGCCTTGGATTTTTCAAATTCCAAGTCAAATTCCTGCAAGATAACTATCCATTTGGAATACTTGCCCCCTAGCAATTGTTTAGTCAAGATATACATCATAGCGTTACAGTTAGAAATTACCATGGTTTTGCGTAATAAGATGTAGTGACGAAATCTTTGGACAGCTTGGACAGCTGCTAAGGCCATTTTCTCCACATGCAAATATTTAAGCTGAGTCGGATGCATATTTCGACTAAGATAGTAAATCACATGTTTATTGTTGAATTACATCGCCATTCATGAATATGATCAGAAATATATGTGGACGTGGATTGTTTCAGTGAAGTTAACAGTTCTGTGCCATTGTCGTATCTGACAGGCAACTAAAAATGAGTTAAGAAAGCAATGAGTAACTGATTGAAATTATTAAAAGAGTCTTGTGGTAACTCAATGTACCATTTGGTGGCAAAACCAATAAGACTTCGTTGAAAAAGACGCAATCGAATTGAATCATCAATGATTGAATTAGATGCACACCAAAGGTGATAAGTCATAACGTGATTTGACGGATCCTCTCCTGAATTACCCTCGAATTTCGGGATATCACTAGGCAACTTACTAGGCATTGGCGGCCAATATGGAAGATAGTAAATCGGATCGTTCAATCCCCAATGGAGTCGCCAATTTGTTGGCCGGATAAATCGATCTTACAGATAAGACCAATCTCCCTAGTATCAAAAGATAGTCTAGCAACAAACAGAAAAACAAAGCTATCTTTCTCTAGACATATGCGATTTATAAGTAAATACTACAAAAGTGTTAAGATCCTACCTTAGATCCAGTGCTTATTCATAGTAGTCATCCTCTAGTTGTTCGAAAGAGTTATCTTTGAAGACCTGCAATCACAAACAAGCAAATATTAAATAGCACTTGCATAGCAAATATTATAAATCATGCCTATTATGGTGATCAAGGAATCCATAAAATAAACAATGAATTAATAGCTTATTGAGAAAAACAAATATATTTGTATTAACTTTGAATAGTAGAAGAACTTTACAACCTTTTTAGCCTTGATGTTGAACAAGTTCTTCCTGGGGTCCGAAACAGGAATTTCCTTTACTTTGACAAGTCTTTCACTCTTCCAAATGAGATACATAGAGGTATGTAATCTCTCCTCATAAAAAATCAACTAAATAAGACTAAGTTCCAACAGCATTTTACCTCAAAAAATACTAAGCTTCTAACTTCAACCAGTTAACCAGCTCAATGCTTCTTTTTATAGTGTAGAGGAGGAGGTTACAACTCCACCTATGAAGGGATAGAATCCTCCTTCAAAGGAATAAGCTCCTCACATCAAGGGGTTAGCTCCTTAAGGTATGGGTTACATGAACCTTAAAAGAGCGAACTTGCCACCTCAAGATTCCTTCCAGAAGCTTCTAGAAATAATTGAAAGTGAGTTTTTTCAGAGTATACTTGTGCCTTTTTAACTTTTACAGGGGTCCGCACCTTTAACACAGAGACAGTGCGGTCAGGTGCGTCGGAGACATGACCATTAGGTGTGGGACCGCAGGTAAGACAAAGAGAAAGTGCGGAACCAGAGTTTTAAAAACTTTTGAGAGCTTTTCTCTTATTTTCAAGACTTGATATGAGGAACTGATGTTTTATACTTGCGGAGGAGAAAAGTATGAGTGGTAATTAACTCACACAGATAGCAGAATGTCAAGGTGACAATTTTCAGTGCAATAAGTCCTTCAACACTTGACCCTTCAATAGGAGAGGTAGAATTTAGTAAAAAAAATTTCTTGAAGGGTCTAAAATTTCCTTTGGTAGATGGTCCTTCCCCCTGAGTTCTTATTTAGGTCAATGATTTCATTTGATAACTTGTATAGAACCTTCTGAACATTCTCAAGATCTAGAGCTCCCTGTTCTTTCTTAGCTAAAGGTGGTTTGGAGGATGATTCATATTTCTTCCAGGAGGATGAATCTTGATCGCCTTGGGTGTTAGGATTATCCTTAAGGCTAAGAATATATTTTTCAATGACAATGGCCTCCTCAAAGGCTTCATGGAGGGTTTCTTTCTAGGCTCTTTTCACCCACATGGAAATATCAGTAGGTAAGGCCTTAACATAATGGGAAAACACAAGGTTTTTGGTAGGCATTAAATTAGTAGGATTTTTTTTTTCAAGGTGAGCAATCTCACATTAAATTATTTAAATCTTTGCTTCGGCTCCATTTTCATGTTATAAAATTCCATGACTAAGACTTCAAGATTTTTAACATCCCAGTTTTATTACAAGGCAAACCTTGTGAATTAGTTAATTCTATTGATGCAAAAATTTCCTCACCAGAGGAATCCTCAGTGGAAGAAGATGAAGAGGAACTAGGTGGTGAGGGTGGTAAAACCGATCCTGCTAGGATAATAGGTTGTGATGGTGTAGATTCACCAACATGGTTTTCAATCTCTAGTTAATTAGGATCAATATGATCAATCAAAATATCATGTAGTCTACCATTAAATGTTCTGGTAGTTTGAGAGTTTCCCGACTGAGGATCAAGCATTATGGGATCTTTCAACTGTAAATTGATAGGTGTGACAAGGCATTGGGACAATTGCCACTAATTTTTTTTAGCTCTTGTTAATCTTTCTTTAGATCTAGACAACACCTCACAATAATTTTGGATCATTTTTTCATTCATAGATGTGACTTGTGAATTGGACGATTAACATGCCCATTGGTTTGCTTAGGATGAGTGGGTGATGTGGAATTTTGATTTTTGTGGGAGGTAGTGGCAGTTTCACCTGTAGAGTGACTACAAGTAACCTCCAAAGAACAAGTTTTAGGAGGTTTCTTGTAGCTCCCTTTAGCCATTTAAAGCCAAAGTGGCCCTCATTTTAGCACCATTTGTTGATGGGAAGAAATGACCACTCATCAACAACCCATATTGAGGTTCTTTAATAACTGAAGCGGTTTGGGATAGTTGTTCCTAATGGGTTTAATGGCCCCATTAGCCAAATATTTCCTCCTCTTTCGAGAAAGAAATCGTTAAATTTCAATTGAGTATCCTATTGTGTAGATTTACAACTAGTTACAGGGAGTTAATCAGTTATATAGAAATATACACTGAATAGAAATCACCAGAAGAATGACTCTAACTGGTGTAAGGTAAACTATAAAAATTAAAAGAATGAATGTATTTGTACAAAAAAAAAATTATAAAATGCAATTAACTTTTAATGTAACATAAATCAAAATATAATGAGAAAGGACACAATTGTACCCATTAATACTTTTAAGAAAAATGAAATAAATCTCAACTTGCTTTAATAGATTAACGAGCTATAAAAATCAACTCTTTTCTACAAAATCATCCACCCCATTTTGGCCAATTTTCCCTCTTTCTTTTGAAAGCACCTTCAAAATCCTAATGTTTAGCATAGGTATCTAAGGTATAAAACATGTTTACTTATTATTCTTATTTATGTTTGATATTAAACCTAAAGAATAGTTTAAGAGTAGTTTTATATCATAATGTATGTTTTAATAAATGAGGCACTAATCTAAAGTCATCCAAGGCACACGAATAAAACATTTGAAAGGAATAGGTGGCATATTTTGAAGTTTGTTAGATATTTATAAAAGTGGAACAAGTGGACAAGTCTCTTTCAGGTTTTGGATCGTTGGGAATTGTTGTTCATGTGTTATTCCTCAACAATTTCTCACAGACCAATTCAACATTCATCCACATCTTGGATTTTTTCTGAGACCAAAAAGGGCGATCTTTGTTTCATAATCTCGTAAGTAATCAATTGAAACCATTTGAGATGCCTTGGAGCAAAATATTCATTCAGTTTCCAAGGCTAAACATAATGATCTCCATAAAATCAATACCAGTCTTGTAGGCTACTTCCCACTGTGTTTGGTTTTATTTAGAATTTATGAATTATGGGGCGGATTATTTTAGATGATGTAGACTTCAAAATTAGACAAGTTTGTTGGGGCCAAAATTCCCTTGTTACTTATAAATATGTACGCATAAAATTATAGTGAAATCATGTTGATCTACTATATTATACTATTGCTAGTTAATATAATTTATTGTAGATGCGTATTTGATCTACTGAGCTTGTTGTCATGAATTCAAGTTATTGGGTGTAGGATGAACCCTGAGTTGGGCCACTTGAGGTAAGCCCCTACGTTACATTTTCCTTTTAGTAATTTGCATGTTTTTTTCTTACTGAGTGTATATGTTTGTTTAATTGTTCATTTGATTAGGATCAACCAAGTAGATTTACATAGTGTGTTTACTTGCAAGTGTGATTCGTGTTATTTTTTTTCTTATCCTCTTTTGGGCCATGTTATTTTTCTTTTGATTATATGTAGAGGTGATTGCATAGTTGTTTAATAAGTACAAGTAACTTCTATGAAATCAATACAACTACTGCAAAACTACAAATATTGTTGTGAAACTAGAGCTTGATAGGAATCTCGCTTACAATTGGGTACTGTCCTTAAGATTAAATTGTTGACCCAAACTTCAACACTTAGGAAACTTGTGTTTGAACCAATCTATTAGCTAAAACTATCTTGATCTTGATTGGCATCACCTGCAAGTTTTTTGCATGAACATATAAAACTGGTAGGAAATTTGATACTTGTGCATACAACACAGAGGCCTCATAAGTCTAACAGACCATAGGTTGATAATTAAATGATCTTTTGAATGCTCATCATTATTTTAATTAAAATATAAGTATTCACGCTGCCATTTTTAGTGTCTTTATTGGGGAGGCACTCAAAAGTATCATAGGTTCTTATCAAATAGGAAATGACACTAGGAGTATAAGTGACCGAAGGGAGATAGTAGATGAACTTTCTAGTAATGAGAATCCTAAATTTCTTGCATTTAGAGCATGATAAGTAGAACATCATAGGTAGAAATAATAAAACATCTGTAAAAACCCAAATATGTGGTGTAGTAGGAGCAACGTCTGCTAACATTCTAGAAAACAAGGAAGGGAACCTAGTAAAGGTCACTTTTATTCAAAATGGCATGGTAGGGAAACCACTAAAAAGTGAAGTACCAATAGGGGAAGGATTGACATTTAATGAGGAGCCAAAAAGCTCTTCAAGATCCAATACAATTCAAATCCATGAAATTACAAGAGAGGACAATATGGGAGATGAAGAAGTGAATGGCCAAGGTTACAAGGCCCTGTCACTTTTGAGTTTCCTATCCAAGATCCCAATGTAATGGTTCAAATGAAGAATATTCCTCTCTCTTCCCACTTAAATTTCCATGGCCTTTGTAAGGAAGACCTTGATACATTTATTTTTATGTTTGGTGTTCTTTTTCGAAGTTACAACTATTTCATAGGTGCACAAAAAATGAAATTATTTCCTGCAACCTTGAAATATGTATCTTTCCATTGGTTTATGGTTATCGGGGAAAACTCCATTCGAACTTGGGAAGAAATGAAGAGAATATTCTTGAAGAAATATCAGGACTATTGTAAGGTTTTATATATTAAAGAGGATATCTTCCAGATGTCCCAAGTCAATGATGAGAGTTTAGAAGATTATGTGGAATGATTTCAATATACCCTAGAAAAGATGAAGCATAATTCCTCAGATCCTGAAATCTCATGTATCGTTTTTTCTTAAAGGAATACGAGAAGGCTGCCTTGAAACCTTAAATCTCATGGGTGCAGGTTATGTTTCTTAATTGTCTTATGACAAGATCTATGAATTTTGTACACGATATTCTAGAGGAATTCCAAAATATAATCGAAATTATCGAGATGTGACTTATAGGATTAATAGATCTAGTGGAATAGGGGTAACTAAAGTCGATCTAGGGAATCTATTAGAAAATTTTAAAATTGATATCTTCAGTACCCTAACCTCTCAATTAGATACCTTTTAAGCAAGGAAGAAGAAGGAGGAGGTTAGTTTAGCCTTATCTATTTTTTTCTCCAAATGTCGCAAAAATCATCCTCTTATGGAGTTCCCAATGAATAATGTTGAGATATGCAACATATATGATAAAAAAGATTTGACTCAAGAATTCCCCTCTCTACTCAAGTTAAGGCCATGTTCCAAGAAATAAACAAAGAGATCGAACAAATCTATTTCGTGGCCCAAAAGAAACCTTGGCCCCCTCGATCATCTAGAAACCCAACTCTAGATCCATCTCTATATCCTCCTCCAACCTTTAGATGGTACCATCCTATGCCTTGGCCTCAGTGGCCCCCTTAGTTGTAACATCAAGGATGGGTCCCAGGCTAGAGAGGACTTTCTCCTTATGGGAATATGTAATCATAGGCTCTACCTCAAAACCATCTACAACAACTTAAACTACCTTCAATTAACCTAATAAAACTCAACCTAAACCTCAATTTCTAGCTCAACTGATTTTTAACCCAAATAATAAAGTAGCTCAACCCACCTACAACATTGAGCTACCCTTCTTTCCAACTTATAATTTGTCATTAATGGACTATGAGAATATTGATCTACGTTCCGAGAAGCTACTCTGAAATCAAACTTATCTTATCATTCAAGAACAAGATGATGAGGATACTTCCCTAGAATTAGGACTGCTTCCCTCTAAAACTCAGGATGTGACAGTGAATCAACCTCTTGGAAAAGAACCTACACCTTACCTAGAGAGATTGAATTTTGAAAAATCCCTATACAATCCGAGTTTGATTTTCTAGGAGAGTTAAGGAATCTATGTGTGAAAATTCCACTATTCCAAGCCATTACATATGTTCCTATATATGAAAATGAATTTAGCGAACTGTGTTTAAAAAAGATAGGGAGGAAAAAAAAGGACCCTAAGATAGTGTAAGTCAAAGGGAAATTATCCTATGTAATGTTTGGAAAGGTAATTGCATCAAAATATAGAGATGCTAGGTGTCTTGTTGTGACAATTAATATTAAAAATATCCCTATAGCAAACTCTCTAACCAACCTAGGGAAAACCATCAATGTAATTACCAAAGAGACTATGGAAAGGCTTGGCTTATAAGGATTGATACCAACTCCTACTGTTCTCTAGTTGGCTTATTGATATACTATTAAGCCAGAAGGAGTGGTGGAAGATATAATTGTTTCCATATACTCATGGGAATATCTAGTTGATTTTTAATTCTTTAGTCTAAAGCTAACCTTGGTGGTTATCCATTGATCCTAGGGAGACCCTAGTTGGTCACAACAAATGCTTATATCAGCTCCAATAGAAAATTGTGAGAGTAAACTTCATATTGTGATTTTAAAATCTAGTTGTCGAGATAAGGACTTACTTCTCAGCATTTATTTCTTAAAGTTGTTACATCAGGAAAAAAATATAAATTACTTAGATATGGAAGTGAGAGGATTAAGTTTTAAGTCTCAAATTATTGTTACTCTCAAGAGAGAAGACTATGTTTTTATAGTTAATGCAATTACTTTGTCATATGGCTCAATTGTGAATGTGTTGGTGACTTAAATCAGTGATCCAAGTTTCTATTTCCTCGCGCTCACCATGAGGGCCCACTGTGGAGTTGTGATATAGTGTAGTTGTTCTTTCAATTTAATTCTCTTTAGCATTCATTTCAAATTATATCTCAAATAGTTAGATGTTTAATGCTCTGTTCTCAAGCACATTTTACTTATTTATCTTTGTTTGTAACAAGTTGAGCGCTCGATCATAAACCAAAAATTCCAAAAACATTTATTTCATGTTTAATTTCATTCTTAGTATCAAATTTATTTTGCATGCTAAGAATAATTCGAATTAGGGATGCACACACTAGTCATCTATAAAGGCTTTTTCATTTCGAATTTCATTCAATTCATGCTCATTAATTATGCTCTTTAAGCTAGTTTCATTCCATTTATTGATAGTTATATTTCCTTTCATGTTCTTAGAATAGAATTAATCTCAAATTATTTAGAATAGGATTATTTATTTGTTTTCAATCAGATTAGATTTTCATTTCTTGTTCTATAGACGTGAATTAAAATAGAATTCACTTCAGAAGCTCTCTTTTCAATTCAATTACAATATATTTCTTTTTATTGTCTAATAGGATAATATTTCCATTTATTTTCAACTAGAATAGATTGCAATTAATGTTGAAAAATAGAATAAATTTCAATTCTTGTTCATTAGAATAGTTTTGAATTCATGAACATTAACATAGTTTGCTTTAAATTGGAATTCCTTTTAGACAGGACATGTGCGTACACTTAACGATGATTAATCATAAATAGATTGAATTTACATTGTGTATTCATTCACTTTGATTGAAAATAGATTCTTAGCATATACAATGCACATACACTTCACAAGTTCACCATTAGAGAAATTTTGAGGTAAAAAAAGTGTCTCAAAACAAAAATGTACAACCAAAATCAAATTTATAAGAACCAATAGAATTGAAGATGATGATGCCAACCATGGGAGATGATTCACCATTTTTGGAGTTAAAAGGTAAAATGATAAAAAAAATATGAGAGAACTACTTTTTCAACTTGTATTTTCAACTTATCTCCCTACAATTTTACTCAAATTTTGAGCATGAGCACTTGTTGGATGAAAATTTTAATTTTTCATCCAAGGAGTACTCATGTTGAATACTTTCAATGAAGCATGCTATACTTTCATGTATTTCTCATATTTTGTGTATAAATATCCATCAAAAGTATTCAACGTGGGTACTCCTTAGATGTGAAATTAAATTTTGCATCCAATGAGTGATCCCCTTGAAATTTGAGTAAAATTGTTAGAATATGAGTTGAAAATACAACTTGAAAAAATATTTTTTTCTTTTTTCACTTCAAAAATTGATGAGGTAATCTAATCTTATTTTATTATTTCCATTATTATTTTAAAAATTTCCTTAGGAGGCCCATTTTATACCTCAAAATTTCTCTAATGAAACCTTGGTCTATAATTTAATGAAGTAATTTAACCAACAATTAGATTACCCAACAATATGGTTGAGGAAGCTCTTTGGAGAACTGTTTGCGCAGGTTATGGATACAACAGTGATATATTGTGACAATAAGAGTGGGATCCAATTAGCAGTGAATCCCATGTTTCATGACAAGTCCAAGCATATTGAGGTCAAGTATCAATATATACGAAACATGGTGAGAATCCATCATATTGCAACTGACGAACAAATAACAAACATACACACCAAGGCTTTAACAAAAGGGAAGTTCTTGGTCTTTAAAGAGAAACTTGTACTAATGGATGTGACCCTCCTGGGTAAGGGTCTTGACTAATCGGGAACACTGAGCTATGCTCTCTCCCCCTGTTTGGTTCCTAGGGAAAGGAATTGATTCGGAGAGCTCCTGGGGTTGAGAGAAATCTGGGCAATAGGGTAGTTGTGATCCCTACCTCATAGTAAGTAGTATCCTGCCTATTGTCATCTTTGGGACTTGACATAGTATAACCCAGTTGGGATTTCCACCCATCTGGCCAATGGATGAGGAGAATTGGGATAACTGTGATCTTTACTATTCACAGTAAGTAGTATCCTTAGTGAAGGGATAAATGTGCTCTACCACTGACTCTTGAGGGTCAAGTTGGGAAGATCGACATGCAAAAGGATAGTTGTAATCCTTGCCTCATGGTAAGTAGTATCCTGCTCAGGTAGAGTGTTGTAGCTTACATTAGAGAAATGTTTAGGTCTAAATGTGCCTCCTAAGAAACATTAGAAAACAATAGTGTAGATAATGAAATAAGATTAAATTACCTCATCAAGTTTTGGAGGAAAAAAGAAACTATTTTTTTCAACTAATATTTTAAACTTATCTCCCTACTATTTTACTCAAATTCCAAGTGGGGTCACTCGTTAGATGCGGAATTTAATTTTTCATTCAAGGAGTACCCATGTTTCGTATTTTTGATAGACCCTACAACATGAAAATGTGAAATACATGAAAAAACGTGATTTGAATCACGTCTTTCATGTATTTCACATTTTTCGTGTAGTAGAGTCCATAGAAAATATGCAACATGGGTACTCCTTGAATGCAAAATTAAATTTTGCATCCCATGAGTTCTCTCACTCGAAATTTGAGTAAAATTGTAGGGACATAAGTTGAAAATACAAGTTGAAAAAGTAAGTTTTTTTCTTTTTTCTTTTGTATCATTTTACCTCTTTACTCCAAAAATGGTGAATCATCCCCCATGGTTGACATCATCATATTGAATCCTATTGGTCCTTATAAAGTTGATTTTTTTGTACATTTTTATTTTGAGGCCCATCTTTTACCTCAAAAGATCTCTAATGAGCTCCCTTATGATGATTCTTCTTCTTTAGATTCAAGAATGTTCAATAGATGAGCAAAGACGAGATATGACTTGGTTCAGTGATAACGACGATGAGACTTATGAGATGAGATTCATGAGGCAATTGGAAATTTCTCTTTAGTTGAGAGGAAGTATTATTTTGGCATCTCAGGGACAAATTCCCTCCTTTGGACAACCTTCCTCATCTACAAAAGACCCTCTTTTCCCTTAGAAAAATTTAATTTGGTCAAAGAAAAATATCATTTTTGATGGAAAATCCACAAGTTCACAAAAGTTCAGGTTGGCCTAATAGACAAATTTGGTCTTCAAAGTCACATATAAATACAAATCAAGGTCACCTCATTTGGACGTCACATCTCACATATCTTCTTCTCTCTCCTCTCTTGATTGGTTCGTATAGGATTGCAATTAAGGAGCTTGAGCTCACACGTGCAAAGGGAAGGAGATTGCTCTGATTTTGTGCACTGACTTTTTGTTTGGGAATTTGTTAACCACCTTTGACATGGCCTTTTGGTTTGGTTTGATTTGCAAAAGTAGATTTTTGGAGGTCGAATTTCTTGGTGAAGGAACAATTTTTTTGGGAACTTTGACTTGGGTTTACCATATTTCTATTGACTGGATTTTGACTACAAGAATCATAAGTTTGATCATAGCTTTCTCTCTCCTTTGACCAAGTCTTTTCGAGACTATTTTGACTGAAGTTTGACTAGAAAATGCAGCCAAATTGTTTAACTGTTGACCAAGTTGATTTGATTGTTGAATGTTGACTAGTTAGGGCATATTTGACTATTGTTGACTACTATTGAAATTGACCAAAAATTGTAGACTTTGACTTTAGATCAAATTTGACTTTTGGGCTCATCTATTATTGGATATTGGTTAGTTGATTGGATAGTCAAAGTTCTTGACCTTCGACTCATTATTGATGAATTGGAACATTGTATCTCTTTGTTGAACATTTGATGACAATCTAATAAAAGAATATTTTGAAAGGTTTTTCCCCCTTGCGAGGTTTTTCCCTAGTCTTTGACCAAATGTTGTGTTTCTTGTTATTACTCTTGTTTGTCTTCTATTATACATTGGATTTATTGTTTTATCTACAATTGCTATTTGTAATTGGAAGATTAAGTTTTTTATTTCTAATTGAAGAACTAGGTTAAATGATTGTACTAAGCATAGAAAAGTAGAAAATTAACAACATTAAAGTGTAGATGTCATTCACATCATAAGGTGACCCCTCCGTGAAGCTTCTACGTAACTAATGACATTCAACTATAATTATATAATTTGTTCAGCCTCACATATATTGTGGTTCCTTCATAAGTCCCCAATTTACTATTGTATGGATGTATCTATATACTCCTTGGCCTCTACTATCCCCACTTTCCATACACTTATATCTATATATTATTGCAAGTAGACCTTATAACCATTCACATAGTCTAGGTCTACATGGTCCATATGTTAATCCGATTACGGTGAGGGGACGTGAATGAGACTATTGATATTTGATTGCGGACATCACCATTGATCTTTGTACATGCTCAACACATTCCAACACCAGGTCACTTCTGACATATGACTTTTTGATATGTACTACAGTACTTCAAGGGATATGTGCCTCCCACCGAGGGTTCCACCACTTATCAATTCACTATATAACCATAGAGCTTAACCTTTCAACGACTTGGCATTAGCTCTTAGCCCCTCCTCCAAGTCACAATGTCACTGTGGAATCGAGCGAAACATTCCAAAGGGCCTAACCTTCTGTGTGAGTGCAACCCTATTTCCAATGTGCAAAATGAAATGGCTCTCAGACCTTCGCTACGAATTCAGTCCACGAATAGTTCCATTCTCTTGGCTGATCTTAGAGTAACGTGTGTGTGTGTGTGTGTATATATATAGTGCCATATGAGGAGGATTTGGGTGTGATTGCCCATATACCATACTTAGTACATAATTCAAGCATTAGACCTATAGAATACACTCAAGCCTATAGGTTACTCTCAGTCTAGGTTGAGAGTTTATGAACAAGCTAGTCTCTACAATGTTTAAGTACTCTCCATGTTAACCCACTGCCTCATTACTCTAGGATGTATCATATCCAACCTTACAACCATTTCAACCTATTTAATCTATACATTGCCTACGTGTTTTTAGGTTACTTATATAAGGTATCCACGCAGTATGCTAGGTATGGCACCCCACAAGGTTGTTTATTTGCTATTAACTCCAGCAAATGAATATACATTGTACTTATTCAACCTACCACCATTTTGTATATATTTATACAAGAGGGTTCACTACCCATTTCATGCTTCTTGTGTATTGTATAATTCATGTAAAGACTTGCAAAATAGACATACTCTACATATCTTCTTCTCTCTCCTCTCTTGATTGGTTCGTATAGGATTGCAATTAAGGATCTTGAGCTCACACGTGCGAAGGGAAGGAGATTGATCTGATTTTGTGCATTGAATTTTTGTTTGGGAATTTGTTAACCACCTTTGACATGGCCTTTTGGTTTGGTTTGACTTGCAAAAGTAGATTTTTGGAGGTCAAATTTCTTGGTGAAAGAACAATTTTTTTGGGAACTTTGACTTGGGCTTACCGTAGTTTTATTGACTAGATTTTGACTACAAGAATCATAAGTTTGACCATAGCTTTCTCTCACCTTTGACCAAGTATTTTTGAGACAATTTTCACTGAAGTTTCACTAGAAGAGGCAGCCAAATTGTTTAATTTTTGACCAAGTTGATTTGATTGTTGAATGTTGATTGTTTAGGGCATCTTTGACTGTCGTTCATTGCTATTGACTTTGACCAAAAAATGTAGACTTTGACTTTAAATCAAATTTGACTTTTGGGCTCATCTATTATTGGATATTGGTTAGTTGATTGGATAGTCAAAGTTGTTGACCTTTGACTATTTATTGATGAATTGGAACATTGTATTTCTTTGTTGAAAATTTGATGACAATCTAATAAAAGAATATTTTGAAAGGTTTTTCCCTAGTCTTTGAACAAATCTTGTGTTTCTTGTTATTACTCTTGTTTATCTTCTATTATACATTGGATTTATTGTTTTATCTACAATTTCTATTTGTAATTAGAAGATTAAATTTGTTATTAATAATTAAATAACTAAGTTAAATGATTATACTAAGCATAAAAAAAATAGAAAATTAACAACATTAAAGTGTAGATGTCATTCACATCATAAGGGTGACCCCTCTGTGAAGCTTCTACGTAACTAATGACATTCAACTATAATTATATAATGTGCTCAACCTACACATATATTGTGTTATGAAACCAGCTCAAGAAAAAGATAGAAAAGATAGATCAACGCCTTAGAATTCAGCCTCTTCAAGGGGGCAACCTCCTTTACATTACATAAATGAGAAATTCTTGGATGATTCAAATGATAAAACCTCCTTTCTATATATAGGAGTCTAAGGAGTCACAATATAACCCAGTCGACCTAACAATAATAATATAAAGCCACAAAAATAACAATAGAGGGATTCTATGGGGCACAGTAATAAAAATATGGGGACAATAGGGGCACAACAATATTAGTAAGGGATACAACTACAATAGTAATGGGGTAATCACTAGTATTAAAATGGACCTATCATGCCCCTCTCCTTCAAAAAAAGTGTTGTCCTCAATGCTTGAGTAGTTCTGGATGCTTCTGTATAAAATTCTCATCCTCCCATGTGGAATCTTCAGTGGATAAGTTCTTCCACTTGATGAGATACTCTGAGATTGATCGATTTCGTAGCTGTCCAGTTCTTGTTTCTGTGACTGCTTCTGGTTCCAATATAATTTTTCCTTCCTCGTCAAGTTATGGAAATATTGTTTGAACTGAGAGCTTATCGCCTATAACCTTCTTTAAACATGAAACATGGAAAACTAGGTGCACTCGAGACGCTGCAGGAAGCTCCAATTTGTATGCCATAGTACCAATATTTTGCAACACCTTGTACGGACCATAATACTTTGGTGATAATTTATTATCCTTCTTAGCTTGCTTTAGGGACATTTGTTTATATGGTTGTAGCCGTAGGAATACCCAATCGCCTATAGCAAAACTTCTTTCGCTGTGATGTTGATCTGCCTGTTGTTTCATTCTATTCTGTGCCAACACGAGGTTATCCTTTAAGAGTTGGAGGACTTGTTGTTGATGTTCAATGTGATGTTCCACTGCTTGAACCTTAGAATTTTCTCTTAAATATGATGTGATGGATGGTGGCTGATATCCATAAAGTGCCATAAATGGGGTCATTTTTGTTGCTGTATGGAAGGAAGTGTTATACCACCTTTCAACCAGAGGCAACCATTTGACCCATTGTGTTTGTTTATCAGATACAAAGCAACAAAGATATCCTTCCAAACATTTGTTTACTATCTCAGTTTTCCCATCAGATTGAGGATGATAAGATGAGCTATGAGCTAACTGAGTACCAAGACAAGAAAATAATTCTGTCCAAAAATTTCCAGTGAAAATAGGATCTCTGTTACTTACAATAATCTTTGGGTTTCCATTTAGCTTTTGAATTGTTTCCATAAATGCAGTAGAAACTGTACTGGCTTTCAATGGATGTGATAATGCACAAAAGTGTGCATACTTGATAAGTCTGTCAACTACCACCATGATGACACTCTTTCCCTCAGACTTGGGTAAACCTGTGATAAAATCCATTGAAACCTCCTCCCAACGTTGGCTTGGAATGGATAAAGGTTGTAATAGACCCAGGGTCTTAATTGTTTCAACTTTATTTTGTTGGCAAACCAAACATTCCACCACAAACTTTTGAATATATGATTTAAGGCCATCCCAAAAAAATTCCTTCTTAACCCTGTGGTAAGTTTTTAAAAATCTTGAGTGCCCTCCTAAGGGAGAAGTGTGCAATTCCATAAGAATCTTTTGTTTGAATTGCAAATTCTTACAGAGGTATAAGTGATCTTTGTACCATAACGAATCATTTTTCCAGCTAAATGTATCAGATGTACTAGAATCTTGTTGTAACTTTTGAATAAGTGCCCACACTTCTTCATCATTCTTCCACTCCTCCCTTCCTTCATTTATCCAATCTGGTTGGATAATAGAAATGGCGCACAACAACGCATCCACATCCTCATCCTTTCTTGAGAGTGCATCTGCCACCACATTTTGCTTCCCTTTTTTGTAGATGATTTAAAATTCATAACCCAACATTTTTGTGACCCACTTTTGTTGCTCTTCAGAGGATAATCTTTGTTCTAAAAATTATTTAAGTATATCATGATCCGTTTTTACCTTGAAGTGTCTTCCCATTAGGTAGTGTTATGAAACCAGCTCAAGAAAAGATAGAAAAGATAGATCAATGCCTTAGAATTCAGCCTCTTCGAGGGGGCAACCTCCTTTACATTACATAAATGAACAATTCTTGGATGATTCAAATGACAAAACCTCCTTTCTATATATAGGAGTCTAAGGATTCACAATATAATCCAGCCGACCTAACAATAATAATATAAAGCCACAAAAATAACAATAGAGGGATTCTATGGGGCACATTAATAACAATATGGGGGCAATAGGGGCACAACAATATAAATAAGGGGTATAACTACAATATTAATGGGGTAATCACTAGTATTATAGGGACCCAACATGCCCCTCGCCTTCAAAAAAGTGTTGTCCTCAACGCTTGAGTAGTTCTGGATACTTCTGCATAAAATTCTCATCCTCCCATGTGGAATCTTCAGCGGATAAGTTCTTCGACTTGATAAGATACTCTGAAATTGATCGATTTCGTAGCTGTCAAGTTCTTGTTTCTATAACTGCTTCTGGTTCCAATATAATTTTTCCTTCCTCGTCAAGTTCTGGCAATATTGTTTGAACTGGGAGCTTGTCGCCTATAACCTTCTTTAAACATGAAACATGGAAAACTGGGTGCAATCGAGAAGCTGCAGGAAGCTCCAATTTGTATGCCATAGTACCAATCTTTTGCAACACCTTGTACGGACCATAATACTTTGGTGATAATTTATTATCCTTCTTAGCTTGCTTGAGGGACATTTGCTTATATGGTTGTAGCCGTAGGAATACCCAATCACCTACATCAAAACTTCTTTCACTGCGATCTTGATCTGCCTATTGTTTCATTCTATTCTGTGCCAACACAAGGTTATCCTTTAAGAGTTGGAGGACTTGTTGTTGATGTTCGATGTGATGTTCCACTGCCTGAACCTTAGAATTTTCTCTTAAATATGATGTGATGGATGGTGGTTGATACCCATAAAGTGCCATAAATGGGGTCATTTTTGTTGCTGTATGAAAGGAAGTGTTATACCACCATTCAGCCAGAGGCAACCATTTGACCCATTGTGTCTGTTTATCAAATACAAAGCAACGAAGATATCCTTCCAAATGTTATGACTAGGAGCAACTGCACTTCCGTCTTTATAGTTGTGAGTGGTATGCTTCCTGGTTGCCATAATTTTGCTTTCCATTTTTCTTGCTAACCTGAATGCCTTCTCTAATGAATTAGGTTCCCAAAGGCGAACATCATGTTGGATATTATCCTTTAAAGACCCTATGAACACATCAATCCTATGCTCCTCTGGAATATATTTTACCCTTATGTTCAATTTTTGGAACTCCTCAATGTGCTCCATTATTGAACCCTTTTGTTTGAGACTTATCAATTGGCTAAAAAAAGTGTTGCTTTTTGTATCCTCATAATGTGCTATCAATTCTTCCGTAAAAATTGCCCAAGTGATAAATTGTTTACGAGAGCAAAGCCATTGATACCATACAAACTGATTTGGTTCCAAATATAAAGTTGCCATACGTACCTTTTGTGTGTTTTGCACATTATTGAGATCGAAGAACTGCTCCATCTGTAATATCCATGTGGCGGGATCCTTGCCATCAAACTTCCTCATATCGATTTTTGGAATATGGTGGGTCTTCGATCCAACATTAGAGTCTATGGGATCATTATTAACATTTCTTTTGTTCACATCATGAGTTTCCTTTACAACCTTTTCACCATTAGTAAGTATTTCTTGTAGAAAATTTGTCAAATTTGTCTTCAAATCTGCCATGTCTGTCTTCAAATCTGTCCTCAAATCTGTCTTCAAATCATCCATCTTAGCTTCCATGCCCTTTATCTTAGATTCCACGCCATTTATCTTAACGTTTGTTAGATTTTGTGAGCGTGACATTTGTTGCACTTGTTCTTGTAATTTTGATATATCATGTAGCATTTCTTCCTCTTCTTCATGAGTCATGCTAGAGCTTTCAGGTTCCTTACTAGGTGTTTGCATTTTCTTTCCTCGGGGCATCAGTTACCGATAATAATGCTTTACTATGCCCTTTGAATTCCTTCAAACCAAGCTTATGCAAAAATTAAAAAAAACTACACACCTTTTTTCACTTTGTAGAAGCCTGATATTGAATCTGATGTATCTTTGTAATTTCGGATCATCCAGTTCTAAAACTTTGACCTGTAGTAGCCTTCTGAGTCCTCTTTCCAATGCCACAATTTTGACCCAAATTGGTTTCTCCAAGGAAGAGTTATGCAAAATCTCCCACAGTGACTTGCTTATAGACTAGTTCAGTAGAGCAAACTTGTACGACGTGCCACGAGTCACTGTTTCGACCTATGGATTTGAAAAATGCATAAAAGAAACTATAGTCCATCTTCTTTCTGTACCTTCTTACGAAATTTCAATCCGATCCCCAGAGAGAAAGTTATGACGATTTTCCCCAAGTCACCTGTTTAGAATGTAATTCAGGAGTCTGCAAAAAGACCAACTTCCTCAGATCATATCTCCGCAAATATAGCACGAAAAGCTCTGAAATTCGGGCCCGAGGTTCAGCGTGATTTCTTCTCAAATGGGTTTTTTTTGTGACTTCTGAGACATCACAGAAAAAAAGTTATAGTGGAAATGCCACGATGACCTGTTTGGAGCAGCGAAACCCTAGAATCCAAAGCTCTGATACCAAATGTTATGAAACTAGCTCAAGAAAAGATAGAAAAGATAGATCAACGCCTTAGAATTCAGCCTCTTCGAGGGGGCAACCTCCTTTACATTACATAAATGAACAATTCTTGCATGATTCAAATGACAAAACCTCCTTTCTATATATAGGAGTCTAAGGAGTCACAATATAATCCAGCCGACCTAACGATAATAATATAAAGCCACAAAAATAACAATAGAGGGATTCTATGAGGCACATTAATAACAATATGGGGGCAATAGGGGCACAACAATATAAATAAGGGGTATAACTACAATATTAATGGGGTAATCACTAGTATTATAGGGACCCAACAGGTAGGGTCGCCATTTCTTAAGTGCATGTAGTATTGCCAACATTTCCTTCTCATAAATAGCTTTGTGTAAAAACTTTCCCTTGATTGGACGGCTTTCAAAAGCAATGGGTCTTTCATCTTGCATTAAAACAGCACCAATTCCATTTCCTGAAGCATCACATTCCACAATAAAGCTTTTTGTGAAGTCTGGTGTAGCTAAGACCGGTGCTTGGCACCTTGCCTCTTTAAGATGTTCGAAGGCCTTTGTTGCTTCTGGAGTCCATGAAAATGCATATTTCTTCAATAATGATGTTAGAGGTGCTGTTATTCTCCCATAAATCTTAACAAACTTGTGATAATACCCTGTCAACCCAAGAAATCCTCGCAGATTCTTTATGGATGTGGGGATTTTCCATTCCTTAATGGCTTTAATTTTGCTAGGGTCTACCTTAACTCCTTCACAACATACAATATGACCCAGATATTCCACCTCTTGTACTCCAAAGAAACATTTGGATCTTTTTGCATATAATTGTTTCTCCTCCAATAGTTGTAGCACCCTGTCAACATGTTAAACATGATCCTTCCAAGACTTGTAGATTAGTATATCATCAAAAAATACTAACACAAATTTTCTAAGGAAGGGTTTGAAAATGGAATTCATCAAACCTTGAAATGTAGAAGGTGCATTGGTAAGGCCAAAAGGCATGACCAAAAATTCATAATGACCCTCATGAGTTCTAAATGTTGTTTTTGGAATGTCTTCAGTCTTCATTCTGATTTGATGATATCCTGAACGAAGATCCAACTTGGTGAAGTAAATTGATCCATGCAATTCATCCAATAATTCATCAATGACAGGAATGGGAAACTTATCTTTAATAGTGAGCTTGTTGAGCTCCCTATAATCTGGACACATGCGCTATGATCCATCCTTCTTGTGCACCAATACTACTGGAGCAGAGAAAGAACTTTGACTAGGTTGAATTATACCAGCCTCTAGCATTTATGCAACCATACGTTCAATTTCACTCTTTTGGGCATAGGGATATCTGTACGGCCTGATGTTTGGAGGAACACTTCCTAGAATCAGATGAATAGCATGATAATGATCACGAATAGGTGGGAGAACTTTGGGAGTCTCAAATACTTGGAATGATTGTCCAAGACTTTTTTGAGATCTGGAGAAATAAATGATTCCGATGTGGAAACATCTAGGGAACATAATTGTGCAATTACACCTCTTTGTTCCTTTTTTAGAAGCTTTGTCATACCGTTAGAGCTGATTATCTTTCCCGGTTTCCCTGCAATACCCCTTAATTCAACTTCCTTTCCTTCCGCAGAAAATTTCATGAAAAGTTCTTGAAAATTAAAAGCTATTGTACCCAAGGATTGTAGCCATTGGACTCCTAGTACAACATCGGCACCTCCCATTGGAATGGAAAGCATTGGGCTAGTCAATTCATATTCTCCCATGGATAGCTTGATATTATGGCACTTTCCAGAGCAATTTATTGTTCCTCCATTTGCAATCATCAATTGACACTTTGGTGCTGGATATAGGAAGCAATTCAATCCCTTTGCTACCTTACAATGAATAAAATTGTGGGTACTTCCTAAATCAATCAACACTATTACCTTTTTCTTCTTGATTTGTCCTTCTATCATGATGGTTTGAGGAGTGGTAATTCTAGCCAATGCATTACAAGATATGGTCGGATTCATTTCTTCTTTATCTAGGCTTTGTTCCTGGAGTATATCCTCTTCCTTTGACCTTTCTTGCTCCTTTTCTTCTTCCTCTTCACAATCTATGTAGAATAATTTCTTCTCAACACACTTATGACCTTTAGTGTATTTGCTATCACAACTATAACAAAGCCGTTTTGCTCTTTTTTCTTCCAATTGTTGTGGTGTCAACCTTATATGTTGTGGAAGGCTAGGGGTAACAACACTTCTATCTTTATAGTTGTGACTGGTATGCTTCCTGGTTGCCATAATTTTGCTTTCCATTTTTCTTGCTAACCTGAATGCCTTCTCCAATGAATCAGGTTCCCAAAGGCGAACATCATGTTGGATATTATCCTTTAAAGTCCCTATGAACACATCAATCCTATGCTCCTCTGGAATATTTTTTGCCCTTATGTTCAATTTTTGGAACTCCTCAATGTGCTCCATTATTGAACCCTTTTGTTTGAGACTTATCAATTGGCTAAAAAAAGTGTTGCTTTTTGTATCCTCATAATGTGCTGTCAATTCTTCCGTAAAAATTGCCCAAGTGATAATTTGTTTATGAGAGCAAAGCCATTGATACCATACAAACTGATTTGTTTCCAAATATAAAGTTGCAATATGTACCTTTTGTGTGTTTTGCACATTATTGAGATCGAAAAATTGCTCCATCTGTAATATCCATGTTGCGGGATCTTTGCCATCAAACTTCCTCATATCGATTTTTGTAATATGGTGGGTCTTCGATCCAACATTAGAGTCTATGGAATCATGATTAACATTTCTTTTGTTCTCATCATGAGTTTCCTTTACTACCCTTTCACCATTAGTGACCATTTCTTGTAGCAACTTATTCATATTTATCTTCAATTCTTCCATGTCTATCTTCAAATCGTCCATCTTAGCTTTCACGTCATTCATCTTAGCTTCTACGCCTTTCTTTAAACAATCCATCTTAGCTTCTACGCCTTTCTTTAAACCATCCATCTTAGCTTCTACATCTTTCTTTAAACCATCCATCTTATATTATGTTCCTTTTTGTGCAAGTGACACTTGTTGCACTTGGTCTCGTAATTTTGATATACCATGTTGCATTTCTTCCTCTTCTTCATGAGTCATGCTAGAGATTTCAAGTTGCCTACTAGGTGTTTGAATTTTCTTTCCTCGGGGCATCAATTACCGATAATAATGCTTTACTATGCCCTTTGAATTCCTTCAAACTAATTTTTCAAACCAAGCTTATGCAAAAATTTAAAAAAACTACACACCTTTTTTCACTTTGTAGGAGCCTAATATTGAATCTGATGTATCTCTGTAATTTCGGATCATCCAGTTCTGAAATTGCGATTTGTAGTAGCCCTCTACTTCCTCTTTCCAATGCCACTAGTCTGATCCAAATTGGATTTTCCAAGAAATAGTTATGCACAATCTCCCACAGTGACCTAATTATAGACTAGTTCAGTAAAGCGAACTTGTATGACATGCCACGAGTCACTGTTTCGACTTTCGGTTCTGAAAAATATATAAAAGAAACTAAAGTCTGTCCTCTTTTTGTACCTTCTTATGAAATTTCAATCCAATGCTCAGAAAGAAAGTTATGACGATTTTCCCCAGGTCACCTATTTGGAATGTAATTTAGGAGTCTGCAAAAAGACCAAATTCCTCAGATCATATCTCAGCAAATATAGTGCTAAAAGCTCTGAAATTTGGACCCGAGATTCAGCATGATTTCTTCTCAAATGGGTTAATTTTTAGCTTCTGAAATGTCGTAGAAAAAAAAGTTATAGTGAAAATACCATGATGACCTGTTTGGAGCAACGAAACCCCAGAATCCAAAGCTCTGATACCAAATGTTATGAAACCAGCTCAAGAAAAAGATAGAAAAGATAGATCAACGCCTTAGAATTCAGCCTCTTCGAGAGGGCAACCTCCTTTACATTACATAAATGAGCAATTCTTGGATGATTTAAATGACAAAACTTCCTTTCTATATATAGGAGTCTAAGGAGTCACAATATAACCCAGCCGACCTAACAATAATAATATAAAGCCACAAAAATAACAATAGAAGGATTCTATGGGGCATAGTAATAAAAATATGGGGAAAATAGGGGCACAACAATATTAATAAGGGATACAACTACAATAGTAATGGGGTAATCACCAGTATTATAGGGACCTATCATATTGCAGTTCGTTCATAAGGCCCCAATTTACTATTGTATGGATGTATCTATATACTCCTTGGCCTCTACTGTCCCCACTTACCATACACTTATATCTATATATTATTGCAAGTAGACCTTATATCCATTCACATAGTCTAGGTCTATGTGGCCCATCTGTTAATCCGATTGCGGCGAGGGGACGTGAATGCGACTATCAGGATTTGATTGCGTACATCACCATTGATCTTTATACATGCTCAACACATTCCAGCACCAAGTCACTTCTGCCATATGACTTTCCGATATGTACTACAGTACTACAAGGGATATGTGCCTCCCACTGAGGGTTCCACCACTTATCAATTCACTATATAACCGTAGCACTTAACCTTTTGATGACTTGGCATTAACTCTTAGCCCCTCCTCCAAGTCACAAGATCACTATGCAACCGAGCGAAACATTCCAAAGGGCCTAACCTTATAGAGTGCCATATGAGGAGGATTTGGGTGTGATTTCCCATATACCATACTTAGTACACAGTTCAAGAATTAGACCTATAGAATACACTCAGGCCTATAGGTTACTCTCAGTCTATGTTGAGAGTTTATGACCAAGCTAGTCTCTACAACATTTAAGTACTCTCCATGTTAACCCTTTGCCTCATTACTCTAGGATGTATCATATCTAGCCTAACAACTATTTCAACCTATTTAATCTATACATTGCCTACGTGTTTTCAGGTTACTTATATAAGGTATCCATGCAATATGCTAGGTATGGCACCTCACAGGGTTGTTTATTTGTTGTTAACTCCAGCAAATGAATATACATTGTACCTATTCAGCCCACCACCATTTTGTATATGTTTATACAAGAGGGTTCAATACCCATTTCATGCTTCTTGTGTATTGTATAATTCATGTAAAGACTTGTAAGGACTGCTCTACATATGACATTCTTCATAGTAAGAGATTTCCTTCCAAAACTACACACAGAACGAGCTATTCATATTTCTTATGGGATCATTGGAATTATTTGGATTTCATCTAAGTGTTCAAGAACAATTGGTGGAACACCACACACACTCAACCAAGGAATAACTAAATATAGAATACAGTCAACCTCTTAATAAATGGGATGCATTCCCATGACATATGCAGTGAAGGAAGATTCTTAATTACAATTCCAATTCTATTAAAAGTGTAAACACAATATGCGAAATTTCACACTAGAGCATCCTTTTTAAATAGAGATTGGAGTTATGGACTGTAGCTTCTACCACACAGTGATATATTAATGCAAACCCTCCTATCCTGAATAGTGTCGAAGCCACATTCAATTGTTGGGTTTAACTAGACCCAATAGTCCATACACACATAGGGTTCTTGATTTTAGTTCTCAGGTTTATATTGTGTTGTTTCAATTGTGCAAGGACATAGTTATATACATGGTAGTCAACTCATCATTGAGCACTTTCCAATCGAACATTTTAGATTGGAATTTAGCAAGCCATGACCACAATTCACACAAAAGGTTGAGTAACATTTTTGTAACTAGTTCCTCGACAAATTTTCATCACACACAAAATATAAATGCAATTACAGTATTAAGATATATTTCAACAACCATCTATTTATTGTACATGAATTCTATAAGCATTATTATTCAAACTCCTCATTGGAAATGGTCACAACAAAATATCTCTACCCTTAAAACAGCAGGTCATACCTCATGTTGATGCTAACCAAATCCATGAGAACTTTATGCAAGTAGTACAAATCACATATTAAGAGAGATATTTTTAATTTACCAAGTGATCTCTATTGGAATCCTTCCACTTCATCAACGTCCTAGTAATATGAGAAACTCATTCAGTTGCAAGCAACCAGAGCATTAATACTCCTTGTATTCATGAATGATTCAAGAGACTCATTCAAAAATGCAACGTGGAGATTTAGTACAAGTGACAACCATATCAAAACCATTCACATAAAGTCTTATGCACCACATCTTCAAGACAATTCAATAACTCTATAACATGACATAGAAATCATTCATACTCTCAACATCAACCTGGAAACTATCAACTTAAAGCCAACTTAACCATACGAGAAAACCATGCTTAAGCATTCAGTGAGAAGAACATTGGACTAATAAACATAACAAGAAATTGATGGCATATGTTAAAAAAGGGTAAATACTTATCTTGAAGTGTAGTATGGGAAACTAAGTTAGGAACTACAACTCTCCACCCAACCATAGGTTGGGCTACACAGTGGTCATCCTTGCAACTGAATCGCCATCGAGCCAGATTCCAAAGCCTGCGAGGGGGATTTTTCTCAAAGGATTAACCTAATATTGCTAGTTGGAAATGGGGACTCCAAAGGGCCAACCACCTCCACCCACTAGCTAAATCACAACAACGAGGTTATGCACAGGGACTTTCAAAGGTCTATCACCTCTACCAATAACTACCAGTGAATTCAATAGCCCTCTATCACTTGTGAAGCAAGGAAACCTTGTTCATTGGTTCTCCTAAACTGTTATGATCAATTTTCTTCTTATGCAATGTTTTTCCTCCTAATTTCGTTCAGATTTTGTAATGGTTCTTCTACACTTGTGACTACTTACTCGATAAAGTCAAATCTTGCTTGATTCCCCTATGAAGCGCATACTTGGGAAAAGTCCTTGTCATTTCTCACTCCAGTAATGCATGAAAATGATTGAGTAGGTCACTAATTGAGCTCTTATGCATTGTAACCCCTGATTGTATTCTCCTTGCATTGTATCCCCCCCCCTCTCTCTCTTTATTAGTTACAGTACTACACCACTCATGTGAAATAGAGCCTTTGGGAATGTTGTGTATGGTTTCTCTTAAAGACTGAGAGAAAGTGGGATGTGAGAGAGGGAAATGATAGGCAAGTGGGACATAAGCTTGGCACCTACAACCACATTGTAAAAATTAATTCGACTCCACAAATCACCTCCAAGAGGAACCTAAACCTGCACTAACATTTATGGAGGAAGACATAGGAGTATTGGTGGTCGATGATGAAGTGCATGCCCTTGCTGCTCTCCAGAACGAGGAATTTATGCTTGCCTGAAATGTGGATATGTTATAGAAGAAATTATGAACATCCCCAATGCTCGGGATACCTTAAGCCTCCTCAAAATTATCCTAGAATGAGATGTTGCTACCCCTCTTTGGACTGTGACTATTGATGTCAAAAGAGGAGTGTGGGAGGTTTCATGTGTTTGATCTACTATTTTTTTGTTTTCGCATAATTTATTTTCTGCTTGCCTAACCAGTATTTCTCCAACCAGTGAGAACCATGCTAGCTTCGATCGTGTCTCCTATATTTTTTTTCCTTTTGGTTATCAGCTATTACCACAGGTGGAAACAATCTCTATGTGCTCCTAGTCACCAATTTGTTCCTTATTTCATGGCCATATCTCTATAAGTTTGTTGTCCTTATTTACTTGCATGCAATTACAAAGAGGCATGTTCTTTCTCCTCATTTCCAGTTGATGTTTATGCAACCTGTCCCTTGTGCACACCTGTGCTTCCACCAAGCTAGTCAACATCCAAAGTAGTCTTCCCCCTCCCCCTCGACTCTAGAATTTTTGTCCTCAACTCAACCCATTTAATTAGATTTACAATGCTTAAAATAAGCGGTAAATGTGACTAGGGTTATTACAAACCCCTCCCCCTTGGGGGAACACCACCCTTGGTGTTCAATGATTGTATATATTATACAATAACTCCTGAAAATACACAACACAACGGATATGGAGATTTATACATACAACTCACTTTATCCTTTTACAATAAAATTTATATGCACATTGGCTTGTCCAACCACTCAGTAAACTTTATTTTATAAAATTGGTCATTTTCCAATGGCTCCTTTTGTTGTCTTTTAATTCAATCCAATCTTGGATTTTTCCCTTTTCTTGGAATGTTGTCTTCCTATAATGTCCAACGTTTCTATCCTTGCGCTCTTTGTTCCTTCAACGAACAGTTTCCAACTCATTATTTTCAGACACACCCCCAATAGTGCTTTTAGTTCCAACTAGCTATGCTCATGACCAAAAACCATTTTTTTCTAGCCTTCCCTTCTCTGCTTCCTTGTCTCTTAGGAAATCCAGTCAGCCCCTATTCCATGCATCCTCACATTAAAGGGGTCTAAAAACTAAGGCATATCCCTACCCCAAAATTATCATACTTGTCATAACATGCTTTATGGAAAATTGGTTGTCATCGTTGGTGCTAGTGTCCCACAATGGCCCTGTTCCAGAAACTTTGGCTTTTACACATTTCTATTGTTCCATATTGTGGCCCACTTTGTCCATTTGAACTAGGCAGTCTCATGTTTATTATTGCATCATGGACACACAAATGCATGAGGCTCATCATAAGGAAAATGTAATGAATGTAAATTATACCTCATTAGTACTTTATTCTTGAAGTGAACTTGGAATTTTCCATAATTCCTACAACAACTAGGTTAGTGCATAAATCAAATCATTATCAACTAAAACATATCATTAGTTTAGCTCAAAATCCATGCTATCATAAATCATGCTCATAATTTAAAGATTTAGAAGATCAATAAAGCATGGGTACTTATCTTGATTTGGTGGCTTCTTCTTTTCCGATACATGCATAGGCTCAATTTCCTACCGTAGGAAGCACCCAGACGAAAACATGTCCTGCACGACCAAAGTTTCGATCCAAAGTGGATTCTCCAAGGCCTAGGTACCCTCTAGACTATTCTCCAAGGTACTAACTCAACAATCATGTTGCTCCAGGGCTCCAGGTACCCTCTAAGCTAACTGCCTAGGTACTCCCCCCATAGTCATGTTGGATCACAGTCATTGTTTGGTGAAACAATTGTTCCTTTAAACCATAACAATATATCCACTTTTACACTTAATTATCGATCTAGGTAGGCTTAATTTTTAAAATATTGTCGCGTAAAGTCTACGCTAAGGAAAATGATGACTAGTATAAAATAATCTCAACCAAAATTCGTTGCACACTCACTCTCAGCAATCAATAAAGTTGTTACACACTCCACACAAATTCAATGCAAGAAAATATTATGGAATAAGATACTTTGTCACTTAATCACTCTCATAGCACTTCTAAATACCATCATTCATTCATTTTTCACACATATAAGAAAGTGCAATCCAAATTGCAACAATAAAGAAAATAATTCACTACCGAACTAATATGAGGGACCGGTCCATGACTCAAGTTGTCACATCATCCAAATCTTATTGCAATAAATTAAATTACACATATAATCAACTATAATGGAATTAGTAACAACAATCACATAACTAAGAAGAAATTATGCAATTAATTATTTTACTCTAACTAACCAATGATCCCTGCTAAGAAGAAGGTCCCTTCCTCCTTAGTAGGGGATGATGCACTAAAGAGCTCATGGGCTACTTAGAGGAAATTGTTGAACCACAAAATTGAGATTTTACATTAATAAAAGTATCAAGATTACAAAGTTTTGTTGTATCCCCCTTCCAATCTTGTTCTCTGATCTTCGCTCTTTCTAACTAGCTAGCCCTTATGGGAAAACAATCCTTTCTTTTATAGATCTTAATTACAATGAGAATATTATCATGAGAATCTTTATATTCTCAAGTGATCTTAAAATAAAAAGATATCTTAATTGTTATGCGACGATTTCCATGGAAGGGGTGAAACTTAACAATTTCCTTTGATTACAAATAAAGTTACAAAAGATATCAACCAAATGATCTAGATGCTCCACAAATATCTTCGAGTAATGAGTTGTTTCTTTGACCTAAACATGTTCCTAGATCTAGCATGATTAGGAAAAACAACATGTGCTTAAACAAACTGTATTTGTAAAAAAAAAACTCATAGATTCTTTAATCCAAATCAGTAGAGGAACTGAAATGTAATCCTATAACAAAAAACTTCGATAAACCATTCAAACATAAAACAACCCAGAGATTAGTTTTATGATAAAAAGTAGCCCAAGACATTATTTCTAATGTCAAGTTGTAAGTAGAATTGTAATAAGAAAGTGAAAAGTGAAAAATGACATACTTAAGTGAATAAGGGTTGTTATAGTAATAAGATATGGTCCTGTTGGTAAAAAAGAGTAAAATAAAAAGGAAAATACATAGGAAAAAGATGGCAATTATGTGACCCAACACCATCCCCCAACTTAAACTTCTACATGTCCTCATGTGAACTCATGTTACTGATCCCTGACATGCTGAGAGTGAATTTGTGTGAGGTTGTAAGTTACTGCCACGTCTTCACCTATGGCCCTGTATCCTTGAGAAATGACCAACTCTACCTCCAAAAGCTTATCAATATTATGGTATGGATGTTGATACTGATAAGTGGACAACCAAAAAAGAGGGAACTTGAATCTAAGTACTGTCCAACTTGCACTTCTCCTCTTAATACAATGAACATACAAATGAAATTTGGAAAGTGCTCGCTCAAAATTCTGATAACAATAGGATCCTCCTCCTTCAATTCTTGTCTGGACAAATCCCATCTCAGCTTGCTTCCCTCTAAGGCACTAGCTCTCATCCTTTGTATATTTCTCTGACATCTTCATAGAACTAATTCTTGATGATCCATTAGCAGTGTCTTAGTGGCTAGAAACCACCATATTTTATTGTATTTATGTATAACAGTTTTAGCTGAACCAAGTTCTCCTCTAATGTACATTTTTACCCTCCCTCATTAGTTGTTACAGTATCGTAGGAAAATTTCCAGCCTATCTAATTTTGCATAAAAGAAACAAAGGCCATAAGGTGTCAAATTAAATGATTTCTCTCCAAAACAAGCGAGATCATTTAGGTATAACTTGCACAACAAATATTGTTTGAGAAATCAACACTTTGGAAGGTTTCCAAGAAGTCTTGTATCTGCCATGTTTTGTATGGTCGCTTTTCCTTAAGGGTTGTTAATTGGAAGAGGTGGGGCATAACTCTTTCTTGGAGAATCCATTTTCAATCAGACTGGTGGCATTAGAAAGAGGGCACAGAGGGATACTGTAGGTCACAATTTCAGACCTTGGAGATCTGAAATTACAGAGTTACAGTCATTCAATATCGAGCTCCTACAAAGTGAAAAAAGGTGTGTAGTTTTTTTTTAATTTTTGCATAAGATTGGTTTGAAAAAATAGTTTGAAGGAATTCAAAGGGCATAGTGAAGCATTATTATCAGTAATTGATGCCTCAAAGAAAGAAAATGGAAACACCTAGTAAGCAACCTGAAATCTCTAGCATGACTCATGAAGAAGAGGAAGAAATGCAACATGATATATTAAAATTATGAGAACAAGTGCAACAAATTTCACTCGCACAAAAAGTGAAAGAATCTAAGATGGATGGCGTGGAATCTAAGATGGATGATTTAAATAAAGGTGTGGAAGCTAAGATGGAAGATTTGACAAAAATTCTACAGGAAATGCTTACTAATGGCAAAAGAATAGTAAAGGAAACTCATGATGAGAACAAAATAAATGTTAATCCTGATTTCATAGACTCTAACGTTGGATCGAAGAACCACCATCTTCCAAAGATCGATATAAGGAAGTTTGATGGCAAGGATCCCGCAACATGGATACTACAGATGGAGCAGTTTTTCGATCTCCATAATGTCCAAAACACACAAAAGGTACACATTGCAACTTTATATTTGGAACCAAATAAGTTTGTATGGTATCGATGGCTTTGCTCTCGTAAAAAATTTGTCACTTGGGCTATTTTTACGGATGAAATGATAGCACATTATGAGGATACAAAAAGCAACATCTTTTTTAGCCAATTGATAAATGTCAAACAAAAGGGTTCAATGATGGAGCACATTGAGGACTTCCAAAAATTGAATATAAGGGTAAAAGATATTCCAGAGGAGGATAGGATTGATGTGTTCATAGGGACTCTAAAGGATAACATCCAACATGAGGTCTGCCTTTGGGAACCTGATTCATTGGAGAAGGCGTTCAGGTTGGCAAGAAAAATGGAAAGCAAAATTACAGCAACAAGGAAGCCTACCACTCACAATCATAAAGATGGAAGTGTTGTTGCCCCTATCCATCCACAACCTACAAGGTTGACACCACAACAATTGGAAGAAAAAAGAGCAAAAGGGCTTTGTTACAGTTGTGATAGCAAATACAATAAAGGTCATAAGTGTGCTGAGAAGAAATTATTTTACATAGATTGTGAAGAGGAGGAAGAAAAGGAACAAGAAATGTCAAAAGAAGAGGATATACACCAAGAACAAACCCTAGAGAAGGAAGAAATGAATCCGACCATATCTTGTAATGCATTGGCTGGAATTACCACTCCTCAAACTATAAAGATAGAAGGGCATATCAAGAAGAAAAAAGTAATAGTGTTGATTGATTTGGGAAGTACCCATAATTTTATTCGTTGTAAAATAGCCAAGGAATTGAATTTCTTCCTATATCTAGCACCAGAGTGTCAAGTGATGGTTGCAAGTGGAGGAACCATAACTTGCTCAGGAAAGTGCCATAATATCAAGCTATCCATGGGAGAATTTGTATTGAACAGACCAATGCTTTCCATTCCAATGGTTGGTGCTGATGTTGTACTAGGAGTCCAATGGCTACAATCCTTGGGTACAATAGCTTTTAATTTTCAAGAACTTTTCATGAAATTTTCTTCAGAAGGAAAGGAAGTTGAATTAAGGGGTATCACAGGGAAACCGGGAAGGATAATCAGCTCTAACGAAATGACAAAGCTTCTAAAGAAAGAACAATGAGGCATAATTGTACAATTATGTTCACTAGAGGTTCCCACATCGAAATCATCTATTTCTCCATATCTCCAAAAAGTCTTGGACAATCATTCCAAGGTATTTGAGACTCCCAAAGGCCTCCCACATATTCATGATCATGATCATGCTATTCATTTGATTCCAGGAAGTGTTCCTCCAAACATTAGGCCTTACAGATATCCCTATGCCCAAAAGAGTGAAATTGAACGTATGGTTGCAAAAATGCTAGAGGTTGGTATAATTCAACCTAGTCAAAGTTCTTTCTCTGCTCCAGTAGTATTGTTTCACAAGAAGGATGGATCATGGCACATGTGTCCAGATTATAGGGAGCTCAACAAGCTCACTATTAAAGATAAATTTCCCATTCCTGTCATTGATGAATTATTGGATGAATTGCATGGATCAATTTACTTCACCAAGTTGGATCTTTGTTCAGGATATCATCAAATCAGAATGAACACTGAAGACATTCCAAAAAAATCATTTAGAATTCATGAGGGTCATTATGATTTTTTGGTCATGCCTTTTGGCCTTACCAATGCACCTTCTACATTTCAAGGTTTGATGAATTCCATTTTCAAACCCTTCCTTAGAAAATTTGTGTTAGTATTTTTTGATGATATGCTAATCTACAGCAAGTCTTGGAAGGATCATGCTCAACATGTTGACAGGGTGCTCAAACTATTGGAGGAGAAACAATTATATGCAAAAATCTCCAAATGTTTCTTTAGAGTACAAGAGCTGGAATATCTGGGTCATATTGTATCTCATGAAGGTGTTAAGGTAGAACCTAGCAAAATAAAAACCATTAAGGAATGGAAAATCCCCACATCCATAAAGCATCTACGAGGATTTCTCGGGTTTATAGGGTATTATCGCAAGTTTGTTAAGAATTATGGGAGAATAGTAGCACCTCTAACAACATTATTGAAGAAATATGCATTTCACGGACTCCAGAAGCAATGAAGGCCTTTGAACATCTTAAAGAGGAAATGTGCCAAGCACCAGTTTTAGCTACGCTAGACTTCACAAAAACTTTTATTGTGGAATATGATGCATCAGGAAATGGAATTGGTGATGTTTTAACACAACAAGAAAGACCTATTGCTTTCGAAAGTCATCCAATCAAAGGAAAGTATTTACACAAAGATATTTATGAGAAGGAAATGTTGGCAAGACTACATGCACTTAAGAAATGGTGACTTACATAATGAGAAGATCCCAGTTCAAACAATATTGCCAGAACTTGACGAGGAAGGAAAAATTATATTGGAACCTGGAGCAATCACAGAAACAAGAAACTGACAGCTACAAAATTGATCAATTTCAGAGTATCTCATCAAGTGGAAGAACTTAACCGCTGAAGATTCCACATGCGAGGACAAGAATTTTATACCGAAGCATCCATAACTACTCAAGCGTTGAGGATAACACTTTTTGAAGGAGAGAGGCATGTTAGGTCCCTATACTAATAGTGTAACCCCTTATTGTTATTAGTGAAACCCCCTTATTATATTGTTGTGCCCATGTAGTCCCCATATTGTTATTATTGTGCCCCATAGAAGCCCACTATTGTTATTATTGTTCCCTTACATTATTATTGTGCCCCATAGAAGCCCACTATTGTTATTATTGTTCCCTTACATTATTATTGTTATGTCAGCTGTGATTATATTATGACCTGTTAGGCTCCTATATATAGAAAGGAGGTCTTGTCATTTGTATCATCCAAGAATTGTTCATTTGTGTAATGTAACGGAGTTTGCCCCCTCGAAGAGGCTTATTTTGAAGGCTTTTATCTATCTTTTCTATCTTTTTGTGAGCTAGTTTCATAACATATTTCTCTTATAGATATAAAGGGTAAGGTGGAGAAGGAATCCTACCACACAATAAACCATTAATGAGCTCATAGATGAGCTCCTTTTCTTGTTGTAACAACTGAACTTCTCTTGGAAACTCCTTCACCTACTTTACTGATTAATTCCTCTCCTTCTGAATTTTTACAAAATCTTCAACTCTTAGTTTCTCATCCCACTCCCTTTAATCTTATTGACCATTTCCTCATGTTTATTTAGGGAGAAGACTTCATCTTTAGGAAATACCACTAATTTCTCTCGATGCTCTCCTACCCTCATTAAATCTTCAAATTTAAAGTAAGTTGTTTCAACATCCTCTTTCTGATCCTCTTTCTCCTCCTGCTTCTCTATCTCAATTGTTGGTTCTTGTGTAACAACAACATTGTCAATAGGTTCTTATGGCACAATAATATTTTTATTTTCAACCCACTCTGCTTCAACTACTTGTTCTTGTGTATTAGCAACATCATAAATAGGTTCGTGTGGGGTAGTGGACTAGTTTCCTTATTCCTGCTCTACTTCGACTGTTATTTCTTTTGTAGCAGCAACATCATCAACAGGTTCTTGTGGAACAATAGGTCGAAATTCTTCATCCTATTCCCCTACTTGCACTCCTACTGAAATAGTTAAAGTTTCCATGATTTCGGCTTCATCAAGAACTTGTTGGAAACCCTTACAAAATATCTCTGGTGAAGTATATGATGCCATTTCTACGACCTCTTCCAACATATCTAATCCAATTTCCCTCTTGAAATGGATTTATTCTTTAACCAAGGCAAGTTGTTTCTTTAACTCCTAATTTTCCTTTCTTGGGTTTTCAATTTGAGCGAGAGGGTAAATTTTTGTCTTACTTGGTGAAGTAACAAACTCTTATTCTTCTGTTTTTTCTGTTGTTACTCGTTCTTTTGTCGCCTAGTGTTTCTCTAGTTCTTGTTCAGGCTCTAGTGTGACAACCAAGATTTCAGATGTAGAGGGGCCTTCTTTTTCAGGATTCTCTTGATTTTCCTTGTCCTATTGTTCCTCAAGCCCATCAAGTCTATTTGTATCAACACATTCCTCCTTAGATGCAACAATATATTTTTCAGATGCTTGTGTCTCTTCTTGTGTAACAGTTACTCGCACCCTCTTCTTGCGGGTTCTCCCACCAATTGGATTTCTCAATTTCATCTCTTTTACCTTCACCTTTTTTGAGACTCTCCCAGCCCCTTTAGGGGTATTTACTTCCTCAACTCTAGTTTCAAGCACAACTTATTTTCTATCAACTTCTTCCTTCGACACTTCCTCTTCAATCGGGCACACACCTTGATTTTCCTCTGATGAATCGCTAAACACCTCCACAAGTTCTTCTATCTACTCCATCTTTTATGGTTTTGACAACCAATCCTAAGAGGTGTATTAGCCATGCTCTGCTTCGAGGCTATGGTTTTCTTACTCTTGAAAGATGTATAAGTTTCAAAGTGGGTGTTGTCTCGGTGCTAGGTGTTGTTTTAGCAATAGGTGTTGCTTCAACACTAGGTGTTGCTTTAGCACTCTCTTCTTGCTCCTCACACGCACCAACACAGGGTATCATTATCAAACCATTACATGAGATTCCTTTTCTTTGCAGTGAATGAATGATGATCAATCTAATGAGCGCATGGTTGATGCAGCAAGTTTCTAGATGTTTCACCCCTTACACAACCTTTGCAATGTGTAGCAATGACTTCATCAAGTAGTATGGTATATTAATCAACTGTCTCATCCTTAGGTGTGTTAGCAATTGGAAGTGATAATTCAAAATAATCCCAAAACGACCTTAGCAAGTAATGAATTTTTGGATGAATATGGTTACATCATGCCAAGGGTGAGGAAGAGATTTTCTATCAAACCCCTATCATTGGGCCTCAATTCTTTTCCTTGCCATAAAAATATAGCCTTGGATACAGGATTGGCTACTTTCCTTGAGAACCATCATTCTCCTATCCTAGGAAGCCCTATCACTTCTACAATAACTTTTACTATAACAACAATTATGAAGCTCCTGACCAAAGAGTGTTGTTCAGTTAGGGCTTGGGAAAATTCTAAAGAGACTAGCTCACTGAAACCCAATCATTTTTCAAAATAAGTCAGCTATCCCACTTTTCAAAAAATTTCCAATGCTTTTGGATGTTATAACAACACACTAACAAAGTTAGGTTCATGTCTAACTGCTACACCCATAGCAGCTCACAACCACACTACCCAACCTACTAGGAATTTGTTATAGAGCTGCTTTAGTGCACACATATGCTTTTCTTAGGGGAGAATGTCAAGGTGTTAGAATTATTAGCAGTTACTCCTCTTTATTACCAAATCAAGACTTTTAATTCAAAAGAAATTTCCACGTGATTGCACTGATTTCCAGATGTAACAACAATAATAATAAAGGAACAGTAATAATGATAAAGGAATATAGTACTAACGACAGTGGTTAAATTGGTCTAATCATAAAATGTAATTAATGAGCCTCAGTATTGCGGAAAGATTGTTGCAACTCCTAAGGCTACCAACTTTACTTTATCAACCCAGGGTTCCATACAAACTTGGATGTGATAGTGTTATATACACAACAAATGCATCATTCTAGTCATGTCATTTCTCAACTGGGGCACTTGACCATTAGGGTTCCAGGCCATTCCTCCATTGAACTAAAGGGATTCTGACTACTGATAGTGGAAGGTAAAGCTATTTCTAGTGTAGAGAAGGTAAATGCTTGTAAAACCAGGAAATGAAAGCTGTCAACTTGTAAATGCTATGAAATGACACAAATCACTTGTAGAAAGGAAACTATGCTAATCTTGTACTTGATCACCTAGCTATTCAAGGTTTCTTGAAAATGGAAGATTATTCTATCATTTCATAAGTCAATGTGCATGCATTAACTATCTCATTCACACTTGTAGATAGATAAAGTTCTAATTGCTAAACTTAGAAATAAAAGATCTAATGCTATCTGATCTTGCAGGAAGGAGAGGAGTGAAAGGACTGGTCTAGGTGGCACTTCTAGTCATGGAGTCTAGGTTGAGGGGTTAAACTACTCCTAAACCAGGCTAGACTATCATTGCAGGTCAAATAGGGTCAAAATAGGCTACTACAGGTTTGCTACAAGAAATTACTATAGGATGTCCTAAACTGCTATAGGAAGTTGGCTAAGAGGTTTTGGAGGACAAGAACAGTGAGATGAAGTGTTGGAAAGGTGCATGATTGTTGTTGAAGATGTAGGGGAGGTGAGCACCACCCAAGGCCAAGCCCAACACTCCAATAAGGCCGATTTTCCTAAGACAACTTGCTCATAGTGGCTAGAAAATAGAGGTTCGGAATATGGGATGGTATGCATCAACAGAAGGTGGAGAAGACCTAGGTGGATTTAGTTGGAGGAGTGCCTTCCTGCAGATCAACAACCCCTACAATAAAATATGTCTCTCTTTTCATTTGCAAATTATTTCATGTCAACATGGAAAAAATGAGTTGAATTAATAAAATCGGATCCAAACTATTGTTAAGGACTAGATCTGTGGAATGGGCTACCTTCTAAGCTACAACACTCGTAAGAAGCAGGATAGCCACTGCAAATATTTCCATGAAATCATAAAAAATTATCTAGCTAAGAATGAAACTTAATCTATGCAATGAACAAAAGAAAAACTATGTTTTTGGGCTGTAAGAGTGGGGTTCCCTAATCATGATCCGATAAGGGAGATGAGATAGAAGTCACAGTCACAATATTTGATGGTATATTCTCCTTCATTAAACTACAACACTAATCTACTCTTTAAGCTAATGAAAGCATGGATAACCAACAACTTAATCATCTTTCTAAGCTAAACAGAAACATAAATAACTTCAATAGTTAATCAACATTTGTTAAGTTATGGTATGTTCTATGCTTATAACAATTTACTTGTTTTTCTTATTATATTCCACAGATTAGCAATCACATGTACATAAAGTAAAGTGCAGATAGAACATTAAATGATCGACAGAAAACAAGCCAAGACAAGAGACACAAGATGTGGCAGCTAGCCAGGGACAAACCCCACAATGTGTGGGGAAACCCTTTGATCAAATCTTCTTTTATCTTCAATAATTCAGAAAAGAGAAATAGTACAATAAATCTGATTTATATCAGCAGTAGCAAACCCTAGATCAGTAGCATCATCATTAGCGGCTTTATCATCAAACTAGGGCAGACGATATCTCACAAACCGACCGTCGGATTGGCTTGATTCCACCACCAAAAGTTGCAGCTTTCAGAGGAGGTTCAGATGAACCTACAACGTGGTTCAAATAAGGAGATCTTCTAGTCCACGTAGGTCAAACTTCACTTCTACAGTTATAGCTTCAGTTTCAGCAACTTCCTTCAAACTAGGTCAGTCGATATCTTGCAAACCGTTCATCAGATTGACTTGATTCCACCACCAAAAGTTGCGGCTTTTAGAGGAGGTTTAGATGAACCTACAACACAGTTTAGATGAGGAGATCTTCTAGGCCACGTAGGTCAAACTTCACTTCTGCAGTTGCAACTTCAGTTTCAGTAGCTTCTGGCTTCACATGTGTGAGGGAGAGACCCTTTTCTGCGCAGTAGAGAGAGAGAGAGATGTGATGAGATGAGTGAGTCCAAATGAGGAAAATTCCTCCTATATTTATACAGAATGTTGGTGTTTGAATAGATGCGACTGTTGGGCTTCTAAGCCTACATGAGTTGTAGGTTGGCTTGATAATAATTCCATAATCAAAATAAAATCATATCTCCATGAATACTTATCGGAATCGGATGATCTTTATATCAATCCTACACCTCTCGACGAGAGGAATCTACTGAACATATTATCAGCCATGAATAATGTTAGCGCTTGAAATTTCACCTCAGGCTGAGAAAGGTAAACCTCAAGGCTACATCAAACCATTTAGCCTCGTAGCTAGCCCTACGGGGCAGGAGAAGGCTCTCTCCGGTCTATCTCGCAAAATCTCCAATAAATGAGATGACCAATAAGGTATCACTGATATTAGGCTAGTAAACTGATCAGAAAGATTGATTTTGGGGTTTTTGGGTTTTTGGTGGCAAATTGAGGAGAGGGCAATTTTGGGTGCGGGGATTGGACACAGTTTCTGCAGGGGGTTCCTTAGGGCGAGGTAGGAGACAGTGTTGATGCCTTTAACTAAGGTGGATGGTCAGGAATGAAAGATGAAGAGCTAAAGAGAGCAAACAATAACTTAATAAATGAGATGACCAATAAGGTATCACTGATATTAGGCTAGTAAACTTATCAGAAAGATTGATTTTGGGGTTTTTGGGTTTTTGGTGGCAAATTGAGGAGAGGGCAATTTTGGGTGCGGGGATTGGACACAGTTTCTGCAGGGGGTTCCTTGGGGCGAGGTAGGAGACAGTGTTGATGCCTTTAACTAAGGTGGATGGTCAGGAATGAAAGATGAAGAGCTAAAGAGAGCAAACAATAACTTTGAATTCTCTTTAGACAGAAGAAAACATTGAAATTAAACAAACTTAAAAGCAGAGCATGGCAAGCATGAATTCTTACTTTAACACTTCATTTGTTTAATGTGCAGAAGTAAAGAAAGGAAATGAATCACATAACAAAGCTTACAAGAACATTGAGAAACACACCATCAACACATGAGTCCACAAGAATCCCAAAGATGACTGCAAAACCCTGGTCTTCCTTGCCAAAAATTGCAGAGATACAGTGAAATAATACAATGATAGCTGCTCCCTCAAGAGTCCAACCATGAAAATGAGCAAGAAAGTACATAATATAGATGATCTAACCTCTTTCCCTGCCTCCATGGGTCGAGCTCACTATCCTAGGAGCTGTTTCAACCACTTCTAAACTAAGCACTACAAACTAGGTAGTCAAAACAACTTGCCTCTATAAACATGGAAACCAATTCATTCATTTAATATTTACCCTTTCCATGAATGAATGTTCTAGAAGTGTTACATAAGAGTAAAAGTGTCTAAAAAGTACAATAATTACATCAAAAAGGATCACATTTCATCCCAAAAAGTCAAACTGAGTCAAATCTGCGTTTTCTGGGCTGTACAGTGCATTTCCGGACAAAACTGCCTGACAGGTCGCGCCCCCCTGCCTGACGGGTCGCGCCCCTTTGGAGCTCTGTTTGGGGTACTTGCAGGTGGCCAAATTGAGCAAAAGTAGGCTTGTTGGAAAGGTCTGTGAGTATACTTTCCAACCCAACTGGAATTTTTGAATTTGGAGTTCATTTGCCCTGTCAAAAACCAATTCTCCCAAGACAGCTTTTTGTAGTTCAAAAAAGTGGCAGAAAGTCAAATTTTGCATGTATTTTGACCTTCTGGAGGCCCAAAACTCCACCAAATCTCAAGTCCATCCATGAGCATATGTAACTTTGCATGAAAAATCTGGAAATGCTGAGTTTTGGTCAAAAGGAGTTGCCCTGATGAAGGGTCGCGTGGGGGGTGAGACCCGTTAAAGAGCCAAAACCTGTAAATTACCAAAAAATGCCAAAATTACCCAAAATTCTCAAAAAAAATTGGGATTTGAGCTGTGGCTAGGCTATTGAGTGCCATGATCTTTTAGTGAAGCCTCAGCCAAGATACGGAGGGGATTTGGCCTCTTTCTCCGTTTTAGAGCCTCGGTCAACCGCCTTTGAAACATCTTCATTTTGGCCTTGCACACATGCATTCTTGCCCAGTAATGGTTTTTCATGTTCCTCAGCAATATCTTCTCTTGGTTGGCCTTAGCCAACAGCCTCTCCAAGTGTGCGTTCTCCTGGATGAGCATAGACTCTTGGTCAGCAGGCAATGGGTCACCGGGTCTTCTACGGTTCAAGGTTCGGTCACTACGAATCCTCCATAGCTCATCAAGTGCTTTCTCCTCCTCCAACTGTTTGTTGCGCTGCTCCAGGTAGGTGATGGTCCATTGGGCACCCTCAAATCTCCTCTGCAAAGCATCATTTTCAGCTCTGAGATGCTGAATGATCTCCTTTGCCTCTCGGCTAGGAGAACTGGCCTCAAGATCAATCACCTCAGTGTCTGGAACTCCTGATGGACCCTCATGAATCATGGGTTGTTTGCCCCTCTGTGCTGCCTGTGCTGGTGAAGGAAGCGAGGCCCCTTCCACCTGATGTGGAGATAACACTCGCTGAGCTGAAGATGAAGGCGAGACCCCTTCCACCTGCTGTGGAGATAGTACTCGCCTGGCTGCTGCAAATAAGGCCCTTGGGCCTTTCTGATAGGTGACCAGAGGTGAGGAGCTGACATGTCTAGTGACAGGGATGTGATGCCGGTGTGATGGTCCTCTCTCCTCGTGAACAACCTCAGGATGTGGCTGTGATGGCGCTGTGAAAAACTCACGAGAGATGAACTCCTCCCATGAGATGCCCTGCTGAGTCAACTGATGCAATACTACTAGCTGAATCAAACCATAATGGTGAAGGCTCCTGTACTGCTGTGCCGGGGTCTTCCTCTGCAACATGGGCACCATCCTCTGAATGTTCTGAAAGAAGAAAACCGGGATGTTCATCATCCTCACTCGGGTGAAGTGCATCAAAAGGCGAATGTGATATGAGTACACCTGTGAAAATCTGCCCTCACAGGTAAAATAGTGCATAATAAGCCTCATGATGGGAGCATACTCGCTCCGGAGAAACCTGAATGGAAAAACACCCGCCAAATGTCTCATGAATGGTGGCCGGACATAAGGCTCAAAGTGAACAGTATCTAGCATCTTGCGCTTATTCCACACCTCACCAACATTAGGTATCCCTGTAGCATGTGAGATCACCTCGGGTGTCAATGTAAAGTTCACCCCTGCAAGATTGACATGTCCATCATGGAGGTGTAAAACAAAAAGGCGGGCCAACTCTCTGTGGTGCTGAATCCGAGAAATCCTCTCGCAGAACTCATAACAAGACATGTACTGAAAACAAGTGACTGCCATAGGACAGGCCTGTAACTTTGCTAAAGAAGTGGGCTCCTCTCGCTTATGATGTCCACCCTTACCACCCTTACGAGGCCTCCTCTGTACCTCAACCTCTCAAACGAATTTATGGCTTGAAGAGCGTTTGAGCAAGTTTAAAATCGATTTGCAGGGAGACAGCTCGACGGGTCGCGCACCATGCCCAACGGGTCGCGCTCCTCTGACGGGTCGCGCCCGTTGTATTTTTACACTGTGGAAGACCCTCTGACGGGTCGCGCACCTGGCCTGACGGGTCGCGCACCAGTCCAATGCCCGAACTCGCTCTGTATTCGCTCCTTTCTCTCAATCACTCTCTCAAACCTCTCTTGCAAGCGTCTAGGATGCACAATGAGAGTGATAGGAGGGAATTTGGGGTTTTTATAAGTTTCATTTGAAAAAATTTCATTCACAAACCCACTTTCTAATGTTTTCTCTTTGACACTTTATAACACTGACTTTTTGGTTTCTTTTGTCCTGAATTTGACTCATTGAGTGCTTTGACTTGATTCTTTTTGCAGGTAGATCATCTGAGGGATCTTGGCAAGGGGACTAGGGTTGCATTTTGTTTGCTGAAGACTTTTGAAATTTCATCACTTATTTACAAAATCTTGGAAAATGACCTTGGCTTTAAAAACAGAGTTTTTAAATCCAAGGTGAAGATTAGCTGTACCAGATAAGAAATCTTGAAGAAACACTTTTACAATCATCCCTCTGGCTTGCTGAATACTCATTGACTTTTCAGACACATGACCCTGTAAACATATTTGACCAAAACCCTAGACCTAGGAAATTGACCTCAAGACAAGATAAGACAAGCTTGAAAGAGCTTAATGACTGAAATGACCTGAACCAGCAATGCCAAGAGGGGTACAACACACCAGCTCCTCCATCAGGGTTATGGCATGCCTAACGGATGCAAAAATTGACACTGATGAGACACCTACATATGCAAATGCAAAGAGTTTTGATAGCTGATGGAGGGCTTAAGACCGACTCTAACAAATAAGATGACCCACATGAAGTTTTGCCCTAGTTTCCAATTTTAACACTCCCTCTCAACTAGAGAGAACTTCATCTGCAATCTGTCTATCGGTCGTTACTATTCATCCATCAAATGCACTGCCCTGTATAGCCTGACCCTTGCCCTGCTTTGCTCTATTCTGCCTATTCTGCTTTGTCTTGTTCTGCCCTGTACTGATCTGTATTGTTCTGCTCTGGTCTGCTCTACTCTTGCATTGTTCTGTTCTGCTCTGCTTTTGTCCAAATTATGAAGAAGAAGAAATGATCGAGGATGTATCATACTGACTCAAAGTTAGTCTCAGAGTATGTACCACTGGTCCCAGACCAGTCTCAACCAACCCGAAGTTAGTGTCATAGTGAGTACAACTCCATTGGTCCCAGACCAGTATCATCCTCCACTAACTCAAAGTTAGTCTCAGAGTGTGTACCACTAGTCCCAGACCAGTCTCAACTGACCTGAAGTTAGCTTCATAGTAGGTACCACTCCTACCAGTAGTCCCAAACGAGTATCGCAGTCTCAGAGAGTGAACCATTGGTCCCAGACCAGTCTCAACTGACCCGAAGTCAGCGTCATAGTATGTACCACTCTCACTGGTCCCAGACTAGTACTGCATTGACACAAAGTCAGTCTCAGAGTATGTACCACTGGTCCCAGACCAGTATCATTGATCCTAGATCAATGGAGGTCATCCTAGTGTAGGAAGTACGGTAGATACAACGATGCGTCCATCAGTACTAATATGGTCCCTAACTTCATTTCCCTGCTCATTGATCAGATGAGAGGTACTTCCCATGAGTCACAGACTGCATGGGTAGGATGCCTCGACCGAAGAACTTAATCAATCCCGTCCTCACAGGAGAACACATCAATCCTGCTACAATCTCCATGGAGAACACATCAATCCAAGCCTCACAGGAGAAAACATCAATCCTGCTACAATCGCCATGGAGAACACATCAATCCAGGCCTCACAGGAGAACACATCAATCCTGCTACAATTGCCATGGAGAACACATCAATCTTGCTACAATCGCCAACACATCAATCCAGGCCTCATAGGAGAACACATCAATCCAAGCCTCACAGGAGAACACATCAATCCTGCTACAATCACCATGGAGAACACATCAATCCAAGCCTCACAGGAGAAATAATCATCCTACTACACAGGAGAGCGAATCATCCTGTTCCACAAGAGAGCGAATCATCTTGTCCCACATGAGAGCGAATCATCTTGTTCCAGTGCACACCACTAGGGGAGGATGAGTCACCATGTGGTCGTACGTTGTTCCAGTAAGAACCGCAAGCCCTCAGAGCTCCCAGAGCTCAATGTATGCAACATGCAGGACCCTTGTACAAGGGTTTCTTGATGACTCCAAGTTGTTTGGGAAAATCACAAATTGGATCTTTCCTCGAGGCTTTGACAAGGTGTATCGACCTGTACATCATCTTAATGCGATGGAGCCTCCTTGCTCATCGACTTACCATATCCCAGATGATGTCTATCTACTAAAACAATCAACAAATACAGGATTCCTCAATAATCGAATCCCACCTTTGGTTGTTACAGAGAATCACAATGGTATGTGTTCAAACAGCTCACTGAAGAGCTTCCCCGACCAGGCAACTTCATACGAGATCATACTCGTAGATATGTATCTGGTCTCGAAGGTGCTTATGGCAACCGACTTCTGCTTCCTTCTCATCCATTATATCGAAGAAGAATCCAAAGAGAAACAACACTAAAAAGTGCTCCAGTGATCCTCCACACTACCTACCTAATCAGCATTTGAATAATCATGCAGTTTCATAGTTCCGGTAGTGTATCTCAATCCATGAGAGATTGTGTCCTGAAGACACCTTATAATATTCTTGGCGCCAATCTAGTGAGGCCCAACCAAATATGAGCTCACAATGCTAACTGAAAAACATATGTTCGGATGGAGGTTCACCAAGAACATCAATGCAAATGAGTTTTTGAAACTTGGAGGCATTTCCCAAATCTGGTCCAACATCACTACCATATAACTTCTGAAAGTTAAGATCCTCGAGGTAGTCACAGGCTTGCAGTCCATCATACCAAATCTTTTCAGAATCTTCCCCACATATTTTCCTTGAGATAGGAAAATTTCCCTTGGCTTCTGCCACACTTCAAGTCCTTGGTTCTTCATTTCAAATTCAGAAGCCAACTCCCTCTTACATTTGTGAATGAGAGGGTATGCACTTGTTAGAAAGAGGTCATCCATATACAACACTAGTATGAGAGGGTTGTCATATTCAACCTTAAAGTAAAGGTTAGGATCAGCTTCACTCCTAGTGAATCCCAGCTTCATCAAGTAGCTATCGATCCTCTCATACCATGCTCGGGGTGCTTGCTTCAGCCCATAGAGAGCCTTCTCCAACCTGCATACATGAGATTTTCAATCATAAATCTCAAATCCTTCGGGTTGCTCCACATAGACCTCTTCTTTGATCGAACTGTGCAAGAACGCAGTCTTGACATCCATCTGATGTAGGTTCCATCCTTGTGAAGCCACAAGGGCTATGATCAAGCGGATGGTTGTATATCTGGAAACAGGTGCAAATATCACATCATAGTCTATACCTTCCTTCTAGGAGAAACCACGAGCAACAAAACAAGCCTTATACTATTCCGTACTTCCATCTACTACAGTTTTATCTTGTAAAGCCATTTAGAAGTGACAATTGTCTTGTCCTGGGGTCTGGGAACTACTTCCTAGACATCATTCGCTATAATAGACTCATATTCTTTGGTCATAGCATCCTTCCATACTTGATGCTTGACGACATCTAAGAATGATAAAAGCTTATTTTGTATAATCGTGCTCATGATGGTCAGGTATCCCTGATACCTGTTTGGTTTCTTACTTTCATGGAAGGTTCCTTGGGGTGTAGCGCCATGTCTTTCAACATCATCAAGTATCCCCATAAGCCATGAAGGCCTCTTCCTAGAAGAGGAAGGCTCAGGTGGATAAATATGATCCATCGGTTCTTCCACATCAGGGATTGTTACATCATCTACCCATAGAGACAGCTTCCACAATTGTACGGTGCCACACCATTATGCTTAGGAGTATGTGGTGTAGTAGTCTACCTCTTAATGCTAGCCTCAGATATGCCTGAGTGAACCAACTGTAATATATCGGAGGTCTTGTTATGGCTTGAGGGGAATGGTCCCCTTTTGAGCTTTCCTTCGACACATTTTGGACATACACCTTCTTTCTCTACTTGGAATTCGGGCATCCCTGTTACCATCTATCTTACATCGGGTAGAGCTTTGCAATGAAGGTGGGAAAACCTCAAATGCCAAAGTTCGGACTGAAGAGATGTGTCATAAGATATGACACCTAGTGGACTTCCATCGACCTGATATAATGAATCAACGCGAAACCCAAGAGTAAAAGCATCTTTAACATTATTTTTCCATATATGTACCTTGCCATCGCTGAAGGTTACCTTGTAGCCTTTGTCTTCCATTGCTGAGATGGACACCAGGTTCTTGCGGAGGTCAGGTGCATTTAATACATCTTGGAATTTCTAGCCTTCTTGAATGGTTGCCCTCTTCCTTGATTTCCAGCATTCATTTTACCTTTGCTATTGAATTTTCCATTCCTTCGATTACCATGAGAGGGATTTTGATCATCATCATGGTGAGAGTCCTTTCTATAAGGGCATTCCCTTGCATAGTGACCTGCTTTATTGCAAATGTAACATCGTCCTTTTCTTTCACCCTTGGGTCCAGCCTTTCTTTTCGATTTAGACCCGGAATTATTTATTTTCTTAGCATGAGAAGAAAAAGCAGCAAGAGGACCTTTAGGCAAGGGCATTTCTTGCTCTTCTACCCTTGTTTCTTCTTGAATGCATCTAGCCATTAATTCCTTGAAACCAAGAATTACATTATTGTTCAAAAGGGTAGTCCTAAACACGTACCATTCGGATGGTAATCCTCCAAGAGTCGTGAGCGCCATTTCTATGTCAGTAATAGTCTCCCTAATAGATAGGAGATCGTTCTTGATCTCGGTGATTCTTAAGAAGTATGCTTGCATTCTCTCATCTTTACCCTTCTTGATTTCCCTCAGCTTATTTCTAAGAAACAAAACTTGATTTGCATCATTAACTTTAAATAAACTCACCAGTCTATCATAGATTTCCTTGGAGGTGTTCAGTTCAGAGATGTAGGCCACCAAGTGCTTGTCGATAGCGTCCCGGATGATCTTTTTCGCTTTAACTTCTTCATTCTTCCATTTGTTCCAGGCAGCAGAAGGTGCATTTGATGGACGCTCAATAATATTGCCTCTCACATGATCCAACACTCCTTAATCTTCTAGGGTTAGATCGATAGACATCTTCCATCCGTGATAGTTAGCTTTCTCACAGAGCTTGTCTTCGGCAAGAAAGAGTGTTGAGGACCCCATAGTTATTTTAGGATAGCCTTGCCAATCTTCTCTTCGGTGATTGCTCTTGCTCTTGCTCGGGCTTTGTCTTCACCTCAGCTCTGATACCATGTTAAGTTATGGTATGTTCTATGCTTATAACAGTTTACTTGTTTTTCTTATTATATTCCACAGATTAGCAATCACATGTACATAAATTAAAGCACAAATAGAACATTAAATGATCGACAGAAAACAAGCCAAGACAAGAGACACAAGATGTGGCGGCTAGCCAGGGACAAACCCCACAATGTGTGGGGAAACCCTTTGATCAAATCTTCTTTTATCTTCAATAATTCAGTAGAGAGAAATAGTACAATAAATTTGATTTATATCAGCAGTAGCAAACCCTAGATCAACAGCATCAGCATTAGCGGCTTCATCATCAAACTAGGGTAGACGATATCTCACAAACCGACCGTCGGATCGGCTTGATTCCACCACGAAAAGTTGCGGCTTTCAAAGGAGGTTCAAATGAACCTACAACATAGTTCAAATGAGGAGATCTTCTAGTCCACGCAAGTCAAACTTCACTTCTGCAGTTGCAGCTTCAGTTTTAGCAGCTTCCTTCAAACTAGGGCAGTCGATATCTTGCAAACCGTTTGTCAGGTTGAATTGATTCCACCACCAAAAATTGCGGCTTTTAGAAGAGGTTCAGATGAACCTACAGTGTAGTTCAGATGAGGAGATCTTCTAGTCCACGTAGTTCAAACTTCACTTCTGCAGTTGCAGCTTCAATTTCAGCAGCTTCTGGCTTCACATATGTGAGGGAGAGACCCTTTTCTGTGCAATAGAGAAGAGACTCTTTTTTGCGCAGTAGAGAGAGAGAGAGATGTGATGAGATGAGTGAGTCCAAATGAGGAAAATTCCTCCTATATTTATACACAACGTTGGTGTTTGAATAGATGCGACTATTGGGCTTCTGAGCCTACGTGAGTTGTAGGTCGGCTTGATAATAATTCCATAATGAAAATAAATTCATATCTCCATGAATACTTATCGGAATCAGATGATCTTTATATCAATCCTACACCTCTCGATGAGAGGAATCTAATGAACATATTATCAGCCATGAATAAGATGACCCACATGAAGTTTTTCCCTAGTTGCCAATTTTAACAACATTCTAGGCTAAGAATACAGATATAAAAGAGAGAAACTTATGTTGCTAGGGTTGGGCCCTAACCTAAGAGCTTCAACCCTCTGAGTCAACTTAGTGTTGGATCAAAACATAATTTCTCATTATCATAAAAATGTCAAATACATCATAACAATAACAGTCAAATGTGCTTCAGCTTAATGGCCTCTTGGCTACAGTAAAATTTCAAATCATATTGAGTCCCTTAGCTTTCTTATTTATACAAAACTGAAGCTACTAAAAAATCCCTAGAAAATAGGGATACTTGGCTCCCTAACTTGAGAATAACTTTTCCTTGACTGGCACTAGCTTGGTTGCCAATGAACTCGGCTTACTTGGATGCCAGTGACACCAAGCTGATGAGATAGAGGGGGAGAATCTTCGACTCCTTTGAGGAGTTAAGGAGGGAGACCCCTTCCTAGAATCTCTCTTACTTTCCTACTCCGAGTCTGTGCACACAAGTCAACACAAAACTACTCCAATTTCCCGCATTTAACACACATTAGGCCATATGACATAGTAACTTACTTTTACTCTTCTCACTAAGCAAAACATAGTAAAATTTATAAATAAATGTGAGAAAAGGCAATTTAATAAGCTAGAGAGCGGCATTGTGACCCATATAGTTTACCTATTGATGAGACTAATCAGTGATGATGTCAGAATGTTCTAATCATGAAATATTATGGCAGGGTGAGATGTGTATTGATTAGATGAATAAGTTTAGGTGAAATCATCATGTATCAGTTTAATGATGCACTCCCCCCCAACAAATTGTAACAGTCGTCCTTGGCAGTTGTACGTACTATTATAATGTCACGTCCAATCTACAAAATCTACAAATAATTGACAAAATACATATATGTATCCTCAACTTATCATTGTGATGTCATGGGACTATACAATTGAATGTATTTAAGGTCATTTTGTAGTTCAAATTCAATGATGAAATTTGATTGGTGTACTGTGATGAAGGATTACTATGTTCACACTGAGAAGTTGTCTATTCTTGTTCGTATTTTCAGATGTAACAAAAAATATAAATAAACCTTTAGGCTAAGCTTAGATATGAACCAAGGAAATTCAAAAGAGGATATGTAACATCAAATCTTGAAACAATAATCAGACAAAGAAAATTTATTGGAATGTTGTTGCAGAGAAATCAAAGGGTGTTGATTGCCAATAATATGGTTTTTGATCATCACAATTATCTAATAGAACCCAAAAGGGGTTTTCACTATTGATTTTTTTTTCTTCCTTTTTATTATTATTTTTTTAATCATTTTTCTTTTTTCTTTTTTTTTTAATCTAAGTAATTGTAGCATAGAAGGAACCTCCTTTGCCCCAACAACCTCAAGGTATGAATTTGTAGTTGAGACAACATTAAAAAATGAATCCATAAAGGCAGGTTTGTGATACAACCTAAGTCGATGTCAATTCACTAGAAAGGATATTTGAGAATTATCAATGGTTGTCAATTTTACAGTCCCGTTGTCAAAGACTAATTCTACCTAATAAGGACCTAACCACCTGGTTTGTAGCTTGCCTTTAAAATCCATGAATATTGAATCCTAGAGTAAATCCCAATCACCCTTATGAAACAACTTATTTTTAATAAACCTATCATGCCACCTATCTCGTTGCTGCTAAATGATGTTTGTTCATTGCACAACAACTAGACACTTTTCATCTAACTCCATTAGTTGTTTCAACCTATGCTCCTGAGATGCAGTTAAATTTAAGTCCACTTCCAAGGCAATCCTTAATTTTTTAATCTCAAACTCAATGGGAAAGATGGGATTCTTACCAAAAACCAGTTCATAAGGGGAAAATCCTGTGGCATTCCTCCAAGTAGTCCTGTAGGCCCATAATACCTTAGGAAGTCTCTCCACCCAATATTTCCTATGTCTTGCCACAATTTTTGTAAGAATAACTTCAAGTACTTTATTAGTACTCTCCACCTATCCATTTGCTTGAGGATGATAAGGTGATGTAACTCTATAATGGACTCTACACTTCTTGACAAGATTGTCAGGCTAGGCAGTAACTCCACAAAACAAAAACTGATTCGTGTATTATTCCATAGGTAGGTCATTGTTATATACAATAGGGAGTGACTGTTCAGTTCATCTCCCGATGACTGTTCACATTCCTAATTTAATTATTTACATAAAATTCACCCAATCATGAAGATTAGGTGTCAACATTCCCCCCCTTAATCTGAAGGGATGTTGGTGAGTCCAAGCATCATTTTAAATCGTTCAAGCTTTTCCCTTCCAAGTGCTTTGGTGAAGATGTCTGCAATTTGCTCATTTGTGGAACAATGACGGAGATGGATTGTTTTGGCCTCAACATGATGTCGAATCAGATGATATTTAGTATTGATATGCTTCGTTCGATCATGGAATTTTGGGTTCTTGGCCAACTTTATTGCAGAGGTGTTGTCAATCATGAGTGGAGTTGATTGTATTTGTTTTACCTGCAAATCTTCAAGAATTTTCCTGAGCCACACAATTTCTTTTGTTGCTTCAGCTGCTGCCATGTATTCTGCTTCTGTTGTGGAATCTGCTGGAACTGATTGTTTGCGCGATCTCCAGGAGACAGCTCCTGATCCAAGACTCATAGCATATCCTGAAGTTGATACCCCAGTTTCTTTGTCTCCATCGAAGTATGAATCAGAGTATCCAATCAAACTGAAGTTGTCCACCTGTGTATACTTGATTCCAAAGTCTTGAGTTCCCTTCAAGTACCTTAGAACTCTTTTAGCAGCAGACCAATGTCCCTCACAAGGCTTTTGCATAAACCTAGAGAGGATTCCAACAGCAAACGAAATGTCTGGTCTGGTTGTAGTTAGGTAGTTGAGACTTCCTACAAGCTGTCTATACTTTGTTGCATCCTCAAATTCTTTTCCTTCAATAGATGTGAGCTTTAAGTTTTGTTCCATTGGAGTAGTGAGAGGATTGCACTTTGTCATGCCAAACCTGTTCAACAGATCTCCAATGCATTTCTTTTGAGAAAGAAATATGGACTTTGGATGTTGGGTTACTTCAATGCCAAGATAGTAATGAACATAGCCCAAATCAGTCATTTCAAAACTTTTCCCCAATTCCTTCTTTATGGATGCAATGTAGCTTTCATTGTTCCCTGTCATCAAAAGATCATCTACATATACCACAAGATATACAACTGTTTTGCCAACTTTCTTCACAAATAAAGTTGCATCATCAAGATCAAAATGTTTGAAATTGAGTTTCAGAAGATGCTCAGTTAGTTTTTCATACCAGGCTCGCGGTGCTTGTTTGAGGCCATACAAGGACTTCAAAAGTTTGCATACTTTATGTTCATTTCCTTTCACAGCAAATCCTTCAGGCTGGGACATAAAAACATTCTCTTTTAGATCTCCATTCAAGAAAGCAGTTTTTACATCCATTTGATGGACTTTCCAACCGTTCTAAGTTGCTAGTGCAAAGAGTGTCCGGATGGTAACCCATTTTGCTATGGGGGAAAAAGTCTCCTCATAATCGACCCCTTCCTTCTGTGCAAATCCTTTTGCCACAAGCCTAGCTTTGTACTTGTCAAGTGAGCCATCAGCTTTGTACTTGTTCTTGTAGACCCACTTGCAACCAATTGGTTTGGTTCCAAATGGAGGATCAACCAGCTTCTAAGTGTCGTTCTTTATGAGGGCATCATAATCCTTTTGCATCGCTTCTTTCCATTCATCATGAGAAGCAGCTTCTTTAAAGGAAGTTGGTTCAAAATCTGTAGACAAGTTCAATTCACAATCATAAGAAACATCCATATAAACAGGCGAATTTGAGTCATCTACATCACCTCCATTTTGCCGGTTTGAATTTCTGGTTCCTGTTTTTCCAATTTCATCAGGATGAACACTTTCAAGTGTCTTCGTCAGCCACTTTGGGGGACCTTTCTGAGATGGTCCAGGCTGCTCTGTTGATTGAGTTGGGACTGAATCAAGATTGAGTCTCCCAATTCTATCAATTACATCACTTAAAGCATCATCCATTGTTGGAGTTTCATGTGGGGGAGAGTGTTCTTCAGAAGAAGATTCCACATGTTGATCTAGAATAGGAATCCCCCCTTCAAGATGTGGAATCTGATTATCAAATTCTTGAAATGATTTTGTTTTTGCGAATCTATCCAAGTGATCAAGTTGCCGCTCAACAACATTGTCAGATTTGGATGATTCAAGAAAAATTACATCTCTAGATACAACAAACTTTGTATTTACTTCATCATAGAGGCGGTATGCTTTGGAGGTGTTTGAATACCCCAGGAAGATACACTTCGACTTCTAGCACCAAGTTTGTTTCTATGTACCTTTGGTATCAAATCATAACAGGTGGAACCAAAGACCCTGAGATGTTTTACCAAAGGAACATGTCCATACCACAATTCATAAGGAGTCTTGTTTCTTATAGCATTAGATGGACATCTATTCTTTATATATGCAGCACATAGAACAACATCAGTCCAAAACATTATCTTTACATTTTTGAAGAAAAGCATGGATCGTACCATATCAACTACACCATTCTGTTGGGGATTATAAGGCATAGTTGTTTGATGTTTGATCCCATGCTGGCGAAGATAGTTTTCAAATTCATTTGATGTGTATTCTTTTCCATTATCAGTGCGAATAGACCCAATATGAGATTGTGCATCATTTTCAATCCATTTATGAAAATTCTTGAATGTTTGAAAAGCATCAGATTTGTTCTTCAATAAATAAACCCAACACATTCTGGTGTAGTCATCAATAAATGTCATGATATATTTATTTCCATTTGCAGAAGGAACAGGCATTGGATCACATAAATCTGAACGAATGAGTTCAAGTTTCCTATGTGCACTTGAATGTGAATCATGAAAAGACTGTTTGCTATGCTTTCCTAGAATGCAAGCATCACATTGCTTAAGTTTTCTAGGAATTGTAGGCAACCCAACAACACCATTTTTCTTCAATAAGCGGAGACTGTCATAGTTCAAATGTCTGAATCTAGCATGCCATAATAAACTTGATGGAAGTGTACCTTCTTCATGATGAGAATTGTATGAGAAATGTTGTGCATGAGCAGATGTTCCTTGCAGTTTGAGAAGCCTTTCTTTTTCTATTCCCCTCATGACAAGTGAGTGGTCAGATGCTTTTCTTACCTCAAGCTTGCCATCAAACATATGAATGGAGTGACCTTGCTGGCGGATGTGGACCAAGGACAACAAGTTTCTCTTGAGCTGTGGGAGATATAGAACATGATCCAGAAGAAAGTCTGGAAGACCAGGCAGTTTAAGCCTGATTGTGCCAAGCCCTGATGGCTTGATTTTTGATTGATCTGTAAAGTATACTGCTCCATCAACATTGTCAGTGAAATCTTCAAAAAAATCTTTTCTATGAGACATGTGGCAGGTTGCTCCTAAATCAAGCAACCAATCATTTTTCCATGAAGCAAGTGAAGCATTAAACAAATCTTCATTTACTCCAATGTTACATTATGCCTCAACATAGTGAGCGGATTCAGGTGCTTTACCTTTGTCTGTATCATTAGTTTTACCTTTCTGTTGGTTTATTTTCTGCTCAATTTTGTCCCATGGTAGCTTGCATGTAGAGGCATCATGTGATCCATTTCTTTTGCAGCGAATGCAGTGAAAATCTGCCTTTTCTCCTTGAGAATGTCTGCCCCCCCTGCCTCTGAAATATCTTCCTCTTCCTCTTCGTCCACCTCTTCCTCTTGTAGAGTCTTGAGCAGGATGCTTTTCTTTATGAACAAGGCACACAGTCTCTTTAGAAGATTCAGGGGCTGTCTTCTTTCCAAAAGCTTTCTCTCTTTCAGCAAACTTTTTCACAAGAGAGTCAAAGGTTATATCTTTGAGATTTCCATTTGCTTGCAATGACTCAAGATAATTGGAATAAGTAGGATAAAGTGCCTTGAGAAAAGCAATAAGAGGAATATCCAGCTCAACCTTAGTGGAATTGATATCATGCATTATAGACTTTACTTCAGATGCAAGAGCAAGAGGATCATTATTTTGCAGTTCAAGAGTGAAGAGTTTAATCATGAGTTGAACAACTTCAAGTGCAAAATGTGAGTCATAGAGTTCTTTCAGCTTTTGTAAAGCTTCAAAGGCAGTTGAATATGACAAAATATGGCGACTCACCTCTTCATTTACAGATGCTGCGATTAATGCATAAGCTTTGCTATTCTTGTTTTCCCAAATGACGAGCTCTTTGTCTGAGGTAGGCTGTACTGGGTCATTGTCTTCTTCTCCGACACACACTCCTTTCCACAACTCATTGAAGATGAGGGTGTGTTTTATCATCCGGGACCATTCAGGATAGTTCTCCTTGCCAGTGAGAACTATTCCCACCATGGATATGATTGAATGCATTCTGTAAAAAAATACTTCTGCTGATAGAAAAATACTTCTGCTGTTAATGTATAAAATTGTACTTTTCGTGGAGGAAAAAGTGGAGCTCTGGTGTAAAAATTGTAAAAAAAGATTGCACTCTTATAGGACAAAGGTATTACCAATTCCTATATGGTGGAGATGATATCACTCGTGCAATGTACCAAATAATACAATGTTTAAACAATACATATGGCTGCGTTAAAAAAATACATATGGCTGCCTTCAACAAAATACATGTGGCTGCGTTAAAAAATACATATGGCTGCCTTCAAAACCATATAACAGCAACACATCTCCACGCAGATCATATGAAAATCTCCAGGTAAAAAATATGGTTCTCAGAAAAACAAAAACATGTAAGCCAAGAACGCAACAACGGAAGTCACAAAAGAAGCGCCGATAGAAGGAACGAAGTCACAAAAGAAGCGCTGACAGAAGGAACGAAGTCCATGGAACGCAACAACGGAAGTCACAAATGAAGCGCCGACCATGCAGTGAGATGGTTCTATGGTGTAGTTGTTCCGTGGAGACTTGGGCTCACACACCATTGTTAGCACACTGGACTTTGAATCCAGCGACCTGAGTTCGGATCCCGGTAGGACCTCCAGCAGCCTTTGCGATGCCACCAAAGAGAGCGAACATCAGAACGACATATATGCAGCGTTTTCTGGAGGGTTTCCAAAAAATGTATCCACAACGACTGTCGAGGTTACTATACCAAAAAACGCACAACGCTAGTGATGGAGCAGGCTAGCAGCGTTCAGGTGAACGTTTATGACAGCGCTCAGTCAGGACAGCGTTCAGGTGAACGTTTATGATGAATGTTTATGACAGCGCTCAGACTCACTCAGGACAGTGTTCAGACTCACTCAGGACAACGCTTATACTCACTCAGGACAGCGTTCAGGTGAACGTTTATGATGAATGTTTATGACAGCGCTCAGACTCAGTCAGGACAGCGTTTAGAAATAAGAATGCATATGACAGACCAGCGTACAGCCCACAGTAGCAAAAGTGAAGGGAGTTACAACTATTTTGAGAACTTGGCTCTGATACCATGTCAGGCCAGGCAGTAACTCCACAAAACAAAAACTGATTCGTGTATTATTCCATAGGTAGGTCATTGTTATATACAATAGGGAGTGACTGTTCAGTTCATCTCCCGATGACTGTTCACATTCCTAATTTAATTATTTACATAAAATTCACCCAATCATGAAGATTAGGTGTCAACAAAGATCCTGTATCAACCAAGAGGTGAACTACACTCCATCTATTATTATTTCTCTAGGCACTCCATACCAAGCAAATATTTCTTCAAATAGAAAATTTGCAACAACATGATCAATTTCCCTGGTAAGTGCCATGGATTCCACCCACTTGGTCACATAATATGTACAGACAAGGATGTAAACCATATGTTGAGATGGGGACTTAATTGGTCCCACAAAATATAATGCCCATATCTCAAAAGGCTCTAGTACCAGTTGAGGCTGTAATGACATATCATCTTATTGTACTGGTTAAACCATACTTTGACAACTATCAGAACCATGAACATATCTTCTTTCATCTCGGAATATGGTGGGCCAAAAATAGTCGATATACAATACCTTATGACTTGTCCTCCTATCTTCAAAATTCCCTCCACAAGGTCCATCATGACAGGCCTTGAGGATCTCATGGATTTCATCCTCCCTCACACACCTCCTAATTTGCTGATAAAAAAAATGTGTGAAAGAGGTTTCGATCCATACAAAAGTATTTGTCACTCTGTTGTATAATTTTCTTATTTTCTCTAGTGGAAAAGTGATGAAGCAACTTCCCTTTAGCAAGATAATTATCAATATCTACATACGAGTGTGAATAAGTGGTTACTACAAATAGATATTCATCTAGAAAAGGATCCTTAATATGCAGATCGTCAGTGGCATTAGTTAATCTAGAAAGAAAATATGCAACAACATTATCTTTTCCAAGCTTATCTATAATAGTAATATCAAATTCTTGGAGTAACAACAACCACCTAGTAACCCTAGCATTTGTAGCATGTTTGTTCACTAAGAATCTGATATTTGAATGGTATTTATGAGAAAATGTTTGGTAACCAGAGATATAGTGCCTAAATTCATTAATAGCGTGTACAACAACAATAAATTATTTCTCTGTAACAATATAATTTACCTCTGTAAGAGCTAAATTCTTACTGATGTAATAGATGACATATGGTTTGTTTCCTTCCTGTTGACCAAGCACAACACTAATGGATGTATCAGAGGCATCAATAGAAATGTAGAATGGCAGGTTCCAATCTAGTCCTCTCAAAGCAGGGGTTGTTATTACACATTTCTTCATTTCCGAAAAAGCATTATCACACTTATCAGTCCACTCAAAATATTTATCTTTTGCTAGTAGAGAAAATAATGGCAATGCAATTTTAGCAAAATTTTCTATAAATTGTCTATAATACCCTACTTTTCCTAGGAAATTACGTACCTCTTTTTGTGTTTTAGGAGTGGGAACTCTTAATATTACCTCTATCTTTGTCAGATCCACTTGAATACCTGCAGCAAAAAGGTAATGTCCTAGAACAATACCCTCAATCATAATCATATGGAATTTTTCAATGTTCAGATAAGGGTGGGTCTGAATGAAACTTTCAAGTGTATTTTCAAGGCTTTACAAAATAACTCCCATAGGGTGTGAAATCATCCATAAAAATTTCTAGACAATAATTAAAAATGTCAACAAAAATTCCCAATACCACCTTTTGAAATGTTGTTGGTGCATTACATAATCCAAAGGTAAAACTTTATAAGCATAAGCACCCCAAGGTAAAGTAAAGGTAGTTTTATCTTGGTCTTTAGGGGAAATTTGAATTTGATTGTAACCACTGAACCCATCAAGAAAATAAAATATTTTTTTACCATATAAGGTATCTAGGACCTGATCAATAAAGGGTAATGGAAAATGGTCCTTTTGGGTGGATTTATTCAACTCCCTATAATCTACACAAATTCTCTACTTCCCATTTTTCTTAGGTACAACAACTAGTGGAGATACCCACTGACTGTCTGAAATAGGATACATGAAACCTGCATCTAAAAGTTTTTGGAGTTCTTCTTTCATAACACTCTTCAAAGTTGGATTCATCCTTCATTGAGGTTTCCTAATAGGTTGGGATTCTTACTTTAAATAAATATGATGTGTACATAGCATAGGATGGATTCCCTTCATGTCTTTATAACCCCATGTAAAGGTTTCATTATATTTCCTGAGTAACAACAATAATTTTTCTTTCTATTCAGCAGATAAATTAGGAATGATGTTAAGGGTTTTTCCAGGCTCAATTTCTACTAGTACACTTTCAAAGCTGGAAGTAATGGGTATATCATGTGTAACAATTTCATCAAGAGGCTCCTCCTTGTCATATTCATTTGTTGCATCGATTAACAATTGGGATGTACCGAATGTAATAACAGACGCGTCATTGATAAAATTATTGATGACATCATCTTTAGTTTCACTTTTAAATTGTAAATATTTACGGATAGTGAGTATTGGACAAACATCCATTTATTCTAATTCAAATTATGATTCTGAAGGGTTTTTAGTTTTAAAACTTGATTAAGTAGGAGGATATAGGACGAGATTCTTATTTTCTCCTACGGATGAGCACACCCAAGATTTCTCTCCTTCCTCTGAGGTACTCTTATTTGCTACTGCTACAAATGTAGGTATCTCTTCACAACCACTAGATGTATGCCTATATTTATCTTCAAAAGAAGAATATGTACATCTAGTGGCTAAATGACCTATCTCTTTACAATTATCACAAAGCAATAGCTTACCTTCAAAGTCACATGGCCTCTCATCCAAGTCTTCTTCTTCACCATCCTTGTAGTGAAGATCGACAATTGCTCACAGGAAGAAATATCTTCAATATTTTGAATATCTTTCATTTTAGATGCCTTCTTCTTCTTCCTTATCTTCTTCTCATTAATAGTAGCCTTCATAGATTCAGGTTCACTACTTGAGAAACAAGGTTCTTCGACCTCCTCTTGAGCCACATTGCAATATTTTCCATACATACATTGCAATTTGTCTAGAGTTTCCTTTGTTGTCTCACAATGCCTTACTTTCTCAGCATATGGCTTAGAAAACCCTTTCATGATAATCTCCTTGGCTTCTGTATTGAACTCATTCCTTTCTCCATACATCACAAACATCCAAATGTCTTCATTGATTATCATTAAATAGGCTTGCATTCTAATCCTTGAGAACTCATAGTCTGATCCATTTAAAAATGGAACTCCTTTTGCTATTAGCCAAACTCAATTAGCCATTATTTCCCTTTGATCTACCTTCTAGCGATAATTTAAGCTATTCCTGAAGGAACCTTGCTTTGATACCAATTGTTGGAAACAATGTTAATACTAAGAGGGGGCTGAATCAATATTAAGGCTAATTTTAACTTTTTATGCCAATTTATTTTTCATTCAAACTTGGAAACCATTATATGAGAGCAACCTTAACAATAGCCATATCAACCAACACGAGCATACACATTGTGAGCAACAAACACATGAGACATAGAGGTTTTACGTGGAAACCCTTTTGGGAAAAAACCACGAAATCTTGTTGTTGTTATTGATGTAAAATAAGAGCACCTACTCTATTACATCAATCTGTTTGTGAGCCACCACTCACAGGAAGTACAAACTCCATTTGATTGTTTGTTAGCACCCACTATTAGGAAGCCCCAACTTCCTCCTTTTGTAGATACCTATTCAACTTACCAAAAGCACCATGTGAAGCACCAACTTCATGGATTTGTTGCAAGCACCAACTTGCAACTCCTTGGATTTATGTAAGCACCAACTTGTACGAGGCACCAACCCCCAAGCTTTCTTCAGACACCCACTAGAGATGGAAGCACCAACCCACACTCAATAAGGAACTAATGTTCACTATCCATGGAAGCCACTTTGCCTAATATCAACTCTGTTCTCTTCAGCCCTTGGCCCACATAACATTGTTTGTCCTCTTCTTTCAACAACATGCATTCAACACTCTATTGTTCTTTAATCACTCTATAGCATCCCACTGTACTCATCACAACCCACACAACCCTCTGTCAACACCACAACATCTATATGCTCTTGGCCCTCGGCTCTCAACAGCATATACTTCAGCTCTCGGCACCTATTCAAAATTCTCTCTCGACCTCTCACACCGAAGCATAGGCTCACTCGGCCTTCTTCCTTTGCGCATGCACTTTTGGCCTCATCTCACACAGCAACACAATCTGTCTCTCGGGGTCTCTTTCCTTTGCATAGGCACTCTCAAACTCTTCTCTACAGAATTGGCTCACTCAGTCTTACACAGTAGCACACTCATGCACAAAGCTCTCCACTCATCTCTCTCAACAATGCTGCATTCTCCCATATTTCTCAATGGAAATACTCAATTTTGTTCCTCTATTGCACCCTTGTCGATGTTTCCTCTGCCAACCATCACTCTACCGTTCACACTACTCGAGTGTACTACACAACTCTCCGTTATGTTGTTGCGTCTGACTTGGTCATTGCTCCTGTATTAAACACTGGGAATGGGCTCTTGAGCATTTCTCCATACTAAGAATTATTCTCAGTAAAAATGCATAACCCAACCAGGCTCCCCATGCTAATCAATTTCCTACAAATCTTGAAAGGTAATTCAACATGGCTCTTTTGTTCTTAATTTAATTCACTGAGGCGTGCACAAGAGATCAGAGGAAGATTTATTTCAAATCAAGATAGGCCTGATTCTCTTCTCTGCAAATCATGGTCCTTGCTTCTTTGACCTGGTGATCTCTGTCTCTGTCTTCTTTCCACGACAATCACCATTGACTCCATCGAACAACTCTTCTGCACACATTTACTTAGTTTTCGAATCATCCATCCACATACACCTCTATGTTGCAATATCAGAGCTTTTCATTTCGTAACATTATTATGACCATTGCCTGTGACCATCGGTATAACACGTAGGTGCTAAGCCTTTTAGGATCCAGTCGGGAGCCTATCTCCTTATGTATTTGCTCTCCCTCTTGGTTCTTTGAGCTCCACGACCAAGTGCCTACAAATCAGAACTCCTCGGTATCGTATCTTTCTCACAATTCAATTATGAAGGATACACGAGATCTTCACCCTACGATATACTCCATAGCACTTAGGTGCTAGGCCCTGCTCTGCGCCCTTGGTTTTTTGGGTCCCCATGACCAAGTGCCACTCAACATTGGAGCCCCTTTCATCGGAACATTTTCAAATTGCAATTGTACATGAATTATGAGATCTCCAACCTTCGATATTCCAACCTCTGAGATGAAATCATTCTGATGTCATCAATCCCACGTGGCATCTCCTAAGTCATGACTTGTGTCGCACAAATTTACTTCATTAGGCCACCCAAAATGTCAAATTTGACTGCCACATGTCCTTTGTACTGCAACGTCATGCTGATGTCATTTGCCACCGTCAGCTCCTCAGAACCAATCAACTACTGCCATGTGTCCTATTGGAGGAGAGAGAAAGGGTCCCTCAAACCTTGATTTTGCAACAAATTTCTTTGTTAATCTCTGCTCCTCGCAACCTTGGCATTTTTAAAGAATTGCATTATTAAGAAGTTATGAGGTCTTGATCTCCAAAATTACAATACTCCAGCCTGCTTCTGATTTCCGCTGCTCCAAGGTTTCGAAATGACCAACCTTCCGATATTCGGTTTTGATATTCTGCCTGCTCTGATATCCATCGTTCTAAGAATCAACTCTGATATTTGGCCTACTCCGAGTCTCTTTTAAATAAACCTTCGAGGTCTTGATATTCCTACCTCTGATATTCTGAGGTTCTGAGCCTTCTGAGGTTTCGAGATTCCAAGCCTTCTGAGGTTCTAAGAACTTCCTTCTTCGCATAGAGGTTTCGCCATCATCTCCGTTGAATTTGGCATTGCTGGCAACTTTGGCTATGTGCCAAGACTCCTCCAATCACCTTTTAACTTTGCTATCATGGACTTAAGTCACCAAACTTTAACTGGGAATAACTCCTGATCCAGGAGGCCATTTGCAGACTTCCACATACTGTTGGAAAGATCTTTTCGAGCACTATCCAGTGGAGAAGGTCTGATGTAGTCTTTGAGCCCATTTTATAGCTAAAAAATGGCTGCAAACTCTATGTCATTCTTTGCTCCTTGACTCTTCTTCTTGTGCCTGGAACTCTGGACTCCCAACCACCATAGTCATCATTTTATGGCTTTTCCAATAACCCTGCTACTATGGTAATTCTCTACCAGAGACTACAGCGACCATAGGACTCCCCTTGGGATTGAAACATCAAGCATATCAATGCTAGCACATACATCCATGTTGATCTAGTTGAAATCAATGTCAACACACTTGCTAACTGTCAAGCAATGCCAACATCCCAAATTGATCTCCCAGCATGGTTGTTGACATCAATGCCAACACCCTTATTGTCACTAACCAAACAGACAATGCGAACTATCCAACAATATTTTTCTTGGGTGAACACATTTAGAATTAATGAGCAAATTATGAAGGATTGATTTAGTGTCAATAGAAATTCTATGAGAGACAATTTAGAAAATAGTAAATGGTAAGAGTTAACATAGTGGCATATATGAGATGTCTTGCCATTGTGCAATTTTATCATTGATCTAGAAAATAAATTGTAGAAATAATAATATTAAGCTAAATATGAAAAAAAATTCATAATGCAAATGAAATGCTTAAACTGGCCTACTGATTGGTGATTAAGGATGTATTGATACTCTCGATCAAATAGCTTACTTTCCTCCATGTACAATGTAACACCACCCTCTTCATGAATATGTAGACATAACATTGAATCTTATTCTTGATTTCACTATTCAAAGAATGTTCCAATATAGCATCGTAGATTGTTTATCAATTACATATTATTTCATTTCCATAGTTAGTCATTTAATGAAATAATATCAAGATACAAAAGCCTATGTTTAACCCACTTCAACTTGCTTTGAAATTTCAGCTAGTTAACTCATATCTTGTTATTAAATTGTCTATTTTTTAAAATTTGGCCAAACCAATTTGGATTAATTGGTCCTAAAACTTTTTTTACAATAAAAAGATATAATTTCTAAATGATGTTGCAAATTATATCTAACCCAAAAGAAAGAAACATGTTTTGACATAATTTGGGTAATTAACTCAATGACATGAGATACATGGTAGAAGAGGGTAAAATGTTATGTTCATAATTTAAGATTCATATTGTGCTCAACACAATCTTGAAAATATTTCAGATTGGCACACAATGATGCCCCCCTTCACAATAGTTGTTTGTTTATCGTGCACATACAACTAAGGGAATTAACAATGACATGTTAATCCAACAAGTACACGTGTAGTTGTATGTAGCGCTAATGTTACATAAATCTTGTAACATGATTGGAATGATTTCCCCAAGAGTCTATGCATGATCATGTTTAACCATGGTTTATTGAAACCTTGGAAACATTAGTTGAGAGGTTCCATGCTTGACCACTAACCTTCTTTTTCTTTTTAACTCTATATGAATTATCCTTCTTTTAGCTACACTAGAATAAGTTCTTGATTTCACATTTGAGGAATGTTCCTATACAACATTATAGATTACCTATCAATTACATATCATTTCATTATCATAGTTTAGGATTCTTCATTTAATAAAATTTAAAATATCAAAATACTTAACCTACATTTAACTCACTTCTAGCTTGCTTTGATTACAAATTTTAGCTAGTTAACACATTTTGTCATTAAAATGTCTCATTTCTAAAATTTTCAGCCAAGCCATTTTGGATTAGTTGACCCCATAGCTATTTTTATAATAAAATACACTTTCAAAACCATGTTGTGAATTCTATCCAACAAAAAAAGGCATTTTAACATCATTTCACAATAACCTTAATGACACATGATACATGGTAGAAAAGGGTAAAATGTTTTGTTCATAAAACACAATCTTAAAAACATAATTTGATATTTTATCACACAAGGATATCCCCCTTTGCAATAGGTTATTTCCACATGTGTGATGTACATGTAACTAAGGAAATTAAGAGTGTGTCGTGTTGGCCCAACCAGTACGAGTGTTCATGTACGTAGTACAGAGATTACATATATCTTGTATCAACAATGATTCCCCCAAGAATCTATGCATGATGTCACTTAATCATTATTTATTAAAAGCCTAGAAACATTTGTTGAGAGATCCCATGCTTTATTACCAACCTCTTTTTTTCCTTTTTAAACTTCTATATGCTTATGTTCGAGTTACAGAGAGTACATGTAATTGGTTCAAGGTTGGCAATAACATAGTAGCTCAAGTCCCCTACAAAGAGACTTGCTACGAGCTAGAATTGAACAAATATTAAATAAGTATTGACAAAATCAAAACCCTTAACCTTTGTTGGGAACACTTCTAATATATTGTAATTGAAACTAAGAGATGAAGAACAAGAAACAACACCACCCCTTGAAGCACTTCTCTCCAACTCTAAGAGATGTGTTGCAAGTGCAATCTTGGGAAATGATAAATGATACCTATCCATCCTTATCATTTGCACTCATCCTTCGGAAATTAACAAAGCAGAGAGAGCACTAGAAGCAAATCATTTGATCATAAATTGCTCTTCGAATAAGAATGTTATGGCTAAAAATTCCTTTTGGATCATTGAACAAATTTTTCTTTGTACAACTCAACGAATGGTGAATACTTGATTTTAGTTATGACTCTAACATGGCAATGATTTAGTACCATCTGACAAAAGAACCTTATCTTTCTTTTGAATTTTAAGTTCTTATATATTTCTGTATCATTTTATCACACTATAGTATTGAATCTTCATCCTACACAAAATAAGAAGCTCAAATTTATTTGAGCCTTGCTTGGAAAATAATGTACAATTTATCTCATTTACAATGTGGACTTAATGTGCATGAACTTAATTAAAAACAACATTAAATTGTTTTAGATTTGTCTTGACAACTAAATGCATGCTAATAGATTACTCCATTTCTATATAATATTTAACACAATATGAGAGTTTCCAAAACTCAACCAAAAATAACAAGTAATGGGTCCCATCACTAAATATATCATTTGTTTTACTTTCCAATACAATACACAAAATCAATTGGATTCTTTGACAATTTTAACTTGTGTAAATAAGTAATTTCTTGTTTGATTCTGTTTCCAAATAATTGTTGATTAGTCACATTCGATAAACATTTTATTCCTAACAATAAGATAGAAATAAGATATATGAAGGTTTTATATCAAGACATTACATGATATTTTCACGTGAAGCCTTTCACCATAAAGAGTTGTGTTTTTAGCACTTCTATAAATTCCAATATCATTCTTCTAATAGGGATCATGACCACTATCATCAATCATGATTGAGAAATCCCATGTTTACTGTGGATCAAGAATGTTACTAAATACGGTATTAGATCTTGTGTAACTAATTGATATCTAAACTTGAATAACTCACAATGAAACAAAAAGTGGAATTAAGAACGCAAAGAAACCTAAACATATTCATGAATATAATAACAAAAAAAATCAAATATGTTTCATTAACATGAATTCCATATATACATATAATTATCTCCAAAACATCTATATACAAAATACCCAAGGAAACTAGTCCTTTCATATTTTGATGCCTCTTTTACAAATCCAAGATAAATCAAGAATCAACCTCTGGTTTAAAATAATCATTATGACAATTTACCACATTTTTTCCTTGGAAATAAATCCCCTGGAAACTTCCAAGTACTTACCCCTATTTGGAAGATTGTACCCAATGCACAGAAATGTATACTCAATGCCTCTGATCCCATGGGAATCAAACTGTATAGTTCACTAGATTATCAACAACATCTTGGCAAAGGTGGTACTAATTGATTGAACTAACCCTTGGAGCTGGGCAATTTTCCACTTATTTCAACTATTAACTAATTAATTGGGAAATTCTAATTAAGAATCTGTGTTTGTTAAACCTACAAAATCCCACACAATATAACTTGTAACTTCTCCATATTGCTTGAATAAGGCCTATCTCAATTATTAATTAATGGAGATATTCTAATCATATTCTTTAATTGTTAAAGATACAAAATCCATTACGATCTAATTTCTCAAGGCTGCTTGAACACGATTGTTAGAGATAGAGAGTGCTTTGCAAAACACCATATTGGTTAGTATATATAGTTGAGTTCGTAACACACATTGATTCAACTCACCCTGACTATATAGAAGTCTAAATACAGTAAAAACTACAGTATTATTTGACATAGGTAGTTATTTTTATTATATGTTTTATGAATACAATATTAAATCTTCTTCCTGCAGGAAAAAGTAATAACTCTATCCAAATCTTTCTTGGAAAAGGAAAGTATGGCTCCTTACTTGTAATGTGATTTTTATATGGACAAACATATTGAAAACAGCTTTAAACCATTCTTAGTTTCGTTTCTCAGAATTTTGTAATCTGATATCTTAATTTATGTACATTATTGAATATAATACAAAAAAGTCACTGCCGTCCAAATCATTTTCTTAAATTACATGTAAGGCCCCCTAACTAAACATGTCATTCTTCTTCCTTACAAATGCAATGTTCGGGTATCGCAATAGACACGGAGATGTCAATGCCTGTACATGACATCCGTTTGATCTTGCAGTTTATTATTTTATCGGATTCCATCAGTAACACTTTTCGAGTTACTTTTATGAATGGACTCATCATCAATCGCTCACATCAATTAAACACATTTCTTCCTAACAATCAGATAGTAATAGTACATTGAAGGGTTATATATCAAAGACGATTGCAGTTGGAAATAGTTTTTAAAAGAAGAGGGGAGGCGAGTCCCTCATTATAGATGCTATATATAGCCCAGATTCATAATTTCACATTATTTACAATATATACAGATGCGTAATGGTCTTAATATGCTGCCGTGCAACGCAAACACGAGTCACAAATAGTTGCAGTTGCAAATAGTTGCATGTGATGACTTGCACTATAAGTTGTCGTGTCCCATTCTAATGATCTTAACAAAAATTAATATCGCCAATGATGATTGTAAATTTTCATGTTAACTATGAATCAAGGACACAAAATCTTGTATTATATATGATGTATTAGGTTATTTTTAAGGTTGAATAACTAACTTGAAACCAAAAAGAAAACAATGGAATAAAGTATAGCAGCAAATGGAAGTAAGTTTTATTATTATAGAATTCCATGTAAATAGAGAATTGTCTACAGAACATCCATACATGATCAATATTCATTGACAATAATTGCGTCCCCCCTCTTCGATGTCTCCTCTACAACTCCATGCCAATTAAGAAGTCACGACAAGGAATCCCATCTTTGTAATTAGACTTGTAGAATACTCCGCTACATTTCCAAGAGGGTTAGCAATCAATGAACTTACAGTAGTTCAGTGATGCTGTTGTGGAGTAACAAAATGCTTCTTCTGCTCATGGTGAGCCACAGATACACATGCTTTTTTCGTATATTTGATATTGGAAAGTCATGTTATGGAAAGTCAGTCGTGAAAATTTCAGTTTAAAGAGGTTGCACATGCTTATTTGTTTCTATTATCCAAACCAGATCAGTTGGGTTTCTTTTAAATTTTGCTAGCTAGACCCCTGTTTGTTCACATCATGTCAAACAGTGCAACAGCACCTTGTGCCTCTTGTAGTAGCCCATAGTATAATAGAACCTCAAAACTTTGCCCTAACAATGGGCACAGACAAAAAGGCAATCTTTCTTCTCTGAGCATATCTATTATCTTGAAGGTTGTGCCACCAGAAAAGAAAAGCTAAATACCCTGGCCTTATGCTATAAACCTTCCATATTGCCTTGACCAAAGAACAGAGATGGAGTCATGGAGCATTGGTTGTTAAGAAAAAATATATTTTCTCACTCCTTTGAGATAGAATACAATAAAAAAATATTGATTACAATAGACAAAATAATCAGAGCCAGTGTTGTGACTAAACTCGAAAATTTTAACTCCTCCACTTAACACAGCCCAAAAGAATCACCACGATGTATCAATAATCATTTCTCCATGAGCACTGCTGCTAACTTTTGAAAGAAATTACAATGAATATTTTCCCGGAGGATGACATTTGACTGTTGGATGGTGCAAAGTAACAACTTTTAACAACATCTTACATTCCCAGCTTGATCAAATGACCAATTTGAATTTCAGAACCGACTTCAGAAATCAGACATCATACAACATGATAATAAGTACCTTGTACAAGAATTCCTTTACCATTATAATACACGGATAAGTTCAAGGCTTTGGCATTACCCTTGAATGTTGATTATTGCTTGCAGAAGTTAGAGGAACTGTTGAAAATTCTGTATCAACAGGATTAGCCCACCGACCATCTCTTGAAATATGCGTCCTCGGATTCTGCTCCATAAATGAGTATGTTACTGGAAAGTTTGAAAAACGATCAGTTGAGTGCACTGTTTCTTGTGCACCTATGGGATATTTTAAAGAAGCATCCCCTCTAATAGTACTTGTACGGGTTTCTGAAGCAGTCACCCCTCTTGAATCAGTAGATGTAAGCTCTCTATCCTGCCTAGAGATGCCTGCTTTAGCTTGTTCTTCAGCATTCTCTCTTCTTTCTCTCTCTTGTGATTCCTTGAGTAGAAAATCAATCCAAAGATCTGAAAAGGACTGAAGTTCATACCAACGATATATATGAGCCATCTAATGCAAAATGCAATATAGGAGGCAATAAAACCTTTTTAATTGCAAAGGAAAAACAGAAGAGTAATCTCTCATACTTCTACATGCAACAAACAGAAGAAAGTAAACAAAAATATGGAAGCATCTAGTGCCTTGACACTTTCAAACTATTGTCCCTTAGTTTAGTGACTGACTACTAGCATTTCTCCAGGAAATCGTTGTCATAGCAGGAGTCTGGTTCCCCAGTGTTGACAGATACCTGGTTCTCAGATGGTACAGGAGGCGAAACTTCAGATGAGCCACTTCCGAGGATGCCACCTACAAGGCGTCCTGGTAAGCCCAGAACTCCTCGAACAACACCTTTACTAGCAACATGTTGTGCAAGACCTATCCTTTGTTTATCTTCCTCAGTGAAGCCCAGCATCCGTACCATGAGATCTAAAACCTGTGGAACCTCAGCAATAACAGCCAATGTCACAACTATCTTAACAAATAATACAGTCAAGTTGTAAATATTTTAATATGTCATTTTGCATCATGTACCTCTTTGCTGTGTTGTCGCTGAAAATAAGTCACGAGTAATTTTATCACAATACGCCTGCATTTAGTTACCAGAATTCACAAATTAGTTATGTGCAATTTAAATGATGCTATATAAAAGAAGCATACACTCGTGTTTCAATCATAACATTAGAAACTGGCAAACCTAATACCTTGCTGCCCGCTTCAAATACATTTTATATGGTGTCATAGATAAGGATAGGGCCTATTTCCTCCAGCTGATAGGGTTTGTTTAAAAATGTGCATATCAATTGCAAAGAAAAGTTAAGCTTATTATATTCTACTTACATACTGGTTATTTAGTAGACCATTTAAGTTTTGCACTGAAGTTGCCAGACAACTGGTTACTCGTTTAGAACAAGTGGCATGTACAAAAAACAAATACAAATAGATTATATCCTAAAAGGCAAAAAGGAAATATGAAGGTAAGGCTTGTCATTATTGAGAGATCAATTGATGCTGAATCTGATCAGATTTTCCTACTATAAGGCCAAATTCATTTGTTAACCCCAGAGAAAAAGTTAACTAAAGTTTAAAGACAGCCAGCAAATACACTGATGACTGGAGGCAAACAATCGACAATATAATACTCTAATGACACATACTGTATAAGGGTTACATATTGTGCAAAAATACTTAAGTTTAAAATTCTAATTACGTGTTATTTAGAGGGCTTAAATAGCTTTAAATACACAAAATTGCCCATTAATTAATGTCTAAATGAGCCTAATTAGCTCTTAGCTAAGGAATATCCTCTAAGTTGAACGTCAGTATTTGTAACAAAGGTTAAATGCTCTTCAATAAGCTAATTAAGTAACATCCTTAAATTAGACTTGTCTAATTAACTGAGCCACAATGATTGTCGTTGGGAGGAAGGCAACATAAGATATGTTGTCAATCCTATAATCTATATTAAGCCTATTCCTACCACTGAAAGGGCATTCAAATAAAGTTACCATTACTTAGTTATAATACAGCAAGGATGGAAGTGTTCATGACAGGGAATTGGCCTATTTCATTTGGTTCAAAGACATATCTGAAAATCCTGGCCAATTTATAACGGAACTGGTAAGGCAAAGTAGCAGAGTCTTGCAAAAGGAGAATATAAACATTTAATAGGCAGTATAAGTAGCTTCACATCAAATAAGAACTAGAATCCAGTAACCTGAAGGAATAATGTGAAAGAATATCACAATAACAACATTACAGTAAAATATTAGCCAGACCATGAAACCCAATAAAAAAATAGAAGTGATATTTCTAAGAAGCAGCCGTAACAATCCTTGCTCATCCTTCAGTCAGACAGCTATGGAAAAGCTCCATGGAAACACTGTCACAAAGTGAGTGACAGAATCCAAATGAACTGAAATGTCAGTTGATTGCTAACAAGTTTTTGGCATTACGCAGTGCCAACGCACCCTGGGATTGAAGGATTTACATGCCACTCTGTTCTTCCTAAATAATTGGAGCAAGGTTCAAGAGATGCAAAGTAATGTACTTGAGCAGACAATTGATCATCCACCAAAGAATTGCAAAGCTTCTCAACCACCAATAAAACTATCCAAAGGTGCTGTGGTTTCAGAATGGAGAGATATTTATACAAGGCATCGATAGTGGACTATATATTGCAGGCATGTGATTGTTTGAGTGCTGACAGCATAATGCTGAGCTTGTCAGTTGCGAAATCACATGCATGTTATTTAACATGTTGCAGAGGAGCAATTTCCTTGTGATGGCAAAGTAATGATTGGCAATTGCAGACGAAACATTTTCTGTGAGTGAGGGTTATTACCATGCCCATTGCCAGCGGCTAAAATGTAAATGAAGGATAACATATTAACACAGAAAGTTAGTGTTGCATGCCAACGATGTCACAAAAATTCCATTGCATTTCAAATTCGAAAATCTATGAAATAGATCAATGATTCAAGGAAAGGTCAACTGAAATCACCTCTTGCTATTGGAAAGAGACCAGCAATGACAATATGAGTCAGGCACTGTCCTTGTTAATTGCAGAGAAATATATAAGCAATGTTGATTTCTGGTAGCATCGGATGTACTCTAAGTCTCAAATTTTGGAGGGAGGCTTAGACACATGTATTCCACAATACCTAGAAATCTTTTTGGGAAATTTCCCTGGAGATAGTTTTATTAAAATAATTAATTATTTTTAATGGGTGCCTAAGTCTAAACTTAGGAAATTAAAATAATTAAAGGGTATTAGTCTAACTGTGGGTGAAACTTCTAGAAGAAGACAGAGGAGATCGAGTCCAAATGATTTGAGTCATTGATTAGACTCTAATCTAAGCCATTGGTTCTCAACTGGAGGATTATAAGGACTTCGATGGGCATTTGGAAGACACATCGAGTGCGAGATCAGAGATCAAATTTCTGAAGTGCAAGCAATTGCCAGAGAGATTCGAAGTGATTTCTTGCAGTGAGGGGCGGGGATAGTTCTGGTTGGAGATTTCTCCTGATCTGGGAATACTTAGCAGAGGAGGCGGAGAGAGATCCAACAGAGGCAGCACAGAGCCAGAGAGGCTGATGCAGGGCCACACAAAGGCAGCACAGAAGCCCAGAGGGAATCTATAAATTTTCTAGAGAATCGATTTCCAGACCTAGAAGTCGAGGTGTGAGACCGGGAGGGCAGAAGTTGAAGTCTCAGAGGCAAATCAATCAGTGAGGAAGAGTGACGCAGGACCCCAGTAGCTGTTACGCAGGGCCTATGTAGTGATTGCGTAGAGACTGCACAGAGGCAGCCAAGGGCTAGCCATTCAGTCGCTGGATCAACCAGGATCTCCAGTGATAGTGTGAGGTAATCTCACTCATCTCTCTGTCAGTAATATTCTCTATACTAGATAGCCAGCAAGGCATCTAGAGATTGTATTTAGAAAACTACTGCATAATAATAAAACCCTCAGCTGCTGTACTGATTTTCCCACATTGGGTTTTTCCGAGGACATTTGTCCAAAAATAATGGTGTAATGTGTTGTGTATTTCTTTCTTGTTCAGTTTCTTGTTTCCACTTATAATTTTAAATGGTGAAGGCTACAGTGTATTGGTTTCGGTGTTTACTATAGGAAACAACAATAATTTGTTCAGTAATTAATAAATAGGAAAGTTGTTGTAGTAGTGATTCGAGGTTCTTGAATTTTCACATGGTATCAGAGCTGCAAGTGAAGCAAGAGAGCAGAGTTGGAAGAGCCTAGTGTTGAAGAGAGGAGGGAAGTTGAAGTGCTGCGTAGAGAGCAAATCGAATTCCCAGAGGGATTGCATAGTCCAGGCCAGAAGGCCAAAATTTTTTAGGAAGGTCTCTCTCTGAGTGAGTCGACAGAGAGGTAAGACTTCCAGATCGAAGTTTGCCAGTGTCAGAGGGAGCAGCGCAGAAGCTTCAACAAAAAGGAGGTTCCTGGTGGGATGCAGTTCTCTGCAGCAGTTCCTAGGGCAAAAAAGTCGTCAGAAGGAAGAAGAGAGACATTGTTGGGGGAATTCTTCCTCAGAGGACTTCCAGTCAAGATGTCCAAATTCTCACTTGCAGCGCAGCAGCAGATCTACTAACTCCAGCAGGGAGTGTATAGGCCATCCCAGTGTTGCGCAGAGGAGGAGGAAGCAGTTCGACACTTTTCGTTGGCAGAGATGGTAGCTAGTGGGTTGAGAGATTAAGATTGGTTGGATGGTGCATCCAACTATGTGATCCGGAAGGCAAGGATGCCATGCCTTCTGGAAGAACATTTTCTCAAAGCCTACATCGACAGTGTGGTACATTAGGGGAATTGTGAGGTCTAAAATGGGCCTCCTAAGAAAAATGTACAACCAAAATAAACTTTATAAAGACCAATAAGATTCAAGATGATATTTGGTCGACGCGTTTCAAACCAGCCAGTGTGGTTCATCTTCAAGACAAGATGAAGAGACAGATCTCAGAGGAAGGTTAAATAAGAAGATAGGTCAACCTAACTGTTGGAGGAAAACGGCTATATTTGACTGGGGAGGGAAAATTATAAGTATAATATTATTATATTACAAAACAACTAAACGGCTATATGATTAGTGAAGGGGATTACTTTAAAATGTTTAAATAATAATGAATAATAATTTAGTTTATTTAAATAAGTATATTAAATTTTAACAAACTTATTCATTCCTTATTTTTTTTTATATTATTTGTTTATTTAAATGATTATTAATAATTAATATTAATTAATTATTTATTATGTGATTAAAAATGAGCCCATAAATTAAAAAAAAAAAAAATACACTAAATTTTTAAAAAATTATATAAAAAATAACATCTGCCTCTTCATCTTGTCCTGAAGATGAACCACATTGGCTGGTTCGAAATGCGTCAACCAAATATTCTCTATGTGATTTTCTCCGAAAATTTTCATGAATTAACAAATTATGGATCATAGAAGCTTGAATTCGAATTTAAGATGATGTCAACCATGGGGGATGATTCACCATTTTTTGGAGTAAAAAAGTAAAAAGATTAAAAAATAATAAAATAATAAAACTACTTTTTCAACTCGTATTTTCAACTTATCTCCCTAAGGTTTTACTCAAATTTCAAGCGGCATTACTCGTTGGATGCAAAATTTAATTTCTCATCCAAGGAGTAAGCATGTTGCATACTTTCGATAGACCTTGCTACACAAAAAATGAAAAATACATGAAAAAACATGATTGCAATCACGTTTTCCATGCATTTCTAATTTTTCATGTAGTAGGGTCCGTCGAAAGTATGCAACATGGGTACTCCTTGGATAAGGAATCAAATTTTACATCAAACGAGTGTTTCCACTCGAAATTTGAGTAAACCCATAGGGAGATAAGTTGAAAATATGAGTTGAATAAATTTTTTTCTTTTTTCCCTCTACAATTTGATGATGTAATCTAATCTTATTTTTTTAAGTTCACTATTATTTTATAATTTCCTTAGGAGGCCCATTTTAGACCTCAAAACTCCCCTAATGGTTATGCTTGCAAATCCAAATCTGCTCAAAAAAGTACCAACGAGAGATGGCGAAGGTCAAGCGGATGATCCTCGACGGAGTGAAGGATTATGTAGTATGTCACATTTCTGGCAAAGGGACTGCCAAGGAGATGTGGGATGCCTTGTCCACACTATATCGGGGATCTTCCAAGCAGCAGAAGATGTACTTCGAGCATAAGATGAGATCCACAATGATGCAGAAGGGGGAATGCATTGATCCGTTCCTTTCAAAGCTTTAGGAAACCAAAGATGAGGGTCAACAACTCAATCTTCCGAGATGGTGAGATTGGCCTTGAATTCAATTTCAGAAGAGTAGCAAGTATTTGTCCAGAGCATCTTGGGTAGGGAGAAATTGCTAGACTGGGAAGGAATATGGGCCTCTCTTTAACAAGAAGAGATGAGGAGAGACTGGGTCAAGCATAGACTTGATGGCAGTAGAAGCAGTGGGTCAATGCCCAAGGAGGAGGAAGAGAATGCATCCCTCGCATCCAAGGGGTAGCAGGAGAAGTGGAGGCGGAAGAAGGACGTCTCGAAGATCAAATGCTTCAGGTGTGGTGAACTTGGTCACTATGCTATGCAGTGTCCTCTCAAGAAGAAGGACAAGGTCGAGAAGCATGATACGAAGGTTGCAGTCGCAAAGATCGAGGCGGAGGAGTTCACCATGATTGTCCAAGTACCTCCAGTGAAGAGGTGGGGTGATCTAGAACTGTAGTTTGAAAGAGCTGCAGTTGGGCAAGCTCCTTGAGGAGTCCACCTCTTAGATCAATACCTTGCTACGGGAACCCATATCATAAGTAGCAAGATGGACTAGTGTCAGTTGGTGGAAAGGAGTGCCAGAGTGACAGTTGCAGTGGTTAGAAGCACTAGAGACTGAGCAGCGCAGAGTAGAGTTGGCAACAGTGTAGTTGGGACAGAGCAAAGGACACCAACAACGTAGAGACTTCAGATGGTCAACGTAGAGACTAGAAGCAGTTACAACTCCAACAACAAGATGTATCATATTGAACACCTATTCAGTAATTTTGGATGCTTTTCCATTGCTAATGCAGTAGTAACAACAATTGGAGAAGGTTGCAGTGCAAATGCAGTATTGGCAGTGGTACTGTCAGCAACAACACGAAGGCAAAATTTTAGAGGGAGTTGTAGTACAGATGCAGTGTTGGTAGTGGCAGGGTTAGTAGTAGTACAGATGCAACATTTGTGCAATAGTTGATGGGAAATGATGTTAGACATTAGCAGCGCAGAGGGATATGTTACAGAACAGGGTGATGCTTCAACAGGTTGCAGTGCTAGAGCACATTCCTCACTAAGAGGGAGTGTTGATTTCTGGTAGCAACGGATGTGTTCTAAGTCTCAAATTTTGCAAGGAGGCTTAGACACATCTTATCCACAATACCCAGAAATCGTTTTGGGAAATTCCACATGGAGATAGTTTTATTAAAATAATTAATTATTTTTAATGGGTGCCCAAGTCTAAACTTAGGAAATTAAAATAATTAAAGGGTATTAATCTAGCTGTGGGTAAAACTTCTAGAAGACGGAGATCAAGTCCAAATGATCTAAGCCATTGATTAGAATCTAATCTAGGTCGTTGGTTCTCAACTGGAGGATTATAAGAAGGATTTCGATGGGCATTTGGAAGACACATCGAGTGGGAGATCAGAGATCGAATTTCTGAAGAGAGCAGCGCAGCAGTTGCCAGAGAGATTCGAAGTGATTTCTTGCAGTGAGGGGCAGGGATAGTTTCGGTTGGAGATTTCTCCTGATCTGGGAATACTCAGCAGAGGAGGTAGAGAGAGATCCAGCAGAGGCAGCACAAAGCTAGAGAGGCTAACACAAGGCCACGTAGAGGCAGCGCAGAAGCCCAGAGGGAATCCATAAATTTGCTGGAGAATCAATTTCCAAAGCCAGAGGTTGGGGTGTGAGACTGGGAGGGCAAAAGTTGAAGTTTCAGAGGAAAATTGATCAGCTAGGAGTTGTGACGCAGACCCCAGTGGCTATGATTGCGTAAAGACTGCGCAGAGGCAGCCAAAGGCTTGGCCATTCAATGGCTAGATCAATGAGGATCTCCAATGATAGTGTGAGGTAATCTCACTCATCTCTCTGTCAGTAATATTCTCTGTATTGGATAGCCAGCAAGGCATCCAGAGCTTGTATTCAAAAAACTATTGCATAATAATAAAACCCTCAACTGTTGCACTAGTTTTCCCACATTTGGGTTTTTCCGGGGACATTTGTCGAAAAATAACGGTGTAATGTGTTGTGTATTTTGTTCATGCTCAGTTTCTTGTTTCTGCTTATAATTTTAAATGGTGAAGACTGCAGTGTATTAGTTTCATTATTTACTGTAGGAAACAATAAATAATTTGTTTCATAATTAACAAATAGGAGGAACTTAATCACTTGTTGTAGTAGTGATTCGAGGTTCTCGAATTTTCACAAGCAAGAGGCATGCAACACATTTCACATGTCACATGTCAGAAATTTGTTTCTTACAAATTGACATGCATTTCAATGTCTGTACAATGCGTTTCCAAATGAAATTTCTCTAATTTTGCTTTGATTTAATTGTTGGGACCCACATTTTTGGTTTTAATGCCTAATCAAAGGTTAATTATGAATTAATGAGACTTCTAGAAACCTCTAAGACTGAAATTTTTTCTTTAAAAAGGGTTTCACTCTCAGTTTGCACCAAAATGTTGTTAATTAATGGTAATGTTAAATTCTTAAAGTAAAAGAAATGTCACTTTTACTTAAATTTTTAACATTACCATTAATTGTTTCAGGATGTTTGAGAGTGTTTCCAACCTCATCGGTCTTCATATGGAGAAAGTGGAATTTCATATCTTATTCAAAATTTAGCAGACTTAACAGTTTTCAGGATTTCATGATTATTATCATTAGATTCTATCATGCATGGGGTATGGAATTGATAGTTAATCAAGAGCACCATGCCCTTTGTGTACCTCTATGTTAATGATATTGCTTGTGGGACTCCTTTGTCATGGCCTTAACAAAGATATACCCTTCACTCAAAGCAAAATCATTGATCAGGGATGCTAGGCTTTTCGTAGCATATTTTAAAGCTTGCATTAGGTAGTTTCATCAAAATTGGATGGTGTTGACTAATGTCCCCAAAGGATTGAGGTAGAGACAAACGGTGATGCTAATGATGAGGATCTCAATATAAGTGATGGTGGAACATTGTGGAGCGAACAGAGGGAACAACTCATTAAATGACAGGAATATATATATATAATAATTGAATGATGAATGTTACATAGAAGGGCCCCTGGCCTATATACGCCTTGGGTGCCTCTTAGAGAAAGGGCATGATCTTCTAATCGTGCCCTTTTGCCTAATTAATCCATAATTACAAAATTATTAATTTTTTTACATAACATTGTCTTCCTCTCGAAAAGATGCTTTGTTCTCAAAGCATACGTGACGATGGTCGTTGTTGACGAAACGCTCTGTCTCCCAGGAAGCTTCTTCTTCTGTTAGGTCTTTCCACTTAATCAGGTATTCTTTGACTACTTGAGATCACAACTTCTTTTCCCTGGTAGAGATGATACCTTCTGGTTCTAAAATGATCCTCCCTTAGTCATCTAAATTCGCAAGTGTTGTCTATGTTGATTGGTGTTTGCCAAGTGCCTTTTTAATGTAAGATAAATGGAAAATGTTGTGAACACGACTTTTATCAAGACAACTTAAGTTGTATGCTACTTGGCTGATCCTTTTGTTAATCTGGTATGGTCCATAGTATTTTGGTGCTAATTTGTTTTCTCCCTATTGTTTAGACTCTAGAGGATAACTTCTTGTAAGGTTAAAGTTTAACAAATTCCAAATTCAAATTCTCTCTCTGTTCTGTTTCGGTCAGCCTACTGCTTCATATGATTTCTTGCAATATTTAGACTTTCCTTTAGTGCTTGGACGATCTTTTGGGTTTCTTCTAACTGTGAAAATTTCTAAATCTACACATCAGAAATCCTACAACAATCACTGGTTTATCATCTCCTACTTGTTATTACATTCAACAAGTTATTTAATTTATAAATAGTGATGAAAAACACTACCGCAGACTCACTGACATATAGATCATAAACTGAAATAGATACGAGGCAAACACATAAGGGAAACCATTATTTTTTGGAGAAACGTCCTTGGAAAAACCCAATGCGGGAAAACTGGTGCAGCAGCTCTGAGGGTTTCCTATTATTAAGCAGTAGTTCTGAATACAACTCTGGATGCCCTCTCGGCTATCCAATTAAAGATATAAAATATACTGGTAGAAACCTAAGTAAGATTACCTCACCTCACTCGACAAAATCCCTATAATCCAGCAACTGCACTGACTATCCCCGACTACAACTGCGCTGCCCCTTCGTAGTAGCTGGGTGGGCCTGCGTGGAACACTCTCAGACACTGCATCAGCTCTGTGCTGCCTCCTTTGCCTCTTGGAGCTATGACATCAGCCTTATCAATTGATACGACTGCTCCCTGGCTGAACTCAGACTTCTACAAGATGACAACTATTCCCCTGCACTGGCACTGCATCAAGCAATGCGTGGGCCCTCTTGGCCTAGCGTCAGCCTTCCTTGGTCTACGCTGCCTCCTCTAGCTTATCTTTGCCTCTCTCTGCTGTGTATTCGGGGTCCTGGAGAAGATCCTCCAACCCCAACTATCCCTGCCCCTCTGCTGCAACTTAGATTACCTGTTCAACTTTCTCACCAAACCACGCCCCAGAAAAATCTAACTAATTGATCAATATGGTGTGTCTCCAACTGACCCTCAAGCCTCCTCTTATACTTTTCCTATTGATTAATCAACGACCGAGATTAAGTCCCTAATCAACGGATATGATTAAAACAGACTTGATCTTCGCCTCTTAGAAGCTTCTCACACATATTTTTATTAATACCCATTAATATTTTTATTTTCCTAAGTTTAGACTTAGGAACCCATTAAAAATATTAATTATTTTAATAACTCACAATCCGGACGGAATTTCTCCAAACGATTTATGGGTCTCGGAGATCTTATGTATTCTAGCCCCTCCATAAAATTTCGGAACTAGAGCACATCCGATGCTACCCAAAATCAATACTCCCTCTTAGCGAGGAATGTGCTCTAGCAATACTTCTCAATAGAAGCATTACACTGATCCACAATATCGGTCCTCTGTGCTGCTGATGCTTGGCCTGCTTCCCTTCATCCACTACATTACTGCATCCTGTACTGCGCCCATGACTTTGCCACTATCACTACTACATCTGTATTGCAGCTCCCTCTCAAAATGCTGCATCATGCTACCCATAGCACTACCACTACTAATTGTTGCACTGCAACTCAGTTGCTGAGAAGTAAGCAATTGAAAAAGCCACCCAAAAGCTGACATACTAGTCAGGCTGGATGCCTTGTGATGTTGAAGCTACCTTTGCTGCTAATTTGTGTTGACCCTCTACTGCTACTGCGTTGCTGCCATCTGCTCTGTGCCTCCCGCACTACTGCAACCTCCATTGCGTTGCTTTAGACTCTGGCACTCTAGCTCTGCCATTGTTGCTCCAGCATCCCCCACACCAACTGACTCACATCAATCTGCTACCCATCATTAAGGGCTCCCGTAGCCATATGTGATCCAAGAGTTTGGGCAACTCAAGGATCCTACCCCCTTGTAGTCCTCCCGACTACAACTCGATGTTGCCCCACCTCTTTTCCAGAGGTGCATGAGCACTCATGGCACAATACTCGTCATCATCCTCCTTGTCAACTTTTGCTGGAGCAGCCTTCGAGTCAAACTTCTCTTCCTTGCCCTTCTTCTGAGGCATTAAGTGGTGAAATGTCCCAGTTCCCCACACCTGAAGCATTTGACTTTGGTTATATCCTTTTTCTTCCTCTTTCGCTGCCCTGGCTGTCCCATTGATGGGAGAGCTACATCCTCCTCCTCCTCCTTCTTGGCTTTGACTCCCTTGCCGCTACTCCTTGTCTTGGTTAGCCTCTTGATCTCTTCCTGTCAAAGCGCTGCCCACATCTCTTCCCAATTGGGAAGAGAAGCTCTGCCCAAGATACTTTGGACAAATGTCTCCCAGTCTTCTGTCACTGCATTCAGGGCAGTCCTGACCATCAACTTAGGATTTGGTGTAGACCCCACGGAAGTTAGCTGGCCTCGAATCCCTTGCAACCTGAGGAGGAAGGGATCAATCTCTTCTCCCTTCTCCATCTGGTACTATCTCAGTTGATTCTCCAATAGCATCTTCCGTTGAATAGAAGTCCCCTGGTACAAGGTGGTCAGCATCTCCCACATCTCCCTTGTTGTTTCCTTCTCAGCAATGTGTGGGACCACATGATCTTTGACCCTGTCTAGAATCATGCATTTAGCCTTCGCCTGGGCCTCCTTGTACTTCTTCAGCGGATCAACGTCGACTGGTACAACCACCACTTTCAAGGCATAATCCTTGATGTGATTCTTGTCCAAGACTACCAGGATCCTGGCCTTCTAGATGACAAAGTTGGATGCTCAATCCAATCTGTCCTGATCCCTCAGTCCATTGATTGCCATCTCTGCTCAGACTGGTTCTCTTCTCCCTCTCTTGATGCTACTCCAGGAAGACTCGGATCTGGATTTCTTCGGCACTAGAAATCCTCTAAGGAACAAGTTCCTCTAGACTCCCTCTGAGTCTTGATTTCCTTCATGGAAATCCTCCCGCCAAATGTCGGATCACTCCTCTCCAATCCTCCTTTGTTGCTGCTCAGCAACTCGGATCTAGATTTCTTTGGCAAGAAATCTGCTAAGGCAGTGACTCCCTCTACCTCGGCTTTGTCACCACAGACATTCTTCTACAACAACAGCAACAGCGTCCCACCAGCTCCACTGATCGAATTTGCTCTGCTCCTCTAGCCCCGACAACTCATTGATTTGAGCCTCTCAGGCTCTGCGCTAGCCCAGAGAGTTGACGCAGTCACTGCGTGACTTCCTCTCGGGTACTGCGTCACCCTCTACAGGCTCAAAACGCTGACGCAGGAACTACGTGAGCCGCTGCGTCACTCCTTTAGCTGTTCCTCTACCTTTGAAACAACGATGTCACTTGAGACAGCGACTTCTCTGCAACAGATTCATTGGATATCCCGGCTGATGTCTTTAGTGTCCTATGATTTGCAATGCTCTGATACCATGCGAAAATTTCTAAATCTACACATCAGAAATCCTACTACAATCACTAGTTTATCATCTACTAGTTATTACATTCAACAAGTTATTTAATTTATAAATAGTGATGAAAACCACTATTGCAGACCAGTGTTGATAATATCGGTATCGGGAAAATATCGGCGAGGGTCCAGAAAATATCTTATCCGCAATATCGGAAAGATATCGGCAAATATCGGCAAGCATAAAAAATGCATAATATATTCATTTTTTTTCAGATTTTTAAACATATAAAGTAATAACAACATGAAATAAACACATTGGCACATAAATATGAAGAAAACACTGATATATATGATGTCAAATCTAAGTTGCACGAAACGGGGAAACAGGTACGAGTTTCCGAAACGGGCACAGGTACGAAAGGTGACCTCCCCAAATTTTGTATCATATATGCTTTATGATTGCACATATTTCTTAAATGTCCTAATATATATATTTAAGAATATTTAAGAAATATGTGCAATATGTGCAATCAAATTGCACATATTTCTTAAATATTCTTAAATATATATGTGCAATATGTGCAATCAAATTGCACATATTTCTTAAATATTCTTAAATATATATATATATATATTAGGACATTTAAGAAATATGTGCAATCATAAAGCATATATGATACATTCTAATTTATTACATTATGATTAAATTGTCAATTCATTTACTCATGAATGATCACATAATGAAAATAGCAATATCAAAAATCAGCCACGAGAAATTTCTAATTTCTTGTCTCGTGCTTGATTGGGAGTCTCCTCCTACATAGTCGAACGACCTTAGTGCTCTTGATTAAATACAAGTTCCATACCCTAGTACCCTACATGCTCTTGATTATTGGGGGTCTCCCCTGCATAGAGGGCTTGGTTCTCTTGATTAAATACAAGTTCCATACCCTAGTACATGACAAAATCCAATGGAAACATTGTAATCCCCCCAATCCTGAAATCCTGAAAAATAGATAAGTCTGTTGGATTTTGAGTGAAATCTAAAATTCTACTTTCTCCATATGAAATCCAATGAGGGCGAAACCACTCTCAAACATCCTGAGTCATTTCATGGTAATGTTAAAAATTTAAGTAAAAGGATGAAAATGAAAAATAAAGGAGAATGTCACTTTTACTTTAAGAATTTAACATTACCATGAACTGCATATCAACACTAGGGCCATAGGCTTGAACATTAGGTTACCCCACTCAGAGGCAACATAGCTCTCTCCTTCCTTCTCCAACAATCAGAAATGAAAATGATTCATAAAAAACCAAAATCCGAATTTTATAACCCGCGCGGCGATTTAAAACTATCTCCCGGGGATAAATTAGGTCATTGCGCGATATTTTGCCAAAATATCGCAAGCCGAAAATATTGCGATATTTTCTCGGCGATATTTCGGCTCGCCGAAAATATCGTGATATTTACGAATATCGCCGATATTTTGGCGATATTATCAACACTGCTGCAGACTAGACTGACATACAGATCATAAACTGAAATATATAAGAGACAAACACACAAGGGACATCGTTATTTTTGGACAAACGTCCCCGGAAAAACCCAATGCGGGAAAACCGGTGCAACAGCTTTGAGGGTTTTTTATTATTAAGCAATAGTTCTGAATACAACTCTAGATGCCCACTCGGCTATCCAGTTACAGAGATAAAATATACCAACAGAAACCTAAGTGAGATTACCTCAATTCACTTGGCAAAATCCCTTTGATCCAGCAACTGGATTGATTATCCTTGACTACAACTGCTCTGCCCCTTCGCAATAGCTGTGTGGGCCTGCGTGGAGCACTCTGAGACACTGCGTCAGCTCTGTGTTGCCTCCTCTGCCTCCTAGAGCTCTGACATCAGCCTTCTCAGCTGATCCTGCTACTCCGTGGCTGAATTCAAACTTCTACAGGAGGACAGCTCTTCCCCTGTGCTGGCACTGCGTCAAGCAATGCGTGGGCCCTCCTAGCCCAACGTCAGCCTCCCTTGGTCTGTGCTGCCTCCTCTGGCTTATCTCTGCCTCTCTCTGCTGTGTATTCGAGGTCTCAGAGAAGATCCTCCAACCCCAACTATCCCTGCCCCTCTACTGCAACTCAAATCACATGTTCGACTTTCTCAGCAAACCACGCCCCAAAAAAATCGAACTAACTGATCAATATGGTGTGTCTCCAACTAACCCTCAAGCCTCCTCTTATACTTTTCTTGTTGATGAATCAATGGTCGAGATTAAGTCCCTCATCAATGGCTAAAATTAAAACAGACTTGATCCTCGCCTCTTAGAAGCTTCTCACCCATATTTTTATTAATAGCCATTAATATTTTTATTTTCCTAAGTTTAGACTTAGGAACCCATTAAATATATTAATTATTTTAATAACTCACAATCCGGGCGAAATTTCACTAAACAATTTATGGGTCTTGGAGATCTTATGTATTCTAGCCCCTCCACAAAATTTCAGAGCTAAACCACATGCTACCCAAAATCAACACTAACTAATCTTTAACTGCTAGAAGTTTTGTCTGATAATGGCAAGGTCCTTCCATTTGGGAGGTTCATAACCATACAAAGCTTGAAATGGAGTCGTTTTTGCTAAAGTGTGGTAAGTGGAATTGTACCACCATTCGCCAAGATGTAACCATGGAGCCCACTTATTTTGTTTGTTTGTTGCATAACAATGTAGGTAGGCTTCTAAACATTTATTGACAACTTATGTTTGACCATCTATTTGAGGATGGTATGTTGAACTCATGTTGAGGTAGGTTCCTATATGTTTGAAAAATTCCTTCCAGAAATTACCTTTGAATTTGGTGTCTCTATTGCTAACAATGACCTTGGGAAACCCATGTAATTTGTAGACATTCTTGCAAAATATCTCGGCGACTTGTTTTGCTGAGTCTGATTTCCTCATTCCAATGAAGTGTACATATTTGGTGAGTATGTTGACTACTACAAGAATTTTGTCCTTGCCATTAGACACAGGTAATCCTTCAATAAAGTCCACTAATATTTCCTCCCACATCTGATTTGGAGTATTTAAGGGATGGAGTAGTTCGGGGGTCATAATGTTCTCATTTTTATTTCTTTGGCATTTATCGCATTTTGCTACATATTTTTTAATATCATTATTCATTCCCTTCCAAAAAAATGATTGGCATGCATTATAGTAGGTTTTAAAGAAACCTACATGTCCAGCTGACAATGAATCATGGGACTCTTTGAGAACTTTGGCTTTAAATTTAGAATTTGGACTTAGGTAAATTCTCCCCTTGTACCACAGAATATCGTTTTTCCATTCAAATTTTGAATTCTAAGGAGGGTTATTGATTATAGCACTTGTTTCTGGATCTTTTGCATACTCACTTTGAATTTCATTAAGCCATTCTGGAACAACAACTGAAATTGCAAGTAATGATGATTCTTCATCTTTCCTAGACAAAGCATCTGCTACTACGTTGTCTTTCCCTTTCTTATGTAATATATCCATGTCGAAGGCGACAATTTTTTCAATCCACTTTTGTTGTTCTGTGGATAGTGTTTTCTGTTGGAGGAGGTGCTGAAGACTATTATGGTCTGTTCGTATTAAGAACTTACTTCCCAAGAGATATTGCCTCCACTTAGCTAATGCATGCATAATGGCAAGCATTTCCTTATTATATGTAGACTTGAGACATTCTCGCTTGTTGAGCTTCCTGCTTTCAAACGCTATTGGATGACCATCTTGCATCAATATTGCTCCTATGCCAAAACCTGAAGCGTCACATTCAATTACAAAAGGCTTTGAAAAATTTGGAGTTGCTAATACAGGTGCCTTGGACATGATTTCCTTTAAGTCTTCAAAACATTTTTCTGCCTTATCATCCCATTGAAAGGAGTTCTTTTTAAACAGATTTGTTACAGGTGCAAACACGAGCATAATTTAGAATAAACCTTCTATAGTATCCAATCAACCCTAAGAATCCTCTTAATTTGGAGATGTTATTTGGTCTGGGCCATTCTTTTATCACTTTGATCTTATTAGGATCTACTTTTACTCCTTCCTTGGATATTGTGTCTGAGGTACTCTACCTCTTCTTTTTCAAAGGTGCACTTGGGCATCTTTTCTTAGAACTGATGTTTTTCTAATATAGTGAGAACTTGCTCCAAATGTTGTAGATCCTCCTTCCATGCTTTACTATAGACTAGAATATCGTCAAAGAACACTAACACAAACATCCTTAGATACGGACAAAATACCTCATTCATGGTGGCTTGAAAGGTTGTTGGGGCATTAGCTAATCCGAAGGGAATTACCTTAAATTCATAATGACCTTCATGTGTTCGAAAAACAATCTTTGCTATGTCTTCTAACCTTATTTTGATTTGGTAGTATCCCAATCTCAAGTCCAATTTTAAATAAAATATTTTATTGAAGATGGAGACACTTGTACGTTCTATTCCACAACCTACATAAAGGGCAAATCACTTTAATGAAGTTCATCTAGCATTTCATCTATAAAGGGAATCAGAAAGTTGTTCTTAATCGTTACCTTGTTCAGTTCTCGATAATCTACAAAGTCTAAAGGATCCATCCTTCTTTCGGATTAGAACCACAGGAACAGCATAAGGGCTACCACTCTTTGAGATGATTCCATACTTCAAAAGATCTTGGACTAATCTTTCGATTTCAGTTTTTTGATGATGTGGATATCTATTTGATCCAGGTGGATCTTCAAAAAGTACTAGTGGCATGGTAAAAGGCTCAAAACTCAAAGTGGTAGAATCTGGATAAACTTAGCATAAGATAAAAGTGCTTGTCATCCTGATTCCAATGGTGCGAACAACACTCAAATCCGAGTTCATATGAAGAAGTTAGGGCAAGTCAAAGTTCAAGTTTGACTTGTCCACGTGGCAAGAGGAGATGACAGCGAAATTCTCAGCGAATGGGGAGGCACCAAGTGGCAAGCTGTCATTGGTCTCGTATATCGCATATCACAGCAAGAGGAAGAAGTGACTTAAGGAAAATTGGCCCCCGACAGAGCCTATTTGCGATGCGATATATCGCATTTGCAGAAGGGTCTAGAGTTTGCGAAGAGGCCCTGGCAGTAATCCCGGTTGCGCTTGCAATAGGGTTTCAGATGCGATATGTTATAAAGTATATTTCATAGCCCGATGGGTCCGCTGTTATTGCAGTGTATGGAATTTGATATCCGCTGAGGGAAGTGTTGATTGCAATTTGCAATGGGGACTGCCGAATGTGATGCCTTATACATTGTGATTTATAACCACAGTGGGTCCGTTGTATTGCAAAGTGCTAGATTGTTTGGGCTTGGGATTGTTCGCCGATGGTTGGAAATGCCGATAGTAAAAGTCATTGTTTTCCACGCGCATTTGAAGAAGTTTCATGCCATGTTTGTAAGGGGTTTCTGTTGATTTGGGGTAGCATCGGATGTGCTCTAGCCACGAAAATTGGTGGAGGCTAAAGCACATGAGATCTCCAATACCTAGAAATGGTTTGGGCAGATTCTAAACAGTTTGGGAGATATTAAAATAATTAATATTTTTAATGGAGTACCTAAGTCTAAACTTAGGGAAAATAAAATATTAATGTGAATTAATATAAAATTGTGTTAGAAGGGTCCAAAAGTCATTGAAAAAGCTAGAATCAATCTTAGCCGTTGATTGGGGACTTAATCTCGGCCGTTGAATTTTCAACGAGAAAAGTATAAGAGGAGGCTTGAGGGTCACTTGGAGAACACACCGAGTTGATCAAGATTTCGATTTTCTGGGGCGGGGTTTGCTGAGGAAGTAGAAAGAGTGATCAGAGTTGCAATTGATGGGCAATGAATACAGAAGCAGAGAGGCAGAGAGGGTATTGGGAGAATCAACGCAGAAGCCAGGAGAGAGAGATGTAGAGCCAGCTAGAGGCCATACAGATCCAGCTAGGGCCCACGCAGAGGCAGCGACGAGTTGCGCAGTGCCTCCGAGAGCTAGCTTGGGTGACGCAGAGGCTCTAGAGGCTGACGCAGTGCCTCCAAAGGTTGACGTAGGGTTATTGGGTTGACGTAGTGCCTCCAGAGGTTGACATATGGGTTAGCCAGGATGGGCTGACGCTAGGCCAGGAAGGGCTGACGCAGTCCCTAGAGGAAGACGTTAGGGTTTTCGTGGGGCAGATTGGAGTGGGAGCTGTCGGAGTGTTTATCCGAGGTTTCAGCTGGAACATCTGTCTCTAACTAAGAGGTACTACTGCCAAGATTATTCTTTGTTGGGTAAGCCGATTTTAGCACCCAGATTATATTCAAAAACTACATAATAATAAAACCCTCAGATAGTTGCACCGGTTTTCCCGCATTGGGTTTTTCCGGGGACATTGGTCAAAAAACAATGGTGTCACTTGTGTGCTTGTTTTGTTTCTTTCAGTTGATGATCTGTAATGTGTTGAACATGTACTTAAATTTATTTTCAGTGTTTACATGGTAAATAACTTGTTAATTAATCAGAACAAGTAGGCAAAAATAAATCAGAAAAGTACATGAAGGGTTTCTAACATATAGACTTAGAAATTCCAACATGGTATCAGAGAGTGGTTGCAGATCACAGGAGAACTGAGGACATCAACCGAGCAAAACAGCAACAGCAGAAAACAGTTGTCCCGAGTGACAGAAGTTGTTCCTAGCAGAGAAGCAGCAAGGAAGGGGTGACGCAGTGCCTGCATCATCAAGTTTGAGCCGAGAAGAGGATCAACACAGCGGCAGAGGGGAGTAGACTCGACCTACGCAGTGCTCGGTTATCTTTCTCAATCAGGAAGGATTGATGCCCGTGGCCAGGAGGTGTGGATATTGTTGGTGCCGGATTGCGCAGAGCCTAGAAGCTCTAACCTTCAATTTGTTGGGGCTTAGGAGGTTGTGGGTCAGTTTCATAGTAAAGCTGGTGGGGCACTGTAGTTAGAACAGTACCTAACAGGGCAAGACTAAGGAGGAAGGAGTTGCTACCAAGGATTTCTAGCCAAGAAATCTGGATCAGTGGTGCAACTGCACTAAGGATCGGAGTGGGGGCATCTCGACATTGGCAAAGGGGTTTCCAAGAGGGAAATTGAGGCTCAGAGGGAGTCACATCAAGAACTTCTAGAAAGGAAGTAGAGGAGCAACGAGATGGCAGTGAATGGGGTAAGAGGCCAGAACAGACTGGACAAAGCCTCAAACTTCGTAGTTTGGAACGCCAGAAGCTTATTCGTTCTAGACAAGAACTGTCTCAAGCAATTCGCCTTGAGGATAATAGCGGTCCCAGTTGACCCGACTGATAACGATAAGTACGAGGATGCAATGGCGGGGGCCAAAAGCATCATCCAGGACGGGGTCAAGGACCATGTAGTACCACACATTGCCGAGAAGAATACAGCAAATGAGATGTGGGAGGCCCTAAAGAAGTTGTATTAGCATACTTCCGTGCAAAGGAAGATGCTACTAGAAAATCAACTGCGGTCATACCAGATGTAGAAGGGAGAACAAATCGACCCCTTCCTCGATCGATTGAAGGAGATCCGGGATCAGCTAACTTCCATAGGAGCCACGACGGATCAAGAATTAATGGTAAGAACAACTCTGAACGCAGTCTCAGAAGACTAGGAGGTGTTTGTCCAGATCATACTGGGCAGGGCGACCCTTCTAGATTGGGAGGAAATGTGGGCGACTCTCCGCCAAGAAGAGATCAGAAGGCTAAGCAAGGCGGGAAGCAGTGCCAAGGGGATCAGAATCAAGGAGGAAGAAGAGGATGTTTCCTTAGCATCTGAGGGAAAGTAGGAGAAACGGAAGAAGAAGGACCTCTCCAAGGTCAAATGCTTCAACTGTGGGGCACTGAGTCACTATGCGAGCCAGTGTCCGAGGAAGAAGAGCAACGGAGAGGCTTCCGAGACCAAGGTTGCGCTAGCAAGGACGGAGAAGGAATTAGAGACAGATGATGACTGTGCCATGAGTGCTCACACGCCACTTGAGCGAAAGTGGGGAGACATCAAGTTGTAGTCATACGGACTACAGGCGATGAGGGGCAGGATCCTCGAGGTACCCAACCTCTTGGATTATACCTTGCTACGGGAGCCTCGAAGAGCAGTAGCAAGACTGGTGGATGTTGGTAGAGATAGATGCAAATGAAGTGAGAGAGGGAGCTACATGGCAGGAGTCCCAGGACAGCGTGAGGCAGGAATGCGAGATGCACAGAGTTGTGGCAGCAGTGCAGAGGTCAGAGAGGGAGCACTTGTCAGTGACAAAGGGAGCTTCAACATCGAGAGTGTTTCTAGCCTGACGGAGATGTTAGAGTTGGGAGATCAGTTACTTACTTCTCAGTCGCTGAGTTGCAGTGCAGTAGTTAGCAGTGACAGTGCTATAGGCAGCACGATGCAGCATGATGAGAGGAGTTGCAATGCAGATGCAATAGTGGCAGTGGCAGGGCTATGGGCAGCAACACGAATGCAGAGGGAGCTGCCATACAGATGCAGCAATGGTAGTGGCAGGGCCATGGGTAGTAGTACATGATGCAGCAGTGCAGAGGATATTGGGCAGCAGGCCTAGCATCAGCACAGGGACCGATGTCGGATGATCAGGGTGATGCTCAGTGAGGAGCAGTGTTGATAATATTGCCGAGATATCGGCGATATTCGGAAATATTGCTATATTTTCAGCGAGCCGAAATATCGCAATATTTTAGGCTTTTGAAAATATCGCGCGATTTCCGAAATATCGCCGATATTTCGGAAAATATCGCACGGCGATGGGAAAAATCGCCCGGTGACGGGCAAAACTTTCCACGCGGCCTATAAAAATCCGTTTTTGGTTTTTTTCATGTCATTTTCTTTTCTGATCGCTGGAGAAGGAATGTGGTTGCTGCCAAGAAGGGTTTGAACGTTCCATAGCCATTATTGCCAATTTGCCACCAACAACGAAGATTTCTCTAAGTTGCAAGTGCCAAGAACAGTGAGACAATCTCATTCTTCCCTACAATCATTTTGCTTGATTTTTGTTTTCCATTTCAAAATGCAAGGGTTTTAAATATATCATCATAGTGTGTAGGAGAGAGATGCACTGAAACTCTTTGCAAAACATAGTGATTCATAGTGATTAATTTTATAGATTCATTAATAAGTGCTGGCATACGTAGTGATGAAGAATCTCCACCCCAAAACTCTACTCTGTCAGTCAGATTGGGCTGCACATTCAACTGATATGTTGCTTGCAGAACACTAAGTTTCTCAATCCCAAGTTTTGTTTTCTTGCTTGCAACTAGTAGCCGTTGCTCAATATCAAGCACATCTTCTATACAAGCACAATAAATTTATAAAATTTCACATAAAACTTGGAAGCACAGGAAAGTTGATGGGGCTTCCTATCAATTGAGAATCTGAGATGACTCTAGAATCATACCATGCCTGGCAAAGAGGAGTCACATGAACATTATTTTGACTCTTGAGTATAAGATAGCAAATCATTAAGCAAGAAAGTGGAATCTGTTGCCAAATAATACTGCACTGCTATTTGTAACTTTTAACTTTTAAGTTTGCCTCCTTATCCCTCTCTTCCTCACTGTTTCACTTGCAGCTTTGAGAAACATTGTTTACAACTTTACAGTGGTATAATACATCTAAACAGTGGCCAGAAAACTAATTAACAGTCACCATAATATATTGAGAAATCATTTGCATTCATTTGTTAGTCAGTGAGTCACTGTTTAGCATTTTTTTCATAAATTTTTAGGATTGACATGCTAGTTTCAGCATTTAATATGAATGATTTGGATCTCTGGTAATAAGTTAACAATGGTAAAATTTGGCTTCTAAAGTCTCTATAAATTAATGACGAAATAAATCTAATTCATAAGGAACCTTGTCTGAAATACTGGTGTCATACAAGTGAATTTTGGAAGACTGTTTGTTGAATACCGAGGTCTGATAATGCACCTACAGCAGTGGTATAATTACGTAACAGTGATATAATAAGTAATATACAGTCACCTCATTTCCTTGGCATATCATTTGCATTGTTAGGCTCTTTCATTGTTTGGCATCTTTGGTTAAAGTGGCAATTATTGCATGATACAAGCTCACTGCCCTCTTAAGTCTGCTCTTTTTTTCATGCCCATTGCAAATTTGCAAATAATGTAGCAAAAAAAGTTAAAACTGTTTTGTAAAATGATGTGGTTATTTGTAATTTTGTTACTTATTAAGTTACTAATTCCAATTTTTTTTTGGTGCCCTAGGTTTCCTTTTGAGTTATCCCACTACAAAATACAAATATGCCAAAAACCTTGGACCCATTTTGGGAGTATGGGAGCCCTGATGGTGGGACAAATCGTGCATATCTTACATGCAAATTGTGTGGGACCAAGATGACAGGTGGGATTACACGACTAAAATACCATCTTGCTAGACTCAGTGGACATGATGTTGGGGTTTGTACGGTTTCTAGTCCGGAGCTTATACAAAAAGCTCTTGAGGCAATTGATGAAAAGGACAAAAAGAAGGAAGAGGCGGAAAGAAACAAAGCTGAATGTGCAGGTAGATCTTTCGGGATATCTTCTCCTGATTTTGGTGTTGAGGGTAGTGGGCCTAGTGGCCCTAGTGGGAGGGGCTCCACAACTGGCACACCATCACATACTACTGCTAGTGTGACTGCGAGGTCATCATTTTTTGTTCAACGAACAGGAGGTGGAGCACAACCTGGCATAAAATCGCTTGTTAAAAAGAAGGAGAAGCAAGAAGCAGATAGAGTCCTGGGGAGGTGTATTTTCTGGAGCGACTTACCTCTCAGCATCACCAAAACCAATCCATTTTGGCAGCCAATGTGTGATGCTATTGCTGTTGTGGGCCCAGGGTACAAAAGTGCCACATATGAGGAGTTGCAGGGGCCAATTCTTCAAGCAGAAAAACAGGACATCAACTCTAGATTGGCGGAGTTGAAAAAGACATGGGAAGTTACTGGATGCACAGTGATGTCTGATGGTTGGACAGATAGGAAGGGTAGGACCCTTCTAAGTTTCTTGGTACATTGTCCTAAAGGTACCATGTTTATTAAATCGTTGGATGCATTAGAACATATCAAAGATGCAACAACGATATGTGAGTTGTTAGATGGGTTCATTTGGGAGATTGGTGTGCAGAATGTGGTGCAAGTCATAACAGACAATGCAGCGAATTATGTGTCTGCTGGCAGAATGCTTATGGAGAGGCATCCCACATTGTTCTGGACACCATGTGCAGCGCATTGTCTTGATTTGTTGCTTGAGGATATGGGGAAACTCTCCTTCATCAAGGAGGCGGTATATATGGCTAGGAGCATCCCCAAGTTTATTTATAACCATGCTTTTGTTCTTAGCCTTATGAGGAGGTTCACTAGAAATAAGGAGTTGCGCGTCCTGCCATCACACGTTTTGCCACAACCTTTATTATTCTTCAGTCTTTGCTTCGATGTCAGTTCGAGTTGAAGCAAATGTTTGTGTCTGATGATTGGAGTAATTGTAGATACAACAGGAGACCTGATGGGAAAGCCATCGCAAAAATGGTGTACTCTGAGACATTTTGGCATGTAGTAGAAGAAGCATGTGCAGTTAGCGAACCTATAGTAAAGGTTCTTAAATTGGTGGATGGAGAGAAGCCTGCAATGCCTTATTTGTATGAGGGCATGGATAGGGCCAAGGAGGCCATTCGTTCCTATTATGCAGACAAGGGTTCTGCTAGCCTTGACAGGCAGATGATGTTATGGGATGTGATCGATAGTCGGTGGACAGGGATGCTTCACCGACCCATTCATGCATCAGCACTCTTCCTCAACCCCGCATTTTCATACAAATGCAACTTTGATTTTGATGGCGAGGTGATGGGAGGGCTCCATTCCTGTATTCAGAGGATGGTACCTGATCCTGAGCTTCGTAGCAAAATCAATCACGAGATACAGTCTTATCGGGATTGTGTTGGCCTATTTGGCTTTGATGATGCTATTAGGGAAAGGACCCTCTTCATGCCACGTAAGTGACAAGTCATCACTCATTAGAAATTAGAATTTTCAATTTAGAATTTCCTTCCTTATAAATTTATAATTCTATTTTTTTTAAATTCAATTATGTAACTTTTATTTGAAAGCTTAATTATGTTTTAAGTTTTTGAATTTTTTATTTCATTATTTTGTTGTAGATATTTGGTGGTGAAGCTATGGTGCAAGGGCACCAAATTTGCAAAATTGGCCATACGAATCTTGAGTCAAACATGTAGCTCTTCAGGGTGTGAGCGCAATTGGAGTGTATTTGAGAAAATACACGCCAAAAAGCGCAACAAGTATAACTTTGAGCTCAAGCCTTCAGTTGAGCAATTACACTTACTGTAATTTTTAATTTTTAATTTATGACCTTCAAGTGTCAAGAGTCAAGAGTCAAGACTCATTACTTTTTTTTACACTCTTACAGGTTGGAGTTCGCACGCCTCAACGATTTGGTGTATGTGCATTACAACATCCGACTTCGAGTGAGGCAAATCGAATCACCAATGGATCCAGATGCCATTTCCTTAGCCAATATTGATGTATTGTCTCCGTGGAGAGTGGAGTCTGAGGAACCCATATTGGAGGAGTCACCTTCATGGTTAGAGCCAGTGGCAGATGATCCATTAGAGCAGGGGCAGCAAGAGGAGGACTCAGCTTCAGAGGAGCAGCAACACTTAGAGGAGGAGCGGGAGGAGGAGGAGGACACTGCGGGAGCATCAGCATCAACACCATCTGCTATAGATATAGGCGAGCATAGCCCCATAGCTAGGACTCATTATTTGACATTAGGTGCAGAGGCAGGGTCCTGGCCTTCTACTACTAGGGGCAAGCTTGGCAAACAGCGCATCATGTTTTCCCGTAAAAGGGGGAGAGGGCAGTGATTTCAAATAGATAGCTGCTAGTTTTATTTGTTATGCTACATATAACTCATGATGATGAGATACTTTTATATATGTGATGTTATTTTGTATTGGTTCTCCACATTTGAGTCCTTGAATGGACAATTATCAGGGATCAGCAGGATTTGGTATCGCCTTTGATATATCATTTCTATTTGACATCATATATATCAGTGTTTTCTTCATATTTATGTGCCAATGTGTTTATTTCATGTTGTTATTGCTTTATATGTTTAAAAATCTGAAAAAAAATGAATATATTATGCATTTTTTATGCTTGCCGATATTTGCCGATATTTTGTCGATATTTTCGCGGATATTGCCGATAAGATATTTTCTGGACCCTCGCCGATATTTTCCCAATACCGATATTATCAACACTGGAAAATACACCCACATCTTTCTACTGAAAATTGAAATCATCTACAATAAGAAAAAAATATTTGCAACCAATGATAGAAGATGTATTCATAGGACCACAAATATCAGCATGAATTAATAGGAGTACCTTAGATGTGCGCCAAGATTCTCCATCCTTGAATGAAGACCGATGTTGCTTGCCAGCTTGACAGGCACCGCATACTCCCAACTGCTGAGTCAGAATATCAGGTAACCCTGACACAAGTCCCTCCCGAGAGAGCTGAGAGAGATACTGCATGTTTAGATGCCCATATCGTTGATGCCACAAAGTGCTGATGGGAGAAACACGAGCTGCTAGAGCCACTTCTGGAGAATCACCAGTGTCAAGAAGCCTGTATAGACCATGATCCTCTAGGCCAATAGCAACCGTAAGACTAGTCTCCCTGTCGATAATGGAGCACTTGTGCGCACTGAACACTACATCAAGCTAAGGAGAGTTCCTCATAATCTGGCTGACAAACAGCAGATTAATTTCCATACCAAGAACATAGTACACATTCAGGAAGATGAGTGTGCGCCCACCAGACTGGATCTGAACTGTACCTCTGCCAACCACTGTGTACTCTTCACCTCTGCCGAATACCACGGAATCACTGAAAGGTGAGAAGTCAATAAACCAATCACGCCTGTGAGAGAAATGGTGTGATGCACTAGAGTCAATGTACCAGGCAGAAGACGGGACATGATCTGAAGACCTTTTAGCCATAAAGGCATAAAAGGTAGATTTTGTCTGCTCGAAATGTTGTGTAACATTCGCTGTCTGATGGGGCCCTCCCTGTTTCTTCTGTTCAGAAGCAATCCTCTGTCGGAAATCTTTCTTCATGTGGCCGAACTTGTGACAGTAATTACACTGCACATTTTTCTTCCTAGCAGGATCAAAAGGCTGAGAAGAACCTTTCTGTTGAAAGGACTGAGAGGACTGATATTTGGCAGCAAAAGCATTTTCTGAGGAGGTTGATGAAGCACCACTACCAAACTGTTGTTTCCAACGATCCTGCTGCATGAGTTTGGTGCATAACTCTGGAAACTTCAGATCAACATTAGTGGAGGTAATGTTGAGTGTTTCTATGAAGTGCTCATAAGATTTTGGTAGACTTTTCAGAGTGATGACTACCATATCTTCTTCCTCCATGGTCCGACCAATGGCTTCGAGTTGATCTCAAATGTCTTTAATCTTGTTAAGATGTTCCTGTAAAGACATATGTTCGTCCATCATGATGGAGAACAACTGATTCTTGAGAAAGAAAGCTTTGCTCTTGTTGGATGTCTCGTGCAATTCCTTCAAATGTTGCCAGATTTCAGTAGCTGTCTTGCCGAAAGGAATCTGCGGTAACTGATCATCAGTCACAGAGAGTTTGAGAAGCATAACAGCCTCTCGATTTCGATCATCAAACTTATCTTGATCGGTACCAGCTGTACCAGGACGGAGCTCTTTGTTCAGAATGAGCTGGTCAAGACGCCTATATTCAAAAATGGTCAACATTCTCTGTTTCCAGATGTTATAATTGTTGCCATTAAAACGTTGATTGCCTTCCAACATCAGATTGGTTAGTGAGGCCATCTGCACGTTTCCCAAGACACAGAAACAACAAAGGAGTCTAGCACGGATTTTAATACAGATGCTGGCTGATCCAGACAAAAACTGATAGGTGCTGGAAATAAGATTCAACTCTTGGTCGAAAAAAACGAGCCACAAATATCAGTCTATAAGTTTGATATAATGCCCAGAATTTTTTTCAGCAAGTCATACAAGTGCTGTAATAAAGAAACTCGTCCTTCCCATTTACAATATATAGGATATAGTTGTAGAGAATGCCAAACCAGCAAATAGGACTGAGAGAATGACTGAAAGAGAAATAGGCCACAGATAGTTTCAGAACTCAGCCTCCATAGTATACTCCATGCACAGCGACAGAGATGGTTACACAGTCAGGGACAGAGGCAGCTCTGTCCTAAATTCAGCCACAAACTTGCTTAGCAAACCAAGAAACCTTGAATTCTATCCTGATAAGATACTCGGCCCTTTTTCAGCACTATAACTCAGCTCAACAATAACAATGACAATGAGCTCCAAAACAGCAGTTAATTTGTCCTTCTGCTAGCAAAGGAATTGTCCAGTCGGAAAGAGAACTCGGCCAGCAAGATTGAGGAAGAAAACTCGGCCTTACTGTTATGTCGTGGAAGCGTGACAAATTTGTGGGATTTCTCAGCTTGCAGCGAGGTAAAAAAAAATATATCGGCCTGCGTCGCGATTAGTTGATACACCTCGGTGCCACGAAACCGCCTTTTGCAATTCAAACAGTGAATGGTTCTTGAGGTTCGTAAATGGGTGTGGGTGGCAGACTCAGGTTGGTCGACAAACAAATGATGCGACAAAAAAATCACGCCGAAATTCCAACAAACATTGGGGCTGTAAAATACGCGTCAAACACGCATTGTTCCGGAACGCAATATAGTGACCCCACTAACGTGGTCGATAGACTATCGTTTCGATACAATGCACAGTTGCAAACGCGGGCGGCACACGCAATAACTGAGGCTCCAACACCTCCCTGTCTACATCACGGATTCGAATCACCGCGAAAGCAAAAAAAAATTGACCATGCACTAGAAATCTCAAAGCGTATACAGCAAAAAAAACTGACTTTGAACTTGACTGAGTTGTACAGCCTTCGAATCCACGCGATGGCGACAGATGGGGCTTCTAACCAGAAATTTTTTTATGATACCGAAGGATTTGATCAGCCGGAGGATCGACTCCAACGTATATTCCAGTATTCAAGAAACCCTCGGAGTAGTTAGAACCCGCAGGCGCAAAGTAAACAACGACGTCCAAAGAGAAAAAGATGACGCCCAAAAAAAATTCAGATTCCAAGAGCAATTTCGAAATGAATCACAGAATTTTTCAAGCAATGAAAAATTATTTCGAAAGATACCCGAGCTCTGATACCATAATCAATGAATGAATTGAATTACAATGAGCTATGAAGCTCAATAAATAATACAAATGTATTTACATAGATAGAAACAACAAGTTTCTACTAAGAAATAGAAACAACAAGTTTTTTCTGAGAAACTTCTAATAAGACAGAAAATAGAAACAACGTTAATCACTTAAGTAGCATTATTCTAATACTTGCAGCTTCATAGCTTCAACCTTGTAGCTTCACAAGCTTCGCACGTGTGAGAAGAAGATAAAGAATAAACCCAAAAATGTGTCCTTCTTCCTTCTATCCTTCTTCACTTGCCTTTCTTCTACCTCTTCTTCGCTTGGATGATGAGGAATGAGTGAGTGTGCATAGGAGGTTGAGTTCTCTCCTATATATAGGCTTCTTAGGAGGTCGAATTGATGTCCATGAGGCCGACTTGATCCTTCTTGTAGGTCAACTTGTTTGACAAGGTCTTGGAGGGTTTTTATGACACTTTTGACTATACAAAAATTTTCTTTACAAGATACAACATTCCCAAAGGGGTCTTACATGTATGACAATGACTCTTTTGACTTCATAATTCTATGACAAACCTAGAAGCACTCAATGGAGGCTTGACCTATAAATAAATTTATCTTGAGCATGAAACCCATGCCTCAAGAATGACAATAATAAATTTCTTTTCTCTTTAATATCAAATACATAAAATCATGATTACAATATACATTATGAAGACCGAACCTAGTTACACATTTCAACACTCCCTCTTAACTAGGGAAGTATTCATAATCCATACATGGTACTTGGACATTCTCATACTGAAGAATTCTCGTAAGAGTCGGATTGGTAAGCCATCTCATAAGCTATCATATCAGCTTATATCAGTGCATCTCATCATATCAACCAACATTGTCACATGGCAAGGCCTTGACTACCAGCTCTATCTCTCCACAAGCTCAGAGCACAATGTTGGTGAGACAATGACTGATAGACATCATCATCATTGTCTCTTAAGGCACATACCCGACCCGGATGTTCACAAGGTATGTCCTTCTAGGAAAATTCATGTCTTGGAATAACACATCCTCAAGGAATTTCCTCTTTGACTACTCTTACCTATTGGATGCCCTACAACATCCTCAACGAGTACTTATCCAATCCTCCATTCTTTCTTCATAACATGAAGACAAAAATGATGTGTCTATCTCTCCCTCTTAACTAGGGAGGATCTAAACATTCCTATAAAACGAATATTCCCAAGCTCCCTTTTAACAAGGGACTTGCCCAAGTTCCCTCTCAGCTAGGGACTTGTTTCCAACAACTCTCTACTCTTATGGTGGAGATCATGGTATTATCAGCTGCTTGTAGGGCTCCTCTTTTTGCATCATGTCATGAACTTCATCTTCTTTATTATGGAGCCTTCTTCATCATAACTTCTTTGTAGGGCATCGACCATCTTCTACATCACTTTCTTTTCAACGATACCAATAGTCATGTCATCCTTCTCTTCATCAGAAAGTGATCTTCTAATTCACATCTGGCTATCCTTCATACAACTACCTCTTCCAAGTCATGTTTCTTTCAGGATCTTCCATCCATTCTCATGAATACTAGTTGTAGGTGACATCTACAACTCTCTTTTGGTAACCCTATTTCAACCCATCCACATGTTTTCAAAAATCAAGATAAACATCAAATCAAAGTTACCTTTTTAATGATGGCCTTTCATCACAACATCAGCTTCTTGCAACATCAACATCCTGCACATGTATTAACCCATATCCAAGACATATATTGCCAAGGTTTTCCTTTTCTAGTATCCATATCAAGGTCATCATAGCTTCTTCTTCCATGGAGATGTCATAGCTAATTCTTCTAGTTATCAAATGTTGATGACTTATCTTACATGACTATAATTGCACCTTTCACAAACTCTTCTTCCTTTCTTCACATATTGCTTCCCCATGAACTTTTATATATAGTTCCTTTATTATAGGAACCATAATTTTCAACCACCTCATCTTCCATATGAGGTCATATTATGTTGATTTCATCTTTTCAATATGTAGAAGAGTTCAGGGCACATTGTCTACATGCTTTCACGCATCATTCTAATGGAAGAGAACCTTCTTCTTCAATCATGATTATGAGATAGAGCATTCAACCATGGTAGCTGCAACTGTATGATGACATGACTTTTATCTATCAAATATATACATACCTCTTCTTTTGGTCATCTAAACTTTCCTTCTAGCAGCTTCCTTTCCTTGCTTGAAGATGAAAGTACTTCAAACAACTTGACATGCCGCACTCTGTCGTCATACCATCATCTTTCTAATTGTGGATCCCACATGTTGAGAAATCTAAGGCAGTAGTATAAGGATGATTTCTCTTCTAATGATAATTGTTTGTGATGTATTTTTACTTATCTTTATTGGCTTCTTCCTTCACTTGTTTCTTATTAGTGTTTTCTCCATCCAACAACTATTAAATCATAAAGAACAATAAGACAAAGGACACAAGATATAGCCAGTCATCCAGGGCCAAAACCTCTCCAAACTTGAGAGGAAAACCCATAGAATTCTTCTTCTTATAGAATCTTCAATTGACAAATTCCCTTAACCCTTGACCAATAACCCTTCCAAGACCAAGTTAATGCTTCCTCTAGATGAACTTCTCCTTCTTCAAGTCAACTTTGGTCAAACTTGTACCACAGCTTTAGATTTCGGCCCCAACTCAGAATTTCGGCTAGTTGTTGCAGCCCTGCAATTTTAGCTTCTTCTGCAGAAACCTTAGGTCACATGTGTGGCAGAAAAATGGATGGATTGACTTCCTTCTAACTTCACTTGACCTGATTTCCTTTCCTTGTCAATTCAGCTTTGCTAAATAGACCTTCTTTGACCCAACCTTGGCTCCCTTGAGTGATCCGGATTTAAACAAGAACGCAACAAATTACAGAGATAACCATAAATACAGAGATGCAGCTGAAATAATACTTCATTTCATTGATGTAAAATACTGAAATATGCTTACAAACAGAAATGGAAATAAACCAGCTAGGGCGATGGTAGCTTATCTCTGAGAAGAGATGTGGCGGCTACATGCCTCTGAACTATGTTACAATGAGGCTCGAAGGCCTATTTATTGTTGAAAAACAATGGAAAACCGTTAACATTCAAAAACCTAACCCTAGAAGATGAAACGCCAAACTGTGGACCCCATTTAGGTAAATTGGTACATCAACTTCACGGGGTCATAACTTTGGCATACGATCTCCATTTGACACGTACAATAGCTCGTTAGAAAGATCTATCTGAGCACTACAACTTTGGGAAGAGCAACATCGGTCCATGGACCCATGTTGCTCCTCGATTTCCCAAAAAACGTCGTTTAGGGCCTCAAAACAGCTTCGGAAGTTCAGGGCCCAAAAACTGCTAAAAATAGTAAATTGTGCTACAATTACGGAAACTAAAAAACTGAAAGAGACAGTTGTGGGGGTCTAAATGGGATAGGTGGGTGGCCACCAACATCCACTGGGATCATTCCTCCCCCCTTAGGAAGCAATGGTCCCCATTGCGTTGAGTTCCTCCATCTGCTAAACTTGGTCCCTAGTACGCTGTTCTGCAATCTCTTATGTGTTCAATAATGGTGGGAAGCATGGTTGAGGGCAGTACACATTGAACACTTGGTGCAGGCGAAGGAATGGAGGAATGTTGTGCTCCAAAGCATTGTTTCCCACAGCCTTGGTAATGTTGTAAGGACCATGTCGAAGTGGTCTGAGCTTCTGATGGGCTCTTGTAAGGCGTTCTTTCTACATATGTAACCAAACTTTGTTGCCCACCTGAAACTTGTGTGGTGGCCCTGTGGGTGAGGAGAAGTTGTTCCTGTGTTCTTTCATGACTGTATCCCTCTATTACTGCTGCTGCGTGGAGGAACCCTTCGCGGGGGTCATGGATGTGGCGACGATCTTCCCCTTACTTTGGGAGCGAACCAGACAGAAAATGAATTTCCTAGTCTGGGAGATGAGCTTGCTGCCTTTCTTAGCAGTGATCAAAGAGGTGGCGGTAGGTGGGGCTACCTCTGGTATCATGTATAATGAATTACCCAAAGAAATAATGACAGCGCGAGGCCTTGACTCATACACAACATGTCGCCTCCACAAGTATGGTTGGCCTAATAATACATCACAAACATCCAGAGGTGTAACATCACACAATACCTTGTCTGTGAAGGGTTTGATGCTGTAGGGAAGGCGGCACTGCTGGCGAACTTGAAGATCTCGTCCTTGGTGAAGCCACCCGATACTGTACGGCTGCGGGTGTGGTGTAGTCGATAGGCCCAACCGCTTCACGACCTCTGTTGAAATGAGGTTCTTTTGGCTACCACTATCGATAATGAATTGCAGCGGCGAACCCTTCACCCACATTTGTGAGTGGAAAAGACGCTCCCCCTCCTCTAGATCTTCGGGCTCATTCTTCTAGACCTTGGCGATGGCAACAGTGGCGTTGGGTTCCGCGTCAATGATCTATTTCCCTTTGCCATTCCCCTTGTCGGATTATGACTCAGGGTCAGAACATGCATTTGATTTGGAAGCCTTCAACTCAGCCACTAGCGACTGCTTGGTTCGACACTCACTTGTGTTGTCAGTGGGGCTCTTATGGAACTCACACCACCTTCCTATGTCCTTCTTCGACTTCGTGGTGTTGTTCTTTTCTTGCAGCTTCGACGGGTTATCTTGGGTCACCCCGCCTTGGCTTTGTCCTTTGGTCTTCGGATTCGCAGATCCAAAGTCTCACTTCTTCTATTTAAACTTTTGCTCGATTTTGACAGCATATCGGTACATCGTGCCAAGCGAGGAGATGTTCAGGAACTCCATCTCTTCCTGGATGTACCTGTGTAGGCAGCCGCGGTATTTGAGTACCAAATGCAGCTCAAAATCCTTGATACCCAACTGTGTGCGAAGGGTATGAAAAATGTTGGTGAACTCCGGCACATCTTGGTCCCTTCCCTACCACAGCGTGGTCCACTTTATGTATTTGTCCTCATAGCTTTTGACAGGGTAATACTGCTCCTTAATGGCATCCCGGAATGAATTCCAAGTGGGTGCGGCTGAAAATAGTGAGCCCGTACTTTCATCCTTTTGCTCGCGTAGGTTTCTCACTAGTCCTTGATGTGGGGGGCGGCTTTGAGAAGATCGAAAACAATCTTTTCCCGACTCAAAAATTCATGAACAGAAAAATACCCTTATAGCAAATTTAACCATTTATCTATGACATCTGCATTAATCTATCCCTCGAATATGGGTATTTCAAAATTAACTTGTACCTTAAACGGTGTGGTGTTTCCAGAGTAGCTGTTGGAAGTTGATGCGTCACCTCTGGGTAGCCACTGAAGGATCTGGACAAAGCTATCCATCATCGCGTTCCTTTGTCGCTCGAGGGCTTCTTCAAGCAAGATTTTGATAAGGATCTCTTGCCCCCTCGTCTTTCTTTTCATCTGCCATGGGAGGCCGTCAGGATTTGCGAGGCTGGTCTTGCAAAGGTTCGACCAATTCAAGCCCCAACTCCTTATATCCTGACCTCGTTGGGGACATGCAAAGAAAAACAGAGACAAAGAAGACCGCTCTGATACCACTGATCCGGATTTAAACAGGAACGCAACAAATTACAGAGATAACCATAAATACAGAGATGCAGTGGAAATAATACTTCATTTCATTGATGTAAAATACTGAAATATGCTTACAAACAGAAATGGAAATATAACAGTTAGGGCGATGGTAGCTTATCTCTAAGAAGAGATGTGGCGGCTACATGCCTCTGAATTGTGTTACAATGAGGCTCGAAGGCCTATTTATTGTTGAGAAACAATGGAAAACCCTTAACATCCAAAAACCTAACCCTAGAAGATGAAACGTCAAATTGTGGGCCTCGTTTGGGTAAATTGGTACATCAACTTCCCGGGGTCGTAACTTTGGCATACAATCTCCATTTGACACATACAATAGCTTGTTAGAAAGATCTATCTGAGCACTACAACTTTGGGAAGAGCAACATTGTTCCATAGACCCATGTTGCTCCTAGATTTCCCAAAAAAAGTCGTTTAGGGCCTCAAAACAACTTCAGAAGTTCAGGACCCGAAAAACTGCTAAAAATAGTAAATTGTGCTACAATTACGAAAACTGAAAAACTGAAAGAGAGTTGTGGGGGTCCAAATGGGATAGGTGGGTGGCCACCAACATCCACTTGGATCATTGAGTGGCTGTAATTTTTGGTTTTTGCTGCTTTAGAATGATGCCCTAACCTTCGCACGTGTGGAGGAATTTCAGCCCAAAACAACTCAAAAATGCTTCTCTTCTTTCTTCTTCCTTCATTGGGTATTAGGATCCTTTCTTCTCCTTGATCGAACTCTTCTTGATGCTTGAGTTAGTGATTCTTTAGTGAGCTTGAGTTCCTCTTTATATAGCCCTTCATGAGCCCTCAAAATAGGTTGACTTCATCTTCTAGAAAGGCCGACTTGCTCCTTTGTAGGCCAACTTGTTCATTAGCACTTGACAAGGTCTTGGAGGGATATTTTACTTGAATTTGACTCAAATAATTTCTTTTTACAATATGTAACATGCCCAAAAGGGTCATTCACACATGACAATGACTCTAGAAGCTCTCGATGTGAGCTTGACCTATAAAATAAATTCATCTTGAGCATGAAACCCATGCCTCAAGAAAACAATAACAAATTTATTTTTCCTCATTACATCAAATACATAAAATCATGATTACATATCTCATTACAAAGACCAAACCTAGTTACATATTTCAACACTCCCTCTTAACTAGGGAGGTATTCATAATCCACACAAGGTACTTGGACATTCTCAATTTAAAGAATTCTCATAAGAGTTAGATTGATAACCCATCTGTATAGCATCATATGCAAGGCCTTGACTAACAGCTCTATCTCTCCACGAGATCGAGCACAATGCTGGCAAGACAAATGATTTATAGACACCTTCATCATTGTCTCTCAAAGAACATACCCCACGCGGGTGTGTCCTTCCAGAACTACTCTTATATTGGATTCCCAGTTCTCAAAGAATATTGGTCCTCTATGACACTCTTATCTCAGATGCCCTACCACATCCTCAAAGAGTACCAAATGCCAGATGCTTACCAAATCCTCCATTCTTTCTTCCAAAGTGAAAACAAGAATGATGTGTCTATCTCTCCCTCTCAACTAGGGAGGATAACCCATTCCCATAAAAGGAGTGTACCCAAGCTCCCTCTCAACCAGGGACTTGTCCAAGCTCCCTCTTAGCTAGGGACTTGCTTCTAAGTTTCTTTTTAATTAGAAACTTGCCTCTAGGCTCCCTCCTTCCTAGGGACCTGTTTCCAGCAGCAGTTATCTCTTCTTAGCTGGAGATCGTGGGACCTTCATCTACTTGTATAACTCCTCTATTTGATGTCATGAATTTCATATTCATCTTTATGGAACCTTCATCTTTTGGGACTTATTTGTAGGGCATTGGCCATCCATCACTTTCCTTCACGAGTCATGTCAGTTAGGTCATCCTTCTCTTCATTGGAAAGTGATCTTTTGATCCACATCTGGCTCTTCTTCATACAACTACCTCTTCTACGTCATGTTTCCTTTGGGATCTTCCATCCAACCACATGAGTGCTTAGTTGTAGGTGACATCCACAACTCCCTTTTGGTAGCCCTGTATTAGCCCATCCAGATATTGTTCAAAATAAAAAATGAACATCGCATTAGAAATTACCTTTTGTGATGGCCCTTCATCATGACATCTGCTTGTTGCAACATCAACATCCTGCATATATATTGACACATCTCCAAGATATTCAATTGTCAAGGGTCTTCTTTCTTTTCGGACTTTCCCAAGGTCTTCATATCTTTCCCATGGAGATATCATGGCCAATTCTTCTAGTCATTGGATGTTGATTGCCTTTTCTAGGTGACCATAGTTGCATATTTCACGATCTCTTCTTTTCTTTATTCACATATTTCTTCCCAGGAACTTCTAATCATAGTTCCTTCATCTTTGTTAACCACCTCATATTTCATATGAGGACACATTATGTTGACTTCATCTAGTCAATATGTGAACCATGCCTTCAATGCATCTTTCCAACAAAAGAGAACCCTTTCTTTTGATCATCCTCATGAGGTAGAGTATCAATCCTAGTTATCTGCAACTATATGATGACCTAACTTATCAAACATATACATACCTCTTTCCTTCTTTTTCATCATCTAGACTTCCTTAGGCAGCTTCCTTTCCTTGACTGAGAGTATTTCAACCATCTTTGACATGTTGCATTCCTTTGTCATCGTATCATCACTTTTCCAAATAGTGAAACCCATCCAAGGTGGTATTCTTAGTGAGATGCTTCCTTCCACGAGATGAACCTTCTAATGAAGATTCCAATGAAGGATCTTGATAATCCTCATCCTGCAAATGTTCCTTTCCAATGATATGCGATGAGTTCTATACTAGATGACTTCCTTTTATGCATAAGTGCTACTTATGCTTCTAATGAGGTTACCAAGAGCTACCTCCTTCAATGATGACTACCATAGACTTCTGCTTCAACTATCTTTCAAGATTCTTATGATGATGTCATGTGCTCTTGCTTCAATCATATGTTGTCATGATGCCATTTCTTAAAATGATGCATCCTATCATGCTTCCAGTGTTTTATACCATGACAGCTATACTTTACAAAAACTGAAAAGAACTAGGTGGAGAAGACTTATCTCAATCATAGTAGAGATCTTTTATTTCTTCCTTCATAGATTTCTTCTTTTCAACTTCTTCCACTTTTTCGATGACATGAGCTTCTTCTCTTCCTCTTTCATTGTTGTCCTTCTTGAGTTTCGGACAATCTCTCTTGCAGTGCCCATATTCTTGACATCCATAACATTGAACCTTCGCCATATTCTTCTTTTTCTGAGGACCAAATTTCCCAAACTTCCCTTTTCTCTCTGCCATGGCAGCATATGCTTGAGTTTGCTCATTTCATTCTACATCACTTTTTGCCTTCAACTTAGTTTCTTCAATTTTGCATAGTGACCATAGTTCATTGAATGGAGTAGCTTCCTTCTTCCCATAGATGCTTGATGTAAAGTTATCCCATTCCTCTGGTAGTGAATTGAGCACTATAGTAGTCATTTCCTTGTTAGACATTATTTCTCCCAACTCTTGTAGTTGGTCCTTATTTCAAACACCCTCATGAAGTATGAGACTATTTCTTCTTCTTTGATATCTTCATCTTGTAGAGTTCTTGTCTTAAGGAGATCACTTCTCCTGCAGTGCTTATGTAGAAAAATCTACAAGTTTGGCATATATTTCTTTTGATGTTTCTAATTTTGATGCATAGGGAATGAGGGGATCCTTAATGGATTCTATGAGAATCCTTTGAACTCTTACTTCCCCTTTCATGAATTTTGCAAGAGCTTGAGCTTCTTCCTTTGGAGGTTTATAGATTGAGCCCTTAACATGTTCCATGACTTCATTCTCTATGAGGTTCAGATATGTCCTTTTCTTCCATGCAAGAAAGTTTGAAGCCCCAACCAACTTGTTGCTTTCCTTGCAAAAAGACGTTTTGATAGATTCAAATGTAAACACAAATGTACTTACATGTGAAGATACTCCTCTTCAACATGTTGCCTTCTTGATTTTGATGATGGCATTGGTAATAGAGGACTTCTTGATGAAGTTGTCTTTCTTCAAAAGTGATCTTTGACCATAAGGAGAGGGAGATCACCTTGAATCCTTGATGATGATGACAATGCCTTTGATATAGCTTTCCTTGGATGAGTAGACTTCACGATGCTTCACTTTGTATTTATTCTTGAATTTTGAGTAAGGTAGGGCCTATTGAGGTCTCCTTTTTTGAGTGAGGTTCCCAAGAATACTTCAAGTGTATAAAATAGGGGTTTTGAGATCTTCTTTCAAGGTGATGATGTAATCCTTGTCCTTGAATGCCATGATGATTTGATGTCCTTGATAATCTTCTAGAACTTTGGTCCTTGAATATCCTTTGTTGAGATTTCCTTCCTTGACTTGTCACCGTAGCTCTAATTCCATGTTGACAAATCTAGGGCAGTAGTATAAGGATTATTTCTCTTCTAATCATAATTGTTTGTGGTGTATTTTTACTTATCTTTATTAGCATCTTCCTTCACTTGTTTCTTATTAGTGTTTTCTCCATCAAACAGCTATCAAATCATAAAGAACAATAAGACAAAGGACACAAGATATAGGCGATCAGCCAGGGCCAAAACCTCTCCAATCTTGAGAGGAAAACCCATAGAATTCTTCTTCTTATAGAATCTTCAATTGACGATTTCCAAGACCTAGACCCTTTACCAATAACCCTTCCAAGACCAAGTCAATGCTTCCTCTAGATGAACTTCTCCTTCTTCAAGTCAACATTGGTCAAACTTGTACCACAGCTTCATATTTCGACCCCAACTCAAAATTTCGGCTAGTTGTTGCAGACCTGCAATTTCAGCTTCTTCTGCAGAAACCCTAGGTCACACGTGTGGCAAAAAAATGGATGGATTGACTTCCTTTTGACTTCGCTTGACTTGATTTCCTTTCCTTGTCAATTCAACTTGCTAAATAAACCTTCTTTGACCTAACTTCAGCTCCCTTGAGTGACTGCAATTTTCTATTTTTGTTGCTTCAGAATGATGCCCTAATCTTAGCATGTGTGGAGGAATTTTAGCCCAAAACAAATCAAAAATGCTTCTCTCTTCTTTCTTCTTCCTTCGCTGGGTATTAGGCTCCTTTCTTCTCCTTGATCGAACTCTTCTTGATGCTTGAGTTAGTAATCCTTTAGTGAGGTCGAGTTCCTCTTTATATAGCCCTTCATGAGCCCTCAAAATAAGTCGACTTCATCTTCTAGAAAGGTCGACTTGCTCCTTTGTAGGCTGAATTGTTCCTAGCACTTAACAAGGTCTTGGAGGGTTATTTTACTTGACTTTGACTCAAATAATTTCTTTTTACAATATGTAACATGCCCAAAAGGGTCATTCATACATGACAATGACTCTAGAAGCTCTCATTGGGAGCTTGACCTATAAAATAAATTCCTCTTGAGCATGAAACCCATGCCTCAAGAAAACAATAACAAATTTATTTTTCCTAATTACATCAAATACATAAAATCATGATCACATATGTCATTATGAAGATCGAACCTAGTTATATAATTCAACACCACACAAGGTGGAATGTAGACCATCTGTGAGACACTTACTTCTTCTAAGTAGAGGTGAATCTTCTAACAAATATTCCAATGGATGATCTTAATGATCCTCATTCTGCAAATGCTCCTTTCTAATGATGATGATGTATGATGATCTCTTTATCTTCTATCATGCTAGATGACTTTCTTCAATCATATATATTGGTACTTCGGTTGTCCTTATATGCTTCCAATGGAGATGCCATGAGCTACTTCCTTACAACCATGTAGACTTTCTACTTCATCTATCCTTCCATGATTCTATGATGATGTCATCTCTATCTTGCTATAATGCATCCTATCATACTTGTGATGCTTTCTATTCTCATCTATAACTGAAAATAACTAAGGAGATTATCTCAGTCATAGTAGAGATCTTTCATTTCCTCCTTTGATTTCTTCTTTTCAGGTTCTTCTACTTCTTTGGTGATATGGGCTTCATTTCTTTCCTTTCTCTTCTTGTTGTCCTTCTTGAGTTTGGGACAATTCCTTTTGTAGTGCCCATATTCATTACACTCATAACATTGTATCTTTGACATATCGATCTTCTTCTTTTTCTGAGAATCAAACTTTCCAAACTTTCCTTTTCTCCTAGCCATGGCAGCATATGCTTGAACTTGTTCATTTGATACAACATCGCTCTTCGCCTTCAACCTAGTTTCTTCAATCTTATATAATGACCAAAGTTCATTGAAGGGAGTGGCTTCCTTCTTTCAATAGATACATGATACAAAGTTGCCACATTCATCAAGTAGTGCATTTAGCACAACGGTGGTCATTTCTTTATCAGCCATTATTTCTCCTAGTTCTTGTAGTTGATCTCTTATTTGTGACACCCTCATAAGGTATGAGGCTATCCCTTCTTCCTTTGATACCTTCATTTTGTATAATTCGGTTCTCAATGATATGACTTCTCTTGCAGTGCTTACAGAAAACAATTCTACCAACTTTTCATAGATTTCTTTCGATGTCTCCATCTTTGCTACATAAGGGATGAGTGAATCCTTGATTTATTCTATGAGGATTCTTTGAGCCCTTATTTCCCCTTTCATATACTTCGATAGTGCTTGAGCTTGCTCTTGAGATGGTTTGGAGATTGAACCCTTAACATATTCAATAACTTCAATCTCTATGAGGATCAAATCTATCTTCTTCTTCCATACAAGGAAATTTGATGACCCAACCAGTTTGTTGCTTTCCTTGCAGAATGAAATTCATTTTGATAGTAGATTCAGACATAAATATAAAGATACTTACTTGTCAAGTGAAGATGCTCCTAAATGATGATATCTTCAACTTTATGCCTTCTTGATGTTGTTGCTTCCTTGATGATCTTCTTCAAGGATATTTGAGATGTGATCTTTGCTTCAATGTGTGGGAGATGACCTAGATGTCTTTGATGATGATGGCAACGCTTCTTCTTACTTCCTTGGATGATAATGTGGAATGTGGAGGCTTCCCAAGGTGCTTCAAATGTGGAGTCCTTCGTTCAATGGAGGTAGGGTTTTTGAGGTATTTTTCTTCTTCAAAGAGTTGTGATGGTGTGATCCTTTTGATGTGATGGATGGTCATTCTTGATGCTCCTTAGTTTGCTCGACCGTTATGTATCCTTCTTCAATTGGATGATCTTCTTCAAGTTGTCTTTCCTTGTTGTAGTCACCTTAACTCTGATACTATGTTAAGAAATCTAGGGGCAGCTAGATTAGGTGATTTCTCTTACTTTGTTAATTGCTTGTGATGTATTTTTACTTAACTTGATTAGTTTCTTCTTTCACTTGATTATTATTATGTTCTTATCATCCAATAGCTACCAAACTATAAAGATCAAATAGAGAAGAGGACACAAAATGTAGGCTGCAAGCCAAGGACAAAACCTCTCCTCTTGAGAAGAAAACCCACAAGAATTATTCTCTTCTTATAGAACTTCAAATGACAAATTCCAAGACCTGAGACCCTTCTCAAAGACCCCTCCAAGACCAAGTCAAACTTCTCCTTCTTGATAAAACTTTCCAACTACTTTGACCTAACAACTTCCAGCAATTTCGACCCTACAACTTCCAGCAACTTTGACCTTCTACCAACTTCTAGCAACTTCGACCTTCCCCAGCAGTTTCTTCTACAACTTTGAGTTCCCAGTAGTTTCTTCTGCAACTTCAATTTTGTTGTAGTAAGGTTGCCCTAATCTTCCCACGTGTGAGAAGAAGACAGAGAATAAACCCAAAACTTCATCCTTCTTCCTTCTATCCTTCTTCACTTGCCTTTCTTCCACCTCTTCTTCACTTGGATGATGAAGAATGACTGAGTGTGCATAGGAGGTTGAGTTCTCTCCTATATATAGGGTTCTTAGGAGGTCGAATTGTTTTCCATGAGGTCGACTTGTTCCTTCTCGTAGACCGATTTGTTTGACAAGGTCTTGGAGGTCTTTATGACACTTTTGACTATACAAAAATTTTCTTTACAAGATACAACATTCCCAAAGGGGTCTTACATGTATGACAATGACTCTTTTGACTTCATAATTCTATGACAAACCTAGAAGCACTCAATGGGTGCTTGACCTATAAATAAATTTATCTTGAGCATGAAACCCATGCCTCAAGAATGACAATAATAAATTTATTTTCTCTTTAATATCAAATACATAAAATCATGATTACAATAGACATTATGAAGGCCGAACCTAGTTACATATTTCAATACTATGAGTCTGAATTGTCAGGAGAGTAGCTAGATCAAGTAGCGGAAGATCTTGGATCTCCAATTTATTTTTCCAGTTGTGATCAGTATTTGTCGGATGATTTCCAGTAAAAGGCATCCAGTTGATTGTACTATTAAATTGTTGCATAGTAATAAAACCCTTATATACTACACTAGTTTTCCCTTCAGGGCTTTTCCAGGGACTATTGTCCAAAAATAACAGTGTCAATTTATTGTTTGTGTGCATCTATTTCTTAGTTCCAATTTTTATATTTCCGCAATGTTTTTATTGTGAAGAATGCTTTAGTGAATTATCCACTATTTGCCATTAATAATTAATGGAAGACAAATAAATTGCTTTCAATTAGGAGAATGACTTTCAATTGTTGCATTTAAGGAATTTTCACATGGTATCATAGCATCAAAGATCAGATCAGAGGCTCTATGCAAAGGAAGTGAGGTTTGTGCAGTTTTAGAGGGAGATCTGAGCACAATAATTCTAGATATGCACAAGCTAACTAGCTATTATGACTTGCAAGTAGACGAAAGTCGATTTCCAGTTTAGCATGGAAGACAAGGTCGATTTGTCTCAGGAGTTGTAGCAGCAAGCAGTAGGATTAATGGAGAGGGTTTTCAGTGGGAAAATCAGTTGATTCGCAGAGAAGATCTAACGCTATGATTTTGTTGCAACACATAAACGCAAGGTAAGGAAGAGAAAAGCACACCAAGAGGGAGTTTCCACTAAAATTCTCAGTGGGTTTCCAATTCACCAGTAGCAAGAAAGCAGGTTGTGATTTCTAGCAAACGAGACCAATTGCAAGAAGTTTGATTGCTAGTTCGAGTTACACTATCAGCCAGTGTGTGTTGCAGAGGTTGTAGATCATGTGCCAATACTAGATCAAAGGTAGAGCAAGCATCTTCAATGTTTAGCAGTAGGCAATGTTAGTACCAGAAAGGGTTTCTAGAAGCAACAAAGAAATCTCAGGGTAGTGCTACGCAATCCACTATGAGTTGCAAGATCCAATGCATGTTGTAGGATCTAGTTGCAGGCAAGAGTGCGAGTAGCAGGGAGAAAACAAACTTAATTTGTTAGAAGGAGAAGGAGATTTCTAGCGTATAGTACTCTAGTTTGTTTGAGTTTCACAAAGATGGCCACAACGAGACTCATAGATCAAGACAAGTTGGATGGAGCCTCCAACTTTGGCATCTGGAAGGCCAAGATGCAATTCCTATTGGATCGACGTAGTCTAAAGGAGTTTGCAATAGCAGTTGTTGTTGAACCAACAGATCCTATCTAATACCATAAGTACAAGAAGCATATGGCCAATGAGTAAGAGGATGGTTCTTGATGGAGTTCAAGATCACATCGTCCCGCATATTGCAGACAAGAATAATACAAATGCCATGTGGGATGTTATCGTGAAGTTGTACAAAGATCCATCTAAGAATCGTAAAATGATTCTTAAGGAGAAGCTGAGGACAGTCAAGACACAGAAGGGTGAGAACATTGCATCCTATATCACCATGATTCAAGATGTCAGAGATGAACTTGCAGTTGTTGGAGAGAAACTGTTAGATAGTGAGCTAATACGCACAACATTCAACGGGATTACCAAGGAGTGGCATACATCCATTCAAGTAATTTTTGGGCGAGACACACTTCCTAGTTGGGAACACCTATGGAGTGACTTCACTCAAGAGGAGTTGAGGCTCAGTCTCATAGAAGGTACTACTAGCAATAGTAGTAAGGGACTGAAGGTGGAGAAGGAGGCGGAAAACATAGCCCTTGCAAGAAAGGGAAAAGCGAAGAAGGGTCCCATGTGAAAATTCCTTGAAATGTAACAACTGGAATTAATTCTCCTAACTGATTAACAGTTTATTAATTTTCTAATTAATACCGAATTAATCACACTACAATAAAATGACAATTATTTTTGGAGAAACATCCCATAATAACCCAGCGTGGGAAAACTGGTGCAGCCGCTTAGGGTTTATTTTATTATGCAATAGTGAATTCTGAGTACGACCTTTGGAAGCCCTACTGGCTATCCAAACAACAAGAATATGGTAGAAAGTATTTGGAGAGAAGGTTCTCTCCCTCCACTAGCAAACCTTGGCCTCTGTCTTCCGCTGAAAACTGGTCATCCAACCACTACGCAGGCTGACTCTGCTTCTGACAAACCACTCAACTGTGTTGGGTAAACCCATGCGATACTTTCGGTTGTTTTGGGAAAACCTGCGCGCCCCTAATCTACGACGTCAAAAAAATCTGCATGACCCTTGTGACTAATCTAGGCTAGTTGCATTATGGAATACTTCAACCACTCACTTTTGCCTCTTCCGGAACTAGAAATCCTCCTCCGGATCACTGTCTCTTCCCCTCTGTCACTTTGCTACTCAATCTCCGACTTGATCACTCCTGCTAAATCACATGCACTGGAGAATCAATCTGTCTCGATCACTGAGTATCTACAATTCGTCACTCTCAAGTGCTTCTCACCTTAAAGTGTTCTCGAAAGTGTATTCTCCATCTACCCATCGACTTCTTATAATCTCCAATTGAGACTTCAATGGCCATGATTAAAACTTAATCAATGGTTGAGATTATTTCTAAGTCGATCTGTGTGAGTTTCTAGATAATTCACACCTTTCTCAATTAATTTCTATTAATTAACCCCTTTTTCCTAAGTTAGACTTAGGAAATTTTTAATTATGGTCAATTAATTTAATTGAGTCATCTCTAGGTGGAATTTCTAGAAATGATTTCTGGGTTTTGGAGAACTCATGTGTTTTAGCCTCTCCACAAAGTTTCGAGACTAGAATACGTCTGATGCTACAAAAACTAACACTCCCTCTTAGCAAGGAAGGTGTTCTAGTGTTGAACTGCTCAAACACCCCCACTGCCCACCAACCACTGCACAACTATGATGTTGCATTTGTGTTGCTGCTGACACTGCTATCCTACTGCCAACTCTGCATCTACACTGCAACTCCCTCTCAATTGTTGTTGTTGCTACTGCAACTACTACAAGTGAGAAGCATCTAAAACACTGAATCAACTGTCTCTGTGCAACATTTGTATCCTGAGCATCTGACTGCTACTAGTCTCTGCACTGTCCACTAAAGAATCTGTGTTGTTGCTAACTCTACACTGAGCCACCTGCTCTGCTTTCAACATTGCATCTGCGCTCCTCAGCACTTGACTGCAACTAGTCTGCAACTATCACTCGAGAATCTGACTACATCAACTGACGCTGATCCATCCTGCTACTGAATATTGTGGGCCCCAGTAGCAAGGTAATGATCCATTAGGACAACTCAATGGACCCTCCACAATCTCTACAACTCTGAGACTATAACTCCATAACGCCCCATCTCTCTCCTGGAGGAATAGCTACAAACATGGCAAAATATTCCTCCAATCTGGAGGACAATTTGGATAACTCTGCAAATGTTGCTGCTTGATCCTGGTTGTCCTTCTTCCTGAGAGGACAATGGGTACTGTAGTGGCCAAACTCACCACACCTGAAGCATTTGACCATAGATAGGTCCTTCTTCTTCTTCTCCCATTGTCCCTCACCGGGACCCTTTGATGCAAGGGCCATATTCTCCTCTTCCTTCGATCCCTTACTGTTGCTTTCGCTGGTGGAGCTCTTTACTAGAGCTCGCCTCATCTCCTCCTGCTACAGGTTTGACCACATCCTATCCCACCTAGGTAATGTATCTCATCCCAAGATGCTTTGGACAAAGACTTGCCACTCCTCTGGGACATTGTTTAGGGCCAAAAGTAAAACATTTGTAGGTTGAGGTGCCTCCCCAACAGCTGCAAGTTGATCCCGGATTTCCTGAATTCTAGTGAGGAAGGGATCTGTGCCTTCACCCTTCTACATCCTGATGTTTCTCAGCTTCTCTTGCAGGAACATATTTTACTACTCGGAAGGATTCTGATATAGTTGAGCAAGAGAATCTCACATCTCCTTGGTAGTATTCTCGCCAAATATATGTGAAACTATATGGTACCTGACTCCATCCAAGATCATTTGCTTCGCCTTTGCCATCTCTTTCCTGTATTCCTTCAACTAATCTACATCATTCGGTACTGCCACCACATTATCTACATAGGTCTCCAGCGCAACTTTATCTAACATGAAGGACATCCTAGCCTTCCAGATGACATAGTTGGAGGCTCCCTCCAACCTCTCGTGATCTCTAAGCCCAGTTGTGGCAATCTCAGAATTTGAACCAAAAATCTCCCTCTTCCCCTACTTGGTTGTTGAATCTGTTATTCGCACTCATTTCTAGAGTGAGAAATCTACCTACAACAACTAGAAACTTTGATTTCTAGGATAGAAAACCTTTGAGAGAAATTTCCCTTTGTGTGTGCACTTTCTCTTCCACCCAACATTGAATCTGCTCTAGCACACTGCTGCAAATCCTTTTGTGCCCAAACAATAATCTGCTCTGCGAAAATTTGTGTAGTTGTTGCTCCTATTTTCACTGTACTTGCGGCTTTTTCGTACTTGCATAGGTGTTCAGTTTGAACTCATGTGATTTGTGTGTCTATACAAGAAAATCTCATAAGACTCTTGCGGCCAATCTAAGCTAACCCATGCGGCTGTCCAAAAAATTCGACATGTTGCTCCCTCTAAGCCGCGAGTTTTACCCTTTGCCCCTGAGCTTCCTGTCTATCAAATATGCTTTGACACCATGTGAAAATTCCAATGTTGCAGTTATTGTTATCGAGATAATATTGGCAAGGGAAAAAATTGGGAAAAAATCATAAATAATCGGAAAAAAAAAATCGTAAAATACAAAAATATTCAATTTTTTTCAATTTTTTTTAATATCTAAAGCATCTACAACATAAAATAAATACATTGACACATAAATATGATAAAAGAACGAATAAATAAGATGTGTAATATCATTTCTAGTGCTACATCACACATAACAGTGAATCATGTCTTGAATAATAAGACCCGACTCCTGAGTCCCAACTCAACCTCAAAATATCAACAAAAAATATAATAATGTATCTCATATCATGAGTCATAATGTCATATACAATGAAATGAACCAAATAACTAAATCCTAATACTATTGATTTTCTCTGCCCCTCTTACGAGAAAATGCAATAGCTTTCCCTTTCCCTCTAGATGTAGATGCCGGTGGAGTTGGCAGTGGACTCTACTGTGTTCTAGAAGCTGAAGAACTAGGAGCTACATGAGGTAGACCACATCCACTACTGGTGGCAGAGGTAGCCCGGGTAGGTGGTGTCACCTCCTCTTGTTGTTGCTCCTCCTCCTCCCCTCTACGCCTTCCACTACCTCCTGCTCTAACCAATCATTAGCAGACTCCATGAGAGGCCTCTTGGCCTCAACCCTCCATGCAGTAGTGGTGTCAATCCCATCCAATGAGATGGCCTCCATATCAGGTATCCTCTCAAGTTGCCTCACCCACAATCGAAGATTGTAGTAGACGTAGACCATGTCATTAAGTCGCTAGGACTCCAACCTGTACAAAGATCATGAAAGAATAATTATAAAAAAATATTGTTTAATGAATTCAAAAAATTAATTGGAAATTTGCAATATTTTAACTTTTAACTTTTAAATTTAACCTGTTGCACTTGTTGTTGTGTATTTTTTCAAATACACTTCAGTTGCGCTCGCATCCTGAGGAGCTACATGTTTGGTTGAGGATTCGAATTGCAAGCTTTTGCGGATGGGGTACCCTGGCACTATACATTCTCTACCATGCATCTACAACAAAATTACAAATAAAATTTTAAATAAACATAAGAAAAAAAATGAAATTTAAAAGTTGAAGCAAAGTATGAAGTTATGAACTTGAAGAGACGATGAAATTTGAAACAAACTAAAAAATACCTGGCATTTTAGTCGTCCTATCAGCCATCTCAAAGCCAAATGTGCCACTTGCCATCCTGTATGTCTCCATTTCTTTGGAGATTTCTATACATTCTGCTGGAGATCGCAGCATCCTCTGAACACAGGTTAAGAATCCATCCATGATCTCAACATCAAATACGAACCCACAGGGGTAAGAAAATGTGGGGTTCAGGTTGATCCCTGCAGCATGAATGGGATGATGGAGTGTGTTGTTCCATCATTCATCAATCACTTCCCATAGGAGGAGTTGTTTCTGAAACCCCTCATCTCCCTTATCATCATAGTAGACCCGAATGGATTCTTTGGCCCTGTCCATGGCCTCATACAAATAGCCCATTGTGGGCTTCTCACCATCAACTAATCGAAGAACCTTTACCAAAGGTTTAATAACGGTGCACACCTCCTGCACTCCTGCCCAGAAGTCTTTCTGGTATGAAACTAATCTGCATATGGCCTCTCCCTCTAGTTTGCATTTCATTGTCAAAGCACGCCACTCCTCTGAAAGAAACATTTTCTTCACATCCCACATAGAATTCAAGAGGGATTGAAGAGATATGAAACTGGTGGCAAACCATGTAATGGCGGGGCGCACCAACTCCTTGTTGTCGGTGAATTTTTTCTCGTCAAGCTAAGCACAGATGTATGATTATATATAAATTTTGTAATGCTTTTTGATGAGTCGACAATATCTTTGACAAAGGAAATTTTTCCTATGTCCTCCAACATCAAATCAATACAATGTGCAGCACAAGGTGTCCAAAATAAAGTAGGATGCCTCTCCATAAGCATCCTGCCAGCAACAACATAATTTGCAGCATTGTCCGTTATGACTTGGACAACATGTTCTGCACCCACCTCCAAAATAAACACATCCAACAAATCACATAAATTTCTTGCATCTTTGATATGTGAAGATGCATCAACAGATTTCATAAACATTGTCCCCTTGGGACAACTAACCAAGAAGTTTATAAGGGTTCTCCCCTTTTGGTCGGTCCAACCATCTGACATCATAGTCCATCCTATGTGTGCCCATGATGCCCTAAACTCCTCCAATCTTTTGGTGCAGTCAACCTTTTCATTTTGAAGAATCCTGCCTCTAAAGTCATCATAAGAAGGGATTTTGTACCCTAGGCCAACAATTGCAATAGCATCAACAGTAGGCTGGAAAAATGGATTATTCCTTGCAACACTGAAAGAAATATCTCCCAAGGAGAAATTTGGCCAACAACTTGTCAACTTGTTCCTTCTCAGTTTTTTTAAGCATTGAAGTGATAGATGGTTGTGAACCATGCATGGTTATAGAAACAAAAAATGATGAGGTAGCTACCGGGTTGGTTGTAGATATTGATGCTAAAGTAGAGCCAGTGCCACTTCCTTGTTCACCAAAGCCTAAAACCCTCTTTGCTATTTGTTTCTTCATTTCTGCTCTGGCTTTTCTCTCATGCTCTAATTCTTCCAATGATCTCATGGCTCTTCGGATGATTTCCAGATTTGTATTTGTGCAAGGCCCTACATCAAATCTAGGGATTTGTGCAAGGTTATCTATAAACCCCCTCACATATGATGCCCACACAACTTGCAACTCAAGTTTATTCTATCAAACCCTGCAACAGGTTCACCAAATTCCCACAAAGGGTCCAATTTCCTTTGCATGTTTGTAACTTGGTTGAACTCTTGACTCTTGAGTTTTAAATTTGTAAGATGAAGTTTGAACTTTGAACTTTGAAGTTGAATGGTGAACCTATGGCAAAATAAGGATTGCAAGTTACAAAAATTAAAAACATTACATACATGAATAACATGACAAAACACAATGAATTTTTGACAATTTAACAAATAAAAACACGATCAAATCAACTCAAAAATATTTGATAAACAATGGGTTATCCAAACCCAACCAAAAACAAACAAAAAAACCAAAACAAAACACATAAATTTGGTGCCCATACCGGTTTGCCGGAGAAAATTGATCCTCTCCTCCTCAACTCTCAATCCACCAGGGTTTTTGAGTCGTTTTTCTCCTCCTCAGCTCCCAATCGACCAAGGTTTTTCTCCTAGGTCACTCCCAATCCATGCCGTTGTCGCTGTCTATCCAAATGAATTAAAAAAAAAAAATCATTTTTTGGTGTTATAAACCCATTGTCCACTGGCCCAACGATAAAAACCGATCGAATCGTGATTCTTTCGTTTTTATCCCGAGTTTTTGAAATTATCGCGATTTTTTCAGAAAAAAAAATAAAAAATTAAAATAAAAATTAAAATTAAAATAAAAAAATAAAAATAAAAATAAAAATAAAAAATAAAATAAAAAAGAAAAAATAAAATAAAATAAATAAATAAATAAATCGCGAAGAAAAAAAAAAAAAAAAAAAAAAAAAAAAAGAACGTGTAAAAATCGGGCAATAATATCTTGAAAGTTTAAAAATCGCGATAATATCGCGATTTTCACATCACTGGAAAATTCCTTGAAATGCAACAACTAGAATTAATTCTCCTAACTGATTAATAGTTTATTAATTTTTTGTTAATACCGAATTAATCACACTGCAATATCTTCACTAAACAAAATACTACGGAAGCAAAAATACGAATAGAGGAATACTAGCATGCACACATAAAATGACTTATTTTTGGGCAGACGTCAACGGAAAAACCCAATGTGGGAAAACAAGTGCAGCAGTTGAGGGTTTATTTTATTATGCTGCAATGAATTCTGAGTACAATCTTTGGAAGCCTTCTTGGCTATCCAAACAACAAGAATTTGACAGAAAGTATTTCGAGAGAAGGTTCTCTCCCCAAACCCTGGCCTTTGTCTTCTGCTGAAAATTGGTCGTCCAACCCCTGTGCAAGCAGATTCTGCTTCTGGCGATCCACGTGACTATTTTAGGAAAACCCACGCGTCCCTAATTTGCAACGTCAAAAATAATCCAGGTGATCCTTGCGACTGATCTTGGTTAGCTGCACTATGGAATACTTCAGTCACTCGCTTCTACCTCTTCTGGAATTGGAAATCCTCCTCCAGATCACTGCCTCTCCCCCTCTGGCACTTTGCTACACAATCTCTGACTTGATGACTCCTGCTAAATCACATGCACTGGAGAATCAATCTATCTAGATCGTTGAGTATCTGCAATTGGTCACACTCTCAAGTGCTTCTCACCTTCAAGTGTTCTCCAAATTGTATTCTCCATCTACCCATCGACTTCTTATAATTTCCAGTTGAGACTTCAACGGCCATCAATAAAACTTAATCAATGGTTGAGATTATCTCTACGTTGATCTGTGTGAGTTTCTAGATAATTCACACCTTTCTCAATTAATTTATATTAATTAACCTCTTTTTCCTAAGTTAGACATGGGAAATTTTTAATTATGGTCAATTAAATTAATTGAGCCATCTCTATGTGGAATTTCCATAAATGATTTTGGGTTTTGAAGAACTCATGTGTTTTAGCCTCTCCACAAAGTTTCGAGACTAGAACACCTTCGATGCTACAAAACCTAACATCCCAGTCAAGGGCAAGGCTCAAAAGGAGAAAAGATGAAGAAGGACTTGTCAAAGGTCAAGTGCTTCGGATGTGATGAGCTTGGTCACTACGTCACCCAGTGTCCGAAGAGGAAGAAGGACAAGCAGGGGAAGCAAACAACAGCTTCAGCAAAGATTGATGACTTGTCCACTAGATTGGAGGATGAGTTGGCTATTTTTGCAGCATTATCCTCAGATGGGGGAGGAGTATGATACTCCACTATGTGAGATCGAGCAAGGTCCATGGGAAGAGCAACAGGAGTTCCGCATCCCTACATTAGAAGCCCACAAGGACCTCTCTAGACTTTGCAACTCTTCTTAGTGTTTCCTCGTGAATCCTAGCAACTCACCCATAAAAGACATGCAAAAAATATCGTACAACGATGATGATAATGCAATGACTCTCCCTTTCCTCTATATATATGAGAGGTAAAGAATGCCAGCAATACAATGAGGGTGCAAGCCCTTACAAGAAACCTACATCAAACACTTCTAGACCTACACAAGTGAAGCAGTCCACTCCGAGGGTACACATGTCAAGCTCCAAGGCGATGTCATACGTAATAAGGGCTTGAAGATGATGTGGTTACACAAGGTGTGTCCACACCCCTTCATCACAATTCCACACGGACTCCGTTTCTACGCCAAAGCCAAGTGCTCCAATAGGTCCACTCCCCCTACATGAACATTATCACAGTCCAGGTATCTTCAAGCCAACTCCAAGACTCCATCTAGGAATCCAAGCTAATCCATGCTAGATAGAGAAGGATGCCTTCCTCCACGATGCCCAATGCTCCTCCTACGTAGGGTGTTCTCAAAGCAAGTAAACCTCTCCATATGGCCACAACAAGGACATCCACCAAGCTGTCAAGAGAACTCCAATGTCCTACAGAAGAATGCAAAGCAATAACCTAACTGAGGTCAAGCAACCAATAAAGCTATCTCCAATGTGTGAATGCTTCATGGATCATCTCCCATATGCCAATCCATCTCAGGCTATCTAGGGGATAAGCACACACCATGTACCCCAAATCTCATGAAGCACCACCAAACATGGTGTAAACACTTACAGAGTAGCCAGAGAGATAACACTTGTCTATGTTGTATGGATTTGTCATGAAAATGGAATTAAATGTATAATTTTCTGTGACGTATTGTTCATTTAATGTCTTTTTCAATATTCTGAGTTATTGCAACGACGTGATCCATCAACAAGTTTACTCTTTCATCTGGTTTACCAAGCCATCACCAAGTTCGAGTCACATGACTTTCTTTCGAAGTTCAAACTTCAAACTACTACAATGTAAATTAATGGGAAAAAAGAACCCTATTTCACTTACAGCACAGTTATTATGCAAAGGATATTTATCAGTATACCACTGCCATTAAATAAATCTGAAAGAGTTAAGATATGAACTTTGCAGAGATCGCATTTTCACAGGAACTAACAATTTCCAAACAGTAAAGAATTGTTGCACAGATTGCATTTGGGTATACATAAAATGCAACAGACACCAACGCTCTTTACAAACACGTGATCACGCTAACTAAATGATACAGCTATTGAGTAGAATGAATGTTGATCATTTTATCTGGGAAAAATGTTAACAAGCTCATAGCAGTAGGTAATGGAAAAATGGGACTTCAGCTAAACTTTTACAAACGACGAATGCTAAATAAAGTCTATTATTAATTTTCAGCCAGGACATTTCAGTATTTAGATGCAGAAATAAAAACTGAACAAAAAAAATAGAGCAATAGATATGCTCGATGAGGAATAATTATATACCAAGTCAAAGACAGCAGCCTAAAACATGATGCATCATCAATAGAAATAGACAGTTACATTCTAAGTTGACGTTTGAATATAAGCAAAAATTATTGAACAAAATATCTGACCTATCAACAAGATAGTCTGAATCTAATGACATCCTGTTCAAACGTGTCATGCTCTGCTCTAATGCACGCCGTAACCTCAAAATCTCTTCTTCAAATTTTCCAGCCCTCTGTTGGCTCTCTGATAATCGCCTTTCTGCTGATGCCAGCTTATCTAAGATTTCTTCTTTTTCTTTATTCTTCAACTCAATTCCATGGTTTGCAGCCTGCGTATAATGAGATTAGTTTATATTTAGAATCTGCAAGTCTTGCCATGACATACACAAGAATAGAAAAAGATTAGAAGCCCACATAGACACTAATTTAAGCACCCAACCATTAAAAGGTACAAAGATTTAGACTAAAGGAACATCAGAAAGTAACTAAACTATACACCCATTAAAAATAAGAAAATAGATAGAATATGTAATATTATGTAATTAACATAAATAAGCATTCAATAATAATAATAACCCTTCGTCATAACATTTCATCTCGTGACCCATCAATGTGGATATATACCATCAGGTAGCTCATTACAAATCATTTATTCAATTTATTTATATCTTATTCATCTATATATATATATATATATATATATATAGATATATGGCTTTTAATTACTTGTACTGATATTCACAGGCATAGTAACATTGTTCATTTCATTTGGTATCAGAGCCACATTCTGATCAAACTTTTGATCATCTTAAGGCTCGAGGATGTTATGTCTCCTAATACTAGCCTAGATTTTTTTCTTGCAACAATTATTGATTCCCAGCAATTTATTTTACTACCGAAATAAATTCTGAATTGTTGAAAAATAGAATCACTGGTATTTTAACTTCCAGAAATATATATGCAGCGGAAACAAAATCACGGAGAGATCAATCACACATTACAACAGATGTTCCCACAACAATTCTCCTTCATTAATTAATCTGGAAAATCATGGTTTCAACTCACAGAGAATTTACAAAGAAAAAATACAGTGACTAGAAGCTTCAACTCAGCCCCACTGGAATAATTCAGCCCAAGGAAATTCAACCAACTGGAATCTAGCCACTGAAGAAATTTGGCTTGCAGAAAATCGGCGCACCTCTCACAAGTAAATCAGCCCCTGCCCTTGCCCTCACTCAGCATCTACATACTCATAAATCGGCCCTGACAAATCAGCCTCCCCAGCAACTGTGCCTCCTCCTAGCTTCAGCAAATCTGCCTCCTGGAAACTTTCCCAAAAATATCCTTGTATTCTACTTCCTTCTCCTCAGTTTAACTGAGCCTCTCGCTCCAGAGTATTCACTTTCTCCTTGAGAAGTTGTTGCTACCGCTCTTCTCTGTCTGTGACTTCACCTCTTCCTTAGGCTTTCATTTATAATCTTCATTAAGCCCAAATCCCTAACCCTAATCCCCCTTCTAGAAGATCTAGGAAATCAAAGGTTGAGATTATTACTAAGTCAATTAAATAATTTTATTATTTATCCTTAGAAAATGACTTAACAATCCACAATAATTAATTGACTTTAATTTTTGTCATATTCCCAAGTTAGACATAGGAAAGAAGACATAAATATCTAAAGAGGAAATAAATCATCTCCTACATGCCAAGCGCCAAGCCTATGCAGAAGACCTTCCAAAGTTATTACAAGCTTCAACAGAGGACAAGAATGTTTACGGCCAAACTACCAAACAATTGATCACAATTTTACTCTATGAGCCATTATTGAGGAGCCTTGTCATTGCTCTTTGAAGATTTACAGTTGCTTTCTAGACTTTTGGAAAGCATTTGACATAGTTCCAAGGGAGGCATTGTTCCAAAGGCTCCACAATAATGGCATATCTGAGAGCCATTATGAGGACTATAGTCAATTTTTGGACGACTCGAGATGGCGAATGGCCTTGCCAATTTCATCCAGAGTACATTAGGGGTAAATGGGGATGCCCCCTCTCCGAGCCTCTTCGGGATCTATAATGATGAATTGTAGTCTTTCCTACATGAGCATATCCATGAGGAAGATGGTTGTCTTCTACACCAAGTGTTTATTTCACTCCTCTTCACCAATGACTTAGTCTTGTTAGCTTCCACTGTTGAGGGCTTGCAAACACAAATAGACACACTGTCTAGCTTTTGTGACATTCAATGATTAATGATTGACCTAGGAAACACCATGGTTTTGGTCTTCAACACATCGAAGAGATCTCTTGCACACTTACATTTCTACTACTAGGGTGTCAACATTGGTATCACCACAACAAACAGTTACCTAGGGGTACAGTTCACATCGCTTCATTTCATTATGTGATAAGCCCCCTAGCATTGGCTCAGTAAAGGATATGGTTTCCTGGTACTCATTAAGAGAGAGTGTTTCTAAAGTTAGTTTCAAGACATCTCGTCCAAACATTACCTCATGGAGGTAATTATTAGACCTGCAATTCTTTATGGCTTCAAAGTCTAGGGGCCGAGCTTGTTGCAGACAGATTGGGACAGCTTGGATAGAGTCCAGACCCTGCTTCTCAAACACAGCATGGACTAAAAGAGAATAGTTTCGAAGTCTATTATTCAAGTAGAGTTTCATATCCACCCATTTTGCCGCGAGGTTATTTTCTCCTTGGTATCTTTCCTTCATATAGTCATGCCTTTTAGAGACTTTGCCACAAGGAGAGAAAGGAACGCCTAGTTTGTTGTTAACACATCAAAGTCTCTTTCCTCAAAACCACCAACAGCCCCGAATTTTCTCGAGGTTGGTTCTCAAAAGAATCTCAGTTTCTCTCGCACCTGACTATCTCCCAATAGCACCTTCCCCCCCTTCACATTCCCCCTTGATGCACCAAGCCATATCTTGTCAACTCAAGCACTAAATCAAGCCATTAGAGAGGATATCTACATATTGCACATTCAGATTACTTGGACCTCACATATGAAAACCATGGGATTGAAGATATCCCTCTATGTAGCGCGCATTTTGGAGCTAAAGGATGACATCATAGTTTGCCCCCTTTACATATACAAACATTGGATGCATTCATTTAGGATATTGTCAAGACAATTCTGAGTCGGTTCTCATAGACTCTAAATAGAGATAGACATGTTGAATTTTGTAGCATCGGATGTGTTCTAGCCATGAAACTTTGTGGAGAGGCTAGAATACATGTATTCTCGAAAACCCAGAAATCGTTTCGGGAAATTCCACCTAGAGACGACCTAACTAAAATAATTAACTTTTTAAAATTATTCCTAAGTCTAAACTTAGGATATCTGGTTAATTAAAGGGTATTAATTAAGTCATTGTGAGAATCTTCTAGAAGAAGACTTGGATCGATTTCTAGTTAATCTTAGCCATCCATTATGTTTTAATCTTGGTCATTGAAGCCTCAACGAGAGATTATAAGAAGAAATTCGATGGGTGTTGGAGAACACACTTGAGGATCAAGGAATTCGATATTGCTGGGAAATTGAACTCTAGAGTAGCAGTTGTGTGTTGTTGGAGGTGATTCAGTAGTTTCAAAGCAGTGAGAGAAGGGCAAGGATAGTAAGGCTGGAAGAAAGTTTCTCCAGTCCGATGAGTACATCGCAAAGAGACACTGTACTCCACAGAGAGGCTAACACAATGCAGAGAGACAATGCAGTGCTTTAGAGGGAGATTTGTATTTGTTGAGGAGAAGTCGAGATTCAGAGCCAGGAGCCAGAGTGGGAGCCCAGAGACCAAAAGATCGAGTTTCCAGAGCAACAGCTGATCAGCATAGTGAGAGAGACGTTGGTCCGAGATGGGTGATGCAGATCTACATAGGGTGATGCATAGGCAGCAAGGAGCCGCTCATCTTGAGTTAAGGTCAATGTCGGATCACCCGTGGAAGTGAGATTGTTCTCACTAGACTTATGTCAGTAATTTTCTCTGTATGGAAAGCTAGATTTCAGCGTCCATAGATTTGTACTGAGATTTACTACTGCATAATAATCAAACCCTCAGTTGTTGCACCGGTTTTCCCAAGTTGAGTTTTTCCAGGGACTTTAGTCCAAAAATAATTGTGTATATGTGTGTGTGTGCATCTATTCTTCGATGTTATTTTTCTTCCACAGTATTTTTATTTTGTGAAGGCTGCAGTGTATGTATTCGATATTTTCCGTAGAAAACTACAAGTAATTTGTTTAAAATAATTTAACAAATAAGAGAAATATCATCGGTTGTTGCAGTAGGATTCGGGGTCTACGAATTTTCACAAGACCGTTATATATTAATTTTGACAGCTAGGAAGAAATTTCCTAGCTGTTGCACAAAAAATTGTCACCTTGACATTCCGTAATCTGTGTGAGTCCATTACCACTCATATTTTCCATTACCACTCATATTTTCCTTTTTTGCAAGTCTTAAGCCTCAGTTCTTCATATCAAGCCTTGAAAATAAGGGAAAGCCCTCATAAGTTTCTAAAACTCTGGTTCCGCACTTTCTCTTAGCATTACCTGTGGTCCCGCACCTAATGGTCATGTCCCCTGCGCACCTGACCGCATTGTCTCTGTGTTATGGGTGCGGACCCCTGTAAAAGTCAAAAAGGCACAAGTATATTCTTAAAAACTCACTTTGAGTCATTTCTAGAAGCTTCTAAAAGGAATCTTGAGGTGGCAAGTTCGCTCCTTTAAGGTTCATGCATCCCATACCTTAAGGAGCTAACCCCTTGATGTGAGGAGCTTATCCCTTTGAAAGAGGACTCTATCCGTTCATAGGTGGACCTGTAACCTCCTTCCTCTGCACTATAAAATGAAGCATTGGGCTGGTTACTTGGGAGTTTGAAAGATGAATATTTTTGAGGTGAAATGCTGCTGGAACTTAGTCTTCTTAATTGAGCTTTTTTGAGGAAAGATTACATACCTCTTTGATCTCATTTGGAGAAGTGCAAGGCTTGTCAAAGTAAAGGAAATTCCTGTTTCGGGCCCCGGGAAGAACTTGTTCAACATCAAGGCTGAAAAGGTTGAAAGGTTCTTCTACTTCAAAGTTAATACAAATAAGTTTTTTTTCTCAATAAGCTGTTGTTGTATGGTTTATTTTATGGATTCCTTGATCACCATAATGGACATGATTTATGATATTAGCTATGCAGGGGTTATTTGATGTTTGCTTGTTTGTGATTGCAGGTTCTCAAAAGGAAACTCTTTCGGACGGTTGAAGGATGGTTGCTACAAACTAGTGTTGGACTTAAGGTAGGGTCTAAACACCTCTATAGTTTTTATTTATGAATCGTATATGTTTAGAGAAAGATAGATTTGTTTGTCCTGCTTGTTGCTAGATATCTTTTGATACTAGAGAGATTGGCCTTGTCCGCAAGATCGATTTATCCGGCCAACAAATTGGTGACTCCATTGGGGATTCCAGATTCTAGTGTTAGTCAAAAACAGACCTTGCTTTCGGACTGTGATTGATGAAGGGGCTTCTACGTGTATTATGTCGATCTAGTGTTGGAGATCGCTTGGTTCTCCTACACTCAATCAGTCTTCGACAATTCTAAAGGCTTTTGATGGTTGAGGGTTCCATCCTTTTGGTATTTTGGAAGATTTACCTATAGGGGTTGAAGGCAAAACTGTAAATCTAAATGTGGAAGTGGTTGATGCCCCTCTAGATTACAAACTTCTCTTGGGTCGCAGTTGGTCCTATGCTATGACTGCTATTATTTCATCGGTCTTTCGGCTTATTTAGTTTCCTCATAACGAAAAGATCGTTACAATAGACCAGCTGAGTTATTTCTCACCCGACCCGGCCTCTACAGATAGTGTTCAGCATGTCGGTAAAACGACTATCCCTTACAAGGATGTTGGAGTAGGTTTGATTAAAAATTCTGGTTTACTGGGAACTTTTTCCTTCCCTCCTCCTAACATATCGCCTTCTATTGCAACTATTCATATGATTTCATCGAACACTATTGCTTTTGATGATCCTCGAATCGTACCTTCCGATTCTCAGGTGGATTCATCTGATGGTGCGATGCCTATGACTCCCTTTGAAATTACATATCAAGCTGTACAGTCGTTTTCTGATTCCTGACCAAACGCGAGGATAGTTTGTTTAGTACCTCGTTAAAAAATGAAACTGAATGTCGCGAGGATAGTTTTTTCCTGTGTCAACTTTGTTAAAAAAATGAAACCAGGGGTTATGAGCATAGTTCCTTGTCTTGTGTCAAGCTTGTTAAAAAATGAATCAAGGGTTTTAGAGCATAGTTCCTTGTCTTGTGTCAAGCTCGTTTAAAAATGAAACAAGGGTTTTGAGGATAGTTCTTTTACTTTGTCAACCTCATTAAAAAATGAAACAACTCCCTCGAAAGTGAACCTGCATTCCATCCACTTGGTTGAATGCAATGAAGCTTGGGGGGCACACACCACGTTTTGAGTCATTATGCTGGGGGCATGAGAACTTATAACAAGCATAGTTTTTCGTTTCAAGCTTGTGTAAACATGAAACAGAATCCAAGCAAAGTTCTCTATGGTTCAAGCTTGCGTAAAAATGAACCCATACCCGATTTACATCTCGTGATTGTTGTTTTTATCTGCTAAATTCTGCTAGATGAGCCTTGGTTGTTTTCATTCCATCGCCACCATCTCTTTGGCTGATCATATGCTTTCACTTGGTTGTTTCTCCTTTCCTGAGGGACCGCAGTTATGAGTGGTTTTGTTAGCCAGCCTCTTAACCATTACATGTTTTGAGCGGTCCACTTACAACTCTTTTCTGACCATATAAACATGAAAAGATCGTCGGACTTTTGTCGTTTCAAGTTCGATATTGGTTATAAAACGACGTGTCTTCGATCGCTTTTTTAATTTTTCAAATTGGAGCCACTAATTATGAAAAGTACTCCTTGATCGTAATGGTCAAGCGGTTCTCTCAAGTATTATTTTATACTTTTTCGGGCTTGGGGGACACATTTACGAAAATGGACATCCATGGAGTTTTCTTAAGCTTTTCTTCTGACTCCCTAAAATTGAAAAACACCGAGTTTTTCCTATACTGGACTCGCTAAAATTTAACAGTAAAGGACCTCTTCAATTTCAAACAGGGACAAACCACTACTTCTTAGGGTTCGAATTTTAAACTAAGTTGGACTCATCTGAAGGGTGAGCTTATAAACAAGCAAATGTTATCTTCCTCAAGCTTGTCAAAAATAAAGAGGTACTTGCCAGAAATGCTGGGGAAAAAGAGAGAAAAATGAGCCTATTTGTTACACTTTGTATTTTAGAAAAGCAATTAACCACTCTTGCACACGACACTTTTTGTTCACCTAGGTTGGGAAATCCTTTGCCTAATAGTTAATCAAACCATATTGAAAGTCTTCAGCCGATTTCTGGGTATTAGCTTTGGGTCAATTGTCACCAAACCATCTGCAGTGTCGTTATGTGTTCAAGAGGTCAGTTCAAATAAACCATTCATCTGCAAAATATCTGTCATCCATTTTGACCATCCATGAGTCAGTCCTTGCCAATATGTTTTTTCAAAACTTGATCTATGATTTCGTGTTATGGGCTTGCCTACGACGGATCGCTTTCTATCGACTTCAGTTCATTATCTAGAAAAATGATCTAGAAATCATCAATACCTTGGAATCTGCATGCCCTAATGGCAGGTTTCTCGCCTTCGACGATAAGTTGCATCATTGACCTTCGATCAGAGGATTCTATGACATGTTCGACATCAACTCATCTATTCGCATTTCATGGATTGTACTGAGTACTTTGAGAGCCATTGACATTACTGGTGGTTTCTCTCACACTTGTTAACAGTTCACATCATTGACTGGTAATCAAGTGGTTTCTACCATGTTCGACTTCGACACATTCATTCACATGGATAGAATTGTACTAGTTCGGAAAGTAGAAATCAAGACCCTGGATCTAGTTTCTACCATACAGGCTGCGAGGAATTTTGTTATTCATTATACAATGGACTATTCATAAACAGATTGTTGCACCCATACTGTGTCTACATATGTCTATACTCGTGATGTATTACAAAATCATTCCTATATCAGAGCAGTTTATTTAGTTTTCTAGTCAGTGTTAATCTGAGTATGGGAATGCCTACCTCAGCGATGATATGTTCACATATATATATTTTGCATTGAATGTTTTTACAGGTTCTGACTGGGGTGTCCACAAGATGATCTTTGAAATGATAAAGTGCTTCAGTCTTCATAGATGACAAATTCTATCTTCATTTATTACAAACTTCGCACTTTAGGGGGCAATCTGTTGCACAAAAAATTGTCACCTTGACATTCTGCAATCTGTGTGAGTCCATTACCACTCATATTTTCCTCCTTTGCAAGTCTTAAGCCTCAGTTCTTCATATCAAGCCTTGAAAATAAGAGAAAGCCCTCAAAAGTCTCTAAAACTCTGGTTCTACACTTTCTCTTAGCATTACCTGCAGTCCCGCACCTAATGGTCATGTCCCCTGCGCACCTGATCGCTCTGTCTCTATGTTATGGGTGCGGACCCCTGTAAAAGTCAAAAAGGCGCAAGTATATTCTTAAAAACTCACTTTGAGTCATTTCTAGAAGCTTCTGGAAGGAATCTTGAGGTGGAAAATTCGCTCCTTTAAGGTTCATGCATCCCATACTTTAAGGAGCTAACCCCTTGATGTGAGGAGCTTATCCCTTTGAAGGAGGACTCTATCCCTTCATAGGTGGACCTGTAACCTCCTTCCTCTGCACTATAAAATGAAGCATTGGGCTGGTTACTTGGGAGGTTGAACGCTGAATATTTTTGAAGTGAAATGCTGCTGGAACTTAGTCTTCTTAATTGAGCTTTTTTGAGGAAAGATTACATACCTCTTTGATCTCATTTGGAGAAGTGCAAGGCTTGTCAAAGTAAAGGAAATCCCTGTTTTGGACCCTAGGAAGAGCTTTTTCAACATCAAGGCTGAAAAGGTTGTAAGGTTCTTCTACTTCAAAGTTAATACAAATAAGTTTGTTTTTCTCAATAAGCTGTTGTTGTATGGTTTATTTTATGGATTCCTTAATCACCATAATGGACATGATTTATGATATTAGCTATGCAAGTGTTATTTGATGTTTGTTTGTTTGTGATTGCTTGTTCTCAAAAGGAAACTCTTTCGGATGATTGAAGGATGGCTGCTACAAACTAGCATTGGACTTAAGGTAGGGTCTAAACACCTCCATAGTTTTTATTTATGAATTGGATATGTTTAGAGAAAGATAGATTTGTTTGTCCTGCTTGTTGCTAGATATCTTTTGATACTAGGGAGATCGGCCTTGTCCGCAAGATCGATTTATCTGGCGAACACTAGCCCTCTTGACTTTGAACTATTATTTGTTATCTCCAAGTCAACTGAAATTATTAAGGATATCTTTTTCTTTTGAAATTCAATGTCGGCCTTAATGGAGGGAAAAATATTGTATTTCAAACTTCTTTTCAAGTCACCTTCAATTGTTTTATGTCGGCCTTGTTACCGCTCAAACTAGTTGGGGTCCTATGAGGGGATCCTATAGAGCAACTACTAGGTCAAGTGGCAACAATGGAGCAATAGCCCACTATCACCTAAGCTAAAGCTCCCTGCTCTTTACGAACTTTCACCAATGGGAGGATTCTCATTATGAGAGGAATCACTAGAAATAACAGATCAATGATGGGATGAGAGGTGATTCCTAAAGCCTATTCACAAGAGAGGCTCAGATAATGAGCTCGTTTGCTATGAAAGCAAGATAGATGGCTCTCCTAGAAGGGCTATGAGGACACTTAAACCAAGTTTTGGGGATTAATACTTGGCAAGGTCTATCCTAGGCCTAAGGATCCTAAAGAAATAATGGTTTCTATATAATCCTTGGGGAGTGTGAGTCACAAAGTTGTGGGACCACAAAGAACCCAAGTGGGCCCAAACTATGTCATGGGTGTGGAGTTGATCAACATTAGAGGGGCTTGACCAAGTTTAAGAGGATATAGATCAAAGGAATAATATTATTTTGAAATTCAAATGCAATGATCCAAATGAGGACACTAACCCAAAGCAACCTAGGGAGAGGAATGATCCTTGAACTAGGGCTTGCAATATCTCGAAATTCCACTGACAGATTGAACTCAAATTTGGAGGTTGCCTTAAGAAATACCCTGCATAGTTGTGGACCAAATTTCAAAGCTTTCAGATGGCTAAAAAAGATTTCGCTTGATGCCCTAGGAGAGCATCTAGGTTAGGCCTAGAGAGAGGAGGAAAGGTGAAAAAGATATTTGTTTAAGTGATCATCAAGGGCTAGACCAGTGCCTTGCCTTAGGGAGAGATGGAGTCAAGTAGATTTCGAGATTTGGAGAAGCTTTCACCCAATCAAGGAGACCTTAGGAAACTTTGCATGACATCTAGGGCATGAACTCGGCTACCAAAGATATTTATACTTCAATGTGCAAGATTTGATGACTTATCAAGGTAATATCAATAAATTTCAACCTCTAGGAACATTCATTCACCATACAAGACACATGTAATATATGCAACACATCAAAATTCCGAAATTCCACAATTCATATTAGTTTAGGCCAATTTCAGATCTAGAGAGCAAAAATCTCATATGTGACAAGATATATGTAAAAATAAACATGAAAAAGAGCACTTAAATGTATCGTGAGTATATCCAATCATCAATTCAAGACATAATTTGAAGCTCCAAGACCAAGAGATAGTAACCAAACATCAAAATTCATCCATGAAACCAAACTCATCCTCCAAAAGGAAATGCGAAATTCTCAAGAAGAGAAGAAGGTCAAAATCCAAGTGATGATGAGAGGCATGAATGAGCCTCTCATCTATTTATACAATCCAATAGGGGATTTAAATAGTCTAATTATACTTATTTAGCCCCAAATGATAAAATAATGTACAATAATGATATAATTGTTGATTTTTTGGGTAGCATCGGATGTGCTCTGGCTCCAAATTTTTGTGGAGGGGCTAGAACACATAAGATCTCCAAGTCCCAAAAATCGTTTGGAGAAATTCCACCCAGAGTGCTTGTTATTCAAATAATTAATTACTTTTAATAGTGCCTAAGTTAACACTTACGAAATTAAAATAATTAAAGTAAATTAATGTAAATAAGGATGAGAAGCTTCTAAGTGATGAGGATCAAGTCTAATTTAATCTTAGTCATTGATTTCTCAACAAGAAAAGTATAAAGGAAGGTTTGGGGTAAGTTGGAGAACACACACAAGGAGTGCAGCACATAAGCTAGATCGAAGTTCTAGGGCATGGTTTGCTGAGAATTTTGGTGTAAGCTTCTAGTGCAGAGAGGGGCAGTTCAGCAGCGGGACTTTCGTCCAAGGCCGAGAATACATAACAGAGAGGCATTACAGCACCAGGGAAAGACAGCGTGGCTCCTGGAGGGTGACGCAGAAACTATAGGGGCTGACACAGTCACGCAGAGGCAGCGTTGGGGTTTCTGTGAGGCAGATTGAACATCAGTTCAGCAGATCGATTTCTGAGCTAGGAAGGCTCACTGGGAAGGTGACACAGCTCCTAGAGGAGGCGACACAGTTCCAGTGCAGAGTTGGGAGCAGCCATCGCTACACAGCACTGGGGACAGTGTAGTCACCTGTGGGGTTTGTTCATCTAGTTGTTGGATTCGCCAAAATATCTCTCCTGATAGAGGTACTTCTGTTGGGTGAGCCGGATTTGGCACCCTAGTTGTATTTAGAAATCTACTTAATAATAAAACCGTCATATCTGCTACACCGGTTTTCCCGCATTGGGTTTTTTCGTGGACGTTTAGTCCAAAAATAAGAGTCTCTATTGTGTGGTTGTCTCATTTATTTTTTAGTGTTTGATCCAATGTTGCACGAAGCGGGAGCGAAGCGGAAGCGCGGAGCGCGGAAGCGTCATTTTCCAAAAATCTAGGAAGCGAAGCGTCCGCGGAAGCGTCTGCTATATATATATATTTTTTTATATTTTTTTGCATTTATACTCAAAACAAACATCCCAAATACCAAATTAATTGTAGAAGACATGAAAACATGCATATTTCTGCGTCTACTAAATACACCTGTCTTTCATCTGCCATTTGGGAAGCAACACCCAAATCCATCCCTCCCTTGACACTTAAAAACCCTATCGAACTTCTAATCCCGGTTTATATTTAGTTTTTAATATTTTTCTTTTTCATCGTTTCTCTTTATATTTTGAATATCTTGCAAATTATTATGATCTAAATATTTTTGAAATGTAAATATTATGTTTGAGGTGTGATGTTTAACATTAGATAATTCTCTATGCAACCCTCTCCATGGCAGTGTTATTTATTGAAGAAATTATGTTAATATTCTATCAAACTTGTATGGAGATCACTTTGATGGATACAAATATTAAGTGTGCATGCTTCTTAATGACTCTCCTTGGAGAGATTATAGAAGGTTTAACATGTTTACTTGGATGATTAGAAGCTTGGAGACTATTCTAAACTTTTTCAATGTTAAAATTTGTTAATTGATTAGATTGTATTATAAATTTTTTGAATTCTAATTTCCACCCATATTATAATAACTAGACAAAAAATATCTATTTATATTGGTTTTCTTCTAAAGTTTATAATGCTTAAAGGTGTTTCATATTGTTAAAATTCCTTTTTTATACTTTATTTAGTCAAATAAATATTTATTTGCACTCTGTATTTGGATTAAAATTCTATTTATCAAATATTGAATCTAATAAAATTTGTGGAAATTTAAGCTTTCCAAATAAACAATATTTATAAAAAATAATTAAAAAATGAAATATTATTTTAATATTTTAAGATTTAAAAAAAAACCAAAAACAAATATATAAAATCTATCTTTAAAAAAGAATTAATTATTAAATTAAATAAATAAAAAATAATGAAACATCGGAAGTGAAATTTAAAAATACATTTTACTTAAGAGATGGATCATAGTCGAGCGTTTCCCGAGAGATGCTATGCCAGGGATCGACTTTACTACAGCATTTTCCAGCTCTGTTTTGTCGGTGTTTGATATTGGTTGTCGGTATGGCTTCGCCCTAACGGATTTCTCTAAAATGTGACAAATTCAGCATCGTTTGTATCCATCATACAGGATCGTGATTTTCATCATTTGAATCCATCCATAAACCAATTTCACTGTTACTGTTGTGCATGAAAATTACAATTTGTGGAAAATTACTAGTTATGGATTTGACAATTTTCATACCGGATTCAGACCAAAAATTTGGTGGAAATGCGATGCCGAGTTTATGCACATCTCCCACGCCGATTTCGTCTTCTTTGTTCGTAGACCGGGAACTTCAAAAGTGGAAATAGTGGCAAACGTCGTTATCAGAACATTTTGTACAATTCTGGACTGATTCACAAATTCGTTAGCAGTGTTCCAGGAATCGCTCCAAAATTGCGGAATCGCGCTTCCTTTGACGATTCCGGAACGCTTCCGTACAGGACGCGATTCCGGCCTAGGATCCGGGGGGGGGGCGCTTCCTGCAACACTGGTTTGATCTATATATTAGTGTAGGCTGCACTGTATTTGCATTAATATTTTCTGAATAATTCTGAAAATAACTTGTTAAAATGAAGAACACAAGTAGGTAATACAAATCAGTTTACTATAGTAGGATTTTTTATTTGTTAGATTCAAAAAATTTCACATGGTATCAAAGAGATTGCAGATCAAGGTGGACTGAAGCCATTAGCGAAAGGACAAAGGAAAATATGTGCGTAAAGACAGTTGTCCTGACAGACAGTGCAATTCCAGGCCAGGAGAGCAGAGAAGGGGTGATGCAGTCGCAAAGGGAGGCTCACGCAGAGTTTGGTTAGCCTGATTGGGTGACGTTGTTGCTGCAAAGGGTAGTTGCTGCAGAGGGTAGCGCAGTGGTTACTGGGCTAGCACAAACATTGTTGAGTCTCAGTTTTCCAATTGTTGTGGTTGGGGGTGCAGTGCAGATTTTGGGTGTTGATTATGTTGGTGCAGAATAGTACTAGTGGGGCAGAAGTGAAGTAACAAGAATCAATTCCTTGGAAGATTTCTTGCCAAGAAATCTAGATCCAGTGCTGAGCAACAGCAAAGAGAGACCAAAGAGGGGTGGTTCGACAGTGGTTGGCAGAAGGATTTCCGTGAAGGAAATCGAAATTCAGAGGGAGCTTGTTCCTTAGAGGATTTCTAGCGCCAAAGAAATCCAGACCCGACTTTTGTTGGGGTAGCAGCGAAAGAGGGAGAAGAGAACCAGTGCAACATTCATTTGGCAGAGATGGAAGCCACATCTCCAGGAGGGAGGTGGTGAGATTTAAAGTTGTAGTTCGAAAGAGGTATAGAAAAAGAGGGCAGGATCCTTGAGGTGCCCAAACTCTTGGATCACATACGGCTACGGGAGCTCTTAATGACAGTAGCAAAATGACATTAGTCAATTGGTGGAACAACAGTGGTAGACCTAGAGTGCCAAAGTCTAAAGCAGCATAGTGGAGTGTTGCAACAGTGCGGAAGGCACAGAGCAGACACAACAGCAATGCAGTAGCATCAGAGGGTCAACACAGATTAGCAGCAGAGATAGCTCCAGTGTCAAAGGGCATTCAAGCTGACCATCATGTCAGCTTTTGGGTGGCTTTTGAGTTGCTTACTTCTCAGCAACTGAGTTGCAGTGCAGCAGTTAGCAGTGGCAGTGCTAAAGCATGAGAATAGGCAGAACTTACTCAATCGTACCAGCATGCATTTCTTAGTGCCGGTGAACCACTTAAGTACTCATTCATTCGATAACGACTATCTCTTTCTTCATTCAGTCAGGGATGGATACCACTTAAGTGGTTCCCGAGTTACGAGTCCGAGTTCCCGAGCTTCTCCCTGCTGGTAGAGCCAGCTCTCGCTCGCATCGGGCCTGCTGCTGTTTGAAATCCAATAAATAGGTGTAACCAGTAAGCTATTCCTCGGTCTCACTGAAACAATAGCTAAGGGAAGAACATTAGCTCACTGAACCTTTGTTATTGATCGCACACTCGACTGTCTTTAGTTACTTATTTGAGAGAGGGGCCGCCATCGCCCCTACTTTTTCATAGGGTTTTAACGCTCACTCATCATATGGGCGATGGGTGAGGACCGGCAAGGTGCGTAAGCACACTCGACTATCAAGGAGAGGGGCTCGACTGCTAAGGAGAGGCCCGGCACTTACTCAGACGTGTCGAAGCGAAAGCCCCAGGTATTATTGAACGTAAATCTGTGGGAATGTATTCAGGCTGGACTGCACGGTTGGGCTGATCGGTTGGACTTCTCAGCTTGGTTACTCGACTGGGCAGGAAACAGTCATTGTCGGGACAAGCAGCTTCGCACCTTCAGGGGATGCTCTTTTTTTATGATGTATGTTTACCTGGAAGGCCTGACCTTTTGATGTGTGGGTTTATGTTTGGGTGCCTCGGATGGTTGAGCCTTAAAGCGTAATTACATATATAAGACACTCTGCTTTGGCCTTGAAATCTCGACCGACCTGGAGAGATTTTCTACCGAGTTCTGGTAGAACAAGTGGCATGCACTTCAGTAAAGGTAATTAGTCAAGCAAGTCCTAAGTGCTCAACAAGCAGATAAAAGCCTTTGTTTCTTTCTTGTCTTAAACCATCCATTCGTAGTAGTTGTCTGTCTGTTGGTCTGTCGGCCCTTAGGGAAACACTGATCTAGCTCCTCCTAAAACTCCCTAACATGTCCTATATTGACTGGACTTTGCAACTAAACATTGACTCTGCTCCTCTCCTCATTGTTTATCAACATAAGTAACAAGATCTGTATGTCACTATGTGTGAGTGTGAGGGGATGCCTACTATAAATAAGCACTCATCATAGTCTGGAAGCTCTGAAAATTCGGTTGCTCTACATTTGAAAGCTGGGCAAAAAAGCTCACTCTCTTAGGCATGAAGTGAAGGAAAAGAGCTCTCTATCTTATCAATGGAACAATCCTAATCTCTGATCTGAAGAAGGAACACAAACACTAGGTCGATACATTTTCGGTGCCATGGAGCTAGACCAGTGAGCTATTACGCTTTCTTCGAAGGATGGCTGCTTCCAAGCCCACCTCCTGGTTGTCATCGCTCGATCATTTCCTTTTCCACTAAGCGATTGCTTAGGGACCTTAGCGTACGATTTGCTCTGGCTGGCCTTACCTAAAGCCCCTCAAAGCCTGAGCTAGCTCTGTGTTGATTATAACTTACCTTCAGGTAAGATCACCTCTCCCGTTGGTCGAATATCACTTTAGGAATCATCAAATCTCTTGTTTCCTATATCTATGTATTGCTATGAGGGTGAGGCAGTGAAAGAGCAGTCATTAAGGGCTTATTGGGCAGTGAAAATTGTGACTGGTGTCCCTAAGGCTATTCCTGTAATAGGATCTCCTCTGGTAGAATTATTACGCAGAAGTGCCACCCTCCCCTTCCTTTCACTTTCATCTCTTCCTTGTAACTCAACTATCTAGCATCCAACCCTTGGAAACATCGTCGAACACGAATCGGCGAGATTTCATCCTCCTGACCGAACCTATTGATTCTTTCTCTTCTCGAACCTAGAGGTATAGCTAGGGAAAGAGGTAAAGAGGGATGAGGATGAGGATGAGGATGGAGGTAGGGTAGAGAGTAGAGAAAGAGGAAGCCATTCCCACAAAGAAGCCAATCACTGCATGCACTAGCTAGCCCCCTCCGTTTCTTTCATTTAGTGCAAAGGCTTATCTAGCACCTAAGGTAGCTGCAGTTCAGTCGAGCCTGCTTCCACATCCTCTCCTGGTGGTCGAGCCATGCTTACGCATCCTCTCTATTAACCTGGCCTTACCTGGATGGGAGATTTTCCTCTCCTTATCAGTCGAGCCTACTTCCGCATCCTCACCAATGGCAGTTTTTGAGTTTGATCCAGCAAATAATCCAGTAGTAGATCCAGAAGCAACAGAGCCAGTAGCAACAGAGCCAGTAGCAGAGATAGAGATAGTGTGAAAATCAGCTTAAGCCACAATTTCAGTAGCACCATACAGTCGCAAAGCTTGCAAGAAAATCAGCGAGCCTATGAATCCTGTCAGGTCAGGCCGAAGATTAGACATCGAGCCGAGCTGTAGCAGTCAAATACGGAGGGGCAATTCTTTCTCTCAAGCATCTCGCCTAGTGGCGTCCCTTCTTCCAAGTCTATACCCAGCAGCTTCCCCACCAATGCATGCATCCCTTACTGTCCCATCTATTCTATATGAACCAGCAGCTTCCCCACCAGTGCATGCATCCCTTACTGTCCCATCTATTCTATATGAACCAGCAGCAAAGCCAGCAGTAGCAGTACGAGTAGCAAGGGCAGGTGCACTAGTAGAAGCAGAGCCATAAGCTAAGCCATAAGCCCTTGTTATTCCTAATAACATGGTTTGATAGTAGATTGCCTCTTCCAGAGCACGATCCATTCTCTGTGCTCGTGATAATCCAATGAGTTCCCACGAGTGAGCGAAGGGGTCAACCTGTTCCGAATAAACAACATGGATTTTGGAAATGTAGTTGTACTCTTACATCGATTCATACATGCTTCACACATCTGTGATGCTTGAGCATCGTCGTTTTGAGCCACAATGAATGAGCTCAACCAACAGTGAATGAATATGTGATTTTCCCTTTGGTGTGAGCAGCCACTTCATACTTTTCATCACTTGAGTAAGTAATAGCGCATGTCTTTGATCTTCCTACAAAAAACAATTGGAGAGATATCATTTTCTCACTGGGTGGGTCACGCATGAACACGACACAGAAGAGGGTCACAACGCGACCTCCCTAGTGGGCCCCTCTTTGTCGGGAAGACATTCTCCAGGCTTTATGTTACTTGCTTGCTTGAGGGGCTTTAGGCTTTAGGCCTTTTCTTTTTCTATTCCTATGTCGCTAACGCACGCAGTTGAGCAAGGGGGAATACTTATACTTATAGTTTGAAGCTTTAGTAGTTTTCCCATCTGCCAATAAACACGCAGGCTCCTACGACGCTTCGAGACCCATTTATCGATTCATTGGTACTCCGCATCTTCACGGAGAAGGAAATTCACTGCTTTAGTCGTTACACGATCTTACGCACTTGTTTGGGTGGGCACTTAGAGTTGTATTCTCTTTTGAAGGTGTGACCTATTGATTTGATTCAGAATTGATGGGATAGGCTTGAATGATGCTTACATTGATATGCGTGCTATTATTGGTGTGCCTTGACCGCCAGCAGAGGATCCGTAGCCTACTAGAAAGTTTCGGAGTGACCGATAGAAAGTAACCACAAATGCGCTGGAGCAGTTCGTTATATACGCATTATACCAGTCTCCCAGCATTCCCCATTATCCATACACTTCATCCATGCCAACTAACCACCACGTTTGGGTAATGGACCAGCACATTTGGGGAACAAACCACTATCTATGGGGAACGAACCGATGAAATAATTTATGTTATTTCCTTCCATACTGATTGATGTTCGTTCGGCGTCCTTCCTGACCCAATCTTCCTTTGCCAGGCCTGGAGAAAGAAAAGAGAATGGGGCCTGGAAAAGCTTTCCTGTCACGAAGCATACTTATTTACTTACTTTCAGAAATGAAAGTAAGGAGCGAAAAGTCACTCAAGCCGACCTGTAGCAGTATGAATACAGAGGGGCAAGGTCTCGGAGGGGCTTGCGCTTCCTAGTGCAAGGATTTCGATCAATCAAGGGCAAATCCTGGTCCGTTGTGTATATTGATAGAGGATTACGCTTTAGGCCCATGCCGATAGATGCCCGCAATCCACATTAGGAAGAAGATCAAAGATATACAGAAGAGAATTCCTTTCCTTTGGAGAGGAAAAGATTCATTGAAAATTTTACAAAATCAATTCGAGCAGCATGATGCAGCGTATTGAGTGGGAGTTGCAGTATAGATGCAACAATGACAGTGGCAGTGTCATGCGCAACAGTACAGATTGCAGCAACACAGTGGATTAAGGGCAACAGACCGAGCATCAGCAACGCTGAGGATCGATGTCGTGGATCAGTGTGATACTTCTGCTGGGAAGTATTGCTAGAGCACATTCCTCGCTAAGAGGGAGTGTTGATTTTTTGGGTAGCATCAGATGCGCTCTAGCTCTAAATTTTTGTGGAGGGGCTAGAACACATGAGATCTCCAAGACCTAGAAATCGTTTGAAGAAATTCCACCCGGAGTGCATGTTATTTAAATAATTAATTATTTTTAATAGTGCCCAAGTTAAAACTTAGGAAATTAAAATAATTGAAGTGAATTAATGTAAATTTGGGTGAGAAGGTTCTAAGTGACGAGGATCAAGTATAATTTAATCTTAGTCGTTGATTAGACATTAGATCACGGCCATTGATTTCTCAACAGGAAAAGTATAAAGGAAGGCTTGGGGTCAGTTGGAGAACACACACGGGGAGAGCAGCACTTAAGCTAGATCAAAATTTTGGGGCGTGGTTTGCTAAGAATTTTGGAGTAAGCTTCTAGTGCAAAGAGGGGCATTTCGGCAGTAGGACTTTCGTCCAAGGCCAAGAATACATAATAGAGAGGTAGTACAGTACCAGGGAAAGACAACGCAGCTCCAAGAGGGTGACATAGAAGCTAAAGGGGCTGATGCAATCACGCTGAGGCAGCGTTAGGGTTTCTATGAGGCAAATCGAGCATCAGTTTAGCAGATCGATTTCTAAGCCGGGAAGGCTCACTAGGAGGGTGATGCAGCTCCTAGAAGAGGTGCGCAGTTCCAGCGATCGCTGCACAGCACTCAGGACCACGCAATCACCTGTGGGGTTTGTTCATCCAGTTGTTGGACTCGCCAAAATATCTGTCTTCAATAGAGGTACTTCTGTCGGGCTTATTCTCTGTTGGGTGAGCCGGATTTTGCACCCTAGTTGTATTCAGAAATCTGCTTAATAATAAAACCCTCATATCTGTTGCACCAGTTTTCTCGCATTGGGTTTTTCCAGGGATGTTTAGTCCAAAAATAAGTGTCCTTTGTGTGGTTGTCTCATTTATTTTTCAGTGTTTAATCTATATATTGGTGTAGGCTATAGTGTATTTGCATTAATATTTTCTGAATAATTCTGAAAAAAACTTGTTAAAATCAAGAACACAAGTAGGTAATGCAAATCAGTTTACTGTAGTAGGATTTCTGATTTGTTAGATTTAGAAATTTTCACAATGAGTTGGTGACAAGCCCACCAAGATAGCTCCAAAATATAAGTATAAGCCTCTCAAAAGGGCTAAATAGTAAACCTGATGACTAGTTGAGCCATTCAAAAGGCCTAGTGGAGTCCAAAGTGTGCCAATTTGAGAGAAAAGGTTCCAAACATAGTGCCCACATTACTAGAATACAAGCTTAACCACCAAAAAGGGCAGAGGAGACAAGAGTACAGACCTAGTTTACTCTTTCCGCTGAATCCCCCCACTAATACATGCCCAAAAGTATCCATGACAAGTAAACAAAAATACCCAATCACACAATGATAAGCCATGCCTTCGTGGTTAGAAGGCACACCTTCAAATATACGGGTATAATAGATGGGCGAGGGACCATGTGGCTAGTTCAGCTAGCAAAGAAAATGGCACATCAAGCTATCTAGTGGCTACAAGGGGTTGTTGGTTGTGGTCTGAGGACTATCGAGGAGAAAAAATTTCTCCTATGGATATCACCAACAAGGTCATGGATAGCATTTGGCTCCAGCTAGGACGTGATCTTTCAAAAGAGTGTACCAACATACTCGAACGAGGAGGTTATGAGAACACCAGCAATCTCTTAGGACTGTAGACCTGTCACCTACACATATCACAAATCGAACACACAGGGTAGCATGTTTATGCAATGTCTAATGATCGCCCATGCTTATAATAGGCCGTAAAAATCAACAAGAAATAAAATTTAAATATAGATGCAAATTTAATCTAAATGCAACTTGTTGACCACTCTTTGCCAACTACCCTATAGAAATATACATTTTCGCAACAAGATTCCATCATGATCAAACAATAAAGATTATCTAGATTTCATCATCATCTTTAGTCATCATTTTGTTAAAGTTGTAAACCCATTTTGCATGTTTATAATGTAAATGATCCTAGTAAGACCATCTATGTATGTAACGACCTAGGTAATCCTACTTTTTTGGTGACAATTTCTATCCTAGGAGGTTTTTCTTCTCACTAATTCATGTGTGTTTCTAAACACGAATGATCAACAAAGTTTTTCCCTCCAACCTCACCCCAAAGCTAAGGTGGATTTTGTCGTCAAAATCTTAGATAAGCCCTAGTGTTCAAGTCAAGTCTTTTGTAAAGTGATTTGGGAATAATTTTAGCTAATTGGCTAAATTATTTTATTACAAAGCATTGGGTCTACTAAATCATATTTGAGCTGCAAAATTGGGTAAATACTTGAGGGTCTATAACGAACGAGTGTTCTCCCTTGTATATTAAATTGTAATATCTTGATGTAAAAATTATTTTAGCACATGGTCCCTCATATTGAGAGACCATGGCTAAATTATTTGAGGGTTGGAAAAATTATTAATCCTCTCATGAGTCAATTAATTAAATTTTCTGGGAAAAATAAATTAAAATCCTGAGCTAGAAATTTAATTAATTTTGTGTCCTAGGAAAAATTAATTCTCCAAATTAAAAACATTTGTGGATCTCAGAGAAATTAATTTTTGGAGGTCCCCAGCCAAGGTAATATTGAAAATTTCGAGAGATTTTGGACCCTTGAGCCTTGCTAGTTAAGTCAAAGTCAATTTCTCAGGAAATCAACTCAAAATAATTAAATTTGAGTTTATTAAAATTCAATTAAATGAAAATTTCGAATTTCCTCAAAAATAAAATAATTTCGACGAAGGAGATTAAAAGATAATTAAATCTTTTTTAACAGTCAAGATTACTTTGACAGGAATCGAGCCAACTAGTTGTTGGAGAATTAATTTATAAATTACAAGCCAGTGGTCATTCAGTTCATCCGATCATTGAATCGTGTACTAGCTTTTGAAGCTCTTGTAAACTTTTTTTTGGAATAATACAACATAAAGTCTTTGGGGTCTTACTTGATGGAAGTGTTCTTCTCTGGTATCTTATGGTAACATGTGTTAAATTTTATTTATTTATCTTATTTATAAGTTGTTGGTTAATAGCTCTTGTAGATCAATCTATTGCACATGTATCTTACTTAAATTGTTGGGGTTAAAAATAGCATTGAGATTTTTATTCGATTGGCAGGTATCTCCAATCTTTGGAAATTTAATCGTTATTTTATACCTCTATTAATTTGATGGGCAGAGATTTTGGGTGTTTGGGAAGTCCTCGGTTGAACCAGCCGACTCTCGAAACTTAAGATGTGGAGAGCCTACCGGCTTAAAACTCCGAGATTATCTAACGAAATATATTTTGCAGGGATTTTCTGGGCTAGTACCTAGAATTTAAAAAATTATTTATCTTCAAAATATTATGCTAATAGTTAGACCTAGCTAGCAGGAGCCTGAATTCTTTAGATCTGGGAGCAGAGTCGAACTCATACTCCTCAGATCTGATAGATATGTAATTTTAATTGTATAAATATTTAGAAATTTTAGATTTGACTTTCTAACTTGGAGTTTTGATTTCGGATTATTATATATTTGTGTGGGGGTTCTGGGATTTTGTCTATTGTTTGTGCAAGTATAGATCTGAAGGTTTTTTAAGGTGATTTTTCAAGATCTGAGACAGATCTAGGCCCTGCAAGACAAGATCTTATCTCAGAAAACAATTTGTTTGCAAGGAAGGTTCAGATTTGAGGTTTTTCCGAAAACAAATTTTAAGCAGAAATATATCAGTTTTGAAATCTAAACTTCTGGGAATTTTTTTATTTTATTTTTAGGGCCCTTGGGCTACCATTTTTCTTCTCCTATTCATTGCCTTTGAAGCTCCAGCTTTCTGCTTCCTCTTTTCTAGCTCCATTGCATTTCAAAGCCCTTCAGATTTCGCTGCTAAACCCCCACAGTTTTCCCTCAGCAGCTCAAATGCTGCTCTTTTTCTGATTTGCAAACACTCTTTCCTCTGCTTGTGTTTTTCTCTCCCCTTTTTTCTATTGCATTTTTCTTCATCAAACCTTCTCACGCAACCTTCTACTCTCTATTCCACGTCCTCTATGTGAATTTCCTGCTCCTCTTGTAGCCCTAGCTCTTCCCTCCATTCCTCGCTGCTCCTTGCACATCCCTTCTTCCTTGCTGCCATCTATGTTTTCCTTCCCTTCGTCCCTCGAAACCATATTCCCTTTCTACCATTTGTGTTACCTTGCTTCCTCAACCCGCAGCTTTTCCTTACCCATGGCCCTCAATCCTCTGTCATCCTCTCGCGTGACTGTTGATTTGGGGTAGCATCAGATGTGCTCTAGCCTTGAAAATTGGTGGAGAGGCTAAAACACATGAGATCTCCAAGACCCAGAATGGTTTGGACAGAATCTAACCAGTTTGGGAGATATTAAAATAATTAATATTTTTAATGGAGTCAAAACAAAATATTGATGTGAGTTAATATAAAACTAAGTTAGAGTGGTCCAAAAGTCATGGATCAAGCCAAATCTAATCTTAGCCGTTAATTAGGGACTTAATCTCAGCCGTTGAATTGTCAACGAGAAAAGTATAAGAAGAGGATTTTGAGGGTCAGTTGGAGAACACAATGAGTTGATCAAGAATTCGATTTTTTGGGGCAAGGCTTGCTGAAGATATCGAAGGAGTGATCAGAGTTGCAACTGAGGGGCAGTGAATACAGTAGCAGAGAGGTAGAGATAGTACTGGGAGGATCAACGCAGAAACCGGGAGAGGTTGACGCAGAGCCATCTAGAGGCCAGGCAGAGACAGCGAGAGGCCACGCAGAGGCAGCCAGGAGCTGCGCAGAGCCAGAGAGGGCCAGCGTGTGAGACGCAGAGGCTCCAAAGACTAACGCAGAGCCCCGAGAAGTTGACGCTGGGCCAGATAGGCTAACGCTGGGCCAGAGAGGCTAACGCAGGCCATAGAGGCAGCGCTGGGAGACTTTCGTGGGACAGATTGGAGATGGAGTGCTGAATAGGGTGGCGCAGTCCCTATCAGGGTGACACAGAGCAACGAAAGCTGTATTGTTGCTGTGGGATTGTTCATCCGGTGATTTAGCCAGAATATCTGTCTCCCACTAAGAGGTACTATGACCGAGGGCATTCTCTGTTGGGTGAGCCATTTCTGGCACCCAAGTTGTATTCTGAAACTGCATAATAATAAAACCCTCTGAATAGCTGCACTAGTTTTCCCACATTGGGTTTTTCTGGGGACATTAGTCCAAAAACAACGATGTCACTTGTGTGCTTGTTTCTTTCAGTGGATGATCGGTATGTGTTGATAATGTACTAGTATTTATTTTCAGTATTCACATGGTAAATAACTTGTTAAGTAAATGAACAAGTAGGAAGAAATAAATCAAATAGTACAGGAAGAATTTCTAACGGATAGACTTAGAAATTTCAACATGGTATCAGAGTGTGGTTGCAGATCACAGGATAACTGAAGGCATCAGCTGAGCAAAGCAACCGCAGCGGAAACAGCTATCCCGAGTGATAGAAGTTGTTCCTAGGAGAAAGCAGCAAGAAAGGGGTGACGCAGAGAACCTGCATCATCAGTTCGAGCCAGGAGGAGGATCAGAGCTGAGGTAGAGAGGAGCAAACTTGATTTCCGCAGTGCCCGATCATCTTTCTCAAACAGGAAGGATCGATGTTGTGGCCAAGAGGTGCAAACTGTGTCAGTGTCGAGATTGCGCAGAGCCTAGAGGCTCTAAACTTGAGACTGCTGGGGCATAGGAGGCTGTGGATAAGTTGCAGAGCGAAGTTGGTGGGGTACTGTGATCAGAACAGTACTTAAGATGGCAAGACCAAGGAGGGAGTTGTTGCCGAGGATTGGCAAAGGGATTTTCAGAAGGGAAATCGAGGCTCAGAGGGAGTCAAACCGAGAACTTCCAGACGAGAAGTAGAGAGACTTCAAAGAGTCGAAAGAGAAGCAGCGAAATGGCAGTGAATGGGTTAAGAGATCAAGATAGACTAGACGAAGCTTCAAACTTCATAGTCTGGAAGTCCAAGATCTTGTCTATTCTAGACAAGTATCACATCGAACACTTCCCCTTCAAAACGATAGCAATCTCGATTGACCTAGCTAAAAATGGCAAGTACGAGGAGGCAATGGCCAGAGCAAAGTGCATCATCCTTGATGGTGTCAACGATCATGTGGTGCCACACATCACTAAGAAGGAGATGACAAATGAGATTTGGGAGGCCCTGAAGAAATTGTACCAGCATACTTCTGTGTAAAGGAGGATGTTACTTCAAAACCAGCTATGGTCATATCAGATGCAGAAGGGATAGCAGATAGATGTCTTCCACGGTGGATTAAAGGAGATCCGTGATTAGCTAACTTCCATAGGGGCCACACTGGATCAAGAACTGATGGTGAGGATTGCATTGAACGTAGTCTCAGAGGATTGGGAGGTATTTGTGTTAATTTTAGGTATGTTCTATGCTTAAAGCAATTTATTTCAATTTTCACAGTTAGCTCCATATCTTTTCCAGATTAGCAATCACATCAGCATTAAAGTAAACTGCAGATAGAACATAAACATAAATCGCAGAAGACAAGCCAAGACAAGAGGACACAAGATGTAGCGCTAGCTAGGGACAAACCCCAATGTGGGGAAACCCTTGATCAATTTTCTTATATGTTCTTCAATAGTTCAGCAAAGAGAGTGAGAGAAATAGTATGTTTACAACAGAAATCAACACTTTGACTTATCTAGATAAGAGCATAGATCATCTCTAAGAAAATGATACATGAGATCAGTTGAAGACATGCTGCTTCAACTAATTCTCCAAGGTGACTCCTTCACCTATTGTTGTGTTGCATTTCGTCATCATGCTACACCTCACCGCGCTACACCATGCTGCACCCATCATCACTATGTTGCATCTCATCACGCTTCATTAATCATGACTGTACCCATCACTATACTGCATTATGTCATTGGTGCACCATGTTGCCATCCCAACCTATGTGTTATACTGCATTATGTCATTGGTGCACCATGTTGCCATCCCAACCTATGTGTTGGCTACACCTTGCTTGGTTGTTGTCCCTTGCTTGCTTGTTGTCCCTAGCATGCTTGTTGTTGCATGCTAGTTGTCCCTTGCATGCTAGCTATAACATTGCATGATTGGTGTATTTGCTGCTAAGTACCATACAACTGTCCCAATGTTAGTTAGTTGTCCCTTGCATGCTACTCTCCTTCGAAGACAGATGCTCCGGCTGTTTCAGCGGTTCTGTCTTTTCCGGCAGTTCCGGCTTTTCCGACTTTTCTGGCAGTTCCATCTTTTCCGGCATTTCCAGCTTTTCTGGCTTTTCCGGCAGTTCCGGCTTTTCCAGCAGTTCCATCTTTTCCGGCTTCTCTGGCAGTTCCGGCTTTTTCAGCTTTTCCGGCAGTTTCGACAGTTCCGACTTTTCCGGGTTTTCTGCCCTCTGGATCAAGGCAATGTTATTCCTTAGGATCTTTCCTCCTACTAAAACCCAAAGACAAGTAGAGAGAGGAAGAGATCCCAAGTGTGTTGAAATGACTTGAAGGCCACCTGTATTTATACTAAAATGTTGAGCACATGTGGGGTTTATTTGGTTGCTGGCCGACCTTAACGAATTGTCTTATAACACAAATAAATTCATAACTCCATGAATACTTATCAGAATCAAATGATCTTTAGATCAATCCTACACCTCTCAATGAGAGGGATCCAAGAAAAATATTAGCTGCCATAAATAAGATGACCCACATGGAGTTTGGCCCTAGTTGCCAATTTTAACACTCCCTCTCAACTAGGGAGAACTCCATCCATTGGTCCATATGTTCGATTGTACTATCTCTGCCATCAGTGCCCTGCACTGCTCTGCTGAGCTCTGCTCTGCTCTGCTTTGCTCTGCTCTGCTGAACCATGAAGAAGAAGAATTGATCGAGAATGTCTCATACCATTCTCTACTAACCCGAAGTCAGTTTCATCTGAAGAAAGTGTGTCACATCACTCATACTGACCCGAAGTCAGTTTTATTGATCCCAGATCAATATCACAAGAGAGTGTCTCAAACCACTCATACTAATCCCAGATCAGTTTCATTGATCCCAAATCAATGTCACAAGAGAGTGTTTCAAACCACTCATACTAATCCTATTCATTGATCCTAGATCAATGTCACCAGAGAGTGTCTCAAACCACTCATACTGATCCCAGATCAATGGAGGTCATCCTAGCATAGGGAGTACAGTAGATACAGCGATGCATCCATCGATAGTACTACTATGGTCCCTATCCTCATTCCCCTGCTCATTGATTAGATGAGAGGTACTTCCCATAAGTCCCATACTACATGGGTAGGATGCCTCGACAGGAGAATTAATCATCCTGTCCACAGGAGAACAAATCATCCTGTCAGTGGATGCCACGGAGAACTAATCATCCTGGCCCACAGGAGAACTAATCGTCCTGTTCCATAGTCACCACAGAGAACAAATCATCCTGGCCCACAGGAGAACTAATCATCCTGTTCCATAGTCACCACAGAGAACAAATCATTCTGGCCCACAAGAGAACTAATCATCATGTTCCACAATTGCCACGGGAGAACTAATCATCCCTACCCACAGGAGAACCAATCATCTTGTTCCACAGTTGCCACGAGAGAACTAATCATCCCGACCCAGATAAGAACTAATCATCCTATTCATAGCGCACCACCAAGGGAAGGTGAGTCGCCTTGTGGTCGTATGTTGCTCCAGTAAATACCCCAAGCCCCCCACAGCTCGCAAAGCTCAATGCATGCAACATGCAGGACCCTTATAAGAAGGTCTCTCAATGACTCCAAGTCGTTCGGGAAAGTCACAGATTTGACCTTTCCCCGGGGCTTTGACAAAATGTCTACGACCTGTACATCAGTCTCAATGCAATGGAGCCTCCTCGCTCATCAACTTACCATATCGCAGATAAGGTAGTATCTGATGTCTATCTGCTGGAACAATCATCGAATACGGGATTCCTCAATAATTGAATCCCCCCTCTGGTTGTCACAGAGAATCACAGTGGTATTCATCATGTGTACAAACAGCTCACTTAAGAGCTTCTACAACCATGCAGCTTCACACGAGATCATACTCGTAGCTATGTATTCGGTCTCGACAGTGCTTATAGAAACCGACTTCTACTACCTGCTCATCCATGATATCGAAGTAGAATCCAAAGAGAACCTGCACTGAGAAGTGCTCTAGTGATCCTCCACATTGCCTGCCCAATCAGCATTCGAATAATCATGCAGTTTCATATTTCCGGTAGTGTATCTCAATCCATGAGAGATTGTGCCCCGAAGATATCTTAGAATATTCTTAGCACCAATCCAGTGAGGCTCAACCAAATATGAGCTCACCATGCTAACTGCAAAACATATGTCCGGACTGAAGATTACCAAGAACATCAACGCGAATGAGTTTATGAAACTTAGAGGCATTTCCCAAAATTTGGTTCGACATCACTACCATATAACTTCTGAACGTTAAGATCCACGAGGTAGCCGATGGTGCTGATGCCAATGATACTGATGCCGCTGATGCCGATGATGTTGATGCCGCTGATGTTGATGCCGATGATGCTGATGTTGTTGATGCCGATGATGTTGATGTCGCTGATGCTGATGCCACCGATGCCGATGATACTAATGCCGCTAATGCCGATGATGTTGATGTCGCTAATGCCGATGCTGCTGATGCTAATGTATGTTGATGTTGTTGATGCCGATGATGTTGATGTCGCTGATGCCACCGATGCCGATGATACTAATGCCGATGATGCTGATGTCGCTAATGTCGATGCCGTTGATGCTAATGTCATTGATCTAGGGTTTGCTACTGCTGATATAAATCAGATTTTTGTACTATTTCTCTTTGCTGAATTATTGAAGATAAAAGAAGATTTGATCAAAGGGTTCCCCCATATTAGGGTTTGTCCCTGGCTAGCTGCCACAGCTTGTGTCTCTTGTCTTGGCTTGTTTTCTGTTGATCATTTAATGTTCTATCTGCACTTTACTTATGTACATGTGATTGCTAATCTGTCGATAATAATAAGAAAGATAAGTAAACTGCTCTAAGCATAGAACATACCATAATTTAACATGGGATCAGAGTTGAGGTGAAGACAAAGCCCAAGCAAGAGCAAGAGCAATCACCGAAGAGAAGGTTGGTAAGGCTATCTAAAAAGAACTATGGGGTCCTCAACACCCGCCAAAGACAAGCTCCGTGAGAAGTCTGACTATCACGGATGGAAGATGTCTCTCAATCTGACTTTAGAAGATCAAGAAGTGTTGGACCATGTAAGAGGCAATATTATTGAGCCTCCATCAAATGCATCCGCTGCTACCAGGAACAAATGGAAATTTGGAGAAGTCAAAGCAAAGAAGATCATCCGGGACTCTATCGACAAGCGCTTGGTGGCCTATGTTTCTGAGCTGAACACCTCCAAGGAAATCTACGATAGACTGGTGAGTTTATTTAATGGCAAAATGCATTCAAGAAGAAGCAAGGATGGAAGAACAGGAAATGCCCACACTTAAAGGTCATCCTGCTGCCTTTTCTTCTCATGCTAAAAGAAGAAACAATTCTGAGGCTAAATCCAAAGGAAAGACTGGACCAAAGGGTGGAAGAAAAGGACGATGTTACCATTGCAATAAACCAGGTCATTATGCAAGGGAGTGTCCTGATAAAAGGAACTCACACCGGGATGATGATCAAAATCCCTCTCAAGGCAATCAAAGAAATGGCAGGTCAAATGGCCGAGGTAAAAGGAGTGTTGGAAATCAAGGAAGAGGACAACCATTCAAGAAGGCAAGAAATTCCAGGTATGAATCTAACACTATTGACAATAAGCAGGATGAATATTATCTACCAGCTGCTCTATCTACCTCTGCTCCTCTGGACTCGCTAGGAAATTGGCTTATTGATAGTGGTGCCTCAAGGCACTTCACTGGTTACAAAGAAGTTCTCCATAATCTGATAGAGAAAGAAACCAACCTAGAAATTGTCCTTGGAGATAATATGAAATATCCCGTGAAAGGTGTAGGCAATGTCTCTCTTAAATTGAATCAAGGTAATACAATCCACCTACAGGATGTATTATATGTACCTGATCTCAAAAAGAACCTGGTGTCCATTTCGGCAATGGAAGACAAAGGCTACAAGGTGGCTTTCAGCGATGGCAAGAGGCTGGCATTAAGAGGGAGACTACTACACCATACACTCCTGAACAGAATGGTGTGGCAGAAAGGAAGAACCATACGATTGTGGAAGTTGTCCGTGCCATGCTTCATGATCAAAGACTTCCGAAGTTTCTATGGGCCGAAGCTACAAACACCGTCGTATATGTACAAAACCGATGCCCCCATCAAGCATTGGGTTCCAAAACTCCTGAAGAAATGTTCACCGATAAGAAACCTGACATATCTCATTTTAGAATTTTTGGAAGCCTTGTATATTTTTCATGTGCCGAAAGAGAAAAGGAATAAATTGGGTGCATTTGGAAAGAAAGGAATCTTTGTGGGCTATATTGAAAATGCTAAGGGCTATAGAATCTTTGTAGCCGGTCAAAGGGAAGTCGTGATTAGTCATGATGTCACCTTTGACGAAGATATGGCTCTCAGCAAGGTGAACAATCTTCCTACAGTGAGGAGCTCTCAAGAAGCTGACACTAGGGAATCGAAAGAAAAAGAGTATGACGAGATATTTGCACCTGTTGCCAGATATACCACCATTCACTCGATCATTTCCCTTGCGACTTCACAAGGATGGAAACTACATCAGATAGATGTTAAGATCGCGTTCTTGCATGGTTCAATCAAAGAAGAGGTCTATGTGGAGCAACCCAAAGGATTTGAGATTTATGATCAAAAATCTCATGTGTGCAAGTTGAGGAAGGCCCTCTATGGCCTGAAGCAATCACCCCGAGCATGGTATGAGAGGATCAATAGCTACTTGATGAAGCTGGGATTCACTAGGAGTGAAGCTGATCCCAACCTTTACTTTAAGGTTGAAGATGACAAACCTCTCATACTGGTGCTGTATGTTGATGACCTCTTTCTAATAGGTGCAGACCCTCTCATTCACAAATGTAAGAGGGAGTTGGCTTTTGAATTTGAAATGAAGGACCTAGGACTGATGCACTATTTCCTAGGACTTGAAGTTTGGCAGAAGCCAGGGGAAATTTTCCTATCTCAAGGAAAATATGTGGTGAAGATATTGGAAAGATTCGGTATGGTGGACTACAAGCCCGTAACTACCCCGATGGAGCTTGACTTCAAAAAAAAAAAAAAAAATTAAGCAGTAGTGCTGCTAGACTTGTTTTACGAAATGCCACCGAGTATGTCAACTCGTCAGAGCATTAATGAACTCCCGTCCAGATATATGCTTTAACACGTTGAGTCAACATATGGTTGAACCTCACCACATACATTGGATTGGTGCCAAGAATCTGTTGAGATATCTTCGTGGCACAATTACTTATGGGTTAAGATACACTGCCGGAATAATGATGCTGATTGGGCAGGTAGTGTGGTGGACCGTAAGAGCACTTCCGGGTGTTGTTTCTCCTTGGGATCTGCTTCGATATCCTGGATGAGCCGGAAGCAGAAGTCGATGGCTTTGAGCACCGCCGAGGCAGAGTATATTGCTGCTAGCATGGCCTCTTGTGAGGCAGTCTGGTTGCGAAAGCTCTTCAGTGAGCTGTTTGGATTTACATTGGATACCATCGTGATCCTGTGTGACAACCAGAGCGGGATCCGTTTATCAGAGAATCCCGTATTTCATGATCGCTCCAAGCATATCGATATCAGGTACCACTATATTCGAGATATGGTGGAACGAGGAGCAATAAGACTCCAACATATCGATACAAATGAATAGGTCACCGAAATTTTGACAAAGCCCCCCGAAAAGGTCAAATTCCTGACTTTCCAAAAACGACTTGGTGTTGTTCAGATACCCTCTTATGAGGGTCAAGTATGATGTATTGAGCTCTGGGAACTCCAGGGGGGGCGCAGGGTACTTCTTGGAGCGACATATGACCACAGGGTGACTCACCATCCCCTGTTGGTACACTTTGTATAGGGTAAAAGGTTCAACCTTCCCCTGTGACACGCCGTGGCGACTATGGAACAGGATGATTCGTTCTCCTGTGGGCCTAGATGATGTGTTCTCCATGGCGATTGTGGAACAGGATGATTCGTTCTTCTATGGGCCTGGATGATGTGTTCTCCATGGCAATTGTGGAACAGGATGATTCGTTCTCCTGTAGGCCAGGATGATTAGTTCTCCATGGCATCCACTAGACAGGATGATTCGCTCTCCTGTGGACAGGATGATTCGCTCTCCTATGGACAGGATGATTAGTTCTCCTGTCAAGGCATCCTACCCATGCAGTCTGGGACTCATGGGAAGTACCTCTCATCTGATCAAGGAGCAAGGAAATGAGGATAGGGACCATTGTAGTACGGATGGACACATTGTTGTATCTACCGTACTCCCTATGCTAAGATGACCTTCATTGATCTGGGATCAATGATACTGGTCTGGGACCAGTGAGAGTGGTACCCACTATGACACTAACTTTAGGTCAGTAGAGGACTAGTCTAGGACCAGTGGTACACACTCTGAGACTAACTTCGGGTCAGTGGAGGATGGTATGATACATCCTTGATCATTTCTTCTTCTTCTTCTTCATAGTTCGAGTAGAGCAAAACAAAGCAAAGCAAAGCAGAACATAGCAAGGCAGAGCAAAGCATAGCAAGGTAGAGCAGAGATGGGTTCAAGCTATTCAGGGCAGTGCATTTGATGGATGAATAGTAGCAACGGTCAAACAAATTGCAGATGGATTTCTCCCTAGTTGAGAGGGAGTGTTAAAATTGGCAACTAGGGCCAAACTCCATGAGGATCACCTTATTCATGGCTGATAATATTTTATCTAGATTTCTCTCATCGAGAGGTGTAGGATTGATCTAAAGATCATCTGATTCCGATAAGTATTTATGGAGATATGAATTTATTTTGATTATGGACAAATTGTCAAAGTCGGCCAGCAACTTATGTAGGCTCAAAAGCCCAACAAACACATCTATTCATCATCAACATTTGCATATAAATATAGGATGTCTCCTCCTCATTTAGACACACACTTCTCATCCATCTCTCTCTCTCTCCTATGCAGCTAGGTCTTTCTCTCACACGTGGGAAGGAAGGACGTAGTTTTCTAAGGGTTTACAAATTGCAAATTGGAACTTTGACCAGCATTCTCTCTCTCTTGACTGCGTAGTAGGTGACGCTGACTCTCCTTGGAAATCCGCAATTTTTGGCACAAGAATCGAGGTGATCTGACCTCCGGTTTGGAAGATATTAACTGCCCTAGTTTAGGGTTGATGCTGCCGATGCCGACGACGTTGATGTCGCCGATGCCGATGATGTTGATGCCAATGTTGCTGATGTCGCTGATGATGATGATGCCGATGATACTGATGCCACTAATGCCGATAATGCTAATGTCGTTGATGCCAATGATACTAATGCCGCTGATGCCGATGATGCTGATGTCGATGATGTTGATGCCGCTGATGCTGATGATACTGATGTCGCTAATGTCGATCATACTGATGTCACTGATGTCGTTGATGCCGATGATGCTGATGTCGCCGATGCCGATGATGCTAATGCCATCAATGCCGATGATACTGATGCCACTAATGCCGATGATGTTGATGTCGCTGATCTAGGGTTTGCTGTTGCTGATATAAATTAGATTTTTGTACTATTTCTCTCTGCTGAATTATTGAAGATAAAAGAAGATTTGATCAAAGGGTTTCCCCATAGTGGGGTTTGTCCCTGGCTAGCCGCCACATCTTGTGTCTCTTGTCTTGGCTTGTTTTCTGTTGATTGTTTAATGTTCTATCTGCACTTTACTTATGTACATGTGATTGCTAATCTGTGGATAATAATAAGAAAGATAAGTAAATTGTTCTAAGCATAGAACATACCATAATTTACAAAGATAGGTCGCATAAATAGTGACATTAGGCTGCGGGACTAGGACATATTACGCTGTAGAAGAGATCACAAATAGGCCACAGAAGATGTACAGAAGAAGGCTTGGTCTTGTTTGCTTACCCCATAGATGATGCTCTGAAAATCTTCCCAAAAGGTGAGCGAATAGGCTCAATATATAGGTATTCCTCCATGTGAAGGGTCACGACCAACGAGGCAAGCCGACTTGAATATTATGAGGTCAACTGGTACAAAAACCCATTTTAAATTACTCTTAATAATAGTTAAATTGTTAAAATTGGCAACTAGGGCCAAACTCCATGTGGGTCATCTTATTAATGGAAGCTGATATTTTTCTTGGATCCCTCTCATCGAGACCAGTGTGGAAAAAGTCCCGATAAAATCGGGATTTATTCCCCAAAACGCGATTTTTTCAAGAAAATGATTAAATCGGCCGATTTTTTGCCGACTTTTTAAGAAACGAAAAAATCGGGATTAAATCGAAAAAGTCGGGATTAAATCGGGACCCTTGCCGAGTTTTTCAACTTTTGGACCCTTGCCGAATTAATCCCGACTTCGACTTTTTCCACATTGATCGAGAGGTGTAGGATTAATCTAGAGATCGTCTGATTCCGATAAGTATTCATGGAGATATGAATTTATTTGTGTTATGGGACAATTCGTCAAGGTCAGTCAGCAACCAAATAAACCCCACTTGTGCTCAACGTTTTAGTATAAATAGAGGTGGCCTTCAAGTCATTTCAACGCACTTGGGATCTCTTCCTCTCTACTTGTCTTTGGGTTCTAGTTGGAGGAGAGATCCTAAGGGATAACGCTGCCCTAATCTAGAGGGCAGAAGCCTGAACTATCGGGAATTGTCGGGACTGCCAGGGACTGTCGGAAACTGCTGGAACAACCAGGAAAGCTGACACAGAGGGCAGAAGCCAGAACTGTCAGGAACTGTCGAAAGAGCCAGGAAAGCTGACGCAAAGGGCAAAAGCCAGACCTGCTAGGAAAGTTGACATAGAGGGCAGAAGCCAGAACTGTCGGAACAGCCGGGAAAGCTGACGCAGAGGGCAAAAGCCGAAACTGCCGCAAATAGCTGGAACTATCGGAACTGCCGAGAAAGCTGACGTAGAGGGCAAAAAAGGTTGACGCAGTCCCTAGAGGTTGACACTGGGGTTTTCGTGGGACAAATTGGAGCTAAGGAGCTGCCGGAGTGTTTATCTGGGGTTTCAGCCAAAGCATCTGTCTCTGAAGGAGAATAGCATGCAAGGGACAGCTAACTAACATTGGGACAGTTGGATGGTACTTAGCAGCGAGTACACCAAGCATGCAAGGGACAACAAACTAATATTAGGATAGCAGCATGATACTTAGTGCAACAAGCACGTATTGGTACAGCTAGCATGCTAGCATGCAACAACAAGCATGCTAAGGACAATAAGCATGCTAAGGGCAACAAGCATGTTAGAGACAACAAGCAAGCAAGGGACAACAAGCATACTAGGGACAACAAGTAAGCAAGGGACAACAAGCAAGCAAGGTGCAGCAAGCACATAGGTCAGTATGGCAACATGGTGTAGCAATGGCACATAATGCAGTACAGTGATGGGTACAGTCATGATTAATGAAGCATGATTAGATGCAGCATAGTGATGATGGGTGCAGCATGGTGCAGCACAGTGAAGTGCAGCATGATTACGAAATGCAACACAACGATAGGTGAAGGAATCACCTTGGAGAATCAGTTGAAGCAGCATGTCTTCAACTGATCTCGTGTATCATCTTCTTAGAGATGATCTATGCTCTTATCTAGATAAGTCAAAGTGTTGACTTCTATTGTAAACATACTAGCTATCTCTCTCTCTCTGTTGAGCTATTGACGAACATATAAGAAAAATTGATCAAGGGTTTCCCCACATTGGGGTTTGTCCCTGGCTAGTGCCACATCTTGTGTCCTCTTGTCTTGGCTTGTCTTCTGCAATTTATATTTATGTTCTATTTGCAGTTTACTTTAATGATGATGTGATTGCTAATCTGGAAAAGATATTGAGCTAACTGTGAAAATTGAAATAAATTGCTCTAGCATAGAACATACCTAAAAGTAACATAAATATATTTAACAAATGACTTGATGATCTTTGCCCAAATAAATTTGTCACTTCAATCAATAATGAGAGGAGTTCCAAGTACACATCAAATAATAATATTTTCCTTTAACCAATTTGAATTCTTCCTTGGAGCAAGATGGGCTTCTTTTGGGGTAGTTATATTTCTCTTAGGGAAATTCATCCCAAAGCTACCCAAATTTCAACATTTTAAATTCTGACTTCAAACATAACATCTGGTGTGAATTTTATTAATGTGTCACAATAATGCCTGTAGCCAAAACTTGAAGGACCTTTTGATGATTGTGTCGGTTTCTACGGAAAAATTAAGCATTGATTGAGGGTTTAAAGAAAGGTTTCATGCTCAGATCGGTGAAGGATCTTGAGGCCAAGTTTTCAAGCAATGCTATCGAAACCTCTTTGGCAGGTTTGCATCCTTCACTAGGATGATCTTTTTGACAACCTTTTGAGGCAGGAGATTCGTGGAAGCTCTGCAACAACAACATCCTATTTTACTATATTTTCTTCTGTATGTATGCTTCATTACAGGAACAGGCTAAATCACATTTACTGAAGATACAAGTGCCACCAAATGCAATAAGGATCGTTAATAGATATTTAATTGATGTGAGGTGCCCTGAGGATCTTGATCATAAATGCTAAAGCTACAAAAGTGTGCAGAGACGGGTATATGGAGAGCGATGTACACAATTGTTATGGCTGCTAGCATTAGACATATTGGATCAAGAGTCAATGCATGCGCTCTTGAGAGAACACTGTTGTAATGCCTAATGCAGTTAACAATGCTAGGAGAGAAGTTACAACTTACACTATGATGATAAATTTATGTTTGCAAGATCAAACTCACTAAGGAAAAGGCTTATGGCAGAGCTGCATGTGACCTTGTGTGCTTGCAGTAACAAAACACTTGTATTGACAGAGACTAGCAATTTTTGAAGAGATTCTTTTTGTCTCACTACTGTTAGAGAGAGACTTATATTGTCTTGATTGTGCAGTGATCAGCACTTTGTAATGGCAGAGGTTGAATGCAGGAGTTGCATACTGATGCTTGAAGAGAGGATTCAAGTCAGGGTTTGTATTGTGATGTTATAGCTGCATAAGCAATGAGTTGAGGTTGTTATTGGGGTTATCAGTTTGCACCAGTTTGTATTGTAGCCTTTATACAGTGACAGTGATAGAGTGTTTGGATGCATTGCATGGTTATATGGATCCTAGGGTTGAGATTGAGCAGAGTATGCTGGATAGTGAGACAGAGTTGAGGACTCATATTGCAGAAGTCACTTTGTAGGTCCACATGCTGAACAAAGTTGCTAAGAGAATGTTGGACGTTTGATGACAAATTAATGCCATAAGCAGAGTTGATTGTTTAACTTAGTTTGAACCTTATGTACACATAACACTATTGTTATACCTGAGAACACTAAAAGGATGTACTGATTATATTGAAGTAAAGATTGGTTTGTTCGGGCTTGATACTGGGCAGTGAGCATGTGTTATGCATAGGGATTACATGTTGAGCAAAGTTATTAAAGTTGTATAAGCAAGTGCTATGCTAATAGGGTTTACAGTACCATATATGATTTAAGCAGGGTTTACTTATGTAAACAGCTGATGGGTGCCAAGATTTATAATGTCGCTAACTTACTTAACTAGGGTTTGCATTTCAGAGATCAAACATATTTGAATTGTGTAATGGCAGTGAAGGTTTGCTTGGATATTTTGCTAGGTTTTTGGCAGTGAAAGATTATGTGTGTCAGCACTTATAGTGATTGTTGGAGCAGGCTGATATGGCTAAATGTTGATGATAAGACCAGAGGTTGACTAACTTTTATGCTGCTATGGTTTGTGCAGAAGTTGAAGGCCTTATGACAGTGACAATGATTGTAGTTGTCGGCTATGTTGTACGGTATAGATTGTATGATTCTAGGACTGACAGTATATTGATGCTAAGATCAGTTTGCTTATCGAATGTTTGAGCAGAAGCAAAGGCAATGATACATTGGCAGCAATGTAAGTAGAGTGGTCGTATAGCAGTGTTTTGGCAGCAAATTATTCTGATATTGAGCACCGGTGGATCCAGTCTAAAAAATTGTGAAACGTGGACCACTGGCTGATTAGGGTGGCAGGGTGGTGCTAGGGCGGATTGGAGCCGACACAAGGCATTGGAGCATCCTTCCAGTTGCAGCTGGTAAACAGGGTGTTGGAGCATCCTCCAGGTTGGAGCCTATAAACCAGGGCACTGGAGCATTCCTTCTGGTTGGAGCCTGTGAATGAAGGTGTTGGAGCGTCCTTCCAGTTGGAGTTGGTAAACCAGGGAGTTGGAGCTGCTGGAAATTCAGGAGACTTCTATTTAGATAATTTTCTTTAACTTGATAATTACTTGTGATATGTGATGGCCTTTTATTACTTTATTAAATCTTTGTTCATCAAGCAATTACCAAAACAATGAAGATCACAACAAGACAAAGTACACAAGATATAGGCTCCAAGCCAAGGAAAAGCCCCTCCAAGGGGAAAACCCAGAAAATGTTTCTCTTCTTCATTAGAATTTGCTTATAAAAGAGACTTCCAAGACCCAAAGACAAAAGCCAACAAATCCTTCAACCCCAAGCCAACCCCTAGTAAGATCTTCCTTGAGACTACTTCAAGAACTTCTATATTGCTTCTTTGATGTAGCAACTTCGACCCCCTACACCCGGCAGCTTCACAAACCCTAAAGCAAAACAAGAGAAGATGATCTTTAGACAAATTTTGGCTTCTATCCTTCTTCATCCCTCCAACTACTCTTTTCCTTCTTCACTATTGCAAATCGAACTTGCTTGAGTGTGCCAAATGAGTCAAACTCATCTCCTTTATATAGTGTTGATTTTTAATGTACATTGGACAAGTGGTTTCCCATGGGTTAGTCTCTACCTAGGGAAAAGTGTCCAAAATAATTATTTTCTTAAGTGTAACTTTATAAAGTGAAAGTGATTTCATAAGTGGTAAAGTCAATGTTAAATTATAAAGTGAAAAGTGACTTTAGACATAAAGTACAATGTGGGTACTTTATTTAATGGGTGAACTAAAAAATAAAAAATGAGAATTAAAGGCACATTTATTCTCATCCCTTGATCTAAATGAATCTAAGCCATTAGATCTTAAGGTTGCCCAAAAGTCATTTAAGGAAACAAAAGATGGAAAAGAAAAGAGAGATTGCATTCATTCTTCATGAGTAGATATGAGAGAGGAGCCTGAGAGCTGAAGAAAAGTTCTGAAGGAGAAATTTGTTGTAGCAAACTAAAGGAGTGATTTCTAGAGAAACTTGGTCACGGAAATCAAGGCATAGAAGATAGTAGAAGGTACAATACAAACAGCATTCAAATTTGTGAGCTGCACGTCGTTCGAGATAAGTTTTTGAAAAAAAATGAAAAACAAATCCGTACAATCCATAAGGAATTCGTACAATATAATCCATGTAGTCGTATCCATACAGTACATATTTTCAACATCAAGTGGGCACAAAAATTGAGGCAAAGTTTGCATAGTTTTCAAGGAGTTTTGGGCTGAAGAGATAAGTTGTATTTTGTTGTTTTGTTTTGTCTGCAAATGTATTTTTCTTGAACTTGAAAAATAAACAAATTTGAAAAGCTCTCTAACAGGTTTTCCCCATAGAAGATTGAAGGGGTTTTGCTTGTGTCTAAGTTGACCAAAAATCTGTGTGTATTTTTATGTGTTGCTGGTCTGTTTATGTCCATATTTATTTTCAGCATGTGTTGACAGTCCCATGTGTTTTAATCTGAAAATTTCATTTTACAGAATTCTATATGTTGAATGTATGTTTATGGGAAAAGGCATTTAACTGAATGGGAGTGATAAAGTGAAATTAAAACCGGGTTGGGATTGTTGGAAACTTTTTTTAGTTATCAAATTTCAACATGGTATCAGAGCTACAGGCTGAAAATTGTAGTTTGAACAACAGACAGTAGTTTGGGACAGCAAACAGTGGTTTGAACAACAAACTGAATTTTTGGACAGCAAAGTGAAATTTCACACAGACTGAACTTTTGGGACAGCGAGGTGTGCTGGAAAGTTCATTTCCCCATTTTCTTGGTTTTGTAAATTTTGGACAGCAGTCATTACCATGTTCTTAAGGATAGAGGACAAACTGGATGGGATATCCAACTATGTTGTTTGGAAGGACAAAATTCAGATAGTGTTTGAGGAGGCAGCAGTTTGGGACATAGTGCGGCAAGTGGTTGTACCTCCTACTACTGCAAATGAACTTGTTGAATTCACAAAAAATAATGCAAAGGAAAAAAGGATTTTGATGGACAATCGGAAGGATTATGGAGTTCCTCAGGTGAGAGGAAACACATATGCATATCAGATGTGGACAGCTCTAACCACTCTCTATCAGAGTACCAATGAGAGCAAGAAGATGGTACTCAAAGAACAATTGAAGAACATTAGGATGACAAAGGCTGAAAGTGTAGTTCATTATCTTGGCAGGGTCAAATAGGTAAGTGATGATTTGACTGCTATTGGTGAGGCAGTTGCACCCACAGAGTTAGTCAAGATAGTTGTAGTGGGACTTCCTAAGTCTTGGAAGGTCTTTGGAGATGTTGTTACCCCTAAAGAGAATCTTCCCAATTGGGACAGATTCTGGGATGATAGTGTGCAGCATGAGATACAGAAGACTGGCAGTGGTGGGGTGAAGATAACAAATGAGGAGGATGTAGCCTTGACAGCCAAGGGGAAGAACAAAGGGAAGGGCAAGAAAGGGGCCTCATCAGATGGGGCTAAGGGAAAGGAGAAGAACAAGAAGAAAGATACGATATGTACAAAGTCAAATGTTGGGCATGTCAAAAGATGGGACACTATGCTACTACATGTCCCGAGAGGAAGAAAAAGGGGAAGAAGGGTACTGCAGCCTTAGCAGAGGTGGAGCAATTTGCTTCACAGTTTGACCAGTGCTTTGCATTTATTACTTCTACATCTAGTAGGAGTACATCATCCAATGCGTGGTACATAGACAGCAAGGTTTATCGCCATATGACAGGTGGGCAGGAGTTCTTTTCAAAGCTTGCTGAGAGGGCACTTGATATTGAGATTGTACTAGGAGATGACCGCACTGTGAGAGTTGTTGCTGTGGCGACTATGACCTTTGAGAGGGAGTCTTTGCCTCCTTTGAAGGTCATGGATGTTTTATACATTCTGGGGATGAAGAAGAACTTGATTTCAGTGTCTGCTATGGAGGAGAAGGGGTTTGACGTCACTTTCTCAGGAGGGCAGGTATTGATGCATCCCAGGGGAGCTTCCATCACTTTGGCCAAAGTGATTGGAGTCCACTCTGGGAAACTATACAGGTTCAGTTTTCAGTCGGCAGGAGCATTGGTGGGTAGCACATCTGGTAGCACTCACACTAGTACCACCAGCAGTAGAGACTTGTGCGAGTTATGGCACCGGAGGATGGTGCATATGCATCATGGAGTTTTGAGAGTACTGAGGAAGATCACTACTGGAGTTCCTAATTTCAATGTCGAGCATTATGAGGTATGTAGAGGGTGTGCTTTGGGAACGTACACCAAGTTACCATTCCTAGCGAGCGACAGCAGATCTACAAGTATACTAGACTTGATTCATACTGATGTTAGTGGTTGTATGTCTCATGTGTCTTTGGGTGGTTATGAGTATTATGTTATATTCATTGATGACTACTCTAGGAGGACTTGGATATATTTCCTGAAGACCAAGGGTGAGGTCTTCAATCGCTTTAAAGAGTTCAAAGCTCTTGTGGAAAAGCAGACAGGTAGGAAGATTTGGGTCTTGAGGTCAGACAATGGTGGTGAGTACACCGATGGTGGGTTTTCTGACTTCTGTGCACAGGAGGGCATTAGGAGAGAGTTCACGGTTCCTTACAACCCCCAGCAGAATGGGGTGTCTGAAAGGAAGAACAGAGCTATTGTTGGGGTTTCTAGAGCGATGATCCATGATCAGGGGTTGCCTTTATTTTTGTGGGTTGAGGCTTGAAATATTGTTGTTTATCTTCAGAACAGGAGTCCTCACAAAGTATTGGGAAATATGACTCCGGAGGAGGCTTTCACTAGAGAGAAGCCTCATGTGGGACATGTTCGTATCTTTGGATGTCTCACATTTTCTTGTATCCCCAAGGAGCAGAGGATGAAGCTAGAACCCATGGCAGAGAAGGGTATCTTTATGGGTTACAGCGAGACTTTGAAGGCCTATCGGATCTTCATTCCTTCTAAACGGAGATTGGTGATTAGGAGGGATGTGAAGTTCGAGGAGGATAGTACCTATCAAAGATCACGGGAGTATAATGAGAGAGAGTCACAGACTTCTCCTCAACTGGGAGGTCAAGTACAGGGAGTAGGACCTCAGGGTTCTGGATTGACTGGTACAGTGGGTACTTCAGTGTCAGTGACATTTGGGGCACCAGTGACGAGTTCACCAAGCACTTCTTTAGGGAGTCCACTAGTACAGAGTTCACATGGCACTTCAGCTGACACAGTCATAGGTGCCAGTACAGGTTCTTCGAGGACAAGTGCTGGTACAGGCACACCAGGGTTAGTTGGTGTTGAAATTTCTAAGTATTACGCGTTAGAAATTTTATCTATATTCTCTAGTTTATTTCTCCTACTTGTTAATTACGAAGAAGTTATTTAAACATATAAATATCGAAATAAACACAACAAAATCTCAACCATCTACACATCAACTGCTGAAAGAAATAGCAAGCACACAAGTGACACTGTTATTTTTAAACAAATCGTCCCCGGAAAAACCCAATGCGGGAAAACTGGTGCGGCAATTCTGAGGGTTTATTTTATTATGCAGTCTATCCTTGAGTACAATTAAGTGCCAAACTGGCTCACCCGATAGAGAAAATAATCCGGCATTAATACCTCTCTATTCGGAAGCAGATATTCAGAAAATCTGCCCCACAAAACCCTCTCCAGCAACCTCTGAAGCTCAGGGTCAGCACACTTAGCCTCAGCGTTAGCCCGGAACCCTCTGCGTCAGCCCTCTGAGGCACTGCGCAACCTCTACGGCCCTCTGCGTCACTCCTCCTTCCCTCTGCATGGATGACACAGGCCCTTCTGTCTTTGCGTTGTCTCTGTTGGGCTCTATGTGTTCCCTCTGGCTCAGCGTCTACCTCTCTCTGCTTCTACGTTGGTCTCTCAGCACTATCTCTACCTCTCTGTCCAATACTCATTGCCCCTCGCTGAAAACTGATCACTAATTTGAGTTTTCTTAGCAAACCTCACTCTAGAAAATCGAATGACTGATCACTCTGGTGTATTTTCCAACTGACCCTCAAGCCTCCTCTTATACTTTTCCTTTTGGTCCTTCAACGGCCGAGATTACATCTCTAATCAACGGCTAAGATTACATTTGGCTTGATCCATATCTTTTAGAACCTTCTAATCCATTTTTATATTAATACCCATTAATATTTTATTTTTCCTAAGTTTAGACTTAGGAACTCCATTAAAAATATTAATTATTTTAATATCTCCTTAATCTAGTAGAAATTTCCCAAACCATTTTTGGGTCTTGGAGATCTCATGTGCTTTAGCCTCTCCACCAATTTTCATGGCTAGAGCACATCCGATGCTACCCCACATCAACAGTTGGAAGACCTTCAGGTTCACTAGACTAGGGGGCAGAGGATGAGGTTCCCTACGGGGAAGCTTCTTCAGGGAAGAGGAGGCCCAAGTGGCTTCAAGACAGATTAAAGGAAGCGGAGTCCATTGGTCCTTCGAAGAGTTTGAACATGGAGAGTGTGCCACCTGTGAAGTTTTTTAGTTATGTAGCCAAGGCTACCAGCATTGTTGACTTTGAGCCTACTAGTTATGAGAAGGCTGCCAACAAGGAGGTATGGTGAGAGGCTATCGTGGAGGAGTATGCCTCTATCATTAAGAACAATGTCTGGGAAGTGGTGCCTAGGCCTGAGGGCAAGTTAGTTGTGACTTCCAGGTGGCTCTACAAGATCAAGAATGTTGTGGATTGCAGCATTGAGAAGTTCAAGACGAGGTTTGTGGCTAGACGGTTTTAACTTCTCACAAATAGAGGCAGTTAACTATGATGAGACCTTCGCTCCCGTAGCTCGGTACACTTCTATCTAGTCCCTTATTTCTATTGTTGTAGAAATGGGTTGGCAGATCCATCAAATGGATGTGAAGACCACATTTCTGAACGGAGTTATAAAGGAGGAGGTGTATGTTGAGCAGCCACAGGGCTTTGAGGTACTTGGGTAGGAGACCCATGTATGTCGGTTTAGGCAAGCACTCTACGGACTTAAGCAAGCTCCGAGAGCTTGCTATTCGAGGATTAATATTTACTTGCAGCAAATGGGTTTCACAAAGAGTGATGCAGATCCGAACCTATACTACATTGTTGTAAGGGATGATCTGCTCATTCTTGTGTTGTATGTTGATGACTTGTTCATTACTGGGGCAGAGAGAATGATTAGTGGTTGCAAGGACGATCTTGCTATGGAGATCGAGATAGGAGGAGGGGTATATCTTTATTGGGCAGGGGCAGTATGATGTGGATGTGTTGAGCAGATTTCACATGGCAAACTGTAGACCCATGTCTACACCTATCATCACCAACTGGAAGAAGCTTCATGCTTCAGATTCTAGTTTGGTGGATCCCACATTGTATAGGCAGCTTATTGGGTCCTTGATGTATCTGGTCAACACTAGGCCAAATATATGCTTTGCAGTGAACACACTTAGCCAGTTCATGGTTAAGCCCAGGAAGGTGCACTGGGTAGTTGCAAAGCACATTCTTTGCTACTTGCAGGGGACTGTTGATTAAGGTCTGGACTATAGGCGGGGAGATGGAGTGAGGTCGTTATATAAAAATTAGTTAGTTAAGTAGTTATTAGGCAAAGGGCATGATCCATTCACCAAGAGGCACCCAAGGCGGTATAAGGCAAGGGACCTCCCTCAGTTTGTAATCATCTTCTATCTTTAATAATAATAAATATGATTCTTTTTGAATAATTAATCGTGTTTATGCCATCTGATATCGGAGCAATTAGTTCTTGGTCTGAAGCGACACAGTCTAGTTTCATTTTGGTCACAGTTTTGTTGTTGTTGTTCAACTTCCCTGTCATCTGCTCATCCCCATAATGTTCGAAAACCCCACGGCTTCCATTGTTCCTGTCTGACGCCCAACACTTGTCGTCTACTTGTGCCCTGTGTTCTCCACCATCCGACTGTGTCCACCGTTCAATTTTCGTTCCGTTGTCTGCAGTCCTCTGCACACCACATCCCGTTGCTCTGTTGTTGTCGCATATTCCATCACACTACCTCCTGCGTCCATTAAGTCTGCAACCGCCGATCGTCTTCTTCACACCACCCCAACCGTCAATTCCAGTTCCAGCGGCTGACTTATCTTTTTCCACAGCAGGTTAACGCAAATCAATCGATATAGTTATAAACATATACTATATCAGTATCGTTATATATATATATATATATATATATATATATATATATATATATATATATATATATATATACATTTTAAATAGTTAATAAAAAAAGCTATATGTTATATAATTAAATTAATTAATTTAATTTAATTATTAAAAAAAAATAGTTCAAATTAAAAGTTGGCAGACAAATATACACCCCCACAAACCCATTCAATGTCATCGATGACAATGACTAATTTCAGCAAAAAAATTGATTGATCTACAGAATAGGATTACTAGCCACTCTAATGATTTCAACCAAAAATTAGTCGATCTCGAGAATAAACTTATTGGACATTCGAATGATATCAAGAAGCTACAGGATACGACAAGTCGAATAGAACAACAACTCGGACAGAACTTTATCAAATCTGAAATAAATCATAATCAAACAATGACGGTATTGAACACTTTGTGTGAAAGGATAAAGGTTACACCCAAACAACTACTCCAAGATGATGGAGGTAATCAACAGCACAATTCATCAGATTCAACAAATTCAGCGGATTCTCATGAAAAAGAGGAGTCTCTTAAAAAATCATTCACACACGAAAAGAAAAATCGAGCTACCCAAATTCGACGGTAACAAAAAATGCAGCGTTGCATGGTTGACTAAAGCAGAAGAACATTTCAAGATTGACGATATTGACAATGATGACGAAAAGATTAGACACGCTTCCATGAAATGGAAGGTGAAGCATATAATTGGTATATGTGGCGGAATAAGACGACAATCACCATTAGTTGGAGAAAATTTAAGGATGCATTCTTTAAAAGATTCCAAAGTGTAAAGGAAGAAGAGTTCTTTTCAACACTCATCAGATTACGACAAAAAGAAAATGTGGGTGAGTACACCCGAGAATGGGAGACCTTAGCAACACGAGTACCTAGGTTATCAGAATCCCGTCTAATTCAATTATACATCTCCAGACTTAAAACTCATCTACAAGTAGAACTTGAGCTTCATGACATTACGACAATAGAAGTAGCAAGACAAAAAGCAAAAGTTGTTGAAAAGAAATTTGAACAAATACCGTGGTCAAAATCGAAAAAGGTATATTCGAGACAAAGAATGCCCCAGTCTGGGAATACAGATAATACAAGATAAGTTCCACCACATCTTTGTGAAGGCCAAAAATCTAACATGGAAATGCAAAGGATAAAAGAAGGCAAATGCAAATGTTGTGGCGAGAAGTGGGACCCTAAACATAGGTGTGCTAAAGGAAATGAATCGAAGAACCTATATAACTGTGAAGCAACCAATAATTCAAACAGTGATGAATCAAACATAGAAGGAGTAGAAGATGCCCCATAATTCACTCCAGAATTAGATGACAGAAGTATCCCGCAAGTGTCACTGTCAACTATGACAGGTATATCACAACCCCAAACTCTAAAATTAAAAGAACATATAAAGAAGAACAACGTAGTGGTTCTCATCAACTCCGGTAGCACCCACAATTTTTTAGATGTAACCGTGGCAAAAAGACTCAACATTTTCTCATTTCCCTTACCCAACATGAAGGTGATGGTAGCCGACAATAAGAAGATTGAAAAGGTAGGGAAATGCCATATGGTCAAATTGCAGGTTCAAGACTTTAATTTAGAGTCCCCATTCTTCACTATACCATTAGGAGGAGTAGATGTGGTCTTAGTTATCCAGTGGCTACGAACCCTAGGAACTTACTCTGCCAACCATCAAGAGCAATTCATAAGCTTTAACTGGGAAGGGTGTTGATTTGGGGTAGTATCGGATGTGCTCTAGCCACGAAAATTGGTGGAGAGGCCAATGTTGCACGAAGCACGCCCCCCCCTCGGGCGGTTCCAAGCCCCGAAGCGCGTCCCGTATGGAAGCGCCGCTTCCAGGCCTCCCAAGCGCGCTTTGTACGGCGCTTCGGGCCTCAAAAGCGTGGCGCTTCAAAGGAGGAAGCGTACGCTTCCCGTACGCTTCGGAAAGGAGGCAGCACGCAAGGCAAAAAAAAAAAAAAAAAATGAATTAATTTATGTTAACTTAACATAAAGGGGGTGGGTTAGGGTGAGGTTAGAGTGAGATTTAGGTGAGGAATGAAAAGAATAAAGCCCCCATTCATTCCTCATTTTCTCACTTTGAGTTTATGAGAGTTGGAGAAGAGAAGAGAGGAGAGAAGAGAGGAAAGGAGAGGAGAAGAGAGGAGAGCTTGGAGGAGTGAAGGAGGAGGAGCTAGGAGAAGGAGGAGGAGCTTGGAGGACTTCATCTACAAAAGCTAAAGAGGTAAGTTCAAACCCCAAACTCCCTTATTTTTTTGACAATTTTTTTGTATTTTTCTCCTCCCTCTCCTACTCTTTCCCATTGTTTCTACTTGCTCCTTTACTTACAGGTTGTCCACCACCTATATCCATATTCCAAGATGGTGTTCTTTTGGCTTCTATGTATCATTCCACTCTTGGTTTTAATGATGGCAAAGGGGAATAGGAATATAAGGGAAGAAACACAAGAGGACAGTGGTCCCAATATGAGTGACCCAATGTATGATGAGGAGGAAGGGTTTGAAGTGGAAAGGGATGAACCTGAAGAGGACACTGAAACACAAGATGTGAAAGCTACATCAACACCCTTGTGGAACTATGTGACCAAACTTGATGGGGGAAAGGGTGGTGGATCTTACAAATTTGTGTGCCCTCATGGTTGTCATGAAGGAAAACCATATTGTGGTTCATATACACGTTTGAGGAGGCATCTTTGTGGGGTGTTGGACAATGATGAAAAAAGGGTCCTGTGGGGGTACAAATTTGCCCAAACATTTCAACTGAAGAAAGAAGAAAATACATCCAAATAGAGATGGCTACACAACAAAAAAACAAGAAACAAAGAACTCATTCTGAATCAAGTGCAACCTCTAAATTTGGTAGCTGCTCATCTCCTCATGGTACTTCTGCAAGCTCTGAAGGTAGAAGAACAATAGGGGATTTCCTTAATGTTGCTGGGAGGGATGATGTGGATGGAAAGATAGTCCGTTTTCTTTGTGCTTGCGGTGCACCATTCAATGTGCTTCGCTCTCCCTATTGGCATGAAATGGTAAAGGCCATCAATGAAGCCCCAAAAGGATACAAGGCCCCCAACTATGAGAAAGCTAGAACAGTGTTATTAGAAAGAGAAAAAGCTAAGGTTCAAAGAGCTTTGACACGTTTTACAAATGAGTGGGTAGATTCTGGGGTATCCATTGTATCAAATGGGTGGACAAATATTAGAAACCAACATTTGATAAATGTTCTTGGTGTTTCTTCTAGTGGTGCAGTGTTTATTACATGTCATGACTCCTCCTCCATCACTGCATCTACACAAAACATTGCAGATCTCCTATTGAAATCAATCAAAGATGTTGGTCCGAATAATGTGGTTCAAGTGATCACAGATAATGCAGCAAATTGTAAGGTAGCAGGAAAAATTATTGAGCGTACTCATCCACACATCTTTTGGTCTGAGTGTCTGGTTCACACATTGAACCTTTTGATGCATGATATTGTGAAGTACAAAGAATGTGGGTGGATTACTGAGCTTTACAGGAGAGGGAATCAGCTCATTAAATTCATCACAGGGCATACAAGGGTAAACTACTTCTATGGCACTTACTCCAAGTTGCAGTTGCTTAAAATTGCAAAGACAAGATTTGCTAGTTATTACCTCACCTTTAGGCGGCTAGTGAAGGTGAGACAAGCTTTTACTAATCTGGTGTGTGCTGAAACATGGGATGAAATTAACACTGACATAGATGGTGCTAATGTAGTCAAGGACACTATTCTTGACAATTACTTTTGTTCATAGGTTAAATATGTTTTGCAATTCACCAAACCAATTTATTACATGATCAAGTTTGCAGATTCAGATCGACCAGTAATTGGGGAGGTGTATGAGCAAATGGATAGCATGTTGGGGCAGATTCAAGACATTGTTGAGCCTAGAGATACCACCTTGTACAATTATATTCGTGTAGAGGTGCAAAACCGATGGGAAATGCTAAATATTCCATTGCATGCATTAGCATATGTTTTGACACCTAAATACTATCATCCATCATGGCTTTCAACACCAGCACCTGGGGGGGAAGCAGGAGAAAACCACACCATGATCAAGAGGTTCACAAAAAATATATGGCTGCATTGAGTAAATTAATCCCTGATGAGGAGGCTGCATTGGTACGGAGACAGGTGAGCAACTATACGCTTAACACTGGTCCATTTGGGAGAATGCATGCAATTAAAGATCGAGAGACTTTTTCTTCTCTTGAGTGGTGGAACATGCATGGAGGGGGTACTCCACTTCTACAGGCTTTAGCATTGCGGGTGCTATCACAGGTGGTAAACACTTCTTCTGCAGAGAGGTGTTGGAGCTCTTATTCTTTCATCCACAGTGTTAAAAGGAACAGGTTGAGTTTAGACCGAGCAGAGAGCTTGGTTTATGTTCATTACAACTTGCGATTGTTGTCCCATTACTGTGAAGATGCAAAGTCTAATAAAGACCTGTTGATTTCGGACAAGAATCCAGAGGAGCCCAATTTGGAGGATAGAGTGTTGCTATTAGAGCAATTAGAGGATGCTCTTATCCAGGTATGTCCATTGTGGTATGAATTTTCCAATTTTTCCTTATAAAGCATTTCTCTAATTCATGTTTTTAATTTTTTTGTTAACTAGTGTTTTTTTTTTTTTTGCATGAATTTTTTGAGTGATTCCAGGATGATGATGATCGTGTTGATATGCCACCCCCACCCCCATCTGATCCCTTGGTTCCTAGGTTCCATGGTTCAACACCAACAGCTGGGGGTTCTTCTTCATTAGTTTTAGTGCCACTTCCACAACTTCCACCAGCACCATCTTCTTCATTGCCACCACGTGGAGGCCCCCGCCCGCCGACACATTCTATTCGTGGTGGAAGGAGGAGAGATTAGTAGATATATTCACAATCTACTACTTTTTGTCATGGATTACTCATTAGACTTGTAGGCTTGTGAATTTGAATTTTGAACCTTTTTTGTCTTGGCAGTCACCAAGTGACATATTTTGTAAACATTATTAATTGAATTTTGGACATGACAAATGTTGACAGTTGCTCACTTGCTAGATAAATCATAATATGCTCTATGTTTTATGTTTTATAATACGCTTAAATGTTTTATGTTTTATAATATGCTTAAAAATTTGATGTATGTTTGTAATAGCTAGAATATAGATGATTGTTGTACATACTAGTAACTACAATGGAATCATGGATGCCATATCTATCTTGATTTATACAAAAATATGCATGTTTTCATGTCTTCTACAATTAATTTGCTATTTGGGATGTTTGTTTTGAGTATAAATGCAAAAAAATATAAAATATATATATATAGCAGACGCTTCCGCGGACGCTTCGCTTCCTAGATTTTTGGAAAATGACGCTTCTGCGTCCTCGCTTCCAAAAAACGCTTCCGCTTCGCTCCCGCTTCATGCAACATTGGGAGAGGCTAAGGCACATGAGATCTCCAATACCCATAAAGGCTTTGGGCGGATTCTAAACAGTTTGGGAGATATTAAAATAATTAATATTTTTAATGGAGTCCCTAAGTCTAAACTTAGGGAAAATAAAATATTAATGTGCATTAATACAAAACTGTGTTAAAATGGTCCAAAAGCCATGGATCAAGCCAGATCTAATCTTAGCCGTTGATTAGGGACTTAATCTCGGTCGTTGATGTGTCAACGAGAAAAGTATAAGAGGAGGCTTGAGGGTCACTTGGAAAACACACTAATAGAGACCAGTCAGTTCAATTTCTGGAGGGGGGTTACCTGAGAAATTGAACCAGTGGTCTGGTGAGCAGTCAAGAGGCAGCAAGTACAGAGTAGAGAGGCGGGATCAGCCACTGAAGATCAGCACTGAAGCAGGAGAGGCAGGTGCAGAGCTTTTCAGGCAGACGCAGACGCAGCAGAAGACTACGCAGTCACTAGCTGGGCTTGCGTGGGTGATGAAGAGAGGCCCAGGGCTAACGCAGAGGGTTGGAGAGCCACGCAGAGGTCAATCGAGCTGACGCTGGGATTGGGAGAAGTGCTGGAGAATTATTTCTCTCTGTGGGTAAGCCAGTTTGGCACCCTGTTGTACTAAAGAATTGCTGAATAATAAAAACCTCCCTTGTTGCACCGGTTTTCCCGCATTGGGTTTTTCCGGGGACTATTGTCCAAAATAATTGTGTCAATGTGTTGATTCTTGTGCATATGTTTGTTTCTGTATTACGGTGTGATATCTGCAGCAGTATTTATTTTAATGTTTATTGAAGTAATTTCATGAATAACTTATTGTGGAATAAGTAGGAAAAGTAAATCAGTTGCTGCAGTGATAGAATTTTCACATGGTATCAGAGCAAGTAATCAGAGACAGGAAGGGAAAATCAATTATGGGTCGAGACCATGATGCAGAGGCATCCACATTAGGGGACTCACAGATTTTCAGAAGATTGCACAAGAGAAAGAGATGTCGATTTCTCTATGTTAGTTTCCAAGCTAGAAGACGAAGTGGCGTGTATGACTGGTGCTGCATCATCAGAAGTATGGCATATAGGCAGTGGAGCCTCATGGCATATGACAGGAATCAGGCAGTGTTTCTCAAAATATCGAGAAGAGAATATGAACTTTCAGATCACCATGGGGAACAAGGCAAAGTGTACTCCAGTAGGGAAGGGTACCATAGTCTTTCAGACAGAATCAGGAGAACGATTCTGTGCTACAAATGTGTTGCATGTACCAGGACTGGGGGTGAACTTACTTTCCGTATCGCAACTACAAGGCAAGGGCTATGACGTCTACTTCATCAAGGAGAAGGTATACGTCAAACACCCAAGCTGGAAAAAGAAAGTGCAGATCGCGATCAAAAGTAATTGGTTCTATAGATTACAACTAGAATCATCAATGGCACTAATAGGCAATCATGGAGACAAGGACTAGAGCAAACTATGGCATAGAAGAATGGGTCACTTGCACCATGGAGCTTTGAGAATTCGAAAGAGCACTGCAACAGGAGTTCCGGATCTGAGTATGGAACAAGATGATGTATGCAGGGGATGTGCTCTAGGAAAGTATGCCAAGGCAGCATTTCCTAGGAGCAAACACAGGGCCAAGAGTGTACTAGGATTGATACACTCAGATATCTATGGACTTATGTCCGTCAAAGCTCTCAGTGATGTCGAGTATTTGCTTACCTTCATTGATGACCACTCAATGAAAACTTGGATTTATTTTCTAAAAACCAAGGATGAGGTTTTCTCTCAATTCAAGGAGTTTAAGGCTTTGGTGGAGAATCTGACTGGGAAGAAAATAAAAGTTTTGCGCTCAGATAATGGTGGAGAATATGTCGATAAAGACTTCATTGATTTTTGCGCTAAGGAGGGCATAAAAGGAGAGTGGACAGCTCCCTACAATCCGAAGCATAATGGGGTAGCAGAAAGAAAGAACAGGACTATTGTAGAACCAGTTAGAGTCATGATGTATGATCAGGATATGCCAAAATTACTGTGGGCGGAAGCATGCAACACAGTAGTCTATGTTCAGAACAGGACTCCTCTTTGGGCATTGGGCAAGATTACTCCAGAGAAAGTCTTCACAGGGAAGACACCTGAAGTCAGTCATTTTAGGATATTTGGGAGTTTACCATATTGCCGCATACCCGAAGAAAAGAGGAAGAAGTTGGATCAAACTGCAGAAAAGAGATATCTTATGGGATATAGCGAGAACGTTAAGGCAGACAGAATCTATCTTCCAGGGAGCGGAAAGGTAGTAGTACGACAAGATGTAAATTTCATGGAGGACAAGGCTTTCAGAAGATCTCATGAGATGCCTTTTGAGGAGCATTTGAAAGAGGAGTCGTTGGTTAAGCCTCTTCAACCAACAGAAGTAAAGAATTCTTCCTCAAGACAGGAAGATTCTCAGGATGAGGAGGAGTGAACGGAAGCACCTACTGGCAGAGGAAGAACTAGCAGGGAACTCCGTCAGATTCTACGAGATGTAGAGGACTTCATCGGTGTGCCAAGAAACAATAAGAGGGAGCGAAAACAGCCAAATAGATATCAGGCATTAGCAGCTCAGGATGGAGAGCCTGCCAGTTTCAAGGAGGCAGCTCAACATTAGGTTTGGCTTGATGCGATGGTGGAGGAATACATCTCCATAATGGTAAACGATGTCTGGGAGGTGGTGCCAAGACCTCAAGACAGATCAATGGTAGGTTCAAGATGGATCTACAAGATCAAATACGCTGCAGAGGCCAGTGTTGAGAAATACAAAGCTAGGTTTGTGGCTAAGGGGTATGCTCAAAAGGAAGGGATTAACTATGAGGATACCTTCGCCCTAGTAGCCAGGTATACATCTATTAGAACCATGATATCTTTTACAACCAAGATGGGATGGGATATCCATCAGATGGATGTCAAAACGACATTTCTGAACGGGGTAATAGAAGAGGAGGTATACATTGAACAACCAAAGGGCTTTGAAACTCATGAGAAGAAGTCTCATGTATGCAAATTGAAGAAAGCCTTGTATGGGCTGAAATAGGCACTGAGAGCATGGTATGGTCGAATAGATGGCTACTTGCAGAAGATGGGGTTTGTCAAGAGTGACGTGGATCCGAATCTCTACTATCTGGTTGTAGAGAACGAGCCGCTAATCTTAGTATTGTATGTGGATGATCTCTTTCTGATAGGATCATCCAAACTCATTGGGGACTGCAAGAAGAATCTAGCCACAGAATTCAATATGAAGGATTTGGGACGAATGCACTACTTCCTAGGGTTGGAAGTTTGGCAGCAAAAGGGAGAAATCTTCCTTGGGCAAGGGTGGTATGCTACAGAAATCCTAAAAAGATTCGGTATGGAGGATTGTAGACCTATGGCTACGCCAATGATCACCAACTAGAAGAAGATTGATGCATCAAAAAACAAGGATGTTGATCCCACCCTATATAGGCAGCTCATAGGGTCCCTGCTTTATTTGGTCAATATCAAGCCAAACATTTGCTACGCTGTCAACTCCCTCAGTCAGTTCATGGTGGAACCAAAGAGGGCGCACTAGGCAGCAGCCAAACATGTTCTCAGGTACTTACAGGGAACAGTCAATTATGGACTCTTGTAAACCAGGAGTAAGGATATCAAATTGAGTGGATTTACTAATGCAAATTGGGCAGGAAGTTCAGTGGATCAGAAAAGTACCTCTAGGCACTGTTTCAACATTGGATAGGGAATGACCTCCTGGTGCAGTAGGAAACAGAAGTTCATGGCTCTGAGCTTATCTGAGGCAGAATATATGGCGGCAAGCATAGCTTCGTGTGAGGCCATATGGCTTAGAAAATTACTTGTGAACCTATTCCAAAGGAATATGGAGGCGACTAGGAGCATGTGCTATAATCAAAGTTGCATCAAGCTCTCTGAGAATCCATTTTTTCATGATAGGTCGAAGCATATTGATATTCGATGTCACTTTGTCAGGGACTGTGTCCAACGAGGAGCTGTACAGTTGAGCTACACTCCTATAGGAGAACAAGTGGCAAACATCCTCACCAAGGCCCTTGGAAGGACTAAGTTTGTCGAATCATATTGATATCCGGTGTCACTTTGTCAGTGACTGTGTCCAACGAAGAGCTATACAGTTGAGCTACACTCCTATAGGAGAACAAGTGGCGGACATCCTCACCAAGGCCCATGGAAGGACTATGTTTGACTACTTCAAGGAAAAGATGGGGATGGTAAAGAACCCATTTCAATAGCAGAAATGAGAGTAATTGCAGTGCGGATGCAGTGTTGGGAGAAAGGACCAGCAGCAGCACAGATGCAAAGGGAGTTGCAGTACAGATGCAGCAGTGGCAGTGGCAGGGCCATGGGTAGCAGTATAGGATGCAGTAGTGCAGAGGATGTTGGGCAGCAGGACTAGCATCAGCATAGGGACCGATGCCGAATGATCAGAGTGATGCTCAGTAAGGAGTATTACTAGAGCACAGTCCTCGCTAAGAGGGAGTGTTGATTTGGGGTAGCATCGGATGTGCTCTAGCCACGAAAATTGGTGGAGAGGCTAACGCACATGAGATCTCCAATACCCAAAAAGGGTTTGGGCAAATTCTAAACAGTTTGGGAGATATTAAAATAATTAATATTTTTAATGGAGTCCCTAAGTCTAAACTTAGGGAAAATAAAATATTAATGTGAATTAATATAAAACTGTGTTAGAATGGTCCAAAAGTCATGGATCAAGCCAGATCTAATCTTAGCCGTTGATTAGGGACTTAATCTCGGTCATTGATGTGTCAACAAGAAAAGTATAAGAGGAGCCTTGAGGGTCACTTGGAGAACACACTAAAGGAGACCAATCAGTTCAATTTCTGGAGTGGGGTTAGCTGAGAAAATGAACCAATGGTCTAGTAAGCAGTTAGGAGGCAGCAAGTACGGAGCAGAGAGGCGAAATCAGCCACTGAGATGAGCATTGAAGCAAGAGAGGCAGACACAGGGCTTTTCAGGTAGACACAGACGCAGCAGAATACTGCACAGTCACTAGCTGGGCCTGCATGGGTGACGCAGAGAGGCCCAAGGCTAACGCAGTCAAGCAGGGGTTGACGCAGAGGGTTGGAGAGCCACGCAGAGGTCAACCGAGCTGACGCTGGGATTGGGAGAAGTGCTAAAGAATTATTTCTCTCTGTGGGTAAGCCAGTTTGGCACCCTGTTGTACTGAAGAATTGCTAAATAATAAAAACCTCCCTTGCTGCACCAGTTTTCCCGCATTGGGTTTTTCCGGGGACTATTATCCAAAATAACTATGTCAATGTGTTGATTCTTGTGCATATGTTTGTTTCTGTATTACAGTGTGATATCTGCAGCAGTATTTATTTTAATGTTTATTGAAGTAATTTCATGAATAACTTATTGTGGAATAAGTAGGAAAAGTAAATCAGTTGCTGCAGTGATAGAATTTTCACAAAGGGAAGAGGTACAAGTTATACGGACTCCAAGCACTAGAGAATCAAATCGTGTCATCTTCCCAGATGATGAAGATGATTCGGAAAGGAGCACCAGCTTATGTAGTACAATGTCACCTATTAGAAATGTTATCTACAAACATGATCAACGAAGAGTCACCAAAAGTACAAGAGCTAATTCAGAAGCATGAAAAGGTATTCCAAGACCTGCCCATGAAAATGCCTCCTAACAAAGAAATCGAGCATACAATAGAAGTCAAAGCAAGATCAGAGCCCGTGAACATCAAGCTGTATCGATATCCACATCACCAAAACACTAAAATTGAGAGATTAATCCAAGACCTTTTAAAATGTGGGATCATCTCGAAAAGTAAGAGTCTGTATGCTGCGCTAGTGGTATTGGTAAGGAAGAAGGACAGATCATTCAAGCAATGCATTGATTATAGAGAATTAAACAAAATAACGATTAAAAACAAATTCCCAATTCCCTTTATCGACGAAATGTTGGATGAACTACATGGCGCAAAATACTTCTCAAAATTGGACTTAAGGTCAAGCTATTACCAAATCAGAATCAGGTTGGAAGACATACAAAAAACGGTGTTCCGAAAACACGAAGGTCACTATGAATTTAAAGTAATGCCCTTTGGGTTAACCAATGCACCAGCAACATTCCAAGCCACTATGAATGAGTTATTCCGTCCATATCTTAGGAAGTTTGTATTAGTATTCTTTGATGATATTTTAATTTACAGTAAAACTTGGAAGGAGCACCTACAACATCTGGATAAAGTTCTTACACTACTGAAAGAGCATCAGTTCTACACCAAGAAATCCAAATGCACCTTTGGGAAGGAAGAAGTAGAATTTCTTGGACAAATAAAATCCCATGGAGGAGTAAAAGTGGACCCTAATAAAATCAAAGCTATTAAGGAATGGACCAAACCAGTTAATATGTCCAAGCTAAGAGGGTTCTTAGGATTGACTGGATATTACCGAAGATTTATTAAAAACTATGCACATATAACTGCACCTCTAACCAACCTTTTAAAGAAGAATTCATTTCAATGGAATGAGGAAGCAGGAAGGTGTTTTGAAGAATTGAAGGAAGTTATGTCTAATGCCCCGGTATTGGCAACTCCAGATTTCTCTAAACCATTTATCATCGAGTGTGATGCTTCCAGATTCGGTATAGGCGCAATGTTAATGCAAGAAGGGCATCCAATAGCTTTTGAAAGTAGGAAGCTCAATAAAAGAGAATGTCTTAAGTCAACATACCACAAGGAAATGCTCGCTATTATGCACCCACTGGCTAAGTGGAGACAGTATCTTTTGGGAAGGAAGTTCTCCATTCGAACAGACCATAACAGTCTCCAACCCCTCCTTCAACAAAAAACACTTTTCAAAGAACAACAAAAATGGATTGAAAGAATTGTCCCCTTGACATGGAGATACTACATAAAAGGGGAAAAGACAATGTAATAGCAGATGCCATGTCTAGGAAAGACGAAGAACCAGCACTACTTGCAGTCTCAGTTGTTGTTCTTGAATGGCTTAATGAGATTCAAAGTGAGTATGCTAAGGATCCAGAATTACCTGCGATAATCAATAACCTTCTAGAAAACTCAAAATTTGAATGGAAGAACGACATTCTATGGTACAAAGGAAGAATCTATCTGAATTCAAACTCCACGTTTAAATCCAAGATACTCAAGGAGTCACATGATTCACTGTCAGCCGAACGTGTAGGATTCTTTAAAACTTACTATAATGCACGTCAATCATTCTTTTGGAAAGGGATGAGTCGCAATATTCAGAAGTATGTAGCGGAATGTGACACATGTCAAAGAAATAAAAGGGAAAATATTATGACACCTGGATTACTTCACCCCTTAAACATTCCGAATCAGAAATGGGAAGAAATATCAATGGACTTTATTGAGGGATTACTTGTATCTGAAGGCAAGGATAAGATTTTCGTAGTAGTCGACAGACTCACCAAATATGCTCACTTTATTGCAATGAAGAAATCAAACTCAGCTAAACAAATCGTTATTCTGCAAAAATATTTATAAATTACATGGTTTTCCGAAAGTCATTGTGAGTGATTGATATGCCAAATTTAAGGGTAATTTTTGGAAAGAGTTGTTCAACCATATAGGAACCTACCTAAATATGAGCTCTGCTTACCACCCTCAAACAGATGGACAAATGGAGGTTGTCAATAAATGTTTGGAAGCCTACCTATGTTGTTACGCTACAGAAAAACAAAATAAGTGGGCTCAGTGGTTGCATCTCGCTGAATGGTGGTATAATTCTACTTATAATACGTCAGCAAAAATGACTCCATTCCAAGCTTTGTATGGGTACGAACCTCCAAAATGGAAGGATCTAGCTACCGTCCAGACAAATCTACCAGCTGTTAAAAACCAACTAGAAGAAACCCAAAAAATCATCCAAACCCTAAAAGAAAATTTAAATAATGCAAGAAATCGTATGAAGCAACAAGCTGACCGAAACAAAACTGAAAGAGAATTTGAAGTTGGAGAATGGGTATTTGTCAAACTCCAGCCATACAAGCAGTTGTCCTTGAAACAAAAAGGAAAAAATAAATTGGCACCGAAGTTTTATGGACCATACCAGATCAACAAAAAGATCAGCCAAGTTGCATATAGTTTAAGCCTTCCAGATAAAAGTCGTGTTCACAACATCTTCCATGTATCCTACCTTAAAAGGGCACTGGGCGACCATCAATCAGCACAAACAGCGCTTCCATCCTTAGATGATGAAGGAAGGGTCATTTTAGAACCAGAAGGTATCATATCCACCAAAGAAAAGAAGCTTCAATCTCGTGTAATCAAAGAATACTTGATCAAGTGGAAGGACTTACTAGAAGAAGAAGCTTCTTGGGAGACTAAAGCATTTCGTCAACAACATCCGTCGTTACGTATGCTTTGAGGACAAATCATTTTCTTGGAGGAAGACAATGTTATATAAAAATTAGTTAATTAAGTAGTTATTAGGCAAAGGGCATGAGCATTTCACCAAGAGGCACCTAGGGCGGTATAAAGCCAGGGGCCTCCCTCAATTTGTAATCATCTTCTATCTTTAATAATAATAAATATGATTATTTCTGAGTAATTAATCGTGTTTGTCCCAGAGGTTGGCAGGTTACACAGATGTAGATTGGGCAAGTTGTGCTTTTGACAGGAAAAGCACTTCAGGGTGTTGCTTCAGATTGGGTTCGGCAGTTGTGTTGTGGTTCAGTCGAAAGCAAAAGTCAGTTGCTTTGAGCTCTTCTGAGGCTGAGTATATGGCTGCTAGCCAGGCTAGTTGTGAGGCCATTTGGCTTCGCAAGTTGTTGTATGGCCTATTTGATCAGGAGTTGAGACCGACAGTTATTCACTGTGATAATCAGAGTTGCATTAAACTCACAGAGAATCCAGTGTTTCATGACAGGTTAAAACACATTGACATCAGATATCATTTCATCAGGGACTCTGTTCAGAAGGGGGCAGTGAAGCTAGAGTATATATCAACATATGAGCAGGTGGCCAATGTTCTCACGGAGTCCTTGCTAAGAGGCAAGTCTATCCATTTCAGGGACAAGATGGTTGTGGTGAGAAACACTTTCCTCGGTAAGAGGGAGTGTTGAATTTTAATGTACCTTGGGCAAGTGCTTTCCCATGGGTTAGTCTACCTAGGGAAAAGTGTCCAAAATAATTATTTTCTTAAGTGTGACTTTATAAGTGGCAAAGTTAATGTTAAATTATAAAGTGAAGAGTGACTTTACACATCAAGTACAATGTGGGTACTTTATTTAATGGGCAAGTTAAAAAATAGAAAGTGAGAATTAAATGCACATTTATTCTCATCCCTTAATCTAAATGAATATGAGCCATTAGATCTTAGGGTTGCCCAAAAGTATTTAGGGAAACAAAAGGGAGAAAAGAAAAGAGAGACTGCATTCATTCTTCATGATCAGATTAGAGAGAGGAGGCTGAGAGCTGGAGAAAAGTTTTGAAGGAGAAATTTGTTGCAGCAAGCTGAAGGAGTGATTTCTGGGAAAATCTAGGCACGGAAATCAAGGCATAGAAGACAACTGAAGGTACACTATGAACAGCATTGAATGTTGTGAGTTGCACACCATTCGAGAGAAGTTTTTGGGAAAAATAAAAATATAAAATTGAAAAAAAATCCGTACAGTATAGTATGTACAATCGTATCTGTACAGTACATATTTTCAGCTTCAAGTGGGCACGGAAATCGAGGCAAAGTGGGCATAGTTTTCAAGGAGTTTTGGACTGAAGAGATAAGTTGTATTTTGTTGTTTTGTTTTGTCTGCAAATGTATTTTTCCTAAACTTGAAAGATAAATAAATTTGAAGAGCTCTCTAACAAATCTCCCCCGTAGAAGATTTAAGGGGTTTTCCCTGGGTCTAATTTGACCAAAAATCTGTGTACTTTTATGTGTTGTTGTTCTGTTTATGTCAATATTTATTTTCAGCATGTGTTGACAGTCCCATGTGTTTTAATCTGAAAATTTCATTTCTGAAATTCTATATGTTGAAAACTTGAATGTATGTTTATGGGAAAGGGCATTTAACCGAATGGGAGTGATAAGGTGAAATTAAAACTGGGTTGGGATTCCAGGAAACTTTTTTTAGTCATTAAATTTCAACATATAGCCTTTCTTAAGGGTCGAATTCCCTCTCTTTAGGCCGACTTGATTTGCTCCTTAGGTTGACTTGGTCTTGGGTTTATCCATGGCTTTTTCTTGACAAAATAAATATTTTTCTTCATTACAATGAGTCCAATTGGGACTATGACACATGACCAATATTATTCTTTATCCTAGAAAGACCTAAGAAGACCTAGAAGATCTAAAAGCATGAAGAACATGCTTTTAACTCAAACTTGAGTATCAAACCCATACTCCAAAAATTAAATATAATTTATTTTTCTTTCTTTTTCTTTTTTATAAAGAATATACAATGTCATGATTACAATTACATCATACCTAGTTACAATTTTCAACATTCCCTCTTAACTAGGGAGGTATTCAAGGTATAAGGAATCTCAATCTTAAAGCATTCTCATAATAATAGTCAGATTGATAAGCCATCTTTTATCAAGCATATTTATAATAACCAGCGTTGTCCCTGAAGGCCTTAACTGGACAAGTTCATCTTTAATTAGGAGGATTATACTGGGAGGCTTTTTGTGAGTTGCCACACTACCTCTCAAGGCACATACCCCATTCGAATATCTACAAGGTATGTCCTTCTAGGACTATTCTTATCTTGGATTCCCAAACCCGGATCCTCAAACAATATTTGCAAACAACTTCTTTCCCTGGATTCTACAATCCATGAGAAGTTCCAATCTAGATGTTTATCTAATCCTTTGCACTCCAATCTTTCTTTATAGTCTTCATTAAGACTTACAAGTGTTAGTCCTAGTCTAGTGCTTGACCCATAAAGACAAGAACTATCCAATATCACTCCCTCTCAATTAGGGAAGAGATGTCCACCAAACCAAACTTACCTCTCAGATACTCAAGCTTCTTGTTTGGTAATGCTTTAGTTAGTATGTCGGCTACCTGTTCATCTATAGGTAGATAGTGCAACGCCACGACCCCATCTCGTACCAAGCTTCTAACATAGTGGTACTTATTGTTTATATGCTTTGTTCTAGCATGAAACACTAGGTATCTGTAAATTTTATGCAACTCTCAATATCACAATGTATCCATGTAGGGCTAAGTGGTCCTTCAAACAAGTTTGATAACAACTTCTGATAGAGTCATAATTGTGGAAATTTAACCAGGGAAACTAAAATTCGATAATTAACATCAAAATTTAATTGCCCTGATTTTACAATTTAACCTAAGAACCTAAATTTAAAATATACATTTGCAAGTACTTACCTGAAAATATCGTTTGAAGGCATTTCTGGTCTGTTGTTGTTCCCGCTCCTCCTACCAAACCGACTCCTTTTCCTCCCAACCTATCTGGGATCAACCTATCTAGTTCCCAGATCCAGAAGACTTCAAAATGGAGGTCTTCTGGCCCCCGTGCCCACAATTGCTCAAAATTATGTGTTTCTCTCCGCCATGTCTGCTTCTCCCACAATTAGAAATAAAACTCTCCTTTCGTGCTCTTCGTCCTCCCTTCTCATGGTCTCCTTGACTCCCTTATATGCCCCAAAATTCACTATCTCAAAACTCATCACCGTCTCCCCCATCGCTCTATTGTTCGTCTCGTACTTTCTAGAATCCTCTTTTTTTCCGAGTAGAGACAGTTATATTTATAAATTTAGTGGAGTGTTGGTTTCAATTGTAATGTTAGTTTATGAGCTAACATTATTTCATTTTCTTTAATTTATACTTAATTAAATTACTTTATTTATAAATTAAATAAATAACTTTATCTAAAAATTAAATAAATTACTTTATTTGTACATTAAATAAATTACTTTATTTCTTTTAATTAAATTTAATTCATAATCCATTATATTTAGTTTTTTTATTAATGCATTATATATATAAGTGGTATACATATCAAGTACCCCACTTGATATATTTATTATATTCTGATGGGTTAGGAATTTACTTTGATAACTAATTCATTACCTTAAACTTAGACAAGTTCCAATATTAGCCAGTATGTATAATAGTGCACTAAATTTGATGCTTGCATATGTAACTATCATATGGATGTCCCATATGCATGCTAATATTCTTGTGTCCCCTATGATAAGAGATGGGTCATTACATACACCCCTCCTTCACTAAACTTCGTCCCGGAGTTAGGGTTTATAGTATAACAGTGATTACTTTATTGATTATTATAGTCGTATAAGGTCTGCATTCTGAGATTAAATTTTCATTTATAATGTGAAGACACTTTTAAAATTTGTGTTTTAAATATTTATTGGTTTACAAGATAATAGTCATGCTTTGCGATAGTAGAGCTTTTGAGCTATTCTAGAATCACCCTATCCTTCCTAATCTCTTCCACTCCCATCTTATTCATCCTCCACTAGAATATGCCATGGCATCAACTATATTGACCTTAAGGTGACAGCGCCAACTGTATAGACCTAATTTCCCAGTGGGGATCTGGCAGTCGTCATCACACGTCTATGGGAGCGACTCACAGAGTCCCCCCATGACTCAAGGTTTTGGCTCCACCCCTCCTAGTAGAACTAGGGTCAACGCCCTATCATGGAATCTTATTGAGATTTAATTGTTCTTGGAGTTTTTCCATCACATAGGTTGGTTTGGTAACGACAATATTTGCAATGTAAACACTTGTCCACACATATGCATCAATATATTCAAAGCCAATTGTATTCAAATAACAGTTTATGTGCATTCCAAATATGTTGTTATCTATGATAATGATCTTTGAGTTCATATAACGTATTTGGCTATGTCCATCCCATATATCTTTAATTTAGCTTTCATATTAAGTAGTCCAATCTAGTCATTCTTTAATTTCCATCACATCATTCATGTTGATATGTAAACTAAAATTTACAAGCATCACATCCATAACATAATTCATAATTCATATTAGCATCACGTACCAATAATGTTAAGCAAATAACATACTTCATATCGGTGTCCATGTACCAACAATGTTAAGCAAATAATTTGAAATCATTGTTATGTGCAACCTTTCCTAGTTATAAAATAGTCTAAAATATTAGTCTCAAGTATACAACCAAAATAAAGTAAAGATATACAAACTAAGGTTTATAAGTGCTGCAAAATCAAAACAAGTTGGGGCATTTCTGGCATATGGTCTCTGTGTCTTTCCAAGTAGCCGATCTAGGACTATACTTGTTCCATTGGATCTTAACTTGCTCTACTAGGCAGTTGCTGAGTTGTCAAACCCTATGTTCTGGTATACGTAATGGTTCCTTTGTGCGATATCTACAATTTCTCCCATTGAAAGTTATAAGATTTGCCAGCTATGTAATGTCTTAATACATATACATGAAAAACATTATGAACTTTATGCAAGTGGGGTGGCAGTACAAGACGATAGGCAACAGGTCCAACATTTTCCAAAACTTTGAATGACCCTGTTACAACTCACACTAGCAGGGGTCCTAGGAGAGGATCCTATAGACCAACTACTAGGTCAAGTGGCAACAATGAAGCAATAGTCCACTATCACCTAAGCTATAGTTCCCTGCTCTTATGGACTTTCACCGATGGGAGGAGACCCAATATAAGAGGAATCACAAGGATGAATAAATCAATGTATGGATGGAGGGTGATTCCTAGAGCCTATTCACAAAAGAGACTCAATTATATGGCTTACTTACTTAAGAAGCAAGGTGACGGGCTTTCTAGGAAGGGCTAAGAGGATACTTAAGCCAGGTCAAGGAGATGGAGTTGTTCAGCACTAGAGGGGCTTCACCTGTTTAGGGAGGAGAATAGGATCAAAGGACAGATTTTATTTTGAAATACAAATGCAATAACCCAAGTGAGGACACTAACTCAAATCAACCTAGGAAAAGAGATGGTCATGTGGCTAGGTCTTGCTATATCTTGGGATTTCACCGTCGGATTTACCTCAAACTTCGAGCACATCTTGAGAAAATCCTAGCACAGTAGTGGGCCAAATTCAAGGGTTTTGGATGGCTACAAATAATTTCACTTGATGCCCTAGGTGACCTACTAGGGTTAGGCCTAGAAAGAGGGAAAAGGCAAGAAAAATATTCATTTGAGTTTTCTTTTGTGATCACCTTTGGACTACACTAGTGCCTAGCCTATTGGGAGAATGGAGTCTAATGGAAACAATGTTTAAAGATGCTTAATTCCAATCAAGGAGTTCCCCAGCAACTTTGCATGACACTAGCAGCAACTAGGTTACAAGGGACATTTATACTTCTAACTATTTGCAAATGATGACTTATCAAGATAATGCGTGCACACTGGTGGGACTACTTGCAAATCGATTCCAAACACCAAAACCCCAGAGGCCGGTGTTGGTGATGGGCCTTGTTTTTTTATTGCTTGTATCCTCCTACACTACGGGCATATGGGTGACGCCTCTAGAGATTTGAACACAAGTGGGAGAAATCATGCATCTCTAGGACAATAATCCACCATACATTTTGACAATCGATATGAAAAATCCCTCACAAAGCCAAGTTAACCAATTTCGCATAAGCCCAAGAGCAGCTACACTAGCTTCATGAACGGAAATATTCCATAGATCAATTTTATGTGACAAAATTACAAAATAAGCATGAAAAGAGTACTCACAATGTATAGCAAAATTATTCCAATCATCAAAAACAATAGAAAGCGAAGCTCCAAGACAAAAAATTGAGATCTTCCCAGCATCGAAATGCATTAGTTCTCCAATTCATCCATCAAAAGGTCTAGAGAAAATCTCAAGAGATACAAATGATCCAAATCCAAGTGATAATGAGAGAAATGAATGAACCTCTCATCTATTTATACAATCCATAAGGGGGTTTGAATAGCCTATTAGCTTAATACTGCCCCTTAATAATAAAATAATATGCAAGAATAACAAAACTTGGTGACAAGCCTACCAAGATAACTCCATAATACAAAGATAAGCCTCTCAAGATGGCAAAATAGTAGATAGAATGAGTTGTGGAGCCATTGAAGAGGCCTAGTGGAGTCCAAAGTGTGCCAAGGTGAGAGAATAGGCTCCAAAAATAGTGATCAAGGGGGTGACCCCTTGATATCTAGGCAAATCAAATGTGGTGTCCCCAAGTGGGTGTGGGGGCACAATGACATCCTCATGGGTCTCCAAGTGGATCGATAATGCCTGTATACCATCTGTAAGGGCTAAAATGATGACATAATCCCTCCCTCTGTCTCCCATGGTGACGCATATCCTCATCTGGGCCCTGGAATATCTGCGAAGTGTGCAACGCAAGTGTGAAGTCGGTTGGGCATGGTGGTCCAGGTGCATCATCCTCATCCAAAAAGTGGAACACGAACAATCAATGAATGGTGTTGAGGGATCCATGAAGTGGCAATGACTTCCAACACTCACCCTACAAGTGCCAATAAGAACCTCTAAAGGGCTTGAACCCTGTATAGCGAGTCCAAACCCCAAATCAAAATCCACCTGCAACCCTGTATAAGATCCAATGCATCCCTTCGCCCTCCAGTACAACAAATCATTAGAGTACTTGAGTAAAAGAGCTTACAAATCATGGAATCAAGTGGACACTTCATAGTGGCATGCCCTTCCATAGTGGGCTTTAGCATGTACAGGTGTCTCCAACTTCAAACCCTATTAGGTAGTTTCTACCTTTAAAGGGGGTGACAACTCCATGGTACATCCAGCAAGTGGTAGGTGGCATGTGGTATATTAATGGAATGGAATGGGGCATCAGGGGAAGGCTCCAAGCCACATGCCACAGTACAAGGGTAGCCATAATAGGGAAGCCACACTTGGCTGTATGAATGCAGGAGGGAGCAATAGCGGTACATGAGTTACCCTGGCTTTTGTTTTTCCACCCTTCTTCATATGCCCTTTTCCTTTTATTGATTTTTCTTTTATAATTGCTCGGGGCTCGAGGGGATGAGATCATGATGTGTAATATATAGCAGTGGATACACCCTTGAAGGTGGGGTATTTCATGGGTTCCTTAATGATGAAAGGGGTCAATATGAGAGACCACCAAGGGTTGGAACAATCATGGGTTCCTTAATGATGAAAGGGGTCAATATGAGGGACCCTAGGAACTAGGGCGATGGCCATAATGAAAGGGGTATAGCTTTTGCTTGTCTTTTGCCCACATGCTAAATGTGTATGTCTCAGCTATCTTTTGCATTTTATGGTACTTTTCTTGTTGAGAGTGGCCAAATTATGTTTTTTTCTTTTAGCTGCATCAACCTCCAGGGCATCATTCCAGGCCCGACCCAAAGTGTGGACAAGGGGAGAGGTAGGATAATTCCTTGTGGACCCAATGGACAAATGTGGACCCGAAAGGGAAACATGGTGAATTGGGTTATAAATTATAATGAGCGAAGGGGAGTGATGTATATGGTGTGGTGAATTGGGTTATAGTGAGCAAAGGGGAGTGATGTATATGGTGCTAGGAAGTGGGACCATGCAACCAAAATCGGGGTTTCCCATGTCTATCTTTTTCATTTTATGGTACTTTTCCTATTGAAAGTGGCCAAATTATGCTTTTTCTTTTTCTTTTATCTACATCAACCTCCAAGGCATCATTCCAAGCCCGACCCAAAGTGTGGACAAGGGGGGAGGTAAGATAACTCCTTGTGGACCCAATGGAAAAATGTGGACCCGAAAGGGAAATATGGTGAATTGGGCTATAATAAGCAGAGTGGAGTGATGTATATGGTGTCGGGAAGCAGGACCACGCAACCAAAGTTTTCCACGTAATGCAACCCCTAAAGCTAGTAGCCAATAAAAGAGATCCCACGGGACTAGGATACTAGGCTAACCATCAAATTGGACAGAGGAGACAAGAGTACAAACCAAACCCACTCTTTCCGTTGAATCCCCCTACCAATCCATGCCCAAAAGTTTCCATGATAAGTAAACTAAATTGCCCAACTACACAATGAAAAGACATACCTTCGAGGTTGGGAGGCCCACCTTCAAACATACGATCATAACAGATGGGTGACGGACCACATGGATGGCTCCTGTGGCGGAGATAGTGGCACATTGAGCTATCTGGTGGCTGCAAGGAGCTGTTGGTTGTCGCCTGAGGACCATCTAGGAGAAAAAGTTTCCCCTATGGGTGTCACCCACAGGCAGTGGGTAACATCTGGGTCCAACTGGAACATGAGCTCTCAATAAAGTGCATGAATGTACTCGAACAGAGAGGTCATGAGAACACCAGCAATCTCTTGGGACGACAGACTTGTTACCTGCACATGTCAAAGACCAAACACACAGGGCAACATGTTTTTGTGGTGTCTTATGATCACCCATGCTTATATTAGGCCATAAAACAAACAAGAAATAAAATTTATTCTAAATGCAATTTAATCTCAATGCAGCTAATCTAGCACGATAACATCATATAATGTTAGTTCTAATGCGAAAAATAAACATGCAATGCATCCTATTCTAGCATGCATATTACATTGTACAAGTACTAAGTGTAATCATAGAGCCAATGCAACCAAAACATCACCAAATCAATAAAAAAATACTTTGCCCAATGATTACTTATGCAACAAATCCACAAGAAAGGATAGGAACAATCATATTGAGGGTCACCAAGGTAGGAGGTGGAAAAATAGAATGCCCACACATGGAGGATCACAGGAGAAGAGGGGATAAAGGGATGTAATCTACTCCACAAGATCCTCTCTTCTAACCAAAATATAGAGATGTCAACAATCATGCTCAAACTTTTGATGGATGGCAAACTTCAGGCATATCACCTCCATCATGGTCCTTAACATTTATGGCATGTTTCATGGCCACCATAGGGTTATGATTAGTAGGAAATGGAGATTTATGAGATGGAGAGACACAACAAACAGGTTGCCCACAATGATCACACTTAGGAGAGTGTTGTGGCCAGCAATAACCCCCCTTCTTATTTAGTATTATCACTAATACTAAATAAGTGGGGACCCTTATTAAAAATTTAAAAAATTGATTAGTGCTTGTATTTCCTTTTTCAATAAAACTTACTATCATAAACTTAGGAGAATACCCTCGAAAAATCTAAAAAGGCTTAAGTTTTATGATAAGGTAGGATAAAATCACTCCTTAAGAAACGTCGCATCGCAAAAAGGGAAATGAATGCCTCCCTACAAACAGAATTCTAAGATTGCGAAATCGCGATGCAAAACTATGCACTAAAAACATTCATCGATCGCATGCCTCAAACATCACTTGCGCTGAAAAAACCTCAAGCCGTCGATATGCGATGGCGCATATCGCAAATCGCATTTCGCAGAAAACACATTAACGGATGATTGTCATACGCTACGATCTAGCGATATTGCGATACTGCGATCTGCGATATTGCGAAACAAATCGCAAATCGCCTTATCGCAAATCTTTAGGGCTCGTTGTTCGAAAAAGCTTTTTCCATAAACCAAAACCAGGTTATGCGCGTTAATGTTAATCAATGAGTTAGTTGGCAATCATTAATGAAATATGATTTTGATCTGATCAAAGAGCCATTTCACGTAAGGTGGTATATTTTATATGTCTTCGGCATTTAAAGCTTTTGCGTCACCTTTTCTATCATTATTCTCACCTCATTTGTAAACTGCAGGAACGAAGAGCAAAGAACTATACAAAGCAGTGTTCAAGATATTATGGGAAAGAAGGGCAAAGCTCCGAGTTCTGAAAACAAAGAAATGACGCCCTTGTATACAGAGACTGCCTGTAACAAAGATGTTGGTATTACTACCTGGGAAGGCATGTACAGTCTACTTGAGGAAGAAAATCCCAAAATGATGGAAGTTACAGCTACTGCAGGCTCACATGGGTCTTCCGAGGCGTCTATTATAGAGCTAGCTTGCTCGTTCTTGCACCGGATGGCGGCGAGGCCCAAAATTCTTCCATACACGAACATGGTTAAATGGGTACTGGATAGCGCTGACATCACAAACAGACAATTTAAGACTCAGGGTCAAGGACTCATTGGCTCATTCACTCCACAAGATTTGAGGCTCATGTATCATTTACCAGAGCCACAGGCGACTTATAACAAACAGTTCATGGAGAAGTTTGCTAAAGAAAATGAAGACCTGGCAGAATGCACCAAGGACTGGTCAAGAAGGGACGAACCACTAAAAAGGGATAAACATGGTATGTATAGTACTGGTTCTCTCACCTCCCCGTATTGCTTTGCTGCTGCTATGCTCTGTAGACTTTTTGGGAAGCCAGACATTAACAAATTTTCATCTGAATGGCTACCATTATTAGATGCTGCCATTAATGCTACTGTTGTGGATTGGGCTAAGATATTGTCTGACAACTTAGCCACAGCCATTTTGAATTACCGGTCTAAAAGAACTATTTCTCAGAGAATTTATCCCCCTTTCTACTTATCTGCATATGTGATGGATGCAATCTGTTATATTTCCAAGTTCCCTTTAATGGGTTGGAAATGGACGACTCGAGATCCCTTACCAATTCATATTTATCACAAAGAATTGTGGGATTCCAAGTTCACTCCGTATTTCTACAAGATTTGTCATGGAATCATGTTGCCCCTATACAAAATGTTGTATGATAAAGATGCTCCAAGATTTTCCCCCAAAGCAGAGGTCGATATACTCCCTGTCGCGAGATGGTTTGGAGAAGAACTGTTTACATATGTCAAGATATTCGGGAGTCTCGCTTCCCCTCATGTCTTACCTTTATATGTTCCTGATAAACTAATGGCACGAGAGATTGCTTATCAAACCTGCGAAGAAGGAGGTATGACTAAAGATTTGAAGGACAAAAAGAAGGCCATTTGGCCATAATTTCCTATGGCCTGTGGGGCCTTTTCACCATTTGATGTAGGCCATGCATTCAAAGAAGTAAACAACATGACATGTCTACGATTGTTCAAATTTCCAGGAAGACCGTTCGACCCTTATGATATTGCTAAAAATTTCAGTACTGCAGTTAAAATAAAGGTGTTTTCTAAAGAAGATGATCTTTTTGATGACATGTTCCAACAGAAAGGTACGCTTAAAGAAGTTCTGCATTCAGCCCAAATGCGATTTCCTCTAGCAGAATTTCAAGAGTTCTAGATATACAGGGAAAGGAGGTTAGCTAATATCCCTTTGGATAAATTACACTTGGAATCCGTAAGGGAACCAACTCCCAGTATTAGTCTCAGTGGAAGTTCAGGCACAGACAGATCTAAATCTAAGTCCGGGAGAGAAACGTCAGAACACTCTAAGAGGTCCAAAAGTGACCATGATAAAAGCGAAGGGTCAGTAAGGGATACTGCCCAGTCAAAGGAGCTCCCACAGCAACAGGTTTTGACCTCTCCATAGCTAGATCCTCCCCCTCTCATCGTCCAGCCACCATCAATCAGAACCGAGCTAGATAAAGAATGGGAGACATTCAATGATTTAATCAATATTGAAGGACAGAGCACAAAGACACCTGAGAGTAATGTACAGGCAACAAAAGATATAGTCACAAGAACAATTAGCAATGTCTCAGAAATGGAACATATTCCCATTACCCCATCCTCTGAACTTATGCTCAAAATAGAGGAAATTCCTCCTCTTGATGTATTTTATAGTCCACAACATAAGGTGGTGGTGAGAAGACAAAGAAAGAAAAGGAAATTGGAAAACGTGCTCTCTCGTGATGCAAAGCAATTAGACATCCTATGGCAAGATCCTACCACCAATCCCACTGAAAATCTCACCAAATTATCTCAGATCGCAAGAGCATATGCCTCTGCGACCATTGATAAAGCATCTAACGTACAGCAACTACTGAAAGAGAAAGAAGATCAAATACAGGTTTTGCAGCAACAGCTGTAACAAGCCAACACCAACAACGAAGCACAGAAACAACTTGAAAGATTACAGCAGGATTTTCAACAAATGCAGATAGGATACTAGAACAGTTTGGCTAAAAAAGAAAACAGTTATAGGTTATGCAAGAGATGCACAAGGATGATCCTAAGCTTACAGAATTCGTCACAGAATCCATTTCCTTAAATGATCAACTACTGCAACAACAGGAAGCATTGTGCCAAAGAATATCACAGTGGAACTCTTATTGCAAAATAAGCGATAAAATTACCAATCAAGTTGTGGACTTACGACATGATTACAATTTAATTGATAAAAGAGTTACTGAATATTTGGCTTGGCAAGAAATAGAGGAAGGGAAAAGAGCAGGCGCACCAATAATCAACGACACTCACAAAGAAATACTCTTTAACAAGTGGGATGCACAAATCAGAAAAGCAGAACAAGCGACAAAAGAAGCAGCCACAGCAGCAAACAATATCATTGACTGCATAAATGAAAATTTACATAGGGAAAATCTGATCTCAGAAACCACTCCAGGTATCTACCGAAAGTACAGCATCTGCAGACAGGCTGGAGACAAAAGGCTCAAGAAAAGGCAGAATCAATCAAAAAGTTAACTAAATTGAATTGGGATTCTTACTGGGCATATTTGGTAAAACCACACAGCCAGTGCATGACTCTCAAATGTATCATCAATTCTGCCAAGAAGATGGCGCCAGCTCTTGCCGACTCCGTTTTCGCAGGACAGTTAAAGTCGAAGGTCAGTCAGCCGACTCTCCTCAAGCAAATGTTGAACGCTTGCGATTTCAAGGAACAGATACACAAATAGTTATGAGGTTTTGATGAATGAATGGAACAGGATTTATTGATTTCCGCATTCAATATCTACTACTGATGTTGCACTTTTGTACTCTTAGTGGATGATGGATTAAGAAGAGATAAATCATTATTGCTTGAAGCTCATGAATAGAACTAGTTATAAATGGTACTTTTATCTCTTAACTATTTCTGCCTATGTGTTAAAGTGATATTCATGTTCAGTTGTTTATGTATTGATGCGTGAATGCTTGAGTTATCATTTGGCACCTCTGTACGGTGATAGTTATTTATTTATGCTTAATATATAAGTAGCTTATTATGCGATATGTTTTTCACAACTGTTTCGTCTAATTTTTTATACGAAGTGGTTTATCTTCATTGAATTCTTTTCTCATAACAGTTGAATGATCTTTATTACCAATTGTTATTTGAAATCATTTTAGACCTCATAATGGAAAGATTACATCCTGGGTTAGTTTAGAATTAGATATTTCTATTTATTATAATACAATTGCATGTTATTAGATTAGATTTAGAATAAAAGCATTTCACTTAGGAACTTTTAGAAAGAAAATATCAATTCTCAACACACACACAAATATATTGGGAAACTGATCCCATATCCCCAGTCGAACCCACTATACCAAACGGAAAAGGAGCTGCTAACCAAGGTCCGGACCGGGTGGGTATCCCCCTTGTTGTAGACCCAATTTTTGGGGCTTCAACGGAGAGATATAGGATTCCTCATTATTGGTGATAATGTAAGAAGGGTTGAGGAAAGGGTCCACATGGGACACAACTACAACCCCAGAATTGTGAGGAAGTACAAGGGTCCTATCATAATCATCATCATTAGTGTCATAAATAGGGTCCTTGTCAAAACAATTTCCACAAACCTCCCATTTTCCTTCTTTAATATGTAAGTAATCATTGATATCAAGGTTTGAAGGGGCTATGGGATCACCGTCTCCAAGGTCTTCAAAGGGTGGATCATCAAAGGTAGTATCCTTGGAAAAGGTAGGGTTAACCTTAACTTCACTCTCTACAGACTCACTCTCCATATCACATGTGCTCTTGGAATTATCATCATGCCTATTTTCGTCATGTGGACCGAGGGAGGATGTTATGAAACTAGCTCAAAAAAGATAGAAAAGATAGATCAACGCCTTAGAATTCAGCCTCTTCAAGGGGGCAACCTCCTTTACATTACATAAATGAACAATTCTTGGATGATTCAAATGACGAAACCTCCTTTATATATATAGGAGTCTAAGGAGTCACAATATAACCCAGCCGACCTAACAATAATAATATAAAGCCACAAAAATAACAATAGAGGGATTCTATGGGGCACAATAATAAAAATATAGGGACAATAGGGGCACAACAATATTAATAAGGGATACAACTACAATAGTAATGGGGTAATCACTAGTATTATAGGGACAACTACAATAGTAATGGGGTAATCACTAGTATTATAGGGACCCAACATGCCCCTCCTTCAAAAAAGTGTTGTCCTCAACGCTTGAGTAGTTCTGGATGCTTCTGTATAAAATTCTCATCCTCCCATGTGGAATCTTTAGCGGATAAGTTCTTCCACTTGATAAGATACTCCAAAATTGATCGATTTTGTAGCTGTCGAGTTCTTGTTTCTGTGACTGCTTCCGGTTCCAATATAATTTTTCCTTCCTCATCAAGTTCTGGCAATATTGTTTGAACTGGGAGCTTGTCACCTATAACCTTCTTTAAACATGAAACATAGAAAACTGGGTGCAATCGAGAAGCTGCAGGAAGCTCCAATTTGTATGCCATAGTACCAATATTTTGCAACACCTTGTACAGACCATAATACTTTGGTGATAATTTATTATCCTTCTTAGCTTGCTTGAGGGACATTTGCTTATATGGTTGTAGCCGTAGGAATACCCAATCACCTACATCAAAACTTCTTTCGTTGCGATGTTGATCTGCATGTTGTTTCATTCTACTCTGTTCCAACACAAGGTTATCCTTTAAGAGTTGGAGGACTTGTTGTTGATGTTCGATGTGATGTTCCACTGCTTGAACCTTAGAATTTTCTCTTAAATATGATGTAATGGATGGTGGCTGATATCCATAAAGTGCCATAAATGGGATCATTTTTGTTGTTGTATGGAAGGAAGTGTTATACCACCATTCAGCCAGAGGCAACCATTTGACCCATTGTGTCTGTTTATCAGATACAAAGCAACGAAGATATCCTTCCAAACATTTGTTTACTATCTCAGTTTGCCCATCAGATTGAGGATGATAAGATGAGCTATGAGCTAACTGAGTACCAAGACAAGAAAATAATTCTGTCCAAAAATTTCCAGTGAAAATGGGATCTCTGTCACTTACAATAATCTTTGGGTTTCCATGTAGCTTTTGAATCATTTCCATAAATGCAGTAGAAACTGTACTGGCTTTAAATGGATGTGATAATGCACAAAAGTGTGCATACTTGGTAAGTTTTTCAACTACCACCATGATGTCACTCTTTCCCTCAGACTTGGGTAAACCTGTGATAAAATCCATTGAAAACTCCTCCCAACATTGGCTTGGAATGGATAAAGGTTGTAATAGACCCAGTGTCTTAATTGTTTCAACTTTATTTTGTTGGCAAACCAAACATTCTGCCACAAACTTTTGAATGTCCAATTTAAGGCCATCCCAAAAAAATTCCTTCTTAACCCTGTGGTAAGTTTTTAAAAATCCTGAGTGCCCTCCTAAGCGAGAAGTGTGCAATTCCATAAGAATCTTTTGTTTTAATTGGGAATTCTTACAGAGGTATAAGCGATCTTTGTACCATAAAGAATCATTTTGCTAGCTAAATGTATCAGACGTACTGGAATCTTGTTGTAACTTTCGAATAAGTGCCCACACTTCTTCATCATTCTTCCATTCCTCCCTTGCTTCGTTTATCCAATCTGGTTGGATAATAGAAATGGCACACAACAATGCTTCCACATCCTCATCCTTTCTTGAGAGTGCATCTGCCACCACATTTTGCTTCCCTTTTTTGTAGATGATTTCAAAGTCATAACCCAACATCTTTGTGACCCACTTTTGTTGCTCTTCAGAGGATAATCTTTGTTCTAAAAAGTATTTAAGGCTATCATGATCCATTTTTACCTTGAAGTGTCTTCCCATTAGGTAGGGTCGCCATTTCTTAAGTGCATGGAGTATTGCCAACATTTCCTTCTCATAAATAGCTTTGTGTAAAAACTTTCCCTTGATTGGACGACTTTCAAAAGCAATGGGTCTTTCATCTTGCATTAAAACAGCACCAATTCCATTTCCTGAAGCATCACATTCCACAATAAAGGTTTTTGTGAAGTCCGGTGTAGCTAAGACCGGTGCTTGGCACATTGCCTCTTTAAGATGTTCGAAGGCCTTTGTTGCTTCTGGAGTCCATGAAAATGCATCTTTCTTCAATAATGTTGTTAGAGGTGCTGCTATTCTCCCATAATTCTTAACAAACTTGCGATAATACCCTGTCAACCCGAGAAATCCTCGCAGATGCTTTATGGATATGGGGATTTTCCATTCCTTAATGGCTTTAATTTTGCTAGGGTCTACCTTAACTCCTTCATGAGATACAATATGACCCAGATATTCCACCTCTTGTACTCCAAAGAAACATTTGGATCTTTTTGCATATAATTGTTTCTCCTCCAATAGTTGTAGCACCTTGTCAACATGTTCAACATGATCTTTCCAAGACTTGCTATAGATTAGTATATCATCAAAAAATACTAACACAAATTTTTCTAAGGAATGGTTTGAAAATGGAATTCATCAAACCTTGAAATGTTGAAGGTGCATTGGTAAGGCCAAAAGGCATGACCAAAAATTCATAATGACCCTCATGAGTTCTAAATGCTATTTTCGGAATGTCTTCAGTCTTCATTCTGATTTGATGATATCCTGAACGAAGATCCAACTTGGTGAAGTAAATTGATCCATGCAATTCATCCAGTAATTCATCAATGACAGGAATGGGAAACTTATCTTTAATAGTGAGCTTGTTGAGCTCCCTATAATCCAAACACATGCGCCATGATCCATCCTTCTTGTGCACCAATACTACTGGAGCAGAGAAAGAACTTTGACTCAGTTGAATTATACCAGCCTCTAGCATTTCTGCAACCATACGTTCAATTTCACTCTTTTGGGCATAGGGATATCTGTACGACCTGATGTTTGGAGGAACACTTCCTGGAATCAGATGAATAGCATGATCATGATCACGAATAGGTGGGAGACCTTTGGGAGTCTCAAATACCTTGGAATGATTGTCCAAGACTTTTTGGAGATCTGGAGAAATAGATGATTCAAATGTGGAAACATCTAGCGAACATAATTGTGCAATTACACCTCTTTGTTCTTTTTTAGAAGCTTTGTCATACCGTTAGAGCTGATTATCTTCCCTGGTTTCCCTGCAATACCCCTTAATTCAACTTCCTTTCCTTCCACAGAAAATTTCATGAAAAGTTCTTGAAAATTAAAAGCTATTGTACCCAAGGATTGTAGCCATTGGACTCCTAGTACAACATCAGCACCTCCCATTGGAATGGAAAGCATTGGGCTAGTCAATACATATTCTCCCATGGATAGCTTGATATTATGGCACTTTCCAGAGCAATTTATTGTTCCTCCATTTGCAACCATCACTTGACACTCTGGTGCTGGATATAAGAAGCAATTCAATTCTTTTGCTACCTTACAATGAATAAAATTGTGGGTACTTCCTGAATCAATCAACACTATTACCTTTTTCTTCTTGATTTGTCCTTCTATCTTGATGGTTTGAGGAGTGGTAATTCCCGCCAATGCATTACAAGATATGGTCGGATTCATTTCTTCTTTATCTAGGCTTTGTTCCTAGAGTATATCCTCTTCTTTTGACCTTTCTTGCTCCTTTTCTTCTTCCTCTTCACAATCTATGTAGAATAATTTCTTTTCAGCACACTTATGACCTTTAGTGTATTTGCTATCACAACTGTAACAAAGCCCTTTTGCTCTTTTTTCTTCCAATTGTTGTGGTGTCAACCTTATAGGTTGTGGAAGACTAGGGGCAACAACACTTCCATCTTTATAGTTGTGAGTGGTATGCTTCCTGGTTGCCATAATTTTGCTTTCCATTTTTCTTGCTAACCTGAATGCCTTCTCTAATGAATCAGGTTCCCAAAGGCGAACATCATGTTGGATATTATCCTTTAAAGTCCCTATGAACACATCAATCCTATGCTCCTCTGGAATATTTTTTACCCTTATGTTCAATTTTTGGAACTCCTCAATGTGCTCCATTATTGAACCCTTTTGTTTGAGACTTATCAATTGGCTAAAAAAAGTGTTGTTTTTTGTATCCTCATAATGTGTTATCAATTCTTCCATAAAAATTGTCCAAGTGATAATTTGTTTAGGAGAGCAAAGCCATTGATACCATGCAAACTGATTTGGTTCCAAATATAAAGTTGCAATACGTACCTTTTGTGTGTTTTGCACATTATTGAGATCGAAAAATTGCTCCATCTGTAATATCCATGTTGCGGGATCCTTGCCATCAAACTTCCTCATATCGATTTTTGCAATATGGTGGGTCTTCGATCCCACATTAGAGTCTATGAAATCATGATTAACATTTCTTTTGTTCGCATCATGAGTTTCATTTTCTACCTTTTCACCATTAGTAAGTATTTCTTGCAGAAAATTTGTCAAATCTGTCTTCAAATCTGTCATGTCTGTCTTCAAATCTGCCATGTCTCTCTTCAAATCTGTCTTCAAATCTATCTTCAAATTGTCCATCTTAGCTTCCACACCCTTTATTTTAAATTCCACGCCATTTATCTTAGCTTCTGTTGGCTTTTGTGAGATTGACATTTGTTGCACTTGGTCTTGTAATTTTGATATATCATGTAACATTTCTTCCTCTTCTTCATGAGTCATGCTAGAGCTTTCAAGTTGCTTAGTAGGTGTTTGCATTTTCTTTCCTCGGGGTATCAGTTACCGATAATAATGCTCTACTATGCCCTTTGAATTCCTTCAAAATAAATTTTCAAACCAAGCTTAAGCAAAAATTTAAAAAAATCTACACATCTTTTTTCACTTTGTAAGAGCTTGATATTGCCTCTAATGTATCTCTGTACTTTCGGATCATCCAATTCTGAAATTGCAACCTGCAGTAGCCCTCTGTGTCCTCTTTCCAATACCGCCAGTCTGATCCAAATTGGATTCTCCAAGGAAGAGTTACGCGAAATCTACCACAGTGACCTGATTATAGACTAGTTCAGTAGAGCGAACTTGTACGACGTGCCACGAGTCACTGTTTCAACCTTTGGCTCTGAAAAATATATACAAAAAACTACAGTCCGTCCTCTTTCTATACCTTTTTACGAAATTTCAATCCGATGCTCAGAGAGAACGTTATGACGATTTTCCCCAAGTCACCTGTTTAGAATGTAATTCAGGAGTCTACAAAAAGACCAACTTCCTCAAATCATATCTCCGCAAATATAGCGCAAAAAGCTCTGAAATTCGGACCCGCGGTTCAACGCGATTTCTTCTCAAATGGGATTTTTTTAGCTTTTGAAATGTTGCAGAAAAAAGTTATAAGGAAAATGCCACGATGACCTATTTGGAGTAGTGAAACACTAGAATCCAAAGTTCCGATACCAAATGTTATGAAACCAGCTCAAAAAAGATAGAAAAGATAGATCAACACCTTAGAATTCAGCCTCTTCGAGGGGGCAACCTCCTTTACATTACATAAATGAACAATTCTTGGATGATTCAAATGACAAAACCTCCTTTCTATATATAGGAGTCTAAGGAGTCACAATATAACCTAGCCGACCTAACAATAATAATATAAAGCCACAAAAATAACAATAGAGGGATTCTATGGGGCACAATAATAACAATATGGGGACAATAAGGTTACAAAAATATTAATAAGGGATACAACTACAATAGTAATGGGGTAATCACTAGTATTATAGGGACCCAACAGAGGACCCTCTTTCTTGCCCATCATCTAGATTCCCAAGGTCATGATGATGCTCAATGAAGAATTCCTCTTGAATCTTCAATGTGGGGCATACTTGAAAATGTCTAAGAAAGCCTTCAAAGAACATCTCAATAGATGAGATGCTCCTAGGTTCGTGACTATGCAACCATGAGTTATGACCATGGAGAGAGCTCATGAACAAAAATACAAGAACATCCTGGTGGACCAATTTCTCCTTTGAAGCATGCACAATAAATATTTCTACATGATCAGTTGCGGAGATTGGATCGCCATCAAAAATGGGCACCCCACGTACCATCCTTCTTGTGACATGATTAGGGTACCCAGGGATGCTAGCGATGTCCAAAGCGGGAAAATCATCAAAGAAAGACATCCTATCGAGATATACATGTAAATTATGTAGGACTCGCTAGGGTGAATTTAAAGATGCCGAGAGAAATGTTTGCTTCACCCTACAAGCATTGACCTTAAAGTTCAATGAAGAACTAGGGCTTCGTTCTTCCAATCGAGTCGCCAATAATGATATATCAATGATGTCGTAAGGGAAACAAGACACACATCTCGTGTCCCCGGCAATGACGCCAAAAAAGTTACCACTCAAACTAGCAGGGGTACTGGGAGAGGACCCTATAGAGCAACTATTAGGTCAAGTGGCAAAAATGAAGCAATAATCCATTGTAACCTCAGCTATAGCTCCTTGCTCTTTATGAACTTTCACCGATGGGAGGAGACCCAATATAAGAGGAATCACAAGGATGAATAGATCAATGAATGGATGGAGGGTGATTCCTAGAGCCTATTCACAAGAGAGACTCAATTATAGGGCTTACTTACTTAAGAAGCAAGGTGACGAACTCTTTAGGAGGGGATAAGAGGATACTTAAGCCTAGGTTTGGGGAATATCCCTTGACAAGAAGTTTTCTAGATCTAAGAATCCTTGTGTAGAAATGGCTTCTATGCAACCCTTGTGGCATTTGAGTTATAAATTTGTTGGACCACAAAGAGCTAAAGAGGCCCCACGCCAGATTAAGGATATGGAGTTGATCAACACTAGACGGGCTTGACCTATTTAGAGAGGAGAATAGGATCAATGGACAGATTTTCTTTTGAAATACAAATGCAATGACCCAAGTGAGGACACCCCAAATCGACCTAGGGAAAGAGATGGTCTTGTGGTTAGGGCTTGCTATATCTCGGGATTCCACCGTCAGATTTGCCTCAAACTTGGAGGACCCCTCGAGAAAACCCTAACGCAGTAGTGGGCCAAAATTCAAGGGTTTTGGATGGCTACAAAGAATTTTGCTTGATGCCCTAGGTGACCTACTAGGGTTAGGCATAGAAAGAGGGGAAAGGCAAGAAAAATATTTGTTTGAGTTTTGTTTTGTGATCACCTTTGGACTAGACCAGTGCCTACCCTATTGGGAGAATGGAGTCTAATGGAAACAATGATTAAAGATGCTTAATTCCAAACAAGGAGTTCCCCAACAACTTTGCATGACACTAGCAACAACTAGGTTACAAGGGAAAAGTATACTTCTAACTCTTTGCAAATGATGACTTATCAAGATAATGCGTGACCAATCATGTATCTCTAGGACAATAATCCACCATACATTTTGATAATCAATATGAAAAATCCCTCATATAGACAACTTAAGCAACTTCACATAAGCCCAAGAACAGCTACACTAACTTCATGAACGGAAATATTCCATAGATCATTTTATCTGACAAAATTACAAAATAAGCATGAAAAGAGGACTCACAATGTATAGCCAAATTATTCCAATCATCAAGTACAAGAGAATGTGAAGCTCCAAGAGAAAAATTTAAGATCGTCCAAACATCGAAATGCATTAGTTCTCCAATTCATTCATCAAAAGGTCTAGCGAAAATATCAAGAGATACAAATGATCCAAATCCAAGTGATGACGAGAGAAATGAATAAGCATCTCATCTATTTACACAATCCATAAGGGGGTTTGAATCAGTGTTGCGAAAATCGCGATATAATCGAGATAACATCAAAAAATCGCGACTTTTTCATTTCGCTGATAAAATCGCCCAATTCTTACGAACTTTTTTTTCAAAAAAATCGCTAAAAAAAACGTGGTTTTTTCGAAATTATCACGATTCGATGGGAAATAATCGTCAAGCTCCCGGACAGTGCATTTTATAAGGGAAAAAATGAATTTTTTTTGTCATTTTGAACAAACAGCGGCGTGGTTTGAGCGCTACGGAGGAGAGGAAGCTTGGAAGGCATCTACTAGGGCAAAGGAGGAGCAAGCCTGGAGATTTTAGTATCCCAAGCAAGAGAACTTCGTCTTTGGATCAAATTTCTTCGGCAAACCGTGGTTTCCAGGTATGGACACCAAATTTGGCCATTTTGTTTTGGTTTTTTTCTTGTTTTTGCTTGGGTTTCTATAACCCATTGATTATCAATGATTTTTGAGTGGATTTGATGATGTTTTTTTTACATTTTTGTTGCATAGAGTGGAGAAAGTTCATTTTGGATTGAGTTGAAGTTTTTTTTGTTTGTTTGTCAAAAATTCAATGTGTTGTGTCATGTTACATGTATGTAATTTTTTTTTAATTTTTGTAACTGCAATTCTTATTATGCCATAGGTTCAACTTCAAACTTCATCTTACATTAAAACTCAAGAGTTCAACCAAGTTACAAACATGCTAAGGAAATTGGCCCCTTTGTGGGAATTTGGTGAACCTGATGGAGGGTTTGATAAATTGAACTTGTCTTGCAAGTTGTGTGGGCAACATATGTCAAGGGGAGTTTATAGATTGAAGTATCACCTTGCACAAATCCCTGGACATGATGTAGGGCCTTGCAACAATACAAATGTGGAAATCATCCGAAGAGCCATGAGATCATTGGAAAAATTAGAGCAAGAGAAAGTGGCAACAGCAGATCTGAAGAAGCAACTAGCAGGGAGGGTGTTAGGAGGTGAATATGGAAATGACACTGGTTTTACTTCAGCATCAATGTCTACAACCAACCCTGTAGCTGCCTCATCATTTTTTGTTCCTAGAACCATGCCTGGTTCACAACCATCTATCACTTCAATGCTTAAAAAAAATGAAAAAGAACAAGTTGACAGGTTGTTGGGCAAGTTTCTCCTTTGGAATGATATTCCTTTCAGCGTTGCAAGGAATAATCCATTTTTCCATCTTGTTGTTGATGCTATTGTAGTTGTTGGCTCAGGGTACAAAATCCCTTCTTATGATGACTTTAGAGGCCGCATTCTTCAAGATGAAAAGGTTGACTACACCAAAAGATTGAAGGAGTTTAGCGCATCATGGGCACGAACAGCGTGCATTGTGATGTCAGATGGTTGGACCGACCAAAAGGGAAGAACCCTTATAAACTTCTTGGTTAGTTGTCCCAAGAGGACAATGTTTATGAAATCTGTTGATGCATCTTCACATATTGTTTATTTTGGAGGTGCGTGCAGAACATGTTGTTCAAGTCATAACAGACAATGCTGCAAATTATGTTGCTACTGGCAGGATGCTTATGGAGAGGCATCCTACTTTATTTTAGACACCTTGTGCTGCACATTGTATTGATTTGATGTCGGAGGACATAGGAAAAATTTCCTTTGTCAAAAATATTGTTGACTCATCAAAAAGCACTACAAAATTTATATATAATCATGCATTTGTGCTTAGCTTGATGAGAAAATTCACCAACAACAAGGAGTTGGTGTGCCTTCCCATTACAGGGTTTGCCACCAGTTTCATATCTCTTCAATCCCTTTTGAATTCTATGTGGGATGTGAAGAGAATGTTTCTTTCAGAGGAGTGGCGCGCTTTAACATTTAGCCGCAAACTAGAAGGAAAGGCCATATGCAAATTATTTTCATACAAGGAAGACTTTTGGGCGGGAGTGCAAGAGGTGTGCACCGTTACTGAACATTTGGTAAAGGTTCTTCGATTAGTTGATGGTGAGAAGCTCGCAATGGGCTATTTGTATGAGGCCATGGACAAGGGCCAAAGAATCCATTCGAGCCTACTATGATGATAAGGGAGATGAAGGGTTTTAGAAACAACTCCTCCTATGGGAAGTGATTGATGAACGATGGAACAACACATTCATCGTCCCATTCATGTTGTAGGGATCTACTAGAACCCCACATTTTCTTACCCATGTGGGTTTCTATTTGATGCTGACATCATGGATGGATTCTTACCTTGTGTTCAGAGGATGGTGCGATCTCCAGCAGAATGTGCAAAAATATCCAAAGTAATGGAGATATATAGGATGGCAGGTGGCACATTTAGCTTTGAGATGGTTGTGGTTGACAGGAAGACTCAAATGCCAGGTATTTTTTAGTTTGTTTCAAATTTCATTGTCTCTTCAAGTTCATAACTTCATTCTTTGCTTCAACTTTCAAATTTCACTTTTTTTCTTATGTTTATCTTATTTGTAATTTTGTTGTAGATGCATGGTGGACTCGCTATGGTGCCAGAGTACCCCATCTGCAAAAGCTTGCCATTCAAATCCTCAGCCAAACATGTAGCTCCTCAAGATGCGAGTGCAACTGGAGTGTATTTGAAAAAATACGCAACAAGTCAAACTTAAAACTTAAAATATTCCAAATTTCCAATTAATTTTTTGAATTCATTAAATAATAATTTTTTTATGATTATTATTTTATGATCTTTGTACAGGTTGGAGTCCCAACAACTTAATGACATGGTCTACGTCTACTACAATCTTCGATTGTGGGTGGGGCAACTTGAGAGGATACCTGATATGGATGCCATCTCATTGGATGGGATTGACACCAATGTTGCATGGAGGGTTGAAGCCGAGAGGCCTCTGATGGAGTCTACCAATGATTGGTTAGAGCAGGAGGTAGTGGAAGGCGTAGAGGAGGAGGAGGAGGAGCAACAGGAGGAGGAGGTGACACCACCTACCCAGGCTATCCCTGCCACCAGTAGAAGACGTGGTCTACCTCCTCTAGCTCCTACTTCTTCAGCTTCTAGAGGACAACAGAGTCCACTACCAACTCCACCAGCATCTACATCTAGAGGGAAAGGGAAAGCTATTGCATTTTCTCACAAGAGGGGCAGAGGAAATCAGTAGTATTAGTTATTTGGTTCATTTCATTGTATATGACATTATGACTCATGATATGAGATACATTATTATATTTTTTTTTGACATTTTGAGGCTGAGTTGGGACTCAGGAGTCAGGACTTACTATTCAGGACAGGATTCACTGTTATGTGTGATGTAGCACTAGAAATGATATTACACATCTTATATATTAGTTCTTTTATCATATTTATGTGTCAATGTATTTATTTTATGTTGTAGATGCTTTAGGTATTAAAAATTTTGAAAAAAAATGAATATTTTTGTATTTTACGATTTTTTCCCGATTATTTCCAGATTTTTCCAATTTTTTCCCCTCGCCGATTTAATCCCGATAATGATTTTCGCAACATTGGTTTGAATAGCCTATTGGCCTAATAATGCCCCTTGATAATAAAATAATATGCAAGAATAACAAAACTTTCTGACAAGCCCACCAATATAGCTCCATAATACAAAGATAAGCCTCTCAAGACGGCAAAATAGTATATACAATTAGTCGTCAGGCCATTGAAGAGGCCTAGTGGAGTCCAAAGTGTACCAAGGTGAGAGTATAGGCTCCAAACATAGTGATCAAGGGAGTGGCCCCTTGATATCTAAGCAAATCAAATGTGGTGTCCCCAAGTTAATGTGGGGGCACAATGACATCCTCATGGGTTTCCAAGTGGATCAATAATGCTTGTATACCATCTATAAGGGCTAGAATGATGACATAAGCCCTCCCTCTGTCTCCAATGGTGAAACATATCCTCATTTGGGCCCTGGAACATCTGCCAAGTGTGTGGTGCACGTGTAAAGCCAGTTGGGCATGGTGGTCCAGATGCATCATCCTCATCCAACAGGTGGAACATGAGCAATCAATGAATGGTGTTGAGGGATCCATGTAGTGACAATTTTCTCTCTGCTAGATCGGAGGCTCATGGCTCTCAACACTCACCCTACAAGTGCCAATATGACCCTCTGGAGGGCTTGGACCCCATATAGCGAGCGCCGAGACCACACCCCAAATCGTGATCCACCTGCAATCATGTCTAAGATCCAATGCGTCCCCTCGCCCTCCTGTACAACAAATCATTAGAGTAATCGAGTAAAAGAGCTTACAAACCATGGAATCAAGTCGACACTTCATAGTGGCATGCCCTTCCATAGTGGACTTTAGCATGTACAGGTGTCTCCAAGCTCAATAAAGGGGTTAACCAAAGACGCTATTAAGTGGTTTCTACCTCTAAAGGGGGTGACATGTCCATGGTACATCCATCAATCTTCTTATGTGAGTACTCTCTCTAGTTTGAACCATAACACATTCCTTGATATCTGAAGACTATACTCCCCCAAACCTTTGTAATTCATCTCAAAATTGGAGTAACATAGATACACATATTATATTTACAGATTATAGTTTATAATAATATATATTTGAACAATAAAATATATATGGCTAAGAGTGTGTTTCGTGCATGCCTGAACCAGATGAAACCTATGTTTCCAAACCCCAACCAACACCTGCACCCACAATCTTAGTAACATATGTTTCCCACTAACACTGCAATTGGCCACTCTGTCAAGTGCAACAAATGTCTTGGGCTTTTTTTTGGCAGTTGTAGCCTAATGGCCACCAAATCAATGCTCTGTCATAGTAAGCTTAAATGGGAAGTTGTGAACCTTATTTCACAGGAAATCAGAGATTGGAAAGGGAATAGTTGGCATAGGTCCCAACATGAAACAGATTTAATGTGACAAGCAAAGAGAAAAAAAAAAAAACAACTAAGAATGAAAGATGATTGAGAATCAACAACTTAGAAGTTAAATGATACTTACAGGCGCACCATTATGATAAGAGTAGTAATGTGTTTTACTCAAATGATGAATGAGGCAATGGTCAGAAGGTAACAGCCAAGTTAGTTTATTCCATCTCTTTACCACCTGCCTTTTCCAAGGACCTCAATTGCAGGTATTTGTAAACTACTAAAACTAATTGTCTCCAAGAAATATAAGCTTTGTATAACTACTTCCTATTCTTAATTCTTGCAAATGTGACCGCACAATCACAGGATACCTGCACTAAAACTTGTAACAGATTCTATCCCTTCTGACACACCCCAATTTAATGTTTCAGAAACATGCCGAACATGAATATTAATGCTGAGATTATGAAACTTTAGGAAAAAATATATATGTTCACACAAGAACTTAAGCAATATTCCAACATATCTATCTCTGAATGACTGACATTGTGTCCGGTTGGCATTAAGCAAACCACAACAACGAATGGTTATTTCCACTGGCAAACTAAATCCCCAGGGAGTAACCCTTGTACCAAAATGGGTTGCTTCTCCAATGAAGTTAAATTAGAGGAATGTTAAGTAAAAAGTATTGAGCTTCTTACATTGGTGGTGGACCAATTACTTTAGTATCTCAGATATTCAGCAACTCTCGTAAATTCACAATAAAAGGACAATCCACAGATGATAAATAGAACTCACTTTAAGCATTTCTTACCTTTAAACCTTCAGAAAGTTTAATGATTTCTTCCCTTGCAGAACCTAACTCGCCAAAGACACGATCCTGCAAGGCATGTCATACAAATGTTATCTCATCATGCTTACCAAAGTACCTGTCATTGTTCTGGATGAATTGCAGTAAAAACAGAACATTAGATTACGAGTCAACCTTTGCTTCACTCTCAGCATAGTATTGCCCAAGAACAGTCTGAAGATTCTGAAGCTCAACATTTTTCGACTCAAGCGCACTGACACAACCTGCAAGCTTTTGCCTCAGATCAGAAATCACTTCATTTGCCTTCTGCAGTTCATCAATGTTACTTTTCTTAATTTCTTCTTGATTTGCTATTGCATGTGCAAGAAACTTCTCCAACTGCAGGACACGGTCATTTCTAGCATCTAGTTGTGCTTGAAGTTCTGTTATGCGTGCACTATCATGATCCATTTTCTCTGAATCTTCACACTCCTGAGAGTATTGGCAATAAGCAGTTCAGTTGCATCTCAAAGTCATATCTTATAGATTATAAAACAAAATAACAGAGAAGGCATATTTTATTAAACCAACTTATACACAACTTCCTAGAATAACAAATTTAATGGCTAAAATTTTAAAAATCACATTGAAGTTACAAGCATTCCTGATTCATCCTTATTGCCTGGAATCTTTAGGAGACAATGTCATGATGCCTTACTATTAAATCTCACATACAATTACTACAATCTTTGGTGTAAAAACACTTGCAGCACACTCTGTGTGTACTTTAACTGATGCACTTCAGAGTTTACACTATCAGTAAGAAACTCTGCCCATTCTACTCGGGTATACGGTGGACACAGTAACTACTGGAAACTTACAAGCACAGAAAGAAAGTCCATGTCCTACTTATTTCCAGCTCAAACATACTTTAATTAAGAAATTAAAAGGCGCCGATGCACCTTTGGGAGTATGTTCCAGTTTATACCTTCTCCAAAAGATGCTGCTTAAGTCTAGCCAAGTTACGCACTGCTTTGTCCCTTTCATTGCTAACATTTTTTAAACTTTGTTCCAATTCCAAAATCTGAAGTCGATAAGTTTCTTCTGCAACAACTAGATTTTCTGGAAATGGTTGCAACTGCTCAACATGCAAGTATTAAATGAGTTATTTGCAGCATGAGTGGCTTCCCACCAACAAAAAAAAAACAAATCAAAATATATAATTGCATAAAAACAGTCATAGAAATCTCTTACACATGTGACAACAACACTTGAACTGAAATTTCTAACCATATCACAACATCTCCCTTCCAACAGAAACATCTAACTGAACGACAACACTCCAAAACAAGTGTGCACTAATAAGAAAAAGCAAAAAATGAATATTCCAGCCTGCCAACTTCTCCTTAGCAAAGCATCCTGACATTTCTTGTCTGGTAAAACATTTCCCTTGGCTCATAAACTGTGCAAACTTGTTTGCTCTATCTCACTAAATCTTTCACGATCAATAGATTTGGTCCTTTATTGATATACACCGAATGTTATAGCACATCTTAGGGAATTTTATTTTCATTTTGAGTTAGTAAGACTTGGCTTTAGCACATATCAATACTTATTCGATGCTCAAATAATAACATGGTTTTGAGAATTGCACTAAATGACAAGACCCAACTAATCAAATCCTATTAATCCCAGTGGACTTAGGGAAATCACCAATTCACCTTCAAATGCCTTTATGTTTGGTGAATGCAACCATAAGGAGAATGTAGCCAGAAAATGGTAAGATATTAGTACTCAAATTGTTGATCAAAGAGATTAAAAAAAAAAAAAGGAAATGTGAAAATGATGCAAGATGATTTTCTATTTTTTTTCAAGAAATACATTATAGATTACTTCTGGGAAAAGGAATTACATCATGGAACAAAAAATTACATCAATTGAACAGCAAGATTACAAGTAAATTCCCTTCCTAAAAAAGCCAAGAATACTAACATATGAACATGTTCCCCAATAGGTAGGAATTCGTTAAATTATGCTATGTTCTATGCTTAGAGCAGTTTACTTGTTTTTCTTATTATTATCCACAGATTAGCAATCATGTGTACATTAAGTAAAGTGCAGATAGAGCATTTAAACGATCAACAAAAAACAAGCCATGACAAGAGACACAAGATGTGGCAGCTAGCCAGGGACAAACCCCAATATGGGAAAACCCTTTGATCAAATCTTCTTTTATCTTCAATAATTCAGCAGAGAGAAATAGTACAAAAATCTGATTTATATCAGCAGCAGCAAACCCTAGATCAGCCCTAAACTAGGGCAGTCAATATCTGTCAAACCGGAGGTCAGATCACCTTGATTCCGGTGCCAAAATTTGTGGACTTCCAAGGAGAATAAGCCACACCAAACTCGCAGTCAAAGAGGAGTCCACGCTAGTCAATGCTGGTCAAAGTTCCTTTCTGCAGCTTCAGCCCTAGAAATCTGCATCCTCTTTTCCACACGTGTGAGAGAGAGAGCCTTTCTGCGCAGGAGAGAGAAGAGACTCTTTTTCTGCGCAGGAGAGAGAGAGATGTGTGATGAGAAGTGAAGTGTGCAAATGAGGAGAATGCTCCTTGTATTTATATGCAAAATGTTGGGGTTGAATAGACATGACTGTTGGGATTTTGAGCCTACATAAATTGTTGGCCGACCTTGACAATTTGTCCATAATCAAAATAAATTCATATCTTCATAAATACTTGTCCGAATCGGATGATCTTTAGATCAATCCTACACCTCTCGACGAGAGGAATCTAGGAAAAATATCAGTATCCATAAATAAGGTGACCCACATGAAGTTTGGCCCTGGTTGCCAATTTTAACACTCCCTCTCAACTAGGGAGAAGTTCATCTGCAATCTGTCGGACCGTCACTGCTATCCATCCATCAAATGCACTGTCTTGTATGGCTTGACCCTACTTGCTCTTCTTTGCTCTGCTCTGCTTTGTTCTGCTCTGCTCTGTTCTGCTCTGCTTTGCTCGAATTATGAAGAAGAAGAAATGATCGAGGATGTATCATACCATCCTCCACTGACCCGAAGTCGGTCTCAGAGTGTGTATCACTCTCACTGGTCCTAGACCAGTATCATTGATCACAGATCAATGAAGGTTATCCTAGCATAGCAAGTACGGTAGATACAACGATGCATCCATCGATAGAACTACTATGGTCCCTATCCTCATTTCCCTACTCATTGATCAGATGAGAGGTACTTCCCATGAGTCCCAGACTGCATGCGTAGGATGCCTCGATAGGAGAACTAACCATCCTGTCCACAAGAGAACGAATCATCCTGTCCAGTGGATGCCATGAAGAACTAATCATCCTGGCCTACAGGAGAACGAATCATCCTGTTCCACAATCGCCATGGAGAACGAATCATCCTGGCCCATAGGAGAGCTAATCATCCTGTTCCATAGTCGCCACGGAGAACGAATCATCCTGGCCCATAGGAGAACTAATCATCCTGTTCCATAGTCACCACGGGGTGTCACAGGGGAAGGTTGAACCTTTTACCCTATACAAAGTGCACCAACAGGAGTCACCCTGTGGTCATATGTCACTCCAAGAAGTACCCCGCGCCCCCTTGGAGCTCCCAGAGCTCAGTTCATCATACTTGACCCTCATCAAAGGGTCTCTAAACGACACCAAGTTGTCCCCGGAAAGTCAAGAATTTGACCTTTCCTAGGGGCTTTGTTAGAATGTCGGCAACCTGCTCATTTGTACCGATATGTTGGAGCCTTATTGCTCCTTGCTGCACCATATCTCGAATATAATGGTACTTGATATCGATATGCTTGGAGCGATCATGAAATACGAGATTTTCTGATAAACGGATCTTGCTCTGGTTGTCACATAGAATCACAATGGTATCCAATGTAAATCCAAACAGCTCACTGAAGAGCTTTCACAACCAGACTGCCTCACAGGAGGCCATGCTAGCAGCAATGTATTCTGCCTTGGTAGTGCTCAAAGCCACCGACTTCTGCTTCCTACTCATCTAGGATATCGAGGCAAATCCCAAGGAGAAACAGCACCCGGAGGTGCTCTTTCGGTCCTCCACATTGCCTGCCCAATCAGCATCAATATACCCAAGTAGTCTCACATTTCTGGCAGTGTATCTTAATCCATGAGTGATTGTGCCACGAAGATATCTCAGTAGATTCTTGGCACCAATCCAATGTGAGTGACGAGGCTCAACCATATGTTGACTCAAAGTGTTGACTACAAAGCATATATCCAGACGGGAGTTCACCAAGAACATTAATGCTCCGATGAGCTGTCGATACTCGGTAGCATTTCGTAAAATAGGTCCAGCAACACTACCGCTTAACTTCTTAAAGTTAAGCTCCATCAGGGTAGTTACGGGCTTGCAGTCCACCATGCCGAATCTTTCTAGTATCTTCACCACATACTTTCCTTGAGATAGGAAAATCTCCCCTGGTTTCTGCCAGACTTCGAGTCCTAGGAAATAGTGCATGAGTCCTAGATCTTTCATCTCGAATTCAAAAGCCAGTTCCCTCTTACATTTGTGAATGAGAGGGTCTACACTTGTTAGAAAGAGGTCGTCAACATAAAGCACCAGTATGAGAGGCTTGTCATCTATAACCTTAAAGTAAAGGTTAGGGTCGGCTTCACTCCTAGTGAATCCCAGCTTCATCAAGTAGCTATCAATCCTCTCATACCATGCTCGGGGTGCTTGCTTTAACCCACAGAGGGCCTTCTTCAACCTGCACACATGAGATTCTCGATCATAAATCTCAAATCCTTCGGGTTGCTCCACATAGACCTTCTCTTTGATCGAACCATGTAAGAATGCAGTCTTGGCATCCATCTGATGTAGGTTCCATCCTTGCGAAGCAGCAAGGGCTATGATTGAGCGGATGGTGGTATATCGGGAAACAGGTGCAAATATCTCGTCATAGTCTATACCTTCCCTTTGGGAGAAACCACGAGCGACAAAATGAACCTTGTACTTTTCCGTACTTCCATCAGCTGCAAGCTTTATCTTGTAAAGCCATTTTGAAGTGACAACTGCCTTGTCCTGGGTTTGGGGACCATATCCCAGACATCGTTCTTCATAATAGATTCATATTCTTCGGTCATAGCATCCTTCCATACTTTATGCTTGACAGCATCTGTGAATGATGAAGGCTCATTTTGGATGATCGTGCTCATGATGGTCAGGTATCCCTAATACTTGTTCGGCTTCTTACTTTCACGGAAGGTTCCTCGGGGAGCAGTGTGCCCTTCAGCATCATCAAACATCGCCCTAAGCCATGAAGGCCTCTTCCTTGAAGAGGAAGGCTCAGGCGGTGGAGGATCAATAGGATCCAAGGGTTCTTCCACATCGGGCATTGTCACATCTTTTTTTTCTTTCAGTTCCCTTGTGTCAGCTTCTTGAGAGCTCCTTAAGGTAAGAAGATTGTCCACCTTGCTAAGGGTCATGTCTTCATCAAAGGTGACATCATGACTAATCTAGACTTCCCTTTGACCAGCTACATAAATTCTATATCCCTTAGTATTTTCACTATATCCCACAAAGATTCCTTTCTTTCCAGATGCACCCAATTTATTCCTTTTCTCTTTCGGCACATGAAAATATACAAGGCTTCCAAAAATTCTAAAATGCGATACGTCAGGTTTCTTACCAGTGAACATTTCTTCAAGAGTTTTGGAACCCAATGCTTGATGAGGGCATCGGTTTTGTACATATATGGCAGTGTTTGCAGCTTCAGCCCATAGGAACTTCGAAAGTCTTTGATCATGGAGCATAGCACGGACAGCTTCCACAATCGTACGGTTCTTCCTTTCTGCGACACCATTCTGCTCAAGAGTATATGGTATAGTAGTCTCCCTCTTAATGCCAGCCTCTTAGCGAAAGTCATGTAACTCATTGGATTCATATTCAGTCCCATTATCAGTCCTTAGGATCTTGATCTTCTTTTCGGTTTGATTCTCGATCAAGGCTTTGAAGTGTCTAAACCAAGAGAACACTTCATCCTTCCTTTTCAAGAAATATATCCAAGTCTTGCGAGAATAATCATCTGTAAAGGTGAGGTAATATAAATATCCTCCCAAGGAGTTTACAAGCATCATACCGGATATGTCTGAGTGAACCAACTGCAATATATCGGAGGTCTTGCTTTGGCTTGAGGGGAATGGTCCCATTTTTAGCTTTCCTTTGGCACATCCTGGACATACACCTTCTTGCTCTAGTATGAACTCGGGCATCCTGGTCACCATTTTTCTTACATCAGGTAGAGCTTTATAATGAAGGTGAGCAAACCTCCGATGCCATAATTTGGACTGAAGAGATGTGTCACAAGACATGACACCCAATGGACTTCCTCCGACCTGATATAATGAATCAACTCGAAACCCAAGAGTAAAAGCATCTTTAAAGTTCTTTTTCCATACACATACCTTGCCATCGTTGAAAGCCACCTTGTAGCCTTTGTCTTCCATTGTTGAAATGGACACCAGGTTCTTTTTGAGATCAGGTACATATAATACATCTTGCAAGTGGATGGTATTACTGAAGAGCAACATTTCCTATGCCTTTCACAGGATATTTTAAATTGCCTCCAAGGACAATTTCCAGGTTAGTTTCTTTCTCTACGAGATCATAGAGAGCTTCTTTGTAACCAGTGAAGTGCCTTGAGGCACCACTATCAATAAGCCAATTTCCCAGCGAGTTTGGGGGAGCAGAGATAGATAGAGCAGTTGGTAGATAATATTCATCTTGCTTATTGTCAACAGTGTTAGATTCATACCTGGAATTTCTTGCCTTCTTGAATGGTTGTCCTCTTCCTTGATTTCCAGCACTCCTTTTACCTCAGCCATTTGACCTACCATTTCTTTGATTGCCTTGAGAGGGATTTTGATCATCATCCCAGTGTGAGTTCCTTTTATCAGGACACTCCCTTGCATAATGACCTAGTTTATTGCAATGGTAACATCGTCCTTTTCTTCCACCCTTTGGTCCAGCCTTTCCTTTGGATTTAGCCTCGGAATTGTTTCTTCTTTTAGCATGAGAAGAAAAGGCAGTGGGATGACCTTTAAGTGTGGGCATTTCCTGTTCTTCCATCCTTGCTTCTTCTTGAATGCATCTTGCCATTAATTCCTCAAATCCAGGAATTACATTATTGTTGAGGAGAGTAGTCCTGAATATATACCATTTAGACGGTAGTCCTCCAAGAGTTGTGAGTGCCATTTCCCTGTCAGGAATTAGTTCCCCAATCGATAGGAGATCGTTCTTGATCTCAGTGATCCTTATAAATATGCTTGCATATTTTCATATTTGCCCTTCTTAATTTCCTTCAGCTTATTTCTAAGAAACAGGACTTGATTTGCATCATTAACTTTAAATAAACTCACTAGTCTATCGTAGATTTCCTTGACAGTGTTCAGCTCAGAAACATAGGCCACCAAGCACTTGTCGATAGAGTCTCGGATGATCTTCTTTGCTTTGACTTCTCCCTTGGTCCATTTGTTCCTGGCAACAGCGGATGCATTTGATGGAGGCTCAACAACTCCGCCTCTCACATGGTCCAGCACTTCTTGTTCTTCTAATTTTAGATCGAGAGACATCTTCCATCTATGGTAGTCAGACTTCTCACAGAGTTTGTCTTCAGCAGGGAAGTATGTTGAGGACCCCATAGTTCTTTTTAAATAGCCTTGCCAACCTTCTCTTTGGTGATTGCTCTTGCTCTTGCTCTTGCTTGGGCTTTGTCTTCTCCTCAGTTCTGAAACCATGTTAAATTATGGTATGTTCTATGCTTAGAACAGTTTACTTATTTTTCTTATTATTATCCGCATATTAGCAATCACATGTACATTAAGTAAAGTGCAAATAGAACATTTAAACGATCAACAGAAAACAAGCCAAGACAAGAGACACAAGATGTGGCGGCTAGCCAAGGACAAACCCCAATATGGGGAAACCCTTTGATCAAATCTTCTTTTATCTTCAATAATTCAGCAGAGAGAAATAGTACAAAAATCTGATTTATATCAGCAACAGCAAACACTAGATCAGCCCTAAACTAGGGCAGTCAATATCTGTCAAACTAGAGGTCAAATCACCTTGATTCTGGTGCCAAAAATTGTGGCCTTCCAAGGAGAATCAGCCACACCAAACTCGCAGTCAAAGAGGAGTCCACGCTAGTCAAATTTCCTTTCTGCAACTTTAGCCCTAGAAATCTGCGTCCTCTTTTCCACACGTGTGAGAGAGAGAGCCTTTCTGCGCAGGAGAGAGAGAGATGTGTGATGAGAAGTCAAGTGTGCAAATGAGGAGAATGCTCCTTGTATTTATATGCAAAACGTTGGGGTTGAATAGACATGACTATTGGGCTTTTGAGCCTACATAAGTTGTTGGCCGACCTTGACAATTTGTCCATAATCAAAATAAATTCATATCTTCATAAATACCTATCAGAATCAGATGATCTTTATATCAATCCTACACCTCTCGACGAGAGGAATCTAGGAAAAATATCAATATCCATAAATAAGGTGACCCACATGAAGTTTGGCCCTAGTTGCCCATGTTAACATAATTCAACATCTTTTAGGAAAATAAATTAATTTGGCATTTACAAGCAAAGTCATTTCCTTCTTAAAAAGCCTCGATTCCTGTAAGCTAAGAGGAGATGGTTACTCATGAAAAGTAGCCTTACACCTAGATCACTAAAGAAATCCAATGGTTGACAACTGAACTGCATGCCATAAAAATTTGCAGTTGTCACTAATCGTCCAAGTGGCACCAAGTAAAGGGTCTTTCTAAGAAAGTAGAGCAGTGAAAAAGTAGGTAAATTCACCCTGAACCATACCCAAAAAGTCTTGGAAGACAGGCATCTGCAGCAGACATGCTCAATCATTTCATCTCTATCACAAAGCTAGCAATCAGCATTGATAATAACTTTTCAAAGCCTAGTCTTCACAGTCATTCCTCGATGGTTCATAAGCCACCCAAATACTTTGTTCATGAAGGAAGATTGAGCTTTCCAAATAGACTGGCACCTCCTTAGCCTACAAGCTGCAAGATCCCTCACCTCCCACCTTTTGTTCAAGGATGGAACAAGTTTGTAGGTCTTCCTTACAAGGTTGTCTATTCACCAAATCATTGTAGAAAGGCTTCCAATTGTTCCATCTCCAATCTCTCCATATAGGTCCCAACCCACGTAGTTCCATTTTGATTCAAAGTGTGTTTCAGTTCATACAAAACGTGTTTTTCACATGTAAAACATGTTTCATATGAACTGAAACATGTTTCAGCGTTTTGATAGGGAAACACAGCTGGTATGTATTGAAGAATCTAGGGCAAATTAAGTTAATAAGATTCTTCTTGACATGATAACTATTTGTGGGGTACGTTTAATTTTTCTTATTAGCACATTATTCGCTTTAATATTAGAGTGTGTCTTCTTAGTTCATCAAATAGTTACCAAAACAAAAGAGACAAGAACACAAGATGTTGCATTTCTGCCAGGGTCAAAACGTCTCACTCTTTGAGAGGAAAACCCACACAAAATTCTTCTTATAGAGATTCCAATTGACGAATACCAAGACCATGACCCTCAACATATTAGGCCACTCCAAAACCAAGACACCAATCCTCTTCTTTGTCATTGCTGAGATCATCATCATCACTACTGCTTCACCGAGGTCATCATTATTGTACCTTCACTGATATATTCATTATAACAACAAGATCATTATTGTTGCACCATAGCTACACCTTCACTGAGATCTTCATCTTGTAATTATATCTCCATCAGGATCATGACTATATCTATACCAAGATCATAATTGAATCTATGTTGAGATCATGACTGCATCTTAGAGGTATGTCGAGACAGAGTGTGTCACTGTGAGATCTCCTCATCACAAATATACCGAGATCATGACTGTGTTTTCTCCCTGCACCGAGATCTTCATCATCATAGATATGTTGAGACTGTCTAGTATGCCGAGACAGTGATTGTGTTCTCTTCATCATCATAGATATGCCGAGACTGCAAGGAGATAGGTCTGAGCAACATAACACGAAATCTCAGAGATTGTTACAGTAATTACCCACTGTAATTACCACTAAAGTTGCACAGGTATCCGAGATCCTATACTCCATTGTACCCATCCGAAAATTACAAAGGAATCCGAGTTTTGCACCTGCCTGTAATGTGTATCTTACACGCCTATTTATAGTGGTTAATCTCCACAATAGGCCGACATGAGATAGTGAACTGTTGTGTCTTCATTATATGAGCTGACATGAAATAGTGAATGGTTGTGTCTTCATTATATGAGCCGACATGCGTTCCTTTGTGCATTTAGAGGCCGACATAAGAAAAGGACCGTGTGCTTGTCATTGGAGGACTATTTGACAATGTTTATGAATCAAATATATTTTTTACATGCTCAAGAAGAGCTTCTTCATATGACATTGACTCTTTGACTCAATAATACATCCTATGGCTCTCAATGGGAGCCACTAGCAAATAAACCTCTTGCTCATGAAACCCATGCAGCAAGGCATACAAAAATAATTTTATTTCTTTTATTTCATCATTTACAAAGATCATGTCATTATGAAGACCGAACTTGGTTACATTTTCTTCAACACTCCCTCTTAACTAGGGAGGTCTTCATTATGGTACTTGGCCATTCTCAATCTGAATAATTTCTCATAAGAAGAATCAGATTGGTAACCCATCTGTATAGCATTATTGTAACCAACATTGTTTCCGCTGCAAGGCCTTGACTAACAACTCTATCTCTCATTAGATCAGAGCACAATGTTGGCGATACTAATGACTATAGACACCTTCATCATTGTCTCTCAAGGTACATACCCACCCGGGTGTTCACTGAGTATGACCTTCTAGGACTATTCTTATCTTGGGTTCCCAGCCCTCAAATAATGTCGGTCCTCTTGCCTACTCTTATCTTGGATGCCCTACACAACCTCAAAGAGCACTAGATGCCAAATGATTACCCAATCCTCCATTCTTTCTTCCCAAGTGAAGACAAGGATGTTGTGTCTATCCCTCCCTCTCGACTAGGAAAGATATGCCCATTCTTGTAAAGGAATGTACCCAAGTTCCTTCTAACCAGGAACTTGCCCAAGCTCCCTCTCAATTAGGGACTTGTCAAAGCTCCCTCTTAACTAGGGACTCTCCTTTTCATCAGCAACTTCTTCGTGGGTCCTTCAGCTACTTGATCAATTTCCTTCCCTGATGTCATGAAATTCAGTCGAGTTTCTTCCTTGTAGGGCATTAGCAATCTATCACTTTCCTTATTGGTTCGTCATATCATTCCTTTCTTCATGGAAAGTGGCCTTCTTGATACATATATCGAAACTTCGTCATATGGCTACTTCTGTTGGAAATACTGAGAGGTGGGGTGAACCAATATTCCATAGCAATTAGCACTTTTAAATCTTTTCAGAGCATTAGTTAATCTTCAATTATTATTAATGTTTATGCAATAATAACAGTAAATAAAAGAACACAGTAGACACAAGAATTTAGGTGGAAAACCCCCTCCAAGTCAAAAACCACCGAACACTTTTCTAATAAATTCTTTAATCTTCAGCCCCAACTGAAATGAAAGCAACAACTTCCTAGAATTCTAGAAAAGCATTCTCCTCTAGCTCCAACTGGAAGGATGCCCCAAAGCCCTAGTTTCTTTAGTAGTCCACTAAATGGATGCCCCAACTTCCTAGACCAACCTACCACCCTGAAGTGTTCACAAGCTCCAACCTGTAGGCGACTTCATGCACCAGCCTAGCACCTCCCTGCCACCCTATAATGACTGAAATGAGACAAGAGTGTGGATTCCCGTACCAGGGACAACGATCCACGATACAATATGATTTACAATGATTTTGACCGAACACCCAATCACACTATGACTTGCAACCCAACCATGACATCATCCCAATAGAGACTCCTATACCTCCCAATAATGCCTTTTCGACTCTAGGCAAATTGACTCTTTCACAATAATGACTTCCAATAATGACACTTTTACAAATGACTCTTTTACAACTTTACAATGATGACTCTTGGCCTTGACACTTTTTCACAATATACAGATGGATGTCATGTCTTCAAAGGATGTCCCGCTGCAATGCTTCCTTTGATTTGATACTTCTGCTCTTGAATTCTTGCTTGAAGTTGTACTTGAATCTTCTTCTACCTGCATGCAAAATTTGCCCGGCAAAACCAATCCCAAAACAAAACAAAATACCCTTCAACTTACCTCTGCCTACAAAACACATGTAAGTGCATAATAATGAATAAATACAAATTAAAATTACAATGCATACCTAAAGTGTGCTTGTCACATTTGTTATTGACTTGTTGCAGCAGTAGACAAAGACTCCCACTCTTGATATAGGCTTGGACTCTATGCAAGACTATATCCAAAACTGACCTAAAGATATATACAATAAAAACTGATGACAGACCCTAGACTTGTGATGGACAAAGTTCTAAGTACAACAACAGAGACCATTCTATCAACTATGACAAGACGAGTTACATGAACTTACAACATCATATAGATTTAGCAGATTTGGTGTAGCATCAAGAATATGTAACATCAAATGTGTAGTATCAAGAATAGGACATCTGAAATGTGGTATCAAAACTAACTGTGACATATAGAGGCATAGAGATATAACCGAGACCCTGTATGTACTTACGTTGTCCTACAAAAACATATGTCAAAGATGATACTCATATTTCAAATGTAAACACTAATCAGACATACCTTGTTGTAGGAGACTTACCCTTGACTATTGATGTGTGGTCCCTACTACAGTGCTCGTTGAATGCATGCTTTTTCTTGCCTTCTCGGAGCTCGATATTGAATCTGTTGTATCTATGTAATTTCGAATCTCCAGAGTCTGAAATTTCGTCCTGTGGTAGCCCTCTGAGTCCTCTTTCCAACCCCACAGGTCTGATCAAGATTGGATTCTTAAAGAAAGAGTTATGCCCAATCTCCCACGATAAACTGATTATAGACTGGTTCAGTCGAGCAAACTTATACGAAGTGCCACATGTCACTGTGGGGACCTTCGGCCCTGAAAACGCTACACAACAAACTACAGTTTCTCCTCTTTTTGTGACTATTTACGAAATTTGAATCCAATGCTCAGAGAGAAAGTTATGACGATTTTCCCAACGTCACCTGTTTGACATGGAATTCGGGAGCCTGCAAAAACCCTACCTTCCTCAAATCATATCTCCGAAAATATAGTGAACCAAGATTTGAAATTCGGTCATGCAGTTCATCAAGATTTCTGCTCAAATGGGTTTTAATTTCAGCTTTTGAAGCTTCGCAGAAAAAACATTATAGCGAAAATGCCACAATGACCTGTTTGAAGCCACAAAATCCCTACTAGAGGAGGATATGAGGGTCATTATTTAGATGAATGTCTTGAGTTGAGAGGGTCCTGAACAAGTGAACATTGAAGGGTTTTTTGTAGAAAAAAATTATTAATTATTGACTATTCAATGACCACAACCAATTATGAATGCCATGCCACAACCCCATAGGGTTTTAGCCCACTAACTAGGGTTACTAACTTCAAACGCAAATAACTCTCAAACCGTGAAGAACTGGGAGGCGTACCATATATCAACGAAAACATCTCGACGAGTAGAATCCATCGAGAAGATATTTGATGCAAAATAATATGAGTTGTCAAGTCAAAATGCCCTTGCAAGATCGGGGTAGCCCCTGGTGCTGCTTGGGTTGACATCAATGACAACCACTGATCAACAATCTCCCCCTTTGGCATTGATGGCAACACAAGTACTCCCCCTGCAATCATGACACCTCTTCTTACTGCCTTTTCTCCCCCTTTGTCATCAATGGCAAAGGGTAACTCCCCCTGACAAACAGCCATCCTGCAGACTTGTACACACCTCCACTCCCCCTTTCTACTCGAGTAGATAAGAGAAAGAGTCTAATGAAAACTTGGGAGAATCCCAATCTTTTGGTGAAGATACTCAAATGCTTCACGAGGTAATGGTTTGGTAAAGATGTCAGCAATTTGTTCCTTTGTGCCAACATATTCAAGCTTGATATTCCTTTCAGTGACCTACTCTCTAACGAAATGATATTTAATCAAAATGTGCTTCGTTTTGGAATGCATCACAAGATTCTTGGAGATACTGATGGCGTTGGTGTTATCGCAAAAGATGGGAATAGGCTCATCGAACTTGACTTGAAGATCTTGCAAAGTTTGCTTCATCCAAAGAACTTGAGTACAACAAGTTGTTGCCGCAACATATTCTACTTCTGATATGGATAACGAGATTGATGACTGCTTTTTAATTAACCATGAAACAAGACAACCACCTAGATAAAATGATGTTCCACTAGTACTCTTACGATCATCAACACTTCATGCCCAATCTGCATCTGTATAAATTTGGATAACCAGATCATTTCCTTTGGGATACCATAGACCATATTTCGTTGTGCCCTTAAGATATCGAAGAATTCTTTTGACTGCAATAATATGAGATTCTTTTGGTGCTGCTTGGAATCTTGCTATTTGTCCAACTGCCTACACCACATCAGGTCGGGAGGTTGTCACATATAAGAGACTACCAATCATGGATCTATACAACCTTTGGTCCACATCCTTTGACGAATTTTCTAAGATTAACTTGCAACATGTTACCATGGGGGTAAGGACTAATTTGCAATCTTCCATCTGGAATTTCTTGAGCATTTCTTTGATGTACTTGGTTTGATATATGAATCTTCCTTTATCGTGCTAAGAAATCTAAAGCCCTAAAAAGTATTTCAGTTCGCCAATCACAGACATTTCAAACTCACTTCGCATTTTTGTGGCAACGTCTTTACTCAATCTATCATCACTACTTCCAAAGATTATATCATCCACATATATTTCGATAATTGTTAGGTTATCTCGATTCATTTTCACATAGAGATTGTTTGTCAGCGCTTCCTTTCTTGAATCTGTAATACTTCAACTATTCTTCTCCTATAATGAAACTGCCATTGGTTCTTGTGAATTTGGCACTCACATGTTCACATACCTTGAGTAGGACCCAAAAACTTTGCCCTGGGAGGATGATGCAGCTAAAATAAAGGGAAAGAGCATATCATGGCCACAATAAAACAAAACAAAGAAAAACCAAAATGCAAAAGATGGTCGAGACATAAAGATTAGCACATGGGCAAAAGCCTAGCATGAGCTCTACCTACCTCATATGGCCATCACCCAGTTCTCGAGCACATAATCTTCCATTTACATCAAAGAAGGAACCATTGCATGTTCCAACTTCGATGAGCAATATACTAACTCATCTTAAAGGAGTTATAAAACTACTACATCATACAAAGCAAATTCTAACCCTTGAGCTATAAGCAGTAATATAAGGACTAATCAAGAAGTAAAAAGTACACAAAAGGGGTGGAAAAACCAAGGTTCAGTTGGTAACTCATGCATCCACGAATGCTCCCTCCTCACATCTATATGCTCATGATGTGGACACCCCCATCAGCTGGTCCCTTTGACCATGGCAATGACCATGAAATCTTCTCCCCTCCATTACCACATTATTATTCACTAACACCTACCAATTGAAAGGTGGATCAAGGATCTGTTACTTCCCCTTATGCATTGGAAGCACCTAATAGGGTTGATCTTTAGCCACCCGTACCTAGGAATAAAACAACTTTTCGAGATCTTGGTCTTAATTTTGGAAAGGGATCCATGTTTGAAGTATTAAATTGCCTTCACTAAGTTTGGTTCACTTAGATGCATTACTGATCTTAGTCCCTAATGACTAGTTGCCTTCACTAGAATCCATGTTGTTCTTGTCAAGCAGTTCAGCAACCCAGGCTTTCAACACCCACTGCATAGGTACCCACACTCTTCAGAGGAGTACAATAGCCAAAAAAAGTGCAATGTTGAGAGTCTAGAACTTCCTAGCAACTTTAGCAAATGACACATGTCCCAGAGCACATCCAAGACCCAAGGCGTTGGCTTACTTTAACCCAAATTTGAGGATTCTTCAAGGTGACACCACTTGATGGGTAGGAGTTGATTCAGAGCCCAGATGAGCATGGTCTCACACTGAGAGACTAGGGAGGGCTTGTTGAACTAGAGGAAGCATTCATGCTGGAGAGGAAGAGGCCTTGTCTGACAGATGGAGACCCATGGAGACCACTTCATGGCACCCCAATTGGATTTTGGGACCCCACAAGGGATATTGAGGAGAATTTCAGCGCCAACCCTCAAATTTTGGACACTATAGGAATCTATACCTTCTTGGACACCTCATCACCCTTGGACATGGCATTTGGACCATCACTTATGGATGACATCAGCGATAAAGGAAGCTACGACTCACATGTGTGGGCAAATTAGGCTCATTTTGTTGTTAGCTAATAGGTTGGCTTGCAACCCACGTACATTTAAAAGTCAAACTTGTTTTAGGGGCTTTGTTAGGCATAATTACTTGTCCTAATCCTCATATAAGTAGAGGATAGGTTCATTTCATTGTTGATCATCACTTGCGGTTGTTTTCAACCCTCTTAGAGCATTTTAGCCTAGTTTGCATCTTGTGGAGATGTGAATCTATGGTGGATTTCGCAACTGCAGGTATTTCTTTGGTTTTGGAGATGTCATTTTGGACCAATAAAGTCTTTGTTCAAACATTCTATCTTGTAAGTGTACCTTGGATTTGATAAATCTTTGCATCTTTGTGTCTAATGTATGGAATGGTTAATTATCTAGAGTTTTTATTGTGCTAGTTATTGTTGAAAATCATTTTATGGATTCTAGATGTCAATATTGCATGCATTACTGACTTATAAAATGCAAATGACAATTCCATTGGTGAAGCTTTCAACTAGCTCTCACAATTGACTTTGCTCCCTCACAAAAGTGATATCAAGGGTTTTGAAATCTAGGGTTCCAATATTCCCTTACTCCTTGCCAAGATCTAGCAAATCGTACATCCCCATAGACTCCATCACACAAGGACTAGGCACTGGCTTTGGTCACTTTGTTGGTCATCCATAAAACCTACACTAAAATGTCTTCTCCTCCAAAATTTGATTTCAGCCCCTCAAGGATAAGTCGCTAGCTAGGGCTTGTTGAAAACTGATGTTCTATGCTAAAACAATTACTTATTATGAAAATTCTTTCAATTGCAACATTAGTTAAGCAATTGCAGTTAGAACATGCACCATATAAACCATATGCACAATAGAAGACAGCCAAGAACACAATGAGACACATAGAATTTAGGTCCAATGACCAGGGCAAAACCCACAAGGGGAAAACCCAACCAGATTCTTCTTCTATTAGAAATCAATTGTTCAACAAAGAAGCAGAATACAATGAGATATCGAGAATGAGTAAGATCACCCAAATTTGAACTAGTTGTAGCAAGAAAATCTCTAGTAGCAGCAGTTGATGCAAACACTAGATCACTTTGGCTCACCAATCTCTGCTCTTACTCTCCAAGTCTCTCTCTCTCTCTCTCTCCAACTCTACCTTTCACAAGTTTGAATTCTCCTTTCACAATGCACAAGTATGTGAGGAGTGAAGATATGAAACACATATATATATGAGCAATGAGTTCATGTCATGAATGAGTAACTCGCATGCCTTGAGGAAGAGTAACATATGCCAATTTAGGGAGAGGGGTACGAATGCCTTGTAACTCATGCCATAAAGGGGAGAAGTACGCATGCCTTGTAACTCATGCCATAAAGGAGAGAGGTATGCATGCCTTGTAACTCATGCCATAAAGGAGAGAGTGTAACATATGCATTGATGAATGCATAAGAGAAATCTTTTATGATGAGTCTTTAATGAGTGTAAGAGTGTAAGAGGAGTGCAACGAATCCAAAGAGAGAGAGAGAGAGAGTAATGCATCATTGGCTGAGAGAGAGATTTATGAGTGCCATCAAAGAGAGAGAGGTGTGAAGTGGCATGATTAAGTGCCAAGTAGGAAAGGTGACATGTAATTCCATTTTGATAATAATATTATAATATCATAAGGATAATAATAATCAGTGTATATAATATCGCTGATATTCGGAAATATCGCGGTATTTTCAGGGAGACGAGATATCACCGAGAAAATATCGCGATATTTTGTCTCCCAGAAAATATCGCGATATTTCGGAAATATCGGCGATATCTCGGGGAAATATCGCGCAACGAGCTAAAATATCGCCGGGAGACAGAGAAAAATGCCGTAACTTAAGTTTCATTACCCTGGGTGATGCCTTGGCATCCTCTAACTGTTTGCCCTTCGTCACATGACAAACTCAAAAATTTTGAATTTAATATTCTCTGTTCTTAGTTCTGTGGTTCTTTCTACCTATCTTTAATTGATAATGTCAAAATCAAAAGCAATGAGTTTGCTTCAATGCATATTAATTGGAGTTTCAATCCATATCCAGAACTTGCGTCTTACATGCTCTATATCATTTCTATTTTTTTCATAAAGATGATTAAATGCTGATTGGTATTATAATTTTATCCTTTTGCTTTCTTACTGGTATTTTTCTCGTCTGGAAGGAAGTAATAGGTATCTAGAATTTAGATTTAAGGAGAATTTGAGAACCATCAGCTGCTCGATGGATGCTATCAATAGAAGCATGTATTGAAAGAATGAATATCTCAGAAAATATAGCCAAATATTTTTCTGGAATAAACTGAATTGTGCTTTCCAAACAAGATGAGAAAGTACAATTGTGATGATATTGAACGCTCTGATGATTCTATGGAATGTTGTGATAGTATAAGTATTGACGTTTGGGATTAATGGCACAATAGCTGACATTAGCACATGCCTTGTGTCTCCACACAACGATAGTGCAGTCCTCTCATACCATAGAGAGCACCCGGTAAGTGTGGACTTGTGTTTGAGCCCTCAGTCTCACCAGCTTAAATTTGAAAGGAAAACAAACAATGCAGATCTTTTAACCAGGGAAAACTAATTTCTGTTGCATTTGTCCAATAATTTGTCTCACACTTTCATTTCTCCTGCTGTTAAAGGTTGTTAGGTTCACAAAACATGATTTTATTTTTCAATTTTACCTTTGAGGTATTGTTGTCATGGAACTGTATAATTGTTTTTGTCTTCAAAGATTGCTGGGAAATGGGGGTAAGGACCTTTTCTTTTTCAAGGGAAACCATGCAGAATCCCTCACTCTTCCCTGTGATATCTGGATGGAGGGTGGCTCAACTGTCAGTCACAATAGTGGCTGGTAGCCCTGAGGGACTTACCTGATTTGAACCTATGACCTATCGCTTCCCCATTGGAAATATGCCTTGGGTATGGGCTATAACTGTCTGAGCTAACCCTTGGGCTTAATCAGGATAAGAACCCATATCTAGATTCAAGGCATTTGTCCTTCGTGAAAATGTTTAACTTTTGCCTCTATTTATCCTAATTGTGCTGATGTCATGTTGCTACATTGTAAGGCTATAACTGTCTGAGCTAACCCTTGGGCTTAATCAGGATAAGAACCCATATCTAGATTCAAGGCATTTGTCCTTCGTGAAAATGTTTAACTTTTGCCTCTATTTATCCTAATTGTGCTGATGTCATGTTGCTACATTGTAAGGTAGCACAATTTCCAACCTACATGGTTGGAAGACTAAAGAGGGGATTGAGAGACTAAAGAGGATGCCCAAACGCAGATGCAAGTGTGGCTAGTGGACAAATGAATCCAGATTAAACATAAAACTCGTTTCCTTCCCTTTTCAATGCTGCTTACGACAATGAATTGATTTATTAGATCCTTCAGTGCTGGTTTTCATTTGTCAATTAGGTCCTTCAGTGGTGGTTTTCATTTGTTTTGAACCTTATGGCTTGGTTTTCATTTCTCAGATAAGATAAACCTGTGTGAGAACACATAACTGACAGCACTGTACATTTGACTTTGTTTCAAAGCTTCTGTATAGGCTATAGCTAATTGAACCTCCTTGCTACACACCTCCATAAACTTTTTCCTTCTTTGTTATGCATTTTGCAATGACAATCATTATGACCGTATTAGAACCTTCTGTATAGGGAGTGTTTGGGATACTAGTAACTCAACCACCAACATGAAATAAGGTTGCCCACGCCCAAAGGTAAGTAAATGGACAATTATCAGGGATCAGCAGGATTTGGTATTGCCTTTGATGTATCATTTCTATTTGACATCATATATATCAGTGCTTTCTTCATATTTATGTGCCAATGTGTTTATTTCATGTTGTTATTGCTTTATATGATTAAAAATCTGAAAAAAATGAATATATTATGCATTTTTTATGCTTACCGATATTTGCCAATATTTTGCCAATATGTTCGTTGATATTGCTGATAATATGTTTTTTGGACCCTCGCCGATATTTTGCCGATACCAATATTTTCAACACTGATAATAATATTAATGATAATATTGATGATTAAGTAAAATTTGAACAATTAAGATTGATAAAGGATAAGTTAAGTGATTTTCCATCATCTATACTTGATTACAAATTAAAGCAAGGTGATTTACTATTTTTGGAAAGTCATGCTTGAAATGATAGACATGACTTTCTATTTTTAGAAAGTCACCCTAGAGGTGTTAGAAATGAGATTTTATTCAAGGAAATTCATCCCTTAGCTGCCAATTTTCAACACTCCCTCTCGGCTAGGGAGGAATTTCTTTCTGAAACAAGGATCTCTGCTTTGGAACAATGATGTTACAATCTAATGAAGAAGAATCATCATAGGGGAGATTCATCCATTACCCTATATTTGCACGGGGGCATTACCACTTGCCAACACATGACAAGGATCTCGCAAAACCAAGTCTAATCTCTGCTTGGGCGGATTACCACTTGTCAAGGATCACGCACAACCAAGTCCCATCTCTGCTTGGGGGGATCACCACCTGTCAAGTATCACACACAACCAATTCTCGTCTCTGCTTGGGGGAATTAGCACTTGACAAGGATCACACACAACCAAGTCTCATCTCTGTCATCCATGACCGCCCCCCCCCCAGGAAGGGTCATATCCGTCAGTCCAAGTTGCTCTATAAAAACCAAGAACTTCCCTTTCAGCAAAGTCTTGGCAGGTATGTTTGTTATTTGATCATCAATTACAATATGATGGAGTCCCACTGCTCCCCTCTGCACCATATCCCGAATATAGTGATATTTGATCTCAATGTGCTTGGACATGTCATGGAACATGGGATTTTTAGCCAGTCGAATCCCACTCTTATTGTCACAGTAAATTTCTGTCTTATCCAATACATGCTCAAACAGTCTTCCAAAGAGCTTCCATAACCATACTATCTCACAGCTAACCATGCTAGCAGCAATGTACCCGTCTTCAGTTGTGTCAAGGCTAGAAACTTTTGTTTTCTGCTCATCCAAGATATCATGGCAGATCCCAAGTTGAAGCAACACCCAAATGTGCGCTCTTTGTCATTAGAGTTACCAGCCCAATCAGCATCAGAGTACCCGTGTAGTCTTACATCTCTGACAGTAAATCTCAATCCAAGATTGATGGTCCCATGCAAGTATCTCAACACATGCTTTGCAGCAATCCAATGTGCATGTAATGGCTTAATCATATATTGGCTCAGAGTATTGACTGTAAAACATATGTTCGATCTAGTGTTCACTAAGAACATTAGTGCCCCAATCAGTCATTGATACTCAAAAGAATTAACCAAATTAAGTCTTGCAGTTTCACCACATGACTTCTTGAAATTCATCTCCATTGGAGTATTCATGGACTGACATTCTATCATGCCAAATCTTTCTAGTAGCTTGATAACACATTTTCCTTGAGAAATGAAAATGTCACCAGGTCTCTGCCATACTTCTAGGCCCAAAAAGTAGTGCATCAAATGAAGATATTTCATTTCAAATTCAGAAGCTAACTCCCTCTTACACTAGAGCATAAGAGGTTCAACACCGGTCAAAAATAAATCATAAACATATAATACCAAAATCAAAGGCATACCTCGAATCATTTTGAAGTAAAGATTTGGATCAAAATTGCCTCTTGTAAAACCAAGCTTCATCAAGAAGCTATTGATGCAAGTATACCAAGCTCTTGGGTCTTGCTTCAAACCATAGAGGGCTTTCTTCAGTCTACACACATGAGTTTTCAAGTCATTTACTTCAAAGCCTTGTGGTTGCTCCACAAATACTTCTTCCTTAAGGAAGCCATGCAGAAAAGCAGTCTTCACATGCATTTGGTGAAGAGTCCATCCCTGACTAGCAGCTAGATCCATAATAGATTGGATGGTGGTGTATCAAACAACAAGTGCAAAAATATCATCATAGTCTATTCCCTCTTTCTGAGAGAAATCTCTGGCCACAAATCTAGCTTTATATTTTTCAATACCACCATTAGCACCATGCTTAATTTTATACAACCATTTAGAAGACACAACAGACTTACTTGGAGTCTTGGAACTACTTCCCATATGTTAGTTTCTGTAGCATTGAATGTGTTCTAGCCACGAAATTTGGTGGAGAGGTAGAAAACATGAGATCTCCAAACCCAGAATTTGTTTCTGGAAATTCCACCTAGAGATGACTTAATTAGATTATTAACCAATTTTTTAATGTTTCCTAAGTCTAAACTTAGGAAAACTGGTTAATTAGTCAGAATTAAATAAGTCAAGGTGAGAATTCTCTAGAAACTCACACAGATTGATCCAGAAATTATCTGAGCCATCGATTAAGATTTAATCTTGGTCGTTGGAGTCCCAACAGAAAGATATAAGAAGCGATCGATGTGGTGATGGAAAATACACTAGAGTCACTTGGAGAATTCAATTTTCCAAAGTAGCAACAGTTAGTTATTGGAGAGTTTGAGCTTCAGTGAGGAAGCAAAGATGGTGAGGGGCAGAGATAGTGATCCGGAGGAAGTTTTCCAGATCCAGAGAGGCAACATCAAGGAGGCCGAGTTATTCCCAGTGAGGCAACGCAGAGCACTGTGCAGTTGCTTTAGAAAAGCAATTCAATTTGGCTAGAGGAAAAATTGATTTAACTTCCAGAGGCCGGGAAAGTCTTCCACAGGGCCGAAGAATTAACAGAGACATGCAAAACGACTTCACCAGAGATAGTTTCGGGCTTAGACGTCCAAGGATCTGCGCAAGCACTGCGCAGAGGTTGACGCAGAGGATCCAGGAGGATGAATTTTCTGAAGGGAAGTTGTGTCGGGGTTGCTTGTTGAATAAGGGCAATTCCCTTAAATATTTTTGGCCATATTTTCTTGTTGTTCGGATTGTCAGTTGGGCATCCATAGATTGTACTTAGAATTTCATTGTTGCATAATAATAAAACCCTCAAATGTTGCACTAATTTTCCCAAGTTGGGATTTTCCAGGGACATTTGTCCAAAAATAACGATGTCATTTTTATGTGTGTGCTAGTATTTTCTCAATTTCCAGCGCTATTATTTCTGCAGTATTTTATTTGTGAAGGTTGCAGTGTGATTTATTCAGTATTTGTTGTAGCAAATAAATTGTTAAAATTAATTAACAATTAGAAGAATAATTTCCAGTTGTAAAAATAGGATTTCAATTTTGGAATTTTCACACCATACATCATCATGAAGGATGGCCTCATATTCTTCAGCCATTACATCTTTCCATACTTGTTCTATCACAACTTCTTAAAAAGTGCATGGTTCTCCTTGAATAATGTTGCTCATGGCTACAACATATCCCTAGAACCAGCATGGTTTCTTGCTTTCTCTAAAGGTTCCTCTTGGGGCAGCGTTTTTATCAATTGCTTGAAGAGTGTCACAAAGCCATAATGGTCTCTTTCTAGCAGAAGGATCACATGCAGGAGGATCCAAGGGGTCCATGGGCTCCATGGATTCATCAACAAGATTAGGTTCAGCCTCAAGATCTTCTTGTATTTCAAATGTATCATCTTGTCTATCAACATTAGTAGTAGGAAGAGGAGTGTCTCTTGCCTTTCCAAGAGTTGCACCTTCATCAAATGTTACATCCTTGCTAAACTCTATATTTCTTTGACCAGGTATGTATATTCTGTAAGCTTTTGAATTCACAAAATAACCAACAAACATACCTTTCTTACCTGAAGCTTCCAGCTTGTTCCTCTTTTCTTTTGGCAAATGGAAGTAGACAGGATAACCAAAGATTCTCAAGTGCCCAACCTCGAGCTTTTCACCAGAGAAGACTTCTTCAAGAGTCTTGTTGTTTAGGGCATGGTGAGGAGATCTATTTTGGACATAGACAGTTGTGTTAGCAGCTTCTCCCCATAGGAGCTTTGGTAGTTTCTGATCAAGCAACATTGCTTTGACTACTTCCATAATAGTTCTATTATTTCTTTCGGCCACACCATTTTGTTTCGAGTTATATGGTATGGTGGTCTCCTTCCTGATTCCAGCTTCTTTGCATAAGTCGATGAAATCATTGGAAGTGAACTCTCCTCCATTGTCAAATTTGAAGATTTTGATATGCTTTCGAGTTTGTTTTCTACCAAAGCTTGGTATTCTTTGAACATGTTAAATGCTTGACTTTTATTTTTCAAAAAATAAATCCATGTCTTGCAAGAAAAATCATCCACAAAGATTATATAATACAAATAACCACCAAGAGAAGTTACAGGCATAGGCCCACATAATCAACATGTATAAGATGAAGTACCTGATTAGTTCGGTTTTTGCTCAAAGGAAATGGTCCCTCTACTTGTTTTCCACTTGCGCATCCTTGGCAAACTCCATCATGATCTGCTCTAATTTTCAGCATTCCAGAAACCAGTTTTCTCACATGAGGTAATGTTTTATAGTGCAGATGAGCAAACCTTTGGTGACAAAGTTCACTTTGATGATTGTTGTCATGGATCAGTGCAGGATTGGTCTTCCATTGACTTTATGTAGACCTTCACATCTTGATCCCAAAGCGAAGGCATCTCTCATGCTAGATTTCATCAACCAACTGAGAACTTTACCTTTTGTGAAAGCAATTTTCGTTGCTTTATCTTCTAAAGCAGATATGGATATAAGATTCTTTTTCAAACCAAGTACATACAAAAATTCTTGAAGTGATATACTTTTACCTTGATCTAGATGGAAAGAAACAAGATTTGAGAGAACTTCTTTATAACCAGTAAAGTGCCATGAGGCACCACTATCAACCAACCAGTTGTCACAAGAATCTGCAAGAGAGGAACTAAAAAGAGAATAAACAAGAAAGTATTATGATTGTGTTCTGGCTGCATTGTTATCATACCTTGGGTTTCTTGAAGGACGGTAACTTCCTTTATGAGCAGAAGGAGCTTCTCTTCTTCTTCTATAATCAAATTTGTTGGTACGATTGTTGTAGTTGGATCTCAGTGCTCTTATGATTTCTGGACAATCATGAGCATAGTAGCCATGCTTATGGCCATTGTAGCATTGGACTTTTCATAAGTCTTTGCTCCATTTAAAGGAACTATTGGATCTAGGAGCAGGGTTTCTCGAACAATGATGACTTCTTCTTCCTCTCTACTTTTTTCCTTGGACAACAAAGGCAGTAAGTTCTCCCTCCTCTTGCTTGAGAATTCTTCCTCTAGATATCATTTGGACCTCTTCTTGACTACACTTTCCCAGGAGCTCATCAAATGTGGGAAACTTGTCATTGTTGCTAATGGTAGTAATAAAAATTTCCCAAGTTGGAGAAAAACCTCCAAGCATAATCAACGACAGCTCTTTATCAGATACAATTTCACCAATTGTTGACAACTGATCTTTGATTTGAGATATCCTCATGAAGTATGCTTGAATGGTCTCATTTGTTCATCTTAATATCCTTGAGTTGATTCTTTAAAGAAAGAATTTGACTCAAGTTGTTCATCTGATACATTTCAGTCAGCTTATCATACATTTCTTCGGATTTCTTCAAGTTGGAGACACCAGTGATGAGATGGTATGCAAGGGAATCAAGGATAATATTTTTAGCCTTGACTTCTCCTTTCTTGTATCTAGCCTTGATAGCAGCATTATAGTTTTCTGTTGGTTTTGCTACCTCTACTTCAAGATACTCTAGTACATCATGTTCCTTAAGAGTAATATCCAATCTTGCCTTCCAAGGGAAGAAATTTGAAGCATCAACAACTTCTCTTCATTCTTCAAGTAAGAAGAAGACATCGTGATCTACTCAAACAAATTTCAGCAGCAAATAGAAGGGGAAGCAAGTGATATTTCAGCAGCAAATAGAATGGATAGCAAGTGAAATTTCAGCAGAAAATGAGCAGCAAATAGAAGGGACAACAAGTGATATTTCAAAATAAAATGAGTAGCAAAAAGAATGGACAAGAAGTGATATTTCAGTGGAAAATGAGCAGCAAAATAGAAGGGACAGCAAGTGATATTTCAGCAGAAAATGAGAAAGGACAGCAAGTCTTCTTGGGCTTGTCTTCACCCAGGCTTTGATAGTAAAATGCAGATACAACATAAACATAAATCGCAGAAGACAAGCCAAGCCAAGAGGACACAAGATGTGGCGCTAGCCAGGGATAAACCCCAATGTGGGGAAACCCTTGATCAATTATTCTTTTATGTTCTTCAATAGTTCAGCAGAGAGAAAGAGATAGTACATATACATCAGAAGTCAACCTTTTGACTTATCTAAATAAGAGCAGAGATCTTCTCTAAGAAGATAGCATATGAGATAGCTAATCTGAGCTAAGTAGAAGGCATACTGCTTCCACTGATCCAAGGTGACTCCATCACCATGCTACTCCTCACTATGCTACACTCAATCATCATGCTGGACCTCATTACCATGCTGCACACATCATACTGCTGCACCTTATCATCATGCTGCAGCTCCCTGTGTTGCATCCAATCACAGAGCTGCTCTCATCACTGTGTTGCTCCCATCACTGAGTTGCACCCAATGTTACACCCATCATGCCGCATCCATCATGGCATCCAATATGCTGCAACCATCAGCCATTGCACTCACCAGTCTTAGTTGCTTGCTATGGCTTACAGTCTAGCAGAGCAGCTAGACTCCTTTAACAGGTCCAAGGTGTAGTCTCCTAACAGTCCTCAAAATCTGCCTAGATTTGACTGCAATTGATCTCCAAGGAAAGATCGTTGCCTTCCCTATTCAGAGTAGCCGTCAAGCCCTTAACAATGACTGAATTGTCTATGCTCTCTTCTTATTACAGTGGCATACAGTAGTCCTTAGAACATGATTATGACAGCCTATAGAGTGACTGACATCCTTCCAGCAAGAGCTCACTCAAACCTCCTACTAGCAAGCAATTCAACCCTTTAATTTGACCCCTGAAACAGCTCTCAAATGTACACGTTGATCAGTCTCTTTGTTGTTGTGGTTGAGGTTCTTTTGACTACTGAAATAAGCCTCCTTTGATTGCGATCAGATCTTCCTTTCACAGCAGCTATACCTCTCCCTTAATGGCTGCTAGGACTCTCCTCCTACTACGACTAGAACATCTTTCATAGACAGCGTTTAGGGCTGCCTTGATTTAGATCAGCAGATAAGGTATCTCCCTTTAGGTTTGCGTTTAGGCAGTGGGGCTTCCTCATGACAGCGAAGTCTTTTACAAGTTAAGACCTCCTTTGACTGCGTCCTTGATTCTTTTAGCATAGCAGACGAGGGCATGGCATATCCCTCTTAACAGCATCCATAGGGCTGCAAACATCCTCCTAATTTCTGCGGCTAGGGCTTCCTTTAGGGCTCCTTGGATAGCATTGAAACTCCCTTAGATAGGAGACCCTTTTCTTGGCTATGTTGAGGGCTTACACTTTACTGCCCCTCTTGACTGCGGCTAGGACATGTCCAAGACTCTTCCTTCTCATGGCAGCGTTTAGATCTAGGGCATGCCTTCTCCATGACAGCGTTGAGCTAGGGCATCCTCTTCTTAGGGCTACGTAGTCTCTTAAGATCTCTTCCTCCCACCAAAAACCCAAAGACAAGTGGAGAGGAAGAGATCACAAGAAGAATGTGTGTCTAAATGACTTTCAAGGCACCTCTATTTATACTAAAACATTGAACGCAAGTGGGAGCAATTTGGTTGCTAGCCGACCTTGACGAATTGTCCCATAACACAAATAAATTCATATCTCCATGAATACTTATCGGAATCGGATGATCTTTAGATCAATCCTACACCTCTCGATGAGAGGAATCCAAGAAAAATATCAATTGGCATAAATAAGATGACCCACATGGAGTTTGGCCCTAGTTTCCAATTTTAACATGAGATGATGACATGCAATTGTTGAGCGAGCGATTTTCTCAAGAGCAATAGAATCAATTAGATTGAGGAGAAGAGAGAAGAATGCAGCAGGGAATTTCAGGAGAAAAATTCAGGGACGCTGAAGTTAGGAGAGAGAAGTTGAGTCAGCTGAAGAGAAGGGTCAAAATATCCAGAGGCCGAATTTTTCAAGTGCACAAGGGTCGTACGAGAGAAAAGAGAGGCCGAATTGTTGGTGAGGGAGGCAAAACTTCCAGAGGTTGAGCTTCTTCGGTCATACCGATTTCTAGGGGCTGATTTCCTTGAGGCCAATTTTTCCCAACGGGGTCAAGTTTCAGGTTCCAAGCAGTTGTATTTTTCTATGTATTCTTTGTTGGTCTAGGCCCAAATTTTCCTGAGAAATTTAATATGAAGGAAGATTGTGTTGGGCACAAATTTGCATTTGTATTTTTTTGTGTATTCTTTGTTGGTCTAGGCCCAAATTTTCCTGAGAAATTTAATCTGAAGGAAGATTGTGTTGGGCACAAATTTGTTGTAGTGTAATTGATTTCCTTCTTTTGCTTCTACTGCATTTTAATTTCTAAAAGTTTATATACCAACGTGTTTGTTTTATCAGCAATTTTGGAAATATTTGAGATAAATATTGTCTGGGTTTTTAATAAATTGTTGAAGTAAAATAAATCAGATCTGGTATAAAAGAATTAGCACAAGCTATCAAGTTAAACTATAGTTGTTTGACTATATTGAGGCCCTCACATTAGAATAGTACTCATCAGTTTTCCAGCATTTGGTTCAATTCTTTTATTACTTGCCATAAGATGCGTCTAAACTATTGCATGGTTTACAGGGAATCACTCAACTTATTCTTAGCTATGGAAAAGGCAACTCACAGATGATAAATAGAAGCGTGACAAAGATTGCATTTATTAAACAAAGGAATACCCATCAAGAATCAGTAGTATGCCTTTGAGGAATATTTGTAAGCAACTAAATAGCTATGTTGCACGGGTTCGCGAACCCGGGGGTGGGGTTCTCGAACTTGTCCCGGGTTCTCGTCCCCAAGTACCAGATTCAGGTATGGGTGCTTCTGAGAAGAACCCATAAGAACCGGGTTCTTCATTAAAAACAATTGGGTTCTTTTGTCTTGACAGGTACAGAGAACCCTGATCATGGGTACTTGGAACCCCAAAATCAGGTTCTTTTGGGTTCTTTGGGGTTCATTTTAATTTTATTTTTTAATTTTTAATTAATTTAATGTGCTTCCCCTAATATTCTAGGTAGCTAGTTCATATTGCAAGAGGAATTGGAGTACTTATGCCTTTATCCATTCCGTAAAGAGAAATATGTTGGGCTCCAAGAAGGCAGAGAACTTAGTGTATGTTTTCATAGCACATTTTGTCTCATATCTCGAAAAGACCCTGGGTACAAGGAGGGTCCTTTCAAGAGATGGGACCAATACACAAATGATGCTATGTGTGTAGACGAGGAGATACAACCAAATGGCCTTATTGAGCTACCTCCAGTTGCAAGAGCCTCAAGATGAGAGTGATTCCTACCTGGAGAGCATGCTAATTGAAGATCTGAGTGATGCTAATGACATAGATGTTGATGACATGGCTTGAGGAAGCCATTGTTCACTATTAGCAATTTTTATTTTAGTATTTTAAAATTTCCTATTTCTTGTTTGGAGATGCCTTGGGACAAATTTTGAATGTAGTATGACAATGGACATATATTATGATTCTTATTAATATGTAAACTCCAATTTTCACTTGATATCAAACTAGAAACTTTGAAATTTCATTGTGAATGTTGAAATGTTCAATGATGTGCGTGTTCAAATATTTAAAGTTTAAATCATAAATATTTTAGTTTTCTTGTTTAAAGTTGAAAAATATACAAACTCATACATATTATAATTTATAAAATATAATATTTATATATTATATATATAAATTATAATATACTCCCGATGAACCCACACATCCTGTTTCAAAAAACGACATCCCCGTCCCCGTCCCCATCCCTGAACCCACGTTTCCTGGGAACATAGCTAAATCAGCCTATAATTGTTTTCACTCTGCAATGGTCCTTACAAAAGAAAAATATTTGTATGGCCACATATATAGGGTCAGTTTTAATCCATGATCCAAAATTCTGATCTATAAAATATGAGAAACTGGTACAAAATGCAGTCATTCACTCATTTCCTGTACAAAAATCTTGCAAAACATTTTTGTGATGTATCCGGGCAATTTCTTGAAAAGAAAGAGTACTTCCAGGCTCAAATTGCACTTATTGTTAATTTGTCTCCCAAGTGGAGTGGGACCACCCACAAAGACAACACATGGGAAAAAAGCAACAGAAAACATGGTAAAAAAAAGTAAAACAAAAGAAAAGGATATGTTGTTTATGAACAGATAAAGGATTTTTCAAATATTTATGAATATTTAAGAATTTATATAAAATATTAAAATGTAATACCTGTGTTTCCCAAAATTTTAACTACATTCGTATGTCCACGGCTGAGTACAAGCTAGAATCTTAAGCTCTGCATAATTTAATTGAATTTAATTCAATTTAAATATTAATATCCATGGTGGCCTAAGATGACAATGAGTTTGCCAACAGGGCTACAGTTCACTGGTAAGGTCATTGGAGTATTGATCCACCCACCAGGGTCCCGATCCTGCCGCAGCCTCCCCTGCCCAAATCGCAAGTCAAAAAAGGGTAAAGCAGGGTGCAAGCCCTGAGCAACTTTGGTAGAATAGATACCCCTCAGACATGGCACCAAAGGCAAAGGAAGTCCATGTTATGTAGTGCAGCCCCCAAACTCAGGCAAGTTTCTCTAAGCAACTAATGAAAAAATAAAAGGCAATAAGACTGCGACAAAGCAATGACGAGTGTGTACACTGGGAGTGCCAAAAGCATCTATGGCAAAGAAGTGATAGAGAGGTGTACATGAGATGTAATAAAGTAGTTTGTATATGATATAATGAAGCAAAAGAAAAACCAAATGGGCAGACACAAGCACACATTCCAATATTGGACGACCCACAGATTGACCTGCGAGATGAAATCTTATAACCTGGAACTAATAGCATTGGTACCAGATTGCAACAACCTAACATGGAAATTATGTCCCGTGGGTCATTCTGATCTTATGAATGTTAATAAACAATCCTTCCACATTTTAAAACAATGCAAAAAAAACTGCATGGTGATGAACAGAAGTTGCCATCATAGGGTGGATCCTCAAATGAGTAGCACACATGAATTCTTACAAGAAATTGCAATGTCATTACGTTAAAAACAAAACACGCATCTATCTTCAAAAAATCAAATGCAGCTTCAGGCTCCAAATTCGACAGTGAGTACCTGCTTGTCATATATTAATTTCATATCTGACATAGGAGCTGACCCATCACCATATTCTCTTTCTAGCACCTGTTTTTGGTGGCTCTTCAAGTGATTTATGAGTCCATCCTTCTCTGTCTACATGGCATGCATATCATCAGACCAGAGTGATACTCCGAATTGAAATGCAAAAAGGGGGCTATAGCACAGTATACTGACCTATTGTTTTAGGAAATCAGACATAATGATCAGTCTATTCTTATGCAAATTTTATGGCACACATCTATTCATTCATACATAAAGAGGTTATCAAATGTAATACCTAATAATTAAACTTGCTAGTCAACTTCAATTGATCACAGGCTGTGAGAGGTGTAAGAAAAGACAGGAGGAAAGAAAATGGTAACGTCCAGCCAAAAATGGCTAATGACAGTGCAAAAGTACATTATGTTATTCCATTGGTATTGGCACCACGGGGAACAGTCCCCATGCCTCATCTAAGTAAAGCTATGAACTAATTAAGTGAAAATAAAACTGTAAGCACAAATTCAAAGACACTCTATATGTCAGTTTTTGGCTCCATTGAATGTCTGAAAGTGAGACTGTTAATTTTAGGTATGTTCTATGCTTCGAGCAATTTACTTCAAGTTTTCACATTAGTTCAATATCAATTCCAGATTAGCAATCACATCAGCATGATAGTAAAGTGCAGATAGAACATAAACATAAACATCAGAAAACAAGCCAAAACAAGAGGACACATGTGGCACCAGCCAGGGACAAACCCCAATGTGGGGAAACCTTTGATCAATTCTTCTTATATTCTTCAATAGTTCAGCATAGAGAGAGAGAGAGAGAGATAATACAAATACATAAAACTGAGATTTTATGACAGCAGTAACAAAATCACCATTCCACTAATGATGACAGTTCGGAGATGCAATCCTAAATTCCCATGACAGTCTTCAACCAATGATAGTACTGTTGCATGTCCCTTGACAGTGAGAAGCTGCTGATTTGATGAGGGCACCTGTGGCTGTACTAATCTTCCTTCATAATCTCCCAACTGTCCAATAGAGCAGCTCTAAGAAACCCTTGCTATGATGCTATGGCCTAGCACATAGTAACACAGAAGTAACTGTCTTTATAACAGATATATAGTCATCATCAATGCTTCAGAATATTAACATCCAATCTGCAATTGAAGCCAGCCCTACAAGGTCTGAGATAAGTCTGAGTGCAGACTCCTTCACCACACAGGTTTACCTCATTGTTGATAATATCGGCGATATATCGGCGATATTCGAAAATATCGCGATATTTTCGGCAAAACGATATATCGCCGAGAAAATATCGCGATATTTTCTGTTTTGATAATATCGCGATATTTTCAAAATATCGGCAAATATCGGAAAATATCGGCAAAATATCGCGATATTTTGAAAATATCGGCAAAATATCGGCTATATTTAAAAATTTGAAAAAATTATTTTTTATGCTTGCCGATATTTGCCGATATTTTTCCGATATTTTCGCCGATATTGCCGATAAGATATTTTCTGGACCCTCGCCGATATTTTGCCGATACCGATATTTTCAACACTGGTTTACCTTATGACTGTGACTTCCACTTGCAAGCATTCCCATACCTGGAACAGCCTTTATCATAGTGCTAACATCTACAGCAGTGAGCTATCACCTACAGCTATCTGACTATGCTTATTCTTGATGTGCTGAAGCCTGAAGCTTCCTTTGGCTGTGACTTAGCAACCCTTCTAGCTGTGGATGAGAGACAGTTCATATGTCTTCCATTAGCCTGCGGCCAGACCTCCTCATTGCTGCTAAGGTTTCTCCTTTCAGCGAATAATGGTTTTACCTAGGCCTGCAGGCTAATGGTTTCACGAATTATCAAGTAACATAAATAAATTCATATCTCCATGAATGCATGTCGGAATCGAATGATCTTTAGATCAATCCTACACCTCTCGATAAGAGGAATCCAAGTAAAATATCAGCTGCCATAAATAAGTAGACCCACATGGAGTTTGGTCCTAGTTGCCAATTTTAACACTCCCTCTCAACCAAGGAGAACTCCATCTGCTAATCCATCTGCCAATCCGTACTATCTCAGCCATCAGTGCCCTGCACTACTCTGCTGAACTATGAAGAAGAAGAAGTGATCAAGAATGTATCATACCATTCTCTACTGACTTGAAGTCAGTCTCATATAAAGAGAGTGTCTCATACCACTCTTATTGATCCGAAATCAGTTCCAAATGGAGTGTAGCATACCACTCTTACTGATCTGAAATCAGTTCCAAATAAAGAGAGTGTATCATACCACTCTCACTGACCCAAAGTTAGTTCCAATTGATCCCATATCAATATTATCCCAACATAGGGAGTACGGTACTACACGATGCGTCCATCAGTAGTACTATGGTCCCTATCCTCATTTCCGTACTCATTGGCCAGATAAGAGGTACTTCCCATGAGTCCCAGACTGCATGGGTAGGATGTCTCAGCAGGAGAAGGATGAACCACTCATCCTGCCTACATGTCGCCATGGGGTATCCCAGGGGAAGGATGAACCACTCATCCTGCCTACATGTCGCCATGGGGTATCCCAGGGGAAGGTTGAACCACTCACCCTGTACACAACAAATTACTCGGGGAAGGCTGAACCACTCACCCTATGATTGTGTCTCGGCAAGAGAAGGATGAACCACTCATCCTGCCTACATAGCAAACCACTAGGGGAAGGCTAAACCACTCACCCTATGGTTGCTCATTGCTCCAAGAAGTACCCCCAAGCCCCCCAGAGCTCCTAGAGCTCAATGTCCTTATCATACAGGACCATCAACAAAGAGTCTCTCCACGACTCCTAGTCATTCTCAGAAAGTCAAGAATTTGACCTTTCCTAGGGGCTTTGTCAGAATATCGACGACTTGCTCATCAGTCCCAATGTGATGGAGCCTTATTGCTCGCCATTGTACCATATCCCGGATAAAGTGGTACTTGATGTCTATATGCTTGGAGCGATCATAGAATACGAGATGCTTTAAAAATCGAATCCCACTCTGGTTGTCACAAAAGATCACAATGGTATCTAGCACGTGTCCAAACAGCTCACAGAAGAGCTTCCACAACTAGACAGCTTCACATGAGGCCATACTCATAGCTTTGTATCTGACCTCATCAGTGCTCAAAGTAACTGACTTCTGCTTCCTGCTCATCCAGGATATCGAAGAAGAACCCAAAGAGAACCAGCACCCAGAAGTGCTCTTGCGATCCTCCACACTGCCTACCTAGTCAGCATCAGAATAATCATGAAACTTCTCATTTTCGACTGTGTATCTCAATCCGTGAGAGATTGTGCCCTGAAGATATCTCAAATGATTCTTGGCACCAATCCAGTGAGGCTCAACCATATATGGGCTCAACATGCTAACTGCAAAACATATATTCGGACGGGAGTTTACCAAGAACATCAATGCTATTATGAGTTTATAAAACTCAGAGGCATTTCCCAAATCAGGGTCAGCATCACTACCGTATAACTACTTAAAGTTAGGCTCCATCGAGGTAGTCACGGGCTTGTAGTTCACCATTCCAAATCTGGAATCCAACTCCCTCTTACTTTTGCAAATGAGAGGGTCTGCACCTGCCAGAATGAGGTCGTCGTCATAAGGTACCAGTATGAGAGGTCTATCATCCACAACCTTAAAGCAATGGTTTGGATTGGCTTCACTCCTAGTGAATCTCAGCTTCATCAGATAGCTATCAATCCTCTCATACCAAGCTCTGGGTGCTTGCTTTAAATCATAGAGAGCTTCCTTCCCCCTGCATTCATGAGATTCTCGATCATTAATCTCAAACCCCTCGGATTGTTCCACATCTGTGGTCTTGCTATTGCATGAGGGGAATGGTCCCCTTGTAAGATTTCCTTCAATACATCTCAGACATGTACCTTCATGCTCTTCTCTGAGTTCAGGCATCCCTTTCACCATCTGATTCACATCGGGTAGGCCCTTACACTGAAGATGGGCAGAGCTCTGGTGCCATTGAAGAGATGTGTCACATGACATGGTCCCCAATGGACTTCCTACAACTTGATACAAAGTGCCAACCCAGAACCCAAGAGTAAAAGCATCTTTAAAATTCCTTTTTCAAGCACGTACCTTTCCATCGATGAATTCCACCTTGAAACCTTTGACTTCCATTGCCAAAATGGACACGAGGTTCTTCTTGAGATCAGAACTTCTTGTAAATGAATCGTGTTACCCTCATTCAATTGAAGGGTAACATTCCCTACACCCTTTCCGGGATAGGTGGCATTGTCTCCAAGAATAATCTTCACGATTGTCCCCTTCTCTAACAAATTAGAGAGAGCTTCCTTGTATTTGATGAATTGCCTTGAAGCACTACTATCAATAAGCTAGTTTCCCAATAAGTCCGAAGGAGAGTTAGTGAAGAGGGCAGACATAAGATAATACTGCTCTTGCTTATTAGAAACAACATTTGATTCTTCATACCTAGAGTTCCTTGCTTTCTTGAAGAGTCGACCATTTCCTCAATGACCTGCATTCCTTTTTCCTTTGCCATTGTACCTGTCATTCCTTCGATCATTGAAGATGCCCCTGGAATGATTGTTACCATCATTAAGTGATGTGTCCCTTCTATTTGGACACTCCTTCGCATAATGCCTAAACTTATTGCAAGCAAGGCATCTGCCTTTCCTTCCACCCTTAGTGTACTTGTTCTTTGTAGCAGCTGGGGAATTTGATGGAGGCTCAGGGATTTTACCCTTCACGAAATCCAGCACTTCTAGCTCTTCCAATGTCAGATTTAGAGACATCTTCCATCCATGATGGACTTTTACGGAGCTTATCTTTAGCCAGCAAGAGGGATGAGGGACCTATTGAGTCTTTGACCTTGTCAAACTACCTTTGGTGATTGGTCTTTCACTCTTGCTTGGGCTTTGTCTTCACCTCAACTCTGATACCATGTTAATTTTAGGTATGTTCTATGCTTAGAGCAATTTACTTCAAGGTTTCACATTAGCTCAATATCAATTCCAAATTAACAATCACATCAGCATGATATTAAAGTGCAGATAGAACATAAACATAAACATCAGAAAACAAGCTAAGACAAGAGGACACAAGATGTGGCACCAGCCAAGGACAAACGCCAATGTGGCGAAACCCTTGATCAATTCTTCTTATATTCTTCAATAGTTCAGCAAAGAAAGAGATAGTACAAAATTCAAATACATAAAACTGAGATTTTATGACAGCAGTAGCAAAATCATCATTCCACTAATGATGACAATTCGGAGATGCAATCCTAAATTCTCATGACAGTCTTCAACCAATGATAGTATTGTTGCATGTCCCTTGACAGTGAGAAGCTACTGATTTGATGAGAGCACATGTAGTTGTACTAATCTTCCTTCATAATCTCCCAACCGTCCAATAGAGCAGCTCTAAGAAACCCTTGCTATGATGCTATGGCCTATGGCCTAGCACATAGCAACACAGAAGTAACTATCTTTATAACAGATATATAATCATCATCAATGCTTTAGAATATTAGCATCCAATCTGCATTTGAAGCCAACTCTACAAGGTCTAAGATATGTCTGAGTGCAGACTCCTTCACCACGCAGGTTTACCTTATGACTGTGACTTCCACTTGCAAGCATTCCCATACCTAGAACAGCCTTTATCATAGTGCTAACATCAAAAGTAGTGAGTTGTCACCTACAGCTATCTGACTATTCTTATTCTTGATGTTCTGAAGCTTCCTTTGGTTATGACTTAGCAACCCTTCTAACTATGGATCAGAGACAGTTCATAGGTCTTCCATTAGCCTATGGCCAGACCTCCTCATTACTACTAAGGTTTCTCCTTTCAGCGAATAATGGTTTCACCTAGGCATGTGTTTAGGGCACTTTTAGGACAGCGGATAGGAGCCTCTTCTTAGGTCTCCTTGTTAGTGGCTAGATGCTCCCTTTTACTATGTATTAAGACCTCCCCTTTATTGCATATACGTGCCTTTTTTGCAGCATATAAAACACTCAATGACTGCGTCTTAGGGCACCCTTAAGTGTTGTGGTTAGGAGCCTCCTCTAACTACTATGAATCTCCTTAGATAGCATGTAAGGGGCACCCTTAATTGCGGATTAGGGGAGTGCGTCTAGGGCTAGGACAGTAGCCAAATTTTTGTGGCTAAGACACTTCCTAACTGCGGCTAGGGTAAGGTTTGATCCCTCCATGAGCTCCTTTAGGTCAACGTAGATCCCTTCCATAGCTTCACTGGCCTGTCTTCTTTGCTGCGGCTAGGGCAGCCTCCTTTCCTCCAGCGTCTAGGGCTTCTTCCTCCTAGATTTCTCTTACACTAAAACCCAAGAAAAGTGGAGAGAAATGAAGAGAGAGGTGCGTGTTGAAATGACTCTCAAGTCTTCTCCTTTTATACTAAAATGTTGAGCACATGTGGGGTTTATTTGGTTGCTCACCAACCTTGACGAATTATCTTATAACACATAAATTCATAACTCCATGAATACTTATCGGAATCGGATGATCTTTAGATCAATGTTACACCTCTCGATGAGAGGGATCCAAGGAAAATATCAGCTGCCATAAATAAGATGACCCACATGGAGTGTGGCCCTAGTTGCCAATTTTAACACTCCCTCACAACTAGGGAGAGCTCCATCCGCTGATCCATATGTCCGACTGTACTATCTTTGGCATCAGTACCCTACACTGCTCTGCTGAGCTCTGCTAAGCTCTACTTTGTTCTGCCCTGCTCTACTGAGCTCTACTTTGCTCTGCTCTGCTCTATTGATCTCTGCTATGCTCTGTTGATCTCTGCTCTGCTCTGCTGGACCATGAAGAAGAATTGATCGAGAATTTCTCATACCATTCTCTACTGACCCGAAGTCAGTTTTATCGATCCCAGATCAATATCACAAGAAAGTCTCAAACCAATCATACTGATTCCAGATCAATTTCATTGATCCTAGATCAATGGAGGTTTTCCTAGCATAGGGAGTACGGTAGATACAATGATGCGTCCATCGATAGTACTATTATGGTCCCTAACCCCATTTCCCTTCTCATTGGCGAGATGAGAGGTACTTCCCATGAGTCCTAGACTGCATGGGTAGGATGCCTCGACAAGAGAACCATTCATCCTATCCCTCTGTCGCCTTAGGGTATCACAGGGGAACGCTGAGACATTCACCATGTACATAGTGCACCATTAGGGGAGGGTGAGTCGCCCTATGGTCACGTGTTACTCTAGTAAGTACCCCAAGCCCCCCGGAGCTCCCAGAGCTCAATGCATGCAACATGCAGGACCCTCATAAGAGGGTCTCTCAACGACTCCAAGTCATTCGAGAAAGTCACAAATTTGACCTTTCCCCGGGGCGTTGACAGAATGTCTGCGACCTGTACATCAATCCCAATGCGATGGAGCCTCCTCGCTCATCGACATACCATATCCCTAATAAGGAAGTATCTGATGTCTATCTACTAGAGCAATCATAGAATACAGGATTCCTCGACAATCGAATCCCCCCTAGTTGACACAGAAGATCACAGTGGTATCCATCATGTGTACAAACAGCTCACTAAAGAGCTTCATATGAGATCATCCTCGTAGCTATGTATTCGGTCTCGGCGATGCTTATAGCAACCGACTTCTTCTTCCTACCCATCCATGATATCAAAGCAGAATCCAAAGAGAACTAGCACTTAGAAGTGCTGTTGCGATCCTCCACACTGCCTACCTAGTCAGCATTCGAATAATCATGTAGCTTCACATTTCCGGGAGTGTATCTCGATTCATGAGAGATTGTGCCCCGAAGATATCTCAGAAGATTCTTGGCACCAATCTAGTGAGGCTAACCATATATGAGCTCATCATGATAATTGCAAAACATATGTCCGAACGGAAGTTCACCAAGAACATCAATGCGAATGAATTTATGAAACTCAGAGGCATTTCCCAAATCTGGTCCAGCGTCACTACCATATAACTTTTGAAAGTTATGATCCTCGAGGTAGTCACAAGCTTGCAGTTTACCATTCCACATCTGGAATCCAACTCCCTCTTACTTCTGCAAATGAGAGGGTCTACACCTGTTAGAAATAGGTCGTCCTAAGAAGGTGTCGATATGAGAGGTCTATTATCCACAACCTTCAAGCAATGGTTTGGATCGGCTTCACTCCTAGTGAATCTCAACTTCATCAGACAACTATCAATCCTCTCATACTACGCTCTGGGTGTTTTGCTTCAAGCCATAGAGGATTTTCTTCCACCTACATACATGTGTTAATCAAGGTTATCATTGATGTCAATATGGCAGTGTTTGTGATGGAAAATTCTTGTGATCATAATGTTGCCCATGAAGGATGCAAGTATTGAATACAGACGTAATAGAAATAGTGGAACCGAGGAGGAAAGCTAAACAGTAAGAGGAAGAAGTCATTGAAAGCCAGTAAGAGAAGAGAAGCAATTTATCGAAAACAGTTTATAGGGAGTTAAGATATCGGCGCTTTATCAGAGAAATTATATTGTTGCGTTATCGGTGGTTCTATTATATTAAGTTATGTAAACACTACTCAAACCCCCAATTGCAACATAATGGAGTCAAGAAATGAACGACAGAGATCAAACCCATGTGCTTGCGAAAGGTGAATCACGGAAATTGATCTGGATCGTCAAATCCGTTAGATCGACGGATATTAGTGGCGAAAGAAGAATGGCAGAGGAATAGATCTGGATCGTCAGATTGACAGATCTGTTAGATCGATGGTGATTAGCAACTACGGGGGTAGGAAAGTACGGATTTCCTTGATCGTGGCTGAAGTCCCGCACTCAATCCTAACCGTCGATCTCATATTCAACTCTTAGATCACAGTCAACTGTGGGGGTTAAGGCCGTTTTAATCCATGTGCCAGTCGAAGTCCCACAAACCATAGATTGCAATATAATACGCGGACCCGATAGCTCCATTAGAACATAGCTTTATGTAGTATCGCGTCCAGACATCGGGGAAGTTACGCAAATCATAAGAGTTGTCACCATCGGACCGACGATTGCGATAAGACTTGTGAACCCAACCACCGATTGCGATAATATTGTGGTCCCAATGGATTCACTAAAAATAGTTCATTGAATATTGCATCCGCTCCATCGGAAGACAAAGCATGTGCACACTTGTAAAACCTCTGATTTTTATGAAGTTGTGATTGCAAGATTAAAGGAATGACTCCGATTCTCATGAAATTGCAATTGCGGGATTAAAGGTGATGACGTGGCATGTGGGACCTCCATGTGGGTATAGCATCTCATATATGGTTTCCGTGAATAATCAAGTCTATGGATAAAAGACTCCAATATATATTTTTAATATACAAGTCGGCCTCCCTCCAATAGACATGTCCTTTGATCATTTGTGAAACTCGTATAAAAACAAGTTAAAACGCTTCAGTTCTAAGTATCTATCTCGGGCTTAAAAATAGACCATAAAGAAGTTCACAACTCGTGAACTTGAAGAGACAGAGGATGCCAAAGGAACAGTAGAAAGAAAGCCGAAGGTCGAGCGAGCGATAAAGGAAGCCAAAGGTTGAGCAAACAAATGTGGAAACCGAAGGTCGAGTGAGCGAAGAAAGAAGCCAAAAGGTCCAGCAGACGAAAAAGGAAGCCAAAGGTCGAGCGAACGAAAGTGGAAGCCGAAGGTCGAGTAAGCGAAGAAGGAAGCCGAAGGTCGAGTAAGCGAAGAAGGAAGCCGAAAGGTCCAGCAGAAGAAGAAGGAAGCCGAAGGTCGAACATTCTGTTGACTGGGTTATTTATTGAAAAGCTCGGACCTGTGTTTGATAGTGATTGAGATAACAGTTCAAAAGGATGCTTTGCGGATCTAAGAAGATTATCTGAGTATGAACAGGGTTGTTTTTAATTGAACACACAATATGAAACTGCGACAGTCACTCCTCTAAAGAAGTCACTCCTGAAGCAGTCACTCCTGAAGCATTTATCGTGATAGTGAGAACAGAGGCTTGAAACAGAGAGTTGTTTTTGTGCAGAGCTTAGTGCAGTTCATTATAGACACATTGAAGTTGCGTGAAAACTATTGTACATCATGATGGCTATTTGAAATCATCATGAGGTAACTTTGCAAACTCTGTTTGGGCAATATGAAGAATTGTGAAGACTCCTTCATATGAAGACAGGTTGTCATTGATGTAGCAGTGAAGCTATAGATTGACAGAACACAGTGAAGAAGATTTCGAGAGCAGTGTAATACAATCAAAACATTTCTTGACAAGATAGGGTCGGAGCCCTTGGGGTTGGTGCCTCAGAATTGGAAGGATTGGTGTCCTTGGAGTTGGTGTTCCTAAATCCAAGGTTGGTGCCTTGACAAGATAGGGTTGGATCCCTTGGGGTTGGTGCCTCAGAATTGGAAGGATTGGTGTCCTTAGAGTTGGTGCTCCTAAACCCAAGGTTGGTGCCTTAACAAGACAGGGTTGGTGCCCTAGAGGTTGGAGCCTCACAAAAAGTCCAAGTTGGTGCTTGGCAACAGGTTGGAGCCTGTGAGATTGAAGATCAGTGTCTTCATCAAGGGTTGGAGCCCTATATATATATATATATATATATATATATATATATATATATTGTACCTTATTTATTGTAAAGATTATATTAATAAAAGCATTTATTCCTATTGTTCATTTTGTGTTCTAAATATAAATGATTTAACTGGTAAAAATAACAATTGAAAAGGAATATTGATTCACCCCCCCTCTCAGTATTTCCAACAACATGAGATTCCTGATCATGAATCTCAAACCCCTCAGGTTGTTCCAAACCTGTGGACCTGCTACATGAGGGGAATGGTCCCCTTGTAAGATTTTCCTTCGGTACATCTTAGACATGTACCTTCATGCTCTTTTTGAATTCAGGCATCCTTGTCACCATCTGACTCACATCGGGTAGGGCCCCATAAAGTAGATCTCCGGTGCTATAAATGAGATGTGTCAACTGACATGGTCCCCAATGGACTTCCTGCAACTTGATACAATTTGCCAACCCTGAACCCATGATTAAAAGCATCTTTGAAAATTCTACTTTCAAACATGTGTCTTTCCGTCGATGAATGCCACCCTGAAGCCTTTGACTTCCATTGCCGAAATGGACACCGGGTTCTTCTTGCGATCAGGTACATAAAGAGATTCTCGTAAATGAATCAAGTTACCCTCATTCAATTGAGGGGTAACATTCCCTACACCCCTTCCAAGATAGGTGGCATCGACTCCAAGTATAATCCCATGAATGTTTCCATCTCTACCAAATTAGAGAGAGCACCCTTCTATCTAATGAAGTGCCTTGAAGCACTACAATCAATAAGCCAGATTCCCAAAGAGTCTGAAGGAGAGGGCCAATACAAGATAACGCCTCTTTATCTTATCAGAAACAATATTTGATTCTTCATACCTGGGGTTCCTTGCTTTCTTTGAAGAGTTGACTATTTCCTTGATGCCTTGCATTACCTGTCATTCCTTCGATCATTGAAGATGTCCCTAGAATGATTGTCATCTTCATCAAGTGATGTGTCCCTGCTATTTGGACACTCCTTTGCATAATGGCCGAACTTATTGTAAGTAAGGCATTTGTCTTTCCTTCCACCCTTAGATCCGGACTTCCTATTGAAGTGATCTGTAGGCCATCAGAAGCTTTTGTTGCATCATTTTGATAATATTCTCTGCTTCGACTCCACCCTTGGTGAATTTGAAGAGGGATGAGGAATCCATTGATCCTTTTGTCCTTTCCCAACTGTCTTCGGTGATTGCTCTTTCACTCTTGCTTGGGTTTTGTCTTCACCTCAGCTCTGATACCATGTTAATTTTAGGTATGTTCTATGCTTAGTGCAATTTATTTCAATCTTCACAGTCAGCTCAATATCTCTTCCAGATTAGCAATCACATCAACATTAAATTAAACTGCAAATAAAACATAAACATAAATGGCAAAAGACAAGCCAAGACAAGAGGACACAACTTGTGGCGCTAGCAAGGGACAAACCCCAATGTGGGGAAACCCTCGATCAATTCTTCTTATATGTTCTTCAATAGTTCAGCAGAGAGAAAGAAATAGAGATACTACATTTACGACAGAAGTCAACACTTTGACTTATCTAGATAAGAGCATAGATCATCTCTAAGAAGATGATGCATGAGATCAGTTGAAGACATGTTGCTTCAACTGATCCTCCAAGGTGACTCCTTCACCTATCATTGTGTTGCATCTCGTCATCATGCTACACCTCACCGTATTGCACCATGCTGCACCCATCATCACAATGTTGGACCTTATGCTGCACTGTTGTCCCAGTGTTTAGCATTGTTGTACCCTGTGCCACTGTTGCACCATGTTGTCACCCATGTGTTTGCTGCACCATTGATGCTTTGTGTACTTGCTGCACCAAGTACCATACTGTTGTCCCAATGTGCTTGCAACACTATGCTTGTTGAACCTTGTTGTTGTTGTTGTTGTCCTATTGTGCCACTGCTGCACAATGTCATAGTTGTCATAATCATTGTGCTGTCCCAACATATTGTTGTCCCAATATGTTGTTGTCCCATCATTGTGTTGTCCAATGAGTTTGCAGCGCCATGAACCATTGCTGCTATGTACAGCAACACTATTGTCCCACTGTTGGCATTGCGCGCATTGTGTTGGGTCCCTATAATACTAGTGATTCCCCCATTACAATTGTCATTGTAGCCCTTATTGTTATTATTGTGCCCCTATTGTCCCCATATTGTTATTAGTGTGCCCCATAGAAATGCACTATTGTTATTGTCATGCCCTTATGTTATTACTGTTATATCGGCTTGATTATATTGTGACCCCTTAGACTCCTATATATAGAAGGGAGGTTTAGTCATTTGTATCATCCAAGAATTGTTCATTTGTGTAATGTAAAGGAGGTTGCCCCCTCAAAGAGGCTGAATTCTAAGGCGTTGATCTATCTTTTCTATCTTTTTTGTGAGCTGGTTTCATAATACATTGTGCATCATGTACTTGTTGTCCATGTATCCACCATGAACCATTGTTGCTATGTGCAGCAACACTGTTGTCCCACTATTGCATGCTTTCACTGTTGTTTATACTGTGACTGGTTAGGGCATCTGGTCATGCTGCAACAGCCCTTAACCATCCACCAAAACAGCTCTTAATCTCTACAGCCCTACCAAAGAAGAGTCCTTCACATACGTGTTGTTGTTCTGGGCACAAATCTGACCCAAAACCTCTTCACGTTGTCCCTATTTTGAAGTGGTCCCACGCTGTCACCTACAGCCCACTCAAAATAGACTTCCCTTACCTTTTCGCTGCCCCAAACAGTCCTGCGTTCACCCTTCTTCAACTCAGCCTCCAAGCTCAGCTCCTCAGTCCTCTAACAGCAGCTCGGTTAGCCTTGAACCAGACCTTAACTCCCTCGCTACCTTGGCCTCTTCTTGTAGCATCATACGCCGCCCTTTCTTACACCCAAGACACTTTAATAGACCTGCGTCTAGGGCTTGAACAAACCTGCAGTTAGGGCTGGGCAGACCTACAGTTAGGGCAAATTTAAGACAACGTTAGGGCTGCTTTAAAACTACAGCTAAGGCTTGTTAAGACCTCTTCCATAGTTGCGTTAAACTTTTTCCATGAGCTCCTTTATGTCAACGTTGATCCCTTCCATAGCTTTGCTGGCCTGTCTTCTTTGTTGCGGCTAGGGCAGCCTCCTTTCCTCCAATGTCTAGGGCTTCTTCCTCCTAGATTTCTCTCACACTAAAACCCAAAAAAAGTGGAGAGAAATCAAGAGAGAAGTGTCTGTTGAAATGACTCTCAAGTCATCTCCTTTTATACTAAAATGTTGAGCACATGTGGGGTTTATTTGGTTGCTCGCCAACCTTGACAAATTGTCTTATAACACAAATAAATTCATAACTCCATGAATACTTATCAGAATCGGATGATCCTTAGATCAATCCTACACCTCTTGATGAGAGGGATCCAACAAAAATATCAGCTGCCATAAATAAGATGACCCACATGGAGTTTGGCCCTAGTTGCCAATTTTAACATTGAAACTACAGAATTATCTGCCAAACAACCAAAGTCAAAGAGGGGAGGAATCTGGTGATATGTTGTTTCAAACTTGGAGTGTTATACACCGAGATGAGACTCCCTGCTGGCATCTTCTCTTCCTATCATGTGTGCTGGGTATAAGGGTTAACCAATGGATAGTACACAATCTAATTATTGTTTATGCTTTTGCATTCTTGATCAAGACAATGCTTCCTACCTAAGCTCTCATGAATGAGATGGAAAACAAGTCATTACTTGATCACTGGAATTAAAGTCTACTACTTCAACTACTACAAATTTTCATTAATAAAAGAGTACATTTCTTTTTTGCTTCCGTTTTTGTGTATTTATATATTTGTTCTCTCGACACTATTTCCTCAGGGATTTAAGGTCATGATGATCGATCCACTTATGGACCCAAAACGTAGACTTCCCTACAAAATGACTGTGGCAAATCCGAGCTTCCAGACTGAAAAGAGTGCTCCCTAATAGAATGCACTTGGCATCTCTGATCCAGATATCAGGAGGAGGTAGGAAGTGAGTTGTTTGAGTTATAAAAGAGAGTACCATATCTCTCACATTTTATAAGTGATTAGGGCTTGGACATCAAAACTAAAGTGGTTGTCTGTTTCAGGTTTTGTGCAGCATAGTTTACCTATCCAAAGCTCTCACTCCATTTAGTCACTCAACTCAACTCAAAACTAGACTGACTACACTCAAGCCAGCATAAGCGAATTTTGCCCATCTAAAAGAAGCATCATCATCTAGCCCAAGAGAAACAAGGCATCCAACTACAATAATCAGTTACTTTTAAAATAATTGTCCAACTCAGGAGAAAGGGGTAGAGTACTTGCAAGTCAAACATGATATCAACAACTCAGTTTGGCTCATTTTCTGTATCTACCTGAGTTTAACTTGGGAATACTCAACAACTCAGATGAGGCTTGTAGCAAGATTAATGATGAATTGGTGATCAGTGCTAACATGAAAACAAGGAGCTTCTCTTTGGCTCAAGATTGGATTCCATGTCGTTGGCACCGTTGCACAGTTTTTGTCAAAATTCAAAAGGAAGCAGAAATATTAATTTTTTCAACATGATCGGATCATCTATCAACAATTTATGTGTCATTATAAACCCATTCTGCAAGTTATGTAATGTAAATGATGCCAATGAGACCATGAATGTATGTAACAACCTAGGTAAGCCTATTATTTTGGCAAGAGTTTCATCCTAGAAGGTTTTTCATCTCACTGATTCATTTGTGTTTCTGAACACGGATGGTCAGCGAAGTTTTTCCCTCCAACCTTACCTCAAAGCTAGGGTGGAATTCTTCTTCGTCAAAGTCTTAAGTGAGTCATAGTATTCTAGTCGAATCTTATGTAAAATTTATTGTTGAGAAATGGAAACAAGAAATTCTAGTTTAATTTGTCCTTGAATTAAACTGAGAATTAAAATCAAATTCTATTCTCATAGCAACTTGTAAATAGTTAATTAAGTTTAATTAACTTAATTCGCTTAAGAATTTCGAGTTGGAAGTCTTTCTGAAGTCATGTATATCTTCTCCCTAAATTTTAGGGGTCTAGTATGAGTTTAAATTGAGTTAGAAATTAGATAACTCAGTTTACGAAGTTATGTTCAGTTAAATTAGTTCCAAATTGTTTGTGGAACTAATAGAGAATTAACAGTCAGTTGGTGCACTAGTGCATCCACAAGTGTCACTCTAATTAACTGAAGATTCCCTCATCAGAAACTCATGCATGTCGCTTATGATAAAGGACCTGTTGAGACTAGAGTGCAGGGACAGTGTAATATCAATTGTATTATTTCCTGGAGTATAAATATCATGCATGCATTAGAGATTGATCCTATGTTTGGATTGCGCAGTTTTCAAAGCATGAATTCCCTTTAAATACAGGTTATTCATCCTCGAAATTACGCAAGAGATTAGGGGCTTGGAAAGCTGCAGAATTGGCTAAATGTTGGCCAAAAGCTTGCTTGTGAGCTGAGAGAGTTGAGCATACTTGTGCGGAATTGTTCTAGTGAGAACAAGCTTTGTATCTTCACTCATATTTTTGATATATGCAATACAGATAGTGGAGTTTTGAGCAATGGCTTTCCCCAGATACATCTTGTGTTATGTGCCATTGATTTATTTTCTTCTTTTTCATATTGTTTTCATCGATCTATTGGCTTCTGCTAGTTGAAAGTAGAAGTAGATTCTTGTCCTGTGCTTTAGTACATTGCATGAGCTTGTGAATCTATCGGATTTTCTACAGTTATTTGGGAATAATTTAAGCTAATTAGCTAAATTATTTTATTACAAACCACTTGGTCTACTAGATCATATTGTGTCGCAGAATTGGCTATGTAATTTGAGGGTCTAAGCCCAGCAGGTATTCCCCCTTTGAGGGTTGAATTGTAAAAAATCTTATGTAAAAAATATTTTATTGCATGGTAACTCATACTTAGGCACCATGGTTAAAATATTAAAGGGTGGAAAAAATAATTAATCCCCTCAAGTGTGAATCAATTAAATTTTCTAGCAAAATTAAATTAAAATCCTAAGCCAAAAATTTAATTAATTAGAGTTAAAATTAAATTCATACAGAAATGAAATCCTCCAAGTGGAAAAATTTGTGGGTATCAAAAGAATTAATTTTTTACGGTCCTCCACAAGGGAATATTGGAAATTTCAAGAAAAATTGGACCCTTGGACCTTGGTGGTTAAGTCAAAGTCAAATTTTTTGGGAAATTAACTCAAAATAATTAATTTTGGGCTAATAAAAAAGGGATTTAATAAGAAATTCGAAAATTCTTCAAAATAAATATTTTCAACAGCTAGGATTAAAATATCATCAAGGATTTATCAATGGCCAAAATTATTTTGACGAGGATCAAGCCAACTAACCGTTATTTTTTCACTTGAGGATTTATCTATAAATTAAAGAGTCACTTGAGTTAAAAGCCATTTGATTTATGGCTAAGAAATTGTCACTGAAGCATTGATGTAACACTATTGCCGCACTAGAAACTTTGATTTCTATCATAATAAAGACTTTGGGGTGCAATTCAAGGTGTTCAGTGTTCGTTGATTTGTGGTATGTGTTAGATACAGGCTTGCCTATGTTGTGTTGGTAAATGATAAAATTTGTTTTTCATTAGATGGGGATAAAGTCATGCTATTGATAGTTTTGGTCTAATCTAAGATGATTTGATTCATCATATGATTAACATATTTTCTTGAGATATATACATAGTGTTTGCAGGTACCTCAGTCCTTGGTTTCCAAGTTCACAAACTGTGGGCATGAACCGACTTTGCTTGGATCTCAAATATTTATGTGATGATTTAATCTTGGCTAAAGTTGTGCATTGGGTTTCTAAAGTATTTTTAGCCATTTATCAAAGAAAATTTTCCATTAAAATTATTTTCTCAAAATTCATTTTAAAACCCTTGCATATTTGTAAAATGATTTTGTAAATTAATTTGTAAATTATGTTTTGCTAATTGGGGTTTTGGGGTTTAGGGTGTTTGTGAATCTATTTCTGCAGGTGAGATCCACTGAAGAAAGTTGGAATAGAGCTACATATAAGCCCTTAAGGGTAAGATCTAGTCTCTAGAAATTTTTGCAAAGCCAGCCATTAGAAAAGTTGCAGCAAATTGAAGATCTGAAAAGAAAAAAATAATTGAAGATGGGGTTTTGAGTTTCAGCGCTCCTGGGCCCAAATCCAGCTTCCTAAGGCTCTGTGTCAGTCCATTAGACTCTTGTGTCATCATTTTTTAGCATTTTAGGGCAGGTCGTAAGCCCTAGAGGCCTCGACCTCACCTCCTTGCCCCAACATTTGAGTTTTAGGGCCTTTCTAGGGCCTGTCGTGAGGCCTAGAGGCCTCAACCTCCTCTTTCAACCCTCCTTCCCTAGGTCGTGGCCCTTCCCTTTAGGGCCTCTAACCCTAGCCACAAGCCCTAAGAAGGCTTTCTCCTCCCTGCGTCAAACCTTTTGCGTTTTATCCCTCCTCCTTAGGCCTCCTCCTTGAGCTGCTAGCCTTTCTTGGCCTCCTTTCGTGATCATCTTTGCCCTTTTTTCCCTTGCCCTTGGCTCCCTTCTAGCCCTAGTTTGACCTCCAAATTTTTTGGGACTTTATACTTGGTGGTTTTGCAAGAAAAAGTTGCTCAAAATTGGTGTTTTCAGGTTGCAAGAGCATTAGAAAATTTTTGTCAACTTGGTCAAGTTTATCTTCAAGGCCTTGGGCCTAGGGTTTTCCCTCTAAACCATCTTCTTATCTCTGTTTTATTACCGAAGTAATAGCATCTTCATAACAGTGATATAAGTGCCCTCAAAACATATCTAAATTGGTCAAAATTCTCTAAAATTGCAAAATAAATTTTTCCTAAATTTTTGGCCACTTGTGCATTGAAGATTTGGCCAAGATTTACATTTTTGCTTGCTGGAAATTTTCTGCATAATTACTTAATCAAATCTGATATTTTCTTAATAACACACCTAACTGGACTTAAAAATCGTATTTTTCAGTTTGGCAAGCTATCTCTAAGTTTTGGCCATATTTTGGCACTTGTTGTAGCATAGATAGCTCACTGTTTACATCTTTTCCTACTGCTGTAATAAACATTTTGTATCCAATATAACAGTGGTAATCTCATCATAAGAAGGTTGAATACATCTAAAATATTGGGTTGGAAAAGTTGATTTGATAGTTGGACATCTCTCTCTTACATTAAGCAAGCATATGCATCTTGAAATTAGCATCTAAGGCAAACTTACTGCTGTCATATCAGTCACTTATTGCTCATTAAAGGATCATTGGAACACAACTTACATCAATGCTTTCATGCTTTTACATTCTTGTTGCTAGTATTGATATTGTGGAAGCAGCTAACAGTGTGTTTTCCTTGTGAGTCTATATAAAGTTCAGACTTCACATCTAATAAGTTCACACACTAAAGCACTCTAATCATATCCTTCCTTGGTATCTTTGGGCATATTGACATCTTGTGAGTTTAATAAGCATCTCTGGATAAGTGGCATTGAAGTAACTTGTTTTAATCAGTAATGATCCAAATTGCATCTAAGTGTTCTTAACTTGAAGATTGGAAAATCTAATTGCACATCACCTATTGATAAATATTGGCTAAGAACACTTGCTATCTTATTATCTTTTCTCGATAACGGTCATTGGCTTATCATACTAAATCACTGGTTAATTGTTGCTCTATTGTTTATATATTGTGGATCTATATTTTTGAACAATTGAATCTAGAAGATCTCTTGTTTATTATTGGCACTTGCATCATTGAGCAAATGTTTTTGTTTAAGATTGTCCTTCAATACATTGTTAAGTACTCTAGCCATAAGTTAATCTGAGCGACAACAGGCACAAAGAATTATCAGATTGCCAATAGTGCTGAAATATAGGGAAAACCTTCGTTGGTCTAAAATAAGGAGGGCAGCGTACCCTTTGTTAAACCTTAGTTGCTAGACCTAGGAAGCCTCTCTCTTGGAAATGTTGAAAGCCATAATCTCGATGTCCTTAAGGTTAACCGTCAACTATCACCCAATTCAAAACGTACTAGCAGTGATAAGCTATATTTGCAATGGAATAGAAGTCCCACATCATTTACAAAGTGGAGCATGCACTTCATGTTAGTTTGGGTAGCTCGGGCAAGTGTTTTAGCCTTACATTGTGTCTATGAGGCTAGGGAACACATTTTCTGTTGACTTTTAATGTACCTTGGACAAGTGGTTTCCCATGGGTTAGTCTCTAACTAGTGAAAAGTGTTCAAAATAATTATTTTCCTAAGTGTGACTTTATAAAGTGAAAGTGACTTTATAAGTGGTAAAATCAATGTTAAATTATAAAGTGAAAAGTGATTTTAGACATAAAGTATAATGTGGGTACTTTATTTAATGGGTGAGTTAAAAATAGAGTGAGAATTAAATGCACATTTATTCTCATCCCTTGATCTAAATGAATCTAAGCCATTGGAACTTAGGGTTGCCCGAAAGTCATTTAGGGAAACAAAAGGGGAAAAGAAAAGAGACACTGCATTCATTCTTCATGAGCAGATCGGAGAAAGAACGCTGAGACCCAGAGAAAAGTTCTGAAGCGGAAATTTGTTGCAGCAAGTTGAAGGAGTGATTTATGGGCAAAAATGGGCATAGAAATCAAGGTTTAGAAGACAGCAGAAGGTACAGTAAGAACAGCATTGAATGATGTGAGTTGCACGCCGTTTGAGAGAAGTTTTTGAAAAAAAATTGAAAAAACAAAATCCGTACAGTCATATCCGTACAGTACATATTTTCAGCGTAAAGTGGGCACGTAAATCGAGGCAAAATGGGCACAGTTTTCAAGGAGTTTTGGGCAGAAGAGATAAGTTGTATTTTGCTATTTTGTTTTGTCTGTAAATGTATTTTTCTTGAACTTGAAAAATAAATAAATTTGAAGAGCTCTCTAACAGGTTTTCCCCAGAGAAGATTGAAGAGGTTTTCCCTGCGTCTAAGTTGACCAAAAATCTGTGTGTATTTTTTATGTGTGTTGCTGGTCTGTTTATGTCCATATTTATTTTCAGCGTCTGTTGACAGTCCCATGTGTTTCAATCTGAAAATTTCATTTCCAGAATTCTATATGTTAAATGTATGTTTATGGGAAAGGATATTTAATTGAATGAGAGTGATAAGGTGAAACTAAAACCAGGTTGGGATTGTTGGAAACTTTTTTAGTCATCAAATTTCAACATGGTATCAGAGGGACAGGCTGAAAATTGTAGTTTGAACAGCAGACAATAGTTTGGGGCAAAAAACAACGGTTTGGACAACAAACTGAATTTTTGGACAGTAAACTCAATTTGGACAACAAACTAATATTTTGGGACAGCAAAGTGAAATTTCACACAGACTGAACTTTTGAGACAGCAAGGTGTGCTGGAAAGTTCATTTCTCCATTTTCTTGGTTTTGTAAATTTTGGACAGCAACCATGGCCATGTTCTTAAGGATAAAGGACAGACTGGATGGGATATCCAACTATGTCCTTTGCAAAGACAGAATTCAAACAGTGTTTGAGGAGGCTATAGTTTGGGACATAGTGCGGCAAGTGGTTATACCTCCTACTGCTGCAGATGAACTTGTTGAATTCACGAAAAATAATGAAAGGCAAAAAAGATTTTGATGGACAGTTTGAAGGATCATGTTGTTCCTCAGGTGAGAGGAAACACATATGCATATCAGATGTGGACAGCTCTAACCACTCTCTATCAAAGTACCAATGAGAACAGGAAGACGGTACTCAAAGAACAATTGAAGAATATCAAGATGACAAAGGCTAAAAGTGTAGTTCATTATCTTGGCAAAGCCAAATAGGTATGTGATGATTTGACTATTATCGGTGAGACAATTGCACCCACAGAGTTAGTCAAGATAGCTGTAGCGGGACTTCCTAAGTCTTGGGAGGTCTTTGGAGATGTTGTTACCTCTAAGGAGAATTTTCCCAATTGGGACAGATTCTAGGATGATTGTGTACAGTATGAGATAGGGAAGACTGGCAGTGGTGGGGTGAAGATAGCAGATGAGGAGGATATAGCCTTGACAGCCAGGGGAAAGAACAAAGGGAAGACCAAGAAAGAGGCCTCATCAGATGGGGTTAAGGGAAAGGAGAAGAAGAAGAAGAAAGATATGGATATGTCCAAAGTCAAATGTTGGGCATGTCAGAAAATGGGACACTATGCTGCTACGTGTCTTGAGAGGAAGAACAAGGGGAAGAAAGGTACTGCAGCTTCAGCAAAGGTGCAACAGTTTCCTTCACAGTTTGACCAGGACTTTGCATTTACTGTAGAAGGGTTAAGGGAAAGGAGAAGAAGAAGAAGAAAGATATGGATATGTCCAAAGTCAAATGTTGGGCATGTCAGAAGATGGGACACTATGTTGCTACGTATCTTGAGAGGAAGAACAAGGGGAAGAAAGGTACTGCAGCTTTAGCAGAGGTGCAACAGTTTCCTTCACAGTTTGACCAGGACTTTGCATTTATTACTTCTACATCTAGTAGGAGTACATCATCCGATGTGTGGTACATAGACAGCAGGGCTTCCCGCCATATGACAGGTGCACAGGAGTTCATTTCAGAGCTTGCAGAGAGGGCACTTGATATTGAGATTGTACTAGGAGACGACCGCACTGTGAGAGTTGTTGGTGTGGGGACTGTGACCTTTGAGAGGGAGTCTTTGCCTCCTTTGAAGGTCATAGATGTTTTGTATGTTCTGGGGATGAAGAAGAACTTGATTTCAGTGTCTTCTATGGAGGAGAAGGGGTTTGACATCACTTTCTCGAGAGGGCAAGTATTGATGCATCCCAAGGGAGCTTCAATCACTTCAGCCAAAGTGATTGGAGTCCGCTCTGGGAAACTATACAGGTTCAGTTTTCAATCGGTAGGAGCATTGGTGAGTAGCACATCTAGTAGCACTCACACTAGTACTACCAGCAGTAGAGACTTGTGCGAGTTATGGCACCAGAGGATGGCGCATATGCATCATGGAGCTTTGAGAGTACTGAGGGAGATCACTGTTGGAGTTCCTAATTTCAGTGTCAAGCATTATGAGGTCTGTAGAGGATGTGCTTTGGGAAAGTACACCAAGTTCCCATTCCCAGCGAGCGACAGTAGATCTACAGATATACTAGACTCGATTCATATTGATGTTAGTGGTTGTATGCATCATGTGTCTTTGGGTGGTTATGATTATTATGTTATAATCATTGTTGACTACTGTAGGAGGACTTGGATATATTTCCTAAAAACCAAGGGTGAAGTCTTCAGTCGCTTTAAAAAGTTCAAAGCTCTTGTGGAAAAGCAGACAGGTGGGGCTTGATGTCAGACAATGGTGATGAGTACACCGATGGTGGGTTTTCTGACTTGTGTGCACAGACGGCATTAGGAGAGAGTTCACGGTTCCTTACAACCCCCAACAAAATTGGGTGTCTGAAAGGAAGAACAAAGCTATTGTTGGGGCTTCTAGAGCAATGATTCAAGATCAAGGGTTGCCTTTGTTTTTGTGGGCTGAGGCCTGCAATATTGTTGCTTATCTTCAGAACACAGAGTATTGGGAATATGACTCCGGAGGAGGCTTTCACTAAAGAGAAGCCTCATGTGGGACACCTTCGTATCTTTGGATGTCTCACATATTCTTATATCCCCAAGGCGCAAAGGATGAAGCTGGAACCCATGGAAAAGAAGGGTATTTTATGGGTTACAGCGAGTTTTCGAAGGCCTATCGAATCTTCATTCCTTCTAAACGGAGACTGGTGATTAGGAGAGATGTGAAGTTCGAGGAGGAGAGGGCCTATCGTAGATCACGAGAGTATGACCAGAGAGAGTCACAGACTTCTCCTCATCAGGGAGGTCAGGTACAGGGAATAGGACCTCAGGGTTCTGGATCGACTATTATAGGAGGTACTTCAGTGTCAGTCACATCTGGGGTACCAGTGGCGAGTTCGCCGAGCACTTCTTTAGGGAGTCCACTGGTACAGAGTTCACATGGCACTTCAGCTGACACAAGCACAGGTGTCAGTACAGGTTCTTCAAGGACAAGTGCTGGTACAAGCGCACCAAGGTCAGTTGGTGTACCTTCAGGTTCACCACACTGGGGGGCAAAGGATGCGGTTCCCTATGGGGAAGCTTCTTCATGGAAGAGTAGGCCCAAGTGGCTTCAAGACACCTTGAAGGAAGCGGAGTCCGTTGTGTTAAAATTTGGGTACCAAGGGACAAGTGGTTCCCTAAGGCTTTGATCTTTGGCCTAGGGAAAAGTGTCCAAACTTATTTGCACTTTTCTCCTAAAGTGACTTTATAAGTGGTAAAGTCAATTTAATTTAAATGTGATTTTATGAGTGGTAAAGTTACATTCTAATTTAAAAGTGACTTTATAAGTGGTAAAGTTACATTCTAACTTAAAGGTGACTTTATTAAAATCAATGAAGAATTAGAAAGCAAAGAAGTGATTAAAAAATAGAAAGTAAGAATTATATGCACATTTATTCTCATCCCTAGATCTAAATGAATCTCAGCCATTATATTTTAGGTTAACCCAAGAGGTCATTTAGAGAGTAAAAGGAGAAGAGAAGAAGAAAAGATCATTTTTTTCATTCTTTCATGAGCATTTGAGAGAAAGAAGAGAGCGCAAGGAGAAAATTTCTGAGCAGTGAGGAAGTGAAGGAGAGCAGCGAAAAGACATTTCAACAAATTTGGGCAGCAGCATTTATTGGCACGCATCCTAAGGCAAAACTGTACAACAGGAGAAAGGCATAGATATCGAGGAAGAGGGACAATATAGAAATCGAGGAAGAGGGACAGCAACAAGGGCACGAATTTCGAGGTAGTCATACTGCTGAAATTTGTACGGTCCATACAGTCCGTACAGCAAGTTCTGGGCACTTTTTCCAAGGCAGACTGTACAACATTTAATGTTGTTTTATTGTTAGAAAAAATTATGTTTTGGCTATTTGTTGATTGGCATGATTTTCGAAGTGGAGTTCAAGCACGGAAATAGAAAGAAGTTGTAATTTGTGGTTGTTGGAATTTTTACTGTGTATTTCAGTCTCTGTAAAAGCATTTTCAGAAATAAAGAAAAGCTCTCAAACTAGTTTTCCCTAAGATTTGTAGGGTGTTTTTCCAGGGTCACATTGACCAAAAATCACTGTGTTATTTTCTGTGTGGGGCTGCCATAATTTTTTTGTGTTTTATTTCTGCAATTTCAGGAGTTGTGAAATCTCTAAATTTGTGTTTTCAGAAAAATATTGTCATTTCCAGATTTTAGAATTTTTATCATGCTTGGATTTAAAACTAAATGCATGGAGCGATAAGGAAAACTGATAACCGAAGTGGGGATTGAAATTTCTTCATGGTATCAGAGCTTGGTTAGCTGAAAAATGCAGTTTAGGACAGCAAAGTGAAAATTACAGCAAGTTGATTTTTACACAAAAAACAAAAACCTTTACCACAAATTTGAAAATTTCAATTCAGTAGGACAGTGAAACATGTCTTTGGGTTTGAGAGTCGAAGACAGGTTGGATGGCCAGAACAACTACAGTGCATGGAAGGAGAGAATCCAGAGCATCTTTGAGAAAGCAGAAGTCTAGGGCATTATGGTAAATACCACACAGAACCCAACAGTAGTACCTGCTGACCCTGTACTGTTGGCAGAGATTAACAAAAAGAATGCTAGGGAAAAAAATTGATTCTGGAAGGAATCAAAGACCATGTCATTCCTCATGTGAGAGGAAAGACTTATGCACATGAGATGTGGACAGCCTTGACCAGTCTTTACCAGAGCTCAAATGAAAACAGAAAAATGGTCCTAAAGGAGAAACTAAAGGCCATTAAAATGGCTAAGACTGATAGTGCTACAGCATACCTCACAATGATCACTTCAATGAGAGATGAGTTGGCAGTCATAGGTGAGATCATTGCACCCACTGAGTTGGTGAGGATTTCTTTGAATGGTCTTCTCAAGACTTGGGAGAATTTTGTGGATGGCATTGTTGCACGGGAAAACCTTCCCGATTGGGAGAGGTTGTGGGATGATTGCATTCAGAATGAGATCAGAAAGAACCATCTTGGGGCAGCCAAACAGGTGGAGGAGGATGACAATGTGGCATTGTTAGCAAGAGGCAAGAAGGGCAGAGCAAAGAAGCAAGCTTCCAACAGTGGAGGCAAAGGCAAAGGTAAAGGCAAGCAGCAGAACAAGGAGAAGGACTATTCCAAAGTCAAATGTTGGAATTGTCAAAAGTTGGGACACTATGTTGTTGTGTGTCCGGAGAAGAAGAACAAGAAAGGGAAAGACAAACCCATGGCAGCTTTTGTAGAGATAGAGAGCTTCTCAGAGAGCTCTGATCGGGAGTTTGGTTCATACCTTGTGAGGCCACTAATGCAGGATCACCTACCATACAGGTTCAGAGGGAGTGTGCATTCCCTGCTACTAACAGAGCATCTTCTAGCATTTGGTATGTTGATAGTGGCACTTCCCGCCATATGATAGGAGTCAGAGAGTACTTCTCAGAGCTTTTAGAGCGTGATATTGATATGGAGGTAGTACTTGGTGCTGACAGCATTGTTAGAGTAGTTGATGTGGGGACATTAACATTTGATAGGGGACCCAAACCTCCCTTGAAAGTGTTAGATGTTCTATATGTGCCTTGAATGAAGAAGAACCTGATATCCATCTCAGCACTTGAGGACAGAGGGTATGATGTGTTGTTCAGGAGAGGGCAGGTGTTTTATATCCTAGGGGAACTCCAGCTTCTTCAGCGAGAGAGATTGGTGTGCGCCATCCCAAGGTGTACAAGTTCTCATTCCAGCCCCTGATGGCATTGAGTAGCAGCACCTGAGACAGAACCGACAGCAGATCTAGCAGTTCAGAGTTGTGTGAGATTTGCCACCGTAGGATGGGGCACATGTATCATCGGGCCTTGAGTACATTGTGGGAGATCACCACTGGTGTGCCAGATTTTAGTTCTGATCACCTTGATATATGTAGAGGATGTGCTATGGGGAAGTTTGCCAGATCCTCTTTTCCCAATAGTGACAACAGAGCGACCGAGATCCTTGAATTGATTCATACCGATGTGAGTGGTCAGATGTCTCATGTATCTTTGAGTGGCTATAAGTACTATGTTTTATTCATTGATGACCACTCTAGGAAGACCTGGATTTATTTCTTGAAGACCATGAGTGAGGTCTTCAAGCGGTTTCAAGAGTTCAAAGCTCTTGTGGACACCCAGACAGGTAGGAAGATCAAGGTCCTTAGGTCGGACAATGGAGGGGAGTATACCCTTGGTGAGTTTGTTGATTCTTGTGCTGAGGCAAGCATTAGGAGGGAGTTCACAGTTCCTTATATCCCCCAACAGAATGGGGTTGCAGAGAGGAAGAACAGATCCATTGTAGGGGCTGCCAAAGCCATGCTTCATGATCAGGGGTTACCTTTATCTTTGTGCCCTGAGGCCTGCAACACTGTTGTGTACTTGCAGAACATGAGTACACATCGTGCCTTGGGGAATGTGACTCTGGAGGAGGCTTTTTCTAGGAAGAAGCCTGATGTTGGGCACTTTCGTATCTTTGGGTGCCTTACATATTCCTATGTCCCCAAGGAGAACAGGACCATGCTAGAGCCCACTGCAAACAAGGGCATCTTTGTGGGTTATAGCGAGACCTTGAAAGCTTATCGGATTTATATTCCTGCGCAGAGGAAAGTGGTTGTCAGGCGGGATGTGAAGTTCAAGGAGGAGAGAGCTTTCAGGAGGTCATGGGAGTTAGAGTATCTAGAGTCATCAGACCCTCAAGAGCAGCTGAGTTAGTCACAGGGATCCAGTGGTCAGGGATCACGAGGCACATCGATTACAATGTCACGTCCATCAGTGAGCAGCGGCTCTCAGAGTCAGGTGGGTGGTTCTTTGGGCAGCATGCAAGGCAATCTGTAGAGCAATTCACAAGGTAGTCCACTAATGGACAATTCGCACGGTACTTCAGCATCTACAGGCACAGATTCAAGCATGAGGTCAATTGGCAGACCTTCAAGAGTTCAGGCTTCTGATGATGATGAGGATTCTTTCACTCTGGTGGGAGAAGTATGCTCAGGCAAGAGGAAGCCCAATTGGCTTCAAGATACCTTGCGCGAGGTCACATCAATTGCTAGGCCAAAGAGACAAGTTAGAGAGAGTAAACCACTTGAGCGGTTATGTAGTTACATGGCATTGGTAACAAGCATTGTTGACTCTAAGCCTTCTAGTTATGAGGAGGCAGTCAACCAGCAGGTCTGGAGAGAGGCCATGATGGAGGAGTATTCTTCTATTATGAAGAACGATGTTTGGGAGGTAGTGTCAAGGCCTGAAGGTAAATCAGTTGTTACTTCTAGATGGCTCTACAAGATAAAGCATGTTGCAGATGGCAACATCGAGAAGTTCAAAGCTCGATTTGTGGCGAGAGGGTTCTCACAGGAGACCTTCGCTCCCGTAGCTTGGTATACATCTATTCGCTCCATTATATCGATTATAGCAGAGATGGGTTGGAAGATCTACCAGATGGATGTGAAGACCACATTTATCAATGGCTTCATTCAGGAGGAGGTTTATATTGAGCAGCCATAGGGATTTGAGGTGCATGGGAAGGAGTCTCATGTATGCAGATTGAAAAAGGCACTCTATGGCCTGAAGCAAGCTCCAAGAGCTTGGTACTCGAGGATTGAGACATACTTGCAGCAGTTGGGTTTCACAAAGAGTGAGGCTGATCTGAACCTATACTTCATTGTGGTGGGTGGGGAGCCTCTCATTCTGGTGTTGTATGTTGATGACTTGATCATCACTGGTGCAGAGAGACTCATTGAGGGTTGCAAGAGAGATCTTGCTTCAGAGTTTGAGATGAAGGATATCGGCTTGATGCATTATTTTCTGGAATTGGAGGTGTGGTAGGAGGCGGGGCATTTCTTCCTAAGACAAGGGAAGTACATTATGGGTATTCTTAGCAGATTGCACATGGAGGACTGCAAACCCATGTCTATACCTATGATCATTAACTGAAAGAAGCTTCACGCTTCTGATTCCGAATTGATGGATCCTACTCTATACAGACAGTTGATTGGTTATTTGATGTATTTGGCCAACACTCGACCAGATATATGTTTTGTAGTTAACACTATGAGTCAGTTCATGTGTGAGCCCAGGAGAGTGCACAGGGTGGCTGCAAAACACATTCTTCGTTACTTGCAAGGGACAGTGGATTTTGGTCTAGATTATAGACAGGGTGGAATGAGACTAGCAGGGTACGTGGATTCAGATTGGGCAGGTTGTGCTTCAGATAGGAAGAGTACTTCTGGGTGTTGTTTTGGGTTGGGTTCGGCAGTTGTGTCATGGATCAGCCGAAAACAACAGTCAGTTGCATTGAGCTCAGCTGAGGCAAAGTATACCGCTGCTAGTTTGGCTAGTTGTGAGGGCATATGGCTTCGCAAGATGTTGTTTGGTCTATTTGATCAGGCATTGAGACCTTCAGTAATTCACTATGATAATCAGAGTTGCATAAAACTCACAGAGAATCCAGTTATTTTCATGACAGGTCAAAGCATATTGAGATCAAGTATCACTTCATTAGACTATGTCCAAAAGGGCGCTGTCAAGCTTGAGTACATTTTCACAAATGAGCAGGTAGCGGACATTTTCACCAAATCCTTACCACGAGGCAAACATGTCTACTTCAAAGACGAGATGGGAGTGGTGAGGAACACTTTCCTCGGTAAGGAGTGTTAAAATTTGGGTACTGGAGGACAAGTGGTTCCCTAAGGCTTTGATCTTTGGCCTAGGGAAAAGTGTCCAAATTTATTTGTACTTTTCTCCTAAAGTGACTTTATAAGTGGTAAAGTCAATTTAATTTAAGAGTGACTTTATAAGTGGTAAAGTTACATTCTAATTTAAAAGTGACTTTATAAGTGGTAAAGTTATATTCTAATTTAAAGGTGACTTTATTAAAGTGAATGAAGAATTAGAAAGTGAAAAAGTGACTATGGAAATAAAAGGCTAAGTGGGTCTTTATTTAAGTGGGTGAGTTAAAAAATAGAAAGTGAGAATTAAATGCACATTTATTCTCATCCCTGGATCTAAATGAATCTAAACCATTAGATCTTAGGGCAACCCAAGAAGACATTTAGAGAGTAAAAGGAGAAGAGAAGAAAAAAAATCATTTTTTCATTCTTCATGAGCATTTGAGAGAAAGAAAAGAGAGAGCAAGGAGAAAATTTATGCGCAGTGAGGAAGCAAAGGAGAGTAGTAAGAAGACATGTCAGCATATCTAGGCAGCAGCGTTTATTGGCACGCATCCCAAGGCAAAACCATACAGCAGGAGAAAGGTACAAATATCGAGGAAGAGGGATAGCACAGAAATCAAGGAAGAGGAACAGCACCAAGGGCATGAATTTCAAGGCAAATTTGAGCACAAATTTCGAGGCAATCATACTGTTGAAATCCATACAGTCCGTACAACGAGTTCTAGGCACGTTTTTTCGAGGCAAGCCATACATCATTTAATGTTATTTTATTGCTGGAAATCTGTTTTGGTTGTTTGCTTATTGGCACGATTTTCAAGGTGGAGTTCAAGCACGAAAATCGAGATAAGTTGTAATTTGTGGTTGCTGAAATTTTTACTATGTATTTCAGTTTCTTTGTAAAAGCATTTTCAGAAATAAAGAAGAGCTCTCAAACTAGTTTTTCGCAAGAGTTGTAGGGGGTTTTCCCAAGGTCACATTGACCAAAAATCACTGTTATTTTCTGTGTGTGGTTGTCATAATTTTGCTGTGTTTTATTTCTGCAATTTCAGCAGTTGTGAAATCTCTAAATTTGTGTTTTCTGAAAAATAGTCATTTCCAGATTTTAGAATTTTTATCATGCTTGGATTTAAAACTAAATGCATGGAGTGATAAGGAAAATTGATAACCAAAGTGGGGGTTGAAATTTCTTCACGTTGGTCCTTCAAAGAGGGTGAACAAGGAAAGTATGCCAACTGAGCGGTTTTGCAGTTATGTGCCAAGGCTACCAGCATTGTTGACTCTGAGCCTACTAGTTATGAGGAGGCTGCCAACCAGGAAGTATGGAGAGAGGCTATGATGGAGTATGCCTCTATCATTAAGAACAATGTATAGGAAGTGGTGCCTAGGCCTGAGGGCAAGTTAGTTGTGACTTCCAGGTGGCTCTACAAGATCAAGCATGTTGCGCATGTCATCATTGAGAAGTTCAAGGCGATTTTTGTGGCTAGAGGGTTCTCACAGATAGAGGGAGTTGACTATGATGAGACCTTCGCTCCCATAGCTTGGTACACTTCTATCCGATCCCTTATTTCTATTGCTGCAGAAATGGGTTTGTAGCTCCATCAGATGGATGTGAAGACCGCATTTTTGAACGGAGTTATAGAGGAGGAGGTGTATGTTGAGCAACTACAGGGCTTTGAGGTACTTAGGCGGGAGACCCATGTATGTTGGTTGAGGAGAGCACTCTACAGACTTAAGCAAGCTCCGAGAGCTCGATATTCGAGGACTGATACTTACTTGCAGCAGATGGGTTTCACAAAGAGTGATGCAGATCCGAACCTATATTACATTGTTGTAGGGGATGATCCGCTCATTCTTGTGTTGTATGTTGATGACTTGTTCATTACTGGGGCAGAGAGAATGATTAGTGGTTGCAAGGAGGATCTTGCTATGGAGTTTGAGATGAAGAACATTGGGTTGATGCAATACTTTTTGGGGCTTGGGATGTGGCAGGAGGAAGGCATATCTTTCAGGGGCATGGGCAATATGTTGTCGATGTGTTGAGTAGATTTCACATGGCAAACTGTAGACCCATGTCTACACCTATGATCACCAACTGGAAGAACCTTCATGCTTCAGATTCTAGTTTGGTGGATCCCACATTGTATAGGCAGCTTATTGGGTCCTTGACGTATCTGGTCAACACTAGGCCAAATATATGTTTAATGAACACACTTAGCCAGTTCATGGTTGAGCCCAGGAAGGTGCATTGGGTCGCTGCAAAGGACATTTTTCGCTATGTGCAGGGAACTATTGATTATGGTCTGGACTATAGGCGAGGAGATGGAGTGAGGTTGGCAGGTTACACAGATTCAAATTGGGCAGGTTGTGCTTCTGACAGGAAAAGCACTTCAGGGTGTTGCTTCGGATTGGTTTCGGCAATTGTGTCGTGGTTCAGTCAAAAGCAAAAGTCAGTTGCTTTGAGCTCTTCTGAGGCTGAGTATATGGTTGCTAGTCAGGCTAGTTGTGAGGCCATTTGGCTTCGCAAGTTGTTGTATGGCCTGACTAACAATTATTCACTGTGATAATCAGAGTTGCATTAAACTCACGGAGAATCCAGTGTTTCATGACAGGTTAAAACACATTGACATCAAATATCATTTCATCAAGGACTATGTTCAGAAGGGGGCATTGAAGATGGAGTATATATCAACCGATGAGCAGGTGGCCGATGTTCTCATGAAGTCCTTGCCAAGAGGCAAGCATGTCCATTTCAAGGACAAAATAGGTGTGGTGAGAAACACTTTCCTTGGTAAAAGGAAGTGTTGATTTTTAATGTACCTTGGACAAGTAGTTTCCCATGGGTTAGTCTCTACCTAGGGAAAAGTGTCCAAAATAATTATTTTCCTAAGTGTGGCTTTATAAGTGGTAAAGTCAATGTTAAATTATAAAGTGAAAAGTGACTTTAGACATAAAGTACAATGTGGGTAATTTATTTAATGGGTGAGTTAAAAAATAGAAAGTGAGAATTAAATGTACATTTATTCTCATCCATTGATCTAAATGAATCTAAGCCATTAGATCTTAGGGTTGCCCAAAAGTCATTTAGGGAAACAAAAGGGGAAAAGAAAAGAGAGATTGCATTCATTCTTCATGAGCAGATTGGAGAAAGGAGGCTGAGACTTGGAGAAAAGTTTTGAAGGAGAAATTTGTTGCAACAAGTTGAAAGAGTGATTTATGAGCAAAGCTGGGCATAGAAATCAAGGTTTAGAAGACAAAAGAAGGTACAATACGAACAGCATTGAATATTGTGAGTTGCACGCCGTTCAAGAGAAGTTTTTGAAAAAAAATGTGTACAATATGTACAGCGGTACGAAATCTGTACAGTCTGTATGGTACAGTCCATACAGTCGTATCCGTACAGTACATATTTTCAACTTCAAGTGGGCAGAGAAATCGAGGCAAAGTGGGCATGGTTTTCAAGGAGTTTTGGGCTGAAGAAATAAGTTGTATTTTGTTCTTTTGCTTTGTCTGCAAATGTATTTTTCCTGAACTTGAAAGATAAATAAATTTGAAGAGCTCTCTAACAGGTTTTCCCCGGAGAAGATTGAAGGGGTTTTGCCTGGGTCTAAGTTCACCAAAAATCTGTGTATTTTTATGTTTGTTGCTGGTCTGGTTATGTCCATATTTATTTTCAGCATGTGTTGACAGTCCCATGTGTTTTAATTTCAAATTTTCATTGCCAAAATTCTATATGTTGAATGTATGTTTATGGGAAAGGGCATTTGACTGAATGGGAGTGATAAGGTGAAATTAAAACCGGGTTGGGATTGTTGGAAAAAAAATTTAGTCATCAAATTCCAACATTTTCTCCAATACCTAGGAAAGGATTTACAAGAAAATACTTTGATTGGATTTAATTAAGCAGTTAATTAATTTTCCTAAGTTTAACTTATGGAAATAACTTAATTAATTAGTTAGTATTAATTGGGGTAAATCAATTTTCCTCTAGAGACCTCTAGAAAAGTCATGAGAAGAGGTCAAGATGATCTTAGCCATCAATTAAGATTAGATCATGGTTGTTGATTCGTCAATGTGAGATTATAAGAGGAAATCAATGGTTCATTTCGAGAACACATCAACACATCGAGACACAAATTTGCAGTGATAGCAAGGGCGCAGAGGCAATGCAAGGATACCAACAACAAGGGTTTCAGCAGGAAGAATTGAGGAGAGGTTTCTGGAGGTATTCTTCAAAAGATTCCAGCGTTCTGAGAGAAGGGAATAGAGGGCAAATTATTCTCCAGTAAGGCTCAGTGCACATAACTGGGTAGCAATTCGATTTCCAATTGTCGGAGGAGGTGCGAGTTGCTCAATAGAGTTGCAGGAGGGAGAAGACATTGCTGGAACAATTTTCCAGAGGTTTTGCAAATTCCAAGAGGGTCGTACGCATTTCCAAAGTAGCTAATGTGAGTTGCACGCAGGGGTGCAAGTTGCAGGCAGGAGGCCGTGAGGTTTTGCAGAAGGAAACTTTGTGTTTCCATATCAGTTTTGCCAGTGGAGAAAATTATCAAAGCTTATCCAGTGCTAGGTAAGTAGTTGATGTACTCTTTAATTTGCTAAAGAATTAATAATAAAATCCTCAACTACTGAACTGGCTTTCCCTTTGGGGTTTTTATAAGGACATTTGTCCAAAAATATTGGTGTCCATTATTAGTGTGTGTGTGTGTGTGTGTGCATAATTTTCTCAATTCCTGTGGTTAATTATTTTTTAGTGAAGTTGCAGTTATGTTTTATTCAGTATTTGTCGTAAGTTAATTGCTAGAAGATGAATAATCTAAATTGATAGGAGAATAATAACTAGTAATTGCAACAGCCTCAAAATTCCACATGGTACAAAGTAGATGTGAGGGAAGAAGGAAGATTTGCACAGGCACAGGCACAGGAAGAGAAAAGTTGAGGGTCTCAACCCAGTTCGAGTTCTTCATTTTATTCTTCAGTTTATTTGGATTTTCAAATTTCCAAAGATGCTCGCAACAGGTTTAAGAGATCAGGACAGGTTGGATGGAGCCTCCAACTTTGGCGTGTGGAATGCCAGAATGTCATACTCATTGCATGAGTATGGATTGAAGGAGAATGCGGTAAATGTGATTGTCGTACCGACATAGCCACAGCAGCAGCCTACCTACAAAAAGGAGAATGCCAAAGCGAAGAGGAATGTCCTTGGAGTCAAGGACCATATTGTTCAGCATATTGCTGAGATGGATACAACGAAGAAGATTGTGGACGCCATAGTAAAACTGTACTAGAATACTTCAAAGAACAAGTAGATGATTCTCAAAGAGAAGCTAAGGACTTTCAAGTAGCAAAAAGGACCATATTGTTTCGCATATCGCTCAAATGGATACAGCGAAGAAGATGTGGGACGCCATAGTAAAACTGTACCAGAATCCTTCAAAGAACAGGAATATGATTCTCAAAGAGAAGCTAAGGACGATCAACATCCTTGCCACCTCCATAAACCCTCCTGACTCTAGCTAGAATCTCACACATCCAACCCCCTTTACTACATGTGTGTTACAAGTCACATTGTAATCTGAGTCTATCTTTGAATCACCGTGGAACAATAACCTCATCACCATCATGTGACTGGATGCTCCACTATCACCCACTATCCTCAAGCTCATACATAGCAATACCATTGCCTAAAATACAAGTGAAAAGAGAAAACTCTTTCTCAAATCTCTCAGTAAAGTCATCAATCTCAATTGATGCTACTATTGTTGCCTAAGCCTCTTTCTTCTTCTTCTTGTATCAACACTAGCTTGCATAGTAACTAGTCTTGTGACATGCAAAGCATTTCACTTTGCTCATGTCCTTCTCAGAAATAGATCCCCTACTTCCCTTAACCTTACCTTTGCCCTTTATAATAAGAAGAACATTCTCCTCATCTTCTCCATCATGTTGGCCTGCACTTTTGGAAACTCTCCTCGCCTCTTCCTATATGAAATCATCCCACAATCTTTCCCAACCAAGAAGATATTCCCGTGCAATAATCCCATCAACAAAGACATCCCATTTCTTAGGAGAGCCACTTAAGGTTAATCTCACCAACTCTAAACTCTGAATAGTTTCCCCCACTTTTGCTAACTCATCTCTAAAACTATGTAATCTTGGTGAGGTATGACGCAACGGTGTCAACTCCAGACATCTTGGTACTTCTCAGTTTTTCCTGTAATACCATCTTCCTATTTTCATTGGAACTTTGGTATAACTTAGTTAAGGCTCCCCACATATCAAAAGCATTAGCCTTATCTATAACATGAGGAATGACATGGTCATTAATGGAATCAAGAAGACACCTCTTAACTTTAACTTTCTATTTCTTGTATTCTGCTAAAAGTATTAGGTCCATAGGAACAACCATGGACTTCTCAAAAATGTCCCACAACTCTTGTTCCTCTAGCAACAAAACTATCCTCTCTTTCCAAGGACTAAAATTAACTGCCCCATCCAACCTATCGTCAAGTCTCAACCCAATAGCCATGACCTACCCAACTGACCAATAATACTCTTCCCTTCACTTTCCAAACCACTATAATATCCCTGTGCCAAAATCTATCCACTAGACCTCAGAGCCCTGGCGCTGATACCATGTTGAAATTCCTAAACCAAATCTTGATTTCAACCCTCTCAGACCAATAACTTATCCTAAAAGGGTTGATGAATTCTTTATGGCACAAATTTCCAGGGAAGGATATTGACGAAGTAAGAGCGGATGCTCTAGGGAATCCTCTTCCGAATTCCTAGCTAGTGTACTTTTGAGGGAGGAAATTAAGTATAAGGTCTAAACATATAGAGTTTCCTTATAGGCCTTAAAGACAACAATTTTACATGCAATTATGAAGCAAAATTTCAGCAATGATAGAACATTTAGTCATGGAACAAGTGAAACCCTACATTAAAACATTTAAAGCATGCAAAATATCAAAAATAAACAAAAAAATTACAACACTTGTCCACAAAAGGCACTTATTTCAATCCCATAATAATGCATCGAAGCAAAAATCACTTCCATTTGCAAGTCGCATCCATAAACCTCACATTTTGCCCAATGTAAAGAAAAAGGGACAAGTCGCACTCTCTTAGAGAGGGGATGAATTATGTGTGATGATGAAAAGACAAAATGTTAGAAGGCTCTATTTATATGAGCCTTCTCCCACTCATTTTTACAATAAAACAACTAAAGAAGCTCTATTGACAAGTTTAATTGTTCCACAAGAAACGGTTACAAGTCAACCTCATAGCTCAAAAGCATAACAAAAGTGCCATAAAAGCACACAAGTGTGGGAGAAAATGCTCCTAAATCATGACGTGTCCTCCAAATGAGCTCAATAAGCCACCAAAAGATGTGATAACAGATAGTGATGTTAAAATTTGGGTACCAGAGGACAAGTGGTTCCCTAAGGCTTTGATATTTGGCCTAGGGAAAAGTGTCCAAATTTATTTTTTACTTTTCTCCTAAAGTGACTTTATAAGTGGTAAAGTCAATTTAATTTAAAAGTGACTTTATAAATGGTATAGTTACATTCTAATTTAAAAGTGACTTTATAAGTGGTAAAATTACATTCTAATTTAAAACTGACTTTTTAAGTGGTAAAGTTACATTCTACTTTAAAGGTGACTTTATTAAAGTGAATGAAGAATTAGAAAGTGGAAAAGTGACTATGGAAATAAAACGCTAAGTGGGTCTTTATAAGTGAGTGAGTTAAAAAATAGAAAGTTAGAATTAAATGCACATTTATTCTCATCTCTAGATCTAAATGAATCTCAGCCATTAGATCTTAGGATAACCCAAAAGGTCATTTAGGGAATAAAAGGAGAAGAAAATAGGAAAAGATCAATTCATTATTTCATGAGCATTTGAGAGAAAGAGAAGAGAGAGCAATGAGAAAATTTATGAGTAGTGAGGAAGTGAAGGAGAGCACCAAGAAGACATTTCAACAAATCTGGGCAGCAGCATTTATTGGCATGCATCACAAGGAAAAAAAAATCGTACAACAGGAGAAAGGCACAGAAATTGAGGAAAATGGACAGCAAGTTTTGGGCACATTTTTCGAGGTTGGTCGTACAGCATTTAATGTTGTTTTATTGCTGTAAAAATTTATGTTTTGGCTATTCGCTGATTGGCACGATTTTCAAAGTGGAGTTCAAGCACGAAAATCGAGATAAGTTGTTATTTGTGGTTGCTGGAATTTTTACAGTGTATTTCAATTTCTCTGTAAAATCATTTTCAAAAATAAAGAAGAGCTCTCAAACTGGTTTTCCCCAAGAGTTGTAAGGGGCTTTTCTAGGATCACATTGACCAAAAATCACTGTATTATTTTTTGTGTGTGGCTGTTATAATTTTGTTGTGTTTTATTTTTGCAATTTCACCAGTTATGAAATCTCTAAATTTGTGTTTTCAGAAAAATATTATCATTTCTAGATTTTAGAATTTTTATCATGCTTGGATTTAAAACTAAATGCATGGAGTGATAAGGAAAACTGATAACCGGAGTGGGGGTTGAAATTTCTTCATGGTATCAGAGCTTGGTTGGCTGAAAAGTGCAATTTGGAATAGCAAAGTGAAAATTACAGCGAGCTGATTTTTACACAGAAAACAGAAACCTTGACCACAGATTTGAAAATTTCAATTTGGTAGGATAGTGAAACATGTCTTTGGGTTTGAGAGTCGAAGACAGGTTGGATGGGCAGAACAACTATAGTGCATCGAAGGAGAGAATCCAGAGCATCTTTGAGGAAGCAGAAGTCTGGGGCATTATGGTAAATACCACACAAAACCCAGTAGTAGTACCTGTTGACCTTGTACAGTTGGCAGAGTTTAACAAAAAGAATGCTAAGGCAAAAAGATTGATTCTGAAGGAATCAAAGACCATGTCATTCATCATGAGAGAGGAAAGACTAATGCACATGAGATGTGGACAACCTTGACCAGTGTTTACCAGAGCTCAAATGAAAACAGAAAAATGGTCCTAAATGAGAAACTGAAGGCTATTAAAATGACTAAGACTGACAGTGCTACAGCATACCTCACAAAGATCACTTCAGTGAGAGATGAGTTGGCAGTCGTAGGTGAGATCATTGCACCCACTGAGTTGGTGAGAATTGCTTTGAATGGTCATCCCAAGAGTTGGGAGAATTTTGTGGATGGCATTGTTGCACGGGAAAACTTTCACGATTGGGAGAGGTTGTGGGATGATTGCATTCAGAATGAGATCAAAGAGAACCATCTTGGGGCAGCCAAACAGGTGGAGGACAATGACAATGTGGCATTGATAGCAAGAGGCAAGAAGGGCAGAGCAAAGAAGCAAGCTTCCAATAGTGGAGGCAAAAACAAAGGTAAAGGCAAGCAGCAGAATAAGGAGGACTATTCCAAAGTCAAATGTTGGAATTGTAAAAAGTTGGGATACTATGTTGTTGTGTGTCCGGAGAAGAGGAACAAGAAAGGGAAAGACAAACGCATGGCAGCTTCTGCAAAGATAGAGAGTTTCTCAAAGAGATTTTATCGGGAGTTTGGGTTCATAGCTTGTGAGGTCACTAGTGCAGGATCACCTGCCATACAGGTTCAAAGGGAGTGTGCATTCCCCGCTACTAGCAGAGCATCTTCTAGCATTTGGTATGTTGACAGTGGCGCTTCCCGCCACATGACAGGAGTCAGAGGGTACTTCTCAGAGCTTTCAGAAGGTGATACTAATATGGAGGTAGTACTTGGTGATGACAGCATTGTTAGAGCAGTCGGTGTGGGGTCATTGACATTTGATAAGGGACCCAAACCTCCCTTGAAAGTGTCAGATGTTCTATATGTGCTTGGAATGAAGAAGAACCTGATATCCGTCTCAACACTTGAGGATAGAGGGTATGATGTGTTGTTTAGGAGAGGGCAAGTGCTTATATATCCTAGGGGAACTCCAGCTTCTTCAGCTAGAGAGATTGGTGTGCGCCATGCCAAGGTGTACAAGTTCTCATTCCAGCCCCGAATGGCATTGAGTAGTAGCACCCGAGACAACACCGACAACAGATCTATCAGTTCAAAGTTGTGTGAGATTTGGCACCGCAGGATGGGGCACATGTATCATGGGTCCTTGAGTACATTACGGGAGATCACCACTGGTGTGCAAGATTTCAGTTCTAATCACCTTGATGTATGCAGAGGATTTTCTATGGGGAACTTTGCCCGATCCCCTTTTCCCAACAGTGACAGCAGAGCGACCGGGATCCTTGACTTGATACATACTGATGTGAGTGGTCGGATGTCTCATGTATCATTGAGTGGCTATGAGTACTATGTTTTATTCATTGATGACCACTCTAGGAAGACCTGGATTTATTTCTTGAAGACCAAGAGTGAGTTCTTCAAGTGGTTCAAGAGTTCAAAGCTCTTGTGGAGACCCAAACAAGTAGGAAGATTAAGGTCCTCAGGTCAAACAACGGAGGGGAGTATACCCTTGGTGCGTTTGTTGATTTTTGTGCTAAGGCAGGCATTAGGAGGGGGTTCAAGTTCCTTACTACCACCAGCCAAATGGGGTTGCAGAGAGAAAGAACAAATCCATTACAGGGGCTGCCAAATCCATGCTTCATGATCAGGGGTTATCTTTACTTTTGTGGGCAGAGGCCTGCAACACTGTTGTGTACTTACAGAACATGAGTCCACATCGTGCCTTAGGGAATGTGACTCCGGAGGAGGCTTTTTCTAGGAAGAAGCCTGATGTTGGGCACTTTCGTATCTTTGGGTGCCTTACATATTCCTATGTCCCCAAGGAGAACAGGACCAAGCTAGAGCCCATTGCAGACAAGGGCATCTTTGTGGATTATAGCGAGACCTCGAAAGCTTATCGGATTTATATTCCTGCGCAGAGGAAAGTGGTTGTCAGACGGGATGTGAAGTTCAAGGAGGAGAGAGCTTTCAGAAGGTCACGGAAGTTAGAGTATCCAGAGTCACCAGACCCTCAAGACCAGTTGAGTCAATCACAGGGATCCAGTCGTCAGGGATCAAGAGGTACGTCGATTACAGTGTCAAATCCATCAATGAGCAGTGGCTCTCAGACTCAGGTGGGTGGTTCTTCGAGCAGCATGCAGGGCAGTCCGCAGAGTAGTTCACAAGGTAGTCCACTAATGGACAGTTCGCACGATACTTCAGCATCTACAAGCATAGGTTCAGGCATGAGGTCAGTTGACAGGCCTTCAGGAGTTCAGGCTTCTGATGATGATCAGGATTCTTTCATTCTGGTGGGAGACGTATGCTTAGGGAAGAGGAAGCCCAACTGGCTTCAAGATACCTTGCGCGAGGCCACATCAGTTGTTGGGCCAAAAACGACAGGTTAGAGAGAGTAAACCACCTGATCGTTTCTATAGTTACATGGCATTGGTAACAAGCACTGTTGACTCCAAGCCTTCTAGTTATGAGGAGGCAGCCAGCCAGCAGGTCTAGAGAGAGGCCATGATGGAGGAGTATTCTTCTATTATGAAGAACGATGTTTGGGAGGTAGTGCCGAGGCTTAAAGGTAAATCAGTTCTTACTTCCAGATGGCTCTACAAGATAAAGCATGCTGCAGATGGCAGCATCAAGAAGTTCAAGGCTCGATTTGTGGTGAGAGGGTTCTCACAGGTAGAGGGAGTTGACTATGAGGAGAGCTTCGCTCCTGTAGCTCGGTATACATCTATTCACGCCATTATATCGATTGCAGCAGAGATGGGTTAGAAGATCCACTAGATGGATGTGAAGACCGAATTTCTCAATGGCTTCATTCAGGAGGAGGTTTATATTGAGCAGCCGCAGGGCTTTGAGGTTCATGGGAAGGAGTCCCATGTATGCAGATTGAAAAAGGCACTCTATGGCCTGAAGCAAGCTCCTAGAACTTGGTACTCGAGGATTGATACATACTTGCAGCAGTTGGGTTTCACAAAGAGTAAGGTTGATCCGAATCTATACTTCATTGTGGTGGATGAGGAGCCTCTCATTTTAGTGTTGTATGTTGATGACTTGATCATCACTAGTGCAGAGAGACTCATTGAGGGCTGCCAGATAGATCTTGCTCCAGAGTTTGAGATGAAGGATATCGGCTTGATGCATTATTTTCTGGAATCGGAGGTGTGGCAGGAGGGGCATTTCTTCCTGGGACAAGGGAAGTACATTGTGGATATTCTTAGCAAATTTCACATGGAGAACTGCAAACCCATGTCTACACCTATGATCACTAACTGGAAGAAGCTTCATGCTTCTGATTCCGAGTTGGTGGATCCTACTCTATACAGACAGTTGATTGGTTGTTTGATGTATTTGGTCAACACTCAACCAAATATATGTTTTGCAGTTAACACTATGAGTCAGTCCATGTGTGAGCCCAGGAGAGTGCACTGGGTAGCTGCAAAACACATTCTTCGTTACTTGCAGGGGACTGTGGATTTTGGTCTGGATTATAAACAGGGTGATGGAGTGAGACTGGCAGGGTACACGGATTCAGATTGGGCAAGTTGTGCTTTAGATAGGAAGAGTACTTCCAGGTGTTCTTTTGGGTTGGGTTCGGCAGTTGTGTCATGGATTGGCTGGAAACAACAGTTAGTTGCATTGAGCTCAGCTGAGGCAGAGTATATGGCTGCTAGTTTGGCTAGTTGTGAGGCCATATGGCTTCGCAAGATGTTGTTTGGTCTATTTGGTCAGGCATTGAGACCTTCAGTAATTTACTGTGATAATCAGAGTTGCATAAAACTCACGGAGAATCCAGTTTTTCATGACAGGTCAAAACATATTGAGATCAAGTATCACTTCATTAGAGACTATGTCCAAAAGGGAGCTGTCAAGCTTGAGTACATTTCTACAAATGAGCAGGTAGCGAACATTTTCACCAAAGCCTTACCACGGGGCAAGCATGTATACTTCAGAGACAAGATGGGAGTGGTGAGGAACACTTTCCTCAGTAAGAGGGAGTGTTAAAATTTGGGTACCAGAGGACAAGTGGTTCCCTAAGGCTTTGATCTTTGGCCCAGGGAAAAGTGTCCAAATTTATTTTTTACTTTTCTCCTAAAGTGACTTTATAAGTGGTAAAGTCAATTTAAGTTAAAAGTGACTTTATAAGTGGTAAAGTTACATTCTAATTTAAAAGTGACTTTATAAGTGTTAAAGTTTCATTCTACTTTAAAGGTGACTTTATTAAAGTGAATGAAGAATTAGAAAGTGAAAAAGTGACCATGGAAATAAAAGGCTAAGTGGGTCTTTATTTATGTGGGTGAGTTAAAAAATAGAAAGTGAGAATTAAATGCACATTTATTCTCATCCCTAGATCTAAATGAATCTCAGCCATTAGATCTTAGGGTAACCCAAAAGGTCATTTAGAGAATAAAAGGAGAAGAGAAGAGGAAAAGATCAATTCATTCTTTCATGAGCATTTGAGAGAAAGAGAAGAGAGAGCAAAGAGAAAATTTCTGAGCAATGAGGAAGTGAAGTAGAGCACCAAGAAGACATTTCAGCAAATCTAGGCAGCAGCATTTATTGGCACTCATCCCAAGAAAAAAACCGTACAGCAGGAGAAAGGCACAGAAATTGAGGAAGAGGGACAACAAGTTTTGGGCACATTTTTCGAGGTTGGCCGTACAGCATTTAATGTTGTTTTATTGCTATAAAAATTTATGTTTTGGCTATTCGCTGATTGGCACGATTTTCGAGGTGGAGTTCAAGCATGAAAATAGAGATAAGTTGCAATTTGTGGTCGCTGGTATTTTTACTATGTATTTCAGTCTCTGTAAAATCTTTTTCAGAAATAAAGAAGAGCTCTCAAACAAGTTTTCCCCAAGAGTTGTAGGGGGTTTTTCCAGGGTCACATTGACCAAAAATCACTGTGTTATTTTTTGTGTGTGGCTATCATAATTTCGTTGTGCTTTATTTCTGCAATTTCACCAGTTGTGAAATCTCTAAATTTGTGTTTTCAGAAAAATATTATCATTCCAGATTTTAGAATTTTTATCATGCTTGGATTTAAAACTAAATAGATGGAGTGATAAGGAAAACTGATAACCAGAGTGGGGGTTGAAATTTCTTCAAGTGAGTGCTCCATACTCCAAGATGCATCTCAAGGATCATGTGCAAGACTCCAAAGTCACTCCATGCCAACACATCATGTCCATGGTGCCCTACAACACCCTCAAAGAAGTAAAAGGGGTGACCTGGCACTCTATAACTCAAGCGTTGGGGCTCCAAGGTCATGTACAAGCCCTCCTTTGTCATCTCAAGGATGACCATCATCATCTAAGTTCTAGAACAAGTAATGCCCATCAAACAATGTCAAATACTAACCTAGGGACATCTTAGGTCTGCTAGGCACATAGTCAATATCACATTACAGCATTTGGGGATCCCTCAAAGTGTCAAGCATCATGTGGGATCATCTAATAGCCCAACGCTTTGCTCTAGATAGGCAACACTGCACCATGAAGGTCAATATCTCTCTCTCTTTGTAATAGATGGTACAACCTCTACTAGGAAGGTGGGCCAATCATCTCAAGATGCCTCTACTACTGTGATGAGAACCACCTGATGAAACCCTCTCACGATCAAGTGAAAGCCACCAATTATTAGGTAACAAAAACCATGGATGCATCATAGTGGACCATACTTAATGTTAGGGGCACAACAATACTTCACACAAAGATCACCTTCAAATATCTAACTAGACCAAGTTTTGTATAAATGTTCTCTCTTTATGTTAGGGATGGCTAGATGGATAACCCTATTAGGTGTTTCGAACCCCCAAGGGAAGTGACAAGTCCCAAGTTAGCTCATCAATCCAAAGGTGCATGTGAAGATGGTGGCAATGGAGTGGGCATGACTTCAAGGCCAAGTGCCATAGCCACGTGACCAATTAATTGTGGTCCAACATCTTGAGTGTGTTGTCACACAGAATGTCTAGGCACCACGACAACGGCTCAAATGAGGGGTTGTCACCCTGATCCCCAATCTCTTCATTTAAGTTGTCTCCCTACAGCAGGCTAATGGGGGTAGACCCTATGGAAAAAGGAATGAAGAAGACCTAGTTGGGAACCAACCAGTTCGAGAGACACAGTGAAGCAACCAAGTACTCGATTAAGATTTAGCAAGACTTATAGGATTTGATTAGATTTAAACGATTGATACTAGTGCCTTATAGAGTCAACGATCTTGCTAGGGAAATTAACACCAAGTAATCGATTAGCAACTACTGCTTAGATGAATGACTATCTTATATGAAATGCAAATCCTAAAACTAATGTGAGATGCAACAGTCTTGGTTAATTTTAGTTAAATGCCTATCTAAGTTTTAATCCTTCGATCCTTTCTATGTTGACCCTAATTTCGTAGTAATTGGCAGAGAGAACATAAGGTGAAGCACACTAAGGTGTGATTAATGATACCTGTCCTGAAAATCTAACATACCTAGTGCCTCCGGCGCTGCAGAGAGTTGTGGCTATGACGATTGCAAGCAATGTTTTAAAACTTCGACTCAGGTTCGGAACCAGCCAAGGGTCGACCCCGACTCCGACTCCGACTCAATATCAACTCAGCCAGTTTGATTTCAATGACTCGGTCATTGTAAAAAATACATTAAATATTTATTTTTTAATGAAAAAACATAATTTTAAAGATTTTCATTCATGTTTCCAAACACAATGCATTAGAATATAGAGAGAAGACAACATATGATCAAAGTAGGCTCATGAATATATCCATTATATCAAAATGGCACCCAGTGCACTGTCCAATACATACATGATATAGAGATCAAAACAAAAACACATAACCAAGGAGGCTCTAAATGGCCTCTACAACAAAAGTAAATTGTAAAACATCACTAGGCACCAGTACTACTAGCTACTGCTAACCTCCCCAGTGAAGCTTCTAAGTTCTGCCTCCAAAGCTTTATAGTGATACCTTGGGTTCAGAAAAAACCTAGCTGCATGTATAGGGTGATGGAGTTGATTGTTCCATCTTTGATCAATGATTGCCCAAATGGGCTCATACTTAGCCACTCTATCCTTATATGTTTCCTTTATTTTCTCCTTTGCTTGATCCATAGCCTCATAAATGAAGCCCATAGCCAATCTTTCCCCTCCCACCAACCACAACACCTTAACAAACTGGCCAAGGGTCTAACTCGGTCAGCTCAGTTGACTCATTTAGCTCGGTTCGGCCAGCTCGATCGACTCGGCCGATTCGATAACAAACCAGCCACCAAACTAGTTTTTCTACCGAGTCAACCTGGGTAGGGTCCAGCTCGGTCGGCTCAGCCGAATTTTAAAACACTAACTGCAAGGTCACCGTTTTAAGTACTATTAAAAGCAGGCTTCTGAAGCAAAGATGGATGGACACTTATCTCTCTACCGACCAAGCTTATGCTTGGAAGTAAATTTTAGTTATGCAAAATTAACTTAAAATGCAAGTGCACGAGATGATGAGATGAAGTTAGATTCGAGGATTAGAAACGCTTGTGTTGCAAAAGCCCTTTAATCACCAAAACGAAATTTTCACTGCACTAGACAAAGATTTTAAAGTTAAACCCCTTTAAAAAAATCACAATTAAACCACAAGCTTACTTTAAATCTTTTTGATACAATTATAGCTCAAAGAGGACAAAAACTTCTTTTCAATCCAATATCAATGCCAACAAATGTTCAAAAAATACTTAGCTTAGAAACAAAAGATATGCAATTCATTACAATTCCACAACAGAGTACTTTAACAATTACTCGAAATATTCGCAAAATATTTAACATGCAATGAACATCAAATAATTCAAGCAATTAATATGACGATCAATCTCAATAGATGCAAAATATTCTAGCAATTAAATTTCTAGAGATCTAAATACTTTGAAAAGCCTTGAAATTTAAATGCTAAACAATTCACAATCCTAGAATTAAAATGATTTGTGCTTAGTGGCCCAAATCTAGGAAAATTTGTCGCTTTCCTATAGTCAATCTTTAGATACAATAAAAAATTTAAGTGTGTTTGACTATGGAGAAGTTAAAATGTTTAATACCACAAAAGTTTTCTTTTAGATTTTACCCTTAACACAAAAAGACACCAAGAAGGAACTATAGATTAACAATTTAATTATTCCTTAGGCAAATTTAATATGTTGAGCTTTATGAAACAAGTTGATGTGGCCAATGATCAGTTAAGATTTATAATGTGACCAAAATAAAACAAATCAAAAGGATTTAATAATTTTTTAATGGGCGAAAGGCCACAATAAAACAAAAAAATAATAATAATAATTAATTAATTAATTGATGTGAAAAATTATCTTTTGATTTAATTTTTTCGAAGTCTCAAAGTCACATTAAAAATAAAAATGGAAATGAAAATTTTTTAAAATTTTTTGTTTTTCAAAATTAAAAAGCTCATAAAAAATATCAAAACAAAAAAAAAAATAATAATAATAAAATAAAATTCGATCAAAGTCAAAATTAAAAAAATGAAATTTGATTTCTAAAAGAAATCAAGTCATACAAAAAAAAAAAAAAAAAATCAATTTTTTTTGAGTTTAAACAAAACCAAAAAAAAAAAAAAAAAAAAAATTGAAAGTCAAAATAGAAATTAAAATGAAAAGCAACAAAACGAAAATCGTATTTGTTATGAAACCTAACCCTAATGAAACAAAGGATAATAAATAAAAAAATAAAAAGGGAAAAGGAAATCGATTTTGTTTTTGGCTTGTGTGCAGATTTGGACAGACGGCGGCAACGAAGGGAAAGCTCGAGGGATTGAGAGAGGGGCTTTGGCAGCCAGCGAAAGTAGAGAGCAGAGGCTTGAAGGAGAAGGATGGAGCAGGGACTACGAGCTGTAGAGGAAACTCGGGCAGCTGCGAGCAAGGGAGAAATGCAGCAATGGAGAAGGGATGCTGCGAAATGCGAGGAGGAAAGGAGGTTGTGGACTGGTCAGGAAGAGTTGTGGATCAGAGGAAAGGAGCCTGCGGGCAGGAATGGACGCAAAGGGAGGTCGAGGAGAATGGCAGCGATGGAGGTTTTGCAACTACAGGCTTGAGCAGTGAGGGAATGGAAGGAGCTCTCGATGTAGAGGAAGGGACAACGAGAGGGCAGCAATGAAGGGACGTGAGGCAGGAGATAGAAAGGGAAACGCAAGTTAGGGTTGAGGGTTTAATGCAGCAAGGAGAAGGGAGGAGCGATAGAAAAAAAGCAGAGATGAGGAGAGACCCCAAAACGCAAGCAAAGAGAGTCAAAAAAATTCCTAAATGGAGAAAAACGCAATAGCATAAGAGAGTGGCTCAATAAGGCAACAGACAGGAGAAATGTGGTAGCCAAAAACCTAAGAAAATTTCCCAGAAATTTCTAATTAAAATGATATATTCTTCTACTTAAAATTTGTCGTTGAAACTCTTGTAGAAAAAACCCCAGATCTAAACTCTGAGATCCTCAAACTGAAAATAATTTAGAATAATGCCCCTGCAAAATGGTATTGAGGCTAGATCTTACCCTCCAGGGCCTAGATCTGGCTTCAAATAAAAAAATCTCCTTCAGATCTGCACCCTTTACCTGCAAAAACGAAAACAAAAAACAACCCAAAACCCAGATATACAAAAATAAATAAAACCCCAGAAACCCAAGTCAGAAAACCCAAAAAAAAAAAATACAGATCTATGCACAAAAATGGTAGATCTATCAGATCTGAGGAGTATGAGTCCAACTCCGCTCCCAGATCTGATAATCTAAGGCTCTCAACAGCCAGATCTATCAATTTTCCACACAAAAAATAAAATTTTAAAATTTTAAAGGAGGTGCTAACTCAAAACCCTTCATGTATCACCAATAAAATCTTATGATAACCCCGGAACTAATTTAGCTAGGCTCTTCAGAAAACACGGATCAGGAGTTGGCTGGTCCAACTGAAAACTTCCCCTGATGCATGAAGATCTAAAAATCAAAATATCCTTACAAAACTCAATCCAACGATCAAAATAGAGCAAGAAAATAATAATAAAATTCAGACAAGTAGAGAAACATGTTATTACGTTCAAAATTTAAATTATTATTTAAACCCCAGCGACTGAGCAAGATACCTGTACTCAAATCACTCTTCAAAAGCTATCGTCAACAGCTTTAGAAAAAATTATGCATGAAAACAACACATCTTACAATATTCCCATGAAGAGTAACACCAGCAGAATTTAACCCCAAAGTCTTTCTTTATTATCTAAAAAAACAATTACACAAGAGCTTTTAGCTTAGCACACGACTTAGAGATCGGATCAATTGACTAACTAATGACCCCCTATTTAAAGATAAATCCTCCAACGGCTAGTTCGAGTGATCCTTGTCAAAGCAATCTCGATGTTTGATGAAGATTAAAATTTATTTTAATCTCATCCGTCGAAACATTTAAATATCTCGGGAAATTCGAAATTTTTAATTAAATGCATTTTGATTAACTCAAGAATAGTTTTTTTTAGTTAATTTTCCAAAAAAATTGACTTTGACTTAACCCCCAAGGATCAAAGGTTTAAAATTTAGCAAAATAATTAATTTACCTTAATCCCGAGACCTTTTAAAATTTAATTTTTTAGAACCGATGAATTTTGTCTTTGGAGAATTTAAATTTACCTAGGTCCTAGAATTAATTAAATTTATAGCTTAGGATTTTAATTAATTTTTTGCCAGAAAATTTAATTAATTAACCTGTGATGGAATCATTGTTTTAAGACCCGGCTGGCTCGGAACCGACTCGGCCGAGTTGGTCCGAGCCAGAAAAAAATTTCAACTCGGCAGAAAATTCGGTTTGGTCAGCCGAGTTATGACTGACCCAGCCGAGTCATAGCCTGACTCAGCCGAATCAGTCATAACTCGGCCGACTCGACCGGATCCATAACTACTCGGTCGGGTAGCTGACAGTGGCCAGTGAACCATAAAAACACTTCTTCTTTTTTTAATTTATTTTTATTTTTCTAAGTGTGGGGGACTCCAAAGGGGTTTATGAATTAGTTTGCTGGTCTTTGGGGTCCATTCCCCTCTCCCAAACCCTAGTATTTGATCATATTGCCCTACTAAGGCTATGCTATTCATGGTAATGTTATATTCTTAAAGTAAAAGTGACATTCTCCTTAATTTTAATTTTCATCCTTTTACTTAAATTTTTAACATTACCATGAAATGACTCAAGATGTTTGTGAATGGTTCCGGCCTCATTGGATTTCATATGGAGAAAGTAGAATTTTAGATTTCATTCAAAATCCAGCAGACTTATCGGTTTTTCAGGATTTCAAGATTGGGGGATTGCAATGTTTCCATTGAATTTTGTCATGTATTAGGGTATGGAACTCGTATTTAATCAAGAGCACCAATCCCTCTATGTACCTTGATGTTAGTGACATTAGTTGTCGAACTCCTCCAAGATACGCTCCTAAACCGAGAGCTTCCGAAAATGTCGCTCTCGCTCCCCGCTTCCGCTCCCGCTCCCATGTAACACTGAGCCAGATGATGTTGGCAACTCTAGCAGTAGCCAATGGTACTGGACACAAACTTTTGTTGTAGAGGTCATTTCTAGCCTCCTTGGTTATGTGTTTTTGTTTTGATCTCTATATCATCATCGTGTATGTATTGGACAGTGCACTAGGTGCCATTTTAATATAATGGATATATTCATGAGCCTACTTTGATCATATGTTGTCTTCTATCTATATTCTAATGCTGTGTGTTTGGAAACATGAATGAAAACCTTGAAAATTATGTGTTTTTATAAAAAATAAATATTTAATGTATTTTTTACAACGATCGAGTCATTGAAATCGAGCTGGCCGAGTCGATACCAAGTCGGAGTCGGAGTCGGAGTCGACCCTCGGCCAAGTCGGAGTTTTAAAACATTGGATGGGATAAATTATTTTTCTAAACCTCAAGACACTTTACATCATGATTTTCATATTTTGTTACATCATAAAGGGGAAAACCCATTTGTGATAGACCCTCACAGATTACCCATTTCTGCGACACAAATATAATCTAGCAGACCAAACAATTTGTAATAAAATAACTTAACCAAATAGTTAAGATTATTCCCAAATCACTTTTACATAGACTCGATCTAGAACACTAGGACCCGCCTAAGATCCTAGTGACAAAATTCATTCTAGCTTTGGGGTAAAACTTAAGGGGAAAACTCTGCCAACCATCCGAGAATGGATCGATGAGACAAAAAACCTCCTAGAATGGAGATTGTCACTAGAAAGGTAGGTTTACCTAAGTTGTTACATACATGACACGATCTTGTTGAGATTATTGACATCATATACAGGCAGAATGGGTTTACATTATAACATCATGATCAGGTTGATGATGGTAACTAGACAGCATGGACACATTGATCAGGCGATATCCCTTTTGCAAAAAAGGGGGGTACTGCTATGGGGTCGTTGACATAAAGTGGTCAACAGAGTGTATAGATATAAGGAGGGAGCAATCATGGAGGCATAATTTACCCCTTTCCTCAGCCTGCTTTTTCCACCCCTCTAGTGCGCCTTTTACTTCTTTATGATAATGCTTTGATTTGGGTGCATAGCTCAAGAGCCCAAGCTTAATTTTAGAGATTTGGCATTTATTACCCCTTAATGTTGAGGCAATTTATCACTCATCAAGGTCAAGACAATAGAAGGGTTCATTTTATGGATGGAGCATCATGTGCTCTAGGAGCCAATTGATGGCTAATGAGGAGGGTAGAGCTCATGCTAAGCTTTTTCTCAAACACTAAATTTTCTCCTAGCCATCTTTTGCATTTTATCTTTATCTTTCATTGTGGTTTTTCTTTTCTTTTATCTTTCTTTAAATTGCATCAACCTCTTGTTAAAAGGTTTTCATCCTAGACTCGAGGATGAGGATGAGGATGAGAAGGTGCCACTCCACATGACCAATGACAACTAGCCCGAAGAATGGAGATGGAATAATGGGGAAAATAGAAAGTGGTATGGAATATCATGGGCATGCTTCTTCAATCAAAGGATCCCCACTAGTGTCCTTCCTATAACCTTAAGCCCTTAGAGGAGGTCCCACTGGACTAGAGTCAAAGATTAACCTTCCAGGTGAAGTGAGAAAACAAGAATATAGTCAACATTAGTCAATCATCTGGATCACCCCTTGATTCATATTAGTATGCCCCAAAACATCAAGTAAAAGTTGTTATGAATATAATTTATGTAAAAGTAATAAATATAGATAATAAATAATAATCATAATAATATGTAATTAAATAATAATTAGTTAAACAAAGAGGCATGTCTTTACAGACATGACTATTCGTGAAGGGGTACCTCCTGGCTATATATACAGGGCCCTCACTCCCAATTGTAACATCATTCTTATCCATGCATTTAATATATAATCTTGTATCTTCAATGGAGATCTACATATTCCAAGTCTTATGGAGTATTTAACCTGACGAACGAACTTTGTTCGCTTCATTTGGTATCAAAATTGTTCGATCCTCTGGCCAGTCAACCGCTGCATAAGAGCCTCATAATTCATCAACTTCGTTGTCATTGAAACTTGAAATGTTTTGCTACAAGCTTTTGGAGTTTCTCCATTTTTTCCAATTGGCCCTTAGCCATTAAAATTAAAAGAATAAAATACAAAATTTATTGAAAAAAATACAAAAAAATTGTATATTAATTTAAAAAAAAAAATTATAAAAATAGTTGAAAAAAATCATTACACAAAAAAAAAAAAAAAAATCCAAGAACAAAACATAAAAAGAAACAAAAGTAAGAGATATAATTTTAAAAAAGGGAATTATATAAAAACTATATATATTAAAGAACACATTAAAAAAAAGATTAAAAAAATATATTATTTGGCAACCGTCTATCAGCAAGCCACGGGCTGCCATTTATCCATGTCATAATAGCTGCTGCCAAAGAGCCACAACCTCCGACCGGTCGATACAGGTCCAAAACTGCCACCGATTGTAGTTCAATCGTGTGTCGACACTTCAACCTGCCACAACGACCCATTGCATCCGACGTGGCCGCTTGTTCCTCTGCTCGAGGCCTCCAGTCCATTGCTTCCTTCCTTTCAGCCGCAGGTCCGACCACGCCATAACCGTGCGGCCCTCTGCACTGTAGCCAAAACCTGTGACCATATTCAACGCCACCGCACAACCACTACTTCAACCCTATCTATTTCAAATCAATCTATGCATTATTTCCATCATTGTGTCAACCTACGCAACAAGTGTTCGTTTACCGAACACGTCTGCATTACGCTCCTGTGACCATCGACAAGCAATCAACTACCACACTCTCTCTTCACATCCGAGACACTATCTTGTCCATTACCTGTGATTGTTGTTCCTCTTGATCGATTGTTGAGTCGTCGTGTCTGTTCATTCAACTGGGCAAGGAGACCAAAATTCATACAGACACATCATTTAGTTTCGTTGTTGTGGTTCAACATAAGTCGTACAAGAAATTTAATCAGTCATACATTTATTAAAATCATAACCTTATGGCATTCGTAATACAACCACAACCGTATTTCAAAAGTCGCAACTCATCAAAGAAGTTGTGATCTAAGATTACTAATGTATTATTGTAGACCATATCTTATAAAGAGGGGAGTAATTTATTAAGCAAAGAGGCTTATAATAATTAAATTACTATTAAAAAACAAAAACAAAAACAAAACAAAACAAAAAAATATATATATATATATATATATATATATTAAAAAGGATCATATTGCCAACTACAAAGGTCTAAGGTTAACAAGGTATTCTCATAAAAGGAAAAGTTTTAAAAAAAGGGAAGGTTTTCGAAGTTTTAAGGTAGTTATTTACCAAGAAAAGGGGCGAAATCTAAATAACCTTTGAATAAAGTGGAAAAATTTTAAAATGTGAGAATTTGGAGACCCAAATTTCTATTGCAGCAACTCATTAAGTTTCTTCTATTTGTTAAATAACTAAACAAATTATTTACTGTGTTTTGCGTTAAATATCAAAACCAATACACTGCAGTGTTCACTACTTAATTAATATGCGGAAAGAAGAACTGAGCAAGAAAGAAATAGCACACACAAGTGACACCGTTATTTTTGGACAAATGTCCCCGGAAAAACTCAATGAGGGAAAACCAGTGCAGCAGCTGAGGGTTTGTATTATTATGCAGTAATTTATGAATACAATCTTTGGATGCCTTACTAGCTATCCAATACAGAGAATCTGACTAGCAAAGAGATGAGTGAGATATACCTCACACTATCGCTAACGATCCGACACTGATCCAGCCACTAAATGGCTAGCCCCAAGCTGCCTCTGCACAGTTTCTGCATAATCACTGGGCTACTCTGCGTCACAGTTTCTGGGATTGCGTCATTCCTTTTGGCTGATCGATTTGTTGGTTGCAGGCTCAATCCTCTGTCCCTCTGGTCTCACACCCCGGCTCCTGGCACTAGATCTGATTTGCTCCCTAGCAAAACTACAAATTTCCTCTCAAGCTCTGTGTTGCCTTAGTGTGACTCTACGCTGCCTCTTCTGGATCTCTTTATGCCTTCTCTGTAATGCATCCCCGGATCAGGAAACTCTCCAACCGAAAAACTATCCCTGCCCCTCACTGCAAGAAATCTCCTCGATCACTTCTCCAGCAACTGCAACACTGCTCTCTTAAGAAAATCGATCTTTGATCTCTCACTGGATGTGTCTTCCAAATGCCCATCGAAGTCCTTCTTATAATCCTCCAGTTGAATAATTAACGACCCAGATTAAATTCTAATCAATGGCTCACATTATTTGGATTCGATCTCTGTCTTCTTCTAGAAGATTCACACCTAGTTTCATTAATACCCTTTAATTATTTTAATTTCTTAAGTTTAGACTTAGGCACCCATTAAAAATAATTAATTATTTTAATAAAACCTCTTCCGGGTGGAATTTCCCAAAACGATTTATGGGTATTGTGGAATACATGTGGCCTAGCCTCCCTGCAAATTTTGAGGCCTAGAGCACATCCGATGCTATCAGAAATCAACATAAAGGTCATTTTCTAGTATTAAAGAAAATAGAGTTAACCATTGAAGAAAAAAATAGATTCTAATCTTGAAATAAAGGAAGATTTCCGGAAACCTCACGTAATTATGCTTCAGTGCTATTTAGAATTAACGAGTCTATTGTAGGAAAAGATGTTACTATTGCTATCTCACTTGCCGAAGATAAAAATTATATGACACCTAAAATCACAAACCAATTAGTGATTCCGGAGTCAAATATAATCGAAAAATTAGATTGTTTTGGCAAAAAAAAATATGACATAACCAATTTACAGTTACACATTGAGGATTCTACATTTATATCGCAATTCTTAGTTCAAACCTTATGGAACAATCAGGGTGAAATTATTTTGGGTTCACCCTGGATGGAAACTCTAGGATCCTTCATCTTAAATACTGTTGGAATTTCTAAGTCTAACTCGTTATAAACCCTTCATGTACTTTCTGATTTATTCCTATCTACTTGTTCTGTTAATTAACAAGTTAGTTACCCTGTAAATACTGGAAATAAACACAAATACATGCTCAACATATTACAAATCATCAACTAAAGGAAACAGAAACAAGCACACAAGTGACACCGTTGTTTTTGGACTAATGTCCTCGGAAAAACCCAATGCGGGAAAACCGGTGCAGCTATTTGAGGGTTTGATTTATTAAGCAGTTTTAGAATACAATCTGGGTGCCAAATCTAGCTCACCCAACAGAGAAAATCTCGGCAGTAGCACCTCTCTACTCGGAAGAAGATATTCCGGTTGAAACCCCAAATAAACACTCCAGCAGCTCCAATCTGCCCCACAAAACCCCAACGTCAGCCTCTAGGGACCGCGTCAGCTCTCTCTGGCCCAGCGTTAGCCCAACGTCACTCTAGCTTGGCCTACATCAGCCTTTGGAGGCACTGCATCACTCACGCTGGCCCTTTAAGGCACTGTGCAGCTCCTGGCTGCCTCTGCGTGGGCCCTGGCTGGCTCTACGTGAACCCTTGGCTGGTTTTGAGTCCCTCTCTACGGCTACTATGCTAATTCTCCCGATGCTACCTCTGCCTCTCTACTTCTGTATTCATTGCCCCTCAGCTACAACTTTGATCACTCTCTCAACTTTCTCAGCAAACCCAACCCTAGAAAGTCGAAATCTTGATCTCTTGTTGTGTGCTCCAAATGACCCTCAAGCCTCCTCTTATACTTTTCTCGTTGACAAATCAACGGTCGAGATTAAGTCCCTAATCAACGGCTAAGATTAGATCTGGCTTGATCCATGACTTTTGGAACCTTCTAACACAATTTTATATTAATTCACATTAATATTTTATTTTCTTTAAGTTTAGACTTAGGAACTCGATTAAACATATTAATTATTTTAATATCTCTCAAATTGTTTAGAATCTACCCAAACCATTTTTGGGTATTGGAGATCTCATGTGCTTTAGCTCTCCACCAATTTTCGTGGCTAGAACACATCCGATGCTACCCCCAATCAACAAATACGAAAGTAAATTTTCAACATTTTCCTATAAGAAGAAGAAAATAACACTCCAGGATGTTACACTGAAGCCAAATTCAGTAACACTTGAAGACATACAAGATATTTCAAAAGTAATTTTTCAAGAAGGTAAAAAATATTACAAAATATTCAAAAAGAAATTGACAAAATCACTTCTAATCGAAATGAAGAAGTTTCTCGGCTTAAAGACCATAGTGAAAAGTTACTGACGCAAATTAAGAAGCTTAAGAAGGACAAGAAGTCATTAGAAAACAAGGTACAACAACTCATTAAGAAGGAAGCATCAAATGTAGAAATTCAAGTTGACGTAAAAACAACAAATACCGATCTAGTCAATATCACAACTCAAGAAGAGGACAAACTAGTTGAAGTAAAGATGTACTCAGAAGTTGTAGTTCCAGCAACAAAAGATTCAAGTGAAGATCCAGAAATTAACCATTCAACTTCCATAACTAAAGGAAATCAGATACTTCAAATAAATCAAGAAAACGACACAAACAAGATAAGGGAAAATCAAATCACTAGAATTACTTATCGACATCTAAATCAAGAGAGTAGACAACTCAATCAAGCTACATATTTAGAACAGAAACATCAAACTGATGTTCCAAAGAATACTAATGTCAGTGCAATCCACTCATGTGATAACAATTCATCACAAGTTTCCAATCACCACAAGATTCCACAAAAGATTGATCTAGGATGGTTTGATCCCTTCTCAATGCGACAGTTTTGTTTGTCACTTAGAGGATCAAATCAACTTGTATCAACGAAGATGACAGTTCCGAGAATGAGAAGACATTCGAAATAGAAAAAGAGATCAAACCTTTTTATCAACAAGCTTTGAGGACAAAGCTTTTTGAAGGGGACGGCAATGTTATGACTATAATTTATGTAAAAGTAATAAATATAGATAATAAATAATAATCATAATAATATGTAATTAAATAATAATTAGTTAAACAAAGAGGCATGTCGCTACAAACATGACTGTTCGTGAAGGGGTACTTCCTGGCTATATATGCAGGGCCCTCACTCCCAATTGTAACATCATTTTTATTCATACATTTAATATATGATCTTGTATCTTCAATGGAGATCTACATATTCCAAGTCTTCTGGAGTATTTAACCTGAAGAACGAACTTTGTTCGCTTCAAAAGAACATTATTACAAAATAGCTAAAGTACCTACCAACAGCTAACCCGCCTTCCTTCAAGAAGGAACGTCAGATGGGAGAAAGAAATATTACTGGAGCAATACGTGGAGGAACCATTGCATTGTGTCATGTGTTGATCAATAGGGTTGTTGGTTGGTTGGCTGACCAAGGAGGAGAAAATTTTCTCCTATGGGTTACCCACTTTTTGGTGAGTAACATGCACAACAAACCAATATAGTTATTTTCATTTGAAATCTTAATATCCACAGATAATAGTTCACTTACCACAGTAGCTTAGGAATTCAGATACTCTATCACCTAGCCTCCATCCTTCAACCTCGGGTTATACAGCTTCTTCTACGTGAATAACTTGTTCGCCGAGGACTTTGACTAATAAAAAGCCCCTAACTTGTTCCAAAATGTCTTCATTGTAGCTTCTCTTGAAACATTTAGTAATACTAAATCTCACAAACACTTCTATGTTGTGTTAGTTGCCCACTGATCTAACTGAGTCCTGTCTTCTATCGATATTCCCATCGACGCAGTACCTAAATCCATAGTGACCTACTTCTTGATTTTCTAATGCAATCAAGACTAGTACAATTTTTCAAAATAAACTACTTCCAATGATATAATTTAGAGCATTCCAATCATTAACTTCTTCAATAGAGCAATAGACATCATAGTAAACAATGAGACAAGAGACACCAAAAGTTATTTGGACAAAGCCCCACAAGGGGGAAAACTCGGTAACCTTTCCTTATGAGAGAGAGTTCAATTCATCAATTGTACATCAATCAAAATAGAATATCTTTGATAAAATCGTATAGACAAATACTGACCCGTAAGAGGACCTCCCACAAGTGCCAAGTCAACCCTCCAATATTAAATGCAAAGTTCCCATCAATTTTGTCCACATAGAGGTCTGTAAAATAGATCTACCACAAGTCTTTAAGAGGACCTAACTTAGGCCTCTTCCTCAGTCTTAGGATTCGCATGAGACACTGAAAAACAAGTGCCTTAGACCTTCGGTTTAGCCACAGAAACAACTATCACAGACCTTCGCTTTACCACAAAGACAAGTACCACAAACCTTCGCCTTACCACAAAGACAAGTGCCACAGACCTTCAAGACGGCCTAACTTCGGCCTCTTCCTTAGTTTTAGAACTCGTATGAGCCACACAAAAACAAGTGCTTCAAAGCTTCGATTTAGCCACAAAAACAAGTGTCACATACCTTCGCTCTACCACAGAGACCAATGCTACAGACCTTTGCTTTACCACAGAGACAAGTGCCATAGAACTCAGCCTGCTTTTGTCTACAAGAGTGAGGAATAGAAGATAGTATATTTACTTCTATTTTGGGCCTCCAAACATCTTGTCTTCTTCGCATAGAATAGAAAGATATATGAGATCATATATGTGTCTTTTTGGTGGAGGAGGATCACATATATATAGTCTCCCAGAGGGGTTGAATGGGCACCTTCAAGGAGCCAGGCCGACTTGATCTAGGAGGGCCGACTTGGACACTTATGGGGTCATAAACCAAAATATAAATGCAAATTTTCTTCTTTGATTTGCATGATGGAAATACCAACCAAAGCTACCATTTTCAACACTCCCTCTTAAACATGGGAGGTACTTTTCATTCTCTCAATAATAACCCAAGGGAGAGATCAAACAAAATGACCTAAGGGACCACTCAAAGCCTCAAAACCAGCCTCCCCAACCAAAGGGTTTCACAATTAAACTCAATGACCCAAGGGAGTAATTAAAACAATTTTTCGAACCATAAACCATGGTTTCTCAACCAAGCTCAAGGAAGATTCATGATGCTATACAATCAATGCTTCCCCTCTCTCCAAGAGAGGGATTCTCAACCACTCCAGGCTTCTTTAAGAAACAAACTTCATCTGGGGTAATGGCTATGTCAAAACATCAGAACCCTTCTTATCAGGAAAAATGTATTCGAGCCTCACAACTCTTCTTTGGACAACATCTCGGATACAGTGATACACGATCTCAATGTGCTTTGACCTGTCATGAAAACGCATATTTCTAGATAGTTTCACACAACTTTGGATATATCATGGTCGATTTCAACACTTGATCAAACAAACCAGCAAACAACTTTCGAAGGAAAACTACTTCACAACAGGTTGAACAATTAGCTAGATACTCAACTTCAACCATGCTAAATGCAACAGAGGTTTGCACAATACTCATCAATGATATCCAGGCTAAGAGAGCATTCACAAGTGCTCTTCCTATCTTCAAAACATCTAGCCCAATCAAAATCTACAAATCCATGTAGCAGATAGTTCAACAAGCCAATCAGTAGGATCAACCAAGTCAACAACAGAGTCTCGTACCTTCTTCAAATTTATCATTATGGGAGTGTCCAAGGACTCGCTGTCCATCATGCCAAATTTCTAAAGGATCTTATAAAATACTTCATCAAGCTTCTCATAATGCAGTAGACTCAAATCACTCAAATCCTTCATTTCAAGAAAAAAAATAAACACCCTCTTACACTGGACATAGATAACCTCCACCCCAATCAGAAATAGATCAAAATCATGGGCTCATCTTCAACAACGAATCATCATTGTTCTTTGCAGAACCAAATGGCCATCAATTGAGAGTACCATGCACGAGGAGCTTGACTTCATATTATTCTCCCTCTTACTGAGGTAATCCCTTGCTCGATACTTCTAGATATGTTCATCTTGGAAGTCACAAATTACTTCTCTGCTCCCTCTGAGTCCAAAGCTCAACACGATTCTTCTTATCACTATCTTTGCTTTGTTCTTCCATTCTTTCCATCTATTGCTACAGCGTTCGCAGCATTCAGAGGGCATGAAAGAACAATAACAATCAAGCAAGATATCCAAAGACAAGTGACTAATACAAAAAACAATACTAGTAATAAACAAGGAAGAGAGATATAAAATACTTATGTTTTGAGGACATGACGACTCCCTCTTGATCTTAGCCTTCTTGCATTTATCTTGCAAATCAACCTTGTCCACATCATCATCATCATGTCATTTTGTTGGAGCTACCAATACTTCTATCAGCGAAAGCAACCAATCCTAGGGCTTTGTCCATAAACCCTAGGGCTTTCTTAGCCAAGCCTTGTTGCTTGTTAGGGCTTACAAACCCTAGACTTCAATTATTAGAATTAATAATGATCCATCAAAACAAAGGTTTGCACAATACTCATCCATGATATCCAAGCTAAAAGAGCATTCAAAAGTGCTCTTCCTGTCTTCAAAACATCTAGCGCAATCAGAATCTACAAACCCATGTAGCAGATAGTTCAACAAGCCAATCAATAGGATCAACCAAGTCAGCAACATAGTCTCGTACCTTCTTCAAATTTATCATTATCGGAATGTCCAAGGACTCGCAGTCCATCATGCCAAATTTCTAAAGGATCTTATAAAATACTTCATCAAGCTTCTCATAACGCAGTAGACTCAAATCCTTCATTTCAAAAAAAAAGCAACTCCCTCTTACACTAGACATAGATAACCTCCACCCAAGTCAAAAATAGATCATCAAGATCATGGCTCATCTTCAACAATGAATCATCATTGTTCTTTGCAGAACCAAATGGCCATCAATTTGAGAGTACCATGCACAAGGAGCTTGACTTCATATTCTTCTCCCTCTTACTGAGGTAATCCCTTGCTCGATACTTCTAGCTATCTTCATCTTGGAAGTCACAAATGACTTCTCTACTCCCTCTGGGTCCAAAGCTCAAAGCGACTCTTCTTGTCACTATCTTTGCTTTGTTCTTCCCTTCTTTCCATCTACTGCTACAGCTTTGGCAGCGTTCAGAGGGCATAAAAGAACAATAACAATCAAGCAAGATATACAAGGACAAGAGACTAATACAAAAAACAATACTAGTAATAAACAAGAGAGATATAAAATACTTATTTTTTGAGGACATGACAGCTCCCTCTTGATCTTAGCCTTCTTGCATCTATCTTGCAAATCAACCTCGTCCACGTCATCATCATCATGTCATTTTGTTGGAGCTAGCAACACTTCTATCAGCGAAAGCAACCAACCCTAGGGTTTTGTCCATAAACCCAAGGGTTTTGTCCATAAACCCAAGGGTTTTGTCCATAAACCCTAGGGCTTTCTTATCCAAGCCTTATTGCTTGCTAGGGCTTACAAACCCCAGACTTCAATTATTAGAATTAAAAAGGATCCTTGATCTAATCAAATCAAGAAACCCTTCTTTCACAAAATTATTGTAACAACAACAACATCTACTTCTTGAAAACTTGCAATAAATTTTATCATCCAGGTCTCAACCTTGTATTCAACAATTCATGCAAACACTTAATATGTCTTCAACCATTTACGGATTTATCAAGAAAGACTTTGGCCTTCAAGGCTTGAAGAGGGACTTAGACAAGTGACATCTTCAGATTTAGCAGGCTTTTCAAAGAAAATAAGGTGTCATTGCCTTCAATGATATATCACAATTTTTAAAGGACAACTCGGTATCTTTCAGGCTAAGTTGCACGAAACGTCGAAATGTTTTGGAGTTTCCGAAACAAATACGTTTAGAAACGTCACCTCCCAAAAATGGAAACATCAACCGAAACGTCATATATGTATATATTAAAAAAAAAGAGTTATAAATAAGTGAGTAACACATTATCTTGCAAGTAAAAAGGGAATAAGACCCATAGATGACAATTTAGAAGGAAAAACCAAGTCTATATTAACTCTCATAGATGATTACGTGATGGTCGAGATTCAGTCGAGATTCGGTCGAGTTTCAGCGGAGTTTCAAAGTTTCGGGTACGGGTACGGCCCGAAACGCCAGGGTCCTAGAAGTTTCATGCAACATAGCTTTCAGGCCTTGTCCAATACTTCAAAGTAACCTTTCAACACATGCATAAGAGTCACACAATTCCTCTCATTTTAGCAATCATGTATTCTAGTTAAGGCATAATCTAGTCCCTCAATCCGAGTAGATTTTGTTCATTCGAGTTCTGCACTTCAACCTTGAAGAGGCACTTGGCCTCCTTTTCGTTGTAATTAAGATTCCTTCATCAAGATGGGATATGACAGATTTTCTTCTTTCAAGACAGATCATCCATATCATTCTTAAAAAAAAAATTGTGACATATCTTCTTTCACAGCTTGAATCGAAGAGTTTGTTATTGATATATCTTTCAAAAAATATGCATCAGTGATGAAGAAACTTCAGCCTTCAAATTTTCAATGGCCTGAAATTTATTCAGACTTTGCAATTCAGCTTTGGTCAATAATTTAATGGCTTCACATTTTACAGTCGAGCAATTTAAGACATGCTAGTCTTACCATTATCAGTACTTCATACATAGATCATTGTATGCACCACATTTATTAATGCATGACAGTCCTTAACAACTCCACATGAATTTATAAGGTAGAACATCAACAGATTTTAGATGCAAAACTTCAGACCCATTTTGTGTTCTTTCTAACAGAACAGTCCTTAACAACTCCACATGAATTTATAAGATAGAACATCAACAGATTTTAGATGCAAAACTTCAGACCCATTTTGTGTTCTTTCTAACAGAACCTTTCTCAAATAAGAGTTTCACGTTCAAAAGGTTTAAGGAGGCACCATATTTCAGATTGGATCTCAGATATCTATCTTTTCAGTGAGCTTTGTATGAAAAATTTTCAAACTAGAGCCAAGCAAATATCCTTTAATCTTGATAATGTTACTTGAGGTATCTTCCCCAACATTCAGTGTACTTCTTCTGAGTATTGATAGAAACATGATCTTTAACAAAGGATACACACCTTTCATTCAAAGACTTATGATTCTGTTAGTCTCTTAAAGGTTCTGAATTCTTCCATAATCAAACATTTCTGAACTTTTGTAACAGGCCTTCAGACTTCTAACAGAGCTCCTCTTATGATGAATAATTCAAACAGAAATTGAAGCGATGATGCATAGCTCTTACTCAGAGATTCTAGGAGTCATCAAACTTTGAACTTAGTTCTCTCCAATTTTGCAGGAAACGTCCCCCCCCCCCGGATCTAAGGGCCAAAGCGGGTTACAGAATCGTATAGGAAGCGTCCCCAGAAGCGAGACTCCAAATTTCGGAAACGCAGTTCTGCCTGTTTTGGACGCTTCCTGGAAATTCCGGAAGCGACCCTCCGAAGCACGCTTCGTACGGCGCTTCAGCCGTACAAAGCGCAGCGCTTCGGAGGGCGAATCATACAGTTCCTGTACGGTTCTGTACACGCTTCCGGGAAAAGCGCCGCGCAGCCCAAAAAAATCGATTTTTTTTTTTTTGTGAGTTTGCTTGTTGGTGGTGGGTCCACCTTGGGTTAGGGTGAGGAATGAAGGCAAAAAAAATATAAATATACAGATGTTCCCTCATAGTAATGTTAAATTCTTAAAGTAAAAGGATGAAAATGAAAAATAAAGGAGAATTTTCATCCTTTTACTTAAATTTTTAACATTACCATGAAATGACTCAGGATGTTTGAGAGTGGTTCCAGCCTCATTGGACTTCATATGGAGAAAATAGAATTTCATATCCTATTCAAAATTCAGCAGACTTAACAGTTTTCAAGAATTCAGGATCAATGGGATTGTGGCATTTCATTAGATTATATCAAGTATGAAGGTATGCGATTAGTATTTAATCAAGAGCACCAAGCCCTATATATACCCTAGTGTTGGTGGTGTTAATTGTTGAACTCCTTTGTCACGCCCTTAGCAAAAAATTACCTTTCAATCAAGTCAAAATCATCGATCAAACATGTTAAGCTTTTTCTACCATATTTTAAGTCTTGAATAGGTAGTTTGATCAAAATTGGGCAATGTTGACTAATATTCCTAGACAATCGAGGTAGAGGCAAAGGCTAGACAAGAGGAGAAGAATCTAGATTCTAGATGGTTGATGCATCTAAATGGTTGATGCTCAAATAATTAATCATTAATGTACAATGGATGCTATATCTATCTTGATTTATGCAAAAATATGCATGTTTTCATGTCTTCTACAACTAATTTGGTATTTGGGATGTTTGTTTTGAGTATAAATGCAAAAAAATATAAATATATATATATATAGCAGATGCTTCGCTTCCTAGATTTTTGGAAAATGACACTTTCGCGTCCCCGCTTCCAAAAAACATCCCCGCTTTGTGCAACATTGGTTCTCTCGTTGTAGAATGCTATAGAAACCTTTTTCAAACTAAAAAATCAGGCAATATGTCAAGATGAGAAATACTTCATTCCTGTCAACTATGAAATGTCGATGCCATTTAGGATTTTAAGAGAGTCCTTTTTAGATCAAATATTTTAAGTCTTCACCAATCTTATTTGAGCAAGCAAGCTTCAAAAGACATATGCTTGATCCACAGAGTTTTCTCAAAAAAAAAATTAGCATTAGATAGATACCTTTACTTCTTGGTCTTAATATCTTAATCCTTTGGACAGTGGAGACTTTGTCTTCAATATCTGATAAGAAGTATAATACCTTCTTGTTATGCATCTTCACTTTGTGACTGAACCTTTTATTCCATAGGTTGCAGGCATCAGTCCTTTCTTGTCACAAAACCTTTCCTTAGCGAATTAATTTGACAAGGTATCGTCAATGTGTTTTTAATATCTTGATCAAGGTCTGGAAGAAAAGTTCTGCAACAAGCCTTCGATTAGGCCTCTTTAGGAGAGATCTGATGGCTTTGAGCTTCTTCTTTTTTTTTAGGACTCGATCTCAAACACATAGGTAACTTGGAACTTACTCAGAAGTAACTTAGATCCAACACAGAGATGACTCAGTTCTTAACTCTGAGGTAACTCGGACCTCACTTCAGAGATGATTTCAGACAAACATGGACTATCGGCTCGGACTTTTGGGCTTCTTATTACTTCGACATCTTCACAGTGATAACTTGCTTCTTGTATCCTCTTCTACTTGAGGTCATGGTCCTCGGTCTTCTTCCAAATCAGCAAACAATCAAAAATTTTCAACATAGAGTCAAGGTTTGACCTCGAACTTATCATGGTCATCAATCTTAGTGAATGCAATGAATCCTCTTATCCATTGATCTCCTTGCAAATTGTGAACAAGTCTTCTGTTCTGATGCAAATTGAACTAGGACATTTTCAGACATAGGCTTGTAGAATTTCCTATAGATTCACAAGCTCATGCAATTTACTAAAGCACAGGACAAGAATCTACTTCCACTTTCGACCAGCAGAAACCAATAGATCGATGAAAACAATATTAACAAGAGAAGACAAATCAATGGCACATAACACAATAAGGTTTCCTGGGGAAAGCCATTGCTCAAAACCCTGCCTATCTGTATTGCATTAAATTAGAAATATGAGTGAAGATACAAAGCTTGTTCTCACTAGAACAATTCCACACAAGTATGCTCAACTCTCTACCTCACAAGCCCGCTATTAGCCAACACTTAGCCAATTTCCACTGCCTGCCAAGCCCCTATTTCCTTGTGCAATTCCTAAGATGAATAACCCGTATTTAAAGGGAATTCATGCTTCCAAAACTACGCAATCCAAACATAGGTCCTTCTCTAATTGCATGCATGATATTTACAACTCAGTAAATCATACAACTGATAGTACATTGTCCCTGCACTCTAGTCTCAACTGGGTCTTTCTCTGAACTGACATGCATGAGTTTCTCATGAGGGAATCTTCAATTAACTGGAGTAACACTTGTGGATGCACCAGTGCACCAACTGACTATTAGTCCTCTATTAATTCCACAAATAGTTAGAACTAATTTAACTGACCATAACTCAATAAACTAAGTTAATCTAATTACAACTCAAATAAACTCATCCTGGACCCCTAAGATTTAGGGAGAACATATACATGACTACATAAATACTTCCAACTCGAAATTCCTAAGCTAATTAAGTTAATTAAAGTTAATTAACTATTTACAAGTTGCTATGAAATAGAATTCGATTTTAATTCAAAGACAAATTAAACTGGAACTTCTTGTTCCATTTCTTAACACTCCCTCTCAACAAGAAAGGGATTATCTGCTACCCCGATCCTGTCTCTGTGAAACTCAAATGCCTTTGTCAAAATGTCAGCATCTTGCGCCTCCGTGGGAGTACTCTAACAACATGATCTGCCTCAATACACACTCTCTAAGATGATGATATCGGATATCAATGTGTTTGGACCTATAATGAAAAACTAGATTTTCGGAGAGCTTGATACAACTCTGATTATCACGGTAAATCATTGTCGGATCCATCTGTTGACCAAATAGACTAACCGGGATCTTCCTCATCCAGATGGCCTCACATGATTCCTGACTCACAGCCATGTACTCTACCTCTGCCAAACTAAGTGCAACTGATCTCTGTTTCATGTACCAAGAAATTCTCGTTGACCCAATACTGAAAATCCCTCCTGATGTGCTTTTCCAGTCGAATAGACTCCCCGCCCAATCTGCATCGGTGAAGCCTTGAAGCTTCACTCCCTCTGTCTATCTGTACCATAATCCATACTGAGAAGTTCCCCTGAGGTATCTCAATACATGCTTTGTCACCTTCTAATACAGCTTGGTAGGCCTAACCATCACTTGACTAAGCTAGTTAACTGCATAGCATAAATCCAGTCGTGTGTTCACCAAGTACATGAGTGAACCCACAAGCTGCCTGTAAACAGTAGCTTCCACTACCTCTCCCGAAGTAGCATCCTCCTTCCTCTAGTTACCAACTAGAGGAATCTCCATAGGCTTGCAACTCTCCATGTGGAACCTCCTAAGTATCTCGTTGGCATACTTGCCTTGAGACACAAACAACTCCCCATCACCCTGCCATACTTCCATGCCCAGAAAGTAATGCATGAGCCCCAAGTCCTTCATCTCAAACTCTCTTGCAAGGTCCTCCTTGCAAGATTTTATCAGCTTCATCATCACCTATCAATATGAGATTATCAACATAAAGTACAATGATCAATAGTTTACCTTCCACCACTATGTGGTATAGGTTCGCATCCGCTTCACTCTTCATGAAGCCCAACCTGATGAAGTAGTTGTCTATCCTGGTGTACCAAGCACGAGGTGCTTGCTTCAGCGCATACAACACTTTCTTGAGCCGGCACACATGCGACTCACGGTCAAAGGTTTCAAAATATTCAGGCTGCTCTATGTACACCTCTTCCTCAATCGTGCCATTAAGGAAGGCTGTCTTCACATCCATCTGATGTATCTTCCACCCCATCTGCGCTAATAGTGCCAATATAGATCTGATCGATGAGTACCTTGCAACAGGAGCAAAGGTCTCATCATAGTCAATCCCCTCTACCTGTGAAAAGCCACGGGCCACAAATCTAGCCTTATGCTTCTCCACACTACCATCTGCAGCTTGCTTTACCTTGTAAAGCCAACGAGAGCTCACCACGGACTTATCCTCCAGTCTCAAGACCACATCCCAAACATTGTTACGAACTATGGAGTCATACTCCTCCACCATGGCATCAACCCAAACTGGCTGCTGCACTGCTTCCTCAAAGGAAGATGGCTCTGTCACAACACATCTGCTCATAAGAGCCATGTATCCAGTGTACCTGTCAGGTGACCTCCTCTGTCTACATTGTGATGTGGGTGCTCCCACATTCTCTCTAGCATTCGACAACAATCTATCTGCCTCTCTGGTGTGCTTTCTCCCATCTCTGGAAGACTCTACCTGAGTGGATGTCTCCACTCCTGGATCCTTTGCATGTGGCTGCTCCACATCAATCTGAGGCTCCTCAACCTTAGGAGCTAAAAGCTCCTCAACCGCATGTAGTTGAAGCTCCCTCTCAAGGGAAACTCGCATGGCCTTCTCCTCATCGAATCTGACATCCTTGTGAACCATTGTCATCCCACTGGTCGGCAAGTACACCCGACAATTGTGAGGTGTATTAGGGTATCCCACAAAGATCCCCAACTTTGTTGTCAGCTCAAGCTTCTTCCATGCATCTTTGGTCACATGACAATATACCAATGACCCAAAAATCCTGAAGTGACCAACATCTGACCTCTTACCAGAATAACCCTCCTCTGGTGTCTCCATCCCAAGTATCTGATGTGGGCTATGATTCTGAACATAAACCGTTGTGTTGCATGCCTCAGCCCATAAGTGTAGTGGGAGACCCTAATCATGCAACATCATCCTCGCTGCCCCTACTATGCTTTTGTTCTTCCTCTCAGCCACCCCATTCCACTAAGGGTTCTGGGGTGTTGTCAACTTCCTTTTAATCACTTCTGCTGCACAGAAGTTCTTAAACTCGTTTGAGACATACTCACCACCATTATCACTCCATAGAGCTTTAACTTTCTTGCCCAACTCTTTCTCCACCAATGCTCTAAACTCACAAAATTTTGTGAAGGTTTGATCCTTTTTCTGCATGAAAAATATCCAACATTTTTTAGAAAAGTCATCAACAAATATAACATAATACCTGTGTTTGTCCATGGATGCTGTCGAGAATGGTCCACACACATCTAAATGGACTCGCTCTAGAATAACCTCTACTCAACTATCTCTATCGTGAAAGGAAGACTTGTTGTATTTACCCAAAGTACACCCCTTGCATGTATCAACTTGCTCTAGTGTACCTTTGGGAAAACTAGTTGAGATCTGTTGCGTGATCTTCAAAGCCCCATGATGCAAGTGGCCCAATCGCTTGTGCCACAACTCGCCAACGTCTCGGCTTTACACCATCTCTGCTTTCGTGCTCAAAGCATCACAATCCTCTACCTCCAACTTATAGAGATTCTTCAAACAAATCCCTATCTTCTTTACTTGACCCGTGGCTCTATGTCGAAGGAATGCCTTTCCTTTCGAGAAGATCACATCATAGCCTCTATCCTCAAGCATGGCAATGGATACCAAGTTCTTCTTCAGCCCGAGCACATACATAACATTCTTCAAGGTAAGTGGAGCCCCATGCTCCCTCTGAAAAATAACCGTGCCCAATCCAATAGCACGATACCTCCTGTCGTCACCCATCTCAATATGCATTTGGAGATCTTTCTCCTCCAGGTCACTGAATAACTCCTTGTCGCCAATCATGTGGAATGAAGCTCCATTGTCCAAGTACCATACACTTCCTGTCATTGATGACACCATGCATGCAATGAGGGAAAAGTCCAATTCGAATTGAGAGGCCAAATCCTCACCCATCACTCCTCCTGAGGACTTCTTCTTGGACTTCTTGAGTGGACAATTTGTAGCAAAATGGCCCAGCTAATGACAATGAAAGCATTTCACTTTCGTCATGTCTTTCTTCTTACCTCCATGGAAAGAATCTGATTTGAAATGGGAAGCTTTCCCTTTCCCTTTCTTCGCCTTAATCGCTAAGGCACAGTTCTCTTCATCATCAGCCTTTGACGAAGAGCCATCCCTAGTGTTCCGCCTGATCTCCTCCTGCATCAAATCCAACCATAGTCGTTCCCAATCTGGCAGCTTCTCCTGACCATTACAGAATCCTAATAACTAGATCAACTCTTTGGGAGTCCCAGAAAAGCAAGACTCACCATATCATCCTCGACAACCGTGATTCCAACACTTCCAAGTTCATCACGACATTGAGTGAACTTGGTCAAGTATTTTGGAATAGTCTCGCCTTTCTCCATTTTGATTTTTCGAAGTTTGTTCTTCAGTGCCAATTTCCTTTGGTCATTGTTGTTCTGATACAAGTCTGTCAATGCTTTCCACATAGCATACGGAGTTTCCTTGCCATGGAGACTTGAGACAATGTGGTCTCGAACTCCCTCAAGGATTATCCACCTCGCCTTCACCACACACTTCTTCCATTCAACTAGATTTTTTGCATCCAATGTCGCTGGCTTAAGAATGTCTTGATCAACAAATTCCTTCAAGCCATTATCCTCCAGCACAATCTCCATTCTGTCTCTCCATGCTATAAAATTCAAGCTGCCTTTCAAGGCATACTCGAGCCACAAACCGTAGAACGCCATATGCCGATCCTGAAGTATGTATTGCAAATTCGAATTTCACCTGTAACCCAAAAATCAAAACTTCGAAATCTCCTCTAGTATATTGAATTTAGCTCTGATACCATGTAGAATTTCCTGTAGATTCACAAGCTCATGCAATTTACTAAAGCACGGGACAAGAATGTACTTCTACTTTCAACAAGCAGAAGCCAATAGATCGATGAAAATAATATGAAGAAAAAGAAGACAAATCAATGGCACATAACACAATAAGTTTTCCTGGGGAAAGCCACAACTCAAAACCCCGCCTATCTGTATTGCATTAAATCATAAATATGAGTGAAGATACAAAGCTTGTTCTCACTAGAACAATTCCACACAAGTATGCTCAACTCTCTACCTCACAAGCCTGCTATTAGCCAACACTTAGCCAATTTCCACTGCCTGCCAAGCCCTTATTTCCTTGTGCAATTCCTAGGATGAATAGCATGTATTTAAAGGGAATTCATGCTTCCAAAAATACGCAATCCAAACATAGGTCCTTCTCTGATTGCATGCATGATATTTACAACTCAATAAATCATACAACTAATAGTACATTGTCCCTACACTCTAGTCTCAACTGGGTCTTTCTCTAAACTGACATGCATGAGTTTCTCATGAGGGAATCTTCAGTTAACTAGACTAACACTTGTGGATGCACCAGTGCACCAACTCACTGTTTGTCCTCTGTTAGTTCCACAAACAATTAGAACTAATTTAACTGACCATAACTCAGTAAAATGAGTTAATCTAATTACAACTCAAATAAACTCATCTTGGACCCCTAAAATTTAGGGAGAACATATACATGACTACATAAAGACTTCCAACTCGAAATTCCTAAGCTAATTAAGTTAATTAAACTTAATTAACAATTTACAAGTTGCTAGGAGAATAGAATTCGATTTTTATTCTCAGTTTAATTCAAGGACAAATTAAACTGAAATTTCTTGTTGCCATTTCTCAACAAAACCTACTTAGGGCTTCCCCAAAAAGGTGATCTCATTGCTTCTCTCTTTACCATAACTCTGATGCCATGTTGATTTTCTAGTGCAATCGAGACTAGTGCAATTTTTCAAACTAATAACTACTTCCAATGATACAATTTAGAGCATTCCAATCATTAAGCAGTTACACATGAAAATTTTCAACCATTAACTTCTTCAATAGTGCAATAGAGATCACATTAAACAATGAGACAAGAGACACCAAAATTTATTGGGACAAAACCCCACAAGGGGGAAAACGTAGTAAGCTTTCCTTATGAGAGAGAGTTCAATTTCATCAATTGTACATCAGTCAAAATAGAATATCTGATAAGATCATATAGACAAACACTGACCAGCAAGATGACCTCCCACAAGTGTCAAGTCAACCCTCCAATATTCAATGAAAAGTTCCCATCAATTTTGTCCACATAGAGGTCTGTAAAATAGATCTACCACAGGTCTTCAAGAGGACCTAACTTGGGCCTCTTCCTCAATCTTAGAACTCGCATGAGCCACTGAAAAACAAGTGCCTCAGACTGTTGGTTTAGCCACAGAAACAAGGGTCACAGACCTTTGCTTTACCACAGAGACAAGTACCACCTTTGCTTTACCACAGAGACGAGTACCACAAACCTTCACTTTACCACAGAGACAAGTGCCACAGACCTTCGCTTTACCACAGAGACAAGTGCCACAGACCTTCGCTTTACCACAGAAAGAGTGCCACAGAACTCAGCCTGCTTTTGTCTACAAGAGTGAGGAATAGAAGATAGTATATTTACTTCTATTTTTGGCCTCCAAATATCATGTCTTCTTCGCAGAGAACAGAAATTCATATGAGATCATTGATGTGTCTTTTTGGTGGAGGAGGATCACATACATATAGTCTCCAAGAGGGGTCGAATGGGTGCCTTCAAGGAGCCAGGCCCACTTGATCTAGGAGGGCCGACTTGGACACTTGTTGGGTCATAAACCAAAATATAAATTCAAATTTTCTTCTTTGATTTGCATGATGAAAATACCAACCGAAGCTACCATTTTCCAACACGATTGGTCTTTGTCCACCAAATGATCTTATATTAACCAATCCATTAACCCTGGATAAATTACATTACCATGGACTACAAAACTGTGTGCCATGAAACCGCCAAAAGGTGAAAACGATATTGAAAAAAATTTCTTATCAAAACCTCTCAATGAAAACCTATGGATGATTTTCACTCAACAAGCCGCTTTGACGCCCTTTGGGCCTCCATACAAACATTATGACCCCCCTTGTGATCTCCCCACTACATTCAGTCTAAATTGCATGATACAGGGAAATGAGTACATGTTTCAGAAATGGAAACGCACTAGAAACATGACCCCCCAAAAATTTGGAAATGGGGAAACATGATATATATATATATATATATATTGAAACTTGGAAAGAAATATTTATGCATAAATGAGCAAGAACATTTAAATAACAAACATAAATGACAAGCAATGTTCCACCATCACTTATATTGGGATCCTCATCATTAGCATCACCCTTTGACTGTACTGCAATCCTCTAGGGACATCAGTCAACAACACCCAATTTCGATGAAACTAACTATTCCAAGCTTTAAAATATGCCACGAAATCCTAGCATGCCTGATCAATGATTTTGGTTTCAGTGAAGGGTACATTTTGCCAAGGCCACGGCAGAAAATTCCAACAAGCAATATCACTAATATCAAGGTAAATAAAGGGCTTGGTTCTCTTGATTAAATACCAATTCCATACCTTCATATATAAATGATAATAGAAAGTAATGAAAACAATCCTGAAATTCTGAAAAATGTTAAGTCTGTTGAATTTTGAGTAGGATATGAACTTCTACTTCCTCCATATGAGGTCCGATGAGGTTGGAAACACCTTCACACATCCTGAAACAATTAATGGTAATGTTAAAAATGTAAGTAAAAGTGGCATCTCTTTTACTTTAAGAATTTAACATTACCATTAATCAACAACATTTGGTGCAAACTGAAAGTGAAACCCTTTTAAAGAAAAAAATTCCAGTCTTAGAGGTTTCTAAAAGTCTCATTAATTCATAATTAACCTCTGATTAGGCAATAAAAACAAAAATGTGGGTCTCAACAATTAAATCAATGCAAAATCAGACAAATTTCATTTGGAAATGCATTGTAAAGATGTTGAAATGCATTTTAGTTCGTATGATACACATTTCTACCATGTGGAATGTGTTTCATACGCACTGAAACATGTTTCAGTCAAGTTTCAGAGTTTCGATACGAAAATGCAGCTGATACGCAGGGGGGCTAAGTTTCTTTTAATATAGCATTCAGTGCAACAAATCGTGCATGGGGCTAGTCGTGCACAGAATACAACACATATCAAACATGTAAGAAGCATTCAAAGACATTATAGGACTCAACCCTGTCCCAAGAACAATTCCCAGTACCAAGGAGAAGTTCCCCCATCCCTCCTAGCCTCAAGTTGTCATTAAGTCGCATTGTATCTTGTAGTCTATTTTGTCTTTGATGAAATATAGTCCATGGAATTCTTCTGATGAATACTTTACAAGTTTACAATATAATGCAAAGATTACTTTAACAATATGGTGTGGGTTGAGAGTTACCATACAAGATGACTATGAGAGCATCAGTGGGAAGTACAAATTAATCGAGTGAATACTTGTTCCTTAGCTGTCGTGTACATGATCTCCTATCTGTATAGAGAGCCAAGCTATCTTGATTTGAGATATCAACACTAGTAGAAGCATTCTCAATGCATATTTTGCATCACCTCCTTCTCTTTCAATTCCATGTGTATATCATATTGAATAAGAGACACAATAATTCCTCTGTTAAGTGAATGATGTTGTGACTATTTGTCCTTTATTTTCTTTATCTATGTCATGTGAACACAGTATTTCATGATTAACAGTGTCTCTTTGTCATTCCAAACTCCTGATTTCAGACCAATTGGACTCTCAATGTCATTTCGAGGATGCAAATCCTACTATATTGAGGTAAAATTATAAGTCACTTGATAAGCATCTCAATTCCACAAGGAGTGACAAAGCTATTAAAAAATAAATAATGCATGACAAATTGTAACTGAAAATAATTAATGTCGTGAACTACATCCAATGCTTGAACATGAATTTTATTGGACACCTGAGCAATTAGGTATAGAGCATACCTGAAGCTCAATCTTTTCCTTTTCCAATGTAGCAACAGTACTTTTTAATTTTTCAACATATTCATTTGAATGTGTCAACTTCCTTTTGCTAAGCTCTTCTTGGAGCTTATTCATCTCTGCATTCCTGTCATTTAGATTCTTTTGAAGCTCTGCAATTTCCATCGACATCTGTGGAAATATATATCAAGGGATTTGTCACAGAATGAACTAAATAAAAGCTACATTCCAAAATAAAGTCATTCGGCATACTTCACACAAGAAAAAATTGAACATGTTCACTTTCGGAAGACTGCTAATTGAAATTTTATTGATAGCACATATTTTCCAATGTTTATGTCAACTATAAGTCACTTGAAATATGCAGAAAATTATTGTAGGGAGATGTGGCAGCCAAAATGTGAACCCCAAACCTTTTATTCTGTAATGATATTTATGGGTTAAAATATGAGGTGGGAAATGCTATTTTTTTCTTCCACTTCTATTTATCAGATTTTGTAGCTGATTTTCTATTTATCCCTTTTAAATAAAATTCGAAATTACTATGAACTTACTCGTTGCTTCTCAGCCTTCAAAACAGTACATTCGTTTTGAGCAACTTCATTTAAGTCCTGTTCCTCTGCAAGCACCAAAAGCAGATTTAACAAAATTATAGACCCTTGATGGAATAAAATAACCTGAAAGAAGTTCTGCTAGAAACTTAAATGATTCAAGAACCACCAACACATACTTTGAAGTTGCAACTTCACATTTGCTAAATCCGCTTGGTCTATTTCACGTAATTCTTTCAGTTTCTTTATTTCAGCCAGTGACTTTTCATGATCACCTTTCAAAGCCAACAAAGCCTGTGTTTCGTCTCGAAGCAAATTTGTAAGCTCCTGAATGCATTACATGTTCCTCAAATATTTTAGTCTATTCATCAAAAGAACACTATGATCATATCTAGATATCCTAAGCCGCAAGGGTTAGCTCAATCGGTTGAGCCATCCACCCAAAGGCATGTTGCCAATGGTGAGACCATAGAGCACAGGTTCAAATCTGATCAAGTCCCTTGGGGTTACCAGCCACTATTGTGGCTGGAAATTGAGAGACCCTCCATCTGGATATTCCGAAGAAGAGAGGAGACTCCGACAAGGTTTTCATTGGGGTGAAGGAAAGAAAACAAAACAAAAAACAAAAAATATCTAAACATCCTGGACAAGCAACAAAAAAGAAAGACAATGAACAAGAATAAATATGGAACAGATAAATTTCTCTGAGAATTTTTAGTAAGTATTGAGATTCAGAATATTCGAAAACAAATTCCAAGGACCAAACACTAAATGCACATTCTCCATGTATTTTAAAATGACACGAAAAGGTAAATAATTCACCATCCACCTTTTCCCTTTCTTGTAATTTTTTAATTTTGAGCTCCATCAGTTGTTGCCTCCCCTCAAGCTCTAATGGTGGTGTAGATCCATTACTTGTTACAACTGTACCAGTATTTGCATGCTTCCCATGGACACGCTGATTACGAGGAGCATTCGTATATCTTTGTTGTCTGATAGCAGGCACATCCATATGTCCCTGCAGTGTATTGACCGCATGCATATCTGAACAAAATAAGTTCAAAACTTTCACAAAGACCCACTCAAAACAAAGATATGCCACTATGAAAAGATAAATAATCTAACAAGTAACATTGTTGATGGTCAAAGGATGAAAATGAAAGATAAAGGAGAATGTCACTTTTACCTAAGAATTTGACATTACCACGAATTGCATAGCATTGGTAGGGCCCTAGGTTTAAATATTAAGCTTTCCACTCATAAATTATTGTTTTTAGGCAAAATTTAGGGGGCACGCCCAAACATCCCTTTTCTGTTTGAGCAGGGGTGCTCACAAGCACCCATTTTGGGGAAACATTTCCTACTGCATTTCTTCGAGCTTCCCCAAAAGGGGGACATGGGGAAATGTTCCCCAAGGCGTCCCCACATCCCAAGAGCATGGGAAACGTGGGGAGCATGCCCCCCACCCTAGGGGATGTCTCCCAGTGGATTGTGGAACATTGCTTGCACTACAATTGAAACTAGGTGTCCCACAGAATCAGCACAATAACATCAGTTGGGTTCAGGGATTTGCAATCACAAATTTAGACTTATAACTGGCAACTCAAAAATATTCAAGGACTAACATTATAAAAGGACTAGCTTCAAAGAGCTTTGCCAATATGAACAAAAATTTCTGACCTCGTATTATAAATGAAATGAAAATTACACATAAGCCACAAATTATGTTTTAGATGCATATATTGGATGGTTCTCCATCAATTTCCATCAGCAATATTCAATAAAGGACTTTAAAAAAGTAAATCCAGGGTAGCATATTCCAATCCATATAACAAACGCATTGAAGGGATGTAGTGCTAAGCAACGTTTAAAGTGCAAGTTTATGACTCAAAGCAAGTATCTTACCTGGAGCACTTCCGGCCCATTTAATGAATTGTCTCCAACCTGCAACACAATAACATTAAGACAAGAAAAGGAGTAAATACTATAGATCAAACAGCCTTACCTCTTAACAACAACACTACAGATGTGGCTTGTCAAAGATCACCAAAATATATCCATAAGCATCCTACGTTATGCATTTTACCTTAGATATATCTGAAACCTCCATAGATTTTCTATCATCTCCATTAACTAACATATATCCTGTTGTAGATCCTTCCATTGCTTTCTTCAATTTTCCATTCTCATCATGCAATCTAGACAATTCTTCCTGGCAGTTTAATCCATACAAAAAGTTTGCAACTTAGAACATAGTACATACAACCAAGGACAGTCATTCATGAAGGACACAACAAGCTCCAGACTACAAAATAGATGCACCCACTAATATCAGTAAATATGCACAACCAATCAAACATCACTTCTTGATTTTAAAATACAAGAAAGATTCAATTTCAAAAAAGCATGTGTGGCATTACCATACAACCACAGGCAGTGAATGACGATAACAAATAGCAATTTTGTGTCCTTCATGTGCTACTTCTGTTATTTTCCCCATTGAATTGTTTTCATAAAGATTATTGATTCCATAAGGTGGATACAAATAAATTACCCATTTTCAGATCCACATGCACTATTCCTTTCAAAAGCACAGAATTGGTTTGCTTAAAAACTCAAATGTGGTAATGTTTTTATTTCACGCCCTCAGCATTCAGTAGCAAAACGCCAGATAACCTAGCAATGAGCTATTGCAGATCAGAATTCACACATTTGGGTTATTGAATCAATGTTACTTTCTTTGGAGAAATTTGGGTTATTGAAACGGGAAATTTTTGACTAATTTTGCAGAAATCCAACTCAACCAAATTTCTCCATACAATTACCATTCATTCCACAGAAAATTGCCATGTAAATTAAAATCATTAAAATAGGGCAAAATAACAATAAGGTGCACAGGAACAATCTCAGCTGTTATTATAATAGATAAACTAGGGTTACGTGCATATACAACCAAAATAGCTTAGATGAAAAGACGGCCTCCAAGATAATTTGCTGCACTGCACCAACCCTCATCGTGCCATCATGTAGATCTTCTTGTTCCAGTTCCAAGGAGCTATAACACTGGGGTGTTCCATCAATTAATCTTCCCGGAATGCCACCTCGAGCATAATTAATTAAGTTAGACCCCATAATAATGCTATTTTTTGAAAGTTGTCAGAATGCAACAAAATGAAAGGCAAATTGTGTGGATGATGGAATATGCCAAGCGAATGCCATCGGATCCCATAAAAACTCCTCGAAATTCCCTCGGAACCCCTAATGACATAAACCTGCTCCCATGACCTGGCCATCTTGTGCCATGGAAATCCACCCTAGTTTTACTATAGAGGAAAATAAAATTGGGGACATCACAAATCCTCCCACCCCAAGATTGCTTGCCCTCAAGCAATCTGCACCTTTCCATTGTAGAGGCATCTGCAAACTGATACCAGGATCCCATATGAACCACTAGTCCACATCATGCCTCCAAGCAATCCAAACATGACTAGATCCCTCAATACCTGGATCCCAATGCCACCATGGCCAATAATCGCCCAAGTCCCATGGCTCTAACTATGTTGTGTCTTCGACTATAGTTGTTGCTCCATCAAGTGAATACCAACTCATCACCTCTCTCCAATCCAACCTCTGGCATAGGCCGAGGTCAACCCTACTCTGTTGATGTTGGGCTAGTGCTACTAAAATACTGATGAACTATCGGTCCACATCCCACTGCCCACTGAAACATGCAATAACACTCTCATCTAAGGGCTCCTATTGTACTGTACCCCGGACTAAGAATGGCACTCCATCAGTAGGATACCAACTCATGATCTCCCACCAATCTATCTCATGAAAAGAATCAAATTCATGGACACCTATGTAAGGAACAAGTCTACTATGTTGTCGTTGGTCAATGCTCAACTCATGCTACTCTGTCCGGTCCACCAAAAAGATTTGTCTGAGGAAGCTTGCCCCTCCCTCTATAATAAGCAAAAGTGGGCACGATGTGTTGCAAGCCCTAGCTATGTACTCCTAGAGAGGATTGTTGTAACGACCAAAAGTCGGTTACGCACCGGAAATATTTAAAATACTTCGTAAACAAAGACATCCATTGTAGGATAGTAATTGTAAATTGTATATTTTATAAAATAATTGATGTAGGATAATTACAAATGAGAATGAGGATCCTGTATATATAGCCAAGTAAGTACCCTTTCACGAACAAGCATGTCTCTAAGACATCCCTTTTAATTATTAACTAACTAACCATTAGTTAATTTACTTATTATTTATTATTATATTTATATTATTATGATTATTATTTATTATCTATTTTTATCTATTTTTACATAATTTGTGTTCATAACATTGCCTTCCCCTTCAAAAAGTTTTGTCCTCAAAGCTTGTTGATGAAAGGGCTTGATCTATTTTTCTGCTACAAATGTCTTCTACTTGATCTCTTTTTCTGCTACGAATGTCTTCTCGTCTCAGAACAGTCATCTTTGTGGATACAAGTTGATATGATCCTCTAAGTGACACAAAATTGTCACATTGAGAAGGGATCGAACCATCCTAAATTAATCTTTTGTTGAATCTTGCAGTGACTGGAAGCTTGTGATGAAAAGTTATCACATGAATGGATTGCACTAACATTAGTATTTGTTAAAATTGGCAACTACGGCCAAACTCCATGTCGGTCATCTTATTAATGGCAACTGATATTTTTCTTGGATCCCTCTCATCGAGAGGTGTAGGATTGATCTAAAGATCATCCGATTCCGATATGTTTTCATGGAGATATGAATTTATTTGTGTTATGGGACAATTTGTTAAGGTCGGCCAGCAACTAAACTGCCCCCACTTGTGCTCCACGTTTTGGTGTAAATACCAGTGCCTTGCAAGTCATTTGAACAAACAACTCTCTTGAGATTTCTTCTTCTCCACTTGTTTTGGGTTTTAGTGGAAAGAAGAATCTCTAAGGTAAAAACGCAGTCCTAGAGGATGATGCCCTAGCCGCAGAAGGTGTTCTAGCCACAGTCCAAGAAGTGAGATCTAGCACGGTGAAGGAGACCTAACAGTTGACCCTAATGCAGTCTTATCATGCCCTAGCCGCAGGTGTTATCATACCCTAGCTGAACACAGCCATGCCCTAATCCTATACGTTGTTTTGAAAGAGTTTGAGACAGCCCTTGGAAGCAACAAAAAGGGATGCCCTAACCGCAGTCAAAAGAGGCTCCTAGCCGCAGCAAAAGACAGATCATTGAAGGGAGATCTATCTACGTTTAGAGGAGCTTATATACGCAACCTAAAGAGGCTCCTATACGCTTCCCAAACCTGCCCTAATCCGCTGCCTAAAGAAAGCCCTATTCGCAGTCTAGAGAGACCTAATCCAAGGTCATCCAGCCACAGTCTAAAGACCCTATTTCAATGTCCAAAAGGAAGCCCTAGCTGCAGCAAGGAAAGGACTAGACAATGTGGACATTTGAGGGCTATTTCAGGGGTCTGTTTAGAGGACAGTATGACTGACTGGAGGAGGCCGAGACAAGGAGGGTTGTTGGAAGGTACAGCTACTGTTTGAGGGTGACAAGTCCATACATTAGGCCTGAATGATTGAATCTGCCCTAAAGGAACAGCGTGACAGCAACAGCTAGAAGAAGTATTCAACATGGAGAAATAAGGCTGCTCTGAAGCTATTTCAGGAAGACTGTGAGGCTATTTAGGAGGGCAGAATTAGGGGAGCTTAGGATCAGATCCGTTGAGGTATCATTGGAGGATCAAGGATCATATTTGTGTTGCCTAGAAGCTACAGGAAGACTGTGTGTCAAGCCGCAAGCCATGACACCACAGTCAAGGATTTGATGACCGTTAGATAGGATTGTCTTGACATAATGAAGGCTGCCCTATCTGCTGTTAATGCAGCAAATAGATAATGATGGGCATCATGATGAAGTGTAGTGCAGCATTGATAAATAAATGCTACAATGAGATGCAACATGATGGGCATCATGATGAAGTGTAGTGCAGCATTGATAAATAAATGCTACAATGAGATGCAACATGATGGGCACAATGAGGTTCAGTATGAGGCAGCACTGGTGGGTGCAGTATGATGATAAGGTACAGCTTGATGATGCAGCAGTATGATGTGTGCAGCATGGTAATGAGGTCCAACATGATGATTGAGTGCAGCACAGTGAGGAGCAGCATGGTGATGGAGTCACCTTGGATTAGTGGAAGCAGTATGCCTTCTACTAAGCTCAGATCAACTACCTCATATGCTATCTTCATAGAGAAGATCTCTGCTCTTATTTAGATAAGTCAATATGTTGACTTCTGATGTATATGTACTATCTCTCTCTCTGCTGAACTATTGAAGAACATATAAGAAGAACTGATCAAGGGTTTCCCTACATTCGGGTTTGTCCCTGGCTAGCGCCACATCTTGTGTCCTTTTGTCTTGGCTTGTCTTTTGCAATTTATATTTATGTTCTATCTGTAGTTTACTTTAATGATGATTTGATTGCTAATCTGGAAAAGATATTGAGCTAACTATGAAAATTGAAATAAATTGCTCTAGCATATAACATACCTAAATTTAACAGTATTCTTCGGAATATCAGGTTGTTGTTTATGTTCTAAATACGTAGCTTGACTGAGTTGTCTACTCTCGTGATTCGCATGTCGATAAGGAATTCTGGTGATTTGATTCTCCCTTATCTTGTTTGTGTCCTTTTCTTGCTTTATTTGAAGTCTCTGATTTCCTTTAGCTATGGAAGTTGCATGGTTAATTTCTGGATCTTCACTTGAATCTTTTGTTGCTGGAACTGCAATTTCTGAGCACATCTTTACTTCAACTAGCTTGTCCTTTTCTAGAGTTGTGATATTGACGGGATCAGTATTTGTTGTTTTTTCGTCAACCAGAATTTCTACATTTGATGTTTCCTTCTCGATAAGTTGTTGTACCTTGTTTTCTAATGACTTCTTGTCCTTCTTAAGCTTTTTAATTTGCGTCAGTAATTTTTCACTATGGTCTTTAAGTCGAGAAACTTCTTCATTTTTGTCAGTGGTGATCTTGTCTATTTCTCTTTGCAAATTTTGTAGTACTTTTTTACCTTCTTGGAAATTATTTTTGAAATATCTTGTATGTCCTCTAGTGTTACTGAATTTGGCTTCGGATTAACATCCTGAAGTGTTATTTTCTTGTTCTTGTAGGAAAATGTTAAAAATTTCTTTTTCGTATATAGGATGAAGGAACCAAGGGTTTCCATCCATGGCGAACCCAGAATAATGTCACCTTGATTGCTCCATAGTGTTTGAACTGAGAATTGCAAAATAAATGTATAATCTTCAATGTTTAACTGTAAATTGGTTATGTCATATTTTTTGTTGCCAAAACAATCTAATTTTTCGATTATATTTGACTCTGGAATCACTAACTGGTTTGTGATTTCATGCATTATATAATTTTTAAATTCCGCAGGGAAGATAGCAATAGTAACATCTCTTCCCACAATAGACTCTTTAATTCTAAAAAGTACGAAAACATAATTACGTGAAGTTTCTGGAAATTTTCCTTCATTACTTTTTTTCCTCAGGATGAGCCTTAGGGGTAAAAATAGCCTTCTCAAGCCTTGTTGATTTGGTTAGGGCACTTGAATAAGTCCTTCCTATGAAACTGTGGCACCTTGACTGCCCTTAACAACCCTTACTATGGTGCTATGGTTTGCGGCGTAGCACATAGTAACCGTCTCCAAGATAGTGTCCAACCACCCTTAACGCAGCAGCATTTAGCCTATAAGAATGCCAACACTTTCATTGTTGCAATGTTGCCCTAACAGCCCATCAAACTGGCCCAGAATTGCTCCTATGGATTGCGGTTGTTCTCCAATGGGATGTTGCCCTCCACATTGCTCCTTGGGGCCATTTGAAGCCCAATGCATAGATGTATCTCTCTAACACAGTTGCGGCACCCAAACAGTCACCCAAACAGCCTCTCTTTCCCACGCTGTACCTATAGCATCCACGCTGCTTCTCGGGCTTCTTTTGCTATGTCTTATGACTTCTCTTAACTATGGATTAGGGCTCCTTCTAGCTGTGTATAAGAACATTCTTTTGACAGCAGTTAGGTCTCCTTTAGTTGTCTCTCCTTAGATGTGTCTTTAGGCCTCTATTGACTGCGGCTTTAGGCCTTCTTCTAGATGCGGATTAGGGCTCCTTTAACTACGGCCAGATCTCCCTTCAACTACGGTTAGGACTTGCTTTTGCTGCGGATTAGGAGCCTCTCTCTTGCTACGAATTAGGGCCTCCTTTGCTGTGGATTGGAGCCTTCCTTTTGCTGCATATTAGGCCTCCTTGACTGCGGCCAGATCTCCCTTCAACTGCAGCAAGATGTCTCCCTTGACTGCGGCTAGATGTCTCCCTTTCCACTACTTCCTCCTTGTGAGAGGACAAACCCAAACGAGTGGAGAGAGAGAGATCATGAGTGATGTGTCTCAAATGACTTGAGGCCTCCTCTATTTAAATGCAACGTTGAGGTTGAGCTGGGGGTGATTTGCTTGTTGGCCGACCTTGACAAATTGTCAAATAATATAAATAAATTCATATCTCCATAAATACATGTCGGAATGGGATGATCTTTCGATCAATCCTACACCTCTCGAGGAGAGGAATCCAAGAAAAATATCAGTTGCCATAAATAAGGTGACCCACATGGATTTTGGCCCTAGTTGCCAATTTTAACAAGACCACCTAGTAAAACTAACTCAAACTCAAGTAAAAGCAACCATTCATTAGAGACTGAGATCATAAATGCATCTAAGTGGACCATACTTAAGTGTTAAGGGCAAATTACTACTTCAAATCGAGATTGTTAATCTAGGTTGTCATTGATCTCAATATAGCATTGTTTGTGATGGCAAATTCTTTGATACATGATTGTCCATTGATGCCCATTGATCATAATGCTCATAGTGATGAAAGTTTGATATATGATGATATGATGAGATGGAGGACCCAAGTGGATTGAACAATAGGAGGTCAATTGAACAGCGAATGACGCAGGAGATCAATTGAACAGCAAATGACACAGTAGCTCTAGTAAAGCAACAGGAGCAAGAAGCCAAAGAGTAAGATGAAAAGTTTATCGAAAGCCATTAAAGAAACAAGTCATCGAAGCAAGAGAAGCAGGTTATCGCATATGCCCAAGGGTAATTGTTATCGAAAAAACAAAGAGCAACAGCGATAACAGAGGAGTAAAGAAGAAAACAGCGGAGGAGCATAAACAGAGTTATCGGAGGTCACAGGAAGATAAGCCACAGGAGCAACAGCTATCGAAAGAGCGGAAGAGTGAAGAGAAGTCACAGCAACAACAGCTATCGGAAGAGCGGGGGTAGGAAAGTACGGACTTCCTTGATCATGGCTGAAGCCCTGCACTCAATCCTAGTCGTCGATTGCATAGTCAACCCTTAGATCACGATCAACTACGGAGGTTAAGGCCGTTTTTAATCCATGTACCAGTCGAAGTCCCACAAACCATCGATTGCAATAACGTTGTGGAACCAACAGATTTATTAACAACTATTTATTGAAATACTGCATCCACCGCATCATGAGTCTTGAAGCCTTGTTGTTACACTAAAATCCTCCGATTGCGATATGTAATACGAAGGAAGTAATAAACCATGGGAACCCTTTCGACAGTATATAATATCGGCAAAAATCATATCAGCAGTTCTATTTTATGCCACCACTCAAAACCTTCGATTGCGATATGTAATACGGACCCGATAGTTCCATTACATACACCTTAATATGATATCACGTCCGCCACATCGCAAGTCTCTTTAAAGCCTTGTCATGTTGAAACCCCCGATTGCGATTTGAGCTGCGGACCCGATCTATTTATGAAAACAATCCTAATGTAATATCACATCCGCCTATCAGAACGATCATATCGCATCTGCTTTGTCGGCCGTAGGAAATTGACTATGTTATGAGAAGACCTCCGGAAGTTGCAATTGCAATTAAAGGTGATGATGTGGCATGTGGGACCTCCATACGGGTAACATATCTCGGGCATCTATCAGAAAGAAGAGATAACAATTCACAACTCATGAACTTGAAGGAACAGAGGAAGCCAAAAGGTCAAGCGAACAAAAGAAGTCGTCGAAAGGTCGAGAAGCTAAAGGTCTGGCAGACGATGAAGGTACAAAAGAAGTTGAAGATCGAGTGAGAGAGAAGTAAGCAAAAGGACAGAAGTAAGCCGTAGGTCCAACAGGCCAGAAGGAAGCCGAAGGTCCAGCAGGACAGAAGGAAGCCAAAGGATGAAGCCATTCTGTTGATTGGGTTAATCTTTGAAAGGCTCGTACCTGTGATGAATTAATCAAGTACATAACGCAACCTGAAGAACAATTCTGTGAAGGGGAAAAATAAAGTTTCATCTGACATCGTTTGAAGGGAGCAGTAGCCAGCACCAGCATTGAAGCGTTTGTGAGTCTGTTTCTGGGAAGTAAGAGATCGCGATAGCAAGAACAGTGAGAAGCAGTCACGCTTGAAACAGTTACCACAACAGTAAAGAACAGAGACTTGAAAACAGAGAATTGCTTTTGTGCACACATTGAGGCTTAGTGTAGATATCTTGTTGGAAAGTTTCAACAAATCTTGGAAACATTATTGGAGATCATGATGCTATTTGAAATCATTGTGAGGTAACTTTGTAGCCTCTATTAGGGCAATATGAAGAGTTGTGAAGACTCCTTCATATGAAGACAAGTTGTCATTGATGTAGCAGTGAAGGTGTAGATAGACAAAATTCAGTGAAGAAGATGTAGGGAGCAGAGAATAACTACCAAACATATCTAGACAATATATAGCAGAGGGTTGGAGCCCTTGGGGTTGGTGCTTCAGAATTGGAAGGATTGGTGTCTTTGGAGTTGGTGCTCCTAAATCCAAGGTTGGTGCCTTGACAAGACAAGGTTCGTGCCCTGGAGGTTGGAGCCTCACAAAAAGTCCAAGTTGGTGCTTGGCAACTGGTTGGAGCCCTATATACATTGTACTTGATTTATTGTAAAGATTATATTAATAAAATCATTTATTTCTATTGTTCATTTTGTGTTCTAAATATAAATGATTTCACTGACAAAAATAACAATTGAAAAGGAATACTGATTCACCCCTCCCCCCCCAGTATTTCCAATAGAGATCACCTTCAAATATCTAACTAGACCAAGTCTCGTAAAGATGTAGGGTCGGTTAAGTAGTCAACCCTATTAGGTGCTTCCAGCCCCCAAGGGGATGTGGCATTTCCAAGATTAACCCTTCAATCAATAGGTGTTGATGTAAGTAAGTGGCAATGGAGGGGAAAGGCTTCATGGCCAAGTGCCATGGTAAGGGGACCAACTAATGGGAGCCCACATCCTAAGTGTATAATTGTAATGGAGGGAGTAATCATAGATGCATGAGTTACCCTGCTTAGCCTCATTCCCCCCCCCCCTATGGTGTGCCTTTTAGTTCTTTATAATAATGCTTTGTATTTTGGTGCATACCTGAAGGATCAAAGCTTTCTCATTATGATATATCATTTAGTTTTACCCCTTAAGATGAGGTAGTTTATCGCTCATTTGGGTTGGGACATGCAAGGGTTCCTTTTGATGAGATGGAGCATCAAGTGTTCAAGAATCAAGTGTTGGCTAATGAGGAGGGTAGAGTTCATGCTAGGCTTTTGCCCACGCGTTAACTTATGTCCCGACCATCTTTTGCATTTTAATTTTCTTTTTTTTTCATTGTGACCATACTATGCTTTTCCATTCTTTTAGTTGCGTCGGCTTCCAGGGAAATTTTTCTTGCCCTACTCAAGGATGTGGATAAATGAGTGCCAAATCCCAATGAACCAATGACAAATTGGATCGAAAGAATGGAGATGGTATGAAGGGCTAATAATGTGATATGTAAAGTGTTAACTATGATGAAGGGAGAATGATCATGCTATTTCCATCTAGGTCTTCCAAGTAGTGCCCCTCCTATAACCCTAAGGCCTGAGGCATTAAAGGAGGTCCCACAAGACTAGGGCTAAAAATTAATCCCCTAGTAAGGTGAGAGAACAACATTACAATCAAGATCAACCAATCATCCAAATTGCCCCTTAATTCATAATAAACGCCCAAAACATTGAGTAAAAGCACCCGATTGCAAAATGATCAAAGTACATGTTGAGTGGCAACCCACCTTCACCCAAGCGGAACATCGGATGGTGAGAGATGTAGTGACTAGTGCGGATGTTGAAGGAGCTAGCATATCATTATTATCAAGCCAAAGTGTAAGGTTGTTGGCTGGCTAGTTGTCCAACATAGGAGAAAAGTTTTCTCCTAGGGGGTTACCCATTTTGGTGGGTAACAAGGTTGAAGGAAAGAAGCTCCAGATAAGTCTCTAGCTACTCCACTGGGGCGAGGGGTGGCACCCTGCTTAGGAACCGTATAGAACTAATCCTTCTATCGCTCTGGGTGTGAGTGAACTAATGTGTTGTCCGGCACCTCTGTAACAGTCTCAAGGATATCAATTAGCCTCCCAAAGGGGGGCTAAGAGGAAACCTGAGGTCTCATTGTTCTACTCTCTAAAATACTCTGGAACTCAGCTCGTCTCCTGTTGCTTCAATCAACTGGATCAACCTAAAAGTATGATTCAATCGTCTCAATCATCCCTGAGTGAGGCGGGCTACGGAGGATCTGAGATTTGTGTCTAAATATCTCCCTGATGAAGAGGGATATGCATCTTTGGTCAGGATACCAAAAGAAGATAGAGATGGATCCTCATGAATCCCTATAGAGGCAATGGTAGCTCCCTCTAATCTCATAGTATAGGAGGCACCTAAAAATGAGGTGTTGATCTGCATCTGGCTCCAAAAGGTGACACACCTAGTAGATCCTATCAGATCTCAGTATATGGTGGTCAGTCTCCACTCAAAGTCGATGAGAACCAACCCGAAGCTGGCCCAAAGGGATCCTGAGTGAGTGCATCCAATGTGTGTGTGTGTGTATGGGGCAAACGATGATGCCATCCTATAACTCTAGGAAATGCTCAAGGTAGAAGGACATCAATCCAAGTGACCTAAATTTACAATCTGTAGATATCCTCTTTGATGGATTGATTCAGTACCTGTTTGGGCGGCATGAGATGGCTTGGTGCAAAAAGGGAGAATTTGAAGGGGGAAAGACACTCTAAGGAAATGGTCCGTGCCTGGAGTAGTAAAGAAACATCTAAGAACCAACCCCGTGTCTAGCCTAAGGGGTGTTGAAGTATGTAACTAGGTTTGGTCTTCATAATGTAATCATGATTTTATGTATTTGATGTAAAGAGAAAAAGAAATTGTATTATTATTATTGTTTTGTAGCATGGGTTTCATGCTCGAGGTCAATTTATTTGTAGGTTAAACACCCATTGAGTGCTTCTACGGATTATCATAGAGTCAAGAAGTCAAATAAGTCATTGCCATATTTGAAAGACCCCATTGGGCATATTCTATCATGCCAAGAAAATTATTGTAAGTCAAAAAGTGTCATAAGACTCCCTCCAAGACGTCATAAGACTCCCTCCAAGACAAGTCGGCCTAGCAGTCAAACAAGTCAACCTACAAGCAGAAACAAGTCAGCCTCATAAGAGCTACTCGGCCTCCACAGAGAAGCCTATATGTAAAAGCACTCGACCTCATTTGAAGATGCATCCAAGGCATTTGATCAAGCAAGCAAAGGAGTTCTATCACCAAGAAAAAGGAAGCATAATAGCTAGCGAAAAGAGGAGAGAAAAAGGAGAAGATAAATCGAAGTTTTAGATCTATTTAAGGGCTGAATTCTCCCACACGTGCGAAAGGTTTAGGGCATCACTTGCGCAAAAAATTACAGTCATCAAAGGAGTCAAATAAGGTGTCAAAAGGATCAATTTGCAAGTTGAATCATCAAGGAAAAGGAAGCTCACCAAGCGAAGGAGAAAAGAGACCTATTCCACCATATTCCAACCACACATGTGAGATAGGGTTTCTGTAGGAAGGTCGAGAATCACGGTCAAAAATTGCAGGTTTAAAATTGTGGTCGAAGGAGAGGTTGCAATTGTTGTGAAGCAAGTTTGACTTAGGTTGACTTTGTGAGAAGATAGTTCGTCAAGAGAGGTTTGGCTTGGGCTTGGCGGGGTCTTTGTCAAGGGTCCTAGATCTTCAAATTCGTCATTGGAAGATTCTATAAGAAGAGAAGAATTATTGTGGGTATTCCTCTCAAGAGGAGAGGTTTTGGCCCTGGCTAGCAGCCTACATTTTGTGTCCTTTTGGCTCATTGATCTTCATTGTTTGATAGTTGTTTGATGATAGGAACATAATAATAATCAATTAAAAGAAGAAGCTAACTACAAGTACATCAAGTTAGGTAAAACAACATCACAAGAAGTTATCATAGTAAGAGAAATCGCCCTAATCTAGTTGCCCTAGATTTTTCAACATGGTATCAGAGCTAAGGTGACAACAACAACAAGAAGAGGCAGCTTGAAGATGATCCAATTAAAGAAGGATACATAAGGGACAAGCACAAGGAGAACTAAGAAACATCAAGGAGGATTGTCCATCTCATCACTGTTAGGTCCCTATAATACTAGTGATTCCCCCATTACTATTGTCATTGTAGCCCTTATTGTTATTGTTGTGCCCCTATTGTCCCCATATTGTTATTATTGTGCCCCATAGAAGCCCACTATTGTTATTGTTGTGCCCTTATATTATTATTGTTATGTCGATTTTGATTATGTTGTGACCCCTTAGACTCCTATATATAGAAAGGAGGTTTTATCATTTGTATCATCCGAGAATTGTTCATTTGTGTAATGTACAGGAGGTTGCCCCCTCGAAGAGGCTAATTTCTAAGGCATTGATCTTTCTTTTCTATCTTTTTGTGAGCTAGTTTCATAACAATCACAAGGATTAGTCTACACATCATCTCGAAGGAAATAACTCTTGAAAAGAAAAGAAGACCTCAAAGACCCTACCTCCATTCAAAGAAGGATTCCATACTTGAAGCATTCTTGGGAAGCTTACACATTCTACAATCATCACCAAAGGAAGCAAGAAAGAACACTTCATCATCAAAGTGATCTCCCTCACATTGAAGAAAGAATCACATCTCAAAAGAAGATCATCAAGTAATCATCAAGGAGGCATCTTCAATCATCAAAGGAGTCGTGGAAGTCATCATCATCAAGAAGGCATCAAGTTGAAGATACCATCATCAAAGGAGGTATCTTCATTTGACAAGTAAGTACTTTATACTTTTTGTTTCAATCTACAAACCAAATGACTTCTTTCTGCAAAGAGAACAATAAATTGGTTGGGACCACAAACTACGTTGCATGGAAGAAGAGAATTGATTTAATTCTCAAGGCGAATGAATTTATTGAATATGTTAAGGGCTCAATCACCAATCCATCACAAAGAGCAATCTCAAGCACTAAAAAAGTATATGAAAGGAGAAATAAGGGCTCAAATAATCCTCATAGAGTCAATGCAGGATTCTCTCAAACCTTATGTAGCAAAGCTGAAGACATCTAAAGAAATCTATGACAAATTGGTGGAGTTGTTTACTGCAGTGTTGTGAAAATCGCAATAAAATGAAAAAATCACAATTTTTTCCCTCTGCTGATAAAATCGCGATAATTAAACGAAAAAATCGCCGGATTTTTTTTTGCCGATTTTTATTGAAAAAATCGCGATAAAAACTTAAAAAATCATCGGGGGTAGCGACAACATAGTTTTATAACGTTTTTTTGGGTTTTTTCATGCAATTTTTTTTAAAGAAACAAATAATTTTTGAGTGGAGCAGCTTAATGATCAAGTCTAGGCCCTAGTATGGATATGCTATTCATGGTAATGTTAAATTCTTAAAGTAAAAGTGACATTCTCCTTAATCTTCATTTTCATCATTTTACTTAAATTTTTAACATTACTATGAAATGACTCAGGATATTTGAGAGTGGTTCTAGCCTCATTGGATTTCATATGCAGAAAGTAGAATTTTAGATTTCATTTAAAATCCAGCAGACTTGTCAGTTTTTCAGGATTTCAGGATTGGGAGATTGTAATGTTTCCAGGTGACACCACCTGCCCGGGCTACCCCTGCCACCAGTAGAAGACGTGGTCTATCTCCTATAGCTCCTACTTCTAGTTCTTCAGCTTCTAGAGCACATCAGACTCCACTGCCATCTCCACCAGCACAGGCACCAGCATCTACATCTAGAGGGAAAGGGAAAGCTGTGGAATTTTCTCGCAAGAGGGGCAGAGGAAATCAATAGGATTAGACTTTCATTTTATTGTATATGACATTATGACATGATGAGATACATTATCATATTTTTTGTTGATATTTTGAGGCTGAGTTGGGACTCGAGAGTCAGGACTTACTATTCAGGACATGATTCAATGTTATGTGTGATTTTAGCGCTAGAAATGATATTAAACATCTTACATATTAGTTTTTTTATCATATTTATGTGTCAATGTATTTATTTTATGTTGTAGATGGTTTAGATATTAAAAAAATTGAAAAAAAAAGGAATATTTTTGTACCAAACGATTTTTTCCCGATTTTTTCCGATTTTTTCTCGATAATTCCGATTTGTTCCCCGTGCCGATTTAATCCCGATCACGATTTTCACAACATTGGTTTTCTGTAAGCAATGTAGGATAAATCATATCTTTAAGAACCGAACCATACAAGATGAAAGTCTTAAGGGAAGAAGTGGTAGCTTCATATTTCATGAAGGTATCTCAAATTAAAGACCAACTACAAGAACTTGAAGAAACAATGTATGATCCAGAGATGACCACCCTATTACTCAATGCATTACCAAATGTATGGGGAAATTTTGTATCATGCATCTATTGGAAAAAGGAAACCACTCCATTCAGCGATTTGTGGTCATTATGCAAGATTGAAAAAACTAGATTAAAGGCAAAGAATGATGTTGGGTCAAATGAACAACCTCAAGCATATGCAACTATGGCAAGAAAGAAAGAGAAATTTGGAAAGTTTGAGCCTCGGAAGAAATTTCAAAAGAAAATTGATATGTCTAAGATTCAATGTTATGAATGTAATGAACATGGGCATTTTAAGAGGAATTGTCCTAAACTCAAGAAGGACAACAAGAAGAGAAAGGAAAGAAATGAAGCCCATGTCACCGAAGAAGTAGAAGAACCAGAAAAGAAGAAAACAAAGAAGGAAGAAGTGATAGACCTCCACTATTAGAAGGTCTCTCACACATTTAATCTGCTTTCAAGTACATAGAAGATAGTAGTCATGATGGAAAGCATCACAAGTATGATAAGATGCATTATAGCAGAAATTGAGATGACATCATCATAGAGGCATGGAAGGATAGCCGAAGTAGAAGTCTATATGGTTGAAGCAGTCATAGTACATGATAGAAAGGAAGTAGCTCATGGCATCTTCATTGGAAGCATAGAAGGACAACCGAAGTAAGCAATTTATATGGTTGGAGAAAGTCATCTAGTACAATAGGAAGATAAAATTTTGTCTCACTTCATCATCATTAGAAAGAAGCATTTGCAAAATGAGGATCATCAAGATCCTCCATTGGAATCTTTGTTAGAAGATTCACCTCTACTTAGAAGAAGCAAGTGTCTCGCAAATAGTCTACATTCCACCTTGTGTGGGATCCTCAATTTAGATGCATATACCTCTTCCTTCGATTTTCATCTTCAAGCAAGGAAAAGAAGTTGCTAGAAGGAAGTCTAGATGACCACATGAAGGAAGAAGTATGTATATAGATAAATACAGTCATGTCATCATATAGTTACAGATAGAATGGTTAGAATGCTCTATCGAATGAGCATGATGAAAGAAGAAGAATCTCTTCAATTAGAATGATGCATGAAGGCATGTAGACAATGTGCCTTGAACTCTTCTACATATTGACATGATATGACCTCGTGGAGAATATGAGGTGGTTGGCAACCATGGTTCCTATGATGAAGGAACCATGTATGAAAGAATTTGGGGAAGCAATATGTGAAGAAATATGAAGGAAGAATTTTTGAAAGATGTATCTATAGTCACGTAAAATAAGATGAGTGATCAACATCTGATAACAAGAAGGATTAGTTATGACATCTCCATGGAGAAGGTATGAAGACCCTGATATGATGCTGGAAAAGGAGAACCTTCGTAATATATGGATTCATACATGTACAAGATGTTGATGTTGCAAGAAGTTGATGTCATGACGAAATTCCATCATAAAGAGGCAACTTTGATTTAATATTCATTTTGATTTTTTGAGAAAGCATCTGGTTGGGTTGCAACAAGGCTACCGAAAGAGGGTTGTAGAAGTTCATCTACAACTAATATTGGATGGAAGATCATGAAAGAATGGTGACTTGGAAGAGGTATTTGTATGATGAAATGACTATTGGTTCAACACTACGTTTCGTTGAAGGGAAAGTGATGTAGAAGATGGTCGATGCCCTACAAAGTTCTGGAAGAAGAAGGCTACATGATGAAGAAGAAGTTCATGACATGATGCCAAAAGGAGGAGCCCTACAAGCAAGTGATAGTACCATGATCTCGACCAAAGAGCAGATAGCTATTGTTGGTAACAAATCCCTAGTTAAAAGGGAGCTTGGGTATATTCCTTTTACAGGAAGGAGTAGATCCTCGCTAGTTGAGAGGGAGAGATAAACACATCATTCTTGTCTTCTTTGTGAAGAAAGAATGGAGGATTTGGTAAGCATATGAGACTGATTATGATACTCTTTGAGGATGACGTAGGGCATCCAATAGGTAAGAGTAGTCGAAGAGGATATTCCATGAGGATGTGTAAATCCAAGATGGGAATGGTCCTAGAAGGACATACCTAGTGAACATCCGGATGGGGTATCTGCCTTGAGAGACAATGATGGAGGTGTCTATAAATCATTAGTCTCCCGGCATTGGGCTCTAATCTAGTGGAGAGATAGAGTTGTTAATCAAGGCCTTGCAATATGACAATGTTGGTTGATATGATGAGATGCACTGATATAAGATGGCTTACCAATCTGACTCTTCTTATGAGAATGTCCAAGTACCTTGAATGTATTATGAATACCTCCCTAGTTAAGAGGGAGTGTTAAAGTATGTAACTAGGTTCAATCTTCATAATGCAATCATGATTTTATGTATTTGATGTAAAGAGAAAAAGAAATTTTACTATTATTATTTTGTAGCATGGGTTTCATGCTCAAGGTCAATTTATTTGTAGGTCGAGTACCCATTGAGTGCTTCTAGGGTTTGCCATAGAGTCAAGAAGTCAATTGAGTCATTATCATATATGAAAGACCCTGTTGGGCATATTGTATCATGTTAAGAAAATTATTGTAAGTCAAAAAGTGTCATAAGACTCCCTCCAAGACAAGTCGGCCTACAAGCAGAAACAAGTCAGCCTCATAAGAGCTACTCGACCTCCACAAAGAAGCCTATATATAAAAGCACTCGACCTCATTTGAAGATGCATCCAAGGCATTTGATCAGCAAAGGATTTTGATCACCAAGAAAAAGGAAGCATAAAAGCCAACGAAAAGAGGAGAACAAAAGGAGAAGATAAATCTAAGTTTTGGATCTTAGGGCTGAATTCTCCCACACGTGCGAAAGGTTTAGGGCATCACTTGTGCAAAAAATTACAATCATCAAAGGAGCCGAAATAAGGTGTCAAAAGGATCAGTTTGCAAGTCAAATCATCAAGGAAAAGTAAGCTCACCAAGCGAAGGAGAAAAGAGACCTATTCCACTATATTCCTAACACACATGTGAGCTAGGGTTTCTACAAGAAGGCTAAGAATCACAGTCAAAAATTGCAAGTTTGAAATTGTGGTCAAAGGAGAGGTTGCAGCTGTTGTGAAGCAAGTTTGACTTGGGTTCACTTTGTGAGAAGCTAGTTCATCAAGAAGAGGTTTGACTTACTCCTAGAGGGGTCTTTGTCAAGGGACCTAGATCTTGGAATTCGTCATTTGAAGATTCTATAAGAAGAGCAAAATTCTTGTCGGTTTTCCTCTCAAGAGGAGAGGTTTTGGCCCTTGCTAGCAGCCTACATTTTGTGTCCTCTTGTCTCATTGATCTTCATTGTTTGATAGTTGTTTGATGATAGGAACATAATAATAATCAAGTAAAAGAAGAAGCTAGCTACAAGTACATCAAGTTAAGTAAAAGAACATCACAAGCAGTTAGCAAAGTAAGAGAAATCACCCTAATCTAGCTACCCTATATTTCTCAACAAGAGATGAGCCGAAGCAAGGGCCACTAGCAAAAAAGTGCAAGGTAGGGGTACCAATCACTCCTAGTAGTTGAATCTCTGAAGATCTCACTCTATATAGGAAATAAAGCAAGTGAAATATGACATCGAGGCGGAAGGGGTGGGCACCAAACTTTACGTGAATAATGGGTTGCAGGATTGTACGTTTGCATCAAATGATGTGCCTGAGAAGCAAGGTCTGGACTCTCTCCATTTGGACCCAATCTGTTTGTACCATGCTCGGCCACCAAATCTCAAAGCCATAGAGGACCATGGGTCTAATAATCGCATCCATGAGGTATATTTTGGACAAGATGTCTTGAAACTGACTCTGAAAGCATTGTCTTGAGATAAGGGCCAGGGAAATATACCTTTTGCTAAGTTAAAGTCGAAGGGCCTGCCGCATACCAAAACGAGCTCTTGTGAACTATACTCCCAGGAAGGTAGATGTATGATGTGGTGACCTTGATATCTTCCCCTTAGGACTGTTATAAAATTTAATGCAAAATAGAAGAAGTGGACAATATTTCAATCCTTAACAACCCCAAACTTCTAAGAATCCAAGAGAAAATATATTGAAGTGTTCCAATAAGTTTCAGCCCTCTAGGGCAAATTATCGTGCATAAACAAGCACTGAAAAATCTTATTTACCTTAACAGAACAGCCCTTATTTTTTTCAATTACAATGTTAATTCACTTAACATAATTGCCCTTAATGTATATCAAATTAGCACGTCACATACAACTAAAAATTAAAAAACATGAAGAACATAGATCAATTAAAATCAAATTTGCAATTTACATAAAGTATTGGAGAGCTGAAAACTTCATTGATATGTATAAGATGAAGTTGTTGTATATACCATATCCTTATCACAAGGCTAGTACAATCTACTAGCTTTCAGAAACCCTAGCTAGGGAAAACCAATAAAAACCTTAGCTCAATGAAGGAGCTCCAACAAGCATCAATCTCTCGAGCAAGTCCTGCTGTCCTCCTCTTGTTTTTCACCAAATACAACCTAGGGTTTCATCTCAAAACCCTAATCTCCAAATCTCCAAGGGATGAAACCCTAACTTAGACTTCAACATGCTCCAAGAAGAACAAGAAACCCTAGCAACTCCAAAAGAGAGATCAAGTACAAATGAAGATATAAGAGAGAAGAAGTTATCATCATCTCCAAAATGCCATATTTTAAAAAGAAATTCAAGTCAATTCAAACATGGTCAACTTAGCCAAGTTGACTAGCAATCATATCAAGTCAGCCTCTTGCTCGGTTCGAAACGAAATCAGCCCTACTCGACTGAATCCATACCTACTCAAACAAGTAGATACTAGACTCCACTTTGGTGAATTCAAATTTTTTTATAGAAAAATCAAAAAACCTAACTCCTAAACCCTACGAAAATATGATAAAGGGACCACCCCCCTCAAAAAACAATTTGCCTCACACACCTCACGAACCAAAAACAATGCATGGAAACAACCATGCATAGAATATAAGACATTTCCCAATATCGAGGCCATTTACAACATGATTGATTATGTATTGGCACTGATATGTATTGCACTTGGTGCCATTTTGATATACCACCCTTACATGGTGTATAAATGAGCAAATTAGATCCGTCTAAATCTAAGCTCGAAGTGACCCTCGAACAATTCCAATTCCAAGTCCAAGTCCAAGTTACCAATTCCAACTTCGAGTTCGAATTTTAAAACATAGCTCCAATGTCTTCTTCATGAGAGAAAACTCCAAACCAAGACATCCTTTCTAGATTTCATAACCCCTCTCCTAAGGTTTCCCCATGAACCCTCACGACTTCCTCCAAGAAGACAAGTAAAAAGAAAAGGGTATGATTATGAAAAGAAATCACTCTCTCCTTCCTCTATACATATGAAAGGTAACAGAGGCCAACAACACATATGTGGGCCTATGCACTTATAAGCAATTGTTATGAACATAAATATATAATAAAACAATATAAATAATAAATAATAATAATAATTAATTAATAGTAAATAAAGAGACATGAGAAAAGACATGTCTCTATGAAAACATGTGACTTCTTACAAAAGGGCACTCCTGCCTAGTATATATACGGGACCCTCATTTTATCATCATATCATTTTTACTCATACATCTTATATATTAATTATTTATCCTAATGGATATCTTTATATTCCAAATAGTTTTGATACTTTACTTGGTGAGCCAAATTGGTTATCACATTTGGTATCAGAGCCTCGTTTTTTAATCCTGACCATTGGCCATATTTATTTTCAAACCTCGTCTAATAAGGCTTTTAGCCACACCCAAAAATTTCGAAGTCTTTAACAAAAAAAAATTGAGCTTCATTTCTAATCGCGGCCTTTCGCCACATAAGTTTTACGAAATTTCTCTAATATTTTCGAGTATTTGACTGCACCAAGATTTTTGCCAATAAAAATTTTGAATTTTGTCAAAAAAGAAAAACTACAAAAAAGGCAAGGAAAAAGAAAATATATATTATAATACTCTGCTCTAGATAACAAAACAAGTGCATATAACATCTTGATTGCTTAGTCATATTGTCGAGTCCATATTACAGAGAATTATTGCTTAGTCATTGTGTCAAAATATAGAGCAAGAAGGCAGTAAGAAAGGATCAGTTGACCCAGCATTCATCCGGCCTTGGCGTTGTCTAATATTACTGTTTGTGGTGGTCTATCCGCAAAAGGTTTTTATCACATATCATTGCCATCATCATCACAACCAATATGACCCTCTTTTTCAGAAAATCGATATAGTAATTCGTGGATATTAGACGCAAATGTAAAAAGGAACCTTCCATGTAATTATTGAACCATTGTATGGTGATAAAGGTTATCACTAAGATTAACTAGGGTATCATGAAGATTACCATCTACCGAATCATTTCATCCATACTAAGAACTATTGTTCGTACTTATCCACAACCACCGTTTGTACATCACCCGTACAGCTGCCACCCCATTTACAAGTCACGACCCTTGGAAGGAAGGTTGTGACAGTTTAGTAATTATAAATTTATATATATATATATATATATATTCTACCATGGGTTTAGTAATAAAGTAATATATATTAAATCATATAGTCAAATATATTTATATTAAAAGGTGAAGAGCTATATATAATTCTTTTAAAGACATTTTAAACTCAAAGTGGTTAACTTGAAGAAAAAACTGAAAACCAAATATTGAGTATTAAATACCTATCTTGATTAAAGTGAGTATAAAGGTATTCCAAAAAAAATAATAATCATAAGTTCAACTCAAAAGAAAAAAAGAAAAATTCAAAAATGAAGGAAGATTCGCTTATAATGGTTTCCCAACTATGTGTTGCCGATTATTACTCTAAAGGGGAGTATTCAAGAAAAAAGCATTAATGTAGTTATTAACGTGAATGAGAGAAAATTACATTAATATTGATATGGCAAATCAATTATCAATTCCAAAGCCAAATATAAGTGAAAAGGAAGATATTTTTTTGCAAGAGACACTAACAAATTATGGATTTGCAAGTGACAATTTATGATTATGAATGTATATCTCAATTCAATATTATAATCATGCATAAAGAAGAGTCATATTTCTCAGTTTACCCAAGTTTAAAACATTGGGTATCTTCATCTTAAACATGCAAAAAAAATGGCATTTCCTTATAAGAAGAAGAAAATGACACTTAAGGCCATTACAATATGATCAGATACAATAGTACCTTCATCAAAACGCTTGAAAGATATATGAACAGTACTCATTTAGAAAAGTCGAAGGTCAATATCAAAGTGCAAAAAGAATTTAAAGAAGTTATCACAGAAAAAAAAGGACGAAATTTCTCGCTTAGAGGACCACACTCAATAATTACTTGCACAAATCCATGGTGATTTCATACACTAAAGGGCTACAAGATGATGTAGATAGAAAAGGTGTCCACACTCCTACACCACAAACCCATATGGAGTCCATCAATCCTCCTAATCTATGTAATCCACAAGGTCCACTCACCCTGCAAGAACATTATCACAACCTTGTCGTTACTAGGCCAATTCCAAATCTACATACAGGAATCCAAGCTACCCCATGTTATCTAGGGCCTAATTCCCTCCAAGATGCACAACACTCCTACTTAGTAGGGTATTCCTCAAGCAAAATATTCCCACTGTGTGGTCATCATGAAGGATGTCCTGAAAGCTATCAAGACAACTCCAACGCCTTAGGGAATCATGCTAAACAACCAACCATTATGTAATCTATCTCCATTGCATCAAAGCATCACAAACCATCTTCCATGTGCAAATCCATCATGAACCATCCAATGGCTGAATATACACGATGCACCCCAAATCTCATGGAGCAACTCCAAACATGGTGTAAACACTTTCAAAGTAATCCGAAAGCTAACAAGTCATCTAGGATAAATTCATTAGTGATAGGAGTGGGGCAAGCATCATTAAATAGATCAAAATTAGGTTTTAGAGCAGTTGTAGGTTTTTTGCTTTTTAAGTTTTTAATTTAATTTAATTTTTTTTTGTTGGTGGACGAGGTGTACCATTACAAAAATAGTCAGGCATGCTGGTTCTTACCAGTTTTGTCTTAAGCAAAGCCAATTTTGACCAGTTCAGACCAGTTTAGGGCTGTTTCATACTAAAACCAGTCAATTTCAGTTTGGGAGGCCAGTCCCGACTAGAAACTTCCAAAAAACCTGTCTGACCAGTGGATTTACTGCTCCCAGTTCAGTTTTGATAACATTGAATATCCTTGGGCACATTGCTTTGCACAGAAGACTACATCATATCCTAGCTAGTTGACATGGGATGATGTCAGACATAAGCCTTCTATCTCCTTTTCCTTTTCTACTTTTGACAATCAAACCAAGTGATTAGACAGTAGAACCCTTGAGTTTTATAGACAGTGGGCTGGTTTTAAGCATCCCAACAACTTGAAATTAAATTGCATTACCAGAAAGAATATAATTGATTTGGGAGTTGACACATGCTATTTGAAGGGTCATGCAGTCTTGCAAAGGCAGGACTCAATTGTCAAAGTTGACATAATACCCAAGTTCCTTGTTTTGAAACAAAAGCACTGATTTGATTCTGATTATTGCAGTCAAAACTTTTTACAATTATCCAAACTCCCACCTCTTCCAATTGGCATTGCAAAGTACAAAGAAAAAGTGCAACTCTGGAGAAATCAAACCTCATGACCACTAACAGCTAGAAGAATTAATGAACTGATGTTCATATGGGTGGGGCCTGCCTTCTCTTCAGGACATGCAAGAGGAAGACTAAATGGGTTTTACTGTTCACCGTCCCTCTCATGGGATTTTGTTGGAGAATGTAGAGAACAGTGATTTTGAGAGTGCCCCAGGTCACTAGGATCATTACAAGCAAAATCATAAGCATTTAGACACCAATGATCTATCTAATATTTATGAGTGGCTAGTGCAGACCTCCGTAGACACAATGAGAGCAGGGTTGCCTGATAATCATGGAGTCTGGACTTATATAGCATACTTGAGCCCCAGGATTTACAAGCTCAAGATAATAATAAATATTAACTACATTGCACAGTGCCAACAAAAAGACTGACTCACTAAATTCCCTGAGCTCTTTATTACTAACTTACTAATTTGACACCAATTGTGGAAGATTAGAAGCCACCCTGGCAGAGATTTGCTTTCTCTAATAAACCAAGAACCTTAGAAAAAGATGCACTCAGAGTCTCAGACACAAGAGACAGAAACCATACCTCACGTTCCTTCAAAAGGGATGCATAGTTAATAGACATCGCCTGAATTTCAGCTTCAGCATTTTGAAGCCTTTGAATCTCTCCTTTATACCACTCAAGCTGTGTATCAAGAAATAGAAAACATGTTTAGAACACCTATCATAATATAGGGGATAACTGACTTGTCTAAAAAATGGCAGTGCAGATTAATTATTTCACGCAAGAAATATCATACAAATGTCAACATGACCATTGCTAATAATTCAATTTGCAGTTGCTAACTAAGGCTCGTGACCACATTCACAAATCAGAAGTCATAAAACTAACTATTCCGGTGTCTCAGCCCCGAGGGTTAGCTAAATTGGTCAAGGTCCCATTGCTAAAGCACCTCGCCACTGGGAGGTCACGGGATCAATTCTCCTTGACACCCTTGAGGTTAGGCTGTAATTAGTTGGGTCAGAGAGTTGTGATCCCTTCGGGTGGATCTGCCTGGATTTTCCTCCGGTAAAAAAAAAAACTATTCTGCTGTCTAAATTATAAATATGAAGGTTGGCATAGTTGATTAGAATCAGATGGGTTTTATTGAACAAGGAAAACATTGCCATTTACAGAAACAGGAATATCTTTATTACAGTCATCATACCTGGAGTCACTTCCAGGTAACAGCAAAAGTAAGAGTATGGTTTTGAAACCAATATATTAAATTGGTCCATGAACTAAACCAAAAAGATGAAATGAACACTGAAATTGAAGCATGCAAAACAGTAAACTTAAAACAGGCTTCAAGTAAGCAGTTTTAGTAACATTGCAGTATAGGTATATACAATAACAAAACTTAGTATATATGCTACATTCAAGATGCTTTAAATTGACATTCCTATCAGAGAAAGAACAGTAACCTATCAACTTATTGTTTGTAATTCGTATAAGCTGGAAAGAGTTTTCTAATCGATCATAGCACCCACCCTTAACAAATTTCATTTCCATGTATCTCAGATACAAAGGAAAAGAATAGATCATAGCTCTAGGTAGTGGGAATAAAGTATCAAAGGCTTTCCCTCTTAATCCCAATAAGTAAAAATGATAAAATTGCAACCAAGCAGAACCAAAAACAGTAGCCTTTAAACAAGGAAAAAAACTAAATCCTAAAAAATGATAAAATAGTCCCTATTGACCACTCCGTGTCAACTACCCTATAGCAGCACACTTTTTCTGAAAAGGATTCCATCCAGTTCGAGCATTCAGATGATCATGAATTCATCTTCATCAATCGTCAGTTTGTGAACGTTGTAAACCCATTCTGCAAAATATTAATGTAAATGATGCTAGTAAGACCGTGTATGCATGTAACAACGTAAGCCTGCCTATTATCTTGGCGTAAATTTCATCCTAGGAAGTTTTTCGTCTCACTGATTCATTTGTGTTTCTAAACACAAATAATCGGCAAAGTTTTTCCCTCCAGCGTCACCCCAAAGCTAGGGTGGAATTTATCGTTGAGATCTTAGGTGAGCACTAGTGTTTTAGTCGAGTCTTTTGTAAAAGTGATTTGGGAATAATTTAAGTTAATTGGCTAAATTATTTTATTACAAATCACTTGGTCTACTAAATCACGTTAAGTTGTAGAATTGAGTAATAAATTGAGGGTCTATAATGAATGGGTGCCCCCCCTTTCAGGGTTGAAATGTAATTATTTTATGTAAAAAAACATTTTTGTGCATGGTCTTTCATACTTAGACACCATGGCTAAAATGTTAGAGGGTGGAAAAATTATTAATCCCCTCAAGTGTCAATTAATTAAATTTTCTAACAAAAATAAATTAAAATCCTAAGCCAGAAATTAAATTAATTAGTGTCAAAATTAAAATCCTAGAGAAATTAAATTCTCCAAGTGAAAAAATTCGTGGGTATCAAAAAAATTAATTTTTGGAAGTGCCCCACCAAAGGAATATTGGAAATTTCAAGAAAAATTGGACCATTGGGCCCAACTAGTTAAGTCAAAGTCAATTTTTTGAGGAAAATAGCTCAAAATAATTATTTTTGAGCTCATAAAAAATGGTTTTTATGAGAAATTCGAAAATTCCTCAAAATTTAAGATTTTTTACGGTGGAGATTAAAAAATGATCAAATATTTATCAACGGTCGAAATTATTTTGACAGGGATCAAGCCAACTAGCCATTATTTTCCAGTTAGAGGATTTATCTATAAATTATGAGTCATTTGCTTCTCAAATTACACAGAAAATTTTTTAGAAATCTCTAAGTCAAGCTTTGCTACAATATTTAATCATGAATCATCGCCTCTAGCCCACAAAAACAAAGGCAACCCTTGATCATGAATCATCGCTCTAGCAGCCCCAACAATAGCTTTGTTCTTCCTTTCAGACACCCCAATATGTTGGGGGTTGTAAGGAACCGTGAACTCTCTCCTAATGCCCTCCTGTGCACAGAAGTCAGAAAACCCACCATCGGTGTACTCACCACCATTGCCTAACCTCAAGACCCGAATCTTCCTACATGTCTGCTTTCCCACAAGAACTTTGAACTCTTTAAAGAGACTGAAGTCCTCACCCTTGGTCTTTAGGAAATATATCCAAGTCCTCCTAGAGTAGTCATCAATGAATATAATATAATACTCATAACCACCCAAAGACACATGAGACATACGGCCACTAACATCAGTATGAATCAAGTCTAGTATACCTGTAGATCTATTGTCGCTCGCTGGGAATGGTAACTTGGTGTACTTGCCCAAAGCACACCCTCTACAGACCTCATAATGCTCAACACTGAAATCAGGAACTCCAGTAGTGATCTCCCTCAGTACTCCCAAAGCTCCATGATGCATATGTGCCATCCTTCGGTGCCATAACTCGCACAAGTCTCTACTACTGGTGGTACTAGTGTGAGTGTTACCAGATGTGCTACTCACCAATGCTCCTGCCGACTGAAAACTAAACCTATATAGTTTCCCAGAGCGGACTCCAATCACTTTGCCCGAAGTGATGGAAGCTTCCCTGGGATGCATCAATACTTGCCCTCCTGAGAAAGCGACGTCAAACCCCTTCTCCTCCATAGCAAACACTGAAATCAAGTTCTTCTTCATCCCCTGGAACATACAAAACATCCATGATCTTCAAAGGACGCAAAGACTCCCTCTCAAAGGTCACAGTCCCCACACCAACAGCTTTCACAGTGCGGTCATCTCCTAGTACAATCTCAATATCAAGTGTCCTCTCTACAAGTCTGAAAAGAACTTCCGTGCAATTGTCATATGGCGGGAAGCCCCGCTGTCTATGTACCACACATCGAATGATCTAGTAGGAGTAATAAATGCAAAGTCCTGGTCAAACTGTGAAGCAAATAGATCCACCTCTACTAAAGCTGCAGTACCTTCTTCCCCTTGTTCTTCCTCTCAGGACACGTAGCAGCATAGTGTCCCATCTTCTGACATGCCCAACATTTGACTTTGGACATATCCGTATCTTTCTTCTTCTTCTTCTCCTTTCCCTTAGCCCCATCTGATGAGGCCCCTTTCTTGGCCTTCCCTTTGTTCTTCCCCCTGGCTGTCAAGGCTACATCCTCCTCATCTGCTATCTTCACCCCACCACTGTCAGTCTTCCGTATCTCATGCTGCACACAATCATCCCAGAATTTGTCCCAATTGGGAAGATTCTCCCTAGAGGTAACAGCATCTCCAAAGACCTCCCAAGACTTAGGAAGTCCCGCTACAGCTATCCTGACTAACTCTGTGGGTGCAACTACCTCACCAATAGCAGTCAAATCATCACGTACCTATTTGACCCTGCCAAGATAATGAACTACACTTTCAGCCTTTGTCATCTTGATGTTCTTCAATTGTTCTTTGAGTACCATCTTCCTGCTCTCATTGGTACTCTGATAGAGAGTGGTTAGAGCTGTCCACATCTGATATGCATATGTGTTTCCTCTCACCTGAGGAACCACATGATCCTTCAGACTATCCATCAAAATCCTTTTTGCCTTTGCATTATTTTTTGTGAATTCAACAAGTTCATCTGCAGCAGTAGGAGGTACAACCACTTGCCGCACTATGTCCCAAATTGCTGCCTCCTCAAACATTGTCTGAATTTTGTCCTTCCAAACGGCATAGTTGGATATCCCATCCAGTTTGTCCTCTATCCTTAAGAACATGGCCATGACTGTTGTCCAAAATTTACAAAACCAAGAAAATGGAGAAATGAACTTTCCAGCACACCTTGTTGTCCCAAAAGTTCAGTCTGTGTGAAATTTCACCTTGTTGTCCCAAAATATCAGTTTGTTGTCCAAACTGAGTTTGTTGTCCAAAAATTCAGTTTGTTGTCCAAACCACTGTTTGTTGTCCCAAACTACTGTATGTTGTTCAAACTGCAATTTTCAGCCTGTAGCTCTGATACCATGTTGAAATTTGATGACTAAAAAAGGGTTTTCAACAATCCAAACCCGGTTTTAATTTCACCTTATCACTCCCATTCAATTAAATGCCCTTTCCCATAAACATACATTCAACATATAGAATTCTAGAAATGAAATTTTCAGATTAAAACACATGGAACTGTCAACACATGCTGAAAATAAATATGGACATAACCAGACCAGCAACACACATAAAAATACACAGATTTTTGGTCAACTTAGACCCAGGCAAAACCCCTTCAATCTTCTCCAGGGAAAACCTGTTAGAGAGCTCTTCAAATTTATTTATCTTTCAAGTTCAGGAAAAATACATTTGCAGACAAAACAAAACAGCAAAATACAACTTATCTCTTCAGCCCAAAACTCCTTGAAAATCGTGCCCACTTTGCCTCGATTTTCGTGCCCACTTGAAGCTGAAAATATGTATTGTACGGATATGACTATACTCACTGTACAGATTTTCGTACCACTATACAGACTGTACGGGCATTTTTCAAAAAAAATCAAAAACTTCTCTCGAACAACTTGCAGCTCACAGCATTTAATGTTGTTCGTATTGTACCTTCTGTTGTCTTCTAAACCTTGATTTCCATGCCCAGCTTTGCCCAAAAATCACTCCTTCAGCTTGCTGCAACAAATTTCTCCTTCAGAATTTTTCTCCAGCTCTCAGCCTCCTTTCTCCAATCTGCTCATGAAGAATGAATGCAGTCTCTCTTTTTCCCCCTTTTGTTTCCCTAAATGACTTTTGGGCAACCCTAATATCTAATGGCTCAAATTCATTTAGATCAAGGGATGAGAATAAATGTGCATTTAATTCTCATTTTCTATTTTTTAACTCACCCATTAAATAAAGTACTCGCATTGTACTTTATGTCTAAAGTCACTTTTCACTTTATAATTTAACGCTGACTTTACCACTTATAAAGTCACTTTCACTTTATAAAGTCACACTTAGGAAAAGAATTATTTTGAACACTTTCCTAGATAGAGACTAACCCATGGGAAACCACTTGTCCAAGGTACATTAAAAATCAACAATTCTATGCTAATATGAGATAGTTGCATATCAGCCCCAAGAAATAGCTCAATGGGTCGAGTTCTCGTTGCTAAGTACCTTGTCAATTGGGAGGTCACGAGGTCAAATCTCCTCGACGCCCTTGGGGTTAGGCCTTGCTTGTTTGGCCGGCGAATAGATTTCTTCAGATTGATCTGCTTAGATTTTCTATAGAAAAAGACAAAATGAGATAGTTGCATATCAACATAGCTTGAAACAAGCATGAAGGGAAAAATAGCATGAAGAAATATGTAGAAATACAATAAAAACATGGCAAGAATTTGCCATATGCAAGGAGAAGAACACCATCACAAGTAACCCCAAAGTTTGTTGTATTATATTGCAAAATGCATGTACAATCCAGCAGCATGTCCTCAAGCCCAATAACTCATATTACATGATTACAAATGAGAGCCAATGGCTCATTTAAATAGGAAAATGGGAACAAATCTTAATGACCAATCCATGAAACAAGTGGCGCATAATTGTCAATCCCAATGTGAAGTCAAGCTACATGTGGAGAGATAATTGTTGCAGGGACCTTTTAGTTGGCAACGTGGAGGCTTAGTGGAGTTTAAGGCATAGACAGTGATCACAAAAACTTGAGTTAACCTCTCTTAACATTCCATCAAAGTCTACACTAATTTTCTTTTGGAGACAAACATGAGTTAGTGGGGGGACAAAATCAGATGCATGTAGCAGTCTGTCCTCCACTCAATTCATAGCAAAATTCGTGTTGAAGGAGATGCCCAACTAGGATATGTATGAACTTCATTGTTCCTTGCGTTTTAGTGGGGGACAAGTGAGAGGCAAGGTTTGTCCTATGTGGCAGTCTTGTCCCCCTTCAACTTTCTCAACCTTTACAAATTCTCTTAAACTGATTTTTACACCTATTAAATGGATAATTTGGGACCCTTTTGACTAGTTGTTGACTTTGTCTCTCTAATGTGGCTGCCATGTCACTGTTTGTCCCCCACAAACTTTAATGTGCACCAACATATTGAAATAAATCAAATTATTTGAACTTTAGCCATATGTAATATTTCAACGTTGCCTCTTTAACTCAACGTTGGACCATTCGACTTGCCACTTGGAACTTTGACTTTGACTTGTGCTTTATGTGGTGGGCCCACATAGTTGCCACATCACCTTTGACCTTCACTGGAATTTGCCATGTCAAAATTTGACTTATTTTGACTTTAAAAAAAAATTCTAAATTTTCCAATTATTCATTTATTTGAATTTTTGCCACTGACATCAGAAAAATCGGCTTTCGAGGGACTATAAGTTGTTTTCTTACCCTCAAAGTGGGTCCTCGGATAATGTTGGTCATTTTAAGAATAAATTTTGAGTAGTCACACGCCCTAGACATTTCCAAAGACCACTTATTTACATCATTACATAGAAATTAATTAAAAAAATTCATTTTGCGAGAAATTTTTAATTACTAAACAATCCTACATAGACCTAATCAAATTCCGTGAAATTTCAGAGATGACCTAGCATGGTAAAATACATTGACTCTAGACACTAAGATGCATTAGGGGCTCAACCTTCAAGACGCCACCCCGGCGTTAGGGTATTGCAGTGAGTGAAAAAACCTAGAAAATTATTCACCACTAAAAAGCAGGAATAATTAACCAAGTAAAAAAAACACAATAAGGTGTACTCGCTTGCTAAACAAGTTCCAACACCCTAGGCTTGTTACATGGCTTTATTCATCATGTTAGGGATATTTATACAATATCCCTGTTGGGCTGCGGACTCTGAGGACTGAAGAAGAAATTGATAAGAAGAAGAAGTAGAGTTTAAAAGCTCTAATAATATGATGATATCTTATGGTACAAATGTCCTTTGGTACATCCTTGGGCATGAAGTCTTCAAATAATCATCAAGTGCCACTCCAGTGGTCAACACATTGATGATTGAACAGCAGTTCTTCAATCCACAACAAAGTAATATCAAATTTGTCTAATATATTGAAGGGTCACTTAAACATAATAGGGCATTTTTTGTTTAACCACTATAACAAGTTTTTCATGACTATCACAATGTCCTGAAAGGTCTGAAATACACCTCAGAGGTCTGAAATATATTGGTAGCATTAATTCATCTAAGAAAAAAGAAGGATTAAAACAATCTGGAATAATCTTTTTACACTTGGCATAAGAATAAGCTACTGCTGTCATAGATTTATTTGCTGCTTGAAACATACATAGCTTGCTACTATCCAAAAATAACTCATCAGTGTTATTGATAAATCTGAATTGCATTTCTAAGCTCTAAACACTAAGCTTCAACTCCATAACTGTATTGAATGATTTTGACATCTTGAATATCTTGTTTTCAAGGAATCATCAATTGACTGTTCCAAAATTGAAAATGTTCTTGCTGCTTATAGTTGAATTATAAACTTTAAAAAAATTATGTTGGTGAATATCAACATTAGAGCTCTCTTGAGAAATTGACCATCTAGGTGTCCCTAATTTCACATTCACATTGAAAGCCTTCTTGTTTTATTGGCAATAAAAAAGCTAACAAACTGAGGGACTTGTTGATTTGAACAAATATTTATTAATTGGCATCTTTTTATTGGTATATCTTGAAGGTTCATTGTATAAGAGCATTTATACGCTTGTTGAGCAATCAGTGTTAGCATTAGATAAGAGATATATTGTTGGGCAAGTTCGGTATAATTCTAATACATATTATTGAAAGATAACTTTATGCTGGCATTTTTGGACATTTGAAGGTCTTCTTGATTATGTTAGACATCTCCTAAGTTGAATGGTTATTGGCATTTTCTCATTTGACTAAGAAGCATTGGTTGTATTTTCTATTATCATTGTTATCTTGAGCACCTTGGCAAAGCATTTGTCTTGTTTAGCATATCTTGGAAAGTTAAGGGCATTGAGTAATCTTGTTACATTGTATTGAAAAATTTTGGCTAATTGTTTGAAGGGATAGTGCTTTGATTGTCATTTGACTCGTAGTTCATGTGTTAAGTGGATCTCTATCTTTTTGAACTCTATATTGGTGTATCATTGTAAAGAGCATTCATCTTATAGCGATTTTAATTTGTGGTTGTCCCTTGTTTCTTATTGGCACATATTCTTGTTGATGAGATTGTCTTTTGCTTGCCATCAGTGAGTACTTGCGGATATAACTCAAACAATAACTAAGTACTTCAAATCTTAAACAATCTCACATTAAGAATCATTCACTCATTTCACCTTGTGTATCATCCTAAGCTAGCCTTGCATCTAAAAACTTACTTCCAAGCATAAGCTTGGTTGATAGATTTTTATGACAACTTTTCTCATTTAGCTTAAAGGGCCTAGGCAACTCTTCGGTGGTTAACACGGTGACCTTGCAGTCGTCATAGCCATAGCCTCTGCAGCGCCAGAGACATCGAGTAATAGGTCCTAACAAAAGGTATCGTTAATCAAGCCCTTGCTTGCTTCCTGTTGGCCTCCTTCCCACAACCTACCTTGGAGCCCAGCTTCAAAATAGTTAAGGGAAGGTCAAACTTAGATTAGGCATTTAATTAAAATTAACCAAGATCTTTGCATTTCACATAGGTCTTAGGAATTGCATTTCATATAGGTTAGTAAAGCATTAAAGTGACAGTTGTCCATCCAGTACTTGGTCTCAATTTTATAAAGCAAGAGTGTTGACTCCATAAGGCACTGGTCTCAAATATATAAATTCAATCTAATCCTTAAAATCTTGCTAGATTTAACCAAGTGCTAGGCCACTCAATTGTGTCTCCCAGACTATTTGGTTCCCAACTTGTCCTTTTTCATTTCATTTCCATAGGGTCTACCCCCCATAGCCTATTGTTGGGAAATAGCTAAAACAGAGAGGTTAGAGATCAGGGTGACAGTGCCCGACCTGAGTCGTTGTCGCGGTGCTTGTACAATTTAAGCGACAATATTTTTTGGTGCCATTGTCACGGACCAATTTATTGGACCTTGGCTTTGCGACATTCATCTTAATCATATTCTCATTTTCTCATCATTCGTTATATCTCTTCATCTTTTCATCACCTTATTTTTTTCCTCTCACTAATCCTTTCATCTGCTCTATTTGCACCTTTATCACCTGGACATTTCGGTTGGTTTCCTGTTTTGGTGGCGACTCCACTTATTCATCCATAATTTTTCAGACAAGAAGCTCTCCCTAATATCCATCTGCTTCTCCCTGAATAACCTTTCGGTTTTTGCCTTTTGGATCTTGACGCCAGATTCATGTTCAAGTGGCGACGCCAGATTCATGTTCAAGTTGCGACTCCACTTCTTTCATTTCTTTCAAGAATTTCTACTAGAAGCTCGCTTCTTGTGGATCTATTGATTTTCTTGAGTGAGGATCTCTCTCTAGCATCCATTTGGCCTCTCCTTTTCCAGTTGAGCAAGAAATCATGGACTTGTTGTAAAATTTTTCTGTTTTCCCACCACGGTTTTCAGTTTCACCTTATTTCTCCCATGTAGTTAAATGCTCATTCCCATAGCCATACATTTAACAGACTGAAAAAATAAATATTGCTGAAAACACAAATTCTGGAAATTTTTCAGAGTGCTGGAAATTGCAGAAATAAAAAATCAGCAATTAAAACAGCCATTAAAACACATTTAAACTCAGTGATTTTTTGTCAACTTGACCTTGGAAAAACCCCCTACAACTCTTGGGGAAAACCAGTTTGAGAGCTCTTCTTTATTTCTGGAAAATGCCTTTTTACAGAGAAAATTTTCAGCAAAAACAGAAATTTCCAGCAAGCAAAACTTATCTGTTTTCAGCCCAAACGACAATCTGAAAAATGCTGTAAGAGCTGTACGGACTGTACGGACCGTACGGACAGCCGTACGGACTTGTACGGACAGCCCTCGGAAAAAGTACAGAAAATCGCCTCCTCGATATTCGTGCTGAAAATTAATTTTTTTCACTATTTTGCTCACAAAAACTGCCTTTTTCTGCTTGTTCTTTATGCTGTTCGGATTTGCTGAAGTGCTGCCTTGGTGTGTGTGCCAAACTGCTGCCTCTTTCTCCTCCTTGTCCAGAAATCTCCCTTGCTCTCTTGCTCTCCTTCTCCCAATCTGCTCATGAAAGAATAAATGATCTTTTTCTCCTTTTCCTCCCTTAACCCAACCCTAAATGACTTTTGGGTGATCCCTAAATCCAATGGCTGAAATAGATTTAGATCAATGGCTGAGATTAAATGCTCATTTAAATCTCACTTTCTATTTTTTAATTCACCCCACTTTAATAAAGACCCACTTAGTCATTTATTTCCAAAGTCACTTTTCCTTTCTAATTTTTCATTGACTTTATAAAGTCACTTTAAAATTAGACTTAGTAACTTTATCACTTAAAGTCACTTTCAAATTAGATTTAACTTTATAAAAATTATAAAGTTACTTTAGGAGAAAAATTAAATTCTTTTGGACACTTTTCCCTAGGCCAAAGATCAAAGCCTTAGGGAACCACCTGTCCTCCGGTACCAAATTTCAACACTCCCTCTTACCGAGGAAGGTGTTCCTCACCACACCCATCTTGTCTCTGAAGTAGACATGCTTGCCCCGTGGTAAGGCTTTGGTAAGAATATCTGCAACCTGCTCATCAGTGGAAATATACTCAAGCTTCACAGCTCCCTTCTGAACATAGTCTCTGATGAAATGATATCTGATCCCGATATGCTTTGACCTGTCATGAAATACTGGATTCTCCGTGAGTTTAATGCAACTCTGATTATCACAGTAAATCACTGAAGGTCTCAAAGGCTGACCAAATAAGCCAAACAACATCTTGCGAAGCCAGATGGCCTCACAACTAGCTAGACTGGCTGCCATATACTCTGCTTCCGCTGAACTCAGTGCTACTGACTGCTGCTTCCGGCTGAACCATGACACTACTGCTGAACCCAACCCAAAACAACACCCTGAAGTGCTCTTCCTATCAGAAGCACAACCTGCCCAATCAGAATCAGTGTATCCTGCCAATCTCACTCCATCTCCCTGCCTGTAGTCCAGACCATAATCCACTGTCCCCTGCAAGTACCGCAAAATGTGTTTTGCAGCCACCCAGTGAACCTTCCTAGGCTCACACATAAACTGACTCATCGTGTTGACTGCAAAACAGATATCTGGTCTGGTGTTGACCAAATACATCAAGGAACCAATCAGCTGCCTGTACAATGTGGGATCCACCAACTCGGAATCCGAAGCATGAAGCTTCTTCCAGTTGGTGATCATCGGTGTCGACATGGGTCTACAATCCTCCATGTGGAATCTGCTAAGGATGTCCACAATATACTTCCCCTGCCCCAGGAAGAAATGCCCCTCCTCCTGCCACACCTCCAAACCCAAAAAGTAATGCATCAAGCCGATGTCCTTCATCTCAAACTCCGCCGCAAGATCTCTCTTGCAGTGCTCTATGAGTCTCTCTGCACCTGTAATGATCAAGTCATCCACATACAGCACCAGAATGAGTGGCTCCTCACCAATCACAATAAAGTAAAGGTTCGGATCTGCCTCACTCTTTGTGAAACCCATCCCCTGCAAGTATGCATCTATCCTAGAGTACCAAGCTCTGGGAGCTTGCTTCAGGCCATAAAGGGCCTTCTTCAATCTGCACACATGGGACTCCTTCCCATGCACCTCAAAGCCCTGTGGCTGCTCAATGTACACCTCCTCCTGTATGAAGCCATTGAGAAATGCGGTCTTCACATCCATCTGGTGGATCTTCCAACCCATCTCTGCTGCTATCGATATAATGGAGCGGATCGAAGTATATCGAGCCACGGGAGCGAAGGTCTCCTCATAATCAACTCCCTCTACCTGGGAGAACCCTCTAGCCACAAACCTTGCTTTGAATTTCTCAATGCTGCCATCTGCAGCATGCTTTACCTTGTAAAGCCATCTGGAAGTAACCACGGATTTGCCCTCAGGCCTCGGCACCACCTCCCAAACATCATTCTTCATGATAGAAGAATACTCCTCCTGCATGGCCTCTCTCCAGACCTGCTGGCTAGCTGCCTCCTCATAGCTAGAAGGCTCAGAGTCAAGGATGCTGGTAACCATCGCCATATAGCTACAAAATCTCTCAGGTGGTCTACTCTCTCTGACCGGCCTCTTCGGCTCAGCAACAGATGTGGCATCTCTCAAGGTGTCCTGAAGCCACTTGGGCTTCCTCTTCCCTGAGCATGCTTCTCCCATAGGAGAATGAAACTCCTCCTCCTCATCCCCATCAGTAGCCTGAACTCCTAATTGTCTGTCTGCTGTCCTCCTGCCTGCACCTGAACCTGTAGAAGCTGAGGTACCGTGTGAACTGTCCATCAGTGGACTCCCTAGTGAACTGCTCTGTGAACTGCTCTGCATGCTGCCCGGAGCACCACCCCTCTGGCTCGGCGAGCCACTGCTCACTGATGGACCTGACATCCTCATAGATGTACCTCCGGATCCTCCTGATCCCTGCCCACTGGATCCCTGCGACTGACTCAACTGCTGCTGAGGGTCTGGCTGATCCAGATACTCTAACTCCCGTGACCTCCTAAAGGCCCTGTCCTCCTCGAACTTCACATCCTGTCTGACAACAACTCTCCTCTGTGCAGGAATGTAAATCCGAAAGGCCTTTGAGGTCTCACTGTAGCCCACAAAGATACCCTTCTCTGCGGTGGGCTCTAGTTTGGTCCTCTCCTCCTTGGGTATATAGGAGTATGTAATGCATCCAAAGATATGAAGATGACCAAGATCAGGCTTCTTCCCAGAGAAAGCCTCCTCAGGAGTCATGTGCCCCAAGGCACGATGCGGACTCCTGTTCTGCAAGTAAACAGCTGTGTTGCAGGCCTCTGCCCACAAGAACAATGGCAACCCTTGATCATGTAACATGGCTTTAGCAGCCCCTATGATGGATCTGTTCTTCCTCTCCGCAACCCCGTTCTGCTGGGGGTTGTAAGGAACAGTGAACTCCCTCCTAATGCCTGCCTCCGCACAATAGTCAACAAACTCTCCAAGGGTGTACTCTCCTCCATTGTCCAACCTCAGGGACTTGATCTTCCGACCTGTCTGTGTCTCCACAAGAGCTCTGAACTCCTGAAACCGCTTGAAGACCTCACTCTTGGTCTTCAAGAAATAAATCCAGGTCCTCCTGGAGTGATCATCAATGAATAACACATAATACTCATATCCACTCAAGGAAACATGAGACATCCGACCGCTCACATCGGAATGAATCAAATCAAGTATCCCCGTCGCTCTGCTGTCACTGCTGGGAAAAGGGGATTTGGCAAACTTGCCCATCGCACAACCTCTGCAAGTATCATGGTGATCAGTACTGAAATCTGGCACACCTGTAGTGATCTCCCGCAATGTCCTCAAGGCTCCATGAGACATGTGCCCCATCCTGCGGTGCCAAATCTCACACAGCTCAGAACTGCTAGCTCTGCTGTCGGTACTACAGCTCAATGCCAAAGGGGGCTGGAATGCAAACTTGTACACCTTTGCATGGCGTACACCTATCACTCTAGCTGAATCAGCTGGAGAGCCCCTGGGATACATCAACACCTGTCCTTCCCTGAACAGTACCTCATATCCTCTGTCCTCCAAAGCTGAGACGGATATGAGGTTCTTCCTCATCCCTGGCACATAAAGAACCTCTGACACCTTCAAGGGAGGTTTGGACTCCCTCTGAAATGTCACTGTCCCCACCCCGACTGCTCTAACAACTCTGTCATCACCGAGTACTACCTCAATATCAGTGCCACTCTCTGAAAGCTCTGAGAAGTACTCCCGGACTCCTGTCATGTGACGTGAAGCCCCACTGTCCACATACCAGATACCTGTAGATGCTCCGCTAATCGAGGGAAAAGCATGCTCCCTCTGAACCTGTGTGGCAGGTGATCCTGCACTAGAGGACTCACATGTAGTGAACGCAAACTTCCGGTCAAAACGACCTGCAAAGTCCTCAATCTCAGCTGACGCTGCCACATCCTGGGTCTTCCCCTTCTTCTTCTTCTTCTCCGGACACACAACTGCATAGTGTCCCATCTTCTGACAATTCCAACACTTCACTTTGGAATAGTCCTTTTGTGAGTTACCCTGTTTACCTTTACCTTTGCCTTTGCCTCCACCACCGCTTGTGGAAGCCTGCTTCTTCCCTTTGCCTTTCTTGCCTCCTGCCACCAGTGCTACGTCCTCATCCTGCTCAACTGGCTTGGCTGCCCCAAGCTGTCCTTTCCTGATCTCTGTCTGAATACAATCATCCCAAAACCTCTCCCATGTGGGAAGGGTCTCACGTGCACAAACCCCATCAGCAAAGTTCAACCATGAACGGGGGAGGCCATTCACTGCAATACGCACCAACTCAGTGGATGGAATGGCCTCTCCAATCGCTGCCAACTCATCTCTCACATTGGTAATCTTTGTGAGATATCCAGCTGCACTATCATTCCCCATCTTAATGTTCTTCAGCTTCTCCTTCAGGACCATCTTCCGGTTCTCATTGGTACTCTGGTAGAGATTGGACAATGTTGTCCACATCTCATGGGCATTGCTCTTTCCTCTCACATGAGGAATGCAATGGTCTTTGATTCCGTCTAGAATCAGCCTCTTACCCTTGTTGTTCTTTCTATTATAAGCTGCCAACTGAGTAGCATCAGTAGGCACAACAACAGGGTGCTGTGCTGTATGCACCATGATATCCCAGACTTCTGCCTCCTCAAAGATACTCTGCATTCTCTCCTTCCAAACGCTGTAATTTGTATGCCCATCCAACCTATCCTCCACCCTCAATCCCAACGACATCTTGCTGTCCTAAAACTGAAAAAATAGCACTGCTGTGGTAAAGATAAACCTGCTGTTTATGAAAAATCAGCTTGCTGGAATTTTCTGAGTGAAAAAATCAGCAGCTGTATTTTTTCTCTTTTGCTGTCCCAAACTGCCCTTCAGCACTCAAGCTCCGATACCATGTAAAATTTTTCTGTTTTCCCACCCCGGTTTTCAGTTTCACCTTATTTCTCCCATGTAGTTAAATGCCCATTCCCATAGCCATACATTTAACAGACTGAAAAAATAAATATTGCTGAAAACACAAATTCTGGAAATTTTTCAGAGTGCTGGAAATTGCAGAAATAAAAAATCAGCAATTAAAACAGCCATTAAAACACATTTAAACTCAGTGATTTTTGGTCAACTTGACCCTGGAAAAACCCCCTACAACTCTTGGTGAAAACCAGTTTGAGAGCTCTTCTTTATTTCTGGAAAATGCCTTTTTACAGAGAAAATTTTCAGCAAATAAATTTCAGCAAAAACAGAAATTTCCAGCAAGCAAAACTTATCTGTTTTCAGCCCAAACGACAATCTGAAAAATGCTGTAAGAGCTGTACGGACCGTACGGATGTACGAACTGTACGGACTGTACGGACGACCGTACGAACTTGTACGGACAGCCCTCGGAAAAAGTGCAGAAAATCGCCTCCTCGATATTCGTGCTGAAAATTAATTTTTTTCACTATTTTGCTCACAAAAACTGCCTTTTTCTGCTTGTTCTTTATGCTGTTCGGATTTGCTGAAGTGCTGTCTTGGTGTGTGTGCCAAACTGCTGCCTCTTTCTCCTCCTTGTCCAGAAATCTCCCTTTCTCTCTTGCTCTCCTTCTCCCAATCTGCTCATGAAAGAATAAATGATATTTTTCTCCTTTTCCTCCCTTAACCCAACCCTAAATGACTTTTGGGTGATCCCTAAATCCAATGGCTGAAATAGATTTAGATCAATGGCTGAGATTAAATGCTCATTTAAATCTCACTTTCTATTTTTTAATTCACCCCACTTTAATAAAGACCCACTTAGTCATTTATTTCCAAAGTCACTTTTCCTTTCTAATTTTTCATTGACTTTATAAAGTCACTTTAAAATTAGACTTAGTAACTTTATCACTTAAAGTCACTTTCAAATTAGATTTAACTTTATAAAAATTATAAAGTTACTTTAGGAGAAAAATTAAATTCTTTTGGACACTTTTCCCTAGGCCAAAGATCAAAGCCTTAGGGAACCACCTGTCCTCCGGTACCAAATTTCAACACTTGTTCGCCCCTTGTAACTTTGCTAACATTCAAGGTTATCCAAATGACCTTCCTACCAATGGCCTTGACAAGTTGCCTTCTTTCCAAGGAAATAATGCAGTTAGTGCTACGGCTCATCTAAAAGCTTTTAGCTCTTGGTTGGGTAAATATGCTAGAGGTGCTGACTATAATCATGAAGATGTGCCTCTTTGTTCTTTCCTTAGAGGAAGATGCTTTGGATTGGTTTACAAAAAACCCTAATAATTCATTTAATTCATTACAATTGATTATTTATGCCTTTAGGGACAAGTATGGAAAAAAGAGAGAAGAAAGACATTTGGTTAAAGCTATCAACGTCATAGAGAAAAAAGAAAATGAAATCGTAGAGAAATTTAATAAGAGGTTTAATGGTATTATTAAAGAACTACCTTAAGATTATTGACCTCCTGCCAGGTCTCTTTTGGATTTTTATATTGATGCCTTTGATGTTGATACTTCTTATGAGTCGAGGCGAGCTAAAACTAATGATTATAAGGTTGCCCAGGTTTTAGCTGAGGAAATTGAAAAGGGTAAGAAAGCATTTGGGAAGTTTGAAATTTCGGGTTTTGATGAGGGTCTAAGTAAATTGAAAGAATCTAATGAATCTGATGATAACCCTATGCAGAAATTGATGTAGAAACTTGAAAGCGTGGAACTTAATCAAACAAAGTTAATATCTAATCATGCTAAGGAAATAAGTGCCTTGCAGGGTAGGTTGGTCCAAATGGAAGGATCTCAAGCACAGAATTTCCATCCTAGAAATAATAATGTCTGGAAGAAGAAAGGCCCATCTAATGAGCAGAGACCACCAAATCCACTTGAGTTTGTCAATCTTGTGGATGAAGCTTCGCCTTACTATAGACCCTGTAATGCTCTTCATGAAGAGGCTAGTTGCCTTGTTGTCAAAAGAATCATAGATAGTAGAATGGCAGGGATGAGCAATCAAATTGATGTTGTTGGTAAGTGTTGTAGCGGCTACAACCACCCTCCAAAAATTTTCCCTTGCTTTGATTTTGGAGCCTTCCTTTCTATTGACATGAGCTTACCTTTGACTGTCATCAAGTATTCATGATTTGATCAAGACTTATATTTTTATGTTGTGCTTGTGTTTGCTTGTTTTCATACTTAACTGATCTTTTGAGTCACAAGCTAACCTTCTGACTTGATCTTGCAGCAATTATGGGCTTGCCTCCAGAAACTATGCAATCCATGAGGGCAAGCTAGCCTTGATGATGGGAATTGCGCAATTCGAATTGGCAGCTCAGCCTTGAGCTTGAGAACTACGCAATCATGGATGGCAGCCTAGCACTAAGGTTAGAAATTACGCAATCCACTCCTTGAGCTTAGAAACTGTGCAATGCACTGAACCGGAAAGTTGCCCAGTTCCTCAGAGTTGCGTAATCTTTCTCGGTAGTTTGCATGGCAAGTTTCGTGGAAAAGCAAAAAAAAAAAAAAAAACATTCCCTAGAAAATAGGGATTCATCATTAGTTTCCCGAAGGTGACACAATCCCTATTTTTCGAAATTTCCGCTAAGTGTCACTTTTTTCCTTTATTTTAGGCATGCGCGTCATAAACCCCAATCCGCCCAAATCTATTTAATAGACGACTCTAGAGCTCATTTGTACATTTGATATTGGAGCTCTAGCATTCCCGAGATCATGGAACCTTTAGTGGAGTTGTCGTCGCTTTTCTGGGTGAGTTTTGCTTTTGTCATCTTTTGCTGCTTTTTCTGTCACTTTTTGTCATTTCGCTTCTATGAGTGTTGTTTTGTTTGTTTCTATTCATGGTTGTTGGTGTTTTAACTTGTATTAGCTTGTAGAAGTGTTGTTTCAGTTTGTCGTTTGCCTTTAATAAGTTTAGCATCAATTTTCTTGTTTTTGCACACCGACGATCATCGTTTCAGCGACTCTCCTCACATATTTGTTTTTCCTTTCGTTTGTTAAGTTTATGCACTTGATTCACATTGATCCATCCACACTTAGTCAGATCTATGTTTTAACTTTCATTATCTTTCAGATCTGATTGTTTCCCACACTTCCACGGGCAGATTTGCACTTTCCCTTGGCCCTTTTTCACCTTGCCCAGCTGAGCATTGCGCAATCCAGAAGCTCAAGATGAGGCTTGGCCTTTGAGGCTGCGCAATGCACAGTACAAGCTGGTCCAACTTCGCATTGCGCAATTCTAGGGCTCACACTGTTACCTTGGCCATTGAGACTACGAAATGCATAGTCTCTCCCAATCATAGCCCAGGCTTTACTGCGCATTGCACAGTCTCAAACCTCAAGTTGCACCTTGGCTATTGGGATGTTGGAATTTCTAATTCTATCTATTAGAAATCCTTCATGTACTTTTTGATTTATTTCTTCCTACTTGTTCTGTTAATTAACAAGTTATTTACCATGTAAATACTGAAAATAAATACGAGTACATGCTCAACACATACAGATCATCAACTGAAGGAAAAAACAAGCACACAAGTGACACCATTATTTTTGGACTAATGTCCCCGAAAAAACCCAATGCGGGAAAACCAGTGCAGCTATCTGAGGGTTTTATTATTAAGAAGTTTCAGGATACAATCTAGCTGCTAGAAATGGCTCACCCAACAGAGAATGCTCTCGGCAATAGTACCTCTCAGTCGAAGACAGATATTCCGGCTAAAAACCCCATATGTACAATCCCACAGCTCTCAGCTCCAATCTGACCCATGAAATCTCCCAGCGTCAGCCTCTAGGGTCTGCGTCAACCTCTCTAGCCCAGTGTCACCCCAACTAGCCCTGTGTCAACCTCTGGAGCCTCTACGTCACCCACGTTGGCTCTCTTTGGCACTGCGCAGCTCCTAGCTGCCTTTGCGAGGCCTCTGGTTGCTTCTGCATGGCCACTAGCTGGCTCTGCATCAACCATCTCTCGACTTCCGCGTTGATGCTCCCCGTACCCTCTCTGCCTCTCTGATTCTGTTTTCACTGCCCCTTATCTGCAACTCTGATCACTCCTTCGATTTCCTTAGAAAGCTCTGCCACAGAAAATCGAATTCTAGGGTCTGTGTCAGCCTCTCTAGCCCAGTGTCAGCCTCTCGGGGCTCTGTGTCAACCTATGGAAGCTCTACGTCTCCCACTGGCCCTCCTCAGGCTCTGCGCAACTCATGGCTGCCTCTGTGTGACCTCTGGCTGCTTCTACATGGCCTCTAGCTGCAACTTTGATCACTCCTTCGATTTCCTCAGCAAGCCCTACCCCAGAAAATCGAATTCTTGATCAACTCGGTGTGTTCTCCAAGTGACCCTCAAGCCTCCTCTTATACTTTTCTCGTTGATAATTCAACGGCCGAGATTAAGTCCCTAATCAACGGCTAAGATTAGATCTCGCTTGATCCATGACTTTTGGACCAGACTAACTCAGTGTTATATTAATTCACATTAATATTTTATTTTCCCTAAGTTTAGACTTAGGGACTCCATTAAAAATATTAATTATTTTAATATCTCCCAAACTGGTTAGATTCTGCCCAAACCATTTCTGGGTATTGGAGATCTTATGTGCTTTAGCCTCTCTGCCAATTTTCGTGGCTAGAGCACATATGATGCTACCCCAAATCAACACTCCCTCTTAGCGAGGATTGTGCTCTAGTAATACTCCTCACTGAGCATCACCCTAATCATCCGGCATCGGTCCTTGTGCTGATGCTAGGTCTACTGCAAAACATCCTCTGCACTGTTGCACCATGTACTACTACCCATGGCCCTGCCACTACCATTGTTGCATCTGTACAGCAGCTCCCTTTGCATCTATGTTGATGCCCATGGCCCTGCCACTGCCACTGCTGCATCTGCACTGTAATCCCTCTCATTATGCTGCATTGTGCTACGCATAGCACTGCCACTACTAATTGCTGCACTGCAACTCAGTTACTGAGAAGTAAGTAACTAATCTCCCAACTCTGACATCTCCATCAATTCTGCTACTCCTCTTCGGGGCTCCCGTAGCAAGGTATAATCCAAGAGGTTGGGTACCTCGAAGATCTTGCCCCTCATCGTCTGTAGTATATCTGACTACAACTCGATGTCTCCCCACTTCCTCTCACGAGGTGCATGAGCACTCATGGCACAGTCATCAATTGTCTCCACTTCTTTCTTCGCCCTTGCTGGCGCAGCCTTGGTCTCAGAAGCCTCTCCTTTGCTCTTCTTCCTCGAACATTGGCTTGCATAATGACCCAGTTCCCCACAGTGGAAGCATTTGACCTTGGAGAGGTCCTTCTTCTTTCGTTTCTCTTGCTTTCCCTCAGATGCTCGGGCAACATCCTCCTCTTCCTCCTTGATTCTGACCCCTTGCCGCTGCTTCCTGCCTTGGTTAGCCTTCTAATCTCTTCCTGACGAAGAGCCACCCACAGTTCCTCCCAATTTGGAAGGGTCGATCTGCCCAGTATGCTCTGGACAAATACCTCCTATTCCTCTGAGACTGCATTCAATGCAGTCCTCACCATTAATTCCTGATCCGGCATGGCCCCCTATGGAAGTCAATTGATCCTGGATCTCCTTCAATCGACAAAGGAAGATGTCAATCTGTTCTCCTTTCTGCATCTGATATGACAGCAGCTAATTTTCTAGTAGCATCTTCCTCTGCACGGAAGTATGCTGATACAATTTCGTCAGGGCCTCCCACATTGCATTTGTCGTGTCCTTTTCGGCAATTTGTGGTACTACATGGTCCTTGACCCCATCAAGGATGACGCTCTTGGCCCTCGCCATTGCCTCCTCGTACTTATCATTCTTAGCTGGGTCAACTGGGATTGCTATCATTTTCAAGGCAAAGTCCTTGAGACGATTCCGATATAGAATGGACAAGATCCTGGCCTTCCAGACTACGAAGTTTGAAGCTCCGTCCAGTCTGTCCTTATCTCTTACCTCGTTCACTGCCATCTGCTGCTCCTCTTTCGACTCTTTCGAGTCTCCCTACTTCCCTCCTGGAAGTTATTGGTGTGACTCCCTCTAAGCCTCGATTTCCCTCCTGGAAACCCCTCTACCAATGTCATGATGCCCCCACTCTGATCATTAGTGCAGCTGCACCACTAATCCGGATTTCTTGGCTAGAAATCCTCGATAACAACTCCCTCCTCCTTGGTCTTGCCCTGTTAGGTATTGTTCTGACCACAATACCCCACCATCTTCACTCCGCAACTTCTCCACAGCCTCCTATGCCCCAACAAACTGAAGGTTAGAGCCTCTAAACTCTGCACAATCCCGGCACTAGCAAAATCGCACCTCCTGGCCACAGGTGTCAATCATTCCTAACTAAGAAAGATGACCGGGCGTTGCGTAGATCAGATCTGCTCCTCTCTACCACTACGTTGGTCCTTCTCCCGGCTCAAACTTGATGACACAAGCACTGTGTCACCCCTTCCTTACTGCTTTTCCGCTAGGAACAGCTTCTGTCACTCGGGGCAGTTGTTTCTACTGTTGTTGCTCTTCTCGGTTGATGCCCTCAGTTCTCCTGTGATCTACAACCACACTCTAATACCATGTTGGAATTTCTAAGTCTATCTATTAGAAATCCTTCATGTAATTTCTGATTTATTTCTTCCTACTTGTTCTGTTAATTAACAAGTTATTTACCATGTAAATACTGAAGAAAAAAAATACAAGTACATGCTCAACACATACAGATCATCAATTGAAGGAAAAAACAAGCACACAAGTGACACTGTTATTTTTGGACTAATGTCCCCAGAAAAACCCAATGCGGGAAAATCCATGCAACTATCTGAGGGTTTTGTTATTAAGCAGTTTTAGAATACAATCTAGGTGCCAGAAGTGGCTCACCCAACAGAGAATTCTCTCGCAGTAGTACCTCTCAGTCGGAGACAGATATTCCAGTTGAAAACCCCAGATGTACAATCCCACAGCTCTCAGCTCCAATCTACCCCATGAAATCTCCCAGCGTCAGCCTCTAGCGTCTACATCAGCCTCTTTGGCCTAGCGTCACCCCAACTAGCCCTGCATTAGCCTCTGGAGCCTCTGTGTCACCCACGCTAGCTCTCTCTAGCACTACGCAGCTCCCGGCTGCCTCTACATGGCCTCTGGCTGCTTCTGCATGGCCTCTAGCTGGCTCTGTGTCAACCCTCTCTCAGCGTCTGCGCTGATCCTCCCGGTACCCTCTCTGCCTCTCTGCTTCTGTATTCACTACCCCTCAGCTGCAACTCTGATCATTCCTTCGATTTCCTCAACAAGCCCTACCCCAGAAAATCAAATTCTTGATCAACTCGGTGTGTTCTCCAAGTGACCCTCAAGCCTCCTCTTATACTTTTCTCGTTGACAATTCAACTGCCGAGATTAAGTCCCTAATCAATGGCTAAGATTAGATCTAGCTTGATCCATGACTTTTGGACCATTCTAACTCAGTTTTATATTAGTTCACATTAATATTTTATTTTCCATGAGTTTAGACTTAGGGACTCCATTAAAAATATCAATTATTTTGATATCTCCCAAATTGGCTAGATTCTACCCAAGCCATTTCTGGGTATTGAAGATCTTATGTGCTTTAGCCTCTCCACCAATTTTCGTGGCTAAAGCACATCCGATGCTACCCCAAATCAACATGGGACTGCACAATGCACAGTTCCCACAGTGAGTCTCCTTCACTTGCTTAGAAAAATTGCTCAAACTTTCTCACCAATGCACCAGTTTGTTGTATAATCTTGTTTTGAAGGTAGATTTGCAAAAGCTAATGTTTGCTTGCCATGAGTGCCTCTTCTGTCCCACAAGTACCACAATTATTGAGCACCTCTCTCCAACAGTCACTGTTACCATGGCACCCAAGAGAGTTGCTTCAAAAGATACCACTGAAAGTAGTACCGAGGAAGCAATTGAGCAAACGCTAGTAAACTTGCCAGTATACTCAGACACTCAATTGTATGTGGAAAAGGACTCAGATCTTACATGGTAGAAAGTAAATGAAATTTTTACAACAAAGGACTTCGCAATAGATCTAGAGGATCGAAAGGTATACATTAATGTCCAGAGATCAAGGCTACACAGGGTTGCATGTAGATATCCAGCCTTCCCATGTGCATAGGTCATTAGTTGGATTGTCTCACATATAGATGTGAAGGCCATGACTTTGACCAGTGCCAGCGAACGAAGGCTTGCTACTTTTTTGGCAACAGATTATCGACGTGTGTACCACTTGCCTGAGCCAGAAAAACTCATGGATTCACTCTTCTATGCCACCACTAGTTATTTGGGCACGAAGGATGTTATTAAGAGTTGGGTGAAGGAGCCATCAAAATTTCGACAAACACCCATCAACACGTATAAGACAAATTCTCTCAGGAGGGCCTATCAGCTATTGAGCATCTTGTAGAATCTACGGTCAAAAGAGCACAGAGACCTTTTCAAAAGGGTGGACAATTTTTCTGAACCAGATTGTGAGCATAGGGAATCCACTCAACTGGTCAAACTTGTTGGCTCCACAGTTAAAAATCCATGTAGGTAATGCCCTAAATCCTCCCCAAGGGCGGGAAAGCAAGATTCTATATGTCTGCATATTTACTGGATGCAATCTACACACATAATGCATTCCCTGGCATGAATTGGGCTTGGACACCTCGAAACCCTGTCGTGCACATCCACTGCAAGTTGCTCTCGGATTGCAGCCATCAAGGAGTTATGGACAAGCTAACTGACCACTTACTCATTTCACTATACAAGATGATCTTTGAGAAAGAACCACCTTGCATGTCGTCTGCGGCAATGGAGGCAATATCAGAGATCGCAGATTGGTTTGCCTCACCAGATGGCACCTTCCTTAGAGTGTTCAGTGGAGAGAAGTCACCGCATGTTTTTCCAAGGTATGCCACCGACAAGCTCGTCATGCAAGAAGTGTCATATCATCTCGCCACAAGGTTGTCAGTAGCATTGCATAGGAAGAAGAAAGCACCTTGGCCAACTCTTCCTATGCAAATTGGATTGTACAAGATAAAGAACCTGAAAGTCATGGATACCGAAGGAAAGGCGATAGAGAAGTTTGCATTCGGTACTCGAGACTTTAATTCATATGATCCCCATGGTATTTGCAAGAACCACTATGTGAGAATTCACTTTCAGTGGCTCAGCGGGACATTTCATTGGTAGGAGGAGGATCCATGGAAGAATTGTTATAATGCCTCCAAGAACTGCAAGGCGGTTAGTTTTGCAGGAACTTCACAAGTGACTCCGCAGAAGGAAGCTACTCCAGAAGAAGCACTAGCAGAAGGGGGCAAACCCGCACAGGATAAGGGAAAGAGAAAGGTTGCTCACAGTCTAGGGGAGAAAGAAGCGACAAGTGTTAGCCTCACTCTCACGTAATGGAAACAATTCTAAGTCCAAAATAATTAAATTAATTAAAATCAAGAAAGTTGGATTGAATCCTACCTTTCTAGATTGAGTTTGTTCCTCATGGTTAGGAGTCAGTTTAGGCCAAGTTGGTTGAGAGATTCTCTCCAACTAGGTAGGCTCCTAGATTAGTTTTTGGTTGAGATATTTGCTCAACCATAATGTCCAAGATAGATGCACTATCTTGAGACAAATTCTCCTCATGTATGTATATGTATCATAAACATTATTTGTAAATTGCATTATGAGAGGAATACAATAAGGTTGAGGCCTTTTCTGCTATTTCTATGTCTCTGGTATTTTTTCATGTGCATTAATTTTGTTTAATATTCTACATGTGGTATCAGAGCTAGTATGTTGATTGGTAAAACAATCATAGCATTGTGAAGGCCATGTGAAGGTCGTGTGATGTTGTGAAGGTCGAGTGGTGCAAAGTTAATAAGGAAAGTTAATAAGGAGGTGTGAACAATATTCTGATTGGCGTTGTGCCATTTATAATTGAAAGCATACATCAAAGGAATTTAGATGAATGTGTCAGAGCTGTGAAAACGAAGAGAGGACCATGGCATAAAGAGATCCTCCATTTACATAATTGTGTATTTCCTTTGCAGCATTTACTATTTGATTTTGAAGCATTGAGTTAAAGAAAGGAAACGCAAAAGCAAACTGAATCTCAAGAGAAACAAGAGCATCTATGGTTTCATTCTGAAATGCACCTCCTTCAAGATCCTGTGAGAATGCAGCTACAGACTTAGGAGAGGTAGGGAGCACATGTATTTATTTGTATTATTATCATTATTTGCAGATTACATTGGGAGTGTGAGGAATATAATACAATGAGGCTCCGGCCTTTTCCGCCATGTCTGGTTTTTTATGTCTCTGATATTTTTATGTGTTTATTTTGTTTTTAATTTCCTTCAGCAAGATGAAAACGGATCCAGCTCCTATGAAAGTGGCTTTAGCAACAGAGGCAAAGAGGAAACAAAGGATGCAGAGAGGAGAACGGAGGAAGAGAGAAGAAGAGCAAAGGAGATTGGAGGGAGAAAAGAAAAAGCAAGAACAAGAAGAGAAGCAAAAGCAATAAGAAGAAGAAAGGCAACATGCAATATCAAAAGAAACAGTGCGGAAACAAGTTGAAGAGAAAGAACATAACCAGTAACTAGTAGAGGAGGATGGCGGATATATGCAGGATCAGGAGCTTGCTCAACAAATTGAAAATATGATAGAGATCGATGACACAGCGGCAGAACTGGAGCCGCACAATCAAGATATCGACCTGATGCCTAGAACACAACAGGTTACTATTCAGTCTCCACCACCTCTAGCAGTACAGTCATCTCCAGGCAAGGAAGGGGAGGTTGTTCGTCTTGACAATGATCCGATTATGGATAAGTACAATCTGTTGTACAAGGAACTCCGAAGAAGATTGTACAAGCACATAAGAAGCATTTTTTGGATGATCTCGCATCTCCTGCTTTTATGAGAGAAAGGGTGATTGTGGCCGACACTGAGAGAGATCCTGAAGCCATTGCCTCAGCCAACTTGGCCTTTGCAGGTGCAGCGAAGTCAAACACTTAGTGTCTAATGGCCGAGAATAAGCAATTGGCAAAGAACTTGCAAGCTACAAGGCAAGAGGTTGAGCAACTCCGCGCAGCAGCTCAGAACGCAGCTTCCGCACAGGTCCACCTAGAGGAAATGAGGGTAGCGATACTTAATGAAGTATCGGCACTTGGAGAGACCATGCAGAATCTCTATGAGGAGTTTGTTACCGTGCATAGGGAAGTTGTCCACGTGCATGGGTTGCAGCAGTTGTGTAAAGACTTTGTCAAAACTCTCAGAAATGCGCAAGCCGCAATCGTTGTCGTGCTTGAGTGGACAATGCGATACAAAGAGGCACCGCTTGACTTGGGTAAGAAGATGAAGCCACGGGCAAAGTTGGAGAAAGAAAAAGTGCAGATGTTGATCCAGGAACAACAAAAAGCTCGCCTCATTCATTGGTAACATTCAGGCCTCGTATGCACGGATATACAATAGTTTGGATTTCTTAGTGAAGACCCACAGGATCCCATCAGTTGGCTCACTCATTGAAGCCAAACACAGGAACCAAGTCAGAAAGAAGATAGAGGAATACTTGGAGCAACTGAGACAGATTGCCACCAAAGAGGACTTGGAGGTGAATAGACAAAACATGCATAACTACATTGTTGGCCATGTCTAAGTGCATACAATGTTGATCATGCTTCAAAAGGAAGTAGAAACTGGTTCCAAAACATTGTACCCGGATGCCATGGAGGCTAGAGTCTGCTTCCAGCCAGACACAATCACACAATTTGGGGATGTCATCGCACAGTACCAAGTTGGGCACTGCTACGTGACCAACAAGCATCAAGTGGAAGTTGTTGAGCTTGAGTTCTCTAAAACTCAAGCATCATAGTGTTTTGTCTTGTTACGTTGTCTAGTTGGCTCTACCCTATTTTGTCTTGTATGGGTACGAGTGTAAATTGTAATATTATTTGTAATTAATTTCTAGTTTGAATTCCAAGTGTCAATATTGGAATGTGAAGAGTCATGATGTAATGTAATGAGTTATTTTGTAAAGAAGTTGAAGAGTCATGAGGGAAGTCTAAAAGTCACAAAGGGGAGTTGAAGAGTCACCCCCTCTTGTTATAAATAGAACCTCATAACTCATGTAAAGGGATTTTGGGAGCCAAGCTTTTGGCTAGGCTTAGGCTTAGAGTCGGGAGCTTGAGAGTTTCGAGAGAGCCTTGGATTCTCTAGAGCGTAGAGTAAGTATGTATCTTTGGAAGAGCAGGTGATGTTGACTTCACATTCCACTATTGGGGCTAGTGGTCCATCAATGGTGTATGTATGATTGCAATTTTCACTTAATAAAAGCTCAAAGTCAGCACGTTGTCATGCATATGTTGTAAATGTAGTAGGACTATCCTTGTTATGTTTGCAATGTATGTTATTTAATTTATGCTTATGGTTATGAACTATTTCGTTTGCATTGGTACAAATCTTGTTGAATGCGTGCTGTTGTATTAATTCATCACTGTTAACTTGTGAACTATTTCGCATATTATATTGTGATGGCATTAAGCTCGTGTGTTCCTTTCAAGCTGCATACTATTATAGGCTTTTAAGGGGCCCACTTATTTTCCCTTCCGCGTGGCAGAACCTTCATGCATCGCACTTGACTCTCTGCAGGGTCACACACTTTTTCTCACCAAAGTCACTATACATCACTCTATGTGTAATTGCAACCAAGGCATATCATTAGCACTCACTGCATCAACAACCTGATTGTAGGACTAGACGGGACTCCTACACCAAACTGTGTGAGGTGTAATTAGGACTTCATATCAGGGAGATCCCCTGAATGTTGGCAGGTCCAACATCGTCAACATTTATGGCACTAGAAGGAGGGCCAGATGACAAGCTGAGCCCATGAAGTCTATTTGAACTTTCCACACTCATTAATGGCTTCCTCCCATATCTTAGCCCCAACATGTTTTTCTAAAACCTCAAAACTAAAAGTGTCGGTGGAAATCATTAATGACTTGTCAAATCTTAAATTCAATGGCGAGGGTGAAACAACCTTCTTTGAGCACACCGCTCGTTTTCTTGAATTCTACACGAAGCATAATATTCATTGCGAGGAAGTTGCTTGTAGGTTGTTCACTCTTACATTCGAAGGGCACATAAGGGAATGGTGTTACACATTGCCTATTGCTTCCATACACTCTTTCGAACATCTTGCCACAAAACTTTATTGCGCCTTTGATAGGTATGATTACAAATCTGTGTTCAAGAAAATTATGCGATTGCGAAAAGCACCTGATGAATCTCTTGATGATTTTCACGATCATTTCATTCATTTTTGCTTTGAATTTTTTGAAGATGATGTTGATTGGCCTTTAATGAAAGAGAAATTCGAATTTCTTGTTCACATTTCGATGAATCCGCATGAATATGAATCTTTCGAAAGCCTCCCAACATACCTCAGTATTATAGCTTCTAAATTGCGACGGACAAGATTGTTGTACCAAGTAACTCTCTCTCTCCTAAATAAACAGCTCCAGTTCCGCGGGTTGAGGTAGGAGAACTTGAGAATTCATCCGTTTGTTTACCACCATCTTCCCCCACCCCACATACTTAGAATTCCCGCGCAAGTTTGGACTGTGAATCTGATGTTTGCGATAAAGTGTTATCTCCTCGTCCTTCATCCTTTGGTTCCTTTAGTCCTCCGGATTGTGAGTTGTTGTGTTCACCCGTTTCAAATATTTCTTTGGAGGTTCATGAGGATCAAGTTCAATGTTGAAGAATCTAGGGAAATAAGGTGTAGTGTGATTCTTCGTTACTTGATAAAAATTTGTGGAGTCTTTTTACTTTTTCTTGTTAGCTTAATCTTCTTCTTCTTATTATTAATGCATGTGTGTGTACTTCATCAAACTGCTATCAAAACATAAGAACAAGAACACAAGATGTTGGCTCTCTGCCAGGGCCAAAACCTCTCTTCTCTTGAGAGGAAAACCCTTTAGTAAGTTTCTCTTATTGAAACTTCTTATTGATTAATGCCAAACCCTAGACCCCTGACTAGGATATCCTCCAAGCACAAGTCAAGTCCTTCCTCTGTTCTGCTTTTTGTTCCCAGCACATAGACTTCCTCCTTTCCACACTTTGCTTCCCAGCATTTCGTCCTCCTTCCTTGATCTTTGTCTAGAGATAGTTCTTGCTCATGTGAGCTTCTTGATGTGATATGCTTCCTTTTTACTTAGAGATGATCTTCACTCATGAAGACACCCTTTCCTTGATCCAACGAGGTTCTTCTTGAGATAGGTCTGCAAACTGGTGTAATTGAACAACAGCCCTAGTTTAGCTATGTGTAGTAGGAACCCTAGAGAATTAGGGCTCTTTTTCCTTCGCTATAGATAGAGACTCCTTCGCTTGACTTGGGAGGCTTTGTAGACTTGATCTTTCACCCAAACAATGATAATTCATGAACTACTCTCTAGTTGTTATTATGCCGCATATTTGCCTTACTGTTCCTTGCACGTGTGAATGTTTCTAGCCCTAGAAACAGTCCCTACTGCTCTCTAGCTGCTATTATGCCGCATATTTGCCTTACTGTTCCTCGCACGTGTGACTGTTTCTAGCCCTAGAAACAGTCCCTTACACTTCGGTCTTCTTCCTTCTTTCTTTGCTTGTCTTGGGGACCCTTAGACTCGTCTTTCACCTTCACTTTCTCGGCTTCTACCTTCGTTGATTTTAGAGCTTGATTGATGATGTTGAGAGGGAGTGGACAACCTCTATATATAGAGGACTGTCCCTCCTTTAGGCCGACTTGAGGCCAACTAGTTGTCCTTAGGCCGACTTGACTATTTCTTCATTATTTTCTTTGTTTTGCTTCTTGAGGAGGACGTTGCTGCATGGAGAAGTCTTGCACTTGTCTTGGAGGTATTCCTTTTACCTTTATACTATTTTATACATAATGTAACATGCCCTTAAGGTCTTCAATATTTTCTTTTGACTATTAGACTCACCTACAGCACTTTAACATGTGCTAGACCTATTTCAATGAGCAAGAAACTCATTGACATATATTATAAAAATAATATTTCTTTTCTTGAATAAATATAAATATAAAAAGTACATTTATGAAGACCTAGCCTAGTTACATTTTCTTCAAAACTCCCTCTTAACTAGGGAGGTATTCATACAACATTACAAGGTGTTTGGCTATTATCAATCTTGAAGAATTCACATAAGAGAAACTGGATTTGCAATCCATCTGTTATAGCATCATATCCATCAGCATTGTCACATTGCAAGGCCTTGACTAACAGCTCCATCTCTTCATGAGATCATGAGCTACAATGCTGGCGAGACCAATGATTTATAGACACCTTCATCATTGTCTCTCAAGGTACATACCCACCTGGGTGTTCTCTGAGTATGACCTTCTAGGACTATTCTTATCTTGGGTTCCCAACCCTCAAAGAATATCAGTCCTCTTGCCTACTCTTGTCTTGGATGCCCTACACATCCTCAAAGAGTATCAGATGCCAAATGATTACCCAATCCTCCCATTCTTTCTTCCCAAATGAAGATAAGAATGTTGTGTCTATCTTGTGTCTTCATTTCCATTCATGGCCTTCATCTAGACTGGTGGTTGTTAGTCCTAGTCTAGTGCATGACCCATGAAATGGAAAAACACAATTGTCACTCCTTTGTAATTAGAGGTGATCCAAAACTCCCTTTTTTATCAGGGACTATCAAAGCTCCCTCTTAACTAGGGACTCTTTCATTCATCAGCAACTTCTTCTTCATGGGTCCTTCAGCTGCTTGATCTCCTTCCTTTCTTTGATGTCATGAAGTCTTTGTTTGAACTTCTTCTAGGTAGGGCACCATCCATCGATCACTTTCCTTCCTGGTTTGTCATGTCATTGCTTCCTTCGTGGAAAGTGTCTTTCTTACCATACATCAGGTTTTCTTGTCATCTAGCTACTCCTTTGTCATATGTCCATGCTTCAGAATACTCTTCTCATGGATGCTTTGTTGTATTTTCTTGTTTACATGCTTCGACCTAGTAGCCCATCATGACTTCATCTTGATATTGCTTCAACATTGCTTTTTCTTTTGTTGGATGGCTTCTTCATCATGACATCTTTGTAGAGTAGAATCAGTTATCTGCATATTTCATATCTCCAAGGCCTTCATAGGTGTCAAGGGTCCTTCCTTCTTTTGTCAGAGTTGTCATGCCTTCTTTCGGGAGATATCTTCAAAGTATCTTATCAGATAGTGATTCTTGGTGATCATGGTGTTCTTCACATGCTTGATCTCTTTCTTCATTTGCTTCTTCTTAGATAGATAGGTCAACCATCTTATGCTTCTTGTGAGATCATTTCTTTATTGCTTGCTTCCTGGACCAGTCAGCATTTCTTATACTCCTTATATGAGCATATTCTTTTGTTGACCTTCATTGCATTGTAGTATAGTACATGCCTTCGAGCATGTCCTTGGTGAAAGAGATTCTTTCATACTTGGTCATGTTATAGAACTATTCCCATGACTCAATAATATACAAATGATAACATGACTAAACTTTGATGCATACATACCTCATCTTGATTCTCCTTTGATCATCTTCACTTCATTTGGTTGTCCTTGGTGTGGCCCTTCTTTCTTCATCTTAGCTTGCCTGCATATCATCATTTGCTTGAATCCCATGAATGGGATTCCCGATGAGACATCTACTTTGGTTCATGAACCTTCTTTTGAAGATTCCACTATAGGATCTTAAAGACCCTTACCCTGTAGATGTTTCTTTCCTTTTAATGATGGAGGTCTTCTAAGAATCTTATTCAAGATCATTTTTCTTTCATAGTGGATGAGGTCCTATTCTAGGTCTGCTCCTTCTACATGAATATCTTGAGCTATACCTATCATGCTCCTATATTCTAGAAGATATTTCTAACCATGCATTTTGTTCTCATTATAAATGCTACTTCTTCATGAGTATCTAGAACTCTATGTACTTCATGCTTCTAGATTCTAGAAGATGTTTCTAGCCATGCAATTTTATTTTATTCCTACATGCTCCTATCCTACTCAAAACCTTGAAAGAAGACTTGAAGTAAAGAGTTTGACTTAGTCATAGTAGAGATTTGGAGGATCTTCCTTCTTTTGCTTCTTTTCTTTTTCTTTCACCTCTTGAGTCATGTGAGCTTCTTCCCTCTTTCTTTTGTTATTGTTGTCCTTCTTAAGCTTAGGACAATTCTTTTTGTAGTGTCCATATTCTTAACATCCATAGCATTGGATTTTGGACATGTCTTTGTTGTTTGTTCTTCGTGGACCAAATTTCCCAAATTTTCACTTTCTTTTGGCCATGGTAGAAAATGTTTGCTCCTTTTATCCCACATCTTCCTTTGCTTTAAGTCTAGTTTCCTTTGTCCTGCATAGAAACCACATTTCGCTGAGTGTGGTTGCTTCCTTCTTGGCATATATGCTAGATGTGAAGTTGCCCCAATCCTCAAGTAGAGCATTGAGTACTACAGTTGTTATCTCTCCATCAGACTTCCCCAAGCTCTTGAAGTTGATCTCTCATTTCAAAGATTTTCATGAAGTAGGGAGTTATTCCTTCCTTTGCTATCTTCATCTATTACTTCTCTAGTTGTGGATACCGAGAATAGCTCTACTAGCTTATCATAAATTTCTTTGGATGTCTCAAACTTGGAGACATAAGGAATGAGAGAGTTTTTGATTGATTCTATTAGAATCCTTTGAGCTCTTGTCTCATCCTTATTGTACTTAGCTAAGGCCTGAGTGTGTTCCTTAGCAGGGATAGTGATATTCCCTTTGACATGTTCTAGGAGTTCATTCTCCTTGAGAAGTAAATCAGTCATCTTCTTCCATGCAAGAAAGTTATTGGTACCTACCAATTTATTGCTTTCCTTGCAAAAAGACATTGATGTATATTCAAAAGCGGACAATAATTACTTAATAGATTTTGAGATGTAATGGATTTCCTTCCTCCTTGAAGACTTGATGGCTTGCCTTCCTAGGATCTTGATGTTCTTCAAGTTGTCTTTTCCAAGTGGACTTGCTTGATGATTAGATTTGCTTGATGACTTGTAGCTTGATGATTAGTTATTCCTTCCTTTGTTATCTTCATCTATTACTTCTTTGGTTGTGGATACCAAGAATGGCTCTACTAGCTTATCATAAATTTCTTTTGATGTTTCAAATTTGGAGACATAAAGAATGAAAGAGTCTTTGATTGATTATATTATAATCCTTTGAGCTCGTCTCATCCTTATTATACTTAGCTAAGGCCTGATTTTGTTCCTTAGCAGGGATAGTGATATTCCCTTTGACATGTTCTAGGAGTTCATTCTCCTTGAGAAGTAAATTAGTCATCTTCTTCCATTAAAGAAAGTTATTGGTACCTACCAATTTATTGCTTTCCTTGCAGAAAGACATTGATGTATATTCAAAAATGGACAGTACTTACTTGATAGATTTTGAGATGTAATGGATTTCCTTCCTCCTTGAAGACTTGATGGCTTGCCTTCCTAGGATCTTGATGTTCTTCAAGTTCTCTTTTCCAAGTGGACTTGCTTGATGATTAGATTTGCTTGATGACTTGTAGCTTGATGTAGGTCTTGCTTCAATCTGCTCTTCTTTGTAGGTGCCTTTATGTAAGGCTCTTCTTCTTGCTATGTAGACTTCCTTGATGAATGATGGATTGTAGACCTTCTTGTCCTTGAAGTGATTGAGACTTCTAGGCTTGATGCATCAACATTGTAGATGTCCTTCCTTGATGAGTGTTCTTGACATGCCCTTTCCTTGATGTGTCACCTTAGCTCTTGTAGATGTCTTCCTTCATGAGTGTTCTTGAGATGCCCTTTCCTTGATGTGTCACCTTAGCTCTGATACCATGTTGAAGAATCTAGGGCAATTAGATGTAGTGTGATTCTCCGTTACTTGATAACAATTTGTGGAGTCTTTTTACTTTTTCTTATTACCTTAATCTTCTTCTTCTTATTATTAATGCGCGTGTGTGTACTTCATCAAACTGCTATCAAAACATAATAACAAGAACACAAGATGTTGACTCTCTTCCAGGGCCAAAACCTCTCTTCTCTTGAGAGGAAAACCCTTTAGTAAGTTTCTCTTATTGAGACTTCTTATTGATTAATGCCAAACCCTAGACCCCTGACTAGGATATCCTCCAAGCACAAGTCAAGTCCTTCCTCTGTTCTACTCTTTGTTCCCGGCACATAGACTTCCTCCTTCTAGCACTTTTCTTCCCAGCACTTCGTCCTCCTTCTTCGATCTTTGTCTAGAGATAGTTCTTGCTCATGTGAGCTTCTTGATGTGATATGCTTCCTTTTTACTTAGAGATGATCTTCACTTATGAAGATACCCTTTCCTTGATCCAACAAGGTTCTTCTTGAGATAGGTCTGCATTGTGCAAACTGGTGTAACTGAACAGCAGCCCTAGTTTAGCTATGTGTAGTAGGAACCCTAGAGAATTAGGGCTCCTTTTCCTTCGCTATAGATAGAGACTCCTTCGCTTGACATGGGAGGCTTTGTAGACTTGATCTTTCACCCAAAGAATGATAATTCATGAACTTCTCTCTAGTTTTTGTTATGTCGCACATTTTCCTTAATGTTCCTCGCACGTGTGACTGTTTCTAGCCCTAGAAATAGTCTGAAACAGTCCCTTACACTTTGGGCTTCTTCCTTCTTTCTTTGCTTGTCATGGGGACCCTTAAACTCGTCTTTCACCTTCACTTTCTCAACTTCTACCTTCGTTGATTTCAGAGCTTGATTGATGACATTAAGAGGGAGTGGACAGCCTCTATATATAGAGGATTGTCCCTCCTTTAGGCCGACTTGACTATTTCTTCATTATTTTCTTTGTTTTGCTTCTTGAGGAGGACGTTGCTGCATGGAGAGGACTTGCACTTGTCTTGGAGGTATTCATTTGACCTTTATACTATTTTATACATAGTGTAACATGCCCTTAAGGTCTTCAATATTTTCTTTTAACTATTTGACTCACCTATAGCACTTTAACTTGTGCTAGACCTATTTCAATGAACAAGAAACTCATTGACATATATTATAAAAATAATATTTATTTTCTTGAATAGAAACAAATATCAAAAGTACAGTTATGAAAACCCAACCTAGTTACATCTTCTTCAACATTCAGGATGGAGTTGGTGTTCTGCAGAAAACTTGCAATTACGATGACTATGTGTGGGAGTCCACATCTGAACAAGAATCTGCGATGAAGGATGATTTTTCTCCTTCCGCACCTCTCCCCCATTATCCTGACATTTTTCGTGATTCTGTCACTCCTGTTGAATCTTGCGAAAATTTAGTTTCTGATGATATTATTGCTTCCAATCATTTTCAGAACTCGTGGAATGTCAGTTTTTCATCCGAATGCGGAGAGGAAAAATCTTCTCTTTTAAATTTCTCCAATCTATCATCTCATCATTGTGAAGAATTAGAGGGTGAAATTTCTTGTTTTCAATCTTCCCCTCTTTATGATTCGTCAGATCATGAGGATGCCTCTGTTTTTTATCTTGAACTTTATGATCATGGTTGTCGTGATCTTTTCACTCATTCATCTGATCACGATTCTGATTTTTCCGCTGTTGATTTTTCTAAGCCACCAGTCTTCAATGATCTACCTTCTGATGATTTGGAACTTCCACAAGTTGTCGAGGCACTTCAACCTGAGCTGATGGTTATGTCAGGTTCTCACAGTCTTGAGATCAGTTCCAATTCCGATCAAAACAATGATGTATCTTTCAAGGCTCCTCATCACTCTGTCGCACACATTGAAAATCAATGTCTCTCACAATTTTCGCATCCTCCATTTGTACTGCACGATCCTATCATTTAGTCATCGGAAGAGTCATATCTGGCAAGCACAGTTGCAAAACGCAAGTTTTTTTCTTTCGTCATGTTCACCTAGTTTCACAGTTCGAAAGTTTGTTCTTGTATGCCTTTGAGTCGCAATGTGTCTAAACACTAAAATGCTTCCGCAAAATGCTTTCCATGTGTGTTTCATTCATACTTTTCTACGCACTTTCTATGTAAGGTACTTAATGTTTTTATGATGATTTTTGGATTATATTTGGATGGACACTACTTATATGAACTTGTGTGTTGCTTGGGTGCAGATTTTGGATTCTCACATTCCTTCAGTGAAGTAACATGTCCCCAAGTAAAGCCAGATGTTGACCACTCCGTGTCAACTACCGTATAGCAGTACAATTTTTCGCAAAGGGGTTCCGTCATGTTCAAGCATTAAGGTCATCTTGAATTCATCATCATTAGTCGTCAGTTTGTCAAAGTTGTAAACCCATTCTGCAAAATGTTAATGTAAATGATACTAGTAAGACCGTGTATGTATGTAACAACTTAGGTAAGTCTATTATCTTGGCAATGAATTTCATCCTAGGAGGTTTTTCATCTCACTGATTCATTTAGGTTTCTAAACACAGATGATCGACAGAGTTTTTCCCTCCAACCTCACCCCAAAGCTAGGGTGGAATATATCGTCAAGATCTTAGATGAGACCTAGTGTTTTAGTCGAATCTTTTGTAAAGGTGATTTGGGAATGAATAATTTAAGTTAATTGGCTAAATTATTTTATTACAAATCACTTGGTATACTAAATCATGTTAAGTCGTAGAATTGGGTAATAAATTAAGGGTCTATAATGAACAGGTATCAAAGAAATTAATTTTTGGAGATCCCCACCAAGGAAATTTCAAGAAAAATTGGACCTTTAGGCCTTGGTGGTTAAGTCAAAGTCAATTTTTGAGGAAATTAGCTCAAAATAATTATTTTTGAATTAATAAAAAATGGTTTTTATGATAAATTCGAAAATTCCTCAAAAATAAAGATATCCAATGGTGGAGATTAAAAAATGATCAAATATTTATCAACAGCCGATATTATTTTGACGGGGATCAAGCTAATTAGCCGTTACTTTCCACTAGGAGAATTTATCGATAAATTAGGAGTCATTTGCTTCTCATATTACACAGAAATTTTTTGAGAAAGCTCTGAGTCAAGCTTTGCTATAATATTTTTCTAGAAATAATAAAGAAGACTTTGGGGTTTATTCATGGTGGTGTTCCTCTTCTATCTACTGGTAATATTTTTCTGAATCATGTGCCTAAATGCTCTATTGAATTAAATTTTATAAGTTTTTCGTTTCATTAGCCAGCAGTTGGATTATCTATTTGCACAGGTATCTTGCATTAGGTATTGGGTTTAGAAAAATGTTCTAACTTGATTGATCTAGCAAGTATCTCTAGATCTTGAGGGTTTTAACATGTATCTGGCCCCTTTTGAAGCTAAAAATTTAATCTTAAGTGTGCAGAGATCTAATCGAGATTCAAATCTTGGGCGTGAGGGGAAGTCTTCGATTGGACCAGCCAACTCCCAAATCCAGAGACCCAAGAGCCCATTGTGTTAAATTTCCAAGATCTATCTGACGATTGTTTGTTTTGCAGAGATCTTGATCATGGCTCAAAATTAAAAATTCTTATTTACTCATTTATCTCCAATTTAATTGTGCAAATAAAGATAGATCTGCTAATTAGAGCTTGAGATTTATTGTGAATATTGTAAAATAAATTCTGTAAATAATTTTAGCTCCTAACCCTTGTTTACAGCTAGGGTTTTTGGGGATCTGGGGTTTATTTTTATTTTTTGTATATATTGGGGTTTTGGGTTTTAAAATTTTATTTGTGCAGGTGGATTACAAAGCTAGATCTGAAGAGTTGTTAAGGGTTTCAAGGGTTTCAGTCCTTGAAAAAAATCTAGAGGGTTTCTAGAGGTGGATCTAGGCCTAGGAAGGCAAGATCCACCCTCTATTTAAACCCCCAAGCTTAAAGCTCAAGATCTGGAAAAGGACGTCAAGATTCAAGAAGATTTTTTGACCATTTGAAAATAAAATTTAAATCTGAAGCAATTTTTAAATTTTTGGCAAGGGTTTTTATGTGGAATTTCTTGATTTTTCAGGCCTAGAGTAGCCCTTATACCTAGCGTTTCCCTTTTCTTCCTCCTCAGACCCTTTCCTTCCCTTTCTCCTTGGCCGTAGGGTCTTCCCTGCCTTCCTTTTCCCTGTGGCCCTCACTTTCAAGGCCTCCACAACCCTTCACACCTCTCATTCTCTTGCAGCAGCCCTCCTCCTCCTCTGCCAGGCTCAATGCATCTCCCTTAAGCCTGCCGTGGCCTTTAGACCCCTGTAGGAGTTTCTATCTAGCCGTTCGCAGCCCTATTTTTCTTCTCCCCTGCCCTCGGGCCCATCTCCTGTGCCATCTAAGGCCCCTCAAATCCTCAACGCTACCCCTGTTTTGGGCTACGCAACCCTCTAATCCCTCTGCTGTGGCCTTTTAGGCCTTCAACCCTTGACTGCAGGCTTATCCAGCCTTGGCCGTGAGCCTGGTGGGGTCATTCCTCTGCCTGCTGCCCTCAAGCTGCCTCAAACCTCAGAGTGTTGCCTCTTCCAGACACCTTTCAGTCACTGTGGTGTGATTTTGAAAATTTTCTGATGCTGATCATTGATTTATATAGAGAAATTGAGGTATAGTTTGTATTGCAGTAGGATCATCTTCAGAAGAATTTTGTTGACAGATCTGACAAGTGTCTCCATGTCCTTGAGGCTCTCTGGTGTGCATTTTCTAAACCCTTACCTTCTTATCTCATTCAATTAACATTGCGCAGCAGTTCTTGAATCCACATCCAAGTAATATCAAATTTATCTAATATAATGAAGGGTCACTTAAACATACTAGTGTATATCACAAGTTTTTCATGACTGTCACAATGTCCTCAAAGGTCTGAAATACATCTCAGAGGTCTGAAATATATTGGTAGCATAATTTCATCCAAGCAAAAAGAAGGATTAAAACAATCTGGAATAATTTTTCAACAATTGGCATAAAAATAAGCTACTCCTGTCATAAATTTATTTGCTCCTTGAAACATGCATAGCTTGGTACTGTCCTAAAATCACTCATCAGTGTCATTGATAAATCTGAATTGCATTTCTAAGCTCTAAACACTAAGCTTCAACTCCATAATTGTATTGAATGATTCTGGCATCTTGAATATCTTGTTTTCAAGGAATCATCAATTGACTGTTCCAAAGTGTTCTAGCTGCTTACAGTTGAATTATAAACTTTAAAAAAAATCTGTTGGTGAATATCAACATTAGAGCTCTCTTGAGAAATTGACCATCTAGGTGTCCCTAATTTGGCGTTCACATTTCAAGCATTCTTGTTTTATTGGCATTAAAAAAGTAAAGAAACTGAGGGACTTGTTGATTTGAACGAATATTTATTATTTGGCATTTTTTATTGGTATATCTTTAAGGTTCCTAGTTGTATAAGAGCATTTATACGCTTGCCGAGAAATCAATGTTAGCATTAGATAAGAGATATATTGTTGGGCAAGTTTGGTATAATTCTAATACATAATTTTGAAAGATAACTTTATGTTGGCATTTTAGGATATTTGAAGGTCTTCTTGATTATGTTAGGCATCTCCTAAGTTGAATGGTCATTGGCATTTTCTCATTTGACTAAGAAGCATTGGGTATATTTTCTATTATCATTGTTTTCTTGAGCACCTTGGCAAAGCATTTGTCTTGTTTAGCATATCTTGGAAAGTCAAGAGCATTGAGTAATCTTGTTACATTGTATTGAAAATCTTTGGCTAATTGTTTGAAGGGATAGTGCTTTGATTGTCATTTGACTTGTAGTTCATGTGTTAAGTGGATCTCTATCTTTTTGAACTCTATATTGGTGTATCATTGTAAAGAGCATTCATCTTATAGCAATTTTAATTTGTGGTTATCCCTTGTTTCTTATTGGCCCATATTCTTGTTGATGAGATTTTCTTTTGCTTTCCATTAGTAAGTACTTGTGGATATAACTCAAACAATAACTAAGTACTTTAAATCTTAAACAATCTCACATTAAGAATCATTCACTCATTTCACCTTGTGTATCATCCTAAGCTAGCCTTGCATCTAAAAACTTACCTCCAAGCATAGACTTGGTTGTTAGATTTTTAGGACAACTCTTCTCATTTATCTTGAGGGGCCTAGGCAACTCTTCGGTGGTTATCGCGGTGACCTTGCAGTCGTCAAAGCCACAATCTCTGCAGTGCCGAAGGCATTGGGTGATAGGAGCCTAACAGAAGATATCGTTAATCAAGCTCTTGCTTGCTTCCCGTTGGCCTCCTTCCCATAACCTACCTTGGAGCTCAGCTTCAAAATAGTTAACGGAAGGTCAAACTTAGATTAGGCATTTAATTAAAATTAACCAAGATCTTTGCATTTCACGTAGGTCTTAGGAATTGCATTTCATATAGCACTAAAGCGGCAATTGTCCATCCATTACTTGGTCTCAATTTTATAAAGCAAGAGTGTTGACTCCATAAGGCATTGGTCTCAAATATATAAATTCAATCTAATTGAAGCATAAAAACTGATAGCTTGTTGACTTAAAGTAAAAATACACGAGGTATTTTGTAATAATAATTTATTTTATAAAAATGTACAAGTGATGACCAAATGTTACAATGAGGACTCGCATATATACCTAAGCAGGTGTCCTTTCGTGACTGGGCATGTCTTTTGGACATGCCTTTTCACTTAACTTAATGACTATTTAACATAACCAGTATTTGATTAGTTAATATTTACATTTATTTTATTTACTGACGTGTTATGAATTATATTCATAACATAGCCCCTTCCTTCAGAAGCTTTGTCATCAAAGCTTTAATGCACTTGATATTTTCTTCACTTAGTATCTGTCACTCGATGTATATAATCTGGAAAGCATCTCGTCATGTAGAATCTGTAATATTTCCTTGGTTTTTTTTAACTTGAATTAAATAAAAAAAAATTAAGTACTCTAATATTTTTTGTTTTCTTTTATAACTCTAAATTTTATTTTATTTTATATATAACTCTAAAAATTATTTTTTTTAATAATACTATTTTTTAAAGAATAATTTTTTTATAATAATTTTTTTGGAATTAAATAATAATTAAAATGTATAATTATAAAGTTATAATAAAAATATTTATGAAACATTACTCCTCACGGAAGGCTTGCGTTGGTTGACTATAGTCACGACCGCTGACCGTGGTCACGTCCGTGGCTGCAGTTGGCTTTTTTTTATTGTGCAGCGGCTACCATGTGTGGAAATGCCTGTAGACATCAGACATTGAATTCGGTGGCAGATATACAGCAACACAGGAGGGTTGGGTGACAAAGGATGCAGAGAGCAAGGGTGACGACAAGGCCCGACAGTGGAACTCGGAACAGAAGCAAAGCGAAATTGGCAGAGGACGCAGAGGGCAGGGATGACGGCAGGATTTTATTTTTTGTGTGTGTGTTTATGTCGAGACAACGATATGAGGAGAAGTGTGGTCCGAGGGCACAGTGTTGATTTGGGGTAGTATTGGATGTGCTCTAGCCACGAAAATTGGTGGAGAGGCTAAAACACATGAGATCTCCAATACTGAGAAATGGTTTGGGCAGATTCTAAACAGTTTCGGAGATATTAAAATAATTAATATTTTTAATGGAGTCCCTAAGTCTAAACTTAGGGAAAATAAAATATTAATGTGAACTAATATAAAATTGTGTTAGAAGGGTCCAAAAGTCATGGATAAAGCCAGAATCAATCTTAGCCGTTGATTAGGGACTTAATCTTAGTCGTTGATTTGTCAACGAGAAAAGTATAAGAAGAGGCTTGAGGGTCACTTGGAGAACACACGGAGTTGATCAAGATTTTGACTTTCTGGGGTTGGGTTTGTTGAGGAAGTCGAGAGAGTGATCAGAGTTGCAACTGAGGGGCAGTGAATACAGAAGTAGAGAGGCAGAGATAGCACCAGGAGGATCAACGCAGTAGCCGAGAGTGAGGGATGTAGAACCAGCCAGGGGTTCACGCAGAGCCAACCAGGGCTCACACAGAGGCAACCAGGAGTTGCGCAGTGCCTCAAAGGACCAGCATGGGTGACGCAGAGGGCCAGAGGGCTGACGCAATGCCTCCAGAGGCTAATGCAAGCCAAGCCAAAGTGACGTTGGACAAACTCTGGGCCAAAAAGGGCTGACGTTGGGGTTTCGTGGGGCAGATCGGAGCTGTGAAGCTACCGGAGTGATTATCCGGGGTTTCAACTGAACATCTGTCTTCGACTGCGAGGTACTACTGTCGAGATTATTCTTTGTTGGGTGAGCTAGTTTTGGCACCCAGATTGTATTCAAAAACTGCATAATAATAAAACCCTCATATAGCTGCATCGGTTTTCCTGCATTGGGTTTTTCCGAGGACATTGGTCCAAAAACAACGGTGTCACTTGTGTGCTTGTTTGTTTCCTTCAGTTGATGATCTGTAATGTATTGAGCATGTACTTGTGTTTATTTCCAATATTTACATGGTAAATAACTTGTTAATTAACAGAATAAGTAGGTAGGCATAAACCAGTAAAGTACATGAAGGGTTTCTAATAGTTAGACTTAGAAATTCCAACATGGTATCAGAGCGTGGTTGCAGATCACAAGAGAACTGAGGACATCATTCGAGCAAAGCAGCAGCAGCAAAAACCAATTGTCCCGAGTGACAGAAGTTGTTCCTAGTAGAGTAGCAGCAAGGAAGGGGTGACGTAGTGCCTACATCATCAAGATTAAGCCAGAAGTGGCCAGCGCAAAGACTGAGGAGGGCAGAAAAGGCTCATGCAGAGCCACGCAGAGACCGGGAGGGTTGACGCAATTGGCTAGGGGAGCATTTCAGCCAGTGCCTGATTGCACAGAGCCTAGGAGCTCTAACCTTCAGTTTGTTGGGGTTTAGGAGGCTGTGGGTAAGTTGCAGAGTGGAGCTGGTGGGGTACTGTAGTCAGAACAGTACCTAACAGGGCAAGGCCAAGGAGGAGGGAGTTGCTACCGAGGATTTCTAGCCAAAAAATCTGGATCAATGGTGCAGTTGCACTAACAATCGGAGTGGGGGCATCACAACATTGGCAGAAGGGTTTCCAGGAGGGAAATCGAGGCTCAAAGGGAGTCACACCAAGAACTTCCATGATGGAAGTAGAGGAGCAGCGAGATGGCAGTGAACGGGATAAGAGACCAGGACAGACTGGACGGAGCCTCAAACTTCGTTGTCTGGAAGGCCATAATCTTATCTGTTCTAGACAAGAATCGTGTCAAGCACTTCGCCTTGAGGACGATAGCAATCCAAGTTGACCCAGCTGATAACGACAAGTACAATGTAGTCCCACATATTGCCGAAAAGGACACAGCAAATGAGATGTGGGAGGCCCTAAAGAAATTGTACCAGCATACTTTTGTGCAGAGAAGGATGTTACTAGAAAATGAGTTGCGATCATACCAGATGTAGAAGGGAGAATAGATCGAGCCCTTCGTCGGTTGATTGAAGGAGATTCGGGATTAGTTGACTTCCATAGGAGCCACACCAAATCAAGAATTGATGGTGAGAACAACCCTGAACGCAGTCTCAGAAAACTGGGAGGTGTTTGTCCAAAGCATACTGGGCAAGGCAACCCTTCCAGATTGGGAGGAAATGTGGGCGGCTCTTCGCCAAGAAGAGATCAGAAGGCTAAGCAAGGCAAGAAGCAGCGACAAGGGGATCAGAAACAAGAAGGACGAGGAGGTGGATGATGCCCTAGCATATGAGGGAAAGCAGGAGAAACGGAAGAAGGACCTCTCCAAGGTCAAATGCTTCCACTATGGGGAGATGGGTCATTATGCGACCCAGTGTCCAAGGAAGAAGAGCAAAGGAGAGGCCTCCAAGACCAAGGCCGCGTCAGCAAGAGCAGAGAAGGAAGGGGAGATAGACGATGATTGTGCCATGAGTGCACACACACCACTTAAGCGGAAGTGGGGAGACATCGAGTTGTAGTCAGACGGACTACAGGTGATGAGGGGCAGGATCCTCGAGGTACCCAGCCTCTTGGATTAGACCTTGCTACGGGAGCCCCGAACAAGAGTAGCAGTACTGGCGGATGTCAATAGAGACGGATACGGATGGAGCGACAAAGGGAGCTACAGTGCAGGATTCCCAGGAAAGTGCGAGGCTAGCAGGCTGCAACAGTGCGAGAGGCACGAGAGTGTTGCACTAGCGCAGGATGGCACAGAAAGGTGTTCAACGATGCGAGATGCACAGAGTTGTTGCAGCAGCGCAAAGGTCAGAGAGGGAGCACTTGTCAGTGACAGAGGGAGCTTCAGCATCGGGAGTGTTTCTAGCCTGGCGAAGATGTAAGAGTTGGGGAGATCAGTTACTTACTTCTCAGTAACTGAGTTGCAGCGCAGCAGTTAGCAGTGGCAATGCTATGGGAATCACGATGCAGCATGATGAGAGGGGTTGCAATGCAGATGAGGCAGTGGCAGTGGCAGGGCCATGGGCAGCAGCACGGATGCAGAGGGAGTTGTCATACAGATGCAGCGGTGTCAGTGGCAGAGCCATGGGTAGCCACACAGGATGCAACAGTGGAGAGGATGTTGGGCAGCAAGCCTAGCATCAACACAGGAACCGATGCCGAATGATCAAGGTGATGCTCAGTAAGGAGTATTACTAGAGCACAGTCCTCGCTAAGAGGGAGTGTTGATTTTGGGTAGCATCGAATGTGCTCTAGCCACAAAAATTGGTGGAGAGGCTAAAGCGCATGAGACCTCCAATACCCAGAAATGGTTTGGGCAGATTCTAAACAGTTTGGGAGATATTAAAATAATTAATATCTTTAATGGAGTCCCTAAGTCTAAACTTAGGGAAAATAAAATAATAATGTGTATTAATATAAAATTGTGTTAGAAGGGTCCAAAAGTCATGGATCAAACCTGAGTTAATCTTAGCCGTTGATTAGTGTTAAAATTGGCAACTAAGGCAAAACTCCATGTGGGTCACCTTATTTATGGTTGCTGATATTTTTCCTAGATTCCTCTCATCAAGAGGTGTAGGAATGATCTAAAGATCATCCGATTCCGACAAGTATTTATGGAGATATGAATTTATTTCTAATTACTTGACAAATTGTCAAGGTCGGCCACCAGCTAAGTGTGTGGCACACATGCCTGGCGTTTCATATCAATAGAAGAGAGGTTGAGTCATTTGCAACTCATCTTCTCTCTCTCATACGCATCAAAGAAGCCTCTCTCTCTCTCACACGTGTGGCTGGAAAAGAAGATGCAATACGGCAAGGCAGACGCAGGAAGGACGCAGGGGCTGCAGGTCACCTCTTTGACCAGCATTGACTAAGTGTTGACCATCTAGGAGTGCAGATTTGGTGTGGCTGCCTCTCCTAGGCAGGCCGCAAATTTTGGCACGAAAATCGAGGTGATCTGACCTCTGGTTTGACCGGCGTTGAATGCTCTAGTTTGGGGCAGCAAGTTAACGTCAGTCAACTACAGTTTGACTACGTTTTCAGGGTTGTTCAAGGGTTGTTTCTTTAGGTTGTTCGAGGGTTTGCTGACCAAAAATTGACCAAACATATTGGAGGTCAATTTCCACTCATTTGACCAAGTTTTACTTTGCTGATCTAGGGTTTGTTGCTGCTGATATAAAATTACAGAATTCTGATTTTGTACTATTTCTCTCTACTGAACTATTGAAGATAAAATAAGATTTGATCAAAGGGTTTCCCCACGTTGGGGTTTGTCCCTGGCTAGCCGCCACATCTTGTGTCTCTTCTATTGGCTTTTTTTCTGTCGATCATTTAATGTTCTATCTGCACTTTACTTTAAGTATATGTGATTGCTAATCTGTGGGTAATAAGAAGAAAAATAAGTAAACTGCTCTAAGCATAGAACATACCATAATTTAACAATTAGGGACTTAATCTCGATCGTTGATTTGTTAACGAGAAAAGTATAAGAGGAGGCTTGAGGGTCACTTGGAGAACACACCGAGTTGGTCAAGATTTCGACTTTCTAGGGCTGGGTTTACTGAGGAAGTCGAGAGAGTGATCAGAGTTGTAGCTGAGGAGCATTGAATACAGAAGCAGAGAGGCAGAGATAGCACCAGGAAGATCAGCGCAGTAGCTGAGAGTGAGGGACGCAGAACCAGCGAGGGGTTCACACAGAGCCAGCCAGGGCTCACGCAGAGGCAGCCAAGAGCTGCGCAGTGCCTCAAAGGGCCAGTGTGGGTGACGCAGAGGGCCAGAGGGCTGACGCAGTGCCTCCAGAGGTTGACGCAGGCCAAGCCAAAGTGACGCTAGGCTAGAAAGGGTTGACGCTGTCCCTAGAGGTTGACGTTGGGGTTTCGTGGGGCAGATTGGAGCTGTGAAGCTGCCGAAGTGATTATCTAGGGTTTTAGCTAGAACATCTGTCTTCGACTGAGAGGTACTACTATCGAGATTATTCTCTGTTGGGTGAGCCGATTTTTGCACCCAAATTGTATTCAAAAACTGCATAATAATAACACTGTTAGATAGATGCACCGACTTTCCCGCATTGGGTTTTTCCGGGGACATTGGTTCAAAAACAACAGTGTCACTTGTGTGCTTGTTTGTTTCCTTCAGTTGATGATCTGTAATGTGTTGAGCATGTATTTGTATTCATTTCCAGTATTTACATGGTAAATAACTTGTTAATTAACAAAACAAGTAGGTAGGAATAAATCAGTAAAGTACATGAAGGGTTTCTAACAGTTAGACTTATAAATTCCAACACACAGTAGCGAGGGGATGGTTTTCAGCATACCAAGCAGCGGGGACTTGCCATCGGGTTTCTGTGGGACAGTGGTACGACTGGTATGTGGAGCAGTGGCAGAACCGGGTTGGACGGAGCAGAGTTTGTGGGGGGTGCGGACAACAGTTGAGTGACAGCGTAAGGTTGGACTAAGCGAATTTTATTCACGGGTGCAAACATATATAGGCACCTTATTAAACTTCACAATGGACACCAAATGGTCATTTTCAATTCTAAGTGTTCGATTTGTTATAGTGGCTATTGAGGTTTGTAGAGCAGCAGGGATAATACCTCCATTTACCTCAGCTTCTGCTTCCACAGATCGCATAACATCGAGAACCGGTTCTCTGAGATACTCGTTATGGGCATTTGAGTACTTGTTTCGATTTTCTCCTTCCATGGTTTCCAAATGAACTAATTCAAATTTGCAAGGATTTTTCGCACTCTGGAATCTGGCTTTACCCTTTTGTGTATAAAAATCGTCATATTTGATATCTTTAATATCATCACTTGCGTCATCTCCAGGCTTTTGAAATTTCTGAAGCTCGTCAAATGTTGGCTAGATAATCTGGAAACTAATAGATTTCATGGACACAGTTTTGAAAACATATCCATCTTTAAACATCATACCCCCAATTGTCTCAAACACCTCTATTGTGACTGGATCTCGTTTACATTCAACTGGGATACGCATCTCCTTTACTTCACTCATGTTAATGAAGTGAGGCGGAGGAACAAAAGCCTTCTTTTTCCCAGTATTCTTGTCTCCCAACCTGTAGCCATTCATATGTGCAATAACTTGGGCAGCACAATTGATATTATAAAATTTTACAAAACCATAACCTTTGCTTGAACTTTTCACATTGTCCCTGATGACTTTGGCTTCAACTATTCTACCAAAAGGAGAGAATAGCTTAATCAATTGTTCCTCTTCCATGGTAGGAGGCAGATATCCCACATATACAATTGAGTGATCAATTTCTTTACCATGATTATGTTCAAAATGAGGTCCTAAACCCAGATGGAAAACGTAAGGACTGTCAAAACTAGATTCCAGACCCACATGTGAAAAGTTGGGGCTGTATCCATGCAAATGAGAACCTTGTACAGAAGAGGTCCCAAATTCATGACCCTTGCTTATATCTAGTCTTATTCCAGCATTTCCATTTTGTTGGTTGATTTCAGATTCTTCTCCATCCCAATCCTTGTTGAGATCATCTTCATCTGGATCATCATCCTGATCTATATCATTCTCATCCACATCAAGATCAACTCGATCTAGATTTTCAACATTATAATCTTCTTTATCTATATCAGCTACATCAGAATCATTATCTTGATCTAGATCATCCTCATTTACATCAAGATTAGCTTTATCTAAATCCTCATCTTGATCTGTATAAGCTTCATCGGAATCATTATCTAGATCTACATTAGCTTCATCTTCAACATTATAATTATCTAATGTTTCACCTTGTTTCGTTCCTTCACTCTCACTATCGTCTTCCTCTACATAACTTTTCTTTAGACATGTTGAAATTTCTGCACATGATTTTTCTAATCGCCGAAATGCTTCTTGAATTTTACTAAATTAATCAACACATTCAAAGTGTGAACATAATGGCACATTGTGCAGCGAACAACGTTCAAAGACCCGCATGATTATATTGTGCGCCATGGATTTGATACCACTAAAGCATAAAAATTGATAGCTTGTTGACTTAAAGTAAAAATACACAAGAGGTATATTGTAGCAATAATTTATTATATAAAAATGTATAAGTGATGATCAAATGTTACAACGAGGACCCGCATAAATAACTAAGCAAGTGTCCTTTCGTGACTGGGCATGTCTTTTGGACATGCCTTTTCACTTAACTTAATGACTATTTAACATAACCAATATTTGTTTAGTTAATATTTACATTTATTTTATTTATTAATTTGTTATGAATTATATTCATAACTCTAATCCTTAAAATCTTGCTAGATTTAACCAAGTGCTAGGCCACTCAACTGTGTCTCCCGGACTAGTTGGTTCCCAACTTGTCTTTCTTCATTTCATTTCCATAGGGTCTACCCCCCATAGTCTGTTGTTGGGAGACAGCTAGAACGGAGAGGTTGGGTATCAGGGTGACAGCCCCTGACCTGAGTCATCGTCGTGGTGCCTGTATAATTTAAGCGAAAATAGTACCAATGTTCCTAGTGAGTTTCACAATTACCATGTATAAATATGGATACATATATGATACAATATAGTAAAAATCCATATCAGAAAAATCCAAAAACCAAATATGACGAGATACAAGAGTATACATCTCACATATATGAAAAACACATCTCACGTTTACGAAAAACATGAAATTTTTTTCAAAAATTTAGAAAATTTAAAACCATAAATAGACAACATTAGATATAGTTACAAATTATCACCATATAGCTTATAATATTGGGGTTGTATAACTTATAATAATTATTAAGCCCCAACGCTTAACACAATGTGACAATTGGTAGATGCTCTTGTGCTAATTCCACAGAGGTCTTGGGAACAATTTCATCGGATCCTTTGGGGTTAAAACCCACCTGTACCATTGGCAGTTAATCCGCCTTCCATCTAGGAATTTTGGTGAAGCTGGAGTGCTCTGTTGTAGTGTCCCCATTCGCTTAGGAGACATCAAGGGATGATTCTGCTATCCTAATTAAGTTCTCGTAGGCTAGGATGGGAAAATTGATCAAGGGAAGACAATTCAACGAAGAGAAAACCTTATAAAAACTAAAGGGGAGGGGAACGGCCATGGATCGTAGGCTAACAAAAAGTCACTTTTAAATTATAATGTGAGAAAACCCACTAGAGTGACTTGATTAAAATAAAAAGATATAAAGGTGGCAAAAGAGTCAAGCGAGTTATAAAAAGGGGAAAATAAGGAGTCTCTTCTCATTCTTGCATTCACTCACTTGGAAATTATAATTTTGAAGAGTTCTTACGAAAGAGACTAGGGTTTTTGGAAACCCTCATTCTAGTTGTTGGTTACAGTGTTGAAAGTTGAAAATATACACCCTAGCTAGTCTTGGAGCGGAATCACACAAATTCTGACATTGTGCTTAATGGAGAAGAAGATATAGGCAAGAAAAAGTAAATCAGTGATTGTTGACCTAAATTTGGGGATCAAGTTACCATTGTTTGCTAGAGTTTTGGATAGTGTTCCCCTTCTCTCATCAAGACGAGAGTTTCCTCCTATTTGCAGGACAAGTTTGTCCCAGTCCAAGGTCAAGTACCTTAGGTGTTAGCAGGTCGTGGGCAACATATATAAATAAGGGTTGAGTTATGATAATAAAAGGGTCAAGGTTACCTTCTATTGTGTGTTGGTCAAGATTACCATTTGAAGGGGCTAAGAGTCATTATAAGAAGTTGTTGGCCGTGTTCATTTGCAAAACAAGAACCCCTTTCATTTTAGAAGACGACTACTCTCTATTGGAGTTCGAGCTTTCTCATATTCTCTGTGGGCTGAAGACACATTTTGTAGAGGCTATTCTTGCATTAAATATCAAAGAACAAGTTGTCTGCTCAAAGGTATTATTTTTGGGTTGTATTTACTTTAGAAGACTGATTTCCATTGTTAAAGAGGCTGAGCTATAGACCTTTGAAGGCTAAGTATCCTAACTGGTCCATTGAGTTGTTATCCTACAGCTCGAGTGTTTGCAAAGTCTGTTGTCATTTATCTTTTAACATTGTTGTGGAAAGCAATATCAGTGATATGTATGTCTTCTAAATTTAATACTAATTAGATACCAGTGGTTTTGAAGTGTTTTATGATGTTTATTTGGTACTGGGCATATTCTCTTTAAATTAAATATACAAAAAGTGCACCTACAACCATATGCACCCAAATTGTTTGACAAAACACCTTAGTGGTAAACTTAGTAAAACTCAGAAATTTTAGTGGGAAAAATTAAAATATTCCAAAGGAGTACCTTACAATGGTATCAGAGCATGGTCATTGATAGCTATGTGGTTTGAACGGCAAATTATAACCAGCAATTTGATGAGTGCTAAAGACTGCCAACTTGTCACCTATAAGAGGAGCTACAAGTGCAGAGAACCCACTCCTACTTGGGAAGAAGAAGAGGAAGAAGGGGTTCTAGAAGCAGAAGAAGAGGGAGGAGTACAGCTTGAAAAGGGTGAACCAACCATGGGAGATAGGGAAAGCAGAGAGTTTAACAGCCTGGTTAGCATTCTAAATGATTTAGCTAAGTGCCACAAGTTGATGATGGAAGTGATGGGGAAGTTAGCCAATAACACAATAGGAGAATAGCAAAAGAAAGATCACATTAACAGTGAGGGGTCTAATAGTGGAGAAGGAAGCCATACACACAACCATGCAAAGCCACCCTCACATATACAGCAAATCCTCTAGACCCACTATGCCACATTTTTTAAATGAGATAGTTATCGGGCAAGGGGAGCAGGTTGATCAAGATGAACCTTTTGGGGCATCTTTGGAGGAATATAGGAGGTAGGGGCAAGACTTTCCAGCCGCCATGACTTTCACAAACTTCTACAACCTCAAGATGAGAAACAAGTCTAAAGGAGCTAAGAGGGCTATGATGCAGAACCAAGAGTTACAGAAAACACAGGGGAAAGTGACCCTCTCATGTTTTGATGGATCCTCAAAATGTTTAGCTAGATCATGGGTCTAAAAGTTGGACACATTTCTAGTTCAATCAAACAATCGAGGCAGATGCCATTAAGTTGGCTACTTTACATTTGGATGGTGAGGCCCATGAGTGGTGGTACCATGGGTTAGTGACCTTAGGTCATGCCAGCATAACCTCATACGATGAATTTACTCAGAGGCTCATTGAACGCTTTGACAAGAACCCAGAGATTCGTTTCGGAGAGCTGGCACAGCTCAAGCGAACTGACAGTCCAGAGGCATATATCTCAGAATTTCAGAGGCTTGCAGTGATGGTCACTAAGATGTCTGAGGCACATCTGGTGATGTTGTTTGTTGAGGGGCTATCTGAGCCTCTACATGGTTGGGTTAAGGCTTATAAGCCTGCCACTCTACATGGCGCAGTCAGCAAAGCCAGAGACATCCAAGATGTTGTTCCTAGAAGCATATTTCCTCCTAAACCATCCTTCCCTCAGAAGAACAAAGAAGTTAAACCCTTTCAAAAGGAGTAGACCAGGAAACCAAAGATGGATGAAGAGACCCAGAAAGAGCTAAGGAAGAAAAAGCTATGTTTTAGCTGTCACGAGCCATGGGCACCAAGGCACAGATGTGAAGGGCAAGACCGGTAAATCCCATTACATTTGAGGTTTATTCATATAGTGATAGTGTGAAAATTCCTTAAAATGCAGTAACTGGAATTAATTCTCCTAACTGATCATTTAGTTTATTAATTTCAGATTATATCGAATTAATCACACTACAATTTCTTCACAAATAAAAATAAGCGATGCGGAAGATAAACTGGAAACTAAGAAAATACTGGCGCACGCATAAAAATGACAATTATTTTTGGACAAATGTCCCTGGAAAAACCCAATGCCGGAAAACCGATGCAGCGACTAAGGGTTTTATTATTAAGCAACAGTGAGAAATTCCAAGTACAATCTTTGGATGCCCCACGAGCAATCCAATAAGCAAAATAATCTAGCCAAAATAACTGTGAGGCAAATACCTCAACACTAAGTTCCTCAGATACAACACCAAAGGACACCTCTCACAAACAAATCACAATCAATACACTAGTATTCTTGACGTGGTTAAAACCCTCAAAGAGGGAAACAGTCCACAGCCTAAGCCAACGCGGCCACTTCAGGCAATTTATTAATAAAAGAAAGAAAAATTACATAAGCTTCTCTCATGAACGGTCACCCTACAAATGACCCTCCATGCTCTTTAAATAGAGATCATGGACCAATCGGGTGTTAAGCCACGGATCAAGTGTCGGTAATACCGAGGAGAGAATGAACTATCGGATCACTTCATGTCTAGAACATATCGTGATCGTCGGATTGTAAGTTACAAAAGTACATAGTAAAGAAACACACTTTACCTAACTCTACACTAGAACAAGTTATACTTAACTATTTCCTATGTGTCGGAATATCCTAACATCCCCCCCCCCAAGAACAACTTGGGACAGGATTGAAGGATGTACAAATATGACACAATAGGAGAAGGAAGGAGGTATTAGAGCCTATCCCCCCTTAGTGACAGTTTCCTAAACTCCAACCATAAATCGAAGTTTAGTAAACTTCACCTTTGTGAAAGCCTTTGTAAAGATGTTTGCAACTTGATCATCAGTTGAACAATATTGCACTTCAAGAACATGGTCATGAATGAGCTTTCTGATGAAGTGCATGTGTAGTTCAATGTGTTTATTGCACTGATGTTGGACTGGATCTTTGCATAGTTGAATGGCACTTTGATTATCACACCAAAGTGTAGTCGGATGCTACTGCTAATAGCCAAACTCTGACAGGATCTGACTAAGCCACAGGGCTTCCTTACTAGCTTCTACAGCGCCATGATACTCTGCTTTTGCTGAAGAAAGAGAAATGGCACTTTGTTTCTTGCAAGCCCATGTAATAGGTCCAAAACCAAGAGTGAAGACATAACTTGCAGTAATCTTCCGACCATCAAGGTCACCAGCCCAATTGGAATTAGTGAAACCAACCAACAGAGGAGATGCTTCTGCACTGTAATGAATCCCAAACTGAACTGTACCTCGAACATAGCGAAGTATTCTTTTAGCTACTTTCCAATGACTTTCATGTGGGTTTTGCATAAACCGAGCAATATGGCTGACGGTATAAAGTAGCATCAACTTTAGGGGAAGTACAAGTGACTAAAAGTTTGGCTCCAGAGTGAAAGGGAGAAGGGGCTGGCTTACAGTCTTCCATGTGAAAGGGGCGTAGAAGATCACAGGCATACGTGGATTGGGAAAGGGAAATACCTTCCTTGGATTGCAAGACTTGAAGACCAAGAAAATAATGCAAGTGTCCTAAGTCTGTCATTTCAAACTTCTTTTTAAGGCTGCACTTCACATGGTTTATAAGGTTGGGATCACTACCAGTGAGGATAAGATCATCAACATAAAGAACAAGAATGATAAGAGACTCGCCCACTATATTGGTGTAGACAGTATTGTCAGAATGACACCTAGAAAAGCCAGTATCTAAAAGAAAGCTATCCATTTTGGCATACCAAGCCTGAGGGGCTTGCTTGAGACCATAAAGGGATTTCTTAAGCCGACATACAAGGCTGGAGTCTGTTTGTATAAAGCCAGGAGGTTGTTCCATATAGATTTCTTCATGCAAGTCCCCATGCAAGAAGGTAGATTTAACATCCATCTGATGGACTTCCCATTTGAAAGAGGCAGCAAGGGAAAGAACAAGGTGGATAGAGTTCATTTTGGCAACATGGGAGAAGGTTTCAGCATAGTCAATGCCTTCAACTTGTGAAAATCCCTTAGCAATAAGACGAGCTTTATGTTTATCAACTTTTCCATCTAGTCCAAACTTGGTTCTGTAAACCCATTTACATCTAACAAGTTTTCTTCCCTTTCGAAGAGGAACAAGATCCCATGTATCATTTGCCAATAATGAACAATATTCTTCATTCATAGCTGCGACCCAATTTGGATGGCCTGAAGCTTCTACAAAAGTGTCACGATCATAATTCGCTAAAGCTTGAGCCAGTAAAGAAGAGGCTCTATCGAACTGAGAACGTGTACATCGTTGATCTATAGGAACACCTGCAAGAGAACTTGCTGCATCCCGAGTAGCACGGACACATTTTGGAAGTTGAGGAGCTGAAGGAGAATCCTGAGAAGGTGGGGGAGGATTGTCATCCTCGCTGTCATCATCTGAAGAAGAAATATTTTCAGAAGTAAAAGGGATAGAGAGAGGTGGCATATCTGTCGAACTAGGCTCGTAGGCTAATATATTTTCAGCAAACTTTACATCTCTTTTAATGATAACATTTTTGGATTTAGGTGAAAAAAGTCTATATCCTTTGACATCTTCAGAATATCCAACAAAAATACATTTTTCACTCTTAGGTTCTACCGTTCTAAGGCTTTATGTTTCTCATCGGGAATATGGGCCCAGGCTTCACTTCCAAAAACAAAAAAGTGACTTATATCTAGTTTAATTGAGCACCATGCTTTTTCTGGAGTGATATTCTTTAAAACCTTAGTAGGAGTGAGATTTCCTATGTAATTTGGATGGTTAATTGCTTCTGCCCAAAAATTAAGACTAAGTCCTTTAGATTGAAGCATACAATTAGCCATTTCCTTTAAGGTGCGATTTTTCCTTTCAGCTACACCATTTTGTTGTGGAGTATATGGAACAGTATGTTTCATTTTAATTCCATGCTTAATGCAAAAGTTAATGAATTTGTTGTTAACATATTCTCCGCCATTATCAAATCTTAGCTTAAGAATTTGATGTCCATATTGTTTCTCAACAAAAGTCTTAAAGGCCAAGAACGTGTTAAATACTTCACTCTTGACTTTTCAGGAGTATACCCAAGTGCGTCTGGAGAAATCATCAATGAAAGTTAAGAAATACTTGTAGCCAGAGAATGAAACCACTGGAAGTGTACCACATAAATCACTGTGCACAAGCTGTAAAGGGGTTGAGGCATGCCTAGAGGCACATTTTTCAAAACTATCTTGATGATGTTTTCCAAGTACACATTTGGAACAAACACCATCTCTGCAAGATACCATAGGAAGACCTCTCACCATATTTTTTTTACATAGATTTTGAAGGGAGCGATAGTTTAAGTGACCAAATCGCTCATGCCAAAGTTTGCTCACTTCATCATCATTATGAGCAACAAATATCGAGGGAAGAGTTGATGACCCAAAGTTGTTAAACTTATACAACATCATGAGCTAAAATCTGTCTAGGATCTCTTAGATCCTTAATTACAACATCATGAGGTGAAAATTCAACGATTTTACCTTCCCCTGAATGAGTTATCTGATATACAGATGGAAGGTTGCAGGATAAGGTTGGAACACATAATACATCATTAAATTGACCATTGTCTAGATGAATAGTTCTAGTCCCTACAACACTAAGAGATCTATCATCACCAACATACATATTTTGGGTGTTACAATCATTTAAAGAAGAAAACATGGTTTTGTTTTTGGCCATGTGATAAGAAGCTCTGGAATCAATGAACCACTCATGAGAATGAGAAAAAGAAAATACATTTAGTGCATAACCAGACCGAGATATATGACAACCACATGCAGAAAGTGTTATTCCTAAAGATGAAGTTGAAGTTGAAGAGTGCTCCAAATGGATGTTATGCCTTTTCATTGTTGCTTCCAAGGCTTCAATTTTCTTAAATCATTTGGATTCTAAGTGGCCATCTCGATTACAAAAGTTGCAATGTCTATCAGTCTTCTTCCCTTTGTTTTTATTTGCCTTATCATTTTGTTGAATTGATTTTTCATTTTGAGACTGAAAATGCTTAAGACCATTGGTTGGTTTAAGACCATTCTTTTTAGGATGTTGCTTCTTAGGATTCATTGAACTTGGTTGTTGCTGGGCGGCTAAGGCTCTCTTAGAAGAGTTTCCAAGATTAAGAAGACCAAGATGTAAGAGTTTGTCTTGTTCTCTTATTAAAGAATCACAAAAAGCATCAAAAAAGGACTTATAGACTTGTCCTAGAGAAATAAAGGCTTCTCTACTAGAATGGAAGGTGGAAACAAACACAGAGTAGGTTGGTCCTAACATAATGAGAATGGAATAGATAAGGCTACCATCTTCTTTCTTAACCTTAACACCTTCCAAGAGAAGTCTAAGGATCTTGAACTTGGACAAAAAATATTCTATGGAAGAGAAAATATTGGGGTCCAACATAAGCAACTCATTTTCGAGTTGATGGGCTCTAATTTCATTTTTAATTCCAAAAACTTTATTGAGTTGTTTCATTGCTTCGTTAGAGGTATCAAGTTCTGCGATATGGAATCTAAGGTCTAGAGAAATAGACATACGTATCAACCCACGTGCTTGATCTTGCTTATTTTCCCATTTGACTATCTTATCTTCATCTTTAGGTTTAGACTATTGACATTAGGCTATTCTATAAAGACCTTTACTTCTAAGTAAATCCTCCATGTAGGACACCCACTAGAAGTAGTTGGTGTTGTCAAGAATAACTTGGCATGGAATTTGCATTTTAACAGACACTGAAGTTGTAGATGTTGAAACTAAGTGTTCCAATGGAAAGATCTCGAAAAATTAGGCTGATTCAAAGAAAACGGCTCTGAAAACGGCTTCCGGATGAAGAAGTTATGGCTTTTTGAAGAAAACTTGTTGAAGATGTTGACGAAGTACGTGAATGTGCGAAAGTAAATGATAATGTTATATTTTAAAAAATATCCCCCTTCTTTCCAAACTTAATCTAATTAGCTCAATTTTAAAAAATAAAAAATAAAAATATGTGACCCACTTTTATAAATAAGTGAAAGTCACTTTTACAATGTTACTTTATGAGCTACCCAATAAATTGTAACTTAAATAAAAGATAAAGGGACTTTAGAATTATAAGTGACTCACTTTTTATAATTGTTGAGAACACTTTTACATAAAATAACTTTAAAACATAAGTTACATGTGCTTTTTGAAAAAGTAACTCAACAAAAAGAAAGCCTTGAACCCAAAACCTCTATTCTCATAAAGTAACTTTGGACCAAGTGAGCTAGATTAAAAGGTTAGTAATTTTTGGTAAAAATGAAGGATTTTTTTTAGTCACTGAAGCTTTGGAGTGCGTGCATACTTGAAAAAGCACTTTTTGCCTACAAAACAAAAAACACACAACCCAACATGGACATGCAAAAAAAACCAAACCTTATGGCTTCAAGTTAACTTTCGCTAGAAACTAAATATTTTACTCAATGTTTATGATTTTCTGAGATCACACTAAAGCACGGAAGAAAAGAGCATATGCATGAGAAAAATCCTTCATTTTTGTTTCTGATTTGCCTAGATCGCACAGAGTCACGAGGCAAAAAGCATACGCAAAAATGAAAGGTATAGATCCGGTAATAAAAAACAGAGAGCTAAATAAACCGAAATAAACAGAGCAGTCATCTTGGCCCGAAAGTAGTCAGAAACCGTAGATCTAAGAAACGACAGTCGGATGCAGTTGTACCCGCTTCGGATTTGGATCACCAACGAATGCGGCCCTCAAATAGCTCTGATACCATGTAGGAATTTATAGGGTAAGTTCCTCATATACAACACCAAAGGACACCACTCACAAACAGATCACAAATCAATACACCAGTATTCTTGATGTGGTTAAAACCCTCAAAGAGGGAAACAGTCCACGACCTGAGCCAACACGACCACTTTAGGGAATTTATTAATAAAAGAAAGAAAATTTACATAAGCTTCTCATATATATAATAAAGGTTGATTTTGGATATTCCGATATTGCTATTTTCATTATGTGATCATTCATGAGTAAATGTGATGTAAATTTAAAGACTTATAGTTTATGCCAATGTTGCGGGGAGCGACTCAGGAGCGGGCTCTCGATAAAAAAAATTGCGCTCCCTGCCAAATTTGGGAGCGACTTCGGGAGCGTCGCTCCCGAATTAGGAATAAATTAATTAACATTTAAAATAAATAAATAAATAAAATTGCTAACCTACCTCAAATGCGTCCAAGACTCCTTGCTCCTTGCTCCTTGGCACCTTGCTCTCTCTCAGTCTCACTCAACTCTTACAATCACAAATTCACAATGATTCATTTTTGCCCTCCCTCCCTCATTATATAAAAAAAAAAAAATCGATTTTTGCACTGTGCAATTTTTTTTCCAGCTTTAAGGCGTAGAACCATATCAGATTTCCTTGATGAAGGGTGTAGGAATGATGTGGATTCAAAAGTTTACAGGTTTCTCTATACATGTGGGATACCATTCAATGTTCTTCACTCACCTTATTGGCACGAAATGGTTTCTGCCATAAATGATGCCCCTAAAAGATACAAGAGCCCTGGGTATGACAAGGCAAGAACTGTTGGACTTGATCATGAAAAGCAAAAATATCACATTCTTTGAATAGAATGACAAGTTCTTGCACTGACCATGGGGTGTCCATTGTATCTAATGGATGGACAAATGTAAAAGGCAAGCCATTGATAAGTGTTCTTGCTGTGTCTGTTAGTGGTGCCATTTTTCTTTCAGCATATGATTACTCAGGCAAGTTCAAGACCACCATCAACATTGCAGAACCATTACTTGAAACAATTGAGCGTATTGGGCCATACAATGTCATCCAAGTCATCACTAATAATGCTCCTAATTGTAAGGCAGTGGGAGCAATTATTGAGGATAAATACCCCAACATATTTTGGCCTGGGTGTTTGGTTCACACATTGAACCTTTTGATGCATGATGTTGTTAAGAACAAAAATGAACAATACAAATGGATTGGTGATTTGTACAAGAAAGGCAAACAAATGATAAAATTTATTACAAATCATAGCAATACCCATGGCCTTTTCCGCAGTCACTCAAGATTGGAGTTGTTGAAGATTGCGAGGACTAGATTTGATAGCTATTACCTCACCTTCAGGCGCCTTTTGAAGGTAAGAGAGTCATTGGCTAGCATGGTATCAAGTCCACACTGGCAAGTATTAAAGGAAAGGGTTACAAATGCAGCTGACAGGCGAGGTTTTGAACTGGTGGAGGAGGCCGCTCTTGATGGTATGTTTTGGGCACGTGTGAGGCAAGTATTGGATTTCACCAAGCCCATTTATCACATGATTCGGTTTGCAGATACATATAAACCAGTGATTGGCAACGTGTATGAGTAGATGGATACCATGTTGGGGCAAATAAAAGATATTGTTCATAACAATGATCCCGATTTGTACAAACTGATTCACGATTGTGTGTGTGTACGGTGGAATAAACTTAAATCTTCCACTACATTGCTTGGCGTATATCCTTACACCAAAATACTACTCTACATCTTGGTTGGGCCAACTTGCACCAGGGGGTGGGGTTAGGACCAAACCCCATATAGATGAAGAGGTATCTAAAGGATATTTGGAAGCATTAGAAAAGTTGATACCTGACAGGGAGGAATGTGCTAGTGTGCACCTTGAAATAGGCAGATACCTCAGTAACACTGGTTTGTTTGGTACCTTCCATGCAATGGAAGATAGAGACAGATTTGATGTTCTCACATGGTGGGAAACATATGGCGGCCATGGACTTTTGCCAAAATTGGCAGAAAAAGTTCTATCACAGGTTGTAAATACCAATGTTGTGAAAAGCGCGATTAAATCGACGTGGGGAACGAATCGGAAAAAATCAGAAATATCGGGAAAAAAATCGAAAAAAAAAAGCGGGAAAAAATCGTTTGGTACAAAAATATTCTTTTTTTTCATTTTTTTTCAATTTTTTTAATATCTAAACCATCTACAACATAAAATAAATACATTGACACATAAATATGATAAAAAAACTAATATATAAGATGTTTAATATCATTTCTAGCGCTAAAATCACACATAACATTGAATCATGTCATGAATAGTAAGTCCTGACTCCTGAGTCCCAACTCAGCCTCAAAATATCAACAAAAAATATGATAATGTATCTCATCATGTCATAATGTCATATACAATAAAATGAGGTCTAATCCTATTGATTTCCTCTGCCCCTCTTGCGAGAAAATGCCACAGCTTTCCCTTTCCCTCTAGATGTAGATGCTGGTGCCTGTGCTGGTGGAGATGGCAGTGGAGTCTGATGTGCTCTGGAAGCTGAAGAACTAGAAGTAGGAGCTATAGGAGGTAGACCACGTCCTCTACTGGTGGCAGGGGTAGCCCGAGCAGGTGGTGTCATCTGGAAACATTACAATCTCCCAATCCTGAAATCCTGAAAAACTAATAAGTCTACTGGATTTTAAATGAAATCTAAAATTCTACTTTCTCCATATGAAATCCAATGAGGCTGGAACCACTCTCAAACATCCTGAGTCATTTCATGGTAATGTTAAAAATTTAAGTAAAAGGATGAAAATGAAGATTAAGGAGAATGTCACTTTTACTTTAAGAATTTAACATTACCATGAATAGCATATCCATACTAGGGCCTATACTTGATCATTAAGCTGCCCCACTCGAAAATTATTTGTTTCTTTCAAAAAAAAATTGCATGAAAAAACCCAAATGACCAAATGAAAAACCAGAAAAAAAATTATAAAATCATGCTGTCCCGGCAACCCCGCGCTTTTTTCGGAAAAAATCGGCAAAAAAAAGCCGATTTTTTCGTGTAAAAAACGCGATTAAATCGGCACAGGGAAAAAAGCGCGATTTTTTCAAAAAAGCGCGATTTAATCGCACTTTTCACAACACTGGTAAATACTTCTTCTGCAGAGAGGTGTTGGAGCACCTTCAGCTTCGTACATAATGTGAAAAGAAACAGACTCAATGAAAACCGGGCAGAAAGCTTGGATTATGTGCACTACAACTTGAGGTTGTTGAGTCATTATTGTGATCAGGCTTATGAGGATCCAACATATAAAATCTGGGACAACCACCCAGAGGATGACAATTTGGAGGATGGCACTATACATCTTGAAGAACTGGAAGAAGAACTTATAAGGGAGGAAGATGAAGCAGCATCCATGCCACCTCCACCATCCAGTAGCAGTGCTCGAGTTCCGAGTCTTGTTCCTTTGATGTTGCCACCTCCATCTACACCCTCACGTGGAGGGCATGTGCCTTCTAGTTCTGGTCATCGGTCTGTGTGGGAGACACCTAGAAGACCACCACGACCTACTCATACATTAGACTCTTGTGGCAAGGGCCACATGCAATAGTAGATAATAAATTTACAGTTTACTTGTCTTTTCTAGTTTCTATTAGTTTTCATAACTGTTGAGTCTTGACTCTTGACTTTTTCATATCATAATGATATTTTTGGTAAATAATATATGACTGTGACAATGAAAGTTTGAAGTTTGAAGTTGGCAATTATAACTCATTGGTAATGATTCTGAATTATGAATATGATGCTTCGTGAAAGTTGTTTCATTTCATTTCATAATTCATTTTATAACATTTCATTTCATGTTAACAGTTAGATATTATTTCTTGTAATGGTTAAACTTAGCTTACAAGTACAACTTTGGTGATCAATGATGATAAATGTTATATATTGAATTTTCAATTTTGAAAGCTTGAAGTTGAAACTTTAAGATTGATGAATCATGATTCACAAGACTCAATATGTTGTAATATGTATGTTACTAACTTGTGGACGTGGTTGATGAAGATTATAACTTCTAGATGATTGATGTGATATGGTTCAATGATCAATCTATGTTTTTTTATGTTTTTTTATGTTTTTTATATGTAATTCATCATTCTACATGTTTTTGTTGACATATATGTATCAAAATATAAAAAATATATATTGTTAAAAAATCGCTCCAGGATTCGAAACCGGGAGCTTTTGAAAATGTCGCTCCCGTTTTCACTCCCACTCCCAAGTAACATTGGTTTATGCATTGACATTGGACAATTTAATCATAATGTTTAAACTTTGAATGTAATAAATTATAATGTATCATGTATACTTTATGATTGCACATAACATTTCTTAAATGACCCCCCCCCCCCCGCGATCCCACTCCCAATCTGCGCTCCGGGCGGGAGCGACTCGGGAGCGGGCTCTTGCCAAAAATATTTGCGCTCCCTGCCAAATTCGGGAGCGTCACTCCCGAATTAGGAATAAATTAATTAACATTAAAAAAAAATTGCTAACCTACCTCAAATGCGTCCAAGACTCCTTGCTCCTTGCTCCTTGGCACCTTGCTCTCTCTCAGTCTCACTCAACTCTCACAATCACAAATTCACAATGATTCATTTTTGCCCTCCCTCCGTCATTATATAAAAAAAAAAAAATCGATTTTTGCACCGCGCGATTTTATTTTTTCCATCTTTAAGGCGTAGAACCATATCAGATTTCCTTGATGAAGGGTGTAGGAATGATGTGGATTCAAAAGTTTACAGGTTTCTCTATACATGTGGGATACCATTCAATGTTCTTCGCTCACCTTACTGGCACGAAATGGTTTCTGCCATAAATGATGCCCCTAAAGGATACAAGAACCCTGGGTATGCCAAGGCAAGAACTATTGGACTTGATCATGAAAAGCAAAAAATCACATTCTTTAAATAGAATGACAAGTTCTTGGACTGACCATAGGGTGTCCATTATATCTGATGGATGGACAAATGTAAAAAGCAAGCCATTGATAAGTGTTCTTGTTGTGTCTGTTAGTGGTGCCATCTTTCTTTCAACATATGATTACTCAGACAAGTTCAAGACCACCATCAACATTGCAGAACCATTACTTGAAACAATTGAGCGTATTGGGCCATACAATGTCATCCAAGTCATCAGTGATAATGCTCCTAATTGAAAGGCAGCGGGAGCAATTATTGAGGATAAATACCCCAACATATTTTGGCCTGGGTGTTTGGTTCACACATTGAACCTTTGATGCATGATGTTGTTAAGAACAAAAATGAACAATACAAATGGATTGGTGATTTGTACAAGAAAGGCAAACAAATGATAAAATTTATTACAAATCATAGCAATACCCGTGGCCTTTTCCGCAGTCACTCAAGATTGGAGTTGTTGAAGATTGCGAGGACTAGATTTGATAGCTATTACCTCACCTTCAGGTGCCTTTTGAAGGTAAGAGAGTCATTGGCTAGCATGGTGTCAAGTCCACACTGGCAAGTATTAAAGGAAAGGGCTACAAATGCAGCTAATAGACGAGGTTTTGAACTGGTGGAGGAGGCCGCTCTTGATGGTATGTTTTGGGCACGTGTGAGGCAAGTATTGGATTTCACCAAGCCCATTTATCACATGATTCGGTTTGCAGATACAGATAAACCAGTGATTGGCGAGGTGTATGAGCAGATGGATACCATGTTGGGGCAAATAAAAGATATTGTTCATAACAATGATCCCGACTTGTACAAACTGATTCACGATTGTGTGTGTGTATGGTGGAATAAACTTAATCTTCCACTACATTGCTTGGCGTATATCCTTACACCAAAATACTACTCTACATCTTGGTTGGGCCAACCTGCACCAGGGGGTGGGGTTAGGACCAAACCCCATATAGATGAAGAGGTATCTAAAGGATATTTGGAAGCATTAGAAAAGTTGATACCTGACAGGGAGGAATGTGCTAGTGTGCGCCTTGAAATAGGCAGATACTTCAGTAACACTGGTTTGTTTGGTACCTTCCATGCAATGGAAGATAGAGACAGATTTGATGCTCTCACATGGTGGGAAACATATGGCAGCCATGGACTTTTGCCAAAATTGGCAGAAAAAGTTCTATCACGGGTTGTAAATACTTCTTCTGCAGAGAGGTGTTGGAGCACCTACAGCTTCGTACATAATGTGAAAAGAAATAGACTCAATGAAAACCGGGCAGAAAGCTTGGTTTATGTGCACTACAACTTGAGGTTGTTGAGTCATTATTGTGATCAGGCTTATGAGGATCCAACATATAAAATCTAGGACAACCACCCAGAGGATGACAATTTGGAGGATGGCACTATACATCTTGAATAACTGGAAGAGGAACTTATAAGGGAGGAAGATGAAGCAGCATCCATGCCACCTCCACCATCCAGTAGCAGTGCTCGAGTTCCGAGTCTTGTTCCTTTGCTGTCGCCACCTCCATCTACACCCTCATGTGGAGGGCATGTGCCTTCTAGTTCTGGTCATCGGTCTATGCGGGAGACACCTAGAAGACCACCACGACCTGCTCATACATTAGACTCTTGTGGCAAGGGCCACATGCAATAGTAGATAATAAATTTACAGTTTACTTGTCTTTTCTAGTTTCTATTAGTTTTCATAACTGTTGAGTCTTGACTCTTGACTTTTTCATATCATAATGATATTTTTTGTAAACAATATATGACTGTGACAATGAAAGTTTGAAGTTTGAAGTTAGCAATTATAACTCATTGGTAATGATTCTGAATTATGAATATGATGCTTCGTGAAAGTTGTTTCATTTCATTTCATAATTCATTTTATAACATTTCATTTCATTTTAACAGTTAGATATTATTTCTTGTAATGGTTAAACTTAGCTTACAAGTACAACTTTGGTGACCAATGATGATAAATGTTATATATTAAATTTTCAATTTTGAAAGCTTGAAGTTGAAACTTTAAGATTGATGAATCATGATTCATGAGACTCAATATGTTGTAATATGTATGTTACTAACTTGTGGACGTGGTTGATGAAGATTATAACTTCTAGATGATTGATGTGATATGGTTCAATGATCAATCTATGTTTTTTATGTTTTTTTATGTTTTTTATATGTAATTCATCATTCTACATGTTTTTGTTGACATATATGTATCAAAATATAAAAAATATGTATATTTTTAAAAAATCGCTTCAAGATTCGAAACCGGGAGCTTTTGAAAATGTCGCTCCCGTTTTCGCTCCCGCTCCCAAGTAACATTGGTTTATGCATTGACATTGGACAATTTAATCATAATGTTTAAACTTTAAATGTAATAAATTATAATGTATCATGTATGCTTTATGATTGCACATAACATTTCTTAAATGTCATATATCGTGTTTCCCCATTTCCAAAATTTGGAGGGGTCATTTAAGAAATTTTATGTGAAATCATAAAGCGTATATGATACACTATAATTTATTAAATTTAAAGTTTAAACATAATGATTAAATTGTCCAATGTCAATGCATAAACTATAAATCTCTAAATTTACATCATATTTACTCATGAATGATCACATAATGAAAATAGCAATATCGGAATATCCAAAATCAATCTTTATTATATATGCAAATCTCAAAATCAACCTTTATTATATATATGAAGCTACAAGTACAATAAAGACAACTATGAGGCTACAAGTACTATAAAGACAAAAGACTAATCCTCATCATCATAATCCTCATCAAAAATAGAAGCAGAAGCATGCTCAACAGTGGATGGTGGTGTTGAAGAAGATGATTGGCCAATTCCACTTCTAGGCTCTTGGTCCTCAATATTCAAGGCAACAAAAGAGAGCTCCAAATCAGGAGTTTCTGGATCCACATCCCATTCTTTAGAAGGACCACTGCTATATTCTGGACCCTTACGAGATGCAAGTCAAAACTTAGAGTGCACATAAACAAGATCCTCTGCCTTCTGTGAGCACAACCTGTTGCGCTTGACATAATGAATAAAACCATAGGTGCTCCAATTCCTTTCTGTTAATGAAGAGCTTGCCACTTGTGAAAGAACACGAATGGCAAGGTTTTGCAAATGTACACCATTTGCTCCATGACAAATCCACCACCTAACTAGATTCATGGTGCTTCTCTCCTCCAAAGCTGATATATATGAATAATCATCTAATCCTGCAGCAAAACTAGCAAATTCTTCCTTCACCTCCATGCGTAGATGAGCTGGAAACATTCTCATAAGGGACTTTTTCAACCCATTAGCCACCTCTCTATCCTTATGGGGTGCCTTCCTCTTCCCATTGCTTTGAGCAATAAGCTCCTCGTCGTAAAATTTGAGGTTCAAGGCATGTGCTAAAGTGTGCAATGGAGTGTTGAAATTGTTCCACCTATCAACAATGATTTTCTTGACTAAATCAGCAAAATGATCATCAGCAAACAAAAGTTGTGGAGACTCTTGCCAAATGATTTCCATAGTTTTCTCAACCATGGAATCCATGCCATCATATACCTCTCCTAAGATAGGTTGGTCAATGTCAGCATTCCAAAGAAGCTCAAATGCAAGGGTTATGAACTTTAGCAAGAAATCTATCTTGCTCCACCAGTCCTCATCAAGGCACAATCTACGCACCATATATCCCCGCTCTGAATTATCTTATCTCCACTCAGCCCAATGTTGACTCACCACCATAGAAACTAATGCTTGCTTAACCTCAACAAGGCGACGCAACATTATGAAGTTTGAGGCATATCTTGTCTCAGCAAATTTTAACAACTCCAATTTGGAGTACTCTCGAAATAGTGCTTGAGATTGGTGGTGGTTGGTGATGAATTTAACAATCTCCCTTGTTTCCCCTGTGATTTTCTTTATCCATGGAACTTTATTGTCGATCTCCTCTAAGATCATATTCAAATTATGGATAACGCAAGGTGTCCAAAAGATGTGGGCCCCTCAATAATTAAACCTGCAGCTTTGCAAACTGGTGCATTATCCGTGATAACTTGCACCACCTTGTTAGGTCCTATTTGTTCAATAGATTTTATAATAAAATCTGCAATAAATTGTGCATCTTTTACCTCTCCTGAGCAGTCTTCCGCCTTTAAAAACAATGCTCCTTTGGGTGAAGTGGCAATGATATTTATGCGCCTTGTATCTGTCCATCCATCTGAGACTATGGTAACCCCAGAGCTACTCCAGGAAGAATGAATTGGTGATAAGATATCCTCCACAACCTCCTTCTCATTTTTGAGAAGCCGAGTTCCGACTTTCTCATAGTTGAGCTCCTTGTACCCTTGAGGAGCTTTGTTAATTTCCCTTATCATATCTTGCTAATCAGGAGAGCAAACAACATTGAATAGAATACCACATGATAGATGCATGTAGCCACTCTGGAATCAGTTTCTTCTCTCGCTTGAACATTCACCAATTCAGCAATTCTGCTATCTTGAATTGACGCAGATGCCCCTCTGGTATTTTTGGATGGTGGTTGTTCATGTTGTTGAGTGGCTCTCCTCTTCCTTGCTTCAACTACAATCCTTGGCTCAATGTTTGGTGGAGCTTGAGGAGTAGCTTAACTAAGCTCTTTGTGCCTTCTTTTAAATCCAACCACCTCATCTTGCTCTCTTTGATATGCCCTTCTCACCAATGGGTCTGTTGTTTTTGTGCAACCTACAATCCCTTGTCCTCCTCCATGCAAAAGATGTGCCTTCACTGTTGGGTAGGATCCCTTGTACAAATTACTGCAAAGATTACGTCGTCATTCCCATGAGCCACCACCTCCACATTTTTTAAGCTTTTGAACATGCCACCAAAGAGGATAATATCCAGCCCTTGGGTTGGACTTGGGGCTTGAACTTGCACCTTGGTTGGAAGCCATTGCTGCAAAAAAAAAATAAAAAACAAATCTGTAAAGAAAAAATGCCTTTTATATATTTGGAAGCATAAACCCTCGAAAAATAGAAGAAATAGCGGGAAAAAACTAAGAAAATGAATGCTTCTTATCCAAATTAATTTTCTGTAGTTGAAGCTACCACAAAATGCCAAAAAAGAAAAGAGAAATATGGTTGTAGCTAAGCCAAAAACCAAGAATGTCGTAACCGGAAACTCCGCACTCCAAATCTGCTTGTGAAATCTCTTTCTCTTGCTACTGAAATCTCCTTTGCTCACCGTTGAAAACGCCCTAGCTGAAACCACTGCTCTCTTCCTCTTTTCTCCTTGCTAAAATCGTCCGTCTCCATGTTAAACGACTTGTTCAATTTGTGTGATTAGGGAATGAGGCAAGAGTCTTTTAATAACCTACGAGAGCCATCTAAAAGCATCCAAAAAATATTGTATTCACCCAATAAAGGTGGAAACACATTTCAAGCCGTACGACATGGAAACGCATTTCAAGCCATATTGGGACACGTTTCCCCCACGTGAAACGTGCCAGTACATCCTTAAATGCGTTTCCAAGTTGTACCAAACGCGTTTCCATTTTGTTTCTGCCCAGAAATGCCCTCAAGCCAGCGTTTCCTGCAACACACACACACATATATATATATATATCAGTCCAGCGTATGAAGCTTAATTCTTGAGCATATGTTCTTCATGGTACATGTTTACTTTGAATTAAAGTTTCCGAAAAACACCTGCAGTTCTTGCACACAAACTGTTTGTTAAAACGACTCAATGAACCAGTGTATATAAACTCAGAAACTTTGTGAGTTTTTCAAGTTAGTCCGAGAAAGGAATACTACGCCCTGATTTAATTTATTTAATATATTATTCTTAATTACTTTTTCAATATTTTGACTTGACTTGACCTACTTGATTTATCTCTTTAACAGTTACCTTGATAAGTTTAATATTATTTCATTATAGCTACCTTGTATTCTTCTCTATTAAAGGCCCCTTGGCACTCATTTGAGATCTTTATACTTTCTGGCCCCTAATGATGGTTGGATTGTCCACCTAAAACATTGGACGGATTAGAAATCCTTTACAAGTTTTTTCCAGAAAAATTCCAAACCACTAAATTTAATCAAGACAAGGTATAGTAACTCTCTAAAGATCAGTTTAAAAAACTAGCACCTTCAAAACAACACTTGTACATGATCCTCTTTGGAAAATAGTGAAGCAACACATGCACCAAGCTTATAATGGAGACTTCATCAAGTTGTAACCCCTCAAACATTTCCACACACAATGGTGAAGAAACAAGATCACATGCACAAATGATCAGAACAAGAACTCAAATTTCCTTTAAGTTCTCAACAACCAGTGTCCATGCTATCTAACAAGCTCCAATCAATCAATCGACCACACAATCAACAATATCAAGTTGCTTTTGTACACATCCCAACTGTTGAGAAATATAGGGCATAGAGATTAAGTGATTTCTCTTCTATTAGTAACTGCTTATGAGTGCTTTTTACTTCTTTAGATCAAGATCTTCTTTTACTTAGGTTATTAGTGTTCTTATTCATCAAACAGCTACCAATGCATAAACCATAAAGAGACAAGAGACACAGAATATAGGCTATCAGCGAAGGCCAAAACCTCTCACTCTTTGAGAGGAAAACCCGAACAAATTCTTCTTCTTATAGAGATTCCAATTGACGAATACCAAGACCAAGACCCTTGACCTATTTGCCCCTCCAAGACCAAGACACAAATCCTCCTTGATGAGGTTCTTCTTGCAATGATCAAACCTCTGCTTCTTCGTTCTTCTTGGCTACTCTTCAAAATTTTGGTCCCTTGGTTCAGCACTGCACTTCAGAAAACCCTTAGCCCAAAACAGTCCCAAAACTAATGCTGGAATATTTCGTATCTTTTCCTCTCTCTTTGTTGGCTCCTTCTTTGTCACCTTCGTACTAATCTTCAAACTACTATACCTCACACTTGTTGTACTGCTGCACCTTCGCACTGTTGTCCTTATACCTTTGCACTGCTATCCTAGTACCTTCGCATTGTTGTCCTTTCCCACTGTTGCACTTTCGCACTCTTGTAATTACTGTAGTACCTTCACACTTCAGACTGAGATTACCGAAATTCTGTGGCAAATATGAAATCCAAGCAGCCTATTTATAGTAGTTGGCCCTTGTATATGAGCCGACATGTCCATTAAGTAAGTTATATTCTCCATTTCCTACCCGACTTCAAGGAGAGGTTTCGTGCTTGGTCTTTGAGGGCTTACACACTTATTAAATGACTTATACATGACATTAACTCAATTAGACTTTATGACCAATCCTAAGGACTCTCAATGGGAGTCATACTAAAAATAAAATTTCTTGCTCATGAAACCCATGAGACAAGCATTACAATAATAGTTTTATTTTTCTTCTTTTCATCAATTACATAAAATCATAATCACCATATCATTATGAAGACTGAACCTAGTTACACTTTTCAACACCAACATCCAACAAGCTCATGGAGATCAATAAAGATTCAATTCACACTTCTCAATAGTACTCTTGTCCGCACCCTCTATTGGGATCTTGTTTGTATTTAATGATCTATCAATCTTTAGGCAACACATTCTTCTAATATACATCACAACAACATCAAATTGGGTGTACATAGTCCAACATCTCATTGTTATCTCCCCTTAAACACAACTTAAGGGATAAAAGAAATGTGGCACAACCACCACATGAAAAGCATGCTTCCATCAAAAATTGTCCAATAAAGATTGTTATTGCAATCAATCAATCAAAAAGAATAATGAGAATTGTATGGTTGTATAATTGACAACATAAGTCTATACGAAGTCCTCAAAAAATTATTCAAATGTTGCCACAATTAATCATCAATACAACCACAATCAACCCTAGTAGTCAACATTGGTCTAAGTTTCTACCTTTTACACCTCTTCTCCAAAGATTTGTAAGAATAAGTGCCAAAAGAGAAACTAGATTTCCTCATCATGATCATTAGGATGTCTATAAGGCAAGGATATTTCTTCTTGTTAAATAAAAGGCACATGTCATGGTTCCAGAGGAGTAGGATTTTATTCCTACAAATCAATAAAATAGTCATCTGAAGTGACATACTCCAATGCTAGTATATATCATCAGCAACCAAATTAGCACTTAGTGCAAGTTGTGCTTCCTAAAAATCAATAAAATGACCTCCATATTGCAATGGATTCTTGCCATAGCCAAGCCTTGCTATAATGGTATCATCTTGAGTTCAATCAAAGCAACAATACCCTATCCATTCTTCGCAAGTCCATCACCTATATATCCTATTTGACACAACATTTTGGAACCAAACCCTTTCATGTGTTTCTCAAAGTCAAGAGAAAACAGTTCATTAGCAGCGAGCGATGTATGAGAGGAAGGCACATGATCAAAATTGTCCTTATTGACACAAGCATCACCATTACAAGGAATATCATTGAAGCATTAGTCGAATAAGTACAATGTTGAGAGAACCACTTAAAAATCACATCAACCCTCGTAATTTAGTGAACAACTTCCTCATCATACTTCTTCAAAGGGATTTGCAATTTGCTTGCTTCATGTCATTGTTACACGACTCAGCGATTACTCGCTCAGTGGAACGAGTATGGCCGAGTCAGCTACCAAGCAAGCCACTCAGCCATACTCGGCCCCTCATACTCGGAACTTGGTGGACTCGCTATCACTTGGTCAAACTCGCCCTAACTCACCAGGACTCGCCTGAATCGGCATACTCGCCCTTCCCACCATCTTCCTGCCATTTTTCCTGTTAAAGAGGGCGTCTACTCGTTGAAGGAGTCAATTCACTTCATGATCAGGCAGCAACAATCGGACAACGACGATCCAATAGCTCTCGAGTCTCCTCCAACATCCAGTGACCATCCGGCAGGCAACAATCAAGGTAGGCATCTCAATCGATCATTTCAGTTTGAATTTTTTTTACCTTTTTTTTAATGTGTTTTTTGGCCAATTACAGGGGCTCGCAGCGTTGTCTCAAGGACACAGAAACCTTCTGCAGCAATGGGACAGGCCCACGGGCGGTTGTAACGGCCGGAGTGTCGCCTCTCCAGTGGTTATAGGTGACCACCTTATTCCAATATAATAAATTTAAAAAAATAAAATAAAAAATGATTTCTTTTTATTTTTTATTTAATATTTAATATTTATAATTGTCCGTGGGCCTATAACAATGGCCTCCAATAGGTTGTTACAAGCCTCTGCAAGCCTATCTTAGGGCCGGAGAGGCATACAACAGTCCCTCTTCCTAGTGTTGCTGCAAGCCTCTGTGGGCCTTCTTACCCACCACCAGTGGGTGACCCCATAGGAGATATTTTTTGCAAGATTTGTCTTTAGTCAGCAACTAGTAACCCCTTGCAGCCACCTGATAGTTTGATTGGCTACTTTTCTCCGCCACCCAAGCCAATCGTTGTGTACCCCCACTCATCTGTCATGATCGTATGTTTGAAGGTGGGCCATCCAATCCCAAAGGTATGATTTTTCATTATGTAATTAGGTGTTTATGTTTGTTTTTCTTGGGCGCACTTGGGCATGGATTACTGGGTGACTTGGAAGAAGGGGCGGGTTTGACTGTACTCTTGTTCCCTTACCTCAACTGGGGGGTTAATCCTAAATACTAGTCCCGTGAGATCTCCTTTCTTGGCTATTAGCTTTAGGAGTGGCACTACATGGTAAACCCTGATTTTGGTTGCGTGGTCCAACTTCCAGACATCATATATATCACTCCCCTCCGCTCATTACAAACCATTTTCACACTTTCCTTATTTGGGTCCACATTTGTCCATTGGATCCACAAGGTGTTAGCCTCCCCTTCCCCTTGCCCACACCTTGGGTCAAACTTGGATCGATGCCCCAAAGGTTGATTCAGCTAAAAAAAAAGATAAAAGCATAATATGACCACATACAACAGGAAATGTGCCACAAAATGCAAAAGATGGTCAGGATAATAAAATGTTAACACATGGGCAAAAGCCAAACAAGAGCTCTCCCCCTTATCATTATGGCCATCACCCCGGTTCCTAGGGCCCCTATGAGTGCCTCCCTGCATCATTGAGGAACCCATGAATGCCCCAACCCCTGGTGGGCGATGAACTGCCCCACCTTAAGGGGATAATCATTGTTATATCTTGCACATCATGCTCTCATCCCCTTGGGCCCCAAGCAGTAAAATAAAATAAAAAATCAATAAAAAGCAAAAGGCATATGAAGAAGGGTGGAAAAACAAAGGTCGAGGTCACTCATGTACCACAATTTCTCGCTCCTACATTCATATACCCAAGGCATGCCTTTCCTCATCATAACTACCCTTGTACCATGGCACGTGGTTTGGAGCCTTCCCTTTGTCCCCACTTTGTTCCATCATTATTGCACATGACATCTACCACTTGAAGGGTGTACCTTGGACTTCTCAGTGCCTTAGAGGCTGAGACCACCGAATAAGGTCCTTCATTAACCCTTCCTAACCAGGAAGGTAACATTAGTACATGTTCAGAGCCCCAAATTTGGAAGGGAAGCCCATTATGAAGTGTCCAGTTTTGTCCTTGTTTAGCAAGCTTATTTACTCAGTTGCACTAATGAATCATTGTATTGGAAGGTGAGGAGATGCATTGGATCTTATACAGGATTGCAGGTGGGTTTTCATCTTGGACTTGACCTCCCTATACGGGATCCAAGCCCTCTAGAGGATCACAATGGCACTTGTAGGGTGAGCGTTGAGAGCCATGGGCCTCCATCCATGCAGAGCATTGATTGCCACACCATGGGCTTCTTCAGCACCACCATTTGCTTGCTTGTGCCCCAATTATTCAGAGATGATGATGCACTTGGACCACGTTGCCCCAGCTGGCTACACATTGCACTTGACACTTAGCAGTTGTTCCAAGGCCCAAAGGAGGTTTTGTCTTTCCTAAGGAGACATGCGAGGGCATGTGTCATCTTCTAGCCTTCATTGATGGAGCATCACCTTCATCTTGAGCCACTTGGAGACCCATTTGGAGCCCACAAAGCCCAAATAGGGTTTTGGAGATGTTTTGCAGCATAAGGAGGGTGCCACCCTCTTCATTGTGATTATTGAGGCCCTCTCTCACATTTTTAGCACATGACGCCTCAACACTGCCCCTCTAGGCCTCCACGCATGCATGACGTCAGCCTGGTGTGGACCTAGAGGGAAATTCGATTTGATTTTTGATCTATCATGGTTGGCTTGTAACTGGGGGTGGGTTACTTAGCATATTGGGCATGTAAAGGCGGCTTCTTTCATGTATTATTTGAACTAATTGGTCTTGTATAAATTGGAGAAACTCTCTCCCATTTGAGACCATCATCACTTGGATTTTCAGCCTAGAAAAAGAATTCAGACCCGCAATTTGTGGAGAGTTTTGGAGATTTTTGGATGAATTTTGATGTTTGGATAATTTCGCTTTCTTTTTGGAGCTTCTATTTGGCATTGTTATGGATGGATATGTTACTATCTTGTATGTGTTATTTGATGATAAATTTCTGAATTTTGTAATGTCTAATGCATGGAGTATTATCTCATGGTTATTTAATGTGCCCTAATTATTGAGATATTGTTCAAAGATTGTAACTATTGAGAAATTTTGCATATGTTACTCATAGATAGTGAATGAAATAAAGTTCCTATGGGAATTAATGCATTTTATTCCCTGAAACTCCATTGACAAGTGTCTAAAGTGTTGGAAAATGTAACTAGGTTCGGTCTTCATTAATGTATTTGAGTCATCATGTAATATACTTGTCAAAAGAATAAAGAAAAGAATTTTTATTATTACTATTATGACTTATTAAAGCATGGGTTTCATGCCTGGGTCATCATGTTTTAGGTCAAAGTCCCCATTGAGGACTTCTAGGATTTATTCTAAGTTAATAGAGACATTGTACTTTTAAAGAGACCCTTCTTGGGCAATTTGAATCATGTAAAAAGATTTAGTATTGATTCAAAAATGACTTATGTCACCTCCACACCAAGTCATCCTTAAGAAGATCAAGTCGGCTTCAAGGAAGGTTATTCGACCTCACCTGAAGGCTATAAAAGAAGCAGCTCGAATTCATTTGAAGGAGATCAACTCAAGCAAGTTCAATATACTTCTAGAAGCTAGGAAAAAGTGCAAAGTGAAGGAAGAAGGCTAAAGGAATGTAACTTTTGTCAAGGTGAAGGAAAAAGAGAAAATTGAGTTTTTGGTGCATCTCTCTCTCTCTTGTGCCCTAGATTGGAAAATCGAAGTTCTCTTGTTGATGCCATTGCCAATTGCTTAATGTTGTTGTTGTTAGAACAAGTATAGTTCGAAGTTGTTGTTGTTGGGTGTTGCTGCCTCAAGAAGTTGTATTGGGTCAAGATCGAAGTCTTTCAGCCAAGATCGAAATCTCCTAAGTAAGGTCGAAGCTGATGGGTCCAAGAAAGTGTTGCATAGTACTGCTACTGTTGTTGTTGCTGCCAAGTCAAGTAGGATCATTTGCAAAGGAAGAAGAACATTGACTTGGTGTGGAGGAAAGTTTATGTCAAGGTCCAGAGTCTTGGAATATCTCAAGAAAACTATTGAAGGAAGAATTACAGACTGGGTTTTCCCCTAGAGAGGGGTTTTGCCCTAGTTTTGAGCCTATATCTAGTGTCCATTGATTTATGTGTTATTGCTTTGGTAATTTATTGATGAACTAAAAAGAAGATATAAAGAAATATAATAAGAAATCAAGAACATCACAAGTAATTATCAAGTATAAGAAAATATTTCTGCCTTTCTAATTTTCTAACATGGTATCAAAGCTTTGGTGAAGAAAGAAGAAAAAGGTAGTCTCAAGCACTTGATCAAGGAATCATTCAAAAGGGTTATTCAAGGGAAGAAATCTGTTGTCTTCAAGGTCAATGTCTAACACAATCAAGGGAGACAACAAACTTGAAGGATCCTCAAACTACATGTCTTGGAAGAAGAGGATTGACCTCATCCTTGAAAAGAACAAAGTGCTAGACTTGGTCAAAGGAAAAGTAAAGAAGCCTACAGATGACTCCGGTAATGCTGATAAAGTGAAGTTCAAAGAATTAGAATTAGTGGCCAGGACTCTAATGGTAGAAGGAATAAAGGACAACCTTGTCCCATTTATAGCCAACATTAATCATGCTCAAGAAATGTATCAGGCCTTGTCAAAGTTACTCACTATTAAGAACATTAGTCAAGTTGCAAGCTTGAAGAATGAACTAAGGACCACAAAGATGACTAAAGAAGACACAGTGGCCTCCTTCTTTGTGAAGATAGCAAGAATCAAAGATGATCTTTTGGCCATTAATGAAATTGTTCCAGACAAAGAACTTGTAATCACTGCTCTATTACGATTGCCACCTACTTGGGGTGCATTTGCTGCAAAACTTAATAGTTGGAAGGAATCTCCCACTTTTGAAGAACTATGGACTGCTTGCAGCCAAGAATAATTAAGGATCTCATTATTTGTCAATCCTGAAGGAGTTTCAAATGCCTACATTGCTCATCACAAAGGAAACTTCAAGAAATCGAAAGGACCAAAGAGAAAGGTAGACATGTCCAAGGTAGAATGCTACCAATGTCATAAGAAGGGTCACTACAGGAGTGATTGTCCTGACAATCCAAGGAATAAGAAGATAGAAAGAGATCAAGCTCATATCGTTGAAGAAGAAGACCTAAAGAAAGCCAAACCCGAAGAATCTGACATAAGGGACTTACACTACTAAGTCCTTTGCTTTTAGTCTTAGATATTCTATTTTGTATTTTTGATGTTTAGTATTTATAGGTTTTAACATGTTTTTGGAAAAGACATTTTTATTGTTTTTATAAGTTTTTACGCATCCCTCAAGCTTTGGAGGGAAACCTCAACATCTCCCAAAGATAAGTATCTCATTTCTTTTCAATTTTTGGTTTCATGTACTCATTTAAGTTTTGGTTATATTAAATACTAATCACCATTCTCCCTCTATTGTCTTGATTAGGAAAACATCTACTATATCCTCAAGGAGTATAGAAGAGGGCCTCCCAAGACAAGGTTTGTCAAGGAACAAAGGTATGCCTTAAACTACAAAACATTGATTTCTTTATAATAAATGTTTATTCATTTGATAATCTATTACTAACATCGTTATGTCTAGCTGTATTGAATCATAATGATTCTTGTTTTGGGTGATTCATCACTTGATAAATCTACCCTCATATTCTTAATTGATTTTATAGAACCCTAGACAGGTTCTTTGGAAAACCCTAACCTAAGGGTATGATAATGTTAATGTTTGAAACCCTAAAACTGCTTAGGGTTATTGGGAAATGTTATTTGAAGTTTTTGTTGATGATGTCATGTTTGGGGTTTTGGTATGATCATGAAAACCCTAACTTGTTAGGGTTGAAATGGTGTTGTCTAAAATCTCGAATCTTTAAAGGATTTGCTTTGTTGTTATGAAACCCTAGATCTTTAGGGTTTGGATGGGCCCATAAGCAAAACCCTTGTCGTGTATTTAAAGTCCTATGAATGAAACCCTATGTGTGTGTGTGTGTCCATTAGTTGAAACTCTAGCTTGGTCTAGGTCAGTGTATATCTAATGTATTAATGTTATCTGACATATGATATGCTTATGCCTGATAATGAATTCCTAGATATGTGTGTTGACCTAATTATTGATGGTCATAAGTCTAAGAGTTTAATTTAAGCCCTTGTCTGAGTTTGATATTCTAGGATGATGTTGTTTGGAAAATCTAGGGTTTTACAGCTAAACCCTAGTAGTAGTTAAATTCTCTAGTATGTGACAATCTGGAATCTGTATAGTGATTGTTGAGATTATGAAAATGAGAAATCTAGGGTGTACATCAAACCCTAGTAGAAATTGTTCATGTTGTTAAGCTGTGATTGAATTTGATTGTTAGAGATCGTGTATGAAATCTAGGGTTTACATGAAATCCTAGTGAATAGTCTAACATATGAATTCTGAAAGTTGCTTTGTAGATCTATATTTGTTTGAAATTGTTTCTAGGGTTTGCTATATGTTGTAGTAAGGTATGTCATACCTTTGAAAGAAACATTGAACCCTAGATATAATGAAAGTTGTTATATAAGCCTTGATGAAGTAGTCTAGGGTTTATGACAAAGTCCCTAGCAAGATGTTGAAAAGTATGTGTCTCTTGTTTGAGTATCTGATAGATATAAAGTTGAAATGCTTCCGTGATTCTGATATGGCTAACTTCATGCTTCTATAGAATTGGTTGTATTTGCTATCTAAGTTGTGCAGGTACACAATCTTCAAGATGGTGAAGATGTTCGTTGATAAGCATGATGTAATGATAACTCTAATAAGATGGATGGAAGCCACGAAAGATTCTTCGTTGTCAAAAAGAAGTCGATCTCCCTGGATTAAGAGGGAGTCTGAATAGAGGAAATCTCCCTGGTTGAGAGGAAGAGCATTGCATGATTGGAGAATGAATTTTGAAGGAAATGTTGTTGCATTGGAAGTAGGAAAGGAAAGTGTATGATTGAGGAATCTTCTATCAAAGATTCGATTGATAGTCGTACTATGTTGAGAAGCAACATCTGTAGTCTAGAAGACCCCGAGGGTTTGTATTTGATTATGTATATGTGAAAGTTTATTATTGATTGGGGTTGTGTTTGTATAGGTAAATCTCTTAAAGGTTTTGATAGCATGTTGATTACCAATCAATGTGATCAGGAGAAATTTGTTGTTCTTGATCTGTTGGATCAAAGAGTGTTGAAGCTTTGTGAGTGAAGCATTGCCTGGGAGGACATATGGCCAGCACTTTGTGTTGATGTCTAGGTCCCAAAGTTGGAAGGGTGGAGTTGGTCATTGAGCTCCGACACCACCGAATCTCTGGGTTGATGGTTAGCAAGTAAACCTGATTGTGCCTAGAGAAGCTGAAAGCTTGAGTCCATCTTAGTCCCAAATGGATAGATTGCCCAGGTTAGGGATCTAGTCCATGGCATTGCAGTGCCTAAATTATTGAGTATTGAGAGACCAATGGATAGATTGCACTGGTCAGGAATCTAGTCCATGGCATTGCGGTGCCTAAAATTCTTCATGGTTCATATAATTGAGATCTTCCTTGTAATTGTATATATGAATACCTCCCTAGTTAAGAGGAAGTGTTGGAAAATGTAACTAGGTTCGATCTTCATTAATGTATTTGAGTCATCATGTAATATACTTGTCAAAAGAATAAAGAAAATATTTTTTATTATTACTATTATGACTTATTAAAGCATGGGTTTCATGCCTGGGTCATCATGTTTTAGGTCAAAGTCCCCATTGAGGACTTTTAAGATTTATTCTAAGTTAACAGAGTCATTGTACTTTTAAAGAGACCCTTCTTGGGCTTTTGAATCATGTAAAAAGATTTAGTATTGAGTCAAAAATGACTTATGTTACCTCCATACCAAGTCGTCCTTAAGAAGATCAAGGAGGGTTATTCGAACTCAACTAAAGGCTATAAAAGAAGCAGCTCGAATTCATTTGGAGGAGATCAACTCAAGCAAGTTCAATATACTTCTAGAAGCTAGGAAAAAGTGCAAAGTGAAGGAAGAGGGCTAAAGGAATGCAAGTTTTGTCAAGGTGAAGGAAGAAAAGAAAATTGAAGTTTTGGTGCATCTCTCTCTCTCGTGCCCTAGATTGGAAGATCTTGCCAGTTGCTGCATGTTGTTGCTGCTAGAACAAGTATAGGTCGAAGTTGTTGTTGTTGGGTGTTGCTGCCTCAAGAAGTTGTATTGGGTCAAGATCAAAGTTTCTAAGTCAAGATTGAAGTCTTTCAGCTAAGATTGAAGTCTCCTAAGCAAGGTTGAAGTTGTTGGGTCTAAGAAAGTGTTGCATAGTACTGCTACTGTTGTTGTTGCTACCAGGTTAAGTAGGATCATTTGCAAAGGAAGAAGAAGGCTGACTTGGTGTGGAGGAAAGTTTGTGTCGATGTCTAGAGTCTTGGAATACATCAAGGAAACTATTGAAGGAAGAATTATTGACTGGGTTTTCCCCTAGAGAGGGGTTTTGCCCTGCCTGTGAGCCTATATCTGGTGTCCATTGATTTATGTGCTATTGCTTTGGTAATTGCTTGATGAACTAAAAAGAACTAAAAAGAAGATATTTCTAATAAGAAATCAAGAACATCACAAGTAATTATCAAGTATAAGAAAATATTTCTGCCTTTTTGATTTTCTAACATAAAGAAGTATAAATATATAAAGGGTAGCGAAAGCCTATACGTTTCGAACTCCTTGAAGAGCAAGTTGTCTACATTGAAATCTTTCATGACTCCTAACCTTCCAATGGCCAGGCACTAGTCTTGAATCCTTGGTGATCACTTGCAACTCGAAATTATCATTCTTTTCACCTCTATTTTCCATCCCTTTAAGGATAGGGAGGCTCCCCTAGGGCTTGGTATGAAATCCTTTGTAGGGAGGCATTTTGAATTTCGCTTGAATAAGATTCTTCCTTAGTGTCTCCTCTAGGGATTTTCAAGTTTTGGTGGAATTCCAACAGTGGATTCTTCATAAATTTAATTCCCTAACCATCACATCAAGAGGGAACCCTTGAAGCTAATCCTTCAACTTGGGGATTCGTTGAGGGCATTTGCTTTAGTACTTGTTGAAGTAAATCACTCATTACCTTTCTCTTGTCTACCTTCACTGTGGATGTGCTCATATCTCGTTATATACTTCCACCCTAGGTCTTGTGTAGTCATTTTCAAAAGGGGTTTTTTGTGAAAAGTCTTATTAGCCTCTCCCAAGGCTTACACCTTTTTTGAACCTTTCCATTGAATGAGTTGTCTTTCCTCACTTTAAACCTATCATAGAGATATCATATCACAAGTGAGTATTACTAGGACTCCTCTCATAGGTGAAAATCTAGGAAGAGCAGGGGACTTAGGCTGTGGTCATAGTGGGTCTTTGTCCCAAGTGTTGTTGTGCCCTCTAGCTTTTGCCTATTCACAAGTCCTGCTAGTTTGTACAACAACATTTTTGGCACCATTGTCGGCAACACAAGACGCGTGTCTTGTTCCTATACGACATCATTGATATATCCTTTTGGTGACTCCACTGGAAGAACGAAGCCCATGTTCTTCATTGAACATCAAAGTCAATGCTTGTAGGGTGAAGCAAGCATTCATTAAGGCAGTTTCCATTCACCCTGATGACTCCCATGTCATTAGTATATAGTAACCAACAACATGCTGATCCAAAATTTTCCCACCATAGACATACCAAGTATCCCACAATGGTAGGGTTTCAAGGACACATGGGATATACCACAATTCGATGGGGATCCAAATTCCGCAACCAATCATGTAATAAAATTTATAAGCTATATTGCAAAACGCAATATCACTCAACTTCACAACATAATGGAATTGTTCATCCTATCTGTTTTTGGAATGGTGATGGGCTTAGATCATGTAAACCTAAGAGCATCTCCACTTTCTCTATGTTACTTGTGTGTTTCTTACTACATAAAGGATCTCAAACCATTGAAGAAGTATGTCAAACCTTGGACATAGCATTTGAGAGAGCTTTTTGTGAACACGAGGAAGAATTTATTGAATATGGTTATATTCTTGAGGAAGAATATTCTAACTCCTCTCTAGATCATCAAGATCGAATTATTGATAAAGACCTTAATGAAGAAGAGGATTATGAGCTAGAAAGTGTGCCTTCTCAGGATGATGACGGAGATCTAGGTCCCGAAAGCCTCTAACTGTTGCAAGAAAGAATGAATGAATATCAGAAAACATGTCAAAAGCTGGTATAAGGATGTAAAGCCAAAGATCTCCATTTTTATTTTTGTAAGCAAGGAGCAAAGCTCTATGAGATGCAACAAGAATATAAAAGGAAGCCTCCCAAAACCCAATCTCCTTGAACTTTGTCGTTGGGACTTTCTAGTAGATACTTTGTGTGATATTGTTCAAGAAAAGGAGAAGGAAGAGGAGCTTTCCCTACCAGTCAATGAAGATGATTCTAGGAAAATGTTGGATGTAGAAAATCATGAAGCTCCAAATAGTCAAGATAGTGAGGAATGTATGGATGATTTCTGGTCTACAAGCTAGGGGATTGAATCTGATCATCAAGAAGAAGAAAATAGTCCACCCCCTCTGGTAAATAATGTGGATCAATATGAAGCTTCTTATGAAGTCTATCCTAATAATTGGAAAGGTTTCTTCTTTATGTTTCAAGATGATGTTAATCTTGCCAAAGAGGATGTTTCATCATTGAGGATGATTCCAATAGCCCTACTGTGGAAGGGATTGAGAAGGATTCTCCTTCCAGCCATGTCACTGGCAAAGGGTTCTACTTCATGTTTGAGCAGTACCCCCTTTGAGGTGTTGCTAGCCCAAAAGTGGATGTTTGTGATGAGGTTCATTTCCCTAGTTATGAGGAAGAGTTAGTTTTTCCTCTTAAAGGAGAGGAATTGTGGTTTTTCGCTAGGTATAATGATGTTGTAGCGTGTTGCTTTTTTTCCAATAATCAAGATGATATCATTTTAGATGTGTATGAGCCATCTATCTCCTCATGCCATGAGGTTGAAATGCCTGAGCTAGCTCCTCATGGAAGTTCACGAGCGTGATTGTCGACATCTCCATCTTTTGGTTAGAAGAAACCATCAAATGGTGCAAACTCCAATCCCCTTTTCCCTCCTTTTACATGATTCCTAGCACTTGGCCATTTTGTTTTCCCCTTTTCCCTCCTTATCCATGATTCCTAGCACTTGGCCATTTTGTTTTCCCCTTTTCCCTCCTTATCCATGATTCCTAGCACTTGGCCATTTTGTTGGTTCTTATCCTTGCTTTCCAATTTACCGCATGGGTGATTATAAGGGTGGGTATTACCATATTGACTTAGTGATATGTTGGTTGCATTGGCTATATGGCTATACCTAGCATTTGCATATTGTAACTATGCATAGTAGAGTAGGATGCATTGCATATTGACTTTTGCATTAGCATTTAATACCGTAACATGCTCTCATGCTAGATTAGATGCATCTAGATTAGACTTGCATTTTGAATAGATTTTATTTCCTATTTGGTTTTATTATTTGATGAAAGCATGGGTAATCAAAGTACGCCCTAGACACATGTTGCCTTTGTTTGCTTGTCTGCGATGTGCAGGTTGTTGGAAGATGTAACTAGTTTCAATCTTCATAATTGTCATTGTACTCATGTCATTATGTATAACTTATGTAACAAACAAAAGAAGAAAGAAAAATATTATTTTCAGCGTGGGTTTCATGCCTCTTTTGATTGGTCAACTAGGTTAAGCATGTTCTTCATGCCTCTAGGGTTTGTCATGTGATAAGAATATTTGTCATGAGTCAAGAGAATCAATATCATTTGTATAAGAACCATTTGGGCAAGTTGTAACATACCTCCAAGCACAAGGCGGCCCTGCCAAGTCGGCCTAGAAGAGGTTATTCGACCTCCACAGATGTGTATATATAGAAGCAGTTTCAAGCTCATTTCACATGCATTCAATCTACAATCATAAGAAGTTCAATTTGTAACTGAACAAGAAGAAATTCAAGAGCAAACGTCAAGGGAAGGAAGACAAGTATAGAACGAAGTCAGAAGATCTCAAACTTGGACCAAATTTGCTCACACGTGCGAAAATTAGGGTTTTCTGGGTAAGTTGCAGGCCGAGTTGCAAACTTGAGTAAAAGGTCGAAACTCTTATTTGACCTAGTTTGACCTTCGTTGACTTCGAAGATCTTGATTTGCTTGAGGAAGAATCTCTTGGAAGGTTGACACATACAAGAAGGCTAGGGTTTTTGTTGTTTAGAAGGGGTCAAAGTTGTAGATCTAAAGTAAAGTACCGAATACTAGAATTGAAGCAGTTCAAGGAAGGTTTGACTCTCGTTGACCTTGAAGGATTTGACTAGCTTGAGGAAGGATTTCTTGGAGGGTTGACTTGGTGCTTGGAGGAGGTCTCGACTTTGCTATTTGGGTCTTAGTTTTCTCATTTGAACTACTTGGAGGAGGTCTCGACTTTGGTATTTGGGTCTTAGTTTTCTCATTTGAATTGATTTGATAAGAAGAGAAGAGATTCTTTCTGGGTTTTCCCCTTGGAAGGGTTTTGCCTTGGCTTGGAGCCTACTACTTGTGTCTATTTTCTTTATGTTTTATGCTCTTGATAATCGTTTGATGAAGAGAATCTCATAAAGAATAAGAAGAATCTAGTTAAAGATCACAAGCAACTATTGAGGCTAAGGAGAAAAGTTTAAATAGTTGCCCTACTACACCATCCAACATGGAACCAGAGCTAAGGTGAAGAAGAGAAGGCAACTCATCTTGTTGACATAAGAAGGGATTGTTAGTCAAGGGGAATCATTTGCATAAGGACACAAGGAAAGAAGACACAGACCTATTGACTTAGAAGAAAGGTTACTACATCTAGCTCTCATTGAAGGAATTAAGGATAAGCTCTTGTTGAAGGCTCTCTAGTGCACTCCATCATCTTGAAGAAAAGGAAGCATCAAAGAATTTTGGGATCATCATCCACTCTTTAAAGTTGTTTGAAGACACTATTGTTGAAGGCATCCTAGAAGTCATCATTCTAGGGCATCTTTGAAGTCTCTTTGAAGGTCTTGAAAGCATCAAGATATCATCAAGGAGGACTCTTAGTTGACAAGTAAGTATCATATTATCTTCTATGTCTCAACCTATAGATCAAATGACTACATTTTGCAAGGAAAGCAACAAGCTCGTTGGATCAACAAACTTCCTAGCATGGAAGAAGAGGATTGACTTGGTGCTCACAGAAAATGAAGTCATGGAATATGTTCTTGGTGAAGTTACTATACCAGACAAAGAGAAGACTCAAGAATTAGCAAAATACAAGAAGGGAGAAGTGAGGACACAAAGGATTCTTATTGAATCCATAAAGGATCATCTTGTTCCCTTTGTTGCTGATTTGAAGACATCTAAAGCTATGTATGATAAGTTGGTGAAATTGTACTCTATAAGTACATCAAGTCAGAAGATATCCTTAAGAAATCAACTATATAAAATAAGGAAGTCAAAGCATGAAGACATGGCCACTTATCTCATGAAGATATCACAAATAAGGGACCATTTGCAAGGGCTTATGGAAGTTGTTTCCAATTCATTAATGACTACTTGTGTATTAAATGCTTTCCCACCTGATTGGAGCAGTTTTGCAACTAGTGTCTACTCCAGAAAGGGCACTACCCCTTTTGATGAACTATGGGCTCAATGTATCTTGGAAGAATCTAGGATAAAGGTGAAGGATGACACTGAATCAAATGAGAAGTCTCAAGCCTTTATTGTAAATTCAAAGAAGAAGAAGAAAGGGAAGTTTGGAAAGTCCAAAGGAAAACAAGATATGTCCAAGATACAATGCTTTAATGCAATGAATATGGACATTTCAAGAGAGATTGTCCAAATAAGAAAAACAACAAAAGAAAGGAAAGGAGTGAAGCTCACATAGTTGAAGAAAAGGGAGAACCTGAGAAGAAGCCAAAAGGAGAAGATCCCAAGGATCTTTACTATTGAAGGAAGCTCCATCTCTATCAGGTTCATTTGCAATTTGTCTTTCTTTTATTAGAAAGTAGAAAGTAGAGTAGCATGCATTGTTGCATTCTCTAGAAGATTCTTGCTTTTTAAGCATAAAAAGAAGCATGTGATAGTAGAGGAATTAAAGTCTGCATGACCAAGTTGCTTTGGTAGGAATCATCTAGCTTTCAAGAATAAGAATATTAGGACCATATTGCATATTATAGTTCATCCAAGCATTTTCTAACATATTGTTAGAGGTAGTCATTTTGCAAAAAGGATCATTAAAGATCCTCATATAAGAACTATTATCTAGGAAAGTTCTTGGAAGAAGTATTATGACTAGTATGTATTCCATATAGTCTAGAAATAGTAATCTTGAAGGATGAAGGCATGCAGATGGTCGAATGACAGATTGAAAGGCAGAATTGAAGTCTTTGTACTCTTAAGAAAGGAAAGTTTATCTTCAATAAGGTTGTAGGCAAGCTCAAAGGTTGGCTAGATGATGGTATGGAAACAAAGGTATGAATGTTTTAAGTAACTCTTATCTAGAAGGCAGCATTCAAGAGTTGGTTATAAGAGTGTGCTCAGTAAGTCTTCCATGTGATTACTTGATGCTTGAAAGAAGAAGTTTTGGTATGCTTTGGAATGGCTAAAGATCAAGACTCTTCCACAAGATAGCATGGCATAAACACAATGATATTGATCAACATCAAGTATGATCTCTGAAAGAATGAAAGAGAGTTAATAATGACAACTCCAAGGAAGATATTGTAGCTTGCCAATCAGTTCGATCCATGGGCACCTTGATTAAAAATGAATGCATGGAGAAGGATTCTTGTACAATATGGAGATGGATCATGCGGAAGAATGTTGATCTCAAAGGATACAAGTAAGCAAATACTTTGATGAAAGGGCCATCATGATAAGGTAAGTTTGATATTATATTTTGGTATTGGTTATCTGGTTTACATATAGTTTTGTCACCTGGAAAGATATTGCAAATGATTTTTAAGGCAAACATATCTACAACTATTAGTTTTGAACTCAATTCAATGAATACATGGATTGAGTGGATGGTATTGGTAATCCTTGAAGAATTATATGGTCAAGATGTTTACATCATCTTGGGATTAAAAGGTAGCAATACAAAGAGATAACTTGATGTTCATATGATGATAAAGATCACTTTCATGTCTAAAAGGAGCTATGACTAAGCTCTACTTTGATTGGCTAAATATAATGCCTCTATTGATGATGACTAGAGGAAAGTGATATGAGAAGATGATGGCCTGAACCCTGTCTCAAGATAAGAGGACAGCGCCATAACATCCAAGAAGGTAGAAACTCAATATCATGAGATGCAAAAGTAAGGAGGAATCATGCAACTACTACTTGAAGATCTCCATGAAGAACTAGTAGCTAATACATTGATGAAAACAAGCTAAAGAGCTTGTGGTTATGGCTTCTCAATTGAAAGGAAGTAAGAAATCTCCTCTATGCTTGAGAGGGAGTAAGAATTTGTAACGAATAAAGTACGTTCTATCTAATAATCTTCAGAACACTTGGTACACAAAGACATCCATTGAGGACAAGAAATATATATGTATTGAATAGTAGATAAAAGAACTGATATGAAATATGATTGTTACAAATGAGGGCCTACATACCGTTCATGAATGGTCATGTCCATAGAGACATGCCTCCTTTATCAACTAATTATCATTTAATTGACTATTATTACGATTATTATTTATTTATTTATATTTATATTATTTTTATATAAATTATATTCATAATATTGCCTTCCTCTTCAAAAAAGATTTTTCCTTGAAGCTTGTTGTTGACAAGGTGTGTCATATGTTTCTTGTCTTGTAATCTTTTCACATCTTTACAAATTCATGGAGTGGTCCTCTTCGTTGATACAAGATTATAGGATCCTTGGAGTGATAAATAAAATTGTCTCACTGAGAAAGGATCTGACCATCCTAAATCAATCTTTTGTGGAACTTTGCAATTACTTAATAGCTTAGATAAATTGTTATCATCAAACTGGATTGTGCTGAAATCATTATTCTTCGGAACATAAGTTGGTTGTTTCTATACTGAGTGATACAAATATGCAGACTGATTGAGTTGTCTGCTCTTGTGATTCAGATGTCAAAAAGAAGTTCTTGTGGTTTGACTTTCCCTTACCTTGCACGTGGTAATTTCTGGATTTACTTCAAATGTTGATGTTGTTGAGTTGGTTACATAATATTCATTTGAATTTTTCATTGTTTGAACTAATTTGTTATCGTCTTTAGTTGTGATATTGACTGGATCGGTATTCGTTCATTTTTCTTCAACCTGGAGGGTTACGTCTGACGACTTCGATACGTCTTTCATGATGAGTTCTTCTAATTTGTTTTTCAATGATTTCTTGTCATTTTTAAGTTTCTTAATTTGTGTCAATAATTTCTCACTGTGGTCCTTGAGGCGAGTAACTTCTTCGCTTTTGTCTGTGATAATCTTGTCAGCTTCCTTTTGCATATTTTGCATTGATTTTTGACTTCCTGTAAGGATTATTTTTTAAATATCTTTTATCTTCTAGTGATACCAAATTTTGTTTCAATGTAACGTCTTGTAACATTATTTTTTCTTTTTGAAAGAAAATGTCAGAAATTTTTCCTTCGTATCTAAAAAGAAGGACCCTAGTGACTCCATCCAGGGTGACCCCAAAATTATGTCACCTTGATCGCCCTAGAGGGATTAAATAGAGAATTGTGATATAAATGTATAGTCCCCAATATTTAATTGTAAATCAGTTATGTCATATTGTTTTGTGTTCCAGAGGTCTAATTTTTCAATTAAATTTGACTCTGGAATCACCAATTGGTTAGCAAATTTAGGGTTTATATAGTAGCATCTTTCCCTACAAGAGTCCCTTTAATTCTAACTAGTATTGAAGCATAGTTATATGAAGTTTATGGAAACCTTTCTTCCTTCATTTCCGACTTAGACCCCATTCCTTTCCATCAGTAATTGATTTTGTGGAGATGAGTTTAGGGTTTTAAAGGTAGCCCTTTCTAATCCTTATAATAAAATATATTTCTTTTTCCTTGTATATATATATATAACTTTCTGATAACTCGCAAACTTGCATTTAGGAAATACTTTTAATGAAATATCTTATAATTTGTTTTCTTTTATGCTCCTTTTGTACTTTAATAAAAGAACTTTAATTATTATATGAATCGATTTCTACCAGATGTATATACCTTTAATATTAAAATTTTGGATTATACATTTAATATTAAAACAAAAACACGCTGGATTAGTTCTTCCACTTCACTTAAGGTCATTATTGATCAATGTGACCCTTGGACCTTGGATGCAACTTTTAGTTATTCTCTTAGATCTCAAAGTTTAATTATTTTGTTGATGTCAATGCGACTTGAATACCCTTGATGGTCGAGATTTAAGTGCTCTATGAATGGTGTATTAGACGACTGTAATAGGGTGACAGTTTTTGTTCCTTCAACCAAAAATTAGTGAATTGAACAACCAGCAATTTAGCTCTTCTCACAGTGGTATTACGGTACAACAATTCGCTGAAAAGATGGTGGGTTGAAACGGCAACAGCGCAGTGGTGAGAGTACCAAAACGACTCTGCTATAGTGGCGACTAGTATGAAAACAACGTGCATTGGGGCGACACATGGAGGAGACGAGAGGAGGGCAGTTGACAGTGTTCAATGTTGGCCCGCTGGGAGAATGTCAGGTGATTGCGACTCCGGGAGAATTGTTGGTGGCCCATTACACTGTGACTGATGGTGGCCACTGCTCAAAGTCTATTTTGCGGCGGGTTATATATATATATATATATAATTTTTTTGAATTTGTTTATAATACTTTTTATAATTGTTTATATTATTTTTTTATATTTTGAAATTGTTTTTATTATATCTTTTTTATTTTTTTAATAAATTTTTGAACTTTTTTAATATAAATCTTTTTTTTATGATTCCCTTTTTCTTTTAATTCCTCTTATATATACTCTACTATTTATTTATGTTTTTTTATTTTTTTATTTTTTTTTAATTATGGCCAAAGGCCTGAAGACGAAATGGAGAGGCTCCAAAGTCGTGTAGCGAAATGCTTCAAATGCACGACAACAAAGTTGACAAAGAGCCGATGGGCAAAGGCCGGATCAAACTAGCTTTGTGCAACGGTTGAGCGGCCAGACGATCAAACATCTATGATACCAATGTTACGAACAAAATTCGTTCTATGCAGTAAATAAGAACTATATATGTATTGAATAGTGGATACAGAATTTATATGAGGTATGGGATGTGATTGTTACAAATGAGGACTCATATACCTAGGTAGGTGTCCCTACATGAACGATCATGTCCTTAGAGACATGTCTCCTTTATTAACTAATTATCATTTAATTAACTATTATTATGATTATTATTTATTTATTTATATTTATATTATTTTTATATAAATTATATTCATAACAGAAGTCTCCTTAAATGTTTATGAATCAAGGATCTATTCCCTGATTAAGAGGGAACAAGGACATCCTCCCTGATTGAGAGGGAGTGATTATGGACATCGAATTATCTTCTATCATGTGTCATGCACTAAGACAAGACCATAGTTTTAAAACTAGGCCGATCTAACTCAAAATCGCCCTAGTTGACTAAGCCATACCCCTGCCCAGACCGATTAGGTCAATTATCCATTTCGACGGTCGGTCTGTTAGCGAACCGGCCGAGTTGGTCACCGATTCGGTCAGTTTGGTAATGGACCAGCCAGACAAACCAAGCCCGACTTAAACCGGTTGGTCTCGAAGACAAGAAAAAAGGTGGGCTAGGTGGACTTGAAATCAATTTTTTTTGTTTAAATTATTTCCTATCCCCTCGACCCTTCTCCCATGCCTATAAAGGTGACCCAACCCCCTCATATTTCCTCACAACTATCTCATTGCATTCATGTGAGCATTTGTGAGGAGTTTGTGAGCAGTTGGAGTTGGTTTTTGGAGCAGCATTGAGGAGGTTCTTAGGCAATCTTTGGAGCAATATTGAGGAGTTGATTTTTGGAGCAGCATTGGTTATGTGTTTTTGTTATGATCTCTATATATTAAATGTATTGGACAGTGCACTCGGTGCCATTTTGATATAATAGATATATTCATGAGCATGCTTTGATGAAGTGTTGTCTTCTCTCAATTATTCTAATGCTTTGAATTTGGAAACATGAATGAAAATCTTTAAAAATATGATTTTTCATTAAAATTAAATATTTAATGTACTTTTCACAAAGACCGAGTCATTGGAATCAACTAGTCTGAGTCGATACCGTGTCGGAGTCCAAGTCGAAGTTGACCCTCGGTCGGTTCCGAGTCTGAGTCTGAGTTTTGAAACTATGGCCAAGACTAACAACCATATGTCTAGTGAAGGCCATGGTAGGGAGAATGGAAGATTGGATAAGCATCTAAGGTTAATACTCCTTGAGGATATAAAATCCGAGATAGGAAATAGTATTGTTGACTAACACTCTTTGAGGATTGGACAGGTATCCAAGACAAGAGTGGTCGAAGAGGACCGATATTCTTTGAGGATTGGGAATCAAAGATAAGAATAGTCCTAAAAGGGCATACCTGGTGAACATCTGGATGGGGTATGCACCTTGAGAAGTAGTGTGGTATCTCATGTAAAGCCTCCCAGCATTATGCTTTGATATGAGAAGAGCTTGTTAGTTAAGGCCTTACTATGTTTACAATGTTGGTCATGATGTTGATGCTTAAAGATGGCTTACCAATCCGACTCTTCTTATGAGAACTCTTCAATTTGAGAAAATTCTTGTACCATGTGTACAATTATGAATAACTCCCTAGTTAAGAGGGAGTGTTGGAAAATGTAACTAGTTTCGGTCTTCATAATTGTCATTGTACTCATGTCATTATGTATATCTTATGTAACAAACAAAAGAAGAAAGAAAAATATTATTTTCAAGCATGGGTTTCATGCTTATTTTGATTGGTCGACTAGGTAAAGCATGTTCTTCATGCTTCTAGGGTTTGTCATGTCATAAGAATATTTGTCACGAGTCAAGAGAGTCAATATCATTTGTATAAGACCCATTTGGGCAAGTTGTAACATGAAAAATATTTTACTTTTGTGTCTAGAAAGTCAAAAAGGCCACCAAGCCCAAGTTGGCCCTGCTAATGACAAGTCGGCCTAGAAGAGGCTATTCAACCTCCACGGATGTGTATACATAGAAGCAGTTTCGACCTCATTTGACATACGTTCAATTTTCAACCATAAGAAGTTTGATTTGTAGTTGAACAATAAGAAATACAAGAGCGAAAGTCAAGGGAAGGAAAACAAGTATAGAGTGAAGTTGGAAGATCTCAAATTTTGACCAAATTTGCTCACACGTGTGAAAATTAGGGTTTTCTGGGCAAGTTACAGGTTGAGTTGCAAACTTGAGTAAAAGGACGAAACTCTAATTTGACCTAGTTTGACTTTCATTGACTTTGAAGATCTCGATTTGCTTGAGGAAGAATCTCTTGGAAGGTTGACACATATAAGAAAGCTAGGGTTTATGCTATCTACAAGGGGCCGAAGTTACAAATCTGAAGTAGAGAATCTAATACTGAAATTGAAGCAATTCAAGGAAGGTTTGACTCTCATTGACCTTGAAGGATTTGACTAGCTTAAGGAAGGATTTCTTGGAGAGTTGACTTGGTGCTTGGAGGAGGCCTTTACTTTGGTATTTGGGTCTTGGTTTTCTCATTTGAACTAATTCTATAAGAAGAGAAGAGATTCTTTCTGGGTTTTCCACTTGGAGGAGTTTTGCCCTGGATTGGAGCCTACTTGCCTACTTCTTGTGTCCACTGTCTTTATGTTTTATGCTCTTGATAATTGTTTGATGAAGAGAATCTAATAAAAGAATAAGAAGAATCTAACTAAAGATCACAAGCAATTATTAAGGATAAGGAGAAAATTTTAAATAGTTGCCCTACGTCATTCTCCAACACAAGTAACAAGTTTCTGGTCCCAGAGGTTTGTTGGTGTTCTCATGACCTCCTTATTCGAGTACATGGTTCGTGCACTCTACTAAGAGATCATTTCCTAGTTGGAGCCAAATGTTACCCACCACCAGTGGGTGACCCCATAGGAGAAATTTCTCCTAGATTTGTCTTCAGTCAGCAGCCAACAGCCCCTTGTAACCACCTAATAGCATTGATGTGTTACTTTTCTCCGCCACCTAAGCTGGCCATTGTGTACCCTCGCTCATCTGTCATGATCGTATGTTTGAAGGTGGGTCGTCCAATCCCAAAGGTATGATTTTTCATTATGTAAATGGGTGTTTATGCTTGTTTTTCTTGTGCGCTCTTGGGCATGGATTATTGGGTGACTTGGAAGATGGGAGGGCTTTGACAATAGTTGTGTTCCCTTACCTCAACTTGCGGGAAGGGTGGAGGGGGTTAATCCTAAATCCTAGTCCCATGGGATCTCTTTTATTGGCTATTAGCTTTAGGAGTGGCACTACATGGAAACCCTGATTTTCGTTGCGTGGTCTCGCTTCCCGATATATATATATATATGTCTCCCCTCCGCTCATTACAAGCCCTTTTCACACTTTCCTTATATGGGTCCACATTTGTCCATTGGATCCACAAGGTGTTAGCCTCCCCTTCCCCTTTCCCACACCTTGGGTCGAGCCTGGAATGATGCCCTGGAGGTTGATGCAGCGAAAAAAAAGCCACATACAATAGGAAATGTACCACAAAATACAAAAGAAGGTCAGGGCAATAAAAATTTAGCACATGGGCAAAAGCCAAACATGAGCTATACCCCTTATCATTATGGCCATGATCCTGGTTCCTATGGCCCCTATGAGTGCCCCCTTGCATCATTGAGGAACCCATGAATGTCCCAACCCCTAGTGGGAGATGAATTGCCCCACCTTAAGGGGGTAATCACTACTATATCTTACACATCATGCTCTCATCCCCTTGAGCCCCGAGCAGTAAAATGAAGAAAAATCAATAAAAGGCAAAAGGCATATGAAGAAGGGTGGAAAAACAAAGCTCGGGGTAACTCATGTACCACAATTGCTCCCTCCTACATTCATACACCCAAGGTGTGGGCTTTCCTTGTCATAGCTACCCTTGTACCATAACAAGTGGCTTGGAGCCTTCCCTTTGAACCCACTTTGTTCCATCATTATTTCACATGACCCCTGCCATTTGAAGGGTGTACCTTGGACCTCTCTTTCCCTTAGAGGTTGATACCACCTAATAGGGTCCTTCATTAACCTCGCCTAACCAGGAAGGTAACACTAATACATGTTCAAAGCCCCAAATTTGGAAGGGAAACCCATTATGAAGTGTCCATTTTTGCCCTTGATTAGCAAGCTTATTTACTCAATTGCACTAATGAATCATTGTATTGGAAGGTGAGGAGATGCATTGGATCTTATACAGGATTGCAGGTGGGTTTTCATCTTGGACTTGGCCTCCCTATACAGGATCCAAGCCCTCCAAAGGATCACAATGGCATTTGTATCGTGAGCGTTGAGAGCCATGGGCCTCTATCCATGCAAAGCATTGATTGCCACACCATGGACTTCTTCAGCACCACCATTTGCTTGCTCATGCCCCAATTATTCAGAGATGATGATGCACTTGGACCACGTTGCCCCAGCCGACTACACATTGCACCCAACACTTGGCAGTTGTTCCAAGGCCCAGAGGAGGTTATGTCTTTCCTAAGGAGACATGGGAGGGCATGTGTCATCTTCTAGCCCTCATTGATGGAGCATCGACTTGATCTTGAGCCACTTGGAGACCCATGAGACCCATTTGGAGCCCGCAAAGCCCAAATAGGTGTTTGGAGATGTTTAGCAACATAAGGAGGGTACCACCCTCTTCATTTTGATTATTGAGGCCCTCTCTCACATTTTTAGCACATGAGGCCTCAACGCTGCCCCTCTAGGCCTCCACGCATGCATGACATCAAACTTGCATGGGCCTAGGAGGGAAATTCGATTTGATTTTTGAGCTATCATGGTTAGCTTGTGACCATGGGTGGGTTACTTAGCATATTAGGCATGTAAAGGGGGCTTCTTTCATGTGTTATTCAAACTACTTGGTGTTGTATATTTTGGAGAAACTCTCTCCCATTTGAGACCATCATCACTTGGACTTTCGGCCTAGAAAAAGAATTTGAACCTGCAATTTTGGAGAGAATTGGAGATTTTTGGATGAATTTTTGATGTTTGGATAATTTGGCTTTCTTTTTGGAGCTTCTATGCTTTTTTTGGCCTGGTTGATGGCCAAGCCAAGAAAAGCAGAAAAATCATTCATACAGTCCTTACCTAATTTGAGAGCTAGATGTGGAAAATAGAGCACCTAACAACGCATCTTCACAGACCAAGAACTACGAGATCACCCTTTTCATTCTAGGTAGGGTGATGTAGAGATTGGCATTGTTATGGATGGATATGTTCCTCACTATCTTATAAGTGTTATTTGATGATAAATTTCTGAATTTTGTAATGTCTAATGCATGGAATATTATCTCATGGTTATTTAATGTGCCCAAGTTATTGAGATATTGTTCAAAGATTGTACCTATTGAGAAATTTTGCATTTGTTAATCGTAAATAGTGAATGAATGAATGTTCCTAGGGGAACTAATGCATTTTATTCCTTGAAACTCCATTAACAAGTGTTTAAAGAAGTATAAATATATAAAGGGTGGTGAAAGCATATACCTTTAGGTCTCCTTGTAGAGCGAGTTTTCTACATTGAAACCTTTCATGACTCCTAACCTCCCAATGGCCAGGCACTAGTTTTGAATCCTTGGTGATCACTTGCAACTCGAAATTATCATTCTTATCACCTCTATTTTCCATCCCTTTAAGGATAGGGAGCCTCCCTTAGGTCTTGGTGCGAAATCCTTTATAGGGAGGCATTTTGACTTTCGCTTGGATAAGATTCTTCCTTAGTGTCTCCTCGAGGGATTCTCAAGTTTCGGTGGAATTCCCAACATCCCTTGAGAACTCTTGTTTAAATCAAGAAACTAGTTCTTTCCTATTTAGCGTGGTACTATTGATGCCTCTTACTGCAAAATCTAGTAGGCCTAGTGCAAAGCCTCACTAGACAACCCAGGTCTTATGGCAACAAAGAGATCAGCCACCATTGTCACCTCAGTGGAATCTCTCCAATTGTTTGCACTAGAAAACCTTGGTCTTATGGCAATGAAGAGATTAGCGACCACTGTCACCTCAATGGCCTCCCTTTAGCTATTTAGTGGTGGATGTTATCCCCACAAAGGGAGGTTTCCCTAAAGAACTCACCAAACAAGTTTTTCAACAAACGGGGGCTCAAACGTGATATAAGGTCTTATGGAGATGGGGGAAGGTACTGGCAAGGCCTTGATGACCGTGATAAGGGATACAAGCAAACAAGCACACTCTCCACCAATTCCAATGGTCAAGAAGGGGGTTGCTATAAACTAGGGTTTTATTGATAGGTAACTTTACAACAAGCAAAAGTATATAGTAGCCAATAAAAAGCCTCTAAGAGATATATTCAATAAGGTATTTAAAGCTATCAAGAGGTAAGCCCGGGAAAGGAAACTTTTGGAGTTGTTAATGTTTTAAGATGCATAAAACAGCAAACTAAGCCTAGACGTCAATCCTAATTTGGGGATAAAGATGCAATAAATTCCAAATTTTGTCCTTTTAACTTATTCAATGCAATTTTTATCAATAGAACAATGACATCTAAATGCACTTTTACCATAACATGCAAAATTAAACCAAACCCTAACCCTAGCTACCAAGAATTAAGAAAGAGAAAGAAATTTAAGGATGATCGCTACAACTAGACTAGTTCCTTCTCTCAATTGGGCAATGATGTCAATTAGGCAAGGTCTATGAGAGAGGGCCTTGGATGAAGAGGGTGGAAAACTAATTTTCTTCTCTTAGAAACCCTAGCAACTTCTCTATGGGAGATTTACGGTCAAGGGATGCATAAACCAAGTTCCCTTGATGGATTCTTCCAAAACAAATTTTACATACCATAAAGAATCAAGATTTTAAAAATGATATTGCATTTTTTAATATGGCTCAAAAAGAAACCCTAATTTCAGAAATATAGCATGCAAAATGGAAAAGATAATAGCAATAAACTTACACAATTTCCACAAGAATCACTTCATCAATCCCAAACAAATCTCTCCATGCAAAAATCTCCCTCCCAAGACAATTCACTCCACTAAATATCCATTATGTCCAAGAGAAAAGTACAAAAGAGCAAGCACGCACTTCTTAAGATGAAGAGAAGCGAGTAAATGTGTGATAATACAAATGAAAGTGACTTCCCTCTATTTATATGAGGGAACCAAGTCACTTTTCATAATTTTACAAGTAAAAGCCCTAAAAGTTTGCTTGAACGTTCAACTAGGCTTAAAAGGTCACAAGCCAACCTTAAGATAGCTTTAAAACATAATAAATACATCAAAAACTCCCACGCGTGTAGGAATAAATGCTTTCCAACATGAATTCATCCTCCTAGAATGGACAATCTCCATCAAGCAAGTGATAAAGTGGTATATAAGTGCTCCTCACTCCAAGGAAATCATCAAAGAGCATCGATACATCTCCATCTCCTACACCATGATGCCATCTCCAAGAAGGTTCATGTCACCCTTTTAGGGCATGTGCAGATGACGTGGAAAGCTCTAAGGCAAGCATCGGCATCTAAGCATGATGTGCTAGCCCTCCCAGCTTGCTTTGTGCTTTTCCAATACCTCTTAAAGATGCAGTGGTTTCTCACTCATAGAGGTTAGGACAATCAAGAGTTCCTTTTAGATAGAGCATAAAATGTGGAGGAACTCGATGAAGGCTAATGAGGGGGGTAGAGCTCATGTTAGGCTTTTACCCACATCCTTACTATGTCCCAACCATCTTTTGCATTTTTCCTTTCATTATTTGTGGCTTCATATGTTTTTATCTTTCTTTCAACTGCATCAACCTCTTAGGGCAAATTTTCAGTTCTTAACTCAAAGATGAGGATATAGAGTGCCAATCCCAATGACAAATGACAATCAAGCTAAAGAATGGATGCGGACGATAAGGGACACATGGAATGTGGTAAGTATGGATTAACTTGGGCACGCTACTTCTATCAATGCCTCCCAATAGTGCCCCCCTAAAGGAAGAACCTTAGTGGAGGCCACATTGGACTAGGGGCAAAGGATAACCTCCCAGATGAAGCATGAGAACAAGGTACAATCAAGAGCGGTCAATCATCCAATATGGCCTTTGATCCATATTAGTATGCCCCAAAACATTAAATGAAAGCACATGATTATAGAAATGGTTAATGTACCTTCTGATAGATGACCCACCTTCCTTCAAGAAGCATGCTAGATGGGAGAGAGCACTAACCGGAGCATAGGTGAAGAGCTTTGATGTAAAGCTATATGTAGGCCATCATAGGGCTGCTAGCTGGCAAATGAGGATAAAAAATTTCCCTCTGGGTTACCCACTTTTGGTGGGTAATAGTGCCCTAGGCTACTTGTGCCTCCACCGGAAATTGATTTGCATTTTACCATGAAAAGATCAACAGGTGTTCACACCAACTCCTTAAGGCTTAACGTTATCACCAAATCAAACATTAACTAATTGACTGAGCCAATCATCAACCTTCATCATATACTAATGCCTATGGAAATCAAATACAAAAACCCATTGGAAAGTTAGATAAACAAGGATTAAACACCCTTTGGGTCATACCAACAAGGCCTCGACTAGGTTCTTCAAGACCACAATCTTACTTTGAATGATGGCAGGGGCATTCCGGGAGCAGACTGATGAAAACATACAAGGATCCACAACAATGACCTCCTATTGAGAATCATTGCAAGTATAGACATGCTAAAACAAGAACACAAATTCACACAACAATGATGATAAAACTTCACATAGATAGCTTCCTTCTAGCGGTGATACAACATCAAGTGATAACAAAAAGTTTAGGGGTTATATCAAGAGGCAAGATAAATCTGTCTATGCATGACCTGAAAACACTTCAAACATTAGTGATAAGGTATAGAACCATTTACTTGAGTTCTACCCATAAGTTTTCAGCCCATATGCAACTGAAAGCCATAATCCCCATTTGCTTTGTTTCACTCTAGCCTATCTCTTATATACTGATTACACAAACATTTTGTTGACTCAAGATTTGCATGAAAGATGGTCTAGACTCTCCACCTTGATGTAGTATAATAATTAGATTCATGCTTGGTCATCCATTGGCATTACTGTAATTTCCTGTTTCTTTCTATCAACAGCATCACAGATTCACTCTCTAAAACGTTTCTTTTAGGAGGGAATTTCTGTTTTTTCAAAATATTTTAATCACAGTATGTTTTGCAAACTTTTTTAAGTTTCACATCCTATGCCTCAGCTAACCACAGAGCACAAATATTCAGAATTTAGACACAGACCTTGCAACTTGACATTTAAGGCTCCAAACTCCAAACAATAATCTGTCAATCCATCATGACGATGCAATGCTTCCATAAGTCTTCATCCCATGGCATAAAGACTAGAAAAAGAGAACATTTGAAATATCGTGGGAAGTCTTGTGTCAGATAAAAAACAGCTCCAAACCTGAATAAGTAAAAGAAAGGGGCATAGATATGTATTTCTAATTTTCTAGTAGTCAATTTGACATGCATAGTTCTAACAGTACGTGAAGAAAAATACATCATATATTGTTGAGCTCAACCCTTCCTATCATATTTGATCCCTGGTTGCGCAAATCTCATTTTATATTCTGCACCAATTACTAGGCATAATGCAAACGCATTTTGAATGCATGCACCAATTCAGAGAGCAACTCGAAAGCTAATAGGTGTGCCTTGTACAAATTTTTCCATGTTAAAGAAAGAGAAAGCGTTCAAACAGCTAAACAAACATGTCACGATCCTTCTCCCCAAAACAATTAGGACAAAAGTGACGCCAACCATATGTTTTGTAAAGCAAACGATGATATCAATAAGTATGAACATCAATAACAAGTGGATTCGGTGACATTGTCTAATAGCTGTTCATGACGTTGATGGTGGACAATTTTTTAACCCCTGCGGAGTAAGTTCAAAACCCCGCCTATCGATCCAAATCAGACTATTTAAAAGCAACTTGTATCATTTTAATGCTTGGTCTGAATAAATAAATTATAATTTGAAAGGGAGAAGAATAAAAGTTCATTGAATTCCCGTTCAGTCATGGCAGAATGCCATTCGAGTGTGCTGACACCTACAAGTGTAGGCTCTGCCCTCTCTTCGGAGTATGCAACTAATGGGCTTTTACCGTGACTGCTATGAGCAAAAGATAGACCCTGAAGATTAAAAAAAAATTGCATGCAGACGATGCAAGGCTTGCAAGTCACAGTTAAAACGTGGGTGTCTAATGAACACAGAGTTACATTTTAGCGATGATCTTCACCAGCTCAAAATCAAAATAAAGAAAATTGAAGAAATGGACGATTTAAATAATAGTTTGTAGCGATATCACAAAGGACCTTGAATAGAAAAGTATCCCTCGCAATCGTTAAGTATCACATGGAACCACAAATTGATGGCAGAAGAAGAGTTCTCTATTCCCGCAATAATTGGTTCAATTCTCGGGGAGTTGAAGCAGACATGTCCCATTCTAAAACTAGGATATCCAAATGCACACAATCTCCTATATAACTCTCATGCAACCACAGGCTGCGGCAATGCATACCGATTCTACAATTATATTGGGGTGATCACCAGCTCAGTTCCCTTGGACTGGCAATTGGCTCAATTCAGAGAACCGCATCCTTTCAATTGGCCATCACTATCAATTCAAATCACCACCCAACGGGGCAACAAGCATGACTGTCTTTCAGAACCAAGCCATCTAAAACCGTGATCCGAATTTTACAGAAAACACAATGCTACCAATATCGGGGACCGTAGTTGAAATAGGTGTTTCATATTTAACAAGAGAACGGTCACGGGATCGAAACCCAAGAGGGTATTGCCAAAAAATAAAACGAAAACTTCTATAAATCAGATCAGAAGCCATACCTCGGCCTTGACATTGGAATCTATTCCATTGGCAAGAAGGGGCTTTCGCTCAGCGGATCCTTCCGGTGGCCTGCGCTCAGATCCTCCTCCAATCTCAAGCTCATCTGCAGTATCCTGAACATCTGAGACAATTTGCGAAAGATTTTCCTTGAAAGTTGCAATGGTAGTCCACATCGTATCCAATTTCAAAATCCAGTTTTAATTGAGAAATTAGCTTCAATTAAGGGCATCTCTCCGATATTGCAGATGTCTGCCTGGTTTATCAGAATACGCTGCGGGCAATTGCATGCGCCCTCGAATTTGGTCACCTCTGGCTTTAGTTTTTGAAGTAATTGTAAATTTATTTTTCCAGCTATATTGGCTGCGAGATCTGTACAGAGCGGAGAAGATTTTGAAAATTATTAGACCTCTGCAACGCTTTTCAATGACAAATATAGCGTGAAAGCGGTGCATTCGTTTGTTTTTCGGGGTCTAATTTCGACCCAACAAATTTTCAATAGAAATAAATTCACGCGGATTTCACGATTTTGTGCATTTTGGACATTCGTACGGGTTGTGTGTTTTTTCCCTGCCTTGTACATTGACGTCCTTCGTATTTTCTCTATTTTTTAGGTTACGAAAGAAAGAAAGAGAAATTGTAAAAAGGAAATTTCAATATTGATTTTTCCTCTAGGAAACTTTAATTAATACGAAATTTATTATATAAAAATGTTACTATAATTTATTAGGAATATTTAATAATAATTATTTTGAATGGGCAGTCCACATATTTCTAAAAATTGAATAGTTTTAAATGATTAAGAGTCAAAATGTCAGAGAAAGAATAAATATAATCAGTTAAAAGAAAACTAATAATTATATTATAAAAGTGAAATTATGCAGATAATTAATGATAAATAAATATTTAAAATAGATTATAAAATAAAATGGGTTTCAAATTAGAATTTTAATGTGAAAATGTTATTCTTGCCTTTAAGAAGGGTTAGAGTTATTTATGGTCTTTTTAAACACAACCTTGAAGTTTTGAGCTTAGGTCATACAATGTCATGGCCTTTTATCTATCCTTAGTATACTTTGAAGATGATGATAAGAACTAATTGCAATTTTCAAGTCATGGGATGAGCTATTGGAGATTTGGAGAAACACGTGTGCATTTGAGGAGAAGAAGATCTATTATACAACTACTGCAGATGGTATGTACAATGAACCATATGGAAGCAAGAGCATATAGAGGAGGAACATTTCCCACTAGCTAGTTTAGGAGTTATTGATGTCACCACTGCAGTCCAGTCCATCCATGTCCTTAAAATTCTCCATGCCAAGGTATTATGGAACCTCTATGAAGCTTTTTGTCATCATCACTTTCTAGGATTATACCCCCCTTATCAAAACCTATTTCTAATACACCAATTGTGGGTAAGCTTGGCAAGAAACACAAAATATGTATCAAATCTAAGCCATAGAGAATTACGATGGTGTTAGGGTGTAATGTAGGCATGGAAAAGGTTGAGACTCTCATGGAGACGACTTTGGTTGGAAGATTCATGGGTAAAATGGTTAAGGGAGCTTTGATGTGGAACTAGTTGGAAATTGGATGGGCCGGAATCATGGGTTATACTCCATATTTTCAATTGTTGGTTAAAGGTTTGATCTTCTTTGAGCTTCTAAATGAACTCAATGAACTAAAATCCTAATACAAACCTAGTTTTGGGTCCCTTTAAGTATTTTTCTGCATTAATGGAACCTAGTTTTTCAACCCTAAGAGAGGACCTTTCCCAATGTAGGACATGTGGGTTCTGATTCCAGGCTTCCCAGTGGAATTATGGAATGAGGAATCTTTGTTAGTTATTAGTAATGCATTTGAAAAACTAGCCACACTATAAGAAAACCTCTTGACTAATCTAAACCATAGGATTGCTAAGGTATTGGTCAAATTTGACTCAAGGGAAGGTCTTCCAGTCGATCTAGATATTGGTTGGGGTGAGCAATACTTTACAGATAAGTTAGACTATTGGAAAATTTTGTTTTGTTGCTCAACCTATCATGAGGTGGGGCACCTTTGGAGGGACTGTAAATCACCAAGCACGAATTGGATTTTTAAGGATAAAATTTGGGTAAAAATTTTGTGGGAGTTGAAGTTACTAGTTATTTTTATTTGTTAACCTTTGGAGTTTATTACAATGACTTGTCACCTTTGGAATGCACAAAAGAAAGTCCAATAAGGGAACCTTCACAAGTCTCTTTCGGTTTCGACCCTCCCAAACCCCCTGGTCAAGAGCATATATAGTTATTACAAGGTGTGTTAGTCTCTTTGAACTCTGTCTTGGTTGTTTCAAATACTTATGAAGGTTCCCCTTCTACTTTAGTTGTGGGTAGTGTTGTTGTGTCCAATTAAAAACCCTAAATGGTCATAATCCTAAGGTTGTGTGCATGGCTCGTATCTCCCCTTACTTGTCCCAAGAACCAGCAGACACTTATGGAACTAGGAGGTAAGACTTGAGACCTACAAAAGTATCTAATACATTTAAGATGCTTTCAAGGAAATCCAACTCCAACATACCTCCATTGTCTTCTAGTTTCCAATTTTGACCTTGAAAACCAAAAAACTAGAGGATAAAGGGAAAGTTGAAGGAGGAGTTGTCATGTTTGTTAAAAATCCTAACATAGTGGGAAGAAAATATCACCTCTTTCGCAAAAACCAAGGCATTGGAGAAGGTTCTGCAATAAAAATATACAACCATTAATGGGAATTTTAGAGTAGATAAAACCATAAAGAAGGTGGCATAATTCTTATTCTATCTTTGAATGCGAGAGGGGTTGGGGTTCCCCAAATTGGTAAGCCCTTAGGAGATTGTTTAAAGTTTACAAGATTGCCATTGTGATGTTTCAAGAGACCATGTGTGATGCTTCCAAAGCCATTTTTGTATTGTTTATTTTGGTGAAATATTGTGTATTTTATTATGTTGTTGTTGAGGGTTTGTCCAAAGGTTCAATGACAAGTTGGAATTCTAGTTTTAGTATGATTTTAACACACTTTATTCCCATGGGTATTGTCTTATAAGGTAATTCAAAGGCTCTAGGAAAGTTGTTCAGATTAGCTAGATTCTTTGGGCCTTATGCAAATAGGGAACCATCATGGAATTTGATAAAAGAACAGGATTTTCTAGCAAGGGGTAATGTTGTTGTTGGGAGAGACCTTAATCTAACCTTAGGATCTAGAGAAGTGTGGGGAGAGATGGCTAGACCATACCAATTGGATAATCACTTTAATTTATTATTTGAGAACTTGAATTTGGTAGATGTTTTGCCATTGAAGCTAATTCCCTCCATAGAGAAATTCAAAAAGAGGAAGAGTTGTAATCTCCAAAAAGATGGATAGATTCCTTCTGGCTAGAAAAGAAATGGAAGAGGCTATAAGATACAAATCCTAATTTGAGATAGGTCATTCCTTTAAGCATTGTGTTAGCCCGCTTAGGTCAGAAGAAGTGGACAAGAAACCCCTTACTCCTTTCATATTTAACCATGTTTGGTTATGTGATGAGTATGTCATATTATGTTATGAAACCAGCTCAAAAAAAATAGAAAAGATAGATCAACACCTTATAAATCAACCTCTTCAGGGGGCAACCTCCTTTACATTACACAAATGAATAATTCTTGGATGATACAAATGACTAAACCTCATTTCTATATATAGGAGTCTAAGGGGTCACGATATAATCAAAGCCGATATAACAATAATAATACAAGGGCACAATAATAACAATAGTGGGCTTCTGTGGGGCACACTAATAACAATATGGGGACAATAGGGGCACAATAATAACAATAGTGGGCTTCTGTGGGGCACACTAATAACAATATGGGGACAATAGGGGCACAATAATAACAATAAGGGCTACAATGACAATAGTAATTGGGGAATCACTAGTATTATAGGGACCTAACATGCCCCTCTCCTTCAAAAAAAAATGTTGTCCTTAACGCTTGAGTAGTTTTGGATGCTTCTGTATAAAATTCTCATCCTCCCATGTGGAATCTTCAGCAGGTAAGTTCTTCCACTTGATGAGATACTCTGAAATTGATCGATTTCGTAGCTTTCAAGTTCTTGTTTCTGTGAATGCTTCAGGTTCCAATATGATTTTTCCTTCGTCATCAAGCTCTGGAAATATTGTTTGAACTAGGAACTTGTCACCTATAACCTTCTTTAAACATGAAACATGGAAAACTGGGTGCACTGGGGAAGCTACAAGAAGCTCCAATTTGTATGCCATAGTACCAATCTTTTGCAACACCTTGTATGGACCATAATACTTTGGTGATAATCTATTATCCTTCTTAGCTTACTTGAGGGACATTTGTTTATATGGTTGTAGCCGTAGGAATACCCAGTCACCTATATCAAAACTTCTTTCGCTGCGATGTTGATATGCTTATTGTTTCATTCTATTATGCGCCAAAGTGAGGTTATCCTTTAAGAGTTGGAGAACTTGTTGTTGATGCTCGATGCGACCTTCCACTACTTGAACCTTATAATTTTCTCTTAAATATGATGTGATGGATGGTGGATGATATCCATAAAGTGCCATAAATGGGGTCATTTTTGCTGCAGTATGGAAGGCAGTGTTATACCACCATTCAGCCAGAGGCAACCATTTGACCCATTGTGTCTGTTTATAAAAAACAAAGCAACGAATATATTCTTCCAAACATTTGTTTACTATATTAGTTTGCCCATCAGATTGAGGATGATAAGATGAGCTATGAGCTAACTGAGTACCGAGCCAAGAAAATAATTTTGTCCAAAAATTTCCAGTGAAAATGGGATCTCTGTCACTTACACTAATCTTTGGGTTTCCATGTAGCTTTTGAATTTTTTTTCATAAATGCAGTAAAAATTATACTGGCTTTAAATGGATGAGATAATGCACAAAAGTGTGCATACTTGGTAAGTCTGTCAACTACCACCATGATGACACTCTTTCCTTCGGACTTGGGTAAACCTATGATAAAATCCATTGAAACCTCCTCCCAACGTTGGCTTGGAATGGATAAGGGTTGTAATAGACCTCGGGTCTTAATTGTTTCAACTTTATTTTGTTGTTAAACCAAACATTCCGCCACAAACTTTTGAATATCTAATTTAAAGCCATCCCAAAAAAATCCTTCTTAACCCTATGGTAAGTTTTTAAAAATCTTGAGTGCCCTCCTAAGGGAGAAGTGTGCAATTCCATAAGAATCTTTTGTTCGATTTGGGAATTCTTACATAGGTATAAGAGATCTTTGTACCATAACGAATCATTTTTCCAGCTAAATGTACCAGATGTACTGGGATCTTGTTGTAACTTTTGAATGAGTGCTCACACTTCTTCTTCATTCTTCCATTCATCCCTTGCTTCGTTTATCCAATCTGGTTGGATAATAGAAATGGTGCAAAACAATGCTTCCACATCCTCATCCTTTCTTGAGAGTGCATCTGCCACAACATTTTGCTTCTCTTTTCTGTAGATGATTTCAAAGTCATAACCCAACATCTTTGTGACCCATTTTTGCTACTCTTCTGAAGATAATCTTTCTAAGCAGTATTTAAGACTATCATGATCCGTTTTTACCTTGAAGTGTCTTCCCATTAGGTAGGGTTGTCATTTCTTAAGTGCATGTAGTATTGCCAACATTTAAATACTTTCCTTTGATTGGACGACTTTTGAAAGTAATGGGTCTTTCTTCTTGCATTAAAACAACACCAATTCCATTTCCCAAGGCATCACATCCCACAATAAAGGTTTTTGTGAAGTCCGATGTAGCTAAAACCGGTGTTTGGCACATTGCCTCTTTAAGATGTTCAAAGGCCTTTGTTGCTTCTGGATACCATAAAAATTCATCTTTCTTCAATAATGTTGTTAGAGGTGCTGCTATTCTGCCATAATTCTTAACAAACTTGTGATAATAACATGTCAACCCGAGAAATCCTCGCAGATGTTTTATGGATGTGGGGATTTTCCATTCCTTAATGGATTTAATTTTGCTAGGGTCTACCTTAACACCTTCATGAGATACAATATGACCCAGATATTCCACCTCTTGTACTCCAAAGAAACATTTGGAGCTTTTTTCATATAATTGTTTCTCCTCCAATAGTTTGAGCACCCTATCAACATATTGAACATGATCCTTCCAAGACTTGTTGTAGATTAGTATATCATCAAAAAATACTAACACAAAATTTCTAAGGAAGGGTTTGAAAATGGACTTCATCAAACCTTGAAATGTAGAAGGTGCATTGGTAAGGCCAAAAGGCATGACCAAAATTTCATAATGACCCTCATGAGTTTTAAATGTTGTTTTAGGAATGTATTGTCTTCATTCTAATTTGATGATATCCAGAACGAAGATCCAACTTGGTGAAGTAAATTGATCCATGCAATTCATCCAATAATTCATCAATGACGAGAATGAGAAATTTATCTTTAATAGTAAGCTTGTTGAGCTCCCTATAATCCGGACACATGCGCCATGATCCATCCTTCTTGTGCACCAATACTACTGGAGCAAAGAAAGAACTTTGACTAGGTTGAATATACTAGCCTCTAGCATTTTTGCAACCGTACGTTCAATTTCACTCTTTTGGGCATATGGATATCTGTAAGGCCTCATGTTTGGAGGAACACTTCCTGGAATCAAATGCATAGCATGATCATGATCACGAATAGGTGGGAGGCCTTTGGGACTCTCAAATACCTTGGAATGGTTGTCCAAAACTTTTTGGAGATCTGGAAAAATAGATGATTTCAATGTGGGAACCTCTAGCGAACATAATTTTACAATTACGCCTCGTTGTTATTTCTTTAGAAGCTTTTTCATTCTGTTGGAGCTAGTTATCTTTCTCGATTTCCTGCGATACCCCTTAATTCAACTTCCTTTCCTTCTAAACAAAATTTCATGAAAAGTTCTTGAAAATTAAAGGCTACTGTACCCAAGGATTGTAGCCATTGGACTCCCAGTACAACATCATCACCACCCATTGGAATGGAAAGCATTGGGCTATTCAATACATATTCTCCCATGGATAGCTTGATATTATGGCACTTTCCAGAGCAATTGATGGTTCCTCCACTTGCAACCATCACTTAACACTCTGGTTCTTGATATAGAAAGCAATTCAATTCCTTGGCTATCTTACAATGAATAAAATTATGGGTACTACCCTAATCAATCAACATTATTACCTTTTTTCTTCTTGATATGTCTTTCTATCTTGATAGTTTGAGAAGTGGTAATTCCAGCCAATTTATTACAAGATATGGTCGGATTCATTTCTTCTTTCTCTAGGGTTTTTTCCTAGTTTATATCCTCTTCTTTTTCTCTTTTTTCTTCCAATTGTTGTGGTGTGAACCTTGTAGGTTATGTAAGGCTAGGGGAAACAACACTTCCATCTTTATAATTGTGAGTGGTAGGCTTCTTGGTTGCCATAATTTTTCTTTCCATTTTTCTTGCCAACCTGAATGCCTTCTCTAATGAATCAGGTTCCCAAAGGCAAACCTCATGTTGGATGTTATCCTTTAAAGTCCCTATGAACACATCAATCCTATGCTCCTCTGAAATATCTTTTACCCTTATATTCAATTTTTGTAAGTCCTCAATGTGCTCCATCATTGAACCCTTTTGTTTGAGATTTATCAATTGGCTAAAAAAGGTGTTACTTTTTGTATCCTCATAATGTGCTATCATTTATTCCATAAAAATTGCCCAAGTAACAATTTGTTTACGAGAGCAAAGGCATTGATACCATACAAACCGATTTGGTTCCAAATATAAAGTTGCAATGCGTACCTTTTGTGTGTTTTGCACATTATGGAGATCGAAATATTGCTCCATCTGTAGTATCCATGTTACGGGATCCTTGCCATCAAATTTCCTCATATCGATCTTTGGAACATGGTGGGTCTTCAATCCAACGTTAGAGTCTATGAAATCATGATTAACATTTCTTTTGTTCTCATCATGAGTTTCCTTTACTACCCTTTCACCAATAGTAAACATTTCTTGTAGCAACTTTGTCAAATCTATCTTCAAATCTTCCATCTTAGCTTCCACGTCATTCACCTTAGCTTCCAAACCATCCATCTTAGTTTCCACGCCATCCATGTTAGCTTCATTTCCATCCATCTTAGCTTCCACGCCTTTCTTTAAACCATCCATATTAGCTTCTGTTACTTTTTGTGAGAGTGAATTTTGTTGCACTTGGTCTCGTAATTTTGATATATCATGTTGCATTTATTCCTCTTCTTCATGAGTCATGCTAGAGCTTTCAAGCTGCTTACTAGGTGTTTCAATTTTCTTTCTTCGCGGCATCAATTAATGATAATTATGCTTCACTATGCCCTTTGAATTCCTTCAAACTAATTTTTCAAACCAGACTTATGCAAGGTTTAAAAAAAACTACACACCTTTTTTCACTTTGTAGGAGCTCGATATTGAATTTGATGTATCTCTGAAATTTCGGATCTCCAAGGTCTGAAATTGAGAAATGTGGTAGCCCTCTAAGTCCTCTTTCCAACGTCACCAGTTTGATCGAAATTGGATTCTCTAAGAAAGAGTTATGCCCAATCTCCCAAGCTGACCTGATTATACACGTTTTCAGTAGAGCGAATTTGTACAAAGAGCCACATGTCACTATTTCAACCTTTGGACCTAAAAACGAGCACATAAAACTAAAGTCTGTCCTATTTTTGTAATTTCTCACGAAATTTCAATCTGATTCTTAGAGAGACATTTATGACGATTTTCCCCAAGTCATCTGTTTGGGATGTAATTTGGGAGCCTTAAAAAACCCTAACTTCCTTAGCTCATACCTTTGAAAATATAGTGAGACAAGATCTAAAATTCGGACATGAGAATCATCGAGATTTTGGCTCAAATGGGTTTTTTTTAGCTTCTGAAACGTCGCAAAAAAAAGTTATAGGGAAAATCCCACGATGACCTGTTTAGAGCAGCAAAACCCTAGAATCCAAAACTCTGATACCAAATGTTATGAAACCGGCTCACAAAAAGATAGAAAAGATAGATAAACGCCTTATAAATCATCCTCTTCGAGGGGGAAACCTCCTTTACATTACACAAATGAATAATTCTTGGATGATACAAATGACTAAACCTCATTCCTATATATAGGAGTCTAAGGGGTCACAATATAATCAAAGCCAATATAACAATAATAATATAAGGGCACAACAATAACAATAGTGGATTTATATGGGGAACATTAATAACAATATGGCGAGAATAGGGGCACAATAATAACAATAAGGGCTACAATGAAAATAGTAATGGGGGAATCACTAGTATTATAGGGACCTAACATATTATTAGTCACCATTGATTGAAAGATGCTTGAGGCCACTTCATGTGACTTAATCGTGCTATAATTTATTAGTAACTTGAAGAGTATAAACGATCAGGAAGGAACGAGATACTCTAGATTTAAAGGATGTCAAAGAAAGTATTACTTTTGTTTAATTCAAAAATTTCTCGAGTCTTTCTTGATGAAGAACTTGACTCTTTAAAATTACTTAAAGCCAAAACAAAGAAAATATTGTTAGATAAGGAAGAAGAGTAATGGAGGCTCAAAAGCAAAACTACCTAGTTATTTGAAGGTGGTACCAATACTAAGTTTTTTCCATAATTATGTGAATCACCAAAAATGTGTAATGTCATCTAGGATATTGGATTAATTGATGGATCCATGGCAACTTCATTCAAGGAAATTACAGCAGTAGGCAAGAATCACTTTAAAAATCTCTTCAAAGAGATTGAAAAATAAATATTGGAGATTTAGTGAAGTTGTAAGATTATTTCCTAAACGCTTTGATCATGAGAGGAATGAACATTTAGAGACAACAATTGCTAAGGAAGTTTCGAAGATTATTTTTCACTCCCCCAATAAATCAAAGAGACCATGTGTCAATGGTTGGACAAAGAAGCTTTACTTGGGATTTGATGACTTTTTGGAAGAAGATATCCTTATAGTGGTTGAGAAATCTGGGACTTTGGAGAAGGTCCATGGTGCTTTAAATTCAACATTTGTAGCACTCATTCAAAAAATCATTGATTATGATTCATTTAAGGACCTTATACCTATTTCAATGTATGATCTCGTATACAAAATGATTGCAAAAGTGATCAGATTGAAAATTTAACTTATCCATATTTATTATAATGGGTATAGCTCAAGAAGGTTTGCATACAATAGAAAATGACAAATTACCTATAGTGTTCTTGAGGATTGATCTTACTAAGTCATTTGATAAAGCACGTTTATGGTACATCAAGTTATTGCTCATACAAATAGGTATGAACCTTCAAATGGTCAACTAGACCTTAGATTGTACAACTTCAGCTACTTTTGCATTTTAATCAATGGTTCACCCTCTTGTTCTTTAATACTTCAAGAGGTATCAAGCAAGGATGTCGTCTATGACCTATTCTATTTCTCTTAGTAGTTGAAGGGTTAAGTAGTTTGGTTAATGAAGCCAAAAGAGAAGGTTCCATCAAGGGCGCAAAAGTAACATGTTCTGTTTTCATTGCTCACTTGTTGTTTTTTCAATGACATCTTGGTATTTAGGCATGGTTCCTTAAGGGAAATGAAGTATTATAAAGGAAAGTTGGATATATATTGTAAAACATTCAACATAAAAATAAACTTGAATAAATCTTTTATGTTTCTCAAAGGTTCGAAAATTGATTTAAAAAGGTAGATCTCTCCATATTTAAATCTAAACTCAGTTCCACTTCACTAAGGATTTGAATATCTAGCTTTTTATCTAAAACCCAATGATCACAAAGTTGCTAACTAGTTGTGGTTATATGGGAATACAAAAGCTAGGGTGTTCTATTAGTGTCATGGATGATTTTCTGGAGAAGGTAGGCTATTGCTAGTCAAGTTAGTTATGGCACATTGATGATTGTATACTTTACATAGGCTTGATCGAGGACTTGCATGTTGAAGGGTTGACCAAGCTCTCAGAAGTTACCTCTCAGTGGACACCTAGTGAGTGGAATTTGGGCTAGAAAACCACAAAAAATCTAAATCTTTAGGCAAATCAAATAGTTGAATGGACACAATATATCTCACTTTTAAAACAATATATATCCTAGCAAAAACACTAGGATATAAGGCTAAGATGGATGAAGATTTTTAGGAAGGAAGGATATTGTTGGTGGAAGTTAATTTGGAAATTAGAAAGTCCCTTGAAAGCAATATTTTTTCTCTGGTTATCCTTTTCTAATAAAATATTACTTGGGACAATGGAAAAAGTGGAAATGGAATTGGCCAGGTAGATGTGTAATTTGCAATGAAGATGACGAAACAAAGGATCATTTATTTGCCACTTGCCCATTTTCAACTTACATGTGGAAAGAAGTGATGTAGTTAGCAAATCATACAGTCTCTTGCAATACAAATGTTCTACTAGATAATTTGAAAACTAGATGAAATAAAATTTGTGTTACGAATCATACAGTCTTACCTTGCTATGCATTGTGGGGGTTATGGCTATCAAAAAATAGGAAGTTTTTTTAAAGGTGATGAGCCCCAAAAATGGACAATTATTTGGGCTCATTCAACCTCCTAATTTGACTTAATCCACCATTCTCATTAGTTCATTGCATGTTTTTGATTATATTTATGTTAATAGAGTGAATTTGGTTAGTCATTATGCCAACAAGTCTAATGGGTGCTTTGTGTAGCCTTTTTGGTCAACTTGGAGACAAAATTGAAGGTCTTAATGAGCACTTGGCAGCCAAATTCGTGGGAGAACAAGCTAGAGGATTTGTAGGAAGGTGTCCCCTTCATTTATGGGCCCTTACCTCGAATTCTCCACCATCAGCTCGGAGTTCAAGGGCCACCGAATCAATCAGCACAAGGGCAGCCAAGCAAGTCAAGTAGGACTGCTGTTAACTCCAAGTTTTGGGCAGCCGAGTCCCTAAAGTTTAGGAGGACTGTTTGGTCCTCAATTTGTATAAATATTGAGGCCGTAGCCTTTGATAGGAGCTTTTTGAACTTTTGAACTACTGTTGCAATTTCTAAGCACGAGCTACAGCTCGGTTTTTGCTCTTTGTAAGCCAGTTTTGGCATGATGTTAGTAGACTCATGATTATTCAATAAAGGCAGGTGTTTAGTCAATTTAGTGTTTCTAAATTGATGTCATTAATTGTCAACCCGGGGCTCGTAAACTGATGAAGTGTGGTGCACTATATGTGCTTAGTTAACCTTTCTCTTACTTCGTTGTTTTATAGTTTATGTTCAACTCTTCCTAACCCTCTGCTTTCAACATATAGTACTATGTTAAGCACGATTAAGAAGTAGTCAGAAATAAGTCCAAAAAATAATCAAGCTCTAAGGTGACAAGTAAGAAAAACCACTTTAAAGACCAGTTATAATGTTCAACTCTTCCTAACTCCCTGCTTCAACATATAGTACTATGTTAAACACGATTAAGAAGTAGTTAGAAATAAGTCTAGAAAGTAATCAAACTTTAAACTTGCAAAGAAAGAGCTTGAAAGAAATAACTTGAAATGAAACTGAAAGCAAAGAACTTGAAATGACTTGAAAGTAAATGACCACATTCTAATGGCATTAGTCACTACTCATATTGCTGCAAATGAAAGAAATAAGAAAATCACTTCAAGGACTGATTATAATGGTTATCTCTTCCTAACTCCCTGCTTCTATCACATAGTACTGTGTAAAACACGATTAGGAAGTAGCTAAAGACAAATCCAAGAAATGATAAAAACTCTAAATGACAAATTATAACACTACTATGCCTTTTCCATCATACTGCTTCCTACATACATGATTATGTGTAACAAGTGGAAAAAGAATTAGTGCTACAAGCCAAGACTACTTCAAAACAAGCTGCAATTCATTAGTATTTGGTTCTCTTAAAGATAAATAATTCATGATAAAGAGACCATAAATTAGTTAGCATACAACTTGTAAAACTAAACTAAAAGCTAATCTAGAAAACAGAGTAAAAAGGGCAGCACTATGAATAAGACAACTGCAACTACCATTAGATATTAAAGCAAATACAACACACACAATCCCGGGAGAAAATAAAATGCAGTAATTCAAACTGTACAAGGCAGGGGCCCCCTACTACCTATGAAATCAAAGCAAAATTAAACACACTTGCATAAATTAAAATTGCATGAATGAAAATCTAATCTACCTTACATTCTACAAAGCAATATTTACAAAATGAAATCTAATCTACTTACATCCTAATATGCTCCATGACATCTACTTCACATCTCCTTCCATGTTGAGAACATCAAAGCTTTATTCAATTTCTTCAAAAGTGCAAAGTACAACAAAGCTCTCCAAAGCTTTCAAAAGCCATGGGACTAACAAACTAAAAGGACTAAGAAAAGACTAAAGGAAAATACTAAAGAGAGACTAAAAAGAGACTAACTAATGAAGGAGAGAGATCTCCTATTTATACAAAAAGATGAGAGCCATCTCATTAATGATAATCCATGAATCTCTCCCTCTACCTCTAGAGTCCTAATCAAAATAGGAACTGATAAGACACATGTCTTTTAGAGTTACAATACAATTAGGAGATGTGACACATATCCTCATGATCCCATGATTCTTTCCAACCAAATTCGAATTTGGCCTTAGAGTGCCACATAAGGGTCTTCTAGAAGTCTCCTTTCAACCTACACATGTCAACAAACTCAACCCATTTGTTAGGTATAAGCATATGCACATTATTTTCTAATGTTTAACCACAAATTCACTTAAAAGGCTTAGAAATAATAAATATTGGAAAAACATAAAGGTAGCCCAATGATAATGAAAGTGGGATGAATGTGGTGACATAGTAGTGAAATGGAGGTGAAATGGAGGTGATATAATGGACATAATAGTGAAAGTGTAATGGAAATGAATGACATTTTCAAGACTCAACATACCCCCCAACTGAAGCTATTGCATGTCCTCATGCAACATATATTACATTGACTCTTTTGATCCTTGAGCTTTGGCTTAACTTTGCATGATATCATTTGATAACTTCATATTTCTGCAAAGTGTTTTACTTGAATTGCAACATGGTTGGTTCTTGTGTTACAACCATTTTTTTTTTTTTTTTTTTTTGCCTTCTATTTTGATCTTTGAACTTTGCATAATGATATTTTGATTATTGTTGCAAAGTATATCTTTATTGGATTGCATGATGGTTGGTTCTTGTGTGACAACCATGATTTTGTTTGTATCCAATTTATCCTTTAAGCACTTTTTCAAAAGCCATTGTATGCTCATAATAGCAATGTAATAATTAATATATGTTGGAAGTATCTAAGCTCTTGAATATGTTATGGACATGGAAAGATATGAATATGAATGTATTCCCCCCCCCAACTGATGGTATTGGCAATTTTATGAAATGAGGAAGATAAATGTTTTTCCAACAAGTATCATTCTAGCTTTTTATGGAATTCTATGGTTAAAAGTTAGAAAATGCCGTACCTTCACTTACCCTTTGGAATGGATGAGTTGTATGTGTGTGGTGGCTGAAAACTTCTGATCATATTCTTCTTCAAGTGGCTGAACAAGAGGAGTCATGGATAGAGAGATAAGATGGCTTTTTATTGCTTCTACTAAAACTTGCTGAATCTGCTCCAAAATGCTGAAAATAATAGTCTTCATGTCTTCAAAACTCATTGGCACAATTCCTACTATGTGAAAAGATGTTCTGATGTCGAACATAGTAGGAAATTGTTGGCTTAGTGGCCATTAATGGATGCCACTAGTCAACACGAGAACTCTCACCATTGATGACAATGAGAGTCAAGATGCCCAAACACATCTTGCTAGGTACGAATGAATTTGTTGATGTCGAGTCACCTAGAAGATCTAACGAACAAGGGACATTAATGTATTCCCATTGTTTGTCAGCATGAGGACTTGCCATTAAGGCATGCAAGTCTCAAGGTGTTTTTACAAAGAACTTAGACTCAAAGGACTATGGACTCAATAATTTGCATTGAAGCAGGGCTTATTTGCGGAATGAAAATGACAATGAATGGAAAATGAAAATGGAAAATGGCAATGGAGAACAGAAATGACAATGGCAATAAGCATGTGAATGAGCCTCTTGCTTTTATTTGTGGGTTATGAATGGACAAAAAGATATTGAAAGTGTATGTGAATGAAAATGGAAGATATGGAAGAAAGTGAGATGAATGGTTTATTATGAAGTATGGATGTGATGGATGGATGTGATGGAGACAATAGTATCTGAAAGTTTTTCAAGTGTTTGGATCTGATTTTGCATCAACATATTTCCTCTTTGTTGCTGATCATCCTCTCATGAAACAAATTGGTCTCTTAGAGAGACATCATTCCCTTGTAGTCATTTGTCCTTCCTCTTGGAACCTGCAAAAAAACTAATACTTCTTCTGCAATGGAATGTAAGATTATCAAAGGAGAGAGGTGGCCAATCTCTCTAGTTATGATATTTACACACAAAACTAAGAATTTGTATTAATGAAACAAGTTCTCAAAGGAAAAATCAAAAGAATTTATACCTGCTTTGGAATTAGTGCCTCAAGTTGATGTTGCTTCTTTTCAGCAATTTATTTCATTATTTGCCATTTCAAAACTCTAATGATATATTTCTCATTGTATAGATCTTGTTGAGATCTTTCCAATGGTACTTAAATCATCAAAATCTGATTTTGTATGAGAAAGATAGGCTGATTTGAACAATGAGGTTTTTCTAGCTGCGGAATTGAGGAACAGCTCTGTAGCTAAAAAAATCTTGAATAAAAAGTTAGCCATTCAATTTTCATTATCAGTCCAAAATTAATCAATACCTTCAGAAAAGTGAGAAAATAACTTGTTCATTTCATTGATTCAAAATTATTATTTTTTTCTTGACATGCAGCGACTTAGTGTGGCGACTTTGTGATAACACCCAATTTGACTTCCCTTTGACCGGGGTCTTTTTCAGCAAATTTGACCGAATGAATAGGACACCATCCATGTACTGACATTTCCCTAGCTACCCATGTGACCTGTTTTGCCTGATGACACCTACAACCTAGAGTTTAACAAAACAGCTGCGGAATCACCAGATGGCTGCGGAATCACTGAATGGCTGCGGAATTGCCAGACAGCTGCGGAATGTGCAGAGAGTGCTGTGAAATGGAGTGGTTGTGTGCGTGGAAGAGAAAACTAAGTAGTTTCTCCATCTCAAACTTTGGCTGAAAAATGGAACTGTGGAGTTTGAAACAGAGCTGCGGGGTTTAAAACATTATGGTCATCAAAGGGGAAGCAAGCAACTATCATATCCTTTATCCTCGGATGCTTCTTTGTTGAAAAGAGAACTCCATTATGATCAGATACTGTAATAGATGGTCGAACCCAGTAAGGGCATTTATGAAGACGGAATCCCCAAAGTATACATCTCCTACCAGGTTGAACTTCACCATTGGAATATGTGAGAACTCGTTCAAAATATTTTACATGGTGAATTTGGCTTGGAAGAACAAGACCCTTGCCATCTATACACCGTTTCTGGTTGTAATAAGCAATGGATTATTCAGCAGTGGGGTAGAATTTGAGGTAAAGAAGACTCGATATCATGAGCCCTGTTCTAACCATGCCAGCTTTTCAATGAACAACTACTACATTCTCAATATCTTCCTTCAGCCATGAGTACGCACTTTGACAAAATGATACTATAAGTTGAATTGGAGGGCAAGAGACGTGGTACAGGTGACGTGGTGGAGAACGGAAATGTGGTGAAGGTGAAAGAGTTTTGCGGAGATCTTGGTGAAGAAGAGCCGTAGTATGATAGGTTTCTTCTTAATGTACAGCCGTAGTATGATAGGTCTCTTCTTAATGTACAGCCGTAGTATGATAGGTCTCTTCTTAATGTACAGCCGTAGTATGATTATGAGACCGTTATGAGGATCTGAGGTACTGTGAAACAGCACATAGATGACTCTTATTTGTATTTCTCCTCCTCAGGCACGCACATTAAATTGCTGCTGTTTATTTAATTAAAACTCTGTTTTTTTTTTTTTCTCACGCGGCACTCAAAAATACACTCCAAAGAACCGTGAATTTCTCCCAGACCGCCACAAATTTCTTCAAACAGTTTCTGGGTTATCTAATTGACCCACCTGGCAAAAAAACCCATGTTTTAGTTTTTTGAAATTCGCCTCCATTTGGGCAAATCGAGCGTGTAAAGTTTGACGTTTTTCTGCTGTTTGCGTTTTTCTCTGAGTTAATGTTTTATGTTCTGCACTTTTGATGAATTGCTGCGTTCGGCTTTTTGGGAGAATAGGCTAAGACCAAGGCGCATATCCCTCATGAAGACTCAGCAACTGGATCTTAGTTATCTACTTTCTAGTGTTGGACGACTAAAATGGAGTTTACCGCTTTGGATTCTGTTGATATTTCCTCCATTTTTTCTCGGAGCTTACGAGCTTTCTCAGCTTCAAGCTGCTGCTCAAGTCGTTTCAGTCTCCAGCAAGTTTCTTTCTTGTGCACCAACCATGACTGGTCCTCATGCAACATATATTACATTGACTCTTTTGATTCTTGAGCTTTGGCTTAACTTTGCATGATATCATTTGATAACTTCATATTTCTGCAAAGTGTTTCACTTGAATTGCAACATGGTTGGTTCTTGTGTTACAACCATTTTTTTTTTCTTTTTTTCTTTTGTTGCCTTCTATTTTGATCTTTGAACTTTGCGTAATGATATTTTGATTATTGTTGCAAAGTATATCTTTATTGGATTGCATGATGGTTGGTTCTTGTGTGACAACCATGATTTTGTTTGTGTCCAATTTATCCTTTAAGCACTTTTTCAAAAGCCATTGTATGCTCATAATAGCAATGTAATATTTAATATATGTTGGAAGTATGTGAGCTCTTGAATATGACATGGACATGGCAAGATATGAATATGAATGTATTCCCCCCCCCAACTGATGGTATTGGCAATTTTATGAAATGAGGAAGAGAAATGTTTTTCCAACAATTATCATTCTAGCTTTTTATGGAATTCTATGGTTAAAAGTTAGAAAATGTCGTACCTTCACTTACCCTTTGGAATGGATGAGTTGTATGTGTAGTGGCTGAAAACTTCTGATCATTTTCTTCTTCAAGTGGCTGATCAAGAGGAGTCATGGATAGAGAGATAAGATGACTTTTTATTGCTTCTACTAAAACTTGCTGAATCTGCTCCAAAATGCTGAAAATAATAGTCTTCATGTCTTCAAAACTCATTGGCACAATTCCTACTATGTGAAAAGATGTTCTGATGTCGAACATAGTAGGAAATTGTTGGCTTAGTGGCCATTAATGGATGCCACTAGTCAACATGAGCACTCTCATCATTGATGACAATGAGAGTCAAGATGCCCAAACACATCTTGCTAGGTACGAATGAATTTGCTGATGTCGAGTCACCTAGAAGATCTAACGAACAAGGGACATTAATGTATTCCCATTGTTTGTCAGCATGAGGACTTGCCATTAAGGCATGCAAGTCTCAAGGTGTTTTTACAAAGAACTTAGACTCAAAGGACTATGGACTCAATAATTTGCATTGAAGCAGGGCTTATTTGCGGAATGAAAATGACAAGGAATGGAAAGTGAAAATGGAAAATGGCAATGGAGAACAGAAATGACAATGGGCAATAAGCATGTGAATGAGCCTTTTGCTTTTATTGGTGGGTTATGAATGGACAAAAAGAGATGGAAAGTGTATGTGAATGAAAATGGAAAATATGGAGTGGAATGAGGTGAATGGTTTATTATGAAGTATGGATGTGATGGAGACAATAGTATCTGAAGGTTTTTCAAGTGTTTGGATCTGATTTTGCATCAGCTTATTTCCTCTTTGTTGTTGATCATCCTCTTATGAAACAAATTGGTCTCTTAGAGAGACACCATTCTCTTGTAGTCATTTGTCCTTCCTCCTGGAACCTGCAAAAAAACTAATACTTCTTCTGCAATGGAATGTAAGATTATCAAAGGAGAGAGGTGGCCAATCTCTCTAGTTATGATATTTACACACAAAACTAAGAATTTGTATTAATGAAACAAGTTCTCAGAGGAAAAATCAAAAGAATTTATACCTGCTTTGGAATTAGTGCCTCAAGATGATGTTGCTTCTTTTCAGCAATTTATTTCATTACTTGCCATTTCAAACTCTAATGATATATTTCTCATTGTATAGATCTTGTTGAGATCTTTCCAATGGTACTTAAATCATCAAAATCTGATTTTGTATGAGAAAGATAGGCTGATTTGAACAATGAGGTTTTTCTGGCTGCGGAATTGGAGAACAGCTCTGTAACTAAAAATCTTGAATAAAAAGTTAGCCATTCATCCTTCATTATCAGTCCAAAATTAATCAATACCTTCAGAAAGGTGAGAAAATAACTTGTTCATTTCATTGATTCAAAATTATTATTTTTTTCTTGACATGCAGCGACTCAGTGTGGCGACTTTGTGATAATACCCAATTTGACTTCCCTTTGACCGAGGTCTTTTTCATCAAATTTGACCGAATGAATAGGACACCATCCATGTACTGACATTTCCCTAGCTACCCATGTGACTTGTTTTGCCTGATGACACCTGCAACCTAGAGTTTAACAAAACAGCTGCGGAATGACTAAATAGCTGCGGAATTGCTAAATGGCTGCGGAATTGCCAGACCGCTGCGGAAAGTAGCTAAAACAGTTTATCATCAATTTTGAATTTTTTTTTTTCATTGTCTGCAAGTAGGAACTCTGTGAATGGAGCAAAATAGTTTTAAAGATGGAAATATATCAGAGTAATTCCTATGCATGCTGTAACAGAAACACCCAAATCAATCTCAAAATAATTGGGAAGTTTAACATGCATGTGCGTGATTCAAAATTTTTAGCAGCAACGGGTGTACTCAGGGGAATGCCTCTTACAGCTCATTTTTTTCAGATAAGCAAATGGTTTTCATCCTTCCAGTTCTTGCTTCTGTCCAGCCTAGTCTTCTAAAATGTTTTACATATTTTTTTTTTTTTTTTAAATTAAACAAATCTTACCTACAACTCAAGAACCACTTTCCTCTGTTGTTCTAAGGAACTGGGGATCAATATTTGTTTCTTTATGGTGCCCAAAATTTTCTGATGTTTCTTCAACCCAAAAATCTGGAAGGTCATACTGATAGGTAGCCTGTATGACCAGATTATACGTAGCATAATCATCGAGTATGGATGACATATATCTGATGGAAATTGATGTTTATAACAGGGTGGAAAGATGAAATATTTTCTTTCCTTCGGTCTTCTTAAACGTTTTTCAGCTGTGTTAACTCGAACCACTGTCTTAACAAATCTGCCAGTGTCCTTGGTAAAGACTCAATATCCTTCAAAATAATGTAGTATGGGAAAGGAAATGAATCCAAATACTTAGAAAACTTAGGCATTCCATCAGTAAATGATACAGATTGCACATCCATTATTGATTCCTCTGGACTATCCAAGACAATAAATGCCAACAGTTGCTTCCTGCTCAAAGCATCCCTTACACAGCGCTTCAAATTCTCCTTTTCATGGAAACTGCCATCGAAAATTCCAAGTCTTCTCTTTACGTTTGGCCGTATGTCTCATCACAATAAACACCACTGCCGTAAAAATTTTGGACACGTCTTGCTGTGAGTCGTGCGTTGCATGAGACTATCAGTCATTAAAGACGTGTAATTAATCTTGAATACAGCACATAATTGATTCCCAATTAGGTTTCTCTTCTTCAGGCACGCGGATTTAAATTAGCATTCAAACTACCAGTTAATTAACTCAACTCCAGTTTTTTTTTTCACGCGGCAGCAAGAAAGAGGCTCCAAAGAACCGAACATTTCTCCCAGACCGCCACGAATTTCCTTAAACGGTTTCTGGGTTTTCTAATTAACCCACCTAGGGAAAAAACCCATGTTTTAATTTTTTGAAATTCGTCTCTGTTTGGGAGAATCGAAGGTGTGAAGTTTGACGTTTTTTCTGTTGTTACGTTTTTTCCTGAGTTAACAATTTTTACTGCTCTGTCTTTCATGAATTTGCATTCGGCCTGTATGGAGTCACAGAAGGCTTCCCTGAATACCCACAGCTCAAAAGATAGGATTACGCTCAAGTATCACATCAACAGCTTCTCTTCTCACAGTTTCATCCATCACAGTATTTCCCAGATGCGAAGTATTCACAATACAATTTCAGGCAGCGGGAATTTTTGCAATTGCACTGTCTTGATTTCTTTGGAGTTCCTTCCTTTGAATTAGTTAGTGGTCCTGAGAACGACCCTCTTGGAGATCCTTGCTTTATAGACTAAGGCTGTTGCGGTGTACGCAGGGCTGTGTCCGGACGGATTTCCTTGAAGGGAGGTATATCCTCTGGGCGTTGTGCAGCATCATAGGTAGGAATTTCGATGTCCAAAAGGAAGATATTTTCACAGGGGAATCCACCTACAGTTTTGTTCCAGAGAAGGGCAACAAATCTTATGTATTTGTGAAGGGGATTGAGATTGTATCTATTCCTGACCTGATCAACATGACGCAGCCAATGCTTGCTGGACTGAATGTACCATACAATATTGACTCAAGCATCACATTGGAGACCATGATTAGATTGAATGTAGGAGGACAATCAGTTGAAGATTCAGATCTCAGTAGAACTTGGTATGATGATACACCATGGCAGAGACACTTAATACCCCTTTGAAGCATGACACTAGATTTTTCTAAAAAAAAGTCCTTGCTTCAATCTAATTTTTTTTTTCATATATACAGTGCAATTTTCTTCTTCTTCTTTTTTTTTTATGTTGCATGTTTATTTCAGGCCAAAGCTTGATCAAGGAGGCAGATTTTTTTTTGAAGCCACAATGAAAACTAGGAATGGAGATAGCCATAGATTGTTTTTCTTTTTCTTTTCTGAAATTGTAAAATTTTATAAAAATGATTAATGATTTTCAATTTCAGGCAGCAAATACTTCAAGAAAAACATGCTAAAAACATGACTTTGACTGAGGTCCTAGGCTGGTTTTTCATCGATCTGAGCTGGGTGACTAGGATAGGATCCATGTCGGGACAATTCTGGAGATGCCCATGTGGTCGGTTTTTTCATTAGATGCCTATAACCTGCTAAACCTTGAAACAGCTGCGGGATTGTTAAACAGCTGCGGAATTGTCAGCTAGCTGCGGAATCAGACAATTTCTGCAGCTAAGTTGCAAAACCTTATTTGAACAGGATACAGTGTTTTGAAGACCACTACAAAGCATAACCAGACAATTTTGGACAAATTGAACCTATCAAAGCAGTTGAGTTTCATTTTATTTTTTATTTTTTATTTTTATTTTTTTATTTATTGAATCAATTGAAATGTTTGAAGTTTATTTTGTCTCCTATTTTTTTTTTTTTTAACAATTCTTTTTCTGATCCTCCAGATCACACAGAGTGCAGGAGGAGAGCATACTCAAGAATTATTATTTTGTCTTTTTTTTCTTAACAATCCTTTTTCTGATCCTCCAGATCACACAAAGTGCAGGAGGAGAGCATACTCAAGGATTATTAATTTTTTTTTTCAGATGTAAGAAATAAGGTCTCCTAATTACACTTCCCCGGCAACGGCGCCAAAATGTTTAGTCAATTTAATGTCTTAAATTGCTCTACATAAATTATCAATCCGGGTATCGTAAACTGATGAAGTGTGGTGCACTATATGTGCTTAGTTAACCTCTTTCTTACTTCGTCGTTTTATAAAGTTATAATGTTCAACTCTTCCTAACCTTTTGCTTTCAACATATAGTACTATGTTAAGCACGATTAAGAAGTAGTCAGAAATAAGTCCAAAAAATAATCAAGCTCTAAGGTGACAAGTAAGAAAAACCACTTTAAAGACCAGTTATAATGTTCAACTCTTCCTAACTCCCTGCTTCAACATATAGTGCTATGTTAAACACGATTAAGAAGTAGTTAGAAATAAGTCTAGAAAGTAATCAAACTTTAAACTTGCAAAGAAAGAGCTTGAAAGAAATAACTTGAAATGAAACTGAAAGCAAAGAACTTGAAATGACTTGAAAGTAAATGACCACATTCTAATGGCATTAGTCACTACTCATATTGCTGCAAATGAAAGAAATAAGAAAATCACTTCAAGGACTGATGATAATGGTTATCTCTTCCTAACTCCCTGCTTCTATCACATAGTACTGTGTAAAACACGATTAGGAAGTAACTAAAGACAAATCCAAGAAATGATAAAAACTCTAAATGACAAATTATAACACTACTATGCCTTTTCCATCATACTGCTTCCTACATACATGATTATGTGTAACAAGTGGAAAAAGAATTAGTGCTACAAGCCAAGACTACTTCAAAACAAGCTGCAATTCATTAGTATTTGGTTCTCTTAAAGATAAATAATTCATGATAAAGAGACCATAAATTAGTTAGCATACAACTTGTAAAACTAAACTAAAAGCTAATCTAGAAAACAGAGTAAAAAGGGCAGCACTATGAATAAGACAACTGCAACTACCATTAGATATTAAAGCAAATACAACACACACAATCCCGGGAGAAAATAGAATGCAGTAATTCAAACTGTACAAGGCAGGGCCCCCCTACTACCTATGAAATCAAAGCAAAATTAAACACACTTGCATAAATTAAAATTGCATGAATGAAAATCTAATCTACCTTACATTCTACAAAGCAATATTTACAAAATGAAATCTAATCTACTTACATCCTAATATGCTCCATGACATCTACTTCACATCTCCTTCCATGTTGAGAACATCAAAGCTTTATTCAATTTCTTCAAAAGTGCAAAGTACAACAAAGCTCTCCAAAGCTTTCAAAAGCCATGGGACTAACAAACTAAAAGGACTAAGAAAAGACTAAAGAGAGACTAAAAAGAGACTAACTAATGAAGGAGAGAGATCTCCTATTTATACAAAAAGATGAGAGCCATCTCATTAATGGTAGTCCATGAATCTCTCCCTCTACCTCTAGAGTCCTAATCAAAATAGGAACTGATAAGACACATGTCTTTTGAGAGTTACAATACAATTAGGAGATGTGACACATATCCTCATGATCCCATGATTCTTTCCGACCAAATTCGAATTTGGCCTTAGAGTGCCACATAAGGGTCTTCTAGAAGTCTCCTTTCAACCTACACATGTCAACAAACTCAACCCATTTGTTAGGTATAAGCATATGCACATTATTTTCTAATGTTTAACCACAAATTCACTTAAAAGGCTTAGAAATAATAAATATTGGAAAAACATAAAGGTAGCCCAATGATAATGAAAGTGGGATGAATGTGGTGACATAGTAGTGAAATGGAGGTGAAATAGAGGTGATATAATGGACATAATAGTGATATAATGGTGATAATATAACTTGTAAAACTAAACTAAAAGCTAATCTAGAAAACATAGTAAAAATGGCAGCACTATGAATAAGACAACTGCAACTACCATTAGATATTAAAGCAAATACAACACACACAATCCCGGGAGAAAATAAAATGCAGTAATTCAAACTGTACAAGGCAGGGGCCCCCTACTACCTATGAAATCAAAGCAAAATTAAACACACTTGCATAAATTAAAATTGCATGAATGAAAATCTAATCTACCTTACATTCTACAAAGCAATATTTACAAAATGAAATCTAATCTACTTACATCCTAATATGCTCCATGACATCTACTTCACATCTCCTTCCATGTTGAGAACATCAAAGCTTTATTCAATTTCTTCAAAAGTGCAAAGTACAACAAAGCTCTCCAAAGCTTTCAAAAGCCATGGGACTAACAAACTAAAAGGACTAAGAAAAGACTAAAGGAAAATACTAAAGAGAGACTAAAAAGAGACTAACTAATGAAGGAGAGAGATCTCCTATTTATACAAAAAGATGAGAGCCATCTCATTAATGATAATCCATGAATCTCTCCCTCTACCTCTAGAGTCCTAATCAAAATAGGAACTGATAAGACACATGTCTTTTAGAGTTACAATACAATTAGGAGATGTGACACATATCCTCATGATCCCATGATTCTTTCCAACCAAATTCGAATTTGGCCTTAGAGTGCCACATAAGGGTCTTCTAGAAGTCTCCTTTCAACCTACACATGTCAACAAACTCAACCCATTTGTTAGGTATAAGCATATGCACATTATTTCTAATGTTTAACCACAAATTCACTTAAAAGGCTTAGAAATAATAAATATTGGAAAAACATAAAGGTAGCCCAATGATAATGAAAGTGGGATGAATGTGGTGACATAGTAGTGAAATGGAGGTGAAATGGAGGTGATATAATGGACATAATAGTGAAAGTGTAATGGAAATGAATGACATTTTCAAGACTCAACAGCAGGCAGCTTTGGATTCAATTCTGAGTTTTTAAGGGAGCTATAGCTCTCAGGTTAGGGCCCAACCTGAGAGCAATAAACCTCCTCTTCCTTGTATTGTTACTTGTCTTTCCTTTCAACACTTTATTCCTCTGTTTTGACATGCATTTAGAAATTACAGTCTGCTGATTTGATTTCGTTTATGTGATTGAGTAGGATTAGTTTCCGGTTCAAGTGCTTTTAGTTGCTTAGATTAGAGTAGGAGGATCAGCATTCAGTAGAGCTCCAAGAAAAGGCTGACAGTGCACTCACTGCCATCTTTGTTTAGAGATTGGGGGTGTAGACCGTACCAGCCACCAAAAAACGCAGTCATACACTTTCATTCAAGCTGCAACACAGTCATTTCAATCGTAGATCCATCCATGCATTCTGATCTTGAGCAGTAGTTCTTCATTCCGACTCCATGCACGATTTTACTCTGAAGTTTACATTGCTGTTCGTTGATTTCACAACACAGTTAGGATAGGTTGATGAATTCTCGGTTTTGTGCAGATTTGTTTCCTTTACGCTGCGTTGCATCACTCTGTTATCTTCTTCTTCTTCTCAACCACGCCTAAAGTCACCTACCCAACCTCTGTTCAGCTCGTTTGCCTTCCAACACTTCTTCTGTTCACGTAGCTCCATCTTTTTGGACTTTTCATTGCTTCCACCCTTCGATCCACCAACCAGCTGTACCCACTCTTTCCTCATCTCATATCTCTGTCCCTGAGCCATCATAAGCTCCCTTTCCATCCTACTTATCCACCCATACAACTCCTCCACTCCTCCATCACCCAAAACTCCAACCACAGAACATCCTGTAGAAGTTAGCAGACTTCCTGTAGAAATCCTGAGTTTCCTGTAGGATCCCCTGCAGACATCCTGTAGAAGCCTGCAAACTTGGTTGCCGAGCACCTGAACGTTGTGGACTTCTGTGGAATGATGTTTTGGATCCCCTGGAACCTTCCCTAGCCCTCCTGACCTTTCCCAAGCTTTCGTTCCCTTCGAACTACCCCTGCACAGTCAAACCCTAATAAGAAACAAAATCATAATAATTCCAACCACTTAAGCAAAAATACAAAAACAATGTTCTTTTCAGTAGAAGTAGCTTGAATTCATGCATCTCATATCACTAGAAGTAATGGCATCATTTCTAGAAGTTTGCACTCCCACCATTGCATCATAGAGATTAGACTAGTCAGATTAGGGTTTACTAGGGTTTCCCTGTTTTGTTGGCTTTCAGTTCATTATTGCAAAGTCGGTTAATTTCCTTTGAGATAGCCTTCGTCCATCATTTAGAAAGCTTCTTCTGAGAACATATAGAAGTTGGCTTGAGCCCTAGCGGACTTGTGCCAGCTGACCAAGTGACAGCTACGACAAGAGCTAGTACTTGTGCATACAACACCGTCGCTTCCAAGTTTGTTACGAACTACCAGGTTGATAAAATTAGAGATAGGAAGCTCCAGGAGTTGTAGCATTATTGCTACAATACTGGAGCCCACCAAAAGGCGTGACTTGTCAATTTGTTAGGTTGTCCACAACATTATATTGTCATATTGTGGGAATTGGAAGGAATCAAAACAAAAGGCAACAAGCATTTTAAGGGAACCTATCATAGATTCCTCTTCTTCTTAAGGGTTCCTTGATGGGGTCTGTCAAGGTGATCTAGGTATGTATGGAGTGGGGGACATTATTTTTATAAATAATCATCATTTTTTTTTCATTTCAAGTATGGCATTGGCCTTGGAACCCATAATAGAGCATAATTTTATGCACTATGACTCTTAATGAAAACAACTAAAGGCAAAGGATTCAAAACATTACAACTAATGGGAGGTTCAAAATTATCGATGGATTGGGTTAATGCCATTTTTTAGATCATGAATATGACTCTTACACCCATTATCCAAAGAGTACTAGAGGTAACAAAAATTGCTTTGATTATATCCCCTTCAATCACATCTTTAGGGAGTTCAACACAAAAACAAATAATCTCTCTAAGTTAAATCTATCATTATAGGAAGTCTCTTTGATAATTCAAGAATTCATGGAGCATACTTTATTCTTTGAATCTACTCTTTCACTATTTTGGTCATAGTTGAAACCGGGAAAAAATTTGTAGGGTCCATAATTTAAGGAGCATATTTTATCCTCTGAATCTACTATTTCACTCTTTTGATCATAGTTGGAACCAAGAACATTAAAGTGCCTAGAGAAAAATGCTTTCTTGTGTGATATGTATTTAGGGTTCTTTTTGCATTTGTTGTTGACATTACCCAGGTAGGAATGAATGTCACTTGGACTAATAATCTTGATGGATGAGTCTAATGAGTAGATTATGATATGATACAAATTGGATCTAAGCTTTGAACATGAATCGAGAGGCTAAGCTAATGTATATTTTGATTTCATGCTTGAAATATCAAATACGAAGTTTTTTTTATTCGTCGAAAACAAAACATTATAGGGAAAAATAAGTTAAAAATGGATAAGTCGTTAGAAATGATAAAACAAAAAAAAAACTAAATAGATGAAAATAATGAGGGAGAAGAAATAATTAAATAAAGAGAGGAGGGAGAGTGGGAGAAAGGTGAAGATAGCTTGGGATGATGGTAATGAGGAAAGGTAAGAAGGTTTTCCGTAATTTTTCCCTATAGGCATTGGCATAAGGTTTTCAATTAAGTTTTTGAGTAAAAACATTGGCATTGAAATGAAGAAAAGTTTGTCAATGGTGTATATGTGGCATTATCATTCATGGAAGTGCATCTCTCTCTCTCTCTCCCATTGTCATTTCAACCCACATGAGGTATTTATTTTGAATCTCTCTCTCTCTCTCCCCTTGTCATTTCAACCCACACGAGGTATTTATTTCGATTCGCTCTCTCCTTGTCATTTTGACCCCGTCTCTCTCTCCTCTCTCCCCCCTTGTCATTTCAACCCACACAAGGTATTTATTTTGACTCTCTCTCACTCGCTCTCTATCCTTGTCATTTCAGCCCACACGAGGTATTTATTTCGATTCTCTCTCTCTCTCTCTCTCTCTCCCTTTGCCATTTCAACCCACATGATATATTTATTTTGATTTTCAAGTTCCAATCTACATGAGGTCTTTATCTGTATTTTTAACATCAAAATCCACGGGCATTCATTTATTCAAACCCCGAAATCTCTCTCTCTCTCTCTCTCTCTCACACACACACACACAACCCACACGATCTCTCTCTCTTTATTTCAACCCACATGATATATTTATTTTGATTTTTAAGTTCCAATCTACATGAGGTATCTATCTGTATTTTTAGCATTTATCTAGGTTGCATATTACACAAAATTATTGGAAGTCATTGTTTTAATCGATAACAAAACTTGGGAAAAATGTTGTTCAACCCACTTGAGATCAAACACAATGATATGTAAAGAAAAGAACTTTTTTTTAAATCACTTGAATTATGGGTACCCATGTGAATTCAAATCTAGTGTATGGATAATGAAACCATGCATACTCATACACTTGATAATTGCATCAATAAGGGGTTGATCAAATTCATCATAAACCTAGGTGACCCAAAATTAATCAAAATTTGGTTGTCAATAAATTTGCTAGATATAAGATTGTGATGGACCCCTAACAACAATGCCCCTTGTATCAAAGTGAACAACCAAATAATTTGAAAAAGAAACGTGGAGATGAGGCATGGGCCCCTCTCACCAATCTCAATATTAATGACATGGAAAAAAATTGCAACTAAAATGGCACCATCCTTAGGAAACAACATGTGCTTGGAGGAACTTCAATCAATCGATTCCTATTGGAAAAGACCAATTGTGTTTTGTGAGGTCTTGAAATATTAAATTTGGTACAATTAATAATTTCACTACTAAGCTTTTCATTAGCATATTCTTTTTTACTAATGTTTGAAAATAAAACTTTAAGAGTTTGGGCAGTTCAAGGTAGAGTTATCACCAATAGGATTTCTTGAAGATGAGGAAGGTTTGGATTTGAATATGTATTACAAAAGGATATGCAACTAAAGCTAAAGAAGGAATAAATGGTAAATTTCTAAACAACCGCGTTAGTTTTATGGACTTTGCAAAACTTGGAGAGCTAAGTCACCACCTTTAACTGAAGAACATATCAAATCTAGGTTAATGTGTATTAGTAGGCGCAACTAGGTGGTTTCTCAAATGGAGTTAAGCACTTTGTGAACATATATGTATCATCAATAATGAGATCTAATAATTTTTAGGTGATAATAAGTGTTTTTGAGAAAGTATGAGGTTTCATGTGGGTTTGCATGTTTCGTCTAGTTTGGGTTAATATTGTGAGTGAGGACTTCAAATTTTTGTGAGGTTTATTACAAAGAAATACAATTTAATCATGGTAAATTATCTCGATTCCATTGTTTCTCTCAAATACAATCTCCAAGCCAAAGTGGGGATTTTTATTGTATCTCAACACCTAATCTATGAGGGCCAATAGCTTGGGGATCATCTTATATTGTATTACTATAGCATTTTCAAGGATTCTACTATTTTCTTAGCTATTAGATTACATGGAGGAGATGCAAGTAAGGGTGCAACCTCATCATCTAAACCACTGTTTAAAGATGTGGTAAAAAATAAATCATTTTTTTCCAAATGATGTGAATCTTTCCATGTTGCGTGCATATATAATGGTAAAGTTAAAAGACGGGTTGTCATTGGAATTGGAAGTTAGTTATATCCATTTTAGCTACAAAAAAGGAACAAACATTTGTAGGTTCGATGGATAATAGCCTACTTCTACAAATTTATACAAGTGGATACAAACAATTTGGACAAAAGAGTGTGAGAGATCACTTTGCTACAAACAAATTTCTATTGTCCCTTTTTTTCAATCATGATGTGTATCAAAAAGTGATGGAGGATTGACCCTAGTTTTGGAAAAGAGCAAGATAATTTATAACACCGTGTTTCCAATATTTGATCATAACACTTCATCAATTTCCAAAATGGTCATATGGATTTGCTTACCCAATTTTCCATTATGGTTTTGGCGTTTACCAATTTTTGAGGACATTGGCAATACTTTCGACAATTATATTAAACAAATGTCTAGAAAGCTAAGGTAGGCCTAGCCACACATGCTTATATTTTTTAACAACCTCTGGTAGATTTCTTATGTAAATAAATAAAAATAATAACCAAGGTCATGGGACATGTATTCTAAGTTGAATGTTGGGCAAAGCATAATGATGGGGGTCATTGGTGTTTATTTAATGGCTATGGAAATTGGCAAAGGCATTGACAAAGGCAGAGTGGCATTAATTAGCATTTTATTTATAAAAATAATGGAAAATAAGAAAAAAAGGAGATGAAATGCCACATAATTGCTTGAGGAGGAAATTGAAGGAAAATTGAGGGAAAATGAAGAAAATAGAGGCCTCAATGATAAAAAGGTTTTTGAGGATCAGTTCACAACTTTTTGTCATTTTTAGCTTGGAGCTCTCTTCCATTCTCTCTCTCTCATACTCATGCACACTTAGAGAAATCTTGGAGAACTGTTGGAGCATGCTTGGAGCACTCTAGTTTTCATTGGATTTGGAGAAAGCAGGCAAAGGAAAGCACAAGGGAACAGGTGGATCAACAATTAGAGATGGATTGCTTTGCAGGTAACAAGTTGCATGTGTGATTTTCTTTGCTAATTATGGATGCATGGTATATGCATGTATTATTTTGTTATGATCTGCCATTGGCATGGAGGATTGCTTGGATTGACAGTGGGTTTTCCTAGCCTTGCCATTTTCTGGATATCCATGGTTGATGTAGGTTTTCCCACTTGTTGTTTTTATGATTGGTGTTTGTAATTCCTTATGGTTGTGGGTTGGAACAAACGCTCTGGAAGCCCTAGAACAACTTGGGTTGAGTTACTAGTCCTGGAGCCTAGGTTGGACAAACTCTCTGAAGCCCTTGGTGGGTTGAGTTACTAGTCCTAGAACTGGGCTGAACAAACACTTTGTAGTCCTGGAAGATTGTGGGTTGAGTTACTAGTCCTGGAGCCCTGGACAGCTTGGGTAGAGACCAACTTGGTTAGTGTTAGTGATGTCCGACTATGAGGGGGAACCACAGGTTGAGGGTTGAGGTGGTTTGACCACTGGAATGCCTAGTTTGATTTTGTTTGGTTTATTCCATGAGATACCACATTCACGCTTGGAATATGATGCGATGGTGATTGACTGAAAAGGAGATTTGGTTCAGCCTAATGTATGGTCGGGTGGTAAGTGGAAGTCTCTGACTTGCTTGGATTTTGTATATGAAAATAAAAGCTCTTTTCCTATGGTATTTTATGAATACTTGTACTTGATATTATGTGGCTTTGATGGATTTTCTATCATGGTTATTATTCTGGTTAAATGATGGTTATAGGTATGGTTTCATAATAGGTCCTAACTATGGCTCTTGATATGTTTTGCTTGTTAATGAATGGTTAATGAATGCATGAGCTAATATATGTTACTACAACTATTATGAGAGGGCATTAAACCTTCTTGACGATTCTTAGATAAATATCAAACCCATATATTTAGATATGCATTCATGACCTATATATTACATGTCCTCAATATGTTTGACGAAATGACTGTCGTGATTAGGCCTGGTTAGGTCAATTCCTTAATCAAGTTTTGTATGAATAGCTTTGTCCTGATGTCATTTATCATTATAGCAAGTCTCATTGAGTTATAGGTAGTGGTTTGAAGATAGCCTTAAATGGTGGCTCAGATTCTAGGACCGCTACCTTTGAACTGGAGAAATTGGGTTGCAACCACATGGTGCAGGTTTGTGCATGCGGTTGGAGGCTGCCAACGACATGGAGGCCTTGTTATGGGTGCAGTTGGGGACCTAGGTCAGAGAAAAGGGTGTCCAACTCAAATTTTGGCCACCTGGGGTGGTTACTCAGCCTCTGAGTGACTTGTATCCCCTATAGGATGTTATGGGATGTCAGTTTGTCTTCTGCAATTGGCCCCACTTCCTTAATGGAACCTAGGAGGCCGAGTCATGTCATAGTAGCTCTTCCTCTCATGTTTACCCTAGAAGGATGGTGAAACTAGGTAAATATGGGAGGGGTGGTTACATATTTTTATTGAGGTAAATCTCAATAAAGGCTTTCCAAATAAAACTACCCTTAAATCAAATATTTTTAGGTGGACTTACATTTTTTATAATGAGAATACAACTTTGTAGTGCCAAATTTGTAAACAAATGGAACACATCCAAGATACTTGCTCGCATGATCAACCCCTAGAAAGAAAGGGTCCAAGATAAATACAAAGAGTTAACGATATCTCAAGCAATAGAATTCCATGAAGCACGTGAAAAAGTAAAGGTTTTACAAAAATCTTTGAAACTAGAAAGGGATGAAGATGTTGGTCCATAAAATTTAAATGAAGGTAACCTCTTTCTAGGATAGAGTGAAGAGGATAAACACACTTTGGACATCACTCCTTTAATAATTTGTGGTATTTGTGGACACCTCAATTGGAGGAGTGAAGAGAGCTCATGATCCAAAGATTAAAAAATAGGCTAAAAAATGAAAGTGCTTGGAATCTCCCAAAACTGGCATCGAGTGTAGTGTTTTTTGTCCTGATTCTAATGATGCTTGAATCGCCTCAATCTGACGTCGTGTGAAGAATTTATGACTTTATGAAGTTCTTGACCAATAGTTAAAAGTCAACAGTAGGGTTGAATGGGTTGTTGGTTGGGCATTCCATATAGCTGACGCCATCAACTGACTGTGTAGGGTACGGTCGACGGTGGACCAATTAGGTTTTGACATGTGGCATGTTCGTACGAGTGCATTTTGCATGTTTTGGTTGGTTGTTGAAGTTTGAGGCGGCCCAATCAGAGGTTGCCACGTGGCCCTCTATGATCGGTCTAAAATTTTGTATAGGGCCCGAATTCCTCAGCGAGGTTCGATCCCTCGACTTACCATGTAACAACTTCCAGCCTACAGTCACACCACAAATTTGGTTCTTAACCGATATAGGGCATGGGTTATATTTAAGGTCATATGAGTTCGATGTTGGGAGGAGGGGTTGGGTGGTGAGCCTCGACCCCTGGTCACATTACCACCATACAACCTATGGCGAAATGGAGAGGGGCGAGCAGGGTCTCTAGCCCTTGCTTACGTGCCCACCCATGTGCCCATGGTGGAAGGCTATAGTGGAGAGGGTGAGGCACTTGGCCCTAGCCCTGGTCACATTAATCACCCATAAGAACACCGACAAAGAGTTGGCAGGAGGGGCGGGTCACTTGGCCCTAGCTCCAGGTCCCATCGGCACACATATAACTAGAGCGTGAGTTATGTCGAAGGGCGCATACAGATAAGCCTCGGCCCTTGGTTCTCGTGACCGTTACATGACCATAGTTGGTGCGTAGCTGGCAGGGGTGGGCAATTAGCCCCAGCCCCGACCACTTTGACACATGTGACCATGTCGATAGTAGCAAGGAACATAAGCCGGTGGGGGGGACCCTCGGCTCTATGGGTGCCACCTAACCCTGATCTGACGCATAGGGTATATTGGTAAATTTATCGAGGCAACAAATTACACTTTTTGCGGTGGGAATCTTGTTGGTCCTGGGTGAAATTGTCGCTCGTCGAACTGTGTAAAGGGATAAATCATCACGAAGTTAGCATATTTTGCTAATTTGTAGGACAAGTAGTAAAGCTTGGCTTGGAGAAGCATATCTTGCTCAATTTTTAACCTTTTGGGGGTTTTTGAGTGTCCTAAACTCAATGGAAGCCTAAATTTTTTTGATTTGAGCACTTTATGATGATTTTTTTTGCAGAATCAAGTCTTTTAGTGTTGGAGGCAGAGACAAATTTGAAGCAGTATGGAGGCATGTTCAAGTATGGAGAGAGCCTAGATAGCCTTCTGGTTCCATCTGCAACAATTGTTACTTTTGTAGAGCAACTATTTTCAATCTTTTCTCAATATGTTAAGGAGATAAGCCTTTTTTAACTCTTCATTGTGAAGGAGTTGCTTGTTTGTGCTTTTTATTTTAGGTGGAGTACAAGGACCTATTGTGTGAGAGTCTGTTTTATGTTGACATTTTCATGACTTGTAGGGAGCTATTTTTCTGAGTGAGAATTCTTTGTAGGAGAAACAAGTCACTCTCCTGTTAACAAGTTGTATGTACTTATTTGCTGCTGAAATCAATATAGCGATCTAGCTATTGGAGCAGGCCCAAAGATGTAGCCCAGGAGGGGTGAACTCTGTCATCAAATGTTGGTTTCTTCTCTTCATGTTTATCATTTTGAGATGCATATGAATTTGTTTCTCTTTTAAGTTTATGTGAAAACTTGACTCACCATCAAATGTCTCAAAACCTGATAGTTGCTCGATGTACACTTCCTCCTCAATAACTCCATTGGGGAATGTTTTTTCACATCCATCTTGTGGATCTTGCACCCCATCTGCACAGCCAGAGCAAGAATTGATTTGATGGATGAGTACCTCCTCATAGCCAATCACCTCAACTTGAGAGTACCACTTGGCTACAAATATGGCCTTGTACTTTTCTATGCTTCCGTCTGATGCATGCTTTACCTTGAAGATCCATATTGAACCCACAACTGATTTGTCTGCTAGTATTGGGACCACTTCCTAAACACTGTTCTTTACAATGGATTCATATTCCTCCATCATTGCATCAACCCATACAGGTTTCTCTATTGCTTCCTCAATAGAGGATGGTTCAGTCTCTACAATCAATCATTAGAGCCATGTATCCAGTGTACCAATCTGGTGACCTTCTCTACTTGCAATGATTTGATGGAGCACCCACATTCTCCCTCACATCCTGCACAAACCTCTCAGCTTCCCTGGTCCTTTTCCTGCCTTCTCTAGATGGTTTTTCTTGAGTGGTTGTCTCCACTCTCTCCTCCTCAATTTATGGCTGCTCCATAACTTCTTGAGGTTCCTCCTTTGGATCTAAAAGCCCTTCTTCAGGTGGGATCTGAAGCTCCCTTTCAAGAGAGCATTGCATGGCTTTATCTTCATCAAATTTTACAACCCTTCGCACAACTATCATTATGAGGGATGACAAGTACACATGGTAGTTGTGGGGAGTTTTTATGTAACCCAAAAATACCCCCAATTATGTTGTTGGCTCTAGCTTCTTCTTTGATTCATTGGAGACATGACAATAAACAGAGTCTCCAAAAATCCTAAAGTGCGACACATCTGACTTTCTCCCAAAGAAAGCCTCCTCCAATGTAATCATGCTAAGAATTCAATGAGGACTCTTGTTTTGCGAATAGACTATTGTGTTGCATGTCTCGACCCACAAATGCATAGGTAGACCTTAATCATGCATCATCTCCCTTGATTTTCCCACAATGCTATGGTTCTTCCTCTTAGCCACCCCATTCTAGTGTGGGTTGTGGGGTTCTATCAACTCTCATCGAATGCCTTCTTTTGTATTTTTTTTTAAAATCCATTCGATACATACTCACCTCCATTATCACTCTTGAGAGCCCTCACCTTCTTGCTCATTTCTTTCTCAATTAGTGCTTTGGATTCTACAAACTTGGAGAATGTATCATCATTCTTCTGCATGAAGAAGATCCAACACTTATGTGAGAAGTCATTAATGAAAATGACAAAATATTTGTGCCTAACAGTGGAGGTCATTGAGAAAGGTCCACAAACATCAGAGTGGATCCTTTCAAGGATTGCATATGCTTTGTTGACTCGATCGTGGAATGTGAATTTTGTGTACTTCCCCAAAGTACATCCTTTGCATACATCCTACTACTCAAGTGCTCCTTTAGGGAGGCATGTGGTTATCTGCGACATAATCTTCAAAGTGCCATGATGCAAATGGCCAAGTCTTCTATGCCAAAATTCATTGACATCGCAACTCTGCACCTTCTCTGCCTTTGTGCTCAATGCAACACAATCCTCCACATCTAGTTTGTATTGGTTCTTCACATGAACCCCTATGTCTTAGGAATTCCTTTCCTTTGTTGAAGATCACATCATAACCACGGTCTTCCAAAACTGCGACAAAGACAATATTTTTCTTTCGGCCCGAAATGAACATGACACTCTTGAGCCTGGGGGGGAGCCCCACTCCCTCTGAAAGGTGACTATACCAATCCCGGTCACACTATAGCTTGTGTCATCCCCCATCTCGATGTGCATCTACAAATATTTCTCCTCCAGGTCATTGAAAAAATCTCTATTGCCCATCATGTTGAACAATGCACACAAGTTCAAGTACCGCATGCTCCCCATAAATGTGTTGGCCATGCATGAAATGAGGGTAAATTCAAGCTCAAACTGTGAAGCCAAAGGTTTACCTGTTGCTCCTCCCGAGGTCTTCTTCCTTTCCTTATTGTGTGGACACTTCGTGGCATAATGCCCAAATTCATGAAAATGGAAGCATTTAATTTTTGACAAATCTTTCTTCTTGCCCCCTTGATTGGATTCTAGCTCGGATTGGGATTTCTTCCTTTTCCCCTTCTTTTCCTTTCCAACCAATGCAAAGTTTTCTTCATCCTTGCCCTTGGATAAAGTCCCATCCCTGTTGTTCCGCCTTATTTCCTCCTATACCAAGTGGGACCATAAGCGCTCCCAACTCGGTAGTTTCTCCCTCCCATTCAACAAATCTTGATAGTTATGCCAACTCTTGGGAAGGCCTAGAAGGGCTAAGGTTACCAAGTCTTCTTTAGGGACATTAACACCGACCCCGCCAAGTTCATCACAACACTGTGTAAACTTGCATAAATACTACGAATTGTGTCATTCTTCTGTATCTTGATACTTCAAAGTTTATCCTCGAGTGCTAGTTTCCTATGGTCACTACTATTCTTGAACAATTTTGTCAGTGCTTTCCACATCACGAACAATTTTTTTTTTCCATGAATATTCAAGACACTATGATCTTGTACTCCCTCCAAGATGATTCTCCTCGCCTTGGCTACATCTTTCTTCCACTAAGATAGGTTATGAGCATCACATGCTTATGGTTTTGAAACATCTGTCTTGATGTATTTTAGCAACCCATTTTCATCCAATACTACCTCCATGCGGTCCTTCCATGCAACAAAATTAGAGGTGACTTCCAAGGCGTACTCTAGCCTTAGTCCATTGAAGGCCATCTTCTCAGCTCTGAAGAAATCCTGCTACATTGATCTTCAAATTCAAATCTCTGAGATACAACTTTGAATTTCCTCATCTAATGTGAATCCAGCTCTGATATCATGTAGAAATTAGGTTGTAGATTTGCAACTGCTCATTAAGTTTTAATCAAAATCACAAGACACATATCTACACTACTGCTTTGCGGGCATTATTTCACAATTTATAACAAAAAATTTAGACATGAAAGAAGGAATAACACACATGCAACAAGTATTTTGGTATGGGGAAGGAAATCTGCTAAAAGCCACAATGCCTCTTACATTAATCAAAAGAAATAGAGATGCATTACAAGTGCTTTGCTCAATTGAGCTCACCCTGCAAGTGCACAACCTATTTCCCTGCTTATTGAAGGCCTCTGAACTAGACTTAGCTAAATTTTCCCTCAGCTTGAGCTCTTATTTCCTTGTGTTGTTCCTTGAGGAATTAGCCCCTATTATTTAGAAAATTCCCTCAATTGTATTGTGCAATTCCTTTAGGTTGATCATCTGAGAGCATGCAACCCATGTACACTCGAAACTAGTCTACAATTGATGTTACACTACCTTGGAATCTCCACCTCAACTGGGTAACTCGAATTCTCTGCATGTGTTGAAAATAGCAACAAGAAATGCTAAAAATAGCATTGTTATAAATAACATTTCAGGATATATTCCAATTTTGATTTGTCCTTGAATCAAAATTGGGAATTAAAATTCTATTTTAGTCTCACCAGCTGTTTGAAAAATAATTAATTAATTCATATTGAGTTAATTAGTTGGTGAAATTCAAACATGAAGTCCTTGTGAAGTCATGCAACAGTTATCCCTTTGATTGAGGAAGTTATCCCTTAATTAAGAAGATAAGTATGAGTTGTAATTAGTTAGCTCAGTTAACTGAGTTAAGTCAGTTAGATTAGTCCCAAATAGTTTGTGGAACTGATTGTGAGTTCAGTCAGTTAATGCATGCATGCATGCAACTAGTGTTCTCCAGATAACTGAATATTCTCTCATAAATAACTCATGCATGTCAGTTCAGACAAAGACCCAGTTGAGATTAAACGCAGGGACATTGTACTATTAGTTGCTAGAATATTCCCATGTGAATATCTCTTGCATGCAGAAGGAATTCATTCCTTGAGGATTGCACAGTTACTACAAAGGTTAGCAGTAGTGTGTGAGGTGATAATCACACAGGTTGCAGCTGGATCACCCAGGAGAAACAACACAAGGAAATAGGAAGCTTGGAGGATAGAAGAAAGACATATTTGTTGTCTATTTTGTCTATGAGCAGCAGTGAGGGATTGTACTGAGAGCTAGATAGCTTGAGAGCTAAAGCTTTGTGTAATTCTGAGATATTTCCACTTGTATGATAATACAGATAGCAAGGTTTTTAGCTGAGGCTTTCCCCAGAGTATTGTTCTGGGTTTCATGTGTGATTGAATCTTCTTCTCTATTATATGTGTTATGGTTGATATTGCTCAAAATCGATTAAGCTTCCGCAAGTTTGATTGTAGAAGTAGATTAAGTATTTTGCTTTAGAATCTACAGTGAGAATTTCTACATGGTATCGGAGCTAGATGATCTATAGAGAAATTTCTATAGCATGCACTAGCTATTTTGGGCTGATTGATTAGTTAACTGGATGATCACTAAGTTTGACTGAAGTCCCACTGCTTAACTGACCTTCCACTAGTTCCTCCAAAAGTTGGAACTAGTTTAACTAAAAACAATTTGAGATAATCAACCTTGATTTCTACAAATTAGCAATCACACATGCAGAACTACACTCTAACTCCTCCAACTTGAATTTACTGGGTAAAGTGGGTGACACAAGCCATGTCACAAAACAAAAGTTAATTTCATCCAAGTTGTTTGTTGATGTGGAAATTCGAATTTTCTCAATTTAATCAAGGAAAAATCAAAATGAGAATTTATTGCTACATTTTTTCAACATATAAAATATTAGCTAAAGCACTTATAACCTTACCTCTCACTCCCTTGGAGCTTCTAAGCTGAATAAGAGGTGTTACTTTGTCCTAACAGAACTTCCAAGATCTCATTATGGAAATGCAGTTACAAAATTCCTCAGTCTCCAACTATCTTGAAACTTAAAACTAATAGCAACATCGCGTCTGACTCATCGAGAGCTTTTCAACAATATAAACTTTATTAAAATCTAACTCTCAGACCAAAAGTTATGGTTATTAAATGCTTTCCACATCAACAAGGTATTACCACATGGCACCCATGTGACATCTCCACGTGGTAAACCTTGGTAGGACTATGTCATCACGTTCTGTCGTTTCCTTGCCCCTATGGCACATGCCACATCACTCCCTCACTCTACCCCCCCCATCAGGCAAACCCTTAGTCTGTTTTTTGGCCCAATCACACTATAATGCATTTTTTGGACCCACAACACATATCACTTGCCAAACCAGCGGGGTGGGACAAAGACTATTGTTGTCTTTTGTCGGGAACTAATCCCACTCTCCGTCCTCGTTAACAACAACAACATTATGAAACACTTCCCCAAAGGTCACAACTGGGATTTGAATGATCTCATGTTGTGATGAAACATGCTTCTTATCACCTTATTCTATCTCTTGCCCTACCCCTCTTGCCAACACACAAAGAAGGGTTAAGGATCCCAAAAGGTCACAACAAAACATACATATTCCCACCTTTTAATGAGAGAAACTCTGTCTTTTGGCTCCCATCTCTCAAAGTCGCGTTAATATGGCAAGTGATCTTATCTTCCAAGGAGAGAAAGGAAATCCCTCCGTTGTAGGACAAAGAGTGTTGCTTCACCAATTCCACTTTCGACGCTTAGCATGGATTTGGCTATCCCTCCCGAACTTTGTCATTAATAGGGGACACCCTTGACACTTAGTCATATTTGGACTATCCGTCATGAGTTGTAATATCATTAGGGAAGCTTGTGGTTCCCTTACACCAAGGTTATGACTTAGAAGCCTCCCGATTCAGGGTCTCTGGTCACTGGCATAACGATTCCTCAGTGGTATGATGGCAATATCCACCTCCATGATTGTTTTAGTCACACACACACACATAGACATAATTTGTTTAAGCAATTCAATAGCCCAGGGCTATGCAATACAAGCCACTCATTATAAGAAATTAATCGGTGAAAAATAGAGGTTCCACATGTCCCTCTCATCACAAGCATGAACAAACATAAATCCATCAATATACACAGGAACATACATTCCTCATCCACAATACATGCAATTTAATAAAAACAACAAACATTTACATTACATTAGAATACATAGTGACACAAGTATGCAACTTATCTTATGAAGCAGATAGTTGGAGACTGAGAGTGGGACTTCAACTCTCTGCCCAACCATAGGTTGACTACATTGTTATTCTTTATTGCAGTCTACCACCCTCGAGCCAGATTCAAAGTCTAAGGGGTAATTGCTCAGGAGTTCTCAACCGGTCAATCACAAGGGCTAGAGCCCATTTTTCAAGTGATTCTCTATAACTCATGGTTGTAACACCATAATGGCTATCAACCAACAATAAAATGACACAAGGGTTGAAGCAGGGCATAAAGAATCTCGGTTCAGTCTTGGAGAAGGATATGTATAAATAGAAGGGAGATCCATTAATTGCATACCTAGTGTAGATGTAAGAATGCACATGTCCAAAAGTTCTCAATGGTACTTGCCTTGTGTTCTTATCCCGAGGTTATATCAAGTTTTATTAGCCCAACTAGTCCTAGAGTGCCTCAATCTACCAACTAGTTCCTAATGATTTATCAACCTCAAGTCAAGTGATGGCTTAGGGAATTATTAGCAAGAAAGCCCCATGGGTTTCTCAACTTGGCTACCACCAGAGCATCACTACTCCATTGAACTCTCTTCTAGTATTCTACACACAAGCATGCTTGGGCCTCAACAAAACAATGCGTGAGCACAAATACCAACCTCACAAACTTAGGGAGTGTTAGGCACATCGACAAACCTTCCCTGTCACCAAAAATACATATAAAATCATACATGGTTGGGAAATCGCATGAAAAATGATACCCATAAATGAATAACACCAGTCTCCCCTTCTCTTTATTCCTTTATTTCCCCCCAACTATCCTTTTGCCTCTTGACTATGTCAACACGATCCATGAGGCAATTTGCGGACTTGTCTTGTGGTTCGTGAGCCCATTCTCCTTAGTAAATGGATTCATAATAATGCCATCCCTCCTGACAAGAATTTAAGTGATAAATTTGAATGCAAGGTATTGTTTACAAGCAATATTCTCTTCCTTTAAACCTCTGATTCCATGTCCCCTCTCAGGTCAGTCATCATTTATAATTAAGTGTTAATTACATGAATTTATAATTCATAATAATATTTACAAGAGGGTTGACAAAAACGGTCGTCACAAACCCCACCCCCTTATAGGAACACTATCCTTGGTGTTCTATGCCCGACCACACACTATTTACAAGAGATTTATATACACAACTCTTCCAATTCATTTACATATATATTTATATTTACAATCATATTCAAATTTGCTTAACAAAGAAACAAAATTCGGTATGGTAACCTCATTTTCTTAGCCATCTCCCGTGTGGCTTCTTCTGGTCCAAATTGTCTCTACTGCACCTTGACCTGCTCTATTGCTCAATTCCCTAATGTGATCTACCTTCGTCTAGAATGCACAAAGGTTTCGACTAGAACTCTCCCTCTAATTCTAACTGTGCCATGGACCATTCAATTACATGATTAACATCATGTACATATATTTTAAGTAAAGACACATGGAAAACATCATGAAGATTCATTGTAGGTGGCAAGGAAAATGTATATGTCGTTGGTCCTATTATCTCTAAGACCTGAAATGGCCCACAAAATCATGGTGCCAGCTTGGCATACAACCCAATTATCAATGAACTTCTCTTGGGGCTAACACAAAGATACACATGATCTCCCACTTTAAACTCTTTATGCACTATATGTTAGTTTGCATAGCTCTTTTTCTTGTCTTGAGTTTCCATTTGACTTTGCTTGGTAGTTGTCACTTCCTGCTCCATCTCTTTTAACATGTATGTCCCAATATGCACCCTGGTCACTAGATCACTCCAACTAATAGGAACATTGGACTTCCTACCATAAAGTGCCTCAAATGGACCCATATTTAGTGACTCGTGGTACCCAATGTTATAAGAAAACTCCACCAGTGGAAGTAACTCTTCCCACTTCCTTGGCTGGTGCATGACATACATTCTAAGCATGTATTCTAACACTCTATTTGTCCTCTTGGTATGCCCATTTATTTGTGGCTGGTAGGCTATGCTAAATGCCACTCTGTCGCTAGGCCAGTAATCAATTCCTTTAAAAATTTAGAGTTAAACTTTGCATCCCTGTCACAGATAATTTTCTTGGGTATTCCACGTAACCTCACTATTTCTTTTATGAAAATTTGTGCAATATCATTGGCTATATGGGTAACTTAACAACCACGAAGTGAGTTACCTTGCTCAACTTGTCTACCACAACCATGATGGCATCACGTTGTTTAGATGTGTTGTCAAGTTTAATCCTCTCTGCGGACAAAGACGATCCTCTAGCCCAATGAGTGGGTGTAGCAACTGAAGTGACAATCAACTAGACATCTACCTAGATTATAATTGAAAAGTAGAACAAGAGAGATGACCTACCTCGCTCTGATGCTATTCCGATTTCCTTTGTTGAGATCCTCGAACCGCTTGTGTCACGGACTTGTTCTTTCTTCTTTTAGCACTTATGTACCTGCAAAAGTGATCAAGAGACAACAAAGCATGCCAAAAACCAATAGAAAATCCAATAATAACCTACTTAGATGATCAAGGAATGCCAATCTAATACATACATGAACACATATATTTTGGGAAGATGAACCAACAATTATATATTATTTAAAGAATAAACGGAAGATTACAACCATAGCCTTGATGTTGAAAGGCTCTCCTTGAGTGGTAATCCAAGTCCAAGCCAAGAAACTCTCCAAAAACTCCTTCTCTAAGTCTAATGAATAGCCTCTAAGCACAAACTCAACATAGGGGTGCAAATGGACATAGACCAACCCAACCTCTAACCTGACCAACCATTTGGGAATGGGAGAAGAGGAATTTATAGGCAGGGAGAGGGAGTTAGGACTTCTCCAAAGATAGGATTAGGCCCACATCTCAAGGAGGTAGCTCATAGGGATGAGACCAAGAGGTCAAATTAGGAGGATTCAACCTCATCTACATGAAACCACCTCCAGCTTGCTGCTCTGGAAGCTTCTAGATCACGAAGCTTCTCATCCTCTTTGGGAAAATTGCCTTTTTGAGACCATCGTGGGTATGTAAGGGAACAGAGCAATGACATTGCTAGCCAAACACGGTGCAACAGGAAACCATCGCGATTTTGGGCTTCATAAGAGTGATGACCCTCATTTAGGGTTTTAAGAGCTATTTCTTCAAGGAAAGATCCAAACTTTTTCCAAGAAAAGTTAAAGGAGGGATTTGAACTGTATACATGGATGAGTATATTGTATACTGTTCATGTTTCGGGCACTTAAGGGTATGTCATAGGGAAGTGCAGGAGGTGTGACAAAATACTGTGTAACAGATGCTCCCTAAAGCATGAAGGCAGAACGAGGAGTGATGGCTGAGATGCTTTACAAGCTCTTGGAAGGACGAGGACACGCATTGTCAGGAGACCTGCTAATCAAGGACGCATATACATATACATACCTTAGATCAAGACATGAGTCCATGATATGGACGCAACCATATGGATGATGAAGACTATATGAAAATATCCATGGTATGGGCACAACCATCCAGATAACGAGGATCATCATAAATATAAAGTCTCACGGTATGGTCACAACCATTCATATAGTAGGAACATGTGTACAATCATGAATGACATAGAACTCCATGCAACCTGAGTCATAACAAACAAGACTCAGGGTCTTGCACTTCATCCAAACCCGATCAATGTACAAATCCTAACATGTGAATAAACGTGTTGAAGTCAAACATGCTAGAAAACCACCTGATTATCGGCCAATGATGTGGACCATTAAGAGGTAAGAGAGAAACCATCAATAATGATAATGGCTCTCAAGGTACAACAGTACAATTTGTGAATGTGATAATGAAGCTGAGGTCAAACACTCATGGAATCACCCAATCGAAAGCCAATAATGAAGACCCGTCGTCGGATGCGAAGAACTGGCTATTAGGGCATGCTAACTTAATGTACTGAAAGGGTGTTTCTAAGTCATCTTCCTGGATAATGAGTTTACATCGATAGGAAGTGACCCGTCGAAGGAGAGTCACAATGATTCCCCCGTCATCGACTTGAAATGAGGAGCAAAGTGGAATAAGTTTCAAGACTGTAGGAATGACTCAAACAATGTATAGGTAAATAACTGCAGATTGGACATCTCTTGAACATATTGGCGACATGACTCTAAAGTGTGGCGGCATTAAACTCAACATAGGACCAAAGGTCATAATGATGAGGTGGAATAGTCAAATGAGAGGTAAAATGGATCACCCAAACCCAGAAGGACAAGTGACTGAGTGAGGATATCCCAAACCCGACACGAGAGTAGAAGAGTGTCATGTTCAAGAGTGACATGCTGCCTATACAAAGGATGTTTCATCTTCATTTCTCCCCAACTATTTCTAGCGAGTACCTCTTTATTTTTACACAATCTTGAAGAGGATACCATATGCTTGTCATATAAGTTCACCCTTCGGATGAATCCATCTTAGAAAGTTTTACGAGTCCTAGGAAGGAGAACTCCGGCTTGTCATGGTGACAAGTATTTTGTTGTTTAATTTGTAAAGATTCCGACAAAATATTAAATCGATGTCTTTTTCAAGTTTAGAGAGTTTGAAAAAGAGATGAAAAATAAAACTCCATCAGTTCCCTTTTCGTAATTTGTCTCTCGAATCCGAAAAGGTAGAAAATAATAATCGAGAGAACCTCCTAGCCATGTTCGACTAAGGTGTTCCTTTATCGTACAATAGTCTATCTCAGTCCAGAAAAGGGTTAAACTTATACTGAGTAGATTTCAATTCATTTACTTTAACGAGTTCGAAATGATAAGTACTCGACAATCTTTTCATATTTTTGGAGTCTGAAAAGAGCTGAAAGAGGAATCCACCTAGAGGAACGAATGGTATGAAAGGACAGAAACTGTTTTCGTCATGATGGAACTGCTCAAAACATGTAATGGTCAAGAGGTTGGCTAATAAGACCACTCATCGCAGATGTTCCTCAGGCACAGGAAAAACAACCAAGTGAAAGCATATGATCGGCCAAAGAGATGGTGACGATGGAATGAAAGAACCAAGGCTCATCTGGCAAAAAATTGGCTGATAAAAATGGCAATCACGAGATGTAAAGTGGGAATGGTTTCATTTTTACACAAGCTTGAAACAGATACAAACTATGCTTGGATTTGGTTTCATTTTTACACAAGCTTGAAACAGAAACAAATTGTGCTTGAATTTGATTTCATTTTTACACAGGCTTGAAACAAAGATAAACTATGCTTGGGTTTGGCTTCATTTTTAAGCAAGCTTGAAACAAAGATAAACTATGCTTGAATTAAGTTTTGCATACCCCCAACATAATGACTCAATGCGAGGTACATGCCCCCCAAGTTTCATTTCATCCACCGAAGTAGACTACTGGTTACTAACAAGTAGATGGAATGAAGGTTCACTTACAAGATCAAGTGAAATACTCGATTGGGATTTTACGAGATCTAATCAAAGGCTCGAATTGGAAGGGGATTTGTTTCATTTTTTAACGAGCTTGACACAGGAAAAGCAACCATGCTTATAACCTATTTCATTTCCTAACGAGGTTGTCATAGCAAAACAACTATCCTCATGGTGCTTGTTTCATTTTTTAACGAGCTTGACACAAGACAAGGAACTCTGCCCCATATCCCTTATTTCATTTTTTAAGGAGCTTGACACAGGAAAAGGAACTCTACTCCATTCCCTTGTGTCATTTTTTAAGGAGCTTGACACAAGACAAGGAACTCTACTCCATCCCTTGTTTCATTTTTTAAGGAGCTTGACACAAGGCAAGGAACTCTGCTCCATCTGTTGTTTCATTTTTTAAAGAGCTTGACACAAGACAAGAAACTTTGCTCCATATCCCTTATTTCATACTGAAAGAGGCCATGGCTTCCAAGAGTTTCTCATCAGATGGGAGAACAACACTCTGGAAGGGATACATGTCTAGGGATCCGAATGAAAAATTAGGCTCCAATGCCCTTAGTACATGGTGTACTACATCACCTACTAGATCATTAGTAGATGTGGGCATGGAACACATGGCCAAGTAATTAACATGTGGCGGGGGTGATACCGCTTGCATATAAGAACAATTTAGGTATGATGGTTGAGTGGGAGTTGATTTAGGACCAATGAATGTACGCTGATCAATGATCACAATGCTTCCTTCATGTGGGAAATACATCACTCGAAAGAGGGAAGAAACAAGAGCTCCCATGACATAAACATAGTTTTCTTCATCCTTGTCCTTGGATAAAGTCCCATCTCTAGTATTCCGCCTTATTTCCTCCTATACCAAGTGGGACCATAAGCGCTCCCAACTCGGTAGTTTCTCCCTCCCATTCAGCGAACCTTGATAGTTATGCCAGCTCTTGGGAAGGCCTAGAAGGGCTAAGGTTACCAAGTCTTCTTTAGGGACATTAACACCTACCCCACCAAGTTCATCACAACACACTGTAAACTTGCATAAATACTACGAATTGTGTCATTCTTCTGTATCTTGATACTTCAAAGTTTATCCTCGAGTGCCAGTTTCCTATGGTCACTACTATTCTTGAACAATTTTGTCAGTGCTTTCCACATCACGAACAAATTCTATTTTCCTTGGATATTCGTGACAATATGATCTCGTACTCCCTCCAAGATGATTCTCCTTGCCTTGGCTACATCTTTCTTCCACTGAGATAGGTTATGAGCATCACATGCTTGTGGTTTTGCAACATCTGACTTGACGTATTTTAACAACCCATTGTCATCCAATACTACCTCCATGTGGTCCTTCCATGCAACAAAATTAGAGGTGACTTCCAAGGCATACTCTAGCCTTAGTCCATTGAAGGCCATCTTCTCAGCTCTGAAGAAATCATACTACATTGATCTTCAAATTCAAACCTCTGAGATAAAACATTGAATTTCCTCATCTAATGTGAATCCAGCTCTGATATCATGTAGAAATTAGGTTGTAGATTTGCAACTGCTCATTACGTTTTAATTAAAATCACAAGACACAGATCTACACTACTGCTTTGCTGGCATTATTTCACAATTTATAACAAAAATTTCAGACATGCAAGAAGGAATAACACACATGCAACAAGTGTTTTTGTGTGGGGAAAGAAATCTACTAAAAACCATAATGCCTTTTGCATTAATCAAAAGAAGTAGAGATGCATTACAAGTGCTTTGCTCAATTGAGCTCACCCTGCAAGTGCACAACCTATCTCCCTGCTCATTGAAGGCCTCTGAACCAGACTTAGCCAAATTTTCCCTCAGCTTGAGCTCTTATTTCCTTGCATTGTTCCTTGAGGAATTAGCCCCTATTATTTAGAAAATTCCCTCAATTGTATTCTGCAGTTCCTTTAGGTTGATCATCTGACAGCATGCAACCCATGTACACTCAAAACTAGTCTACAACTGATGTTACACTACCTTGGAATCTCCACCTCAATTGGGTAACTCGAATTCTCTGCATGTGTTGAAAATAGCAACAAGAAATGCTAAAAATATCATTGCTATAAATAGCATTTCAGGATATATTCCAAATTTGATTTGTCCTTGAATCAAAATTAAGAATTAAAATTTGAATTTAGTCTCACCAGCTGTTTGAAAAATAATTAATTAATTCATCTTGAGTTAATTAGTTGGTGAAATTCAAACATGAAGTCCTTGTGAAGTCATGCAACGGTTATCCCTTTGATTGAGGAAGTTATCCCTTAATTAAGGAGATAAGTATGAGTTGTATTTGAGTTGTAATTAGTTAGTTCAATTAACTGAGTTAAGTCCCGTTAGATTAGTCCCAAATAGTTTGTGGAATTGATTGTGAGTTCAGTCAGTTAATGCATGCATGCATGCAACTAATGTTCTCCAGATAACTGAGTATTCTCTCATAAATAACTCATGCATGTCAGTTCAGACAAAGACCCAGTTGAGATTAAAGGCAGGGACAATGTACTATCAGTTGTTAGAATATTCCCATGTGAATATCTCTTGCATGCATAAGGAATTCATTCCTTGAGGATTGCGCAGTTACTACAGAGATTAGCAATAGTGCGTGAGGTGAGAATCACACAGGTTGCAACTGGATCACCCAGGAGAAACAACGCAAGGAAATAGGAAGCTTGGAGGATAGAGGAAAGACATATTTGCTGCCTATTCTGTCTATGAGCAGCAGTGAGGGATTGTACTGAGAGCTGGATAGCTTGAGAGCTAAAGCTTTGTGTAATCCTAAAATATTTTCACTTGTATTATAGCACAGATAGCAGGGTTCTTAGCTGAGGCTTTCCCCAAAGTATTCTTCTGTGTTTCACGTGTGATTGAATCTTCTTCTCTGTTATATGTGTTCTATTTTATCTTGCTCAAAGTCGATTAAGCTTCCGAAAGTTTGATTGTAGAAGTAGATTAAGTATTTTTACATAATCAGTGTAATCTACAGTGAGAAAATCTACATGGTATCAGAGCTAGATGATCTATAGAGAAATTTCTACAACATGCACTAGCTATTTTGGGCTAATTGATTAGTTAACTGGATGATCACTAAGTTTGACTGAAGTCCCACTACTTAGCTAACCTTCCACTAGTTCCTCCAAAAGTTGGAACTAGTTTAACTAAAAACAACTTGAGATAACTGACCTTGATTTCTACAAATTAGCAATCAGACATGCAGAACTACACTCTAACTCCTCCAACTCAAATTTACTGGGTAAAGTGGGTGACACAAGCCATGTCACAAAATTTAATTTCATCCAAGTTGTTTGTTGATGTGGAAATTCAAATTTTCTCAATTTAATCAAGGAAAAATCAAATTGAGAATTTTTTGATACATTTTTTCAACATATAAAATATTAGCTAAAGCACTTGTAACCTTACCTCCCACCCCCTTGGAGTATACATAGTGACACAAGTATGCAACTTATCTTATGAAGCAGATAGTTGGCGACTGAGAGTGGGACTTCAACTCTCTGCCCAACCATAGGTTGACTACATTGTTATTCTTTATTGCAGTCTACCACCCTCAAGCCAGATTCAACGTCCGAGGAGTAATTGCTCAAGAGTTCTCAACCGGTCACTCACAAGGGTTAGAGCCCATTTTTCAAGTGATTCTCTACAACTCATGGTTGTAACACCATAATGGATATCAACCAACAATAAAATGACACAAGGGTTGAAGCAGGGCATAAAGAATCTCAGTTCAGTCTTGGAGAAGGATATGTATGAATAGAAGGGAGATTCAATAATTTCACACCTAGTGTAAATGTAAGAATGCACATGTCCAAAAATTCTCAGTGGTACTTTCCTTGTGTTCTTATCCTGAGGCCACATCAGGTTTTATTAGCCCAACTAGTCCTAGAGTGCCTCAATCTACCAACTAGTTCCCAATGATTTATCAGCCTCAAGTCAAGTGATGGCTTAGGGAATTATTAGCAAGCAAGCCCCATGGGTTCCTCAACTTGGTTACCACTAGAGCATAACTACTCCATTGAACTCTCTTCTAGTATTCTACACACAAGCATGCTTGGGCCTCAACAAAAAAATGCGTGAGCACAAATACCAACCTCACAAACTTAGGGAGTGTTAGGCACATCGACAAACCTTCCCTGTCACCAAAAATACATATCAAATCATACGTGCCTGGGAAATCGCATGAAAAATGATACCCCTAAATGACTAACACCAGTCTCCCCTTCTCTTTATTCCTTTATTTCCCCCCAACTATCCTCTTGCCTCTTGACTATGTCAACACGATCCATGAGGCGATTTGCGGACTTGTCCTGTGGTTCATGAGCCCATTCTCCTTAGTAAATGGATTCATAATAATGCCATCCCTCCCGACAAGGATTTAAGTGATAAATTTGAATGCAAGGTATGCTTTACAAGCAATATTCTCTTCCTTCAAACCTTTGATTCCATGTCTCCTTTTAGGTCAATCATCATTTATAATTAAGTATTATTTACATGAATTTATAATTCATAATAATATTTACAAGAGGGTTGACAAAAATGGTTGTCACAAACCCCACCCCCTTATAGGAACACTGTCCTTGGTGTTCTATGCCCGACCACACACTATTTACAAGAGATATATATACACAACTCTTCAAATTCATTTACATATATATTTATATTTACAATCATATTCAAATTTGCTTAACGAAGAAACAAAATTCGGTACGATAACCTCATTTTCTTAGCCATCTCCCATGTGCTTCTTCTGGTCCAAACTGTCTCTACTGCACCTTGACCTGCTCTATTGCTCAATTCCCTAACGTGATCTACCTTCATCTAGAATGCACAAAGGTTTCGACTGGAACTCTCCCTCTAATTCTAATTGTACCATGGACCATTCAATTACATGATTAGCATCATGTACATATATTTTAAGTAAAGACACATGGAAAACATCATGAAGATTCATTGTAGGTGGCAAGGCAAATGTATATGTCATTGGTCCTATTATCTCTAAGACCTGAAATGGCCCACAAAATCATGGTGCCAGCTTGGCATACAACCCAATTCTCAATTAACTTCTCTTGGGGCTAACACAAAGATACACATGATCTCCCACTTTAAACTCTTTATGCACTATATGTTGGTTTGCATAGCTCTTTTTCTTGTCTTGAGTTTCCTTTTGACTTTGCTTGGTAGTTGTCACTTCCTGCTCCATATCTTTTAACATGTATGGCCCAATATGCACCCTGGTCACTAGATCACTCCAACTAATAGGAAATTGGACTTCCTACCATAAAGTGCCTCAAATGGACCCATCTTTAGCGACTCGTGGTACCCAATGTTATAAGAAAACTCCACCAGTGGAAGTAACTCTTCCCACTTCCTTGGCTGGTGCATGACATACATTCTGAGCATGTCTTCGAACACTCTATTTGTCCTCTTGGTCTGCCCATTTATTTGTGGATGGTAGGCTATGCTAAATGCCACTCTGTCGCTAGGCCAATAATCAATTCCTTTAAAAGTTTAGAGTTAAACTTTGCATCCGTGTCACAGATAATTTTCTTGGGTATTCCACGTAACCTCACTATTTCTTTTATGAAATTTGTGCAATATCATTCGCTATATGGGTAACTTAACAACCACGAAGTGAGTTACCTTGCTCAACTTGTCTACCACAACCATGATGGCATCACGTTGTTTAGATGTGTTGTCAAGTTTAATCCTCTCTGCGGACAGAGACGATCCTCTAGCCCAATGAGTGGGTGTAGCAACTGAAGTGACAATCAACTAGATATCTTCCTAGATTATAATTGAAAAGTAGAACGAGAGAGATGACCTACCTCGCTCTGATGCTATTTTGATTTCCTTTGTTGAGATCCTTGAACCGCTTGTGTCACAGACTTGTTCCTGCTTCTTTTAGCACTTATGTACCTGCAAAAGTGATCAAGAGACAACAAAGCATGCCAAAAACCAATAGCAAATCTAATAATAACCTACTTAGCTGATCAAGGAATGCCAATCTAATACATACATGAACATATATATTTTAGGAAGATGAACCAACAGTTATATATTATTTAAAGAATAAATGGAAACTTACAACCATAGCCTTGATGTTGAAAGGCTCTCCTTGAGTGGCAATCCATGTCCAAGCCAAGAAAATCTCCAAATACTCCTTCTCTAAGTCTAATGAATAGCCTCTAAGCACAAACTCAACATAGGGGTGCAAATGGACATAGACTAACCCAACCTCTAACCTGACCAACCATTTGGGAATGGGAGAAGAGGAATTTATAGGCAGGGAGAGGGAGTTAGGACTTTTCCAAAGATAGGATTAGGCCCACATCTCAAGGAGGTAGCTCATAGGGATGAGACCAAGAGGTCAAATTAGGAGGATTCGATCTCATCTACGCGAAACCACCTCCAGTTCGCTGCTCTGGAAGCTTCTAGATCACGAAGCTTCTCATCCTCTTTGGGAAAATTTCCTTTTTGAGACCATCGTGGTTATGTAAGGGAATAGAGCGATGACATTGCTGGCCAAACATGGTGCAATAAGCAACCATCGCGATTTTGGGCTTCATAAGAGTGATGACCCTCATTTAGGGTTTTAAGCGCTATTTCTTCAGGGAAAGATCCAAACTTTTTCCAAGCAAAGTTAAAGGAGGGATTTGAACTGTATACATGGATGAGTATATTGTATAATGATCATGTTTCGGGCACTTAACGGTATGTCACAGGGAAGTGCAGGAGGTGTGACAAAATATTGTGTAATAGATGCCCCCTAAAGCATGAAGGCAAAATGAGGAGTGGTGGCTGAGATGCTTTAGGAGCTCTTGGGAGGACGAGGACACGCATTGTCAGGAGACCTGCAAATCAAGGACACATATACATATACATACCTGAGATCAAGACATGAGTCCATGATATGGACGCAACCATCCGGATGATGAAGACTATATTAAAATATCCATGGTATGGGTGCAACCATCCAGATAATGAGGATCATAATAAATATAAAGTCTCATGGTATGGTCACAACCATCCATATAGTAGAAACATGTGTACAATCATGAAGGACATAGAACTCCATGCAACCTGAGTCATAACAGACAAGACTCAGGGTGTTGCACTTCATCCTAACCCGATCAATGTACAAATCCTAACATGCGAATAAACGTGCTGAAGTCAAACATGCTAGAAAACCACCTGATTACCGGCCAATGATGTGGACCGTTAACAGGTACGAGAGAAACCATCAATAATGACAATGGCTCTCAAGGTACAACAATACAATCTGTGAATGTGATAATGAAGTTGAGGTCGAACACTCATGGAATAACCCGATCAAAATCCAATAATGAAGACCCATCGTCGGATGCGAAGAACTAGCTATTAGGGCATGCTAACTCTAATGTACTGAAAGGGAGTTTCTAAGTCATCTTCCTGGATAATGAGTTTAAGTCAACAAGAAGTGACCTGTCGAAGGAGAGTCATAATGATTCCCCCATCATTAACATGAAACGAGGAACAAAGTGGAATAAGTTTCAAGACTGTAGGAATGACTCAAACAATGTATAGGTAAATAACTACAGATTGGACATCTCTTGAACATATTGGAAACACGACTCTGAAGTGCAGCAGCATTAGACTCAACATAGGACCAAAGGTCATAATGATGAGGTGGAATAGTCAAATGAGAGGTAAAATGGATCACCCAAACCCAGAAGGACAAGTGACTGAGTGAGGATATCCCAAACCCGAATCGAGCGCATAAAAGTGTCATGTTCAAGAGCGATATGCTACCTATACAAAGGATGTTTCATCTTCATTCCCCCCCACTATTTCTAGCGAGTACCTCTTTATTTTTACACAATCTTGAAGAGGATACCATATGCTTGTCATATAAGTTCACCCTTCGGATGAATCCATCCTAGTAAGTTTTACGAGTCCTAGGAAGGAGAAACTCGGGCTTGTCATGGTGACAAGTCTTTTGTCGTTTAATTTTTAACAATTCCGACAGAAGATTAAATCGGTGTCTTTTTCAAGTTTAGAGAGTTTGAAAAAGAGATGAAAAAGAAAAATCCATCAGTTCCCTTTTTGTAATTTGTCTCTCGAATCCGAAAAGGTAGAAAATAATATTCGAGAGAACCTCCTAGCCATGTTTGACTAAGGTGTTCCTTTTTCATACAATAGTCTATCTCAGTCCAAAAAAGGGTTAAACTTATATTGAGTAGATGTCAATTCATTTAATTTAACGAGTTCGAAATGATAAGTACTTAACAATCTTTTCATATTTTTGGAGTTTGAAAAGAGCTGAAAGAGGACTCCACCTAAAGGAACGAGTGGTATGAAAGGACAGAAACTGGTTTTGGTCATGATGGAATTGCTCAAAACATGTAATGGTCAAGGGGTTGGCTAATAAGACCACTCATAGTAGATGTTCCTCAGGCACAGGCAAAACAACCAAGTGAAAGCATATGTTCGGCCAAAGAGATGGTGATGATGGAATGAAACAACCAAGGCTCATCTGGCAAAAAATTGGCTGATAAAGATGGAAAACACGAGATGTAACGTGGGAATGGTTTCATTTTTACCCAAGCTTGAAACAGATACAAACTATGCTTGGATTTGGTTTCATTTTTACGCAAGCTTGAAACGGAAACAAATTGTGCTTGAATTTGATTTCATTTTTACACAGGCTTGAAACAAAAGATAAACTATGCTTGGGTTTGGTTTCATTTTTACGCAAGCTTGAAACAAAGATAAACTATGCTTGAATTAAGTTTTGCGTGCCCCTAGCATAATGACTCAATGCGAGGTACATGCCCCCCCAAGCTTCATTTCATCCACCGAAGTAGACTATTGGTTACTAACAAGTAGATGGAATGAAGGTTCACTTACGAGATCAAGTGAAATACTCGACTAGGATTTTACGAGATCTAATGAAAGGCTCGAATTGGAAGGGGATTTGTTTCATTTTTTAACAAGCTTGACACAGGAAAAGGAACCATGCTCATAACCTATTGCATTTCCTAACGATGTTGTCATAGTAAAAGAACTATCCTCATGGTCCTTGTTTCATTTTTTAACGAGCTTGACACAAGACAAGGAACTCTGCCCCATATCCCTTATTTCATTTTTTAAGGAGCTTGACACAGGAAAAGGAACTCTGCTCCATTCCCTTGTGTCATTTTTTAAGGAGCTTGACACAAGACAAGGAATTCTGCTCCATCTGTTGTTTCATTTTTTTAAAGAGCTTGACACAAGACAAGGAACTCTGCTCCATGTCCCTTATTTCATACCAAAAGAGGCCATGGCTTCCAAGAGTTTCTCATCAGATAGGAGAACAACACTCTGGAAGGGATACATGTCCAGGGATCCGAATGAAAAATCGGGCTCCAATGCCCTTAGTACATGGTGTACTACATCACCTACTAGATCATTAGTAGATGTGGGCATGGAACACGTGGCCAAGTAATTAACCTGTGGCGGGGGTGGTACCTCTTTCATATGAGAACCATTTAGGGATGATGGTTGAGTGGGAGTTGATTCAGGACCAATGAATGTAAGTTGATCAATGATCACAATGCTTCCTTCATGTGGCAAACACATCACTCGAAAGAGGGAAGAAATAAGATCTCCCATGACATAAACATAATCATGACCAATGAGTATATTAAAATCTAAAGGGCCTTGGACAACCATTACGTCTATATAGACAATCTTTCCTCCCAAAGTAATAGGTAACTTAGGAAGGATCCCTAACAGTTGACTGGTTCCTCTATTAAAAGCTAACAGATTCTGGGTGACAGGGACAAGCTGAGGAGAACCTAAAGCTTTCCAAGAAGTTGAGGACAGGATGCTAATAGATGCACCCTCATCTATGACTATGCTAGGTACGACCATATGGTAAGCCTGTACTGTAATCTAGAAAGGCACATAAGATAGAAGACGATATCCTGCCAATTGACTCCAATCAAAAGAAGTGACTAAACTACTCAGAGGGGGTGTCGTAGGAACGTGAGAGCTTCCCTCTTGCTCTATGGGAACAAGAGAAATGCTCTCATGCACCTCAGGAATAGGAGGATTTCCCTCCATTTCATTCAAAACTGAAGAAACCAGAAGAAGCTGAGTAGTATGAGGTTCATTCTCTAACTGAAAGGTACAATTAACTGAAGCTGGGGTCACGTATACCAGTTTCTCAATCAATGGTTGGTCGAAAACGGACTCACGAGACTCACTTTCAGAGAGAGTGGGATTGGCCAAAGATGAATTTCGATCAAACGCTAGATCAACTAGCGGAGGATCAGGGGAAAGCTTTCGATACCCAATCGGAAGACGAGGTTGTGAAGCGTTAAGGTTTTCCAACTCTTTGGAAGCTTCATCCATAAGAGGAAAAAAGTGAATGGGATGATTACCTTCACACAACTTACAGGGAGATTTGACTTCTCCATTTTTCCCATGTTCTTTGCTGTTACTAATTGAAGGTTTATCACCAGCATGATCATGAGAGGCTGATGACAAAGGTCGATGTGAACCTGTGGACCACACTTCTCAGACCTTGGGAATACTAGGACAATTCCGAAGAAGATGGTCACCCTTACATAACATGCAAGGGAATTTTACTTTTTGAGGCTGGTTGGAATATTTTGCTACATCGTTTGCATCCATAGAAATGACTACTTGGTTGCCCCCTTACATATTTTGCTTCTTCTTCTTCGTCCTCTTCTTCTTCTTCTTAGCTTCCTAGTTACTAGAATCTAGATTTTCACTAGGCGAAGAGGAAGAAAGAGGTGAAGAAATAAGAGAAGAAGGGTAGGGGTTAAATTTAGGATCAACATGAGGTTGATGTTGTTCAGGTGGAGGAGAACTCGGTTGAAAAGAAGTTTGGACACTCGGAACCACCGAGGTCAAAAACAACCAAACTGGTAGACCAATGGTCAATCCAGGAAGGGACAACGTTGCCATATAGGGAGCACTAGTATTTCCAAAGAAGGAAAAGGACTAGGATTCCCATTAGAGGGGTTTCCTTGACTGGTAGACTCAGGAAATGTTGCCATTGGTATCAACCTAAGATCTACTAAGGAGTATTTCCACAGGAAGGATGTTGTTCCATGGTCAATTAATTTTAAAATTTGAAACAAAACTTTGCCTTTTCATGTTTTAAGAGTCGAGAAAAGGACGAAAAGGTGACTCTAATCGCTTTCGATGGTTTAGTGAGCACGAAAGGACAAGTTGCTTGTTGATCTTTTCAAATTTAAAGAGTCAGAAAAGATCGAAATGACCACTCAGGTAACTCTAGGCAAAAGGAGTACCAAGTAACTGTGAACTGCAATATACACCTCAGCAAATAAATTTACCAAGGACTTGACGTACGTGCAGGAAATCTCCTCGAATTCTGTGTTCGGGGTATCATGTTTATAGGGTGATCTCAGATTCCTATGGATAAAGGTTTGCAACCTGTGAGGGTCTCCCTTTATATACTCGACGGTACAGGGAGCACAAGTTCATGCTAGCATTGTCTAATGCAAAAGCAAACGATAACCGCTAAGTTTTAAAGACGTCGGAACACGTCTCTAGCCTAGACCACTCAGTATGAGCATTAATGTTTGAAATGCGCCTTAGATTAGTTGAGATAAATTTTAAGTTAATCTTCAATTATGTTTCTGTTTTGAGGCTCAAAACGATGTCACTTGAACACCTATGATGCAAATATATGAGAAAAGGAAAACTTTCCGTTTCAATGAAAGCTAGACTAAACAAGTGAAGAAATTCATAATGCATCATACAAAATGCATCACGTAAAATTCCTCCCACTAATTTTCACTTTCATCTTCTAAACGAAATTCCAAAAGTAAAAAATATTTTCACTTTTCATTATCCTAAATGCAACTTTTCGAAAGCAAAATGATTTTGACTTTACAAAGATGCACTTATATGAATTTTGCTTTTCTTTTCGTTTTTAATAATTTGATGCACCTAATACAATTTTTAACTTTCAATCACTGAAAAAATGTAATCTATTCTCGATGATGAATCTCAAAAAGTAACTTTTCAATGCAACTAATCTAATGCATTTTCATGAAAAGTAAATTTCGAAATACAAGCTAAAACAAAAGCAAAACAATGTTTTCAATGATTTCCACAGAAAACAACACTCAATCAATCAAAAACAAACATCTCAATGACAACAACAAGCAGCAAGCAATGACCAATGACTAGAAACCCTAAAATTCAGCCAGATTTCACTTCGAATCCAACGAGACAAATTTCGCAATTTAATGAAGGGAACCAATCAAAATATTGACAAATCCAAGCATACAGGATGGGAAAAGACCTTAGGGGCCAAGACACACTGGATTCTTAGGAAGAAACCTAAAAAATTCTCACATTCAAGGATCATCGCTACTTTATATACCCAAACCCACGATTATCGCTACTTTGCATAGGCAAACCCGTGATGGCATCACTACTTTGTATAGCAAAAGTAGTGATGATTTCAACATGACCAAAAAATGAAGATTTTTTTTCATCGCGACTGTAAAGGTAAAAACCGCGATCATCACAACTGTAAAGGTAAAAACCGCGATGCCATCGTGATTGTAAAGGGTAAACCCACGATGGGTGAGGAATATGGGAAAAAACTAAAAAGATTCCAAGAAACAATCCATACTTAACACTCTAAGGTAGTAATCAGTGATGGTATAAACCTAGACTGATGTAGACAAGCTGAAAAATCGACGGTTGGTCAAACTAGACAAAAGATCAGGGTGAAAGATTGGATGGAAAGGGTCATAGGCTCCCCAGTGGAGTTGCCATTTTGTTGACAAGGTTAATCCTCTTTGGGACAGAGACAATCCATCTAGCCCAATGAGTGGGTCTAGCAACTGAAGTGACAATCAACTAGACATATTCCTAGATTATAATTGAAAAGTAGAACGAGAGAGATGACCTACCTCGCTCTGATGCTATTCTGATTTCCTTTGTTGAGATCCTCGAACCACTTGTGTCACAGACTTGTTCCTGCTTCTTTCAGCGCTTATGTACCTGCACAAGTGATCAAGAGACAACAAAGCATGCCAAAAACCAATAGCAAATCCAATAATAACCTACTTAGCTGATCAAGGAATGCCAAGCTAATACATACATGAAAATATATATTTTGGGAAGATGAACCAGCAGTTGTATATTATTTAAAGAATAAAGGGAAGCTTACAACCATATCCTTGATGTTGAAAGGCTCTCCTTGAGTGGTAATCCAAGTCTAAGCCAAGAAACTCTCTAAACACTCCTTCTCCAAGTATAATGAATAGCCTCTAAGCACAAGTTCGACAAAGAGGTGCAAATGGACATAGACCAACGCAACCTCTAACCTGACCTACCATTTGGGAATTGGAGAAGAGGAATTTATAGGTAGGGAGAGGGAGTTAGGACTTATCCAAAGATAGTATTAGGCCCACATCTCAAGGAGGTATCTCATAGGGATGAAACCAAGAGGTCAAATTAGGAGGATTCGACCTCATCTACGCGAAACCACCTCCAGCTCGTTGCTCTGGAAGCTTCTAGATCACCGAGCTTCTCATCCTCTTTGGGAAATTTTCCTTTTTGAGACCATCGCGGGTATGTTATGGAACAGAGCGATGCCATCGCTGGCCAAACATGGTGCAACAAGCGACCATTGTGGTTTTGAGCTTCTTAAGATCGATGACCCTCATTTAAGGTTTTAAGAGCTATTTCTTCAGGGAAAGCTCTAGACATTTTCCAAGCAAAGTTAAAGGAGGGATATGAAATGTATACATGGATGAGTATACTGTATAATGATCATGTTTCAGGCACTTCAGGGTATGTCACAGGGATGTGTAGGAGGTGTGACAAAATATTGTGTAACAATATGTTCTTGGAAAACTTGTGATGAAATCCATGGAAACTACTTCCTACTTCCATGTCAGAATGGGGATTGGTTGTAGCAACCCAACTGGATGTCGACATTTCACTTTCACTTATTGGCATTCCATGCATTTAACAATGTATTCTACCATGTATCTTTTCATACCTCGCTAATAATATGACCTTTTCATGGTTGTTAGCATCGTTGGACAACGTGGAATATGGTCTCTTATAAATTTAATCTAAAACAAGTTTCTTCAAATTGCTCTCACGAGGTATATGCAACCTATTTTTGAATCTTAACACCCCATCCTTAAAGACTATTAAGTTGTGATCGGCCTTTTGATGATGAGACAATGGAGGAAGCATTGCGAGCCTAATTGAACCTTGATGACAAATCTAACATAAATATGGAGAATTAAGCCATATCCAAACAACAAAAAGAGACCTTCAAACTCGTTAACATACCAAGGTAACTCTTTGATAGAGGTTTCAACTTGAGAATCTTTGAAAATGTGAATCTTTTTAAGCTAGTGTAGCACCCCCTTGGGCCTCTAGCTAGTTCTATAGTGCTCCAGTAACCCTCAACCTAGCACTATAGCCTTGCACTTAGCCTTATAACTCACATTTTTGCCCCTAAAATCTTATGTAATGCCCTCCTAGACCACAAGCCAGTACTATCATGTCCCTTTGAGCCTTAAGGCAATGATATGACCTCAAGAAGCCTCCTTTTGAGTTTCTCTCTTGTAAGGTTGCCATGACACCCTCTTGGCTTCAAGGTAGCACCATTCCCTCATTATTGACTTTCAAAGTTCATTTTTCTCCCTTTATTAACATATGTAGTGCTCCACCAGGACTTTGTCCCATGCCATAGCACTTTGCTATCCTTTAGCCCAATGTTACAACTATGGAAAAACACTCTCAAACTTGATTCTTGGCCTTTCTCTCTCTCAATGTTTCTCTACAAAGTCTCAGGGGAATGCTACAATGCATCACTAGGATTCTTCTCAATGCTATAACACTTCCTTGAGTTTCGAGATAGAGTTAAGATAACTCTCTCGAGTTTTTTTTATTAAGTTTTGTTAAGTCATGTTGAGTTAATAATAGGTAAAAGTGAAGTTTAGAAAATAAATTACTCAAGTAATTAATGCAAGAAGCTCTTGAAAAACTCTTGAAATGAGGCTCATAACACTCTTTTATGTTTACACCCATTGGCTGTATCCTTTTTGACGTCAAATCACTTAGTTGACAAGGAATTTCACCTAAAATATCCTGTTCAACATTAGTTTAAGCCAGTTCAGCAAAAGTAAGTGATTTCTTATTCTTATTCAGCTTGCCTTTTGTCCTTTATGGTAATTTTTAGAGTAATTGTTTACCCAAAAATTATTTAATTTGTGTGAAATCAACTTTTGCTTCATTTTTTACCAAGTGAATGGTTCCAAGGTGAATTTTATTTATCTTTGAGTTATGTTAAGCTTATTACTCTTCAACACTTCCCCCCAGTGACTCAATGTGTATTATACACATTGTATTACTCATGGAAAATAGGAAAAACCCTCAAGTCGATTCAAATAATATAGTTATATCATAGTAAAGGCCATTTAAACCCCAACTGGCTACATCTTTGCATTTCTATTGCTTAACTTCATCCTAGGATTGTGCTCAAATTGGCCAACAATTTCTTTTTTCCTCTACAATTTTTTCTATGATAGCCATGCCCAACAAAACTTTTTCCAAATCCCAACAATTCTAAAATTTCATTTTATTCAGCCACCTAAGGTTTTCCTTAAAAAAGTACCTAGGGTTTCAGAGCTTAAGTTTTTCTCAGTTGTCATTGTATTGTTTTGATTAAAATATTAACCAATTCTCTATTTCTTGAAGCCAGGTACAAGGACAAATATATCTTTCCTATAAACCCTAGTTTGTCTTATAGTACCTCAATGATTTTATTCATTGCTAGATGCACAACCATCTTGGTAAAGATTGTGAATTTGAAAATCTTGCCTTTTCCTCACAATTGAAACCTATTTTTTAGCTCAAACCCAACCACCTTAAAATCCAAAACCCTTGATTCTATGCATTTGTAAAATGGGTGCTTTTTTCTTTTATTGGACTTGTGGGAATATCACGTATATGTCCATGAAATGAGCCTACAAAGTTCTAGTAGCTTAGTCATCTAGTGAAGAAGAACCCATTAATTCCTCTAGACCCAAGTTTCGAGACACTTCATGTTTCATTGACAAATTCACCACAAATATTTTACAGGGAAAATTTGCTTACAAATGATGTAAATTCAGAAATATACAAGGCTGCAAAGAGATTCTTAATGCTAAAGGTAGCTACCCATCCATTTTTATTCCCATGCAATGAAGTTGTAGAATGGCTAATGAAGCATGCAAATCCAAAATGAGCCATGATCATAGATTTCCATGGAAAGTCCTTCGCTTCTTTCAATGCATCTGAAATCAAGATGTACTATAATATATCCAAGGAAAAGTGTGCTTGGATGAATAATGGCCAAAAATCTTTCAAATTTTTCTTAGAGAAATACTCAAGGCATGGTGGATCAATAAGGGTATTTTTCAAGACATGGTTGAACAAAAAATATCTAATGAATATGCTAAAGACCCCTTTTCAGTTAGTGGATACTAGGAAGTATTAATTGTATGGTTGGAGCAATGTCGAAGCCTTCCCTAAAGGTTGAGTTCCACTCATGTACATAGTGGAAATTGAAGGCAAATTTTCAATCAGGAAAACATCTTATTAGGTTCTCTAAGAGAAAATATTGAATGGGCTTAAAACCTCGAGGAAGCTAAAAAACCTCAGTTTTTCATGGCCTCTTACCTTTTGGACATAGTTTGTGCCAAAATTCTATTCTTAACCATGAACTATAGCTGGAGCATGCATGAGGAGTTGATACATATTTACAACAAAATCATTTGGGAGGATCATTGTATACAACTTATGCACATATTTTTCATGAGTTTCTAGTGCCCTTATATGATACTTTGTTCAATGAGGCTACCCCATCTATGTTAGAAAGAGCTAGATAGCTAGTTCCCTTAGCCAATGAGTGGTTCATAGAACAAGATGGCATTTACATCAAAATCTTGGGGCAAAAAAACCTGCCCACTGACAACCCAAATTTGTAACTAACAGGGTAGTACTACAAGATGTTGATTTGCTAAGTGTAATATAAACTAACACAATATTTCTGAAAATTTGATAATTACTTTTGATGTAGATATTCTTTTACTTTTATTCAAACATTTCATTTAGTAATTATACTTCATAAATTCAACCATAAAGAACAATAGAGATCACAATGCACAAATAAGAGACACGATTTACCCTGGGAAAACCCATAAAGGGGAAAAACCCAACAACCCTTTTCAATAGAGAAATTATTCTGTTCAACAAGAGACACACCTAGACCTATGGTCAAATCTGGTCTTCCCCTCCATGTCAGGCCTCCTAATTTGATTTAGAAATTCACTTTGTTTGATCTGAACCATAAATTTTGACCCTCCTATAGCTACGAATTGCCCTAGACTTTTGGCCCCTACAGTTTCCCAAAATTTCGGCCCTCCTGTAACAAAATGCCTAGAAAAACTGCGAAATAGGAGAGAGAGACTATATCCACATGTGAAAGTTGATGAGAGAGAGAAAGAGAGCCAATTCATCTTCTTGTTTGTCTTATTCGTCCTTCTTGTCTTTCGCTTGCTTGCCCAAAAATTGTCATGTGTGAGAGATGCAAAATTCCCAAGTGGAGGAGTTCAAACTTCCTTTATATAGTTATTTGTCTTGGTTGAATGGGTGTGTCTTCTACCAGGGTTGACTTGACTTGGAGGGAGGTCGACTTGACAACGTTTGGAGCAAAAAATGCAATTCAAAAAATTCAAATTTTCTTTAAAAAGTCGTAATGGGACTTTGACTTAAAGTGATTTTTTGTTTGACTCTAGCATTTAAAAATATGCTTTACAATAATAAATACAAGCACATCAAGTGACCAAATATACACTATGAAGACTAACCATAGTTACAAATTCAACACAAGAAATAGCTTATCAAATTTATACAGGAGTAGGTGGAGCTCTCTCAGGGACCAAGAAGCATCCCTAGCCTCACATGCCTTTCCACCTCAGAGCGTATGAATTAAAGGACATCAAGTGAGAAAAGGAAAATTCTGAAGTTTTGACATTTTTTCATTTTTGGGATCTAGCATTACAGAGGTATGATCCAAGGTATGTAGTGCAGGATCATTATAGATCATGCAAATACAAGTTGGAATATTAGTCAGAGACCTTGACAGAGGAAGAGAGGCGGAAGAACACTTTGAATTTCATAGGACTCATCTCAAGAATAGGTTACAATCTCACCCAAGTGAAAGAGGAAAAGCTGCAAGAAAAGACAGAAGCGTCAACCCAAAATCAGGAAGCTCAACACCAAGCAACTCAGAAGTAGTAAGAGGAAATGTCGAGATAGGAATAAGAGGTAGCTTAGATTGCATAACAAAATTGTAATCTATTATATTTGTAAATCATGGGAAGATGAGGTGTCATAACTAAGCCTATAGAAGTCGAACATGCATAAGGGTTAGTTGTTAACTCAATCTATAAATGTTGTAGAAATGTTAGTACAAGGGATTTTTGGCTCTTAACTTTTGAATTTTGTTGAAATCCATGCACACTAGAGCTAGGAGGTTGGTACTTCTGTGTTCACTGCCATAATATTAAGAAGCCTTGAAAGCCATTGCTAAAGCTATATTCCTGCATGTGTTGTGTCCTTTTTTGGGTATTCTTGAACAAGTTCATTTATGTATGTATTTTTTGAGATGTTTTGCTGCTAGGTCACAGACTAATCTATGGAATAGATGGTTTCTTATTGCATTCTTATTGTTTTAGTTTTGCAACTTTCACTAACTACCACTTTAGAATTGAGGCTTCTGTGATTTGAATTTTGTTGAGCTTCTTCTTTCAGATCCATCAGATTGGTAATTTTTGTGTTGATGTTTCGAACCAAGAAGTGTGGTTCATCTTTAGGAAAGACAAATGATGCGATTTGATCAAGCCAAGAGATTAAATAGGGGGCAAGAACTCTAATTTTTTAAGAACTAACATTTTTTATTTTATTTTTAGAAGCGATTTTTGTGTAATGAAGAGGTGAAACCTCAAACATTTTGGGAACACTTCACCCATCATCATGGGCAAGAAGCAATAAAGATAAGTGATTTTTTTTATGTTTTTAATTAATAGAATATAACCATTTAACGGTTAATTTCTAATAATAATTAAAAGTTAACGTTAGTCAAAATAAAAATATGTACATGTTTACAAATACTAAAGCATTATTATATTAAGTATTAATACTAAATACTAAAAAATAATATATAAGAAATTATTATAATAAGTATTAATAGTTAATGAGGGTAAAAAGGGGAGTAAATTATAAATGATAGTGCTATTAACATGTATTAGCAAGAATTATTATAGAAAATAATTAATAATAATATTGATGATAATTATTAATATTAATATTTAATATTTAATATTAATATTTAATATTTAATATTAATAATTTAATAATATTTGGGGTTCTTTCTCACGAAACTAAAGCAGATTCATTGGCCTAGCAAGAATATACCATTTCAACGGTGCTTATTGACTCAACCTTTATCGACGATGCTTTGCAGTGTGACTGATCATATCGCCTTTTCGGACATGTCAGATATTGAGGATTAGATTGTGATCTGACAGTTCAAGGTAGTTGTCGACTCATCCATTTGATCTGAAGAAAATTTGCCCGCGGCTTCAGGTACTGCTTTAGCTTCAGTGTCGACATTACATTTGCCATAAATGGGAGTGGTGTCCATATCCTTGACCTCTCCTTTACAAACAGGGCATTCTTTGAGATCCGAATGGTGATAAATCCATTAATGAAGACACAACCAACAGAAAGTGCCCACAGGCCATAATGACTGGATCGCTGGCCCCTTGTGCTTTTATCCCCTTCCTGCATTTTTTTGCCATATGACCGATGGTTGTGACCATCGGCTTAGCCTTAAGGTGCTAAGTATTTTCGTTTGTTTCCGGGAGCTATTTTCCTTTATTAAGTGCTTTAAGCTTGAGGTTCTTTGAGTCTTAATCACCGTGTGTCAGCTCAATATATTAGGCCCCTCTGATCGGAACTTTTTTGGTGGTACATTTTACAAACCGCCGATATCATACTCTTGCGATCGCCGACGTGCGATCACCCTTGGTTCTCAGCCCCGCGCCTTTGCTTCTTTGTGACCGTGGCCCAGCCCCAACGTTGGAGCCCCTCAATCAGAGAATAACAAGATTTGCTTTGATGTTAAAACATGCCTTAGCCTATGAACGTAGATCTCCGATCTGACGTCATCCTTTGCCATGTCTCACCTCGTGGATGGTGACACGCTTAACACGACATTATATTAAATAGTCATGCTAAAACACATCGGATGCCCATATCATATCGACGATCAAAGATTACGTCTAATGGGAGGTGCCATTTGAAAGTTCTGATATGGGCGGATGCGATTTAATGATTAGATTGTAACTTACATCAAAATCAGGTCCGTGTATCAGAGCTTTGAGCAAATAAGAGGTTATGTGATATCGCACATTGGAAATCGGAGGTGAAGTGATATCGCTCATCAATGATCAGAAGTTTTAAGTTGTGACACATAATAAAAATGTTGATATGATAGCGCCGAAAGGGTTTTGTTATATGCATTGCGTTATGTTACAAAAGGTTTCCAAAGTATTAGTTTATCACTCCGACAATAATTTATTATTCAAAGGCCCACTTTAACTTTGGTTCAAGATAAAAGGATTAAAGTCATACGGTAATAAAAGTCTTGGACTCGGGGGCTATTTGATTCAATTATTATAATTAATGAATAATAAATTCAAACCCCAGAAAATGCCGAAATTGCCTCACACGTGTCCACCATACTGCCACATCATGATGACATTAGCCGAAATGTGGCCCTTATCGGAACCAAACACAACCCAACATGTGTACCTTATCAGATCCAATCGTTGTTCAACACGTGTACTTTATCGGATCCAATTTTTCGTTGCCATGTGTCTCTTATAAAATCCAATCTTTCTTTTCTACATGTAACTTATCAGATCCAATCTTTGTTGACCAAATGTCCCTTTGAGGAGAGGGAAAAGACCTCGTCCTTCTCTGGGTTTGCCAATAGATTCTTTGTTAATGTGTAATCGGCCCTCCCTGGCACTTTAACATTGTCGGCATATTTGTATCACAATATCGCATATCGGAACTTTGTTAAGGTCAACACTTTGAAATTGCCGATTGCCAAACGCTGATATGCCTAGACCCACCGACTGCCGATATGACCATGCAACTTCGATCACCGATCTTCGATATCGCTTGCCAATGTGCCTAATCAGAGATTGTATTTCGTTGATATTATAACAGTTGCAAAGTGTTTTGGAACCTCCGATCGCCGATCTTCGATCTCCGATATGTGATTTTCTCCAAATTTCGATATGCGAACCCGATTTGATCTAATAATGAATTTAATTGTTCAATCGCATCCTCCCTTTATCTGAGCTTTTGGAATAGGATCTTCGATAAGATCCTTCGGTGAGGCCTAATCTCCGATTGCGATATGATTTGCGGACCCGACTGCCCTTATTATAATGTTTTAAAATGTAATATCGCGTTCGTGCATCAGAACTTTCCTATCACAAGTTTTGCAAGCATGTCATGTTAAAACCTTCAATAAGATATTCTGATAAGACCAAAGCTCTGATTGCGATATGTTGCGAACCTGATTGGTTTATCAAAATGATTTTATTACAATATCACATCCGTTGCATCGGAGGTAAGGGTAAGTAAGAGCAATATGCGATATCACAATATTGCCATTGTTTCCATATTAGAACTTTGGCTTGTGCACAACTTCAAAAATCTCTGATATCCATGTGGTTGTGATGTGCAGGAGTACGGTAAGGATGTGGCATGTGGGACCTCCCAGCATCCATTGTAATATGGTTTCACATTGTTTAAAAGCTATAGCCCCTCCTATGTTGCTATTATAATATAGTTTCCATAAACAATGAATCTATGTTATAAAAACCAACAGAAGTCAAGAACAAGAGTGACAAGCCAAGGAGGAACAGATCCAAAGAGAAGCCCACATATGTCTAAGAGGAAGAACCAAAGGGTAGAAACAGGGTTATCAATGGAGCAAAGAGAAACAATATTGACTAAATATTCAGAACCAAATCAAAGAAATCATACCGGCATTTTGTTATGTGTCTCCACCCAAAAACTCTGATCTCCGATATGCGATTTGCTCCAACTTCTGATATCTGGACTCGATGTGATCTAATAACGATTTTAATTGTTCAATTGCATCTGCCCTTTATCGAATCTTTTGGAATAGGACATCTAAATAGATCCTCCAATGAGGCCTAATCTCCGATTGCGATATGCTTTGCAGACCCGACTTGTTTTAATAACGATTTAATTACTAAATCGCATCCACCCTTTATCAAAGATTTTGGAATGGGACCTCCCATAAGATCCTCCGATGAGTCCTAATCTTCGATTGCGACACGCTCTGCAGACCCAACTGCCCTTATTATAACGTTTTAAAATCTAATATCGCTTCCGTGCAACAAAAGTTTCCTATTGCAAGTTTTGCAGGCATGTCATGTTAAAACCTGCGATAAGATCCTATGATAAGACCAAAGCTCTGATTGCGATATGTTGTAGACCCAATTGGTTTATCAAAACAGTTTTATTGAAATATTGCATCTGTTGCATCGGAGGTCAGAGCAAGTAATAGTGATATGTGATATCACAATATCGACATTGTTGACATATCAAAACTTTGGCTTGTGCACAACTTCAAAAATCTTCGATATCCATGTCGTTGCGATGTGCAGGAGTACGGTGATGATGTGGCGTGTGGGACCTCTCGACATCCATTGTAATATGGTTTCGCATTGTTTAAAAGCTATAGCCCCTCCTATGTTTCTATTATAATATAGTTTCCGTAAACAATGAAACTATGCTATATTTGGTTGATTATTAACAAAGACCCCTAAGTTCCGATTAGATAGGCGAACACAATATTTCAATTAATCAACATTAATACAGAACCCGGGTCCGGATATCTTATCGGTATTGCTTTGCGCCTCCTGGTGCAAATGCTAATTTATTTTTTATAACATTTTTTTAAACTGCAATGAAAATATTGTATTAAATCAAAATTCACGCCCGAGTTGCATCCTGTACAGCAGGTGAGTACAATGAAAATCCTTCTAGACCATCTATACATGTAACCTCACAACAATATTTACTCTCAATATGTATTGGTCGTTTTACTATCTTAAAGGACACAGGGTGTTTGGAGGCATATATTCTCCAAAAGACTCGTAGATATAGACAAAATGTACACTACATAGAAAACCCATTGTTAAGGAATAGATGTGAGGGAAGGAATTCCATTTCTCATTAGGACTCCCACATCTAAGTTTACACCTTTATTGGCGAGATCATCTACAGTAAAATTGTTTTCATGTTGATTATGAACGTGTTGATGTAGCGTCAACCCTTTTTTGAGAAGGCTTATTTTTGACACTTTAAATTTTCTAATATATTAAGTGTGGATATAATTTTTTTAAATGTTAACATTTTTTTACACTTTTATTTTTTTTTTTAATTTTTAATTTTATTTTTTATGTCCAATTGTTTTTTAAATTATGATTACTTAACAAATTTTCTAGTTGTCTTATTTCTCTCTGTTTTTAAATGTTGATTACTTAAAAAAACAAATATATATATATATATATATATATATATATATATATATTTGTTTTTTTAAGTTATATATATATATATAAAACAAATATATATATATATATATATATATATATATATATATGTATATGTATATATATTTGTTTTTTTAAGTTATATATATATATATATAAAACATATATATATATATATATATATATATATATCTATGTATATATATATATATATATATATATATATATGTATATATATATATATATATATATATATAAATACAACAACAAAAAACAAAAAAAATGTAAAAAAAAATCTTTTAAACCATAAAAAAATGATTTTTTTTTTTTGAAAAAAACTATAAAAATAAGTAAATAAAAATACAAAAAATTTAAAAACCAATAATAACAATCTAAAAAAAAAAACTAGAAAATTAACAACAACAAAAAAAAACAAAAAAATTAAAACATTTTAAATAATTTAAAAACAAAATTAAAAAACAAACAAACAAAAAGTTAAAAAACTAATAAATTAAATTAAAAGCATTTAAAAAAAATTAAAAAAATTATAATAAACCTAAAAAAAACAAAAAAAAAACAAACATTAACATTAAAAAAAAAAATTCGAACTTAGAAAACAAAATTGCGCCCCCTCGGGCCGCCCGACGACCCTGGGCGGCGGATCTGCATGTACACAACTCTGTCACCTAGGGGCTCTCCACAACGGGTTGCCGGGCACGACTTGTGGGGTCATACTTTTTTTAAGTTCGAGTATATGTATATATATATATATATATATATATATATATATATATTGGAATTTTTTTTGTTTAATTTGAGTTTTTTTTTAGGTTTATTATAATTTTTTTTTAATGTTTTTGTTTGTTTGTTTGTTCATTTTCTAGGTTTTTTTGTTTTATTTTTTAATGGTTTTTTAAATTTTTGTATTTTTATCTACTTAATTTTATAGTTTTTTGTTTTTTTAATATATATATTTTTATTTATGTTTTGTTATTTTTTTTTTAACTTTTTTTGTTTTTTTTTTTTTTTCATTGTTTTTATTTTTAAATTTATGTTTTCATTATTTTTTTGAAAAAAAAAGGACCATATTTCTTCAACACATGTTGAAAATTTACCCTAGAAAAAAAGAAAGTGTTATTCCATCATCAATACTTTCGTTTTCAAGGTGTTTTTTGCACAATTTTTGCACAAAAAATTGGTTTTCACTCCCATTTTTAAAACATCTTAAAAATTTACCCTAGAAAAAAATTGTTATGCTAGCATCAACACTCGTTTTTGGCACTGTTTTTCATGTTTTTTTTGGGGATTTACCGTTTTGAGTTTATAGCTCTTGTTTCAAAGTTTACATTGTTAGAAGCTAATAGTAGAGAAGATTAGTTTTAGATTCACGATTTGATCAATAATTCTTTGCAACTTCTAATCCTTAGGCAAAGATCCACGAACAATGTGATGGATAACTAGTTGCGAATCTCCCTACACCACCAAATATTCGATGTTTTCTTCTTTGGAAAAAGGAGCCCTTGCATGAATCCATATGCATCTGCTGCATTATTTGCACAACTGCCTAACCCCAAACTATACTCAATTTCAAAATTTCCGTTAGGGTTGAGAATAACCCCTCTCACTCCCGCTACCCTCATATTCTGCATTGAAGCACCATGAAAACTCGACAAAAAGGATTATGAGATTTCATCCACTTCTTCGTTTAATCTTAATCTAACATCAACTTACACCATTTTGCATGTCTTGAGTGATTTTTCTTACTCCTTGGAAAACTACAAACGAGGTTAAGAATCCATTCCTTTTCTTGGGAATCCACATTTTCCATATCAGCAGGGAGGGCATAATCCTTCCAATATTGAACACATAGCACTGAAGCTCTTAAACTACAAAGTGAGGGTGATACCACTTCTCATTGAAAATGTTGTCATTTCGAGCTATCCAAACTTTTCAATAGAAAATTTTTAGGAACACCAAGCAAATTTTCTTGAAATAACTCTTTCCTTTGAATTTTCCAAGGTAGCAACCCTCCCAAGACAAGAAGATGGAGACAAGCTGGTTATGCCATCGAATTCTAGAAAATAGAGGAGAAAGGGTGATCTCCATACTTCACGAAAAAATGAGCAACTATTTCTTCCTGTCTTAGGCATAAAGGATAGCGTGAGGGGCCAAACATTCCTCTTTTTCAAAGACTCTCTATTGTCAAGATTTTACCATGCATTAACAACCAACAAAAGGAGTTGAGTTTCAATGGATATTTGTGAGTCCAAAATCATTACCAAAGACAAGACTTTGGAGGAATTCTTACTTGAAACAATAAAACATAATAGCCTTCTCGAACCATAAATTCTAAGTTTTGCCCTACCTACTCATTAATAAAGGAATGATTCCTAGGGTCACAACTAGCTAACAACAACATCAACAAACTAGCTCAAGCTAAGAGATGGTGTGGAACACAACCCAGGTCCCAACAAATCCACGAAATAGAGCTAATCCATTTTGGAATATATGATAATGTGAATTTTCTTTCAAAGATTAGCCAATCTCTCAAGGGGATTAGCTCCATATGACTTTCCAAAGCTTGTTTATCAAGGATTCGATTCAGCCATAGATTCATTGACTTCCCATTCCCAAAATAGTTAAGATGCTCTTTAATTAGATCCATAGATGAATAGAAGAGCTTCCAGATGGATTAGCCTCCTTTTGGAGCCAAGGGAGCTTTAAGGTTGAAATATGAGCTTTGTTGAAATTATTCTCACCACATAACTTCTTTCCACTAGACATAATGATTTGAAATGTATCTCCACACCAACTTAGCACCTAATGCAATATTCATAAGGGGGGGATCCCGAATCCCCATTCCACCATGAGACGTTGGGGATTTTACCACAACCCATTTGACGAGATGAAGATTTTTTAGGCTTTGCTTACCGCCCTCCCTTAAAAATTTCCTCAAAATTTTAGCTAGTTTAAAAAGAATCCTAGCTAGCTCTAGGAGAGCTATGAATTGGTAAAGAGGAAAAGTTGATAATACTGCTTTAATAATAACTTAATGCCCAACAAAGTTCAACCAAATTGCTCCCCACTATTGTAGCTTGGACTTGAATTTCACAATAATTCCTGACCAGGCTTGGTAAGAATGAGATTTTAGACAGATGAGAATACCCAAATATCTGAAATCTTTCCAAGAAGCTACAGGATGAAACCCAAGAAGGAGACCCAGTTGTTTCTAAAGAAGGGGCTAATATTTCAAGAATAAACCTATAATTTTCTATGATTAATAAGACCTCCAATAGCCAGTAAATACTAATCTAGAACCCACTTGAAGCGCTCTGAAATAATTAATGTGTCTACTCCTAATAAGAGGCTATCATCCACAATTTGGGAGTGATTTATACTCTTGATGCCTGAGACATATCTTATACTCGGAAGGCTGCTAGTTTCATTGATATTCAAGATATCCGCTTAATCAATCTATCATCAAGATGTAGAGGAAAGGTGATAAGGGACACCCTTAAGAAAACCCTCTCGAGGCTTTAAAAATACCCATTGAGTGACCGTTCACCAAGGGGGAGATCCAAGGGGAGGAGATGCAAACCTCCACCCATTTTATCTTTATAAGTAAACTATTGAAATTATTAAAATAAAACCTATTAATTAATAATAAAATGATATAAGTAAAAAATATTATTAATTAAATAAAACATATTAAATGCAAACCTCCACCCATTTTAGTTTTACAACTAAACTACCGAGTTGTTTTTAGTGAGACTTTTTGGAAGCTTTTCCGGTGGCTTTTTCCGGTCTAATTCTCCAAAATCCGGTAGGAATTTATTGAAATCACAAGCTTGATGGGTAACCCCTGCACAATCAATGTGCCCTAGGAGTTTTTTAGGGTGCTGAATCCATATATACGGTAAAAAAACTAGTTTAAATAACACAAATCAAGGTTTCACCTCAATTTTTTCCGACGGATTCCAACACCGAAAAATCCAAAATGTCGCACTAAAGACAACTCCTTAAACTATCGAAATTATTAAAATAAAACATATTAATTAATAATAAAATGATATAAGTTAAATGTATCATTGATTTAATTATAATTAATAACGTTAATATTAATAATTTAATAACGTGATAAAGGTTGAATGATAAGTTAATATTAATAATTTAATAAACTGATAAAAGTTGAATGATGATTTAAAATTAAGATTAATTTTTTTAATTAAATGATAAATATAAAAATATTATATCAATGACTAAAATATAGAAAATATTAAACAAAGTCTTTCGGTAGAAATCACATGAGAGAATTTTTTTGGCCGATGCATTTTGAACCAACAAGTGTGGTTCATCATCAGGACCAGATTAAGAGGGAGACCATGGCAAAGGTTTAAATAGAGAGCAATGTAGAGACATAATTTCAAGTAACATCATTTTAGAAAAGCCAGATCTGTCTTCAACTTGGAAACCCTTACGCGAGACCGTTCAAAGTGATGAACTTTAATAGCAGTGGCCCTTCCGTATAGGGTAGTAATTTCTGTATTCAAGCTTCTGTGATCCATAATGAATTAAACAAAGTCTTTTGGTAGAAATCACATGAGAGAATTTTTTTGGTCGACGCGTTTCGAACCAACAAGTGTGGTTCATCATCAGGACCAGATGAAGAGGTAGACCATGGTCTGTGTCTTCATCTGGTCCTGATGATGAACCACACTTGTTGGTTCGAAACGCGTTGGCCAAAAACATTCTCTCATGTGATTTCTACCAAAAGACTTTGTTTAATTCATTATGGATCATAGAAGCTTGAATACAGATGAGAGAATTTTTTTTGGTCGACGCGTTTCGAACCAACAAGTGTGGTTCATCATCAGGACCAGATGATGAACCACACTTGTTGGTTCGAAACACGTCGGCCAAAAACATTCTCTCATGTGATTTCTACCGAAAGACTTTGTTTAATTCATTATGGATCACAGAAGCTTGAATATAGAAATTACTACCCTATACAAAAGGGCCACTGCTATTAAAGTTCATCACTTTGAACAGTCTCGTGTAAGGGTTTCCAAGTTGAAGACAGATCTAGCTTTTCTAAAACGATGTAGAGACTCTTCCCTTGCCGTTACTTGAAATTATGTCTCTACATTGCTCTCTATTTAAGCCTTTGCCATGGTCTGCCTCTTCATCTGGTCCTGATGATGAACCACACTTGTTGGTTCGAAACGTGTTGGCCAAAAAAACTCTCTCATGTGATTTCTACTGAAAGACTTTGTTTAATTCATTATGGATCATAGAAGCTTGAATACAGAAATTACTACCCTATATGGAAGGGCCACTGCTATTAAAGTTCATCAATTTGAACGGTCTCGCGTAAGGGTTTCCAAGTTGAAGATGGATCCCACCGTGATTTACTGAGACAACCAGAGTTGTATCAAACTCTCTAAGAATCCAAATTTTCATGATTAGTCCAAGCATATCGACAAGCAGCATCACCATCTACGAGATGGTGTGCATAGGGGAATCATGTTGTTGGAGTACATTCCTGCAGAGGAACATGATGCAAATATTTTGACAAAGGCATTGTCAAGATGCAAATTCGAGTTCCATAGAGGCAGGATCGAGGTAGCAGATAATCCCTGTTGGGCATGGAATCCCCCCAAGGCGGGTTTTGACCAAATATTTTTGTAAAAGCTCCGCAAATTGCGGGTGCGGGGCGCGAAATTATAATAGAGTCACAGGGTTGTCCACCCTAGTTTTTGTAATGTAATGTCAGCTGGATAGACCTACCCATGGTCCGCGGACCATGGGATTGTATAAATAGAGCGAGGCTCTAAGTGTATAAGATAACTAATAGAGAAGATATAATAGAAGAGGATGAGAAGTCTAAGTGATTGAGTGAAAGTGTAAAGTGTGTCTTTGGGTCGTAGAGTAGGAAAAGGCTCTGCAGCTGAGTGCGCAGAGGCCTAGTAGTCCGCAGTTAAGTGCGTGGACCCCTGCAGCTGAGTGCGCAGGGCAGGTCGAGTCTGTAACCATTGGAAGAATCAATAAAGAGAAAGTTTACCATATTTATGTGCATCTTTTTCTGGTTTAATATATGATTAGGTCTTATTTGCAAGTATTACTGTTTATATGCTGCGCGAACTTATTTGAATGTTTTGTATAACTAATTATAACATAAGACATCCAAGTACGCGAAGGTAATTACAAGAAGCTGGAGGACGAGATAAAGGAAGATTTTCTTGGTAAAATGACCAGGGTGATAAGGTAGGATGCACACGATCACGATAACAGGTTTGAGGCCCATCACATCGAATTGATCAATCTGATGCCTTGGCTTTGACCGCACATTACTAAGCAAATAGACCAGCGTAGCACGTTGTAGAAGATGAAGTGCACGATGTCGCCTGTAACAATGAAAGGTGGGTATTTCCCAGGAAATGTGATGGATGTCAGGATGAAACTTTACACAGGTGATGTGACCACCTGACTAGCCGAGGGAAGTACAATCTTAGCGCTCCAGGCAGTTGAAAGGAAGTGTGGGACTATAAACTACTCTGCCCAGGAGCTGCACGATGTTGGAGCTGCGCGCAGAAGCAAAGAGTCACAAGGTTTGCGTCCACACACGGGGGGTTGTGCTGCCGCTTGGGTTGGCCAGAAAGTGACCATTGAAGTCACTATTCACGATGGGATGCTCGACTTGAGACCAAATGGAGTGGGTGGCAGGCATTTAAGATGTGATTTATGGGCAAGATTTGGGAAAATCTGCCGCCAAGGGAGCATTAATGAACTGGATTTGGGGGGAACGGTCGAATTCAAATTCAAAAAGCGCTATAAATTACAAGGGGCTGCCCAATAAACAACACTTGGTCATTTGCGAATTGAGCGATTGAGCAGAGCCCTATTTGTTTTGTGCCAAGCGTTGATTGAGCCCCTAAGTTCGTGAGTGATAGATTTCTGGACATACATGATGGTAGCAGCTGAGGAAGTTATGGAAATAACCGAATTGGCCACCGAAGAGGCCGGACAGGCCGTGACTGTGGGCGATGCTCCGAAAGGTGCCGGGATTGTGGTAGAAATCTCGAAATCACCGCGCACGCCAGGACCCAAGTAGGAAAAACAAGCGATGGTTCCCATATGTGTGTCCCCGTGGAACCTGCTGCACACCAAGATTTCAATGGAGGACAAGGGGAAAGTCGTCACCGTAGAGACTGATGAAGACAAAGAAGACCTGAAGGACCTAATTATTGAAGAGGATGAGGACGAAGGCATGGAGGAGGAAACTGAGCCTACGCACCCTCCCGACAAAGCTAGCTGCCTATGTCCCCCCACGGAAAGGGAAGGCTAAAGTGCCCAAGGATCTTGACGAGACCAAGAGCTCGCTCCAGACCCCGCTCCTCCCAGACAACATTATTTTTGAGGGCACACACCTGGACGGGTTCTGAGCTTAAAATTCGAAGATTGGGACCTCGTTGACCACGAGAAGTTCCCTCACCTTGAGACCTCGCACCTCATGAAGCCCAAGAAGAACACCGTGGTGGGGGTTACATAATTAGAGCCGCGAAAGTGGTTGTGCAAAGTGGAAAAGGCCGGGTTGCTTAACCTGCTCTGGGTGCCGCATTTCCACTGCGCCCCTAACAATTTTCGTCATCAGGCAGCTACTCTGCCTAGTGCATGAAGGGTGTTTATGGCTGAAGGAGCCCATCCCCATCACGATAAACTTGATTCATCGCATTTCCAGGCTTCCATGCAAAGGGGAGGACCTTGCAGACACCTCAGAAAGGAAGAGTAGTGACTTGGCCATCGCGGAGGCCATGAAGAAGAAGTACAAGTTGGCGAAGAAGAAAAGGGGCTATGCCATATCCAACATCAACGATAAAGCAGTGAGAGCGGCGACCCAAATATTGGTCGGTAAGGTTATGCGTAAGTGTCGCGCGGACGCGGTACCCATGTCGGTGGTATCACTTGCTGAATAGTGTGTGGAGGGGGTCCAGTTTAATTGGTCCGAGTTCCTTTGCAAGGAAATCTTGGAGAATTTCCACAAAGCTCAAGAACAAGGCAAAACGTTCCACTATGCATGGCTTCTGCTGTCCATAGTGCTCGTGGCAGGGGAATTGCCGGAAGACATTTAATTCCCCACAATTGACAAGGATTTGCCGGAGGCCGCGAAGTATGCTTCGCTCTGGGCCATAAAGGATGCCAATAGGATTTGCGACAGTAAAATATTATGGGTTTTCATGGAGATGAACCTCATAATGGGGATCAACCGCAAGCCGCGGTTGTCGCCCACTGTCTACAATAGCCTGCAGAGTTTTGTGGTATTTAAAGTGGACATCCATAGTATATATATCAGAGCGCACAAGGACTCGACTAAGCAATGGAGGAAGCTACCCTTTGTAGCTACAGACGATGTCATCTTTAACGTCCTGGAGACATGACTGCCGGAGTGGCACACCCCAGACATTGCGGAGATAGAAAATTCAGCGACATAAAGGAAGAAAGAAGAGGCCAAACTGCACATCGCCCAGTTGGCAGAAAAAAGAAGGAAGGAGGCAGTGGCAACAGAAGCACGGGCGGTGCTAGACGTTGCACAAACAACAACTGAATAGGAAAAGGCCGTAGCAGCAGTAGTAGCGCAGGAGGTAGTTGCAAAGGCGCGTAAGGGCCAAACGTCACCTTCGCATGGGCAGGAAGCAGAGGAAGAAGAGGGAGGTGCGGACCCACAAACCGCGTCAACACAGTTGAAGCGCCAACACCCAACCGAGCGAACAGGGCTGCGCAAGAAGGTCAAGGCATCGAAGTTGTCTATTGACCCGATCACCCTAACCGAGGGTGATCTGCACGACATTGGTGAGACAGTGTGCGATGTCACCTCCGAGGCCCTCCAAAATTTCATGCAAGAGAACCAGATTGTGTTGGGGGCCCTCAGAGCACAACTACAAGAGTTGCAGGTGCGCCCTCCTCCGGTTGGTACCCTTTCGACTAGCCTCACAGTCGGAACAATGGCAGCAGAACAGATGTTGCGCGCTCAGGTGACAAATACCATAGTGTTGCTAGAAGGGGCACTAGTGACAACAAATGAGGTCGACAGGCCTATGATTATCGTGTTGAAGGGTCTCGTCATTAACCTGGCTGCACTCCCGTAGGAGAACTTATACGTTCTGCAGGATGGGATAATTTTAGAACTATAGGCTAGGGAGAGTTGTGCACTGCAAGTCATCAGCGAGCAGAAAATCAATATGGAACAGTTGAGCTTGCAGCGCGACGAAGTGGTGTCGCAGAATCAATAGTTGGTACAGGTAGTAGATGAAGCTTGTCAAAGCGTCCCGGAGCTGGCCATCCTAGTAGACACACCAACAGAGGCGCACATCCACAAGTTAGCAGCAGGGGTACGTGAGGTAAGGGAGGAAATGACAAAGGTTCAGCTGGAGCTGAACCTTCAGATCGCTGAGCTGCGGTTAAAGGTGCAACCATCCACCCCTCTGGAAGTTAGAGAACAACGTGCTAGTGCTATTACAGCGGGAGTGGAAAAAATTAGTAGTGCAGTGCGAGACTGCACCAGCATGTTGGAAGAATCATTTAAGGTCCTCACAAATCTATAGGAGGATCCCAACATCCAACGCTTAGAGACAGAGGCACGAGAACTCTAACAACAGTATGACAACATTAAAGGAATTGCGTAGATGGTGGCCCTCACTCAGAGGCTCGTGCGGATGCAACAAGCCAAAGCGCTGAAAGAACAAGTGGACGTGACACAACACAAGGAAGCAGTCTTGAAGGTGACGTTTAGCCTTGGATCGACGAGGCCTTTACCATCACAACAGAAATTGAAGGCAAGCTCGCACACATGCAGGGCATACACGTACAGATGCAGAGAAGCACTTCTGACACCGCGGTCTTGGAACAACACATGCAACAGATCTAGCAGGCAGCAGCTCAGTGCGTTGTCGACCTTGCCGCAGTGCGAGAAGAATTGGAAGGAATTTGCACAAAGATCTTCGCATCGACAGAGTGACTCAAGGGCGAGTCACGGTGTTTGTGTTGGGGGCCTGTTGGGCATGGAATCCACCCAAGGCAGGTTTTGGGGCTTAAAGCCCAAGTTTTGACCGAATCTTTTTGTAAAAGCTCCGCGAATCGCGGGCGCGAAATTATAATAGAGTCACAGGGTTGTCCACCTTAGTTTTTGTAATGTAATGTCGACTGGATAGACCTACATTGAGTGTATAAGATAACTACTAGAGAAGATAGAATAAAAGAGGATGAGAAGTCTAAGTGATTGAGTGAAAGTGTAAAGTGTGTCTTTGGGTTGTAGAGTAGGGAAAGGCTCTGCAGCTGAGTGTGCAGAGGCCTAGTAGTCCGCAGTTGAGTGCGCGGACCCCTGCAGCTGAGTGCACAGGGCAGGTCGAGTCTGTAACTATTGGAAGAATCAATAAAGAGAAAATTTACCATATTTCTATGCATCTTTTTCTGGTTTAATATATGATTGGGTATAATTTGTAAGTATTACTGTTTATATGTTGCATGAACTTATTTGAGTGTTTTGTATAACTAATTATAACATAAGACATCCAAGTACGCGAAGGTAATTAATTGGTATAGGAAGATAAGTAAGATCACGGGTAATAGCACAGAGCGTGGCTCTAGCAGCGCGAAAGCTCCACAATCCCTGGTTAGGGCTACGCGAAGGCAGTGTATCAGGGCGTAAGGGACAGGGAAGTGCGCGGAGCGACTTGCACGTAGGAACAAACAGTGGGACCAGTCGAACCTCTCAGACATCTCCAGGGTGCGGAAACCTAGTTCTAGCACCCTCCCATACCACTTCGGGTGAGACCTCAGTTTGTGCTCATAGACTATTGCTGAAAGGGCCAGTAGTACCAGGATTTGTTTGGCTAATTAACTCCAAACCTGGGTCAGGCCCCAACAAGCCAACAATCCCTTTCTTGTTTAGAGGGAGTGTTGAAAATGACAACATGAAATTTTTTTGATTTAATTTTCCCTTGAATTAAATTAGGAGAAAATTGTAACTCCACATCACATGACAACAAGAATGAGTTAACTAAGTTAATTTCACTTGGTTGGCTCAATTAATTCGAGTTGGGGGCCTAACTTGAGTCATGCAGACTAGTTCCTACATTTTAGGAGCCTAGGTTGAATTTAATTTGAGTTGTAATAGTTTAATTCACTTAAACTGAGTTAATGTCAGTCAGAATAGTTCCAACTGTCGGAGGAACTAGTAGGGTCTAGCAGTGGGGTGCAACTTCACGTGTTCAACAAATTAACTGATACATCAACCATATTTAACTCATGCATGCATGAAATTTGAGTTACCTAGTTGAGATTGGAGTTCAAGGGCAGTTTACTATCAATTGTATAATTTTCCGAGTTGTACAGATGGTGCATGCAGTCAGAGAAGGACCTATAGGGATTGCACAATTCTAATTGGGAATTTCCCTAATTAATAGGGGGCTAATTCCCAAGGAAACAACACAAGGAAATAGGAGCTTGGTAGGCAACAAAATTGGCTAAGTATTGGCCAGAGTCAGCTTGTGAGGCAGTGATATAGATTATATTTGTGTAGAGATTGTTCAGGTTGAAAGAACATTACATTTCTTCTCTATTTTCTGATCTAATGCAACATATAGATAGGAAGGGTTTTTGAGCAGCAGGATTTTCGCTTAGATCAATATCTGAGCATATGTGATTGAATCTTGTCTCATGTTTATGTTGTGAATTCTCGATCAATTGATTGTTTCTGATGATGAGCAGAGTAGATTCAAGTATTTTTTTTAGCAAATTACATAAGCAGTTTGAATCTACAAGGAATTTCTACATGTGGGCCTATGTCTGACAAGACCTTAGGTGGAAATCTGTATTATGTTTCTTTTATTGATGATTACTCTCGTAAGACATGGATGTATCTTCTAAAATCCAAGGATGAAGTATTTGAGAAGTTTCATGAATTCAGAGCACAGGTTGGGAATGCTACAGGAAGAAGGATCGAGACTTTAAGGTCTGGGAATGGAGGACAATATGTATCCAAGGAATTGATTTCTCTTTGCATGAATGCTGGAATTTAAAGGGATTTGATAGTTCCCTACTATCCTAAAAAAATGGAATTTTCAAAGAAAGAATAGGACTATTATGGAAGTTGCCAAGGCCATGGTTCACGATCAAGAGTTGCCTTAATATTTTTGTGTAGAAGCTACAAGAATAACTGTTTATGTTCAAACTAGATGTAGTCTTCATAGTTGAAAGACCCAATGTGGAACACTTGAGAATCTTGGTTGTCTTGTTTATGTTCATGTGCTTAAGGAGGAAAGGAAAAAATTGGAACCTTTCGGGAAGAAGGGAGTTGTTGTTGGTTATAGTGAAAATTCAAAGGCCTTTAGGGTCTATGTTACAGGACAACATTCTATTGAAACATGCATGTATGTTATATTTGATGAGGACACTACTTTTTGGAAGTCCAAGGATTCACACTTGGACCCTAATGATGAGATGCAGGTGGTTCCAAATAATGTGTGTTGAGCTCCAAAAAATGCCTTTCCCTTAGCAACTTTTCTCATCCTTCCTTCTTTGTTTTTCCATGAAAAATGCATCCTTATCATCAAAAACAATTATACATTACCTCAAGGAGTATATTTCAGCGATTTACATGTTATACTTTTATGTTGCTATTTGAATAAGTTTTTGTCTTTTAGCTACGGAACGCATCAGGGCATGGATCGTATCCTATTCATCTGGCCTAGATCAACAAGGAAGACTCTGGTCAAAGGGAAGTCAAACATAGAAACCTAAGGCAAACAAGACTCTGTTCTGTACACGTTTCTCAGTGATGGGATCCAAAGCAGTTTCCTGAGGCCACAGACTTCATCTGCCACCTGCGCAAACTGAATCCAACAACCATTACCGTAGATTTATGTTTCCAAGCAACCAAGGACAAGAATTCTGCATACTTGCCTGCCTACGTGTTTTGCTGTAGCTTATTTTTCTCCTTAAAACAATTGTATAATTTCTCTATAAATACTTGTGTGAAGAACACAGAACAAGTTTGATTTTTGCTCATGTGTTAAGTTCAAATTTCCGCTCTGTAGTTTGAAGAACTCATTCTCTGTTTTTAATATAAAGACTGTGTTTCATGGATACCTGAAAGCGTTGTTGGAGTGTTGATTAAGTGCTTATAACCTGAGACCTTTGCAGAGGGCCCCTGCGCTGGTTAAGGTTACATTTTATTTTTGTTTTGTCTTTCATAGTTAAACTGTAAATTCACTGTGTTTTTCCATGATGTTTATAACCATTTTCTAACTTTGTTCATAATGCAGTTTTTGTCATCTTCTTACTAACTCAGAATAGTTTTATTTCAGCACAGAATAGTTCTTTTGTTTCACTACTTTCTAGTTTCTTATCAGTAGCTTGAAGTTGAGTTCAGTAGCGTAGAGTAGTTCATTTCATTTGCTGTTCTTTAGATTTTGAATTAATTGTTAATTTAGTAACTCATGTTGTAAGTGAATGTTTCTAAAAGCCCTTTCAGTTGATGGTTCATCTTAAAACTAAGTGGTGAAATATTTCATTTATGAATGAGTCTTTCTCTGCATTTTTATGTTTACTTTCTCTTAGAACAATGAAGTATGGAGTCCCTCAAAATGTTATCACAAGGAGGTTGTTCTCCCAAAATTGTGTAGCAGAGTGACAAAGCACTTCATTTAGCTATTATAGTAGATTAGTTGCAATTTCACTTTCAGTCTTAGTCTTTCATTTAATTTTGTTGCAATTTCATTTTCAGTTTTAGTTTCTCTTAGAACAATGAAGTATGGAATTCCTCAACATGTTATCACAAGGAGGTAGTTCTCCCAAAATTGTGTAGCAGAGTGACAAAGTACTTCATTTAGCTTTTCTTTCATAATAGATTAGTTGCAATTTCATTTTGAATCTTAGATTTACATTTGGTTCTGTTTATATAGTAGAATAGTTGCAGTTTCATTTGCAAGTTTTAGTATTTCATTTTGTTTTAATAGAATAAACAATAGTTACAATTTCATTTTCAGTTTTTCATTAAGTTTTGTTTCTGCAATAGACTTAACAGTAGTTGTAAATCTCACTTTCAGTTTCATTGTTTCATTTTAGTTTCTTTTCCATAATAGATAGTTGCAATTTCACTTTTGAGTTCTTTTAAGTTCATGATTTGGAAACTAATAATAGGAGCAGGAATAAAAACTCTGTTTTCAAAGTTGGCTTAAAGTAATTTTAGTCCTCATTTCATTTCTTTGAATCCTTAGCAGAAGTAGATTTAAGAATTTTGTTAAAGTACATTGCAATTCATTAGGGATTAAAGAATCAAAACCCCAAAACAACATAAAACTCAAAAACACTGAAGTAAGAAGGGTCATCTGGAACATATAGTGCACTACACTTCATCAGTTTACGATACCTGGATTGATAATTTATGTAGATCAATTTAGCACATTAAGTTGACCAAACAATGTGGAATTGAAGTTTAAAGAACTTGAAATAATGGATCAAGATCCTCATGAAGAATATGATGATCATGAACTTGTTGAATCTCCAAGAGCCATTGAACCTACAACTAGAAAGAGACCTGCGTATCTTGAAAGAACATTGAAGGAAGTTGAACGACATGTTGCACCTCGTGGGACCTTCAGGGAAAGTAAGAAGTTGAAGAAGTATTCTAGTTATGCAACAATGATGTGTAAGATCATTGAGTCCAAGCCCTACACATATGAGGAAGCAACTGAGCATCAAGTTTGGAAAAATTATATGATCGAAGAATATCAATCTATAATGAAAAATGATGTTTGGGAAATCATGCCAATACCTAAAGGGAAGTTCGTTGTGTCTTCAAAATGGATTAAAAAAATCAAGTAGGCCACTGATGGAAGTGTTGAAAAGCATAAGGCAAGATTTTTGGCCCAAGGATTTTCCCAGAAAGAGGGAGAAGATTACAAAGACATGTTTGCGCCTGTTTCCAGGTATGTCTCTATTAGATCTATCATTGCTCTTCCTTGTATTGCAGGTTCGAAATTACATCAAATGGATGTCAGGTTTGCTTTTATGAATGTAATTATTGAAGAGGAAGTTTATATTGATCATCCTCAAGGTTTTTAGGTTCATGATAGAGAAACACATGTTTTCAAATTGAAGAAAACTATGTATGGACTGAAGCAGGCTCCTCATGCATGGTGCTCCCATATTGATGGCTATTTGTTGAGTCTTTGTTTCAAGAAGAGCGGTGTTGATCGTAACTTGTACTTCAAAGTTGTTGAAGGTGAGCCCTTGATGTTGTTTCTATATGTAGATGATTTATTTATTTATTTTGTTTTTTGTTTTTGTTTTTGTTTATTTGTTTTGTTTTTTTAATGGGGGCTGAAGTTTTGATTGTCTAGTGTACGAGGGAGATGGTTTTTGAATTCGAAATGAAGGATCTTGGTCTCATGCATTACTATTTGGGATTTAAATTTGGCAAAATCATTATGGAATCTTTGTTGGCCAATGAAAATACACTATTATGATCCTTTAGAGATTTGGCATGATGGACTGTAAGTCCATGGACACTCCTATGGTGATGAATTTGAAGAAGATCCATGATTGTGACTTTGATTTGATTAATCTCTCTATGTATCAAAAATTGATTGGCTTGTTTAAATATCTTGTGAACACTAGACTTGATATTTGTTATGTTGTGAACATGTTGATCTAATTTTTGGTTGAGTCCCGACATGTGCACTAGGTTGTAGCGAAATATATATTGATATATTTGCATGGTACCATTGAATATGGTCTGAAATATGCTTGTAATGACGAATGACGTCAACATGGATTCATTGATGCTCATTGGGTTAGAAGCTCTGATGATAGGAAGAGCACATCTAGATTCTATTTTAGCATCGAATTTTCTATGATTTCATGGTCTAGTAGAAAGCAAACTTTTGTTTCTCTAAGTACGAATAAAGTTGAATATATAGCTGAATGTTTAGCCTGTTGTGAAGCTACATGGATTCAAAATCTGTTTGTTGTTTTGTTTGGTCAAGTGTTGGAATCAACCATTATATATTGTGATAATCAAAGTTGTGTGAAGCTTTATGAGAACCTGGTGATTCATGATAGGTCGAAGCACATTGATATCGAGTATCATTACATCCAGAATATTGTTCAGAGGGGAGATATGAGGCTCAAATATGTCCCTACTGATGAGAAAGTTGTTGATGTGTTAACAAAACTGTTATCTTGAATGACATTTGATTATTTCAAAGCACAACTTGTATTTGTTGAGAACCACTCTATGAGAGAGAGGGATCATTGATTGTACAAAATCATATGATTGCCAATCTTCTTTAGGATGTGGTTGTGATACGTATGGATTGGTCTGGAAGATTGTCACTCCCTTAGGTCAATTGATTGAGAGACCAGTGAGTTGTCGGGGAGATTGATTCTAATGCATAAAATGATCCCTTATGTCATTATGATTGTGAGGCTAGTTTGGTTGGGAACACTGACTTTGTGATCTCTCGTTTAGGCAATTGCTGTGATAGTTATGGACTGGTTAGGGATATTGATCTCGAGTTCTCTCCATTAGGTCATGGACCGTGAGACTATATATTTGGGGATTAAGATAGGGATTCTTCCCTTAGGTCATGGATTGAGAGACCTTGTTTGTGGTCAAGGATATGTACCCTATGCATATGATTGGTTTGGCCTCATTGATTGATCCCATTGGTGAGTTGGGAACTGACCTGGATGCCTTCGGGTTTTGGCTTATGGTATGTGTTGGATGCTATGTATCTTTCATTTTGATGATATTGATGATCTCTCCCTTAGGTTGTGGGATGAGAGATCTATGAATTGGTCAGGGAGATTGATCTTGACAGAGAGAGATACTTGTACTTGCGATCTCTCCCTTAGGTTGTGGGCCAAGAGACCTATGGATTGGTTGGAAAGATTAATCTTGAAAGAGAATGAAAAGTACCTCCCTAACTAAGAGGGAGTGTTGGAAATTTGGTAGCTATGGTAAATATTTTCATTGGAAAATTGATGGAGAGATTATGAATTCTGATGTTTGACTAAGTCAACCTAAGATGCACAAGTCGACCCCACATGTGGAAAATCCACCTCCAAAATCACATATAAATAAGACATTGTTGAAGCTCATTTTGGCATCATCATCACACATCACATTGATTTGAAATAGCAAGAGATTTTCACATGTACGAAGGAGTCAAAGGAGTCTATCTGATCTGCATTTACCAACTTCTATACATCTGTTTAACCTGCGTTGAATTGGGTTTATTTGCATATGTTTGATTGAAGTTTTGATTGTCCTTGGAGGCCGAAAATTATAGATATTTGTTGACTTATTTAGACTAAAGTTTCACTCTTGTTTCTGGCTTGTTGACTAGGGTTGACTATAAGTTTGACTGAGGCATTTGAGTGAGAATTGTAGGTGCCTGTTTGACTTAGGTTTGACCAAATTTTGATCCTCCTATTCATAGCTTCTACAAGTTGAAATTCAACGCTATTATTGTAGAATTAACTTTAATTGAAGCTGACTATTTTCTATGTTTGTTAACTGGTTTGAATTGGTGTTTATTGAGGTCAAAAAGTTTAGAATCTTGTTGGAATATTTTGATGTACTATTGATGAATTAAATCTCTCTCTCATAAGGAAAAATTGGTTAGGTTTTACCCTTGTGGGTTTTGCCCTGACTGCTAGCCTAATTTTGGGTGTCTCTTGTCTCTTGTTTCACTGTTCATTGTGATCTCTTTTCCTCCATTAATGAAAGTAAATGGTTGAAGTTTTTCATGTATAACTGCTTAATGATTTCAACACTATAAGAAGATTAATTGTATCATTGGAAGTAGTAATCAATTTTGAAAAACTATACTCGTCTTGATTACACGAGAAAATCAAAAAATAATAATGAGGCTTCATACGAGTCATCAATTCCTTGAATATGAAATTGTAAATTAGGAGAAATGGGCATTTCAATTAAACCACATGATTCATAATTCTTATGATCCCATTTGGATTTATTTTTATCGCCTATGGGAATTTTTATTTTCCCAAAGTAATATTGTATAATCCTTTACTTATTAGGACATCCTCCATATGAGACTTCCATGAGAGGTAGTTGGTAATAGTATGTAAAAGTTCACCTGGAATATGCATACTAAAATATACACGTAATATGGATTCAAAATCTTAAATTAACGATCTAAATGGAAAGTTCTAGAAAAATAGGATGTTTCAAAATAAATGACATTGAAAATAGACTTCATATGTGAAATTTATGTCATTTAAAAAAAAAATTCATTAATGGCAACAAAGAACTAATTGGTAGGTTGAAGTTGGCCCACATGTTGATGGATGTTGTCGTGAAATAAAAAATCCCTTTCCCTTAGTAACTTTTCCTATGAATTTACTTTTACAAATAAGTTACTGATCCAGATCTTGGGGGGAGGCCCCCAAGATCTAACATATTGAAATGGATCTTGGGAGGAGAGACCCCCAAGCTCTGAAAACTTGAATTGCTAGAAGAAAAAAAGAGGAGAATGCCCCATAAACAAAACCACAAAGAAACTTTTTATTAAAACCGATAATAACTATAAAGCTTACAAATAGTAATGGAAATAAACCAGCTAGGGCGATGGTAGCTTATCTCTGAGAAGAGATGTGTGGCTACATGCCTCTGAACTGTAAAGGCTACATTGTGGCAGACAATCTGTCCTTTTACAAAATGTGACTTGTTACTTATAGTATTTTTCAGTTACAATACCACGGGTCAATTCCATGGGTGAATGAATACCATGGGTGGATTTTACAATACCACGGGCGGATGCCATTTACAATACCATGGGTAAATTCCATGGGTCGATGAATAATATGGGTGGATGAGTACCATGGGTTGATGCCATTTTCCATTCGGATCATTCCTCCCTCCTTAAGAAGCAATGGTCCCCATTGCGTAAAGTTCCCTCCTGCGAAGCCTTTGTGGAATATGAAGAGCCACTGAAGATAAGGTTTTATGTGGTTAACCCAAAACCCTGATAAACGAAGATCCGAGGATAGAGATACCCTGTAATGCTTGTGACCAACTGTGATTCGGACAGTGTGCGGCCTAGCAAATGGACTTCGATGACAAGGATTTTATGCGGTTGACCCATAACCATGATGTTGGTTGCTGATGAAGTAGCAGGTGCCTACATAGCTTGGGGTGGGAGGGCACATCTCCAAATAACCCAAGCCGAATGCTGCTATGTTGAAACTGATGAATGTGAAGCAGGTGCCTACTAAAGTGGGGTGGGAGGGCACGTCTCCAATGGAAACCCACTCCGAATGCTGCTCCAGAATTAAAATGGACATAACTCGACCAATATAACTCAGAATATTTATTATAGCCTATTTTTGGAAGTAGAAGGATCATTTTGCATCTTCCCATGAGTTGGAAATCCTTATCTGGGCACTCTAAGATCTCAGATTCGCGCTGCAACAGTTCCGTCGTCACAAAAATTCTGATAAAATAGCTGATTTTAAATCAGCGATATTTCCCACATCCGGACTCCGATTTGACCCATTTTTTTTTGAAATTGGGTGATTTTTCGAGAGGAATCCAGATCTGGTATTTGTTTTTGTAAATTTTGTACCAAATGTTTCAGATCTGATCTGCAAAGTCGCCGCCCAAAAAAATTCCTGCAAAAAAATTGAGACTGAAATATGCATGAAACCCTCATTCCCATGGAATCATAACCTGCTCTGATACCACTGATCCAGATCTTGGGGGGAGGCCCCCAAGATCTAAGAGATTGAAATGGATCTTGGGAGGAGAGACCCCCAAGATCTGAAAACTTGAATTGCTAGAAGAAAAAAAGAGGAGAATGCCCCATAAACAAAACCACAAAGAAACTTTTTATTAAAACCGATAATAACTGTAAAGCTTACAAGCAGTAATGGAAATAAGCCAGCTAGGGCGATGGTATCTTATCTCTGAGAAGAGACGTGTGGCTACATGCCTCTGAACTGTAAAGGCTACATTGTGGCAGACAATCTGTCCTTTTACAAAATGTGTCTTGTTACTTATAGTATTTTTCAGTTACAATACCACGGGTCAATTCCATGGGTGAATGAATACCATGGGTGGATTTTACAATACCACGGGCGGATGCCATTTACAATACCATGGGTAAATTCCATGGGTCGATGAATAATATGGGTGGATGAGTACCATGGGTTGATGCCATTTTCCATTCGGATCAGTTACTTAATGAAGTGGCCACTTTTATAAAACAAATGAGAATCACTTTTACAATGAATGTAGTTTATAAGTGATAGTTGCATGCAAAAAGCAATTAAAAAGAAAAAAATTAAAATTACTTTGTAATGATTTACTTTTACAATACAAGTGAAATACACTTTACAATACAATTATGAAATAACTCAAGTTTGCAGGAACATTTTCCATTTTTTTTAAAAAGAGGCTTGAACTCAAGACCTCTTACTAAATAAAGTAACTTTCAACTAATTGATCTAGTACAAAACACATAATAATACTAATGAAGGAAGGTGTGGGTGTTTTTGGTTTTGTTGATGTTGCAATTTTTGTTGTTGTTGTTATTGCTATTTCTCCTTGAAGTGTGTGCTGACCCAGAAAAGTTGCGCTTTCACGTGCTAATTTGGAAATAAAATATTGTTTTGTAAAGAAAAATAGAAAAACTCGACAACGATGGGGTCAGATCCTAGTTATCTTACTTAAAAAATGCAAGTTTTCTCTTTGTTTCTTATTTTCCGAGATCACACTAAGCACATAATAAAGAGCATACACAAAACACAGAACACTTTATGCTTTGTTTCTAATTTATCGAGATCACACAGAGCACATGAAATAGAGCATACATTGACTTGTTGAGAAATCAATGCATGTAGTTATCTAGAGTTTTGATTTCTCTTTTCTTGATAATTACTTGTGATTACTGTTGGTTTCTTTACTTATTTATTATGTTATTTTTCATCAAGTAATTACCAAATAAAAAACCATGAAGATCACAAGAACAAGAGGCACAATATTTAGGTACTCAGCCAGGGAAAAACCCCTCTCTAGGGGAAAACCCTGTCAAACTCTTCTTCTATAATTTAACTAAGTCAATGTGAGATAATCCAAGACATTTTTACCTAGACAAAGACCTCCTCCAATAACCAAGTCAACCCTCCTTCCAAGAAGATAGATACCGTCAAAGTCAATGAAAGTAACTTCCTTTAAAACTGCTTTAATTTGGAATTTGACCCCCTGCAACTCAGAATTTCGGACCTGTAGTCATAGCAAAAATTTCATTCGTTGAAACTTTCCTAGAAACCATAGAAAACTTGCATGTGTGAGAGAGAGATATGCCCAAAAACTTTGATTTTGATCTTCCTTTGATTTGTTCTTCTTTCTCCTTGACTTCACACCCTTTTTTTCTTCTTCCACTGCAGATCGACCTTGTTGATGGATGATGCCACATAGGTCAGTCTCTTCTTCTATTTACATTGCTTCTATAGAGTCAATTAGCACAAATTTGGGTCGACTTCATCAAGGTAGGGCCTACTTGGTGAGGAGGTGACAAATGAGTAGTTTGGATAAAAAATAGTGTTCTTTACATGATACAAAATCCCAATAAGGGTCTAATAAATGCGACAATGACTCCTATGAAGCAAGAGAAACCCTAGAATCCTAGAATGGAGGCTTTGACCTAATAAATAAATAAAATGAGCATGAAACCCATGCTTTAGAATAATTTTCTTTTTCTTCTTTTTCAATTTTACAATAAATATATAATGACAAAGTACAATAACAATTATGAATGCCGACCATAGTTACATTTTTCAACACTCCCTCTTAACTAGGTAGGTATTAATAATTTTAAAAATAGGTATAAGGATGAGCACAAATTGACATGTTCACATAAGAGTTTCAACATACGCAATGTTAGGGATACCCTAACTGCCAAGGTATCCTCTCAACAGGGACTAAGGTGTCATCTAGGAAATTTCTATTATAGGTACCATCAGGCTACAACCCTGGTATCATATAGATACCATCTAGGCCTCCATGCCCTGACACCAACCCTTATAGGGATCCAGGTATCAACACTAAACCGAAGCTCCACACGATACCCTCCCTCACTGGGATCTAGAGATCAACTAAGATATCAATACTAACCATGCCATGATGTCCTCCCAAGTACCATCATGCAGGAAATTTTATGGTACTCACTTATCCCTCTCAACCAAATAAGAGATATCCACCAATCTGAGCATGCTCCTAAAATAAACTAAATTCTTCTTGGGAAGAGATTTCATCAACACATCAACTACTTGTTCATTTGTTGGCACATACTATAGCTTCATGACCCTGTCTTGTACTAAAATTCTAATATAGTGATACTTATTGTTAATATACTTAGTTCTGGTATGGAACAAGGGGTCTTCAAACATTTTGATGCTTCTTTGGTTATCACTATTTATAATTGTGTGATCCAAGGGCCCTCCAAACAAATATGATAGAAGTTTCCTTAACCAAACCGCTTCTTTTCCAACCTCACAAGCAACAACATATTCAACCTCAACACTACTCAAAGAAACTGAATCTTGTTTACAACTCATCCAAGAAATCATAGCGAATCCTAGACTAAAACAACCACCAATAGTGCTTCTTCCATCCTTCTCACTGCCACCCCAATCTGAATCGGTGAAACCTGTTAATTTGATCTCCTTTCCATCATACTTTAGACAATGATGAATAATCCCACACAAATACCTCAAAATATGCTTGACAACTATCCAATGATCATGATGTGGCTCCAACTGAAATTGACTTAGAACATTCACTACATAACATATATCAAGTCTAGTATTCACCAAATACATCAATGAGCCAACTAGCTGACGATAACATGTAGGATCAATGAGGCTAGAATTTGAACTTCTCAATTTCTTTAAATTGGTTATCATTGGAGTTGTCATAGGCTTGGAATACATCATACCAAATTTTTCTAGAATCTTGATGATATAATTTCCTTGACCAAAATAGATTTCTCCGGGTTTCTGCCAAACTTCCAAGCCCAAATAGTAATGCATAAGTCCTAGATATTTCATTTCAAATTCCACTACCAACATCTTTTTGCATTCTTGAATTCTATGCTCCACACCTGTAATGAGTAAATCATCCACATATAATAGAATAATGTCTGGTTCATTCTTTACTACTTTGATGTAGAGATTTTGGTTTGCAGAGCTTTTAACAAATCCAATCCTTCAAATATAGGAATTCTAGCATACCAAGCTTTAGGTGCTTGTTTCAAGCCATATAGAGTTTTCTTCAACCTGCAGATATGAGATTCCCTGCTATGTATCTCAAAACCTTTTGGTTGTTCAATGTACACTTATTCATCTATGGTTCCATTCGATAAAGTTGTTTTGACATCCATCTGGTGGATGTTTCATCCCATAACAGCTGCTAAATAACTCAAGGATCTAGTAGTAGTGTACTTGACTATGGGAGAAAATGTTTCTTCATAGTCCACACCTTTCTTTTGAGAGAAACCCCTTGCTAAAAATATTGCTTTGTATTTTTCTATTCTCCCATCAAATTAATGTTTGATTTTGTAGATCTATTTAGAAATGACAACGGATTTGTCACTAGGTCTAGGAACAAATTTCCAAACCCCATTTTTCATGATTGATTGATATTCTTCTTGCATGGATTTCTTCCATTCATCATGACGATACGTTTGATCAAATGTGGTTGGTTTTGCTTCAATTAGTTTCAACATATAAGTTGCATATCCAGAGTACCTTTTTGGTTTCTTTCTTTTTCTAGAAGTATATTTTGCTACTCCATGTCCTTCGCCATCTTCAAGTGTATATTTTAACATTTTTGGTCTCTTCTTTACTTCAGGAATGACTGTAGGTTGAATGGGTTCACTTGGTCCTTCTTCTTCTTGACTTGTAGGTGCTTTGCCATACTGCTCTTCTTCTTCAAAGAGTGGGATATATTCTTCATCAAATTCAACGGGGATATCTTTGGACTTCTTGTATGCAAAGTTTTCATCAAATATTACATCTCTACTATGTAGATTTTCCTGTAGATTCACATCTTATGTAATGTACTAAAACAAAAGACAATAATCTACTTCTACTTTCAACCAGTGGAAGCCAATAAATCGATGAAAACAATAATAGCAAGAGGAAGAAAATCAATGACACATAACATAATAAGTTTCTTTGGGGAAATCCACTCCTCAAAACCCTGTCTATATATATTGAATTAATAAAAAATATGAGTGAAAGTACAAATCTTGTTCTCACTAGAACAATTCCACACAAGTATTCTCAACTCTCTTCATCACAAGCCCGCTCTTAGCCAACACTTAGCCAATTTATGTTGCCTGAGAAGCCCATATTTCCTTGCATAATTCCTAGAATGAATAGCCCATATTAAATTGGGAATTCATGCTTCCATAACTGCACAATCCAAATCTAGGTCCTTTCCTAATTGCATGCATGATCTGTACAACTCGGTAAATCATACAACTGATAGTACATTGTCCCTGCACTCTAGTCTCAACTGGGTCTTTCTCAAAACTTACATGCATGAATTTCTGCTGAGTGAATCTTCAGTTAGCTGGAGTAGCACCTGTGGATGCACCAATGCACCATCTGACTACTAATCCTCTACTAGTTCAACAAACAGTTAGAACCAGTAAACTGAGTTATCTAATTACAACTCAACTAAATTCATCATGGACCCCTAACACTTAGGGAGAACATATACATGACTTCAAAAAGATTTCCAACTCGAATTTCCTATGCTAATCAAGTCAATTAACTTAATTAACTATTTACAAGTTTCTATGAAAATAGAATTCGATTTTAATTTTCAGTTTAAATTCAAGGACATATTTAAACTAGAAATTCTTGTTGCCATTTCTCAACACCCCCTCTCAACAAGAAGGGGATTATCTTCTACCTTGATCTTGTCTCTGTGAAGCTTGAATTTACATCCTTACAATGCCTTTTTCAAAATGTCAGCATCTTTCTCCTCCATGGGAATGTACTCTAACAACATAATCCACCTCAATACACAATCTTGAAGATGATGATATCAGATGTCAATGTGCTTGGAACTGTCATGAAAAATTGGATTTTCAGAGAGTTTGATACAATTCTGATTATCGCAGTAAATCACAGTTGGATCCATCTACTGACCAAACAAACCAACCAGTATCTTCCTCATCCAGATGGTCTCACATGTTGCCTGAATCGCAACCATGTACTCTGCCTCTACCAAACTGAGTGCAACCGATCCCTGTTTACCAAGAAACTATCGTTGACCCAATATTGAAAATCCCTCTTGATGTGCTTTTTTGGTCTGATGGACTCCCTGCCCAATCTGCATCCATGAAGCATTGAAGCTTCACTTCCTCTATCATTTTGTACCACGACCCATATTGAGTAGTGCACCTAAGGTATCTCAACACCTAACCATCGCTTGACTAAGCTGGTTAACTGCATAGCACATATATGGTCGTGTGTTCACCAAGTACATGATTGAACCCATAAGATGCTTGTAAACAATAGTTTCCACTACTTTCCCCGAAGTAGCATCCTCCTTCCTCCAGTTACCAGCTAGAGGAGTCTCCATATGCTTGTAGCTCTCCATGTGGAACCTCGTGAGTATCTCGTTGGCATACTTGCCTTGAGATACAAACAATTCCCCATCACCCCGCCATACTTCCATGCCCAGAAAGTAATGCATGAGCCCCAATTCCTTCATTTAAAACTCTCTTGGAAGGTCCTCCTTGCAAGATTTGATCATCTGATCCTCACATATCAGTATTAGATCATCAACATAAAGTACAATGATCAACAGTTTACCTTCCACCACTATGTGGTACAGGTTCACATTTGCTTCACTCTTCATGAAGCCAAACTCAGTGAAGTAGCTATCTATCCTGGTGTACCAAGAACAGGGTGCTTGCTTCAACCCATACAACACTCTCTTGAGCCGACACACATGCAACTCACGGTTGAAGGTATCAAAACCTCCAGGCTACTATATGTACACCTATTCCTTAATCATGCCATTAAGGAAGGATGTCTTTACATCCATATGATGTATCTTCCAACCCATCTGCACTGATAGTGCTAATATAGATTTGATCAATGAGTACCTTGCAATAGGTGAAAAGGTCTCATCATAGTCAATCCCCTTTACTTGTGAAAAGCCATGGGCCACAAATCTGACCTTATGCTTCTCCACACTACCATCTGCAACTCACTTTACCTTTTAAAGCCATCGGGAGCTCACCAATGACTTTTCCTTCGGTCTCGGGACCACATCCCAAACATTGTTATGAACTATGGAGTCATATTCCTCCACCATGGCATCAACCCAAATCGACTGCTGCACTGCTTCCTCAAAGGAAGATGGCTCTGCCACAACACATCTTCTCATAAGAGCCATGTATCTAGTGTACCTCTCAGGTGAAGTCCTCTATTTGCGCAGTCATGTGGGTGCTCCCACATTCTCTCTAGCATCCAACAACAATATGTCAGCCTCTCTAGTGTGCTTTCTCCCATCTTTAGAAGACCTTGCGTGAGTGGATGTCTCCACTCCCAGATGCTTTGCATGTGGCTGCTCCACATCAATCTGAGGCTCGTCAACCTTAGGAACCAAAAGTTCCTCCACCGCATGTAGTTGGAGCTCCCTCTCAAGGGAAAATCACATGGCCTTCTGCTCATCGAACTTGACATCCCTGCGAACCACTATCATCCTGTTGGTTGGAAAGTACACCTGATAGTTGTGAGGTATATCGGTGTACCCCACAAATATCCCCAACTCTACTGTTGGCTCAAGATTCTTGCATCTTTAGTCACATGGAAATATACCGATGAGCCAAAAATCCTGAAGTGACCAGGATCTGGCCTCTTACCGAAGAAAGCTTCCTCTGGTGTCTTCATCCCAAGTATCCGATGTGGGCTACGGTTTTGAACATAAACCATTGTGTTGCATGCCTTAGACCAAAGGTGTAGTGGGAGGCCCTGATCATGCAACATTGACCTTGCTGCCCCTACAATTCTTCCGTTATTCCTTTCGGCCACCCCATTCTGCTATTTGTTATGGGGTGTCGTCAACTACCGTTTAATCCATTCTGCCACACAGAAGTTCTTAAAATCATTTAAGACATACTCACCACTGTTATTTCTCCATAGAGATTTAACCTTATTTCCAGAGTCTTTCTTGATCAATGCTTTAAATTCACAAAACTTTGTGAAAGTTTGATCCTTTTTCTGCGTGAAAAATATCCAACATTTACAAGAAAAATCGTCAACAAATATAACATAATACTTGTTTTTTTCCATGGATGCTATCGAGAATGGTCCACACACATCTGAGTGGACTTGCTCTAGAATCACCTCTGCTTGACTGTCTCTGTCGTGAAAGGATCCTTGGTGTATTTACCCAAAGTACACCCCTTGCATGTATCAACTCACCAACATCTCGGCTCTGCACCATCTCTACTTTCGTACTCAAAGCATCACAATCCTCTACCTCCAGCTTATAGAGATTCTTCACCTGAATCCCTATCTTCTTTACTTGACCCGTGGCTATGTGTTAAAGGAATGCCTTTCCTTTCAAGAAAATCACATCATAGCCTCTATCCTCAAGCATGGCAACGAATACCAAGTTATTCTTCAACCTGGACACATATATAACATCCTTCAAGGTGAGAGGAGCCCCATGCTCCCTCTGAAAAGTAACAATGCCCAATCCAGTAGCACTGTACCTCCCGTTGTCACCCATCTCGATATGCATTTGAAGATCCTTCTCCTCCAGGTCACTGAATAACTCCTTGTCGCCAGTCATGTGGAATGAAGCTCCACTGTCTAAGTACCATACACTTCCCATCATTGATGAAACCATGCATTCAATGAGGGAAAAGTCCAATTCGAATTAAGAGGCCAATGCCTCACCCGACGCTCCTCCAGACGACTTCTTCTTGGATTTCTTGAGTGAACAATTTGCAGCAAAATGTCCCAGCTCATGATAACGATAGCACTTAACTTTTGACATGTATTTCTTGTCACCTCCATGGCAAGAATCCGATTCGGAATAGGATGCCTTGCCTTTCCCCTTCTTTGCCTTACATGCTAAGGCACAATTTTCCTCATCATCAGTCTTTGATGAGGAACCATCTCTCGCGTTCCTTATAATATCCTCCTACATCAAATCCGACTACAGTCCTTCCCAATCTTGCATCTTCTCCCTTCCATTCACAGAGTCCTGATAGCTATTCCAACTCTTAGGAAGACCTAGGAGAGCTAGGCCTACCATATCATCCTTGACAATGGTTATTCGAACACTTCCAAGTTCATCATGACAGGTCGTGAACTTGGTCAAGTATTTTGTAATTGTCTCGCATTTCTCCATCCTGAGTTCTCGAGGTTTGTCCTTCAGTTCCAACTTCCTATGGTCACTACTATTCTAGAACAAGTTTGTCAATGATTTCCACATAGCATACAAAGTTTCCTTCCCATGGAGACTCGAGACAATGTGTTATTGAAATCCCTTAAGGATTATCTGCCTCGCCTTCGCCATACACTTCCATTTGGCTAGGTTTTGTGCATCTGATGTCTCTGGTTTAGGAATGTCTTGATCAATGATTTCCTTGAGGCCATTATCCTCCAGCACTGCCTCCATCCTGTCCTTCCGAGCTATGTAATTCGAGTTTTCTTCCAAAGCATACTCGAGCCTCAAACCGTAGAAAGCCATCTGCCGATCCTGAAGTAGGAATTGAAAATTCAAATTTGACCTGTAACCCCAAAATCAAAAATTCGAAATCTGCTCTAGTTTAATGTCTCTAGCTCCAATACCATGTAGATTTTCCTATAGATTCACAACTTATGTAATGTATTGAAACAAAAGACAAGAATATACGTCTACTTTCAACCATCGGAAGCCAATAGATCAATGAAAACAATAATAGCAAGAGGAAGACAATCAATGTCACATAACACAATAAGTTTCTCTGGGGAAAGTCACTGCTCAAAACCCTGCCTATTTGTATTTCATTAATCAGAAATATGAGTGAAAATACAAATCTTGTTCTCACTAGAACAATTCCGCACAAGTATGCTCAACTCTCTGCCTCACAAGCCCGCTCTTAGCCAACACTTAGCCAATTTATGCTGCCTTCCAAGCCCCTATTTCCTTGCACAATTCCTAGGATGAATAGCCCATATTTAATTGGGAATTCATGCTTCCATAACTATGCAATCCAAATCTAGGTCCTTTCTTGATTGCATGCATGATCTGTACAACTCGGTAAATCATACAACTGATAGTACACTGTCCCTGCACTCTAGTCTCAACTGGGTCTTTCTCAGAACTGACATGCATGAGTTTCCGATGAGTGAATCTTCATTTAGCTGGAGTAGCACCTGTGGATGCACCAGTGCACCAACTGACTACTAATCCTCTACTAGTTCAACAAACAGTTAGAACCAATTTAACTGCCTATAACTCAGTAACATGAGTTATCTAATTACAACTCAACTAAACTCATCCCAGACCCCTAAAACTTAGGGAAAACATATACATGACTTGAAAAAGACTTCCAACTCGAATTTCCTAAGCTAATTAAGTGAATTAAACTTAATTAACTATTTACAAGTTGTTCTGAGAATAGAATTCAATTTTAATTCTCAGTTTAAATTCAAGGAAAAATTTAAACTCAAATTTCTTGTTGTAATTTCTCAACATACTAACTTCAATTCTACGAATTTCTTTTATGTAGATTCTATAAGCCTTTGATGAAAGGCTATATCCAACAAAGATACCCTTTAAACTAGTAGAGTCCAAATTTTTTCTTTTATCCTTAGGAATGTGAATGTAGGCAGGGCATCCAAAAATACAGAGATGATCTACACATGGCTTCTTTCCTGAGAATTCTTCTTCCGGTGTCATATTCTCAAGAATTCTATGAGGACTTCTATTTTGTATGTATACTGTTGTCATTGTTGCTTCTCCCCATAATAATTTTGGAAGGTCTTGATCAAATATCATGGTTCTAATGCATTATTCAATGGTCCTATTCTTCCTTTCTGCTACTCCATTTTGTTTGGGATTGTAGGGAATTATGAGCTCCCTCTTAATACCTGCTTCCTTGCAAAAGGCTATGAGTTCCTTAGATGTATATTCACCACCATTTTCAAATATAAGAGTGTTTATTTTTCTTTCTGTCAAGTTCTCCACTTCTGATTTGAAATCCTTGAATTTTTCAAAGACTTCATCCTTAGTTTTGAGAAGATAAATCCAAGTCTTCCTAGAATGATCATCAATGAAGGTCACATAATATAGATGGACCCTAAGAGATTTATCTGCCATTGGTCCACACACATCAGAATGAATGAGGTCTAATATTTATTTAGACCTTCACTAGTTGAAAATGGTTTCCTTGTATTATTCCCCAAAGCACATCCCTTACATACTCCTTCATGATCCTCCTTTAAGTTGGGGATGCCTTTCACCATTTAACTTAGAGAGGGAAATATTTTATAATGAAGGTGCCCATATATTTTATGCCAAAGCTCAGAGGGACTAATATCCATCTGAATAAGATCTTGAGGAGAATGTGTTAAAAGTCTATACAACCTTCCTTAACGAATCCCAATAACCCTTGCTTTCTCAATATTAGAACCTTTTCCCCAAACAAGAAATTTTCCATCTACAAAGGCAATCATATCTCCTTTATCTTCTAGACAAGAAATAAAAAGTAAATTCTTTTTCAAACCTGGAACATAGAGGATGTCATTGAGATGAAGCTTTCCACCATCTTCTAGTTTCAACGAGGTATATCCAAGACCTTTGACTACATAGCTATTGCTATCTCCAAGCTCCAGTGAATGAGATAATGATCCTTTTGATAAAGTTTGTAGTTTTCCACTTTATCTTGTCATATGTCTTGAGGCTCCACTATCAATTATCCATGCATTGTCATCATCAAATGTACATATAATTGCTGCTATGAATCCTCTATTTTTGATTCTCCTAGACATATTGTGGATGATCTTAACAATTAAGGTTCTCGCAAATTTTAAGAGATATTTAAGGGTCTTGAGTCCCATCTTCAAATAACTTGCCATTGATGAGAGAGATATTTCTTTCGTGTACGCTTTCCTTCCTTCAAATGATAACCAACAAAGTGATCTTCAAATAGTCCTTCCTTCACCTTAGCTCTGATACCATGTTTGGAAATTAATGCATGTAGTTATTTAGAGTTTTGATTCCTCTTTGATTGATAATTTATTGTGATTAGTGTTGGATTCTTTACTTATTTATTGTGTTATATTTCATCAATCAATTACCAAATAAAGAAGCATGAAGATCACAAGAATAAGGGACACTAGATGTAGGCACTTAGCGAGGGAAAAACCCCTCTTTAGGGGAAATCATAGTCAAAATCTTCTTTTATAATAGAACCAAGTCAAAGTGAGACAATCCAAGACCTTTTGACCTAGACAAAGACCTCCTCTAATCACCAAGTCAACCCTCCTTCCAAGTAGATAGATACTATCAAAGTCTACGAGAGTAAATTCCTTAAAAAATGCTTTAATATGGAATTTCTACCCCCTGCAACTCATAAATTTCAGAATTGCAATCACTGCAGAAATTTTGCCTCCTGCAACTTGCCCAGAAGTCCCACAAAATCTCGCATGTGAGAGAGAGAGATGTCCAAAGACTTCGATTTTGATGTTCCTTTGATTTGTCCTTCTTTCTCCTTGACTTCACACCCTTTTTCTTCTTCTTCCGTTGTAGATCGAGCTTGTTGATGGTTGATGCCAAATAGGTCAAGCTCTTCTTCTATTTATACTACTTCTATAGGGTCAAATAGCCCCAATATGGGCCGACTTCATCAAGCTAGGGAAAACCTAGTGAGGAGGTCACAAATGATTGTTTTGACTCAAAAATAATTTTCTTTACATGATACAAAAGCCCAAGAAGGGTCTAATAAATGTGACAATGACTCTTATGACTCAAGAGAAACCCTAGAAGCCTAGAATGGAGGCTTTGACCTAATAAATAAATAAAATGAGCATGAAAACCATGCTTTAGAATAGTTTTCTTTTTTCTTCTTTTTCAATTTTACAATAAATATATAATGACAAAGTACAATAGAAATTATGAATACCGATGATAGTTACATTTTCAACATGGCAAAAAAAGGTAAGAAATTGGAACTAAAGGACAATAAAACCAAAATATGAGAAAAATAAATTAAAAAAGGGTGTATTCAACATTTATACCTCTAGATTTGAAAATAGAAAGCTATAGCTTGGGAAAACAAAAACCCTTTCAGAGGAAATGATCAACATTCAGAATTGAAAGTAATACTCTAGGTACAATGGAACAATCTACTCGACCCATAAGTGCATGGAAATAGTAGAACCTACATATATTTTGTTGCATGTAGCAACACCGATTCACAATCTTGAAAAACAATGAGAATGAGTCTTCAAACAAAATCTAATACCATTTTAGGGAAAACAATGTATTCCAAAGAGGATGAACACCTTTTACAACCACTCACATAACCATATCAAATATCTCACACCAGTATTTTTACATGTTTAAATCCCTTTGAGAGGGAAATGATCCTCAAAACAACCCAACATGGCCACTTGAGGCAATTTTATTAACAAGAAAGAAAATGCATGGATAAGTGAGATTCTTACAATTGATCATTAACAATGACCCCCCATGCTCTTTAAACAGAGATCATGGACCAATTGGGTACTAAGCCATGGATAAGTAGTTATTAGTATTGAGGAGAATATGAGCCATTAGATCACTCTATGTTTAGGACATACCATGACCATCTGATTGCAATGAAACTAATGCATACTAAAGAAACATACTTTTACCTAAAGACACATTAGACCAAGTCGATATTAGCTAACTCCTAAGTGTTTAAATATCTTAACAATAATACAATAATTTATGTATGAATTTCATGGACAAGCAATAGAGGAAAGGGTTTCCAAGGTATTGAGAGTAAGGGAGTGTCAGGTGTTAGAGCTCTCTGATATACGTGTAAGGTCCAACAATAGTGCTTGTGCTAATCTCTTAGGGAATCAACTAAGAAGGCTCGATCATAGCCTTAGTAATACTACTAAGTTACCGAAGTACCAGAGAGTAATTTTCCTAAATGTTGTTCTTAGTGTGTTATAGTAGTTATATGGTAAATTAACTTATGTAAAGATGGTTTCTAGTAATCAGGGGGCTTCTGATATCCTTAGGGTAGGTATAACTGAAATTATATGTGCAGGTGTTGTCTAATGCAATACTACTTGAAGGGGAACCAACCAGGTGAAACCATTTGTATTTCCTATGAGTAGTCTTCCTTGTCTTTATATTTACATGTTGAACAAAGATCACTATGTAATTTATCAACTTTGGACTACATCTCCAGCTTAAAAAATAAAAATATCTCTAAACATCTCGGTTCATTAAAGTGATTTCGAGAATAATTTGCGGTCTTATTTATTGGAAAACTAGAAGCTTGAGAGTAGAAATAATATAGCAAGATTTAGAGCATAAATGATATATTATAATAAAAATAAGCAATTGTAGAAGAAATAGAATACCATAAATAGCAATATCTTTATTGGTGAAAGAAATGTTCACTTGCCCCTTCACGGGGGAAATCTCTAAATGAATGGAGCCAATTATAACATGCTTCACAAGACATCTCATTACATTACTTCTACTTCATTATATGGTTTCTATCTAACCTTCATAGAAATTTCTAGTAGGTAGAACCTTTTAGGAAGCCTCCGTACAAGTACTGATTTCACACTATGTCACGCTACATGGCCTTATTTAATAGAAATTTCCTGAATATATAGAAATATATCTATATACTTATGGGGGTTAGGGTGTGAATTTAACATCAAGGCCTCCTACATGAAGCTCAAAACACTCAATTGCCCAAGCCATCTTCTTAGGTTTTGAGGGATATACATATAAATCCATATTAATTCTATATCTCTTATATATCAAGAAATTTACACCTTATTTTTTTGGATCCCTTTAAACGATTAATATACACAAAATTTACCTAGAAAATCCTATTTTATTATTGATGACTAGAAATGTTCCTTGCCAACAACAATGAGGAATATCACTTGATCAAGGTCCCAATTAGACCTATCCTAATTTATTATGGCCATATTCACTGATATGTGGGCTTGGTTGCCACTAAAGGGTTTTAAATTGACCAAAAGTCAGTCTAAAGGAATAAAAGGAATCAATGTAAAATATCAACTAATATAAAATGAATAAATTCAATGTGTGTGTGTGTGTATGTGTCTATATATATATATATATATATCTTGATCAAGAGAAAACACTAAATCATTACCAATGCGAGATGCACAATTCATCATTAAATAAAGAAGGAATTCATTTCTCCAATAACTTATAACACAAAGAAACATATAGTGTTATTTTTTCAAATAAATAGTTATTTGAAAAAATGTAATATCTTATACTTTTTTCCTGGGGAAAAATCGTAATCTTTCATTAGTTTGTGAAAAATTACATATAGTAGATGCTTATTAGCATATGCCTCATTTGCTAGGCATCTGTCATCAAAATTTCCAAGATATTTCTTGAATTGTCTGTTTAAAACAAAATTACAAGTACACCACGCAGGGTGACTTCTTGATAGATTATAAAAAAGAGAAACATCTGTGTTTTTTACAATATGTACACCACGCAGGGTGACATCTTTAAAAGTTCTGCAAATATAATTCAAAACAAATAAACATAGTAATAGTCCTGTGCTATTATGCAATAAAAATTAGGGCTCTCCCGCCCTATGATAATCCTGGTCTATGTAAGGTCTGTGGTAAAATTGGTACTGATTTGTGCCCCTTTGTTCCTGTATTATCCATTGACCTCTGGGGAGTACAACAGCCTCCTTGGAAAGCCTGTCAGCGCTGTCATTATACTCCCTGTAAATATGGCGACATGTGATAGAGTTAAACTGGGATCTGAAAATGTTAACTTCATCCAATATGTTCCTGAGTGTGTGTGAGTGGCATGAGGTGACATTATTAAACCAATTTATGGTGATTTTTGAGTCCCCAAAGATTTGTAAATTTATGCAATCATGACTTAATGCAAAGTGCAGTAAATGACGAAGGGAGATTAATTCAACATAGTTATTTGTCCCTTCTCCAAGTCCCATATTTACTCTAAAATGGTGCTGATCAGTGATATGCAATATAAATCCTCCCCCACATCCATGTTCTTGGGCCGCGCCATCAAAGAAAGCCCAAGGAGTGGAATGATTGATAGGTTCAGGTGCAAGTGGTCTTCGCGGCCTGGGCTGAGTGAATTCGGGGAGCTCCTGATATGTCGAAATAATTTTAGCAATGATGATTTGCCACTTGACAGTTCGGTCTTCAAAACTGATTATGTTCCTGGCAAGCCAGATGGACCAACAAATAATCAAGGGGAGGCAGAGTAGATTGGAACCCGAATGTGAATTGTACCAGGATTTCTAGGCTTGTACGATGTTGTCTCCTTCCCAGCTGCCATTATAATGTATCACAGGTGCAATGGATCTCTGGATATTTACCAAAGTTTCGCATTTTATGAAGAGATGATCAATAGTTTCATATGCTTGTTTGCAGAGGACACACCAATGTGGTCCATGAATGGCTCTGTGGGTTAGTGCATCCCCCATGGGGACTTTGTGACTGAGAACGCACCAAAAAAACAGTTTGGTTCTCGGTGGCGAATTTAATTTCCATATGCCTTGCCACCAGTCATTGAGATGTGTAGGCTTTTTGTTGATTATCAAACCTAGGTATCCAGCCTTTGGGGAATAGATTCCATTGTCTGCGAGGCACCACATTAATTCATCAGGCCCTTCCTTTATTCTGATGTGGGATTCTCTTAACGTAGAGATGTAGTCATGCCACAGCTGATGCCAATGTAGTGGAATATTGAGTTCATCTGCAGATTTCCAAGCCTACCCAAATAGAGTCAAGTTATTGTGATCAACAATGTGCGGAATGACCCTGATGTCTCTTTGATTCAGGTGAAGTATAAGCTCTCTCAGCAGCTGGAAGCGTCCCCCTCCCCCTATCCAGGGATCTAATCCAATGCGCGCTTTGGTTCCATCATTTATGCGCCAGGCTAGATTATTTCAGACAATTGGAAGAGCATTTGTCAGGGCTTTCCAAACCGATGAAGTACCTGTAATTTGCCATCGAGGCATCTAGACCCAGTCCATCACTTGAAGAAGCCATATATATTTATGATATGTTATAGAGGTCCAAAAGTTTTGATTGGAAAGGAGAGTCCAACCCATTTTAGCAGCCAGTGCTAGTGTAAAAAGTGGTAAGTCTTCTAATCCCCATCCCCCCCACTTTTTGGGTAATGCAATCTTATTCCAACTAACCCAAGCAAAATTTTTCTTATCTTGGTGCCCGTTCCAAAGATATCTGCTGCAAATCTGTTGTAGACGAGCAAGGATGCTTCTGGGTATCCAAGCTAGGGCCATCCAAAAGACTGGGGTAGCCTCCAGGACTGATTTAATTAACATTAGCCTTCCTGCTCGAGATAAAAAACGATGGCTCCAGTTCGTTAATCTTTTCTCTATTTTGATGGCCAACCAGATCCAATCAACGATTTTCTGACTCAGGGGTTTGATCCAGAACCCGAGATATTTGAAGCCCTGATCAAGTGGAGTAATGTGGAAGGGAAAATGCTGTTGGGCAAACCTGGAATCATGGATGGAAGTGTGAGCAAGAGTAATGGTGGATTTTCCTTGATTTGCCAACATGCCAGTATCCCGGGAGAAAAGTAAAAGTATATTGCTGAAAGATGCAAAGTCTCGAATGCTACCATCCAAGAAAATAAGAACATCATCAACAAACAGGAGATGTGTAAGGTAGCAATGATCAGCCATTTTAAGCCCATAAAAATGACCATTTCGGATTTCTTGAGCAATTAAGCGACTAAGCCCTTCCATGACAATGAGAAAAAGAAGGGGCGATAGGGGGCAGCCTTGTCTAAGACCCCTTTTAGCATGAAAGAAATGGGAAGTGGATCCATTAATGAGAACGCTGAAGGAGGCAAGGGAAATGCATGTCATGATCCAAGTGGTAAAAAGATGAAGGAAGCCAAGGTGAATCAGGAGAATTTTGATATAAAGCCAACTAACACGATCAAAATCTTTCGCTAGATGGATCTTTAGAATGATACCTTTTAACTTCTTGGATATGATAGAGTGTATGGCTTCTTACACTATGCCAATGGCCTCATGAATTTGGCGGTTTTCCAGAAAGGCAAATTGCTCAGGGGAGATATGCTGAGAGAGAATAGGCCGGATCCTATTGGCTATAATCTTGGAGATGATTTTGTAGAGGCAGTTGCAGAGGGAGATAGGACGAAAGTCATTGAAAGATGTTGGGGAGTCCGATTTGGGAATGAGGGCAATGAAAGTGGAGTTGATGGCATCATATAATTTGCTAGAGGACCTGCATTCCTCCACAACATGAAGCAGATCTTGTCCCAAGATCTCATAGAATGTCAAATAGAACTCAATAATCCATCCATCTGGGCCTGGGCTTTTATCTTTTTTAAACTACTTCAAGGTTGCTTCTAGCTCAGCAGAGGTGACAGGTGATTTGAGCTCTGTTGCCTTCTCTTCGTCTACAAACCGGGGGAAAAAGCCTGCCACTTTAATTATGTCTGCTAGATTGGTCTCAGGGGGAGCTTTATAGAGGTTTTGGAAATGAGAGGTACCAAGAAGAGATAGCTTTTTGAAGGTGTCAGCCACTCCTCCATCAGGACTGGGCATATTCCAGATGGTGTTTGCTACCTTCCTGCCCTTTGCATAGCTCTAGAAAAACTGTGTTATCATCCCCTGCTTGTAGCCAGATAGCCCTGCTTTTAAGTCTCTAGGATTCCTCTTTGTCCTTCAAAATCTTTTCCTTCTGTTTCTCCAACATAATAAGATGATCTCTATCATTAGTAGATGAGAACCCCTTATTGTTGTCATCCATAAGCATACTTAGTTCCGATTCAATCTGCAAGAGTATCTGCTCCTCCCTCTGTTTTTTCTCTTTGGCCCAGGAAATGGATAATTGTTTGAGATGAGAGAGGTTACGACAGAACCCTTCAGCCAATGATCTATGTCTAGAGATAGGGTTTTCCCTCCAATAATCAGAGATCATCTTGCAGTAATCCTGATATTTTAGACAGATATGGTTGAATTTGAATGGGGCCTTTGGTTTTGATTTGGGACCAAGGATCTTCAGGAATATGGGAGAGTCGTCAGAGATACCCCCATAGCCCACCCTTTGTCTGAAACAACATAGGTGTTGTAACATGGGCACCTTGATTAAGAATCTATCCAACCTTCTTGCCAGAGCTGCATCCCCTATCCTTCAATTCCTCCAGGTGGGCAAGGGTTTGATCATGGGAACATCAGAGAGGTTATGTTGCTCCAAGGAGTTCATGAAACATCCAGAGAGGGGGTCAACTTGAGCATGGGATCCCCACGATTCCCCAAAACTAATGGAGAAGTTGAGGTCTCCTCCAACGATCAGATTGTCCTTCGAAGTAAGCTCCAAGTTAAAGAAATGCTGCCAGAACTCCTCTCTCTGTTGACAAGGGCCATATACATTGATGACCCTGATGCTTAACCCTAGGTCAGCTGAGAAGGTATCCATGCCGAGAAACCCTACCCCTCCCCAAGATGCAGTAACTTTAATGGATCGAGGGTTGTATCCGATGGCTAAGCCTCCTGATCTACCTGTGGCATCAAGGGAGATAAAATGCCAACCAGGTTTAAGGGAAGATAAGGTTTTGCTGATAGTGTCGGCCTCTCCTAGAGTTTCTTGCAGCATAATGATGTCCATAGGTTCTGAATCGAATAACCTACGAAGTGCTAGTTTTTTGGAGGTACTAGCCATACCCCTGCAGTTAAAAGAAAGCCATTTCATGGTGGAACTTTCCCAGGGGTGTTCACAACTCTAAGAACCCATTCTATTGTGGATTTCCTTCTAGAGACTACTTCAACCCCAACCTTTTGAATGGCTTTTTTAAGATTTGATTTTCAGCCATGAGTAGATTGGATCACATGTTCAGTGATAGAGGAGCCAAGCCCTAAACTGAAGGGGGTATGGCTCTCCGGGTTAGGGCGAGATCGGAGGTTATACGGGTGAGGTGGATCCGAACGCTCTGGGGAGGATGAATGAGGTGAGGCTGTGGGGGAGGGTACAGATGGAACAGTGGTGGAAATAAGGCGGGGGGGAATGGAGATAGCACATGTAATGGAGGGTGAAATTTTTTCAATGAATGCAGAGTCCTGAAATGCACTATATTTAACTGAAACAGATGAAGCAGGGAAGAAGGAGGGAGAAGTACCTGATTTCCTTGCAGCCTCGACAGCCGCTTGGGATCGTGTCATTGGAGGTGATGGAACCGTGCGTGAGTCCTCAGTGGCTGAGGAAGTACCTTCCCAAGTTGAAACTTGAGGGGCCGAATTTGGGGCACGTCCAGGATTGGAAGCTGCCTTACCCTTTGACATTGCAGGAGCTGGTAGGGAATCCTCTGTCTTTTTATTAAGAGGGCAGTCCTTGAAGATGTGCCCTACTTTGTGGCACCGCCTGCAGCGGAAAGGGACTCCTTCGTAGTCCAGGATCTGAATCCTAGTATATTGCCTCCATTTTAGGGTGATTTTCTCCTCCAAACCCTCTCTCGTGTCCAGGTGAACCAGAATGCGCGCCATCGTTCGATTCTTGGATTGAACATAAGATTGGTCGTAGTCAAGAAATGTACCCAGAGTGTTCCCGATCTTGACAAAGACATCTTCAGACCAAAAATGTAATGGGAGTCCCGACAGTCTTACCTAGATAGGTCTAGCCCCAATCTGTTCCCGTTCGGGGTCGAAAAGAGGGCTCCATCGCTTTAGAAGGACCGACGCCATCTCAATGTGCCAAAATCTTGCAAGAACCAAATCTGTGTACTCTTCCTTGGAGAAGTGCAGAGCAAACCATCCCCTCAGGAGAACCTGGACCTTCGGCAGCTCTTTTAGGTTGTTTCCGTAGATTTCTTTTACCCAACGGATCAATCTTTCGGCTATGTAAGCCCTTCCCCTGACGTGTCCTACCAAGACCGACACTGCCTTCTTTGCGGCTTCACCCATTGTGATATCCTGTTAGGCCCCTATACTACTAGTGTAACCCCTTATTGTTATTAATACAACCCACTTATTATATTGATGTACCCATGTAGTGCCCATATTGTTACTATTGTGCCACATAGAAGCCCACTATTGTTATTATTGTGCCCTTACATTATTATTGTTATGTCGGCTCTGATTATGTTATGACCCCTTAGACTCCTATATATAGAAAGGAGGCCTTTTCATTTGTATCATCCAAGAATTGTTCATTTATGTAATGTAAAGGAGGTTGCCCCCTCGAAGAGGCTGAATTCTAAGGCGTTGATCTATCTTTTCTATCTTTTCTTGAGCTGGTTTCATAACATTTGGTATCAGAGCTTTGGATTCTAGGGTTTCGCTACTCCAAACAGGTCATCGTGGCATTGTCGCTATAACTTTTTTTCTGTGATGTTTCAGAAGTCACAAAAAAAACCCATTTGAGAAGAAATCGTGCTGAACCTTGGGTTCGAATTTTAGAGCTTTTTGCGCGATATTTTCGGAGATATGATCTGAGGAAGTTGGTCTTTTTGCAGACTCCTGAATTACATTCAAAACAGGAGACCTGGGGAAAATAATCATAACTTTCTCTCTGGGGATCGGATTGAAATTTCGTAAGAAGGTACAGAAAGAGGACGGACTGTAGTTTCTTGTGTGCATTTTTTAGATCCAAAGGTCGAAACAATGACACATGGCACTTCATACAATTTCGCTCTTCTGGAAAGGTCTATAATCAGGTCATCTTGGGAGATTGTGCATAACTCTTTCTTAGAGAATCCAATTTGGATCAGACTGGTGGCATTGGAAAGAGGACACAGAGGGCTACTATAGGTCACAATTTCAAAACTTAAAGATCCGAAAGTACAGAGTTACAGTCGTTTCAAGGTCGAGCTCCTAAAATCAAGAAAAAGCAAGATGAGGAAGTTTGATGGCAAGGATCCGGTAAATTGGATACTTCAGATGGAGCAATATTTTGATCTACATGGTGTACAACTGTTACAAAAGGTATGTATTGCATCTTCATATTTAGAACCAGATCAATTTTTATGGTACGAAGGGCTTTGTTCTCGTAAACAATTTGTTACGTGGTCAATTTTCATGGAGGAAATGATAGCACATTATGAGGATACAAAGAGAAACACCTTCTTTAGAGCAACACCACAACAATTGGAAAGAGTAAAAGGGCTTTGTGACATAGTGGAAAGCAAAATTATGAAAACCAGGAAGCGTACCCCTCACAACTATAAAGATGGAAGTGTTGTTTCTCCTAGCCTTCCACAACCTACAAGGGTTACACCACAACAATTGGAAGAAAAAAGAGAAAAAGGGCTTTGTTACAATTGTGATAGCAAATGCACTAAAGGTCATAAGTGTGCTGAGAAGAAATTATTTTACATAGAATATGAAGAGGAGGAAGAAAAGGATCAAGGAACATCAAAAGGAGAAGATATACGCCAGGACCCCACCGCAGAGAAAGAAGAAATGAATCAGACCATATCTTGTAAAGCATTGGCAAGAATTACCACTCCTCAAACTCTTAAGATAGAAGGACATATCAAGAAGAAAAAGGTGCAAGAAGTGAAAGATCACATCGAGAAAGAAGAAATGAATCCAACCATATCTTGTAATTCATTGTTCGAAATTACCACTCCTCAAACTATCAAGATAGAAGGACATATAAAGAAGAAAAATGTTCAAGAAGTGAAAGATCACATCGAGCATCAAGAAATGAATCCGACCATATCTTGTAAAGGATTGGAAGAAATTACCACTCCTCAAACTCTAGAGATAGAAAGACATATCAAGAAGAAAAAGGTTCAAGCAGTGAAAGATCACATCGAGCATCAACAACAAGTTCTCCAACTTTTAAAGGATAACGCCACTTCGGTGCAAAATCAAACGAAACAACACGTAGATCAACATCGTAGTGAAAAATGTTTTGATGTAGGTGATTGGGTATTTTTACTGCTACATATCAAGCAAGCTATTTATGAGAAGGAAATGTTGGCAATACTACATGCACTTAAAAAATGGCGACCTTACCGAATGGGAAGACTCTTCAAGGATGAGGATGTGGAAGCATTGTTTTATGCTATTTCTATTATCCAACCAGATTGGATAAACGAAGCAAGGGATGAATGGAAGAAGGACGAAGAAGTATGGCCACTTATTCAAAAGTTGCAAAAGATCCCAATTCAAACAGTATTGCCAGAAATTGAAGAGGAAGGAAAAATCATATTGGAACCTGGAGCAGTCACAGAAACAAGAACCCGACAGCTACGAAATCGATTAATTTCAGAGTATCTCATCAAGTGGAAGAAATTAACTGCTGAAGATTCCACATGGGAGGACAAGAATTTTATACAGAAGCATCAAGAACTACTCAAGCATTGAGGACAATGCTTTTTGAAGGAGAGGGGCATGTTAGGCCCCTATACTACTAGTGTAACCCCTTATTGTTATTAGTACAACCCACTTATTATATTGATGTACCCATGTAGTGCCCATATTGTTACTATTGTGCCACATAGAAGCCCACTATTGTTATTATTGTGCCCTTACATTATTATTGTTATGTCGGCTCTGATTATGTTATGACCCCTTAGACTCCTATATATAGAAAGGAGGTCTTTTCATTTGTATCATCCAAGAATTGTTCATTTATGTAATGTAAAGGAGGTTGCCCCCTCGAAGAAGCTGAATTCTAAGGCGTTGATCTATCTTTTCTATCTTTTCTTGAGCTAGTTTCATAACATATCCTCCCCGAACGAGATTGTGAGGTCTTTTGCCATAGCTTTAACACACCTTGCCTTCCCTTTTCTAGTCCTCGGTGCAGATGGGTGGTTCTGTAGCGGATCCGCTGAGTTGCTACTCTCCTGATTTGACTGTAAAGCTGGTCTAACCCTTATCACCGGGGTTCCAAAGAAACTAGTGGGTGGAGGAGCCCGGGAAGATGGAATGGAGCTATGAAGAAACCCAGGGGGGGGATCCGAGAGTTGCCTAGGGTTTGACGATTTTAACAGGGCATCTGTTGGGTGAGGTCCAAAAGATGGGGAGGGCGAGGTGACAGCAGCCAGAAGATGCAATGTTCTAGGTGAGAGCAGGGGGCAGTCCAGGCCTGTGGTATCAAGAGGAGGCAGATCAGATAAATGAGGTGATGCAGAGAAGGATGGAAGCGAGACCACCGGGTTAGTGTACGAGGGCTCTGATGCTCGCGGCGCGAAAAAACCAGAAGATGCGGGGCCAAAATTAGGGTAGTGGAATATAGGTTGATTAGTATACGGGTCAGGGGAGTAATCAACCGCTTCGGTATCCATGCAGTCCTCCATTTTTGGGCAACTCACCCGACACCGCGACCGCTGGGAGCCGATGACAGCGACGCAGAAACAGGGAATGTCGGTTAGCTAGGCACCTTCGCGGTTGGTAGAAACCTGCAGTAAATCCTTAATTACCCTAATCCTTTGCACGGGTTCATCAGATGCGCCATCACACTGTTCCACAACCAACCTCACCTATAATGGAATCCTTATGCTTGTATACGATAATTACACCAATTGAAACATATCATTTCATGAGAAGAAATTAAACATAAACACAATAAAGTATTAATAGATAAGCACTTTGTAGGAATGCAATATTTCCATCCATAATCCATTAAACAAATTATGCCCTAAAAGGTTTGTTATTTCTTTTTTTGATGAAATAAGAGTAGGTCCTTCTATTCAAAATTGTCCTAAAAACAAGTTACATAATGTACATAAAGCCCGAAGGCATTGTGGTCCATAGATTTTTCAAGCCACACTAAGCCTTGGTAAATGAGCCAAAGGCCCACAATTCGGGCTGAAGGCCCACTAAACAAAACAACGAGACCTCCGTTAAGCCAACCCTCACCAAAACCATATGATCTGCCTCCCGAGATCTAATGGTTGGGAAGCTATTTTAGGGAGCCTAACTGCACACCCGTTAAACTTTAAAGTGGACCCGATAAGCTTTATGAGTCAGCGATCTAAAAGATTTCGGGTCTGCCAGGGAGGATAACCCTCAAGAATTTTTTCCGCCTGAAATCCCCCAGATGCATGCGATCCAAGCCTTGTTGAGAAACCAGCTCAGATTTAACAACCCTTACGGACCCGAAGCCTGATAAAGTCACCATTTATGTGAATTTCGGGTCCGTTTGGCATGTTAACTGCCGTGCTGTTTGCCCCGCGAAATCCACAGGATTGCTTCTATTCCGTCTATCTGCCAACATGTTAACGATGCTCCCGACATTGATAATTGAGAGGCCATATTTATTATATTTCAGTTTCAAATGAAGATTATACTTGTATATTGTATCCTGCCTGAGAACCATGGGTTTGTAGATTACTGGGTGCACTTTCCCGCCCGAAGACCAAAGATAGATATTGGTTGGGTACCTGACATCTTGTTCGCTTATTTTCATGAACTGTCTCACCGTGTAGACTAAAAGTCCTTTGTTTCCATTAGTCCTCATCCTGCCTGTTTCCCCTGCTCTGATAGAACTCCCTATCTGAAGTCGCCTGTCTGAGACATTCTTCCCTCAATCTTCCCTGGGGGATCTCTATCCAGTCATATTTTTTATCACTCTTAGAACAGAGTACACCTTCATTAGCCAAGATATCCGCTAATTTGTTGGCTGTTCGGCGTACATGTATAAAACTAAGGGTCCTCATGTTCTGCAAGTGGGATTGAATAAATTGATAGAATTGCAAAAGCCGCCAATGTCTTGAAACTTTTTCTGAAGCTGAGCCATAGCTAATTTTCTTGACTGAATTAATAATCAATTCGGAATCAGCTTCAATTATGGTATTATGTAGATTTGAGTCCCTCAAGATTTCTAAGCATTGCTCAAGGGCCATGAGCTCTGCCATATTATTAGTGGCTTTCCCCAAATGACTATGAAAGATAGTTTTTATGAAACCCTTTTCATCTCTTATGACTCCTCCATAACCGGCCATGCCAAGGTTTCCTTTTGAGGCCCCATCTATATTGCATTTCATGAAACCATGAGGGGTAGGTTGCCAGAAATCCTTATCTGCTGTTATATGACTTACATTCTGGTTTTTGCCCTGGGGGAAAAGCCCCTATAGACCCAAATGTAGTAGTATCTGCACATCCAAATCTCTAGGCTGGTTCTTAGGGGGGTCTTTTATGAGGGTTCCTACCGTCTCATTGAGCTATCTTATAATCTAAGCCATGATGCTCTGGGAGGAACCTTTCTTGGTTGTAATATTCTATTGTTGCGTTCTTTCTAGGCATCCCGTATTACAAAGCCTGGAACCAAAGCCCAAGCTATGTTGATTATTTCATTATCAGAGAAATTTTTCCTCTAGTTCTTCAGAGTACTGGTGATGCTGCTCATGTCTCTGTCAGTTTGTCTGAATATTGAAGCTACCCAATTCCACAAGTTGGATGTGAAAAGGCAGAGGTTGAGTAGGTGATCCATAGTTTCTTCTTGTAATTCACATAGCTGGAATATAGATGGACTGGATACTCCTCTTTTCCTTAGGTTTTCCCAAGTCAATTTTTTTTTATGTTGCACTAACCACGTGAAGAGTTTGATTTTCATCTAGCTTTGGTTCTGCCATAGGTCCTTCCATACTCTATCAGGGTTTGGAGAGTCAAACCCAAGGGACATATGTTTGGCTTCTTTGAGGTTAAAGTTGCCTTCATTGTTTTTGCCCCATCTCAGTTGGTCTGAAGATGCTGATGTCAGAATCCTTCTCTGGTCCAAGATGGTTGTTAAAGCTTCTGCCTGTGCCTTCAATGGGGAGTCATCACTGTATACCAGGTTCTTCCATATTCTCCATTTTCCCTTGCTTCTATCGTGATCCCAAAAGTCATTTACCTTGAGTAACCCTTTGTTGTCAGTATCATTCTTGAGATTAACAAATTCTTCTCTAAACAATTTAGGTTCCTGTTGCCAATTATATCCCCAAAACCAAGCAAGGTTACCATCTCTGACTTCCCAGAAACCGTGTTTTTGAACAATTGCTCTATTCTCCTAGGCTTTATTCCAAATGTGTTAGCCTTTGATGAGCCCTAATATTCTAATATTATCCCTTTCTTTCCAATAGTTTGCATATTTCTGTTTCCAAATTTTGGCCCAAGGGGAAGCTGGTTATTTTAGCCATCTCCACCATAATTTTGCCCCCAAAACTTTGTTTAGTGTTTCAGGGTCATCAAGTCCCAAGCCTCCATGTGTCTTAGGTTTAAAGATCTTTTCCCATGCTACCAAAGCCCATTTTTTTTCTCTTCCCCTTTACCCCAAAGAAAATCTCTTTAGATATTTTTGAATTGTTGCATAACTCCTTTAGGAGCTGGAAGGGTTGAAAACATAAAGATGGGGATTGTTTGGAGGATAGCTTTTGTGAGCACTAGTCTTCCTGCTAAATTCAAAGACCTATTTGTCCACTTCCGGATTTTGTCTTGGAGTTTATTAGTAACAGGCTCCCAAATTGCTTTGCTCAAAGGTTTGTCTGTTAGTGGTACTCCCAAATATTTGGAGGGTAGCATATCTCTTTGAAAGCCAAGAATTCTAGATATATTTCTCTGAATAGAAATGACAGTATTAAAAAGAAAATCTTTGATTTAGTAAGGCTTACCTCTGTACCCTCCGCCTTTGCAAAGTCACTCAGGATTTGTTTGTAGGCTAGAGCTTCCTTGACCGTGGGTATACCCTACAACATGGTATCGTCCACAAATTGTTGATGGGTCAGAGCATCTCCATTCAGGGTGAGTTTGAGACCCTGGATTTTGCCTTCTGCTTTGGAAAATTTGATAGCTTTGCCTAGCCCTTCCATCATGAGAATAAAGAGGAAGGGTGAGAGTGGGTCTCCTTGTCTGAGTCCTCTTGAAGGTTTAAAGGTTTTGGACGGTGAACCATTTAACAGGATTGAAAAATTGGATGTGGTTACCAGGGCCATTACCCATCTTACCCAGTTATGATCAAAGCCATATGCTATTAGAACTTCCCTGATGTATGCCCAACTTAGTTTATCATAAGCCTTCTCTAGATCAAGTTGTATAATCATTCCTGCCTGCCTATTGCTCTTAAGTGAGTGAACCACCTCGTGAGCTTGAATGATGTTGTTGAGAATTTGCCTGCCTTCCACATATCCAGTTTGCTCCTCAGACACGAGAGTTGGAAGAAGGGGCTTAAGCCTGTTTGCAATTATTTTGGAGATGATTTTGTACACCACATTGCATAATGCTATTGGTCTAAATCTGTCTGGTGTTATAGCATTATCCTGCTTTGGAATCAAGGATATGAAAGAGGTGTTGAGCGCCTTCAAAACAGTTTTGTTTTTCCTTGAGTCCTCCACCACATCGAGGATATCGTGCTTGACTATGTCCCAACATGCTTTAAAGAAGTCAACATTGAAACCATCCAGACCTGGCGCTTTCCCATTTTGCATCTCTTTGATGACTTCGCTAACCTCCTCTTCATTCACTAGCTTGTTTAGATTATAATTGTCTTCTCTTGTCACCAGCTTAGGAATATGCTTTGTAAAGTCATTGATGAATTGTGATCTGTCTATGAGAGGTTCCTCTGCTATTCCTTGGAAATGTTGAACCAGAGCAACTTCTATTTCTTTGTGGGTATTGAGTTGATTTCCTTGAGAATCTTTGATTTTTGAGATCCTGTTATGAGACCTGTGATCCATGGTAGATTTATGAAAAAACCTTGTATTCCTTTCTCCTTCTTTTAACCATTGTACCCTCGATTTTTGTTTCCAGAATATCTCCTCTTGCTTGCATAATCCTTCCCATTCCTGTTGATGATAGTCAGCTTGTTCCTTTCTCTCCTCGTTGAAGCCATCTGTGATGAGGATCTGATTAATTTCCTGTAGCTTCCACTCAACTACTTTTTTGGCTTCAAAGATGTTGCCAAACTCATTCTTATTCCAATCTTTAAGCCTGAGTTTGATGTGTTTCAATCTCTACTGCAGAAGGAACATTTTAGTGCCCTGAACTTGCATATCCTCTGTCCACCATTTTTCAATATTGCTAATGAAGTCAGGATGGGTAAGCCAAATGTTTTCAAACCTGAAAGGTCTGTTTCTTGGAGTTCCTATAAAGGACACTTCAAGTTGAATAGGCTAGTGATCCGAGCCACCAAAAGGGAGTATCATAGCTGACAAGTCAAGGCCTATAAGGATGAGGTCCTCCGAGATAATAAATCTGTCTAGTTTTGAGGCCACTTGAGACTCTCCTCCCCTTTTATTATTCCAGGTGAAGATACCATTACTTGTCTCTGTATCTACTAGCCTCATGTTGTTTATGAAATTCTGAAATGCTATGGAATCTCTGCCAAGTGATCTGGTTCCACCTTTTTTTTTCCGATAGGGATCTGATCATGTTAAAGTCCCCTCCCAGAATCCAGGGGATACCCGAATGTCTTTCTCTTAATTCCTCCAGTGAGGTAAGAAGCCTGAGTTTGTCTTCAGGCTTTTGTGGACCATAAACATTTGTGATTAAATAAACTTCCTTGTCCCCCAAAGGTTGGATGACCACTGATAGATAGTTCCTGGATGCTTCAGCATCTAGGATTCCTATTTTCTGAGGGTTCCAAAGTGTGAGAATTCCTCCTGTTGTTTTATCTGCTTTAACTTCTAGATATTCATATTTAATCAACCATTTGCTGTGTATTTCTCTTATTTTGTTTATTGAACATTTTGTTTCCTGGATAAATATCATATCTGGTTTTTCCTCTTTCATTCTATTGCTAAGATTTCTTTGTTTCCTTTTGCTTCCTAGACCCCTAATATTCCATGTTGTAAGCTTCATTAAGAAAGATTTGTAAATGAATAACTAGTTAGGTCTTTCATCTTACTTGAGTTGATCATGAGTTTCCCACACTCTATCAGTAGCTCATTCTGTCTTTTTCTTCCTCTTTTCCTACCTGGGTTCTTGGGAGCTTGTCCCATTGTTGCCTCCATCGTTTTAACCCCTCCGTTGTCCTAACTGTCATAATTTCTTTTGACCCCCGCACCTTTTGCTTGAGTTCTCCAGAGGAATAGTTGTTGCACTCTGTTAAACTCCTCTTGAGGTAATGAATCCACTCCTTTGGTTTGTCCCTGCTCCAGGAACTTTTCTAGATCGAGATGTTCCCTTTCAAGAATATCCTGCAGATCATGATCCTCCGTTCCCACTTCGCTTGGGGTCATCTCTTGGTCCCTATCAAGTTCCATAGTGCTCGGCAGATCCTCCTTGTGTTGGCTATTTTCAGGTCTATTCTCCATGCTGTCCTCCTTTTCCTTTTCTACATGGCTATCCTCCAGTTCCTGGTACTCTTTATCGTGCCCCTCTTCCTCTTCTAAAATCTTGAATCTATTCTGACTAAGCTGCTTTTCCTCATTGTATTTCTTCTGGTTCTTTCTCCCTCCTCTACCTCTACCTCCCATTTTGGTGAAACTTTCCGTTTCTTTCCCTAAGGTGGCTTTAATACTGCTCTCGATTTTGTTTAAAGGGTAGTCTCTGAAGAGGTGCCCGTGTTCATGAAATTTACGGCATCGGAAAGGGACATGCTCGTAGTCCATCGCCTCCACCCATTCTTCATCATATACTTATAGAATTTTCTCATCCGATAGATCTCCCGAAAGGTCCATTTCTACGCATATACGTGCAAAGGAGGTGTATTTTCCTCGCAGTGTGGCCTCTGATATTTTCAAAAAATGCCCTAGTTTATTTCCTATGGCTTTTAATGATTCTGGCTACCAATAATCCAGAGGTAGGGAATAGAGTCTTACCCATACTGGAACCGAAGTAAATGTCTCTCGTTCCGGGACAAAATTCATCATCCATGGCTGCATATAGAGGCCTGCAGCAGCATAGAAGTACGACCCTCCTTCAAACACCCTGTCTTTATCCTCTATGTTTGTAAAAATGACTGTGAAGAAACCCTTGGATCCAAGGTGCAGATCTATGTCTCCCTCAGGTTTAGGGCCTAGTGATTCGGGATTGGATTGCGGTAAATCCTGAGAGACAAGGAGACGAAAAATTCCTCAAGGATAGTGATGGATTCTGGATGGCATTCCAAGTTCAGTTCGATTATGATCAGAGCACTGGTTTTGGTGTGATCATGGTTTTATGAGGGTGGAGGTGGTTTAAACTCTGGATTCCCTTGGTTGTTTTTGGTTGGTTGTTCTATGAGATCCCATATTCATGCTTGGAATATGGCACGAGGGTGATGGGTTGAAAGAAAGATTTGGTTCAACCATGTCTATGGTCGGGTGGTATTTGGAAGTCCCGAACCTGGTTGGATTTGCCTATGATTAATGAAATCTAAGTTCTCTTACTTTGAAATTATTTATATGTGGATTTAATGGTTGTTATATCTCTGATATTTACATGGTTTTATGCTGGTTATAAGCATGGTTAATTGACTAGTTCATGTCATGGTTATTTCATGTATTTACTTGTGAATGTTAAGATGATGGATAAAATACCTAATTGATGTTATAATAGTTCAATGGAGAAGGTGGTGATCCTTATTGTCATATTTCATAAGTGTTTTTAGTCATTCATGTTCTTTCTTGTACCCTAGACCTATAGGCTGCATTGATGCTAAGTGTTTGACAAAATGTCAGTCTCGGTTGGGGATGGTTAGGCTTAGTCCTGAGGTTTTTTTGGTTTATTTTCTTTGTCATCATGTCTTTTATGGATTTTGGAAGTTATGAAAAGTTCTGGGCAGTCACCAAAATTCTGGACTAAAAAAGTGCCTTGAATTCTGCGGACGCTGGCACAGGTTTGCTGGGAAAGTCCTTGGACACTGGAAAACAGGCCTGTGAGAGTGACCAAAGGTCCCTGGACGCTGGCAAATAGGCCTGTGAGAGCGAGTAAAGGTCCCTGTACGCTGGCATGCCTATAGAATGAGAGTGACCAGAGGTTAAGAAGCATAAAACATCAGTGGGACCCAGGGACATGATGTTTAAGTGGTTGACATGTCTCTTGGGGGTGTTGTTGCTGATGTGGAAGGTTTGGTTGATGTGTTCCGTCGATTCCATTTCCTTAAGGTCACCAAGGAGGTTGAATCCATTATAGTGGCCTCTCTCGTTACATGTTTATCCCGATTGATCAGTTACTTGGGTAGATGTGGGGGGGGGGTTTACAATTTCCTTCTTAATAGATGGCTATCCTTGGATGAATGAGTGAATTCTCTCATTATTCAAGAATACCTACCAATATTGTTCATTTTTTGGTAGATGAGGCTGATATACTAATTGTAGAATGCATTCAGGCCTATCAGATATGATATGTCTCTAAGGACTCACAACATACACGACCAAGCAATTAGATAAGGCATTTAATTCCCTACGAACATGAGTAATATTAAAAGAAAGAAGTTCATTTTTTTTTGCCATGCAGCTTGAGTATATTAATTGATTAACTTATTAGAAGAGGAATAAACCCTTTTGATTAGGTTGGAAATAAGTTGGGAATCAAAAAAAGTAGTTAAATGTTTACAACCTAGATTGAGGGATTGCTTAATGCCTAAAAGTAAAGCTTCAAACTCAATGATGTTATTTGTATATTCAAATTAATTGAGTCTCAAGGTGAATTGGTGTATCTTACCAAGGGGAGAATAAAACGTGACACCATGACCATTTCCTTCATTTGAGGATGCACTGTTGAAGTTCCTATTTCAGAATTGATATTCTTGATTGACAGGGGAAAGGGAGAAGATTTGTGTTTAGTAAAAATAGATTAAACCCCCAAGTCTTCTTCAATGTAATTAAGATGAGGTTGAGGAAAATTCTCAATATAAGGTGAGATTCTTACTTCCCTTAAGACAATGATGTTATTGTCATCTTTAGGAAGTATCATATGCATACCGGCCAATGGCATATACCCACTTGTCTTGGTCTGCTAGTTTTTACCAAGGATGATTAAATAATTACTTATTGGCATATCCATAACATGGATATTACAATTTGTTATGATTTTTAGGGTGTGCACATAAGACTAACGTGACATATTTAATCTCACCAATGGTTGTTTGCTAAGAATTATTAGAAGTCACCATTTTCTCGGGTCTCTCCTCTGAACATTTCAAGGCTAAAACCTCCATAATAATTTTAGGCATGGCATTAGGTCTAGAACCACTGTCGACTAAATAAAAATGAGTTATTTTTTCATATAATTTCATAGAGATGTAAAAAGGAGGGTTTTTAACAATAAATCTACAATTTTTTATAACAAAGACTTTTCCTTCGGGAGGAACCTCTTTTGGGTGGTTCTCGAGGAAATGTATAGGGGTAGGCATTTTCCCTTCAAGAAGATTATTTAAATGTTGTTGTTTATTGGGAATAGCGGCCATGCCAAGCAATGTAGCATCAACCATAATGTTGACCATCTGTTTTATGTTAATTTTTACTAGGGCACAACTAGAAAAATTTTCTTACACATTTAATAACTTCAAATAATCATGATTAGCATTTGGTTTCATGTAAATTTTTTCATAATGAATAAGTAATAAGAAAATTATTTCATAAGCATGATAAATTAGAAGAAAATCATAGTGAAAACACCAAGCAGCCATGAGAGAAGAGACATAGAAAATAGGTTTGAGGCCAGGGAGAAACCAACAAGGGGAAAACCCATAAATTCTTCCTTATGTATGTGTGTGTGTGTGTGTGAGAGAGAGAGAGAGAGAGAGAGAGAGAGAGAGATTTAAAAATACATCAATACATCATCAAGAGAATAGCCAAACCAATACCCAAGATTAAGAGAAATGTGAACCAAATCCCATAGCCCTCCTTCACATTTTCGACCTTCTCCTCCTGAAATTCTCAGGATCAGGGTTGCATAAGACGAAATAAATGTGATAAATGAGGAGGAACCCCTCTCCTTTATATAAACTTCCAAGGGGGTCGAATGGGTGTCTTATTGGAGCCTAGCTGACTTGAGGATTTTGGAGGGAAAAATATAAATTCAACTTTGCAATTTTATTTTTCTTTTCTTCCTTTAAGTTTTCATTAATGGAAAGGCTAACCATGGCTAAAATTTTTAGCACTCCCTCTTAGCCAAGGAGGTATTTTCATTCTCTGTCATCGTGAGGAAAGAAGATAGCATCATAATCCAATTTCAATGTTCCCTCTCACCTAGGGAGGTATTCTTTCGACTGCTCCATAGATATCACCTCGATTGAACAATGATGTCTTGATCCACAACAAATGATAGGGGAGATCTATTTACCACAACCAAATCCATGGCAGTCTCATTGGACCTTGGTAAATATCACACACACCCTACTGGTCTCTAGGTAAATCTCCATGACCAAAAAAAGTATATCATAGATCTCATCTCAAATTTACCTGTCTTAACATAAGGGAAGCTGATAGTTGCACCAACATCTCATCTCATATCATCTCGGAAGAATGATCAAAATGACAATAGAGGAGATTGATTTTCCATAACCAAGTACAAGGCAGTAAACAATGAACTCGGTAAAAATCACACACACCTTATGTCCACTAACTGATCCCCACTTAGCTTGATCCTCAAGGGTCAAGTGGTATAAAAACTGCATCCAATACTTAGGTGTAACGCCTCCTCCCACATTTACCCAATTTCACTTGTCTACCACGGTAAAAATGAGACAAAGAGTTACTATGAAATGGACCAACCTCCAAGCTCCAATTATGGAAGTGGGGTCGATAATTTAGACTTACTGACCACAAAATGACATCCTACAAGGAGACTCAGGGGCCAAAGAACCACCTGTGTTGACCAAACCTTGAGCTAGATAACTTTTTCAATGACCTAGAATCCCAAGAGCATGCACAAGCCTGCATGAGTGCAGTTTTGACCCTCCAACCGCATGCACAATGATACATCCATGTGGTTGTAGCCAAAATTCTTCAGTTCAGAGGGTGCGGTCCCGGGATCTGAGCCATAATTCCAGGCCAACCTCTAGACCATTGCTCATAACTTCCTAAGACTTTCCAGAATGATAAATGACTTGAAGACAATGCTAATCAACAAAAAATAAACAAGGACTTGACTTAACAAGGCCTAACCATGACAACCATTTCATTAAACATATGGTGAACATGTCATCTACAGGTCATGAATGAATATCTGAACATAGGATTCTGAAGCTTATGTGAGAATCAGCAAGAAGGTCTAATTTCCTCTCATATTAGCTACAATAACATTTGTTAGCCCATGCATTCATTAACCATCAAATACTTATCAAATCCTGAACAAGACATAACTAGAGTACATTGCAAATCCATGCTTATAACCAGCACACAACCATATTATTAACCATGACATAACAACCATCAAATCACCATAATAACAAGTACAAGTGTTCATAGATTACAATAGGAAAATAACTCTTATTAACTTATGTAAAAGCAAACCAAGTCATGGATTTTCACGTACAACCCGACCATAAATTGTGTTGAACCAAATCTCTCTTTCAGCCAATCATCCTCGTGTCATATTCTAAGCATGAATGTGGGATATCAAGACATAAACAAATAGGTATTCCTGAAGATTAAACCACCTACACCCTTAGGCTACTACGATCTTGCCAAAACTGGTCAAGAGATCACAATGCCCAAATCAAGCTTGGATGCCTTAGAGTTTCTTCACCATTACCTTGAGGAATTTTCCTGTCTCCACCCACCTGTTGAGGGCTTACCAGAGATTAAACCACTTCCACCCCCAACCCTTGGGAATTTTCTTGAGACCACCTCACTCGGTTCCAAAACCTTCCGACAATCCAAAGCCCAACCATAAAAGAATGCCATCGCACCATGGCTATCCAGAAATGGCAAGGAAAGGTTGAAACCACTGTCTCACTAGGAAAAACCCATGCCAATGAAAACAAAAGAACCAAATACACAAATGCATGTACAATCCATTCACAAACCAACTAGGAAATCACACATGCAACTTGTTACCTGCAAATCATCTTGTTGAAGCTGCTTGATCCAACCTTCCTTGCATGTCCTTTGCTTTCCTTGTCTTTCCTTTCTCCAATGCTAGAGTGCTCCAAGAATGATATAAGTGTGAAATAATATGATATAATAGAGAGAGATCCAAAATTGAACTGACAAAAGCTAAACCAGCAAAAGTTGTGAACTGATCCTCATAAGCCTTTTTATCATTGAGGCCTCTATTTTCTTCATTTTCCTTCAATTTCCTCCTCATGCAAATTTGTGATCCTTCATCTCCATTTTCTCCTATTTTCCTTTATTTTCATAAATAAATGCCAATTAACGCCCCTTTTCCTTTTCCATTGCCTTTGCCAATGCCTTCACCAATTTCCTTAGCCATAATAAACCGAAAGTGACACCCACTAGGATTTTTTTCCCAACATTCAACTTGGAATACATGTCCCATGACCTTGGTCTTATTTTTCCTTTATTAACCTTTATTACATGAACTTTTAACCTGGGTTTGTTACAAACCCCTCCCCCTTAGGGGAACACCATCATTGGTTTTCTATGACACCTATGACCAACAAATCATTGAAAACAAAACATAATGATTATGGAGATTTATAACTTAGCTCGATGCAATATTTACAATAACAACCCACCGAAAATCCAAAACCAGCATGAAAAACATGCAAATCATACCGCTTATTGGAGCTTTATAACACAACTCATTGCGATATTTACAATAACAACCATACAAAAATACGTACATATTCCAAAATTCCTTTGCCTCAACCGAAAAATAATGAAGGATACATATCCTGAATATGATCGACCGTCTCCCATGTAGCTTCATCGAACCCAAAGTGCTTCCACTACGCTTTAACTTGCTCGATTGCTTGGTTTTAGAGCACGAGTTGTTTCTGTTGCAATATGCAGTGAGGTTCCAGCTGGAATTCTCCTTCTGGCTTCACTTGTAATACAAACCATTAAATCATATGATTAACATATTTCACATATCTTTTAGGCAATGAAACATGGAAAACATCATGGAATTTCACTATTAGTGGTAGTGCAAGTTTGTAGGCCATTGGTCCAATCCTCTTAAGGATCTCAAAAGACCCACAATACCGAGGTGCCAACCTGGCACATGATCAAATCCTCAAGGATCTCCTCTCAGGCTTGATGCACAAGTACACATGCTCCCCAACTTGAAACTCCTTAAATACCCTATGCTAATCCGAATAACTCTTTTGTCTATCTCATGTTGCCTTTAGATTCTCCTTAATAAACTCCATTTCCCATTCCATCTCTGCCAACATGTCCAGTCCAATCAATACCTTGATCACTAGATCACTCCAACTGATGGGAGTGTTACAAATCTGCCCATAAAGTGCCTCGATTAGACTCATCCTCAAGGATTCATGATACCCATTTTTGTATACCAAATCTACCCGTGGAAGATACTCTTTCAACTTCTTCTCTTAAAGCATAACATACATCCTTAACATGTCCTTTAGAATCTTACTGACCCCCTCTACCTATCCATCTATCTATGGATGATAAGCTATACTAAAATTCAACTCTGTCCCTAAACTTGCAAACAACTCCTTCCAAAACCTCAAAGTGAACTTGGCATCTCTGTCGGATACAATCTTCTTAGGAACACCATGCAATCTCACTATCTCCTTGATGAAGACCTGATCTACCTCACTAGCTGAATTATTAGACTTCACTAGAATGAAGTGAGCTACTTTGGTCAACCTGTAAACCACAACCATGATGGAATCATGTTGTCTAGATGTCCTTGACAAACCCGTAATGAAGTCCATGGAAATGACCTCAGATTTCCACTCTGGAATCAAAATCGGCTGCAATAGACCACTTGGATGCCTTCACCTGCTTTTACCTATTGGAAATCAAAACACCTTGCGATCAACTCAGCGACCTCTTTCTTCAAATTTGGTCAATAGTAGAACTTCTTCATAGATGTCAAAGTCTTCTAGTATCCAGAGTGACCTAAATACAACTTGACTTGAAATTCCCTCAACATAAGCTTCTTGAGCTCGCCGCTGTTTGACACATAGATCCTATCCGTAAATCTCACCAAACCGTCTCCCATGAGCTGATAATATACATCCTGATAACCTGTACCCTACTACTGTAACTCATGCATAAGTTGCTGGTACCTGTCATCCTGTTGTCCCACACGCAAGATCCACTCCTACAAATCTGTCCCACATGAACTCATAGTTTCCATGTGATTTACCTGCACTCTTCTGCTAAGAACCATCTAGATTTCCTGTCATTCAGATTAGGTTGGTCAAACAAATATATCAGCCCATTGTGATCACTGATCAAAATAAACCTCCTACCAATAAGATAGTGCCTCCACATCTTTAATGCATGAATGATCGCTGCCAACTCAAGATCATGAGTGACATAATTCTTCTCATTCTCATTCATTTTCCTTGAATCATAGCATACCACATGTCCCCCTTACATCAATACTCCACCAAGTCCTCTCTTGCAAGCATCTGTACACACCAAAACTCTTTATCTGGATTTGTAATATTTAGAACTGGAGCATTTGTAAGCAACTGCTTCAACTACTTAAAACTGACTGCACATTCCTCTATCCATTCTAACTTCTTTCCATTCCTCTGCAAAGATGTATTATGATAGGTGATTTGTGAGAAGTTCCCGATGAACCTCTTGTAATGACCTACTAACTCTATGAATATCTCACCTCATCCACATTTTGTGTAGTGATGTCTTCTGGAGTCATCACATTCATGATTTTATTGTATCGACGTTTCGAACCAACCTCTGTGGTTCATCATTAGGATTAGATGTGTGAAAAGGTTATAAAATAATGGGGCATCAAATATAGGATAGGGTTGGGATGATAATGTATGGAGCCAACAAGTTTGCTAATGTTTAGAAATAAATTTAGTTTACTTGATTAAATATTTAAGTTTTTTTATTTTTTTGTTTCTATTGTATGTTTATATTTTCATGATGTTTATTCTTTTATTAATTAATACTCGATAGGGAAACTAAGGTTTATATAAAATTAAAATTAGTTGAATATAATATTAATAATTTTTTTTTGGATTCTCGATTAATGTTATTAATTCAAATATTATAATGTAATATTATAATGTCATTTATTCAAATATTGTGATGTTATTAACCAAAAGTTTTTGTATTAATTATTTTAGTTGACATTAATTAATACTTAATGTTTGAATTTTTGATTAATGTTATTAATTCAAATATTATAATGTAATATTATAATATTATAATGTTATTTATTCAAATATTGTGATGTTATTAACCAAAAGTTTTTGTATTAATTATTTTAGTTGATATTAATTAATATTATAATGTCATTTATTCAAATATTGTGATGTTATTAACCAAGAGTTTTTGTATTAATTATTTTTAGTTGACATTAATTAATACTTAATGTTTGTATATAAATAACATTATAATATTATAATATTACATTATAATATTTGAATTAATAACATTAATCGAGAACCCTAAATTTTTTTATTAAGATTTTATTAATATTATATTCAAATAATTTTAATTTTATATAAACCTTAGTTTCCCTATCGAGTATTAATTAATAAAATAATAAACATCATGAAAATATAAACATACAAATATCAAATAAACTAATAATTGTCAATAAAAATATAAACATTTAATAGAAAAAAAATAAAAAGCTTAAATATTTAATCAAGTAAACTAAATTTATTTCTGAACATTAGCAAACCTATTGGCTCCATACACTATCATCCCAACCCTATCTTATATTTATTGCCCCATTATTTTCTGATTTTTTCACACATCTGATCCTGATGATGAACCACAGAGGTTGGTTCGAAACATTGATACAATAAAATCATGAATGCGATGACTCCGGAAGACATCACTACACAAAATGAAGATCGCAGAAGCCTCAAATCTATAATTTTCAACTCATCCACATTCATAGGAGCTGCCCATTCCATGATAGCTATGATCTTTTCCAGGTCCACTAATATGCCTTGGAGGCAACATGTCCCAAGTAATGAACTTCTATCTAAAAGAAACTGCACCTTCTAAGCTTGGAATACAATTGATGCTCTCTCAACAGTCTTAACACTGCTGCTAGGTTTTCTGCATGCTCTTTCTCATTCTTAGAATATATCAATAAATCATCAATGAAGACTATTACAAACTTGTCCATATAAGGACACAACACACTATTCATAAAATACATGAAAGTAACTGGAGAATTAGTCAAACCAAAAGGAACCACAACAAACTCATAATGCTCTTACTTGATCTGGAATGCGATTTTGTATATGTCCTCTTCTTTGATGCGTACTTGATGATATCATGATCTCAAATCAATATTTGATAACACTGTCTCTCCCTTCAAATGATCAAATAGGTCATCGATTTGAGGCAAAGGATACCTTTTCTTGATTTTCACCTTGTTCAATTGCCTGTAATCAATGCACAACTTGAGAATATCGTCCTTCTTCTTCACAAACAACACTGGTGCACCCCAAGGCAATACACTTGGCCTAATGTATCCTTTATCAAACATTTCTTTGAACTGTAACTTTAGTTCCACTAACTTTGGAGTGCTCATCTTGTAAGGTGCCTTGGATGTTGGTGCTGCTCCTAGTACCAACTCAATAGATAAATCCACATCCCTATGAGGAGGAAACTTTGAAATATCTGCTAGAAATACATCCTGAAATTGCTGCAAAACCAAATACCTCTTCAAGTCTTCTACATCCTTAACAACCTTACCTTTATCACTGGAAACATGCATTGCAAAAAATACACACCCTTTCCTGTAACTATGCTTTGCCTACATGGATGTAACCATTCTCATCGATGTAGGATTCTTCTTACCCTACAAGATTATCTTCTCTCCATCATCATCCAATTACTCGATAACCTTCTTATAAAAATCCACCTTCGTCCTATGAAGGTACAACTGATCCATACCCAGAAGCATACTGCATGATCCCAATGGAAGTACATTTGGATGTGCTGATGTAGGCATACCATTCGTCTCAAATTCACAAGCTCTTACCCAATGCTAAACTCTTTTCTTAGTACCTATAGCCAATTGCACTAACCAAGACTCTACATGCATTTATTTTCTCAAACCACACTTATCCACCATGTCAGGATTAACATATATATAATTTGATCCAGGTTCAATCAAAATGGAAATAACTCGATCACAAAGCTTACCTTCCATATCGATAATGGATACCTAGTGATCTTCTTACTTGTTATCAAATGCTGCATAGATATAAGGAATTCCCTACCCAACATCCCCAACTGTTTGCACCTCCTGAGCACTATAGATCTGACGTATGCCACCCTGATATAATGGATAATCCTTGTTGCGATGATCCTTACCACATATGCAACACTGCAATGGTTCCCTTCCACTACCCTTATTTTGCTGCTCTTTAGGTTTAGAGCCATGTCCCTTCTCAACTGCATTAAACTTCTTGTAAGGAGCAACATTTTCCTTCTCATATGCATCCTTAGGTATTCCCCACTTTTGTGGCCACTTTCATTTAGTCTTGTCATCCACTTTCCAACCCTACATAGACTTGGGTTTACGCTTCGATTAATCATAATAATTATTCAACTTTCCAATGAATTATTCCAACCACTGAGGCTCATCATACTAAATTTGATCCTTAAATGCTGATAGATATCCATTGATAAATCTCTAAAATTTTGTCTTCTCATCCTTAATATAAGGTATATACCTCAAAAATTATAATAACTTAGTCATGTACTCTTCATCTGTTATAGATCCCAGCTTCAACTCATAGAATTCCTTGGCCTTACCATCATAATATCTCTCTAATGAATACTTCTTTAGGAAGAGTCTTTTAAACTCATGCCAAATCAAATCCTCTGTCTTGATGTCTTTGACATGCTTCACATCCTCCCACCATATGTCTGGTTTCCCTTTGAGACTGAAAATAACTATCCTAGCCTTCATGTTCTATGTGTAGTCATGCAGCTCAAAGAACTTCTTCATTCCAAGCAACCATGCCTCTGTATCCTTCAGTTTCTTCAAATATCCATTGAATGTAGGTGGCTTAGCTTTCTTGAACTCATCTACAAAATATACCCTCTCACTCCTCCCGTAAGGATGATAGCGATGATGGCCATGATACATGTCTGAACTAGAACTAGAATAGAACCTATAGCCACTGCCTCTCCTGTCAGGTGTATCCAAGAGCCTACCATCTCTTACTATGTCATTCTAGTCTGACACGTTTCCTCCATGAGATCTTCTACCATATGACCCATTAGTCCTGTCCTCCCATCCATAGCTAATCTGTGGTTGTCCCTGTCTCTGCAAATTTGACAAACTTTGAAGGATCATTGCATTGACTTCTGCTTGTTTCTCATGTGCCCTAGCAAGTATTTCGTGTGATTGAATTATCCTGTCATTATCTGCCTTGCAACTTCGGATCTCTACCTTTAAACTTCTCAAGGTATCTGCTATGTCAGTAGATTACTCATCTCTGTGCTACTCATCTAATCTATAAGGAGAGTCTCGTGAACTGTAATCCACCATTCTGCTAGTCATTTCTGATCCTTTTGTTCTTCCTACAAACATACCATGTCATATAACCAAATATAAACATGATCAAAATACCTCAGTGAAGTTCATAGGAGGCTATCTCGTTTACAAAATCAATCCAGATTAGCATGATACATGTATATACATAATCATATCAATATATCGACATCATGCATGAAAACACTAACTGAATACAATGAACTCATGCACCACAACCATAACCATGACAATGCATGCATAACAACCACATAGAAATTAACATGCATGTATGACAACCACTTTTACCCCGAGGTCTAGTGCTGCAACCTCGCTCTAATACCACCCTGTAATGTCCCCTCTCACATTTACCCAAGTTCACTGGTTTTCCATGATAAACATGAGACAAAGAGTTACTATGACATGAACCAATATCCAAGATTCAATTATGGAAGTGGGGCCGACAAGTGAGACTTACTAACCACAAAGTGACATCCTACAAGGCTTATAGGACACTCAGGGGATAAAGAACCACCCCAACTGACCAAACCTGAGCTGGATAGCTTTTTCATTGACCTAGACTCCCAATTGCATGCATAAGAATGCATGAGTGTAGTTATGACCCTCCAACTGCATGCACAACACTGCCTCCATGTAGTTGCAGCCCAAATTCTCCAGTTCAGAGGGTTTAGTCCCGAGATCTGAGTCACAATTTCAATCCAACCTCCAGACCATTGCCCAAAATTTCTTGAGACTTTCTAGAATGATAAATTACTTGAATACAATGCTAATAATATAAAATTTGAACAAGGAATTTACCTAACCAGGCCTAACCATGACAATCATTTTGTCAAACATATGGTGAACATGTAATCTACAGGTCATGAATGCATATCTAAACATAGGATTCTAAAGGTCTAATGCCCTCTCATAATAGCTGCAATAACATTTTTTAGCCCATGCATCCATTAACCATCAAATACTTATCAAATCCTGAACAAGGCATAACTAGAGTACATTACAAATCCATGCTTATAACCAACGCATAAACAAATTATTAACCATGACATAACAACCATAAAATCACCATAATAACAAGTACAAGTGCTCGTAGATTACAATAGGAAAAATAACTCTTATTAACTTATGAAAAATCCAACCAAGTCATAGACTTCCATGTACCACTTGACCATAGATTGGGCTGAACCAAATCTCTCTTTCAACAAATCACCTCCATGCCATATTCCAAGCTCGAATGTTGGATCTCGAGACATAAAAAACTATGGCTTCTTGGAGATAAACCACCTCCACCCCCAAACTACCATGATCTTGCCAAAATCGATCAAGAATTCACAATGCCTAAAAAAATCTTGGATGCCTTAGAGTTTCTTTACCATTACCTTAAGGAATTTTCCTGTTTTCACCCACTTGTTGAGGGCTTCTCAAATATTAAACCACCTCCACCCCCAACCCTTGGGAATTTTCTTGAGACCACCTCACCCACTTTGAAAACCTTCCGGCTATCCAAACCTCAACCGGAAAAGAATCCCATCACACCATGGCTATCCAAAAATGGAAAGGCAAGACTGAAACCACTATCACACCATGAAAAACCCATTCCACTGACAAAAAAGAACCAAATACACAAATGCATGTGCCATGCATTTATAAAGAAACTAGGAAATCACACATACAACTTGTTACTTGGATATCGTCCCGCTGAAGTTGCTTGATCCAACCTTCCTTGCTTGTCCTTTTCTTTCCTTGTCCTTCCTATGCTTTTCTTATCTTACTTGCTTTTGTTTATCTAATGCTAGAGTGCTCCAAGAATGAACTAAGTGTGCAATAGTATGAGAGAATAAATAGAGCTCCAAAACTGAACTAACAAAAGTTAAACTAGCAAATGTTGTGAATTGATCCTCAGAAGCCTTTTTTATCATTGAGGCCTCTATTTTATTCATTTTCCTCTATTTTCCCTTGAATTTCCTCCTCATGCAAATCTGTGACCTTCATCTCCGTTTTCTCCTATTTTCCTTTATTTTCATAAATAAATTCCAATTAATGCCTCTCTTTCTTTTCCAATGCCTTTGCCAATTTCCTTAGCCATAATAACCAAAAGTGACACCCACTAGGATGTTTTACCGAACATTCAACTTGGAATACGTGTCCCATGACTTTGGTCTTATTTTCCCTTTATTAACCTTTATTACATGAAATTTAACATGTGGATGTTATATTAGGGAGATCAATTTGCATTAACCAAGTCCATGACAGTTGCATCCCACTTTGGTAAATATCACACACACCTAATGTTGGGAAAAATACTGGGGGGGGGGGGTGAATCGGTATTTTCAAATCAATAACTTTTTCATTTCATATTCTAATTTCTATACACGACTTTCCTGAAAGGAACCCACGTGTGTACGCGACTGTTATTAAGACAACTAGCATACATCTAGTAAAATTATGTTTCATTTAATTCATCGTTTGTTTGTCTTCAGCCAGTGCATCAATACTTTATTAAACATTAGATAAATGGTAATTATGTACTGTAAGAACAAAATAATCCATCACACATAAGCAACACAAATGAACACTAGGATTTAAGGTGGAAACCCAATGCGGGGAAAAACCACCTGCTATTGTCGTCTCTGTCTTCTTTTTAATATAAAGAAAAAGATTTTTTCAATCTTATACTGGTGCAGATTTATACTAGTACGCATGCACCCACCTGCAGAAGGCTACAACCTTCACTCGTTCTCCAACTGCTACTAGAAGGGAGCTCCAACCCCTTGATCTGATTGCTAGCTACTACTGGTAGGAAGCTTCGACTTCCTCACTGAAGGCTCCAACCCTCAGCAACATCCATGGACCACATTTCATAAATTTTCACGCTGGATCCAATATCAAAACTTAAGCTCAACAATCAATAATCAAACTGTAACTCATCACTATAACATAGTCATCAATCTCTGACACAACTGAATCAACCAATAACTGCAACCCAATCATAAATCTCTGACACAACTGAATCAACCAATCACTGAAAACTCAATCATCAGTTTCTGACACAACTGAATCAACTAATCACTAAAAATCCAATCATCAGCCTCTGACACAACTGAATCAACCAATCACTGGAAACCCAATCAACTGACACTTAATCAAAACTCAACCAATCAACTGGAACAGTCAGATCACTGTAACCAATACATAGAATCAAACCTAGAATACTGCATCAACACATAATTAACTACAGTCCTGATCATTAAAATGCCAAAATGCATACGCTACTTTTCTTAAGGCAACTTGAGTGCATACGCGCTTTTCTGTAGAGAAACTTGCGTACATATCTTAATATACTGAAAATTGAAAACTTCACTACTGCAATTATGAAAGGAACACTAAATCATACTCAGATCTACTGCAACACTTTGAACCAATCACAAAATTGTCTTTGATATTTAATCACAGTTAGTAAGTAATCTTAACATTCTTCAATCAAACAATAACCAAATTCAACTTCATCATTTAATCAGTCTACTTCAGACATTACCACTCAACCTAGATCAACATAAGGACATCATTGCGAGACAAAAAAGAAACAGTAGCATGATAAGGTTGACCAATTATTTATGAAAAGAAACCCCTTACTTTATAAATGTGACTTTGAAGAAGCTAACCTGCATGTATATGCGCTTTTCCTGATGATGGTAGAATGACCCACCAATACTATGTTCTTCAAAATTTATGTCTCCAAAAGCTTTTTTACTAGACACAGTGCTTCTGAGTGAGGTTGACAAATTCAATTTTTGGAGGCTTTTCCCTAGGTATTTTGTCGAGTTTGATGACTCAATAGAAAGTAGACACACGGGGCTACTTGACCCAGGAATCAAACTTAGAAATGGACTCCTAAAAGCTAATTAAAAGCATAATCCTGAACTGGCGCGACACTTCTGCAAGCTGGTGCGACCCTTCTGTCATCTGGTGTGACCCATCTGTCTTAGGCGTGACCCACGATGCGACCCATCTGCTCTTGCGCGACCTTTCTATCTCAGGCACGACCTTTCTGTCTGATGCACGACCCTTTTGCTCTTGCACAACCTTTTTGTTTCAAGCGCGACCCACGGTGCGACCCTTCTGTGACTGAGGGTTTTGTTTTATCAGAGCGATTTCAAGCAAGAAAAAACACAGAAATTCGAGATTTCTTTAAATGTATCATGGAGAAAACATGCAATTAGGATAAAATAATCATATCACTGAGCAGATCTATAGATCGATCTCGTTTGGATGCAAAATTCCCAAAGATACACAATGTACTGAATATCAATCTATAAGATTCCACCATTAAACTACAGCAGAATGATTTTTCATCAATTGAAGCAAACAATTTCTTGACATAAGATGATATTAGATACACCATGAAACTCCACTGAATCAATTATGAAAAGAAAAATCACAATCAGAAAAATTGTTCTGGCCCTTACTGACCTGATCTACATTTAGTTTTTTTTTTTCAAAAAATGAGTTTTTCTCTTTTTTAATGCTCCTCTCTAAATTCGAATTTCTCAAACAACCTAATCCCTATTTAATTGGCCTAACACACACCTAAGCTAACAAACTCTATCACTTCACTCCTAATTTGGGCACTCCAATAACTTTTACAAACAAATAATAAATAAGAACATTTAAGAGGTCCAACCCTCTTTAGTAAATAATTTTGACCGGTCAAGTCAAAGGTAATTTATCTCATTTGATGCTCCTGCATCAGACTCCTAGGGAAGAAAATAAGGTTCCATCAAGTCTTCAGGATTCACTTGATATTTCTTTAACTTTGCTGTTGTCATCCAACTAGCATCTTCAATTGGTCGTCCCTTCCATTTGATTAGATACTGATAATATGTTTGTCCTCTAGTTTTCTTTGTTACTCGCTTCTCCAAGACTACCTCTTCTCTATTCGCTGTCCTTGGCATCTGTTCCTCCCAATTTAGAGTTTGAACTTCCTTATCTATAGGTTCATCTTGTGATTCTGCCTCTGTTTCCTTGTATGGGTACAAATCTGCAACATTAAAGATAGGAGATATTCCAATTCCTTCCGGCAGTTCAATCTCATAAGCATTTGAGGAAAACTTCCTTAAAATTCTATAGGGTCCTATCTTTTTCATTTTTAATTTGTTATAAGTCCTTACAGGAAATCTTTCTTTCCTCAGGTAAACCATAACTAAATCACCCACTTGGAATTCATTTTCTCTTCTCTTCACATTAGCCCTTTGTTTATACTTCCTGCTACTTTCCTGTAACCTTTGCTTAACATCTTCCTGCAATTTCTGCATTTGCACTCCTTATCTCTTGTTTTCCCAAATCTCTAAGCTCATATACTCCTCTAGGATGAATTCCAAAAACAATCTGAAATGGGCTCATTCCTATACTCCTGTTAGGAGTATCATTGTAAGCAAATTCAGCTTGAGCAAGCACTAAATCCCATTGTTTTGGATGTTTGTAAACCAAGCTTCTTAATATGTTTCCCAAGCTCCTATTCACCACTTCAGTTCGCCCATCCGTCTGAGGGCGATAGGATGAACTAAAAATGAGGTTTGTACCTAACTTCTTCCATAGAGTCCTCCAAAAGTGTCCCACGAACTTAGTATCTTTTTTCTGAAACAATACTTATAGGCATCCCATGTAACCTTACAATTTCTGAAAAAAACAAGTTAGCAACATGAGTTGCATCAATAGTTTTTTTATAAGCAATGAAATGAGCCATTTTTGAAAATCTATCCACAACAACATAGATAGAGTCATATCCTCTTTGAGTCTTTGGCAAACCAAAAACAAAATCCATGCTGACGCATCCCAAGGCCTGTTTGGTATTGGAAATGGCTGATATAACCTAGTATTTTGGGTCCTTCCTTTGGCATGTTGAGAAATCCTGCATTTCTCAACAAACTTTTTGACATCAGTTTGTATTTTTGGCCAATAATAAAAAAGCATTCACTTGAGCAAATGTCTTATCCTACCCAAAGTGTCTAGACAATCCTCCACTATGCTTTTCTTTAATCAAATTTTCCCTCATGGAACATTTAGGAATACACAATTTATTGTTTTTGAACAACAAACCTCCTTGAATCAGGTAGTCTAACCATTGGATTCTATTATGAATCACAAGATTATGAACAATTGCATATATTTCTTTAAAATCTGCATCTTCCTTGTACATGTTAATCATTTCTTCAAATCCCAAAACACCAATCTTCAGCTCCTGCATAACCAAATTCACTCGGCTCAAAGCATCAACAACTTTATTTGACTTACCGCTTGTGTGCTTAATTACAAAGGTGAAACTCTATAAGTACTCCACCCACTTAATGTGATTTTGGCTCAAATTTGGCTAATTATTTATGAACTGTAGTGCATGATTATCAGAATACAAAATAAATTCTTTGGGCAACAAGTAATGCCTCCATTCTTTAAAGCTTGAATAACAACATAGGATTATTTATCATAGGATGAGTACTTCCGCTTGCCCTCATCCAACTTTTCACTGAAATAAGCTATAGGTCTCTTCTCTTGACTCAGTACAACTCCAATTGCTACCCCACTAGCATCAGTGCCAACTTGGAAAGTTTTATCAAATCTTGGTAAGGCTAAAACAGGTTTTTTAGTAATCTTGTTTTTCAACAGTTTGAAGTTCCAACCTCCTTTAAAAAGTGTTGTCCTCAATACTTGAGTAGCTTTGGATGCTTCTGTATAAAATTCTCATCCTCTGATGTGGAATCTTCAGCGGGTAAGTTCTTCCACTTGACAAGATACTTCGAAATTGATCGATTTCGTACTTGTCGAGTTCTTGTTTCTATGACTGCTTCAGGTTCCAATACGATTTTTCCTTCGTCGTTAAGTTCTTGAAATATTGTTTGAACTGGGATCTTGTCACCAATAACCTTCTTTAAGCATGAAACATGGAAAACTGGGTGCACTCGAGAAGCTGTAGGAATCTCCAATTTGTATGCCATAGTACCAGTCTTTTGCAACACCTTATACATTCCATAATACTTTGGTGATAATTTATTATCCTTCTTAGCTTGCTTGAGGGACATTTTTTTTTATGGTTGTATCCATAGAAATACCCAGTCACCTATATCAAAACTTCTTTTGCTGCGATGTTGATCTGCCTGTTGTTTCATTCTATTATGTGCCAAAGTTAGGTTATCCTTTAAGAGTTGGAGAACTTGTTGTTGATGCTCGATGTGATCTTCCACTGATTGAACCTTAGAATTTTCTCTTAAATATGATGTGATGGACGGTGGGTGATATTCATAAAGTTCCATAAATGGGGTCATTTTTTTCTGCAGTATGGAAGGAAGTGTTATACCACCATTCAGCCAAAGGAAACCATTTGACCCATCGTGTTTGTTTATCATATACAAAGTAACGAAGATATCCATCCAAACATTTGTTTACTATCTCAGTTTTCCCATCATATTAAGGATGATAAGATGAGCTATGAGCTAACTGAGTACCAAGACAAGAGAATAATTTTGTCCAAAAGTTTCTAGTGAAAATGGGATCTCTGTCGCTTAATATAATCTTTGGGTTTCCATGTAGCTTTTGAATTGTTTCCATAAATGCAGTAGAAACTGTACTGGCTTTAAATGGATGAGATAACACACAAAAGTGTGTATACTTGGTAGTTCTGTCAACTACCACCATGATGACACTCTTTCCTTCGAAGTTGGGTAAACCTGTGATAAAATCCATTGAAACCTCCTCCCAACGTTGACTTGGAATGGATAAAGGTTGTAATAGACTCGAGGTCTTAATTGTTTCAACTTTATTTTGTTGGCAAACCAAACATTCCACCACAAAATTTTGAATATCAGATTTAAGGCCATCCCAAAAAAAATCCTTCTTAACCCTATGGTAAGTTTTTAAAAATCCCAAGTGCCCTCCTAAGGGAGAGGCATGCAATTCCATAAGAATCTTTTGTTTGATTTGGGAATTCTGACATAGGTATAAGCGATCTTTGTACCATAACGAATCATTTTTCTAGCTAAATGTATCAGATGTAATGGGATCTTGTTGTAACTTTTGAATGAGTGCCCACACTTCTTCGTCATTATTCCATTCATCCCTTGCTTCATTTATCCAATTTGGTTGGATAATAGAAATGGCACAAAGCAATGCTTCCACATCCTCATCCTTTCTTGAGAGTGCATCTACCACAACATTTTTCTTCCCTTTTTTGTATATGATTTCAAAGTCATAACCCAACATCTTTGTGACCCATTTTTGCTGCTCTTCTGAAGATAATATTTGTTCTAAAAATTATTTAAGACTATCATGATCCTTTTTTACCTTGAAGTGTCTTCCCGTTAGGTAGGGTCGCCATTTATTAAGTGCATGTAGTATTGCCAACATTTCCTTCTCATAAATAGCTTTGTGTAAATACTTTCCTTTGATTGGACAACTTTCCAAAGCAATGGGTCTTTCTTCTTGCCTTAAAATAGCACCAATTCCATTTCATGAAGCATCACATTCCACAATAAAGGTTTTTGTGAAGTCCGACGTTGCTAAGACCAGTGCTTGGCACATTGCCTCTTTAAGACGTTCAAAGGCCTTTGTTGCTTCTGGAGTCCATAAAAATGCATCTTTCTTCAATAATGTTTTTAGAGGTGCTGCTATTATCCCATAATTCTTAACAAACTTGCGATAATACCCTGTCAACCTGAGAAATCCTCGCAGATGCTTTATGGATGTGGGGATTTTCCATTCCTTAATGGCATTAATTTTTCTAAGGCCTACCTTAACACCTTCATGAGATACAATATGACCCAGATATTCCACCTCTTGTACTCCAAAGAAACATTTGGAGATTTTTGGATATAATTGTTTCTTCTCCAATAGTTTGAGCACCCTGTCAACATGTTGAACATGATCCTTCCAAGTATTGCTATAGATTAGTATATCGTCAAAAAATACCAACATAAATTTTCTAAGGGTGGGTTTGAAAATGGAATTCATCAAACCTTGAAATGTAGAAGGTGCATTGGTAAGGCCAAAAGGCATGACCAAAAATTCATAATGAATCTCATTAGTTCTAAATGTTGTTTTCAGAATGTCTTCAATCTTCATTCTGATTTGATGAAATCCTGAATTGATATCCAACTTGGTGAAGTAAATTGATCCATCCAATTCATCGAATAGTTCATCAATGGCAAGAATGGGAAATTTGTCTTTAATAGTGAGCTTGTTGAGCTCCCTATAATCCGAACATATGTGCCATGATCCATCCTTCTTGTGGACCAATAATACTGGAGCAGAGAAAGAACTTTGACTAGGTTGAATTATACCAGCCTCTAGCATTTCTGCAACCATATGTTCAATTTCATTCTTTTGGGCATAGGGATATCTGTAAGGCCTGATGTTTGGAGGAACACTTCCTAGAATCAAATGAATAGCATGATCATGATCACGAATAGGTGGGAGACCTTTGGGAGTCTCAAATACCTTGGAATTGATTGTCCAAGACTTTTTGGAGATCTGAAGAAATAGATGATTTCGATGTGGGAACCTCTAGCGAACATAATTGTGAAATTACACCTTGTTTTTCTTTCTTTAGAAGCTTTGTCATTCTATTAGAGCTGGTTATCTTTCCTGGTTTCCCTACGATACCTCTTAATTCAACTTCCTTTCCTTCTGAATAAAATTTCATGAAAATTAAAAGCTATTGTACCCATTTGACTCCTAGTACAACATCAACACCACCCATTGGAATGGAAAGCATTGGGTTATTCAATACATATTCTCCCATGGATAGCTTGATATTATGGCACTTTCCAGAGCAATTTATGGTTCCTCTACTTGCAACCATCACTTGACACTTTGGTGCTGGATATAGGAAGCAATTCAATTCCTTGGCTATCTTACAATGAATAAAATTATGGGTACTACTCGAATCAATCAACACTATTACCTTTTTCTTCTTGATATGTCCTTCTATCTTGATAGTTTGAGGAGTGGTAATTCCGTCCAATGCATTACAAGATATGGTCGGATTCATTTCTTCTTTCTCTAGAGTTTGTTCCTGGTGTATATCCTCTTCTTTTGGGGTTTCTTGTTCCTTTTATTCCTCCTCTTCACAATCTATGTAAAATAATTTCTTCTCAGCACACTTATGACCTTTAGTGTATTTTATATAACAACTGTAACAAAGCCCTTTTTCTCTTTTTTCTTCCAATTGTTGGGGTGTCAACAATGTAGGTTGTGGAAGGCTAGAGGAAACAACACTGCCATCCTTATAGTTGTGAGTGGTAGGCTTCCTTGTTGGGTCCCTATAATACTAGTGATTACCCCATTACTATTGTAGTTATACCCCTTATTAATATTGTTGTGCCCCTATTTCCCCCATATTGTTATTACTGTGCCCTATAGAATCCCTCTATTGTTATTTTTGTGGCTTTATATTATTATTGTTAGGTCGGCTGGATTATATTGTGACTCCTTAGACTCCTATATATAGAAAGGAGGTTTTGTCATTTGAATCATCGAAGAATTGTTCATTTATGTAATGTAAAGGAGGTTTCCCCCTCGAAGAGGCTGAATTCTAAGGCGTTGATCTATCTTTTCTTGAGCTGGTTTCATAACATTTGGTATCAGAGCTTTGGATTCTAGGGTTTTGCTGCTCCAAACAGGTCATCGTGGCATTTTTGCTATAACTTCTTTTCTGCGACGTTTCAGAAGTTGCAAAAAAAACCCATTTGAGAAGAAATCGCGCTGAACCTCGGTTCCAAATTTCAGAGCTTTTCGCGCTATATTTGCGGAGATATGATCTGAGGAAGTTGGTCTTTTTGCAGACTCCTGAATTACATTCCAAACAGGTGACCTGGGGAAAATCGTCATAACTTTCTCTCTGGGGATCGGATTGAAATTTTGTAAGAAGGTACAGAAAGAGGACGGACTGTAGTTTCTTGTATGCATTTTTCAGATCCAAAGGTCGAAACAGTGACTCGTGGCACGTCATACAAGTTCGCTCTACTGAACTAGTCTATAATCAAGTCACTGTGGGAGATTTCACATAACTCTTCCTTGGAGAATCCAATTTGGGTCAGACTTGTGGCATTGGAAAGAGGAAAAAAAGGGCTACTACAGGTCACAAATTCAGAACTAGATGATCAGAAAGTACAGAGATACATCAGAGGCAATATCGAGCTCCTACAAAGTGAAAAAATGTGTGTAGATTTTCTTAAATTTTTGCTTAAGCTTGGTTTGAAAATTTATTTTGAAGGAATTCAAAGGGAATAATAGAGCATTATTATCGGTAACTGATGCCTCGAGGAAAGAAAATGCAAACACCTAGTAAGGAACCTGAAAGCTCTAGCATGACTCATGAAGAAGAAGAAGAAATGCTATATGATATATCAAAATTACAAGAACAAGTGCAACAAGTGTCACTTGCACAAAGAGCAACAGAATCTAAGATGGATGGTTTAAGGAAAGATGTAGAAGTTAAGATGGATGGTTTAAAGAAAGGTGTAGAAGCTAAGATGGATTGTTTAAAGAAAGGCGTAGAAGCTAAAATTGATGGCATGGATGATAAGATGGAAGAATTGAAGATAAATATGAATAAGTTGCTACAAGAAATGGTCACTAAGGGTGAAAGGGTACTAAAGGAAACTCATGATGAGAACAAAAGAAATGTTAATCATGATTCCATAGACTCTAATGTTGGATCGAAGACTCACCATATTCCAAAAATCGATATGAGGAAGTTTGATGGCAAGGATCCCGCCACATGGATATTACAGATGGAGCAATTCTTCGATCTCAATAATGTGCAAAACACACAAAAGGTACGTATGGCAACTTTATATTTGGAACCAAATCAGTTTGTATGGTATCAATGGCTTTGCTCTCGTAAACAATTTATCACTTGGGCAATTTTTACGGAAGAATTGATAGCACATTATGAGGATACAAAAAGCAACACTTTTTTTAGCCAATTGATAAGTCTCAAACAAAAGGGTTCAATAATGGAGCACATTGAGGAGTTCCAAAAATTGAACATAAGGGTAAAAGATATTCCAGAGGAGCATAGGATTGATGTGTTCATAGGGTCTTTAAAGGATAATATCCAACATGATGTTCGCCTTTGGGAAACTGATTCATTAGAGAAGGCATTCAGGTTAGCAAGAAAAATGGAAAGCAAAATTATGGCAACCAGGAAGCATACCACTCACAACTATAAAGACGGAAGTGTTGTTGCCCCTAGTCTTCCACAACCTATAAGGTTGACACCACAAAAATTGGAAGAAAAAAGAGCAAAAGGGCTTTGTTACAGTTGTGATAGCAAATACACTAAAGGTCATAAGTGTGCTGAGAAAAAATACTCCAGGAACAAAGCCTAGATGAAGAACAAATAAATCCGACCATATCTTGTAATGCATTGGTGGGAATTACCACTCCTCAAACCATCAAGATAGAAGGACAAATCAAGAAGAAAAAGGTAATAGTGTTGATTGATTCAGGAAGCACCCACAATTTTATTCATTGTAAGGTAGCAAAAGAATTGAATTGCTTCCTATATCCAGCACCAGAGTGTCAAGTGATGATTGCAAATGGAGGAACAATAAATTCTCTGGAAAGTGCCATAATATCAAGCTATCCATGGGAGAATATGTATTGACTAGCCCAATGCTTTCCATTCCAATGGGAGGTGCTGATGTTGTACTAGGAGTCCAATGGCTACAATCCTTGGGTACAATAGCTTTTAATTTTCAAGAACTTTTCATCAAATTTTCTATGGAAGGAAAGGAAGTTGAATTAAGGGGTATTGCAGGGAAACCAGGAAAGATAATCAGCTCTAATGGTATGACAAAGCTTCTAAAAAAGGAGCAAAGAGGTGTAATTGCACAATTATGTTCACTAGATGTTTCCACATTGGAATCATCTATTTCTCCAGATCTCCAAAAAGTCTTGGACAATCATTCCAAGGTATTTGAGACTCCCAAAGGTCTCCCACCTATGCGTGATCATGATCATGCTATTCATCTGATTCCAGGAAGTGTTCCTCCAAACATCAGGCCGTACAGATATCCCTATGTCCAAAAGAGTGAAATTGAACGTATGGTTGCAGAAATGCTAGAGGCTGGTATAATTCAACCGAGTCAAAGTTCTTTCTCTGCTCCAGTAGTATTGGTGCACAAGAAGGATGGATCATGGCGCATGTGTCCGGATTATAGGGAGCTCAACAAGCTCACTATTAAAGATAAGTTCCCCATTCCTGTCATTGATGAATTGCATGGATCAATTTACTTCACCAAGTTGGATCTTCGTTCAGGATATCATCAAATCAGAATGAAGACTGAAGACATTCCGAAAACAACATTTAGAACTCATGAGGGTCATTATGAATTTTTGGTCATGCCTTTTGGCCTTACCAATGCACCTTCAACATTTCAAGGTTTGATGAATTCAATTTTCAAACCATTCCTTAGAAAATTTGTGTTAGTATTTTTTGATGATATACTAATCTACAGCAAGTCTTGGAAGGATCATGTTGAACATGTTGACAGGGTGCTACAACTATTGGAGGAGAAACAATTATATGCAAAAAGATCCAAATGTTTCTTTGGAGTCCAGGAGGTGGAATATTTGGGTCATATTGTATCTCATGAAGGAGTTAAGGTAGACCCTAGCAAAATTAAAGCCATTAAGGAATGGAAAATCCCCACATCCATAAAGCATCTGCGAGGATTTCTTGGGTTGACAGGGTATTATCGCAAGTTTGTTAAGAATTATGGGAGAATAGCAGCACCTCTAACAACATTATTGAAGAAAGATGCATTTTCATGGACTCCGGAAGCAACAAAGGCCTTTGAACATCTTAAAGAGGCAATGTGCCAAGCACCGGTCTTAGCTACACCGGACTTCACAAAAACCTTTATTGTGGAATGTGATGCTTCAGGAAATGGAATTGGTGCTGTTCTAATGCAAGATGAAAGACCCATTGCTTTTGAAAGTCGTCCAATCAAGGGAAAGTTTTTAAGAAAAGCTATTTATGAGAAGGAAATGTTGGCAATACTCCATGCACTTAAGAAATGGCGACCCTACCTAATGGGAAGACACTTCAAGGTAAAAACGGATCATGATAGCCTTAAATACTTTTTAGAACAAAGATTATCCTCTGAAGAGCAACAAAAGTGGGTCACAAAGATGTTGGGTTATGACTTTGAAATCATCTACAAAAAAGGGAAGCAAAATGTGGTGGCAGATGCACTCTCAAGAAAGGATGAGGATGTGGAAGCATTGTTGTGTGCCATTTCTATTATCCAACCAGATTGGATAAACGAAGCAAGGGAGGAATGGAAGAATGACGAAGAAGTGTGGGCACTTATTCGAAAGTTACAACAAGATTCCAGTACGTCTGATACATTTAGCTGGAAAAATGATTCGTTATGGTACAAAGATCGCTTATACCTCTGTAAGAATTCCCAGCTAAAACAAAAGATTCTTATGGAATTGCACACTTCTCCCTTAGGAGGGCACTCAGGATTTTTTAAAACTTACCACAGGGTTAAGAAGGAATTTTTTTGGGATGGCCTTAAATCAGATATTCAAAAGTTTGTGGCGGAATGTTTGGTTTGCCAACAAAATAAAGTTGAAACAATTAAGACACCGGGTCTATTACAACCTTTATCCATTCCAAGCCAACGTTGGGAGGAGGTTTCAATGGATTTTATCACAGGTTTACCCAAGTCTGAGGGAAAGAGTGTCATCATGGTGGTAGTTGACAGACTTACCAAGTATGCACACTTTTGTGCATTATCACATCCATTTAAAGCCAGTACAGTTTCTACTGCATTTATGGAAACAATTCAAAAGCTACATGGAAACCCAAAGATTATTGTAAGTGACAGAGATCCCATTTTCACTGGAAATTTTTGGACAAAATTATTTTCTTGTCTTGGTACTCAGTTAGCTCATAGCTCATCTTATCATCCTCAATCTGATGGGCAAACTGAGATAGTAAACAAATGTTTGGAAGGATATCTTCGTTGCTTTGTATCTGATAAACAGACACAATGGGTCAAATGGTTGCCTCTGGCTGAATGGTGGTATAACACTTCCTTCCATACAGCAACAAAAATGACCCCATTTATGGCACTTTATGGGTATCAACCACCATCCATCACATCATATTTAAGAGAAAATTCTAAGGTTCAGGCAGTGGAACATCACATCGAACATCAACAACAAGTCCTCCAACTCTTAAAGGATAACCTCGTGTTGGCACAGAATAGAATGAAACAACAGGCAGATCAACATCGCAGTGAAAGAAGTTTTGATGTAGGTGATTGGGTATTCCTACGGCTACAACCATATAAGCAAATGTCCCTCAAGCAAGCTAAGAAGGATAATAAATTATCACCAAAGTATTATGGTCCGTACAAGGTGTTGCAAAAGATTGGTACTATGGCATACAAATTGGAGCTTCCTGCAGCTTCTCGATTGCACCCAGTTTTCCATGTTTCATGTTTAAAGAAGGTTATAGGCGACAAGCTCCCAGTTCAAACAATATTGCCAGAACTTGACGAGGAAGGAAAAATTATATTGGAACCGGAAGCAGTCACAGAAATAAGAACTCGACAGCTACGAAATCGATCAATTTCAGAGTATCTTATCAAGTGGAAGAACTTATCCACTGAAGATTCCACATGGGAGGATGAGAATTTTATGCAGAAGTATCCAAAACTACTCAAGCGTTGAGGACAACACTTTTTTGAAGGAGAGGGGCATGTTGGGTCCCTATAATACTAGTGATTACCCCATTACTATTGTAGTTATACCCCTTATTAATATTGTTGTGCCCCTATTGCCCCCATATTGTTATTACTGTGCCCCATAGAATCCCTCTATTGTTATTTTTGTGGCTTTATATTATTATTGTTAGGTCGGCTGGATTATATTGTGACTCCTTAGACTCCTATATATAGAAAGGAGGTTTTGTCATTTGAATCATCGAAGAATTGTTCATTTATGTAATGTAAAGGAGGTTGCCCCCTCGAAGAGGCTGAATTCTAAGGCGTTGATCTATCTTTTCTATCTTTTCTTGAGCTGGTTTCATAACATTCCTTGTTGCCATAATTTTGCTTTCCATTTTTCTTGCCAACCTGACTTCCTTCTCCAATGATTCAAGTTCCCAAAGACGAACTTCATGTTGGATGTTATCCTTTAAAGTCCCTATGAACACATCAATCCTATGCTCCTCTGGAATATCTTTTATCCTTATATTCAATTTTTGGAAGTCCTCAGTGTGCTCCATCATTGAAACCTTTTGTTTGAGGTTTATCAATTGGATAAAAAAATGTTGCTTTTTGTATCCTCATAATGTGCTATCGTTTCTTCCGTAAAAATAGCCCAAGTGACAATTTTTTTACGAGAGCAAAGCCATCGATACCATACAAACTGATTTGGTTCCAAATATAAAGTTGCAATGCGTACCTTTTGTGTGTTTTGCACATTATGGAGATCAAAATATTGCTCCATCTGTAGTATCCATGTTACGGGATCCTTGCCATCAAACTTCCTCATATCGATCTTTGGAACATGGTAGGTCTTAAATCCAACATTAGAGTCTATGAAATCATGATTAACATTTCTTTTTTTCTCATAATGAGTTTTATTTACTACCCTTACACCATTAGTAAGCATTTCTTGTAGCAACTTAGTCAAATCTATCTTCAAATCTTCCATGTTGCCTTTCAGTTTTTCTTCTATATCATCCATCTTAGCGTCCATGCCATTCATCTTAGCTTCCATGCCATCCATCTTAACTTGCATGCCATTCATATTAGTTTCCATTCCATTCATTTTAGCTTTCACACCTTTCTTTAAATCATAAATATTAGCTTATGTTACCTTTTGTGAGAGTGAAATTTGTTGCACTTGGTCTCATAATTTTGATAAATCATGTTGCATTTCTTCCTTTTCTTCATGAGTCATGCTAGGGCTTTCAGGTTGCTTACTAGGTGTTTCCATTTTCTTTCTGCGGGGCATCAATTAATTATAATTATGCTTCACTATGCCCTTTGAATTTGAAACTAATTTTTCAACCCAAACTTATGCAAAATTTTAAAAAGACTACACATCCTTTTTCGCTTTGTAGAATCTTGATATTGAATCTGTTGTATCTCTGTAATTGCGGATCTCCAAGGTCTTAAATTTCTTCCTATGGTAGTCCTCTGAGTCCTCTTTCTAATGCCACCAGTCTGATCAAAATTGGATTCTCCAAGAAAGAGTTATGTGCAATCTCCCAAGATGACCTGATTATATAGTTTTTCAATAGAGTGAACGTGTATGACTTGCCACGTTTTGACCTTCAAATCTGAGAAAAATACACAGAAAACTACAGTTCGTCCTCTTTCCGTAACTTCTTACAAAATTTCAATCTGATGCTCAGATACAAATTTTTGACGATTTTCCCAAGGTCACCTATTTGGAATGTAATTCGGGAGTCTGCAAAAACCCTAACTTCCTCAGATCATATCTCCAAAAATATAGCGAGACAAGATCTGAAATTCAGACCCAAGGTTTAGAAAAATTTCAGCTCAAATGGGTTTTTTTGTAGCTTCTGAAACGTCACAAAACAAAAGTTATAGCGAAAATTATACGATGACCTATTTGGAGTAGCGAAACCCTAGAATCCAAAGCTCTAATACCAAATGTTATGAAACCAATTCGTAAAAAGATAGAAAAGAAAGATCAACGCCTTAGAAATCAACCTCTTCAAGGGGGAAACCTCCTTTACATTACACAAATGAACAATTCTTGCATGATACAAATGACAAAACCTCCTTTCTATATATAGGAGTATAAGGGGTCACAATATAATCAAAGTCAACATAACAATAATAATATAAGGGCACAGCAATAAAAATAGTGGACTTCTATGGGGCACAATAATAACAATATGGGGACAATAAGGGCACAACAATAACAATAAGGGCTACAATGACAATAGTAATGGGGAAATTGCTAGTATTATAGGGACCTAACACAGTCGGCCCGTGATCCGTGGTTTGACCTGGATGTGATGGTCTTGGCGCCATGTCCTACCATCACTCGCACCATTCGGCCCCTAGTGGATCTTTGGCCCCCCATTGAAGTGTGGACTTTGGGAAATTTGGGGGAGAATGGCTCCAAGCACCTGTTAACGCCCACCCGATTTCAAATTTTTACTAAACTTCCTATTGGGAGTTCTCTTTTAATATGGGTAAATCTAGTAGATAATGTGTAGCAGCTGAAACTCAGCATCATGCAACAGGCTGGATACCCTGTTCAAATGTAAAACCTGATTTTAGAAGGCAGAGCTTTACAAGACATTCAGTTTCTACAGGAATACCATATTCAACCAGCATCCTCCATAATCATCAATCTGAGATTAAGGGGTGGTGTGGGATCAGCCAACAAAAACTTAAATGTTGGTACATTCCCTTGCCCATACATTTTGGAGCTTCTAAACTCTATTCCAGAATTTACCATAGAAAATTCAGAAATAGATGAGCATTGTGCTGCTTTTGAATCTCAAGCAATTATTTGTCGTTTTAACTGTTTTTGGCCAAAACTTGTGGAGTTATTTCATTGGATATTGACCAATTGGTCACTAGATTGTGAAATACACCTATGTTCAAAGGGGTTTTTCATTGTAAAATTCCCTTCAACAGAGGCCAGGGACAATATTATTCAGGATGGCCCATGGTTCTGGGGTTCGACGGGCCTTTTCATCACACCATGGTTCCCTGCTTTTGATGCAAATACCATGGTTGTCTCCAGAATGCTGGTGTGGATCCAACTGCACAACCTCCCACTCCACTTCTGGGAGGAGCGAGTACTCACAAGAATCGGGAACATCATTGGGAAATATATCAAAACGGATACCCAAAGACTGGAAGAAAGGATCTACACACATGCCCGGATATGTGTGGAAGTAGATCTCAGCAAGGGATTACCGGACCGCATTCAACTGATCCATAAGCAAATGAATTGGACTCAGACACTAGACTATGAGAACACAGCCTTCAGATGTAGAATCTGCAAACAAATAGGGCATCTACAAAATATGTGCCTGGAAGGCAAGAAAGACACCGACAAAAAGAAGAGGAATGGGAAACAACCCAAAGGATGGAATTTCCCTCCACCCCACCAGGACGAGGAGGAAGATGAAGCAGAGGAGGAAACTATACAAACCGGGAACAACTAGACAACACAGGTACCAGAAAATCAAGGGGAAATCCCCCAGGACCTCAATGAAATGCAGGATAACTAGGAAAAAACAACAAATAACCCGGAAGCTATGGAAACTAGTGGGTATAAATGTACCCACTCAACAAACAACTCGGACTCAGACAAGGACAATGCAAGACCTAAACCTGGCTTTCAACTTGCACTTGTCTCTGATACACCATCTCAAGGGGAATGGCGCAGGGTGGAAAAAAAGAAGGGGAGAAAAGCCTAGATTTTCTCCTTATTGTATATTAGTTTGTTTTTTTTTCATATCTCTGCTTATCATCAGTCCTTGACTCGATGATGCTTGGTTCTCAATAAAATGTAACATGTAATTTTTTTTTAACTAATAAAATTACGCCCTTTTTCCTTGGGAAAAAAAATAAGCCATTTCGAGTGGGAAACCTCCTTTACATCACATAAATAAACAATTATTAGATGATTCAAATGATAAGACCTCCTTGGTATATATAGGAGTCTAAAGAGTCAAAATATAATTAGGGTGTACATAAAAATAATAATGTAAAGGCACAACAATAACAATAGTGGGCTTCTATGGGGCACACAATAACAATTAGGGGCTACACTAGTATTATAGGGACCTAAAAATTTGGAGGAAGGAACAAATTGTCTCACATGTTTCTTATGAGCTAGCAAAAAGGTTGGTTGAGTAGAACATGAAACTATTCAAAAGGAAATTGACCAAGGAGGAATCAATGAGGATGAAAATTTTTCCATCTATTGTTGGTGAAGAAAAGGATGCAAAGGTTCAAACAAGCAAAAAGAATGAATTAAGGAGGAAAAATATTTTCTTCAGCTATAAGGACCTTGGGAGCCTAATCATTCATGCTCGGGTAAAATGGTGGAGATGACAAGGGTAGAACAAGAGGAGATTCCTTCTGATGATTATGATGAGATGGGTTCTTATATAGTTGAGTCCATTAATTTTAATGAGAATGCCCTTGAGGAGTATGAGTAATCATGTGAATATGATGGCAAATAGTGACCAACAGATTGTTCCCACATATGAAGACGACCAACGAGAATAGCACTCATAGGTGTATGGACACAAGGAAGAGTATGGCATACATAGTGTGCATGATGAGTCATCTATGGAGAGCTAGTTAAAGGCTCAAGTTAGAGCCATGGTCGTGGGAATTAAGCATCCATATTTGGGGCCAATCCTTGATGAGGTGCAAGTAAATGCAAAGGCATCCAACGAGTCCACAAAACTTTCAAGTGAGAGTCCCTAGAGAGAGTATGAGCATCTCAGGATAGATCTTATGGCGATGAAGAAGGCCTAGACACTTCGAGGCACCATTTTTCAATAGATCAATGAACTTTAGGAGCTTGGAGTTGTGTCTGCAAAGTCAGAGGCCAAGTTGTCTAACATTGGGGAACGACTAACATCCCTAACTAGGGAGCTAGGGAGCATAATTTGGAGTTATAGAGCAACCCTCTTCAGGGGTACATAGATAGGGCTTGCAGCACTATCAACCCACCTTTGTACATTAGAGATAGAGATGCAGAGTTTCCTAGAGGGGTATTATGGTTTGATTGGGTGGAGCAACATGAGTTGAGCATGATGCAACATTGACATAGTAAACTTGTTCCATCTACAGGTGTTCACGCATTTGATCCTTTCCAAGGGGTTGAATGGCGAGAGATCCTAAGTTGGTATCCAATTGAGTGGATAATATATGGAGCGAAATTCATTGCTAGGAACAAAATATAGTTGGGGCCATGGGACA